>CM076680.1:12417368-13701118 GCA_038501925.1 Xenopus petersii
AGGAGTAAGAGAGTAACTCGGTTGATTATGAGGGATAAGAGGGTAGCTCAGTTAATTATGAGGGGTAAGAGAGTAACTCAGTTGATTCTGAGGAGTAAGAGAGTAACTCAGTTGATTATGAGGGGTAAGAGAGTAACTCAGTTGATTATGAGGGGTAAGAGAGTAACTCAGTTGATTATGAGGGGTAAGAGAGTAACTCAGTTGATTCTCAGGAGTAAGAGAGTAACTCAGTTGATTCTGAGGAGTAAGAGAGTAACTCAGTTGATTATGAGGGGTAAGAGAGTAACTCAGTTGATTCTCAGGAGTAAGAGAGTAACTCAGTTGATTCTGAGGAGTAAGAGAGTAACTCAGTTGATTATGAGGGGTAAGAGAGTAACTCAGTTGATTATGAGGGGTAAGAGAGTAACTCAGTTGATTATGAGGGGTAAGAGAGTAACTCAGTTGATTATGAGGGGTAAGAGAGTAACTCAGTTGATTATGAGGGGTAAGAGAGTAACTCAGTTGATTATGAGGAGTAAGAGAATAACTCAGTTGAATATGAGGGGTAAGAGAGTAACTCAGTTGATTATGAGGAGTAAGAGAGTACCTCAGTTGATTCTGAGGAGTAAGAGAGTAACTCGGTTGATTATGAGGGATAAGAGGGTAGCTCGGTTGATTATGAGGGGTAAGAGAGTAACTCAGTTGATTCTGAGGAGTAAGAGAGTAACTCAGTTGATTATGAGGAGTAAGAGAGTAACTCAGTTGATTATGAGGGGTAAGAGAGTAACTCAGTTGATTATGAGGGGTAAGAGAGTAACTCAGTTGATTATGAGGAGTAAGAGAGTAACTCAGTTGATTATGAGGAGTAAGAGAGTAACTCAGTTGATTATGAGGGGTAAGAGAGTAACTCAGTTGATTATGAGGGGTAAGAGAGTAACTCAGTTGATTATGTGGCGTAAGAGAGTAACTCAGTTGATTATGAGGAGTAAGAGAGTAACTCAGTTGATTCTGAGGAGTAAGAGAGTAACTCAGTTGATTCTGAGGAGTAAGAGAGAAACTCAGTTGATTATGAGGGGTAAGAGAGTAACTCAGTTGATTATGAGGGGTAAGAGAGTAACTCAGTTGATTATGAGGGGTAAGAGAGTAACTCAGTTGATTCTCAGGAGTAAGAGAGTAACTCAGTTGATTCTGAGGAGTAAGAGAGTAACTCGGTTGATTATGAGGGATAAGAGGGTAGCTCAGTTGATTATGAGGGGTAAGAGAGTAACTCAGTTGATTCTGAGGAGTAAGAGAGTAACTCAGTTGATTATGAGGGGTAAGAGAGTAACTCAGTTGATTATGAGGGGTAAGAGAGTAACTCAGTTGATTATGAGGGGTAAGAGAGTAACTCAGTTGATTCTCAGGAGTAAGAGAGTAACTCAGTTGATTCTGAGGAGTAAGAGAGTAACTCAGTTGAATATGAGGGGTAAGAGAGTAACTCAGTTGATTATGAGGAGTAAGAGAGTACCTCAGTTGATTCTGAGGAGTAAGAGAGTAACTCGGTTGATTATGAGGGATAAGAGGGTAGCTCAGTTGATTATGAGGGGTAAGAGAGTAACTCAGTTGATTCTGAGGAGTAAGAGAGTAACTCAGTTGATTATGAGGGGTAAGAGAGTAACTCAGTTGATTATGAGGGGTAAGAGAGTAACTCAGTTGATTATGAGGGGTAAGAGAGTAACTCAGTTGATTCTCAGGAGTAAGAGAGTAACTCAGTTGATTCTGAGGAGTAAGAGAGTAACTCAGTTGATTATGAGGGGTAAGAGAGTAACTCAGTTGATTCTCAGGAGTAAGAGAGTAACTCAGTTGATTCTGAGGAGTAAGAGAGTAACTCAGTTGATTATGAGGGGTAAGAGAGTAACTCAGTTGATTATGAGGGGTAAGAGAGTAACTCAGTTGATTATGAGGGGTAAGAGAGTAACTCAGTTGATTATGAGGGGTAAGAGAGTAACTCAGTTGAATATGAGGAGTAAGAGAGTAACTCAGTTGATTATGAGGGGTAAGAGAGTAACTCGGTTGATTATGAGGGGTAAGAGAGTAACTCAGTTGATTATGAGGAGTAAGAGAGTAACTCAGTTGAATATGAGGGGTAAGAGAGTAACTCAGTTGATTATGAGGACTAAGAGAGTAACTCAGTTGATTATGAGGAGTAAGAGAGTAACTCAGTTGATTATGAGGGGTAAGAGAGTAACTCAGTTGATTATGAGGGGTAAGAGAGTAACTCAGTTGATTATGAGGCGTAAGAGAGTAACTCAGTTGATTATGAGGAGTAAGAGAGTAACTCAGTTGATTCTGAGGAGTAAGAGAGTAACTCAGTTGATTCTGATGAGTAAGAGAGTAACTCAGTTGATTATGAGGTGTAAGAGAGTAACTCAGTTGATTATGAGGGGTAAGAGAGTAACCCAGTTGATTATGAGGGGTAAGAGAGTAACTCAGTTGATTATGAGGGGTAAGAGAGTAACTCAGTTGAATATGAGGGGTAAGAGAGTAACTCAGTTGAATATGAGGAGTAAGAGAGTAACTCAGTTGATTATGAGGGGTAAGAGAGTAACTCAGTTGATTATGAGGAGTAAGAGAGTAACTCAGTTGAATATGAGGGGTAAGAGAGTAACTCAGTTGATTATGAGGAGTAAGAGAGTACCTCAGTTGATTCTGAGGAGTAAGAGAGTAACTCGGTTGATTATGAGGGATAAGAGGGTAGCTCAGTTGATTATGAGGGGTAAGAGAGTAACTCAGTTGATTCTGAGGAGTAAGAGAGTAACTCAGTTGATTATGAGGGGTAAGAGAGTAACTCAGTTGATTATGAGGGGTAAGAGAGTAACTCAGTTGATTATGAGGGGTAAGAGAGTAACTCAGTTGATTATGAGGAGTAAGAGAGTAACTCAGTTGATTATGAGGAGTAAGAGAGTAACTCAGTTGATTATGAGGGGTAAGAGAGTAACTCAGTTGATTATGAGGGGTAAGAGAGTAACTCAGTTGATTATGAGGCGTAAGAGAGTAACTCAGTTGATTCTGAGGAGTAAGAGAGTAACTCAGTTGATTCTGAGGAGTAAGAGAGTAACTCAGTTGATTCTGAGGAGTAAGAGAGTAACTCAGTTGATTCTGAGGAGTAAGAGAGTAACTCAGTTGATTATGAGGAGTAAGAGAGTAACTCAGTTGATTATGAGGGATAAGAGGGTAGCTCGGTTGATTATGAGGGGTAAGAGAGTAACTCAGTTGATTATGAGGGGTAAGAGAGTAACTAAGTTGATTATGAGGGGTAAGAGAGTAACTCAGTTGATTATGAGGGGTAAGAGAGTAACTCAGTTGATTATGAGGAGTAAGAGAGTAACTCAGTTGATTATGAGGAGTAAGAGAGTAACTCGGTTGATTATGAGGGGTAAGAGAGTAACTCAGTTGATTATGAGGGGTAAGAGAGTAACTCAGCTGATTATGAGGAGTAAGAGAGTAACTCAGTTGATTATGAGGAGTAAGAGAGTAACTCGGTTGATTATGAGGGGTAAGAGAGTAACTCAGTTGATTATGAGGGGTAAGAGAGTAACTCAGTTGATTCTGAGGGGTAAGAGAGTAACTCAGCTGATTATGAGGAGTAAGAGAGTAACTCAGTTGATTATGAGGAGTAAGAGAGTAACTCAGTTGATTATGAGGGGTAAGAGAGTAACTCAGTTGATTATGAGGGGTAAGATAGTAACTCAGTTGATTCTGAGGAGTAAGAGAGTAACTCAGTTGATTATGAGGGGTAAGACAGTAACTCAGTTGATTCTGAGGAGTAAGAGAGTAACTCAGTTGATTATGAGGAGTAAGAGAGTAACTCAGTTGATTATGAGGAGTAAGAGAGTAACTCAGTTGATTATGAGGAGTAAGAGAGTAACTCAGTTGATTATGAGGGGTAAGAGAGTAACTCAGTTGATTATGAGGGGTAAGAGAGTAACTCAGTTGATTATGAGGAGTAAGAGAGTAACTCAGTTGATTATGAGGAGTAAGAGAGTAACTCAGTTGATTATGAGGGGTAAGAGAGTAACTCAGTTGATTATGAGGGGTAAGAGAGTAACTCAGTTGATTATGAGGCGTAAGAGAGTAACTCAGTTGATTATGAGGAGTAAGAGAGTAACTCAGTTGATTCTGAGGAGTAAGAGAGTAACTCAGTTGATTCTGAGGAGTAAGAGAGTAACTCAGTTGATTATCAGGGGTAAGAGAGTAACTCAGTTGATTATGAGGGGTAAGAGAGTAACTCAGTTGATTATGAGGGGTAAGAGAGTAACTCAGTTGATTATGAGGGGTAAGAGAGTAACTCAGTTGAATATGAGGGGTAAGAGAGTAACTCAGTTGAATATGAGGAGTAAGAGAGTAACTCAGTTGATTATGAGGGGTAAGAGAGTAACTCAGTTGATTATGAGGAGTAAGAGAGTAACTCAGTTGAATATGAGGGGTAAGAGAGTAACTCAGTTGATTATGAGGAGTAAGAGAGTACCTCAGTTGATTCTGAGGAGTAAGAGAGTAACTCGGTTGATTATGAGGGATAAGAGGGTAGCTCAGTTGATTATGAGGGGTAAGAGAGTAACTCAGTTGATTCTGAGGAGTAAGAGAGTAACTCAGTTGATTATGAGGAGTAAGAGAGTAACTCAGTTGATTATGAGGGGTAAGAGAGTAACTCAGTTGATTATGAGGGGTAAGAGAGTAACTCAGTTGATTATGAGGAGTAAGAGAGTAACTCAGTTGATTATGAGGAGTAAGAGAGTAACTCAGTTGATTATGAGGGGTAAGAGAGTAACTCAGTTGATTATGAGGGGTAAGAGAGTAACTCAGTTGATTATGTGGCGTAAGAGAGTAACTCAGTTGATTATGAGGAGTAAGAGAGTAACTCAGTTGATTCTGAGGAGTAAGAGAGTAACTCAGTTGATTCTGAGGAGTAAGAGAGTAACTCAGTTGATTATGAGGGGTAAGAGAGTAACTCAGTTGATTATGAGGGGTAAGAGAGTAACTCAGTTGATTATGAGGGGTAAGAGAGTAACTCAGTTGATTATGAGGGGTAAGAGAGTAACTCAGTTGAATATGAGGGGTAAGAGAGTAACTCAGTTGAATATGAGGAGTAAGAGAGTAACTCAGTTGATTATGAGGGGTAAGAGAGTAACTCAGTTGATTATGAGGAGTAAGAGAGTAACTCAGTTGAATATGAGGGGTAAGAGAGTAACTCAGTTGATTATGAGGAGTAAGAGAGTACCTCAGTTGATTCTGAGGAGTAAGAGAGTAACTCGGTTGATTATGAGGGATAAGAGGGTAGCTCAGTTGATTATGAGGGGTAAGAGAGTAACTCAGTTGATTCTGAGGAGTAAGAGAGTAACTCAGTTGATTATGAGGGGTAAGAGAGTAACTCAGTTGATTATGAGGGGTAAGAGAGTAACTCAGTTGATTATGAGGGGTAAGAGAGTAACTCAGTTGATTCTCAGGAGTAAGAGAGTAACTCAGTTGATTCTGAGGAGTAAGAGAGTAACTCAGTTGATTATGAGGGGTAAGAGAGTAACTCAGTTGATTCTCAGGAGTAAGAGAGTAACTCAGTTGATTCTGAGGAGTAAGAGAGTAACTCAGTTGATTATGAGGGGTAAGAGAGTAACTCAGTTGATTATGAGGGGTAAGAGAGTAACTCAGTTGATTATGAGGGGTAAGAGAGTAACTCAGTTGATTATGAGGGGTAAGAGAGTAACTCAGTTGAATATGAGGAGTAAGAGAGTAACTCAGTTGATTATGAGGGGTAAGAGAGTAACTCGGTTGATTATGAGGGGTAAGAGAGTAACTCAGTTGATTATGAGGAGTAAGAGAGTAACTCAGTTGAATATGAGGGGTAAGAGAGTAACTCAGTTGATTATGAGGAGTAAGAGAGTAACTCAGTTGATTATGAGGGATAAGAGGGTAGCTCAGTTGATTATGAGGGGTAAGAGAGTAACTCAGTTGATTATGAGGGATAAGAGGGTAACTCAGTTGATTATGAGGGGTAAGAGAGTAACTAAGTTGATTATGAGGGGTAAGAGAGTAACTCAGTTGATTATGAGGGGTAAGAGAGTAACTCAGTTGATTATGAGGAGTAAGAGAGTAACTCAGTTGATTATGAGGAGTAAGAGAGTAACTCAGTTGATTATGAGGAGTAAGAGAGTAACTCAGTTGATTATGAGGGGTAAGAGAGTAACTCAGTTGATTATGAGGAGTAAGAGAGTAACTCAGTTGATTATGAGGAGTAAGAGAGTAACTCAGTTGATTATGAGGGGTAAGAGAGTAACTCAGTTGATTATGAGGGGTAAGAGAGTAACTCAGTTGATTATGAGGCGTAAGAGAGTAACTCAGTTGATTCTGAGGAGTAAGAGAGTAACTCAGTTGATTCTGAGGAGTAAGAGAGTAACTCAGTTGATTCTGAGGAGTAAGAGAGTAACTCAGTTGATTCTGAGGAGTAAGAGAGTAACTCAGTTGATTATGAGGAGTAAGAGAGTAACTCAGTTGATTATGAGGGATAAGAGGGTAGCTCGGTTGATTATGAGGGGTAAGAGAGTAACTCAGTTGATTATGAGGGGTAAGAGAGTAACTAAGTTGATTATGAGGGGTAAGAGAGTAACTCAGTTGATTATGAGGGGTAAGAGAGTAACTCAGTTGATTATGAGGAGTAAGAGAGTAACTCAGTTGATTATGAGGAGTAAGAGAGTAACTCGGTTGATTATGAGGGGTAAGAGAGTAACTCAGTTGATTATGAGGGGTAAGAGAGTAACTCAGCTGATTATGAGGAGTAAGAGAGTAACTCAGTTGATTATGAGGAGTAAGAGAGTAACTCGGTTGATTATGAGGGGTAAGAGAGTAACTCAGTTGATTATGAGGGGTAAGAGAGTAACTCAGTTGATTCTGAGGGGTAAGAGAGTAACTCAGCTGATTATGAGGAGTAAGAGAGTAACTCAGTTGATTATGAGGAGTAAGAGAGTAACTCAGTTGATTATGAGGGGTAAGAGAGTAACTCAGTTGATTATGAGGGGTAAGATAGTAACTCAGTTGATTCTGAGGAGTAAGAGAGTAACTCAGTTGATTATGAGGGGTAAGACAGTAACTCAGTTGATTCTGAGGAGTAAGAGAGTAACTCAGTTGATTATGAGGAGTAAGAGAGTAACTCAGTTGATTATGAGGAGTAAGAGAGTAACTCAGTTGATTATGAGGGGTAACAGAGTAACTCAGTTGATTATGAGGAGTAAGAGAGTAACTCAGTTGATTATGAGGGGTAACAGAGTAACTCAGTTGATTATGAGGGGTAAGATAGTAACTCAGTTGATTCTGAGGAGTAAGAGAGTAACTCAGTTGATTATGAGGGGTAAGACAGTAACTCAGTTGATTCTGAGGAGTAAGAGAGTAACTCAGTTGATTATGAGGAGTAAGAGAGTAACTCAGTTGATTATGAGGAGTAAGAGAGTAACTCAGTTGATTATGAGGGGTAACAGAGTAACTCAGTTGATTATGAGGAGTAAGAGAGTAACTCAGTTGATTATGAGGGATAAGAGGGTAGCTCAGTTGATTATGAGGGGTAAGAGAGTAACTCAGTTGATTATGAGGGATAAGAGGGTAACTCAGTTGATTATGAGGGGTAAGAGAGTAACTAAGTTGATTATGAGGGGTAAGAGAGTAACTCAGTTGATTATGAGGGGTAAGAGAGTAACTCAGTTGATTATGAGGAGTAAGAGAGTAACTCAGTTGATTATGAGGAGTAAGAGAGTAACTCAGTTGATTCTGAGGAGTAAGAGAGTAACTCAGTTGATTCTGAGGAGTAAGAGAGTAACTCAGTTGATTCTGAGGAGTAAGAGAGTAACTCAGTTGATTATGAGGAGTAAGAGAGTAACTCAGTTGATTATGAGGGATAAGAGGGTAGCTCGGTTGATTATGAGGGGTAAGAGAGTAACTCAGTTGATTATGAAGGGTAAGAGAGTAACTAAGTTGATTATGAGGGGTAAGAGAGTAACTCAGTTGATTATGAGGGGTAAGAGAGTAACTCAGTTGATTATGAGGAGTAAGAGAGTAACTCAGTTGATTCTGAGGAGTAAGAGAGTAACTCAGTTGATTCTGAGGAGTAAGAGAGTAACTCGGTTGATTATGAGGGATAAGAGGGTAGCTCAGTTGATTATGAGGGGTAAGAGAGTAACTCAGTTGATTCTGAGGAGTAAGAGAGTAACTCAGTTGATTATGAGGGGTAAGAGAGTAACTCAGTTGATTATGAGGGGTAAGAGAGTAACTCAGTTGATTATGAGGGGTAAGAGAGTAACTCAGTTGATTCTCAGGAGTAAGAGAGTAACTCAGTTGATTCTGAGGAGTAAGAGAGTAACTCAGTTGATTATGAGGGGTAAGAGAGTAACTCAGTTGATTCTCAGGAGTAAGAGAGTAACTCAGTTGATTCTGAGGAGTAAGAGAGTAACTCAGTTGATTATGAGGGGTAAGAGAGTAACTCAGTTGATTATGAGGGGTAAGAGAGTAACTCAGTTGATTATGAGGGGTAAGAGAGTAACTCAGTTGATTATGAGGGGTAAGAGAGTAACTCAGTTGAATATGAGGAGTAAGAGAGTAACTCAGTTGATTATGAGGGGTAAGAGAGTAACTCGGTTGATTATGAGGGGTAAGAGAGTAACTCAGTTGATTATGAGGAGTAAGAGAGTAACTCAGTTGAATATGAGGGGTAAGAGAGTAACTCAGTTGATTATGAGGAGTAAGAGAGTAACTCAGTTGATTATGAGGGATAAGAGGGTAGCTCAGTTGATTATGAGGGGTAAGAGAGTAACTCAGTTGATTATGAGGGATAAGAGGGTAACTCAGTTGATTATGAGGGGTAAGAGAGTAACTAAGTTGATTATGAGGGGTAAGAGAGTAACTCAGTTGATTATGAGGGGTAAGAGAGTAACTCAGTTGATTATGAGGAGTAAGAGAGTAACTCAGTTGATTATGAGGAGTAAGAGAGTAACTCAGTTGATTATGAGGAGTAAGAGAGTAACTCAGTTGATTATGAGGGGTAAGAGAGTAACTCAGTTGATTATGAGGAGTAAGAGAGTAACTCAGTTGATTATGAGGAGTAAGAGAGTAACTCAGTTGATTATGAGGGGTAAGAGAGTAACTCAGTTGATTATGAGGGGTAAGAGAGTAACTCAGTTGATTATGAGGCGTAAGAGAGTAACTCAGTTGATTCTGAGGAGTAAGAGAGTAACTCAGTTGATTCTGAGGAGTAAGAGAGTAACTCAGTTGATTCTGAGGAGTAAGAGAGTAACTCAGTTGATTCTGAGGAGTAAGAGAGTAACTCAGTTGATTATGAGGAGTAAGAGAGTAACTCAGTTGATTATGAGGGATAAGAGGGTAGCTCGGTTGATTATGAGGGGTAAGAGAGTAACTCAGTTGATTATGAGGGGTAAGAGAGTAACTAAGTTGATTATGAGGGGTAAGAGAGTAACTCAGTTGATTATGAGGGGTAAGAGAGTAACTCAGTTGATTATGAGGAGTAAGAGAGTAACTCAGTTGATTATGAGGAGTAAGAGAGTAACTCGGTTGATTATGAGGGGTAAGAGAGTAACTCAGTTGATTATGAGGGGTAAGAGAGTAACTCAGCTGATTATGAGGAGTAAGAGAGTAACTCAGTTGATTATGAGGAGTAAGAGAGTAACTCGGTTGATTATGAGGGGTAAGAGAGTAACTCAGTTGATTATGAGGGGTAAGAGAGTAACTCAGTTGATTCTGAGGGGTAAGAGAGTAACTCAGCTGATTATGAGGAGTAAGAGAGTAACTCAGTTGATTATGAGGAGTAAGAGAGTAACTCAGTTGATTATGAGGGGTAAGAGAGTAACTCAGTTGATTATGAGGGGTAAGATAGTAACTCAGTTGATTCTGAGGAGTAAGAGAGTAACTCAGTTGATTATGAGGGGTAAGACAGTAACTCAGTTGATTCTGAGGAGTAAGAGAGTAACTCAGTTGATTATGAGGAGTAAGAGAGTAACTCAGTTGATTATGAGGAGTAAGAGAGTAACTCAGTTGATTATGAGGGGTAACAGAGTAACTCAGTTGATTATGAGGAGTAAGAGAGTAACTCAGTTGATTATGAGGGGTAACAGAGTAACTCAGTTGATTATGAGGGGTAAGATAGTAACTCAGTTGATTCTGAGGAGTAAGAGAGTAACTCAGTTGATTATGAGGGGTAAGACAGTAACTCAGTTGATTCTGAGGAGTAAGAGAGTAACTCAGTTGATTATGAGGAGTAAGAGAGTAACTCAGTTGATTATGAGGAGTAAGAGAGTAACTCAGTTGATTATGAGGGGTAACAGAGTAACTCAGTTGATTATGAGGAGTAAGAGAGTAACTCAGTTGATTATGAGGGATAAGAGGGTAGCTCAGTTGATTATGAGGGGTAAGAGAGTAACTCAGTTGATTATGAGGGATAAGAGGGTAACTCAGTTGATTATGAGGGGTAAGAGAGTAACTAAGTTGATTATGAGGGGTAAGAGAGTAACTCAGTTGATTATGAGGGGTAAGAGAGTAACTCAGTTGATTATGAGGAGTAAGAGAGTAACTCAGTTGATTATGAGGAGTAAGAGAGTAACTCAGTTGATTCTGAGGAGTAAGAGAGTAACTCAGTTGATTCTGAGGAGTAAGAGAGTAACTCAGTTGATTCTGAGGAGTAAGAGAGTAACTCAGTTGATTATGAGGAGTAAGAGAGTAACTCAGTTGATTATGAGGGATAAGAGGGTAGCTCGGTTGATTATGAGGGGTAAGAGAGTAACTCAGTTGATTATGAAGGGTAAGAGAGTAACTAAGTTGATTATGAGGGGTAAGAGAGTAACTCAGTTGATTATGAGGGGTAAGAGAGTAACTCAGTTGATTATGAGGAGTAAGAGAGTAACTCAGTTGATTCTGAGGAGTAAGAGAGTAACTCAGTTGATTCTGAGGAGTAAGAGAGTAACTCGGTTGATTATGAGGGGTAAGAGAGTAACTCAGTTGATTATGAGGGGTAAGAGAGTAACTCAGCTGATTCTGAGGAGTAAGAGAGTAACTCAGTTGATTATGAGGGGTAAGAGAGTAACTCAGTTGATTATGAGGAGTAAGAGAGTAACTCAGTTGATTATGAGGAGTTCAGTTGATTATGAGGAGTAAGAGAGTAACTCGGTTGATTATGAGGGGTAAGAGAGTAACTCAGTTGATTATGAGGAGTAAGAGAGTAATTCTGGGCTGTACCAGTGGGTGCTGAATTCAGTGTAAGGACAGAGGTGGCTACAATGACAAATAAGGTGCCAGTCAGAGAGACATTGGGTCCCACCTGAAGCACAAAGGCATTTCTATAGATGCTCTAGTTTTTCTTTATCACACACACTGCAGTATGAGACATTACAGACTATAAAGTTGCCTGGGCTCAGCCTTCTAGTTCTAAATGAGCATTTTGTCCATTCACTGCCAATGTCTCTCAAACTGGGGCCTGTTGTGCAGCTGCCGTGTGTCACTAGTACCTCTTCCCGTCACTTCATTCACCGTAACACCTCCAGGGCCAGTCACAGTAACACACACCATGGGACCAGGCAGCCATTACAATCATCCTAGACTTGTCTAATACAAACTGTAGGGTCTCAGGGAAGGAAAGGGAGTGTCTCCAGGTTCCCGCCCATCAGCATGACGTCACCCTACCTGGCAACAGCCCTAGCGGCTGGACTGAGCTCTCCCTGACTGGGATCAGAGGGAAGAGCCGGAGAGAGGGATCGGCGCGTGATTGGCCGCGGAGGGTCACGTGCCTTAGCTGGGCTCCGAGTTGGCGTACGCGGTTGTGGAGCCCGGTGCTCGGCTGGTAGGGAACAGAGCGGAGGCGCAGAGAGAGCCGCCGAGGGCCGGACAGGGCTGAAGAGATTTCTGGGGTTTGGATGGGCATAGGCTGCTGGCTGGGAGGGACGGAACCCGGGAAGCGAGAGGTCGGAGAGTGACAGGCCCCGGGGGTGAGAGAGATCCGAGAGCAGCAGCAGAATGGGTGAGTGTAATGGAGCCGGGACTTCTCTGGGGCAATGCTCGGGAGCGGGGGCTGAACTGTGCCCACTCGGCTGTGGTTGAGGTAAAACTTACAGCAGTGACTGGAGGGATTGTGGGAGTTGTAGTTTAGTAAGAGGAACCCGAAGTGCAGTGCGGCTTGTTGCTTCTGCCCTCAGTACGGACCGGTTCTGTCACAGTCTGACCTGCAACTCCTGACAACTTTCTCTCCGTCACTAGGGGGCGACACTACTTGATAATATATATCTAATACTCTCAGTCTGACTGTCTATCTGCTTCTACTCTCAGTCTGACTGTCTATCTGCTTCTACTCTGTCTGTCTATCTGCTTCTACTCTCAGTCTGACTGTCTATCTGCTTCTACTCTCAGTCTGACTGTCTATCTGCTTCTACTCTCAGTCTGACTGTCTATCTGCTTCTACTCTGTCTGTCTATCTGCTTCTACTCTCAGTCTGACTGTCTATCTGCTTCTACTCTCAGTCTGACTGTCTATCTGCTTCTACTCTGATTTTGTATCTGATTCTACTCTCAGTCTGACTGTCTATCTGATTCTACTCTCAGTCTGACTGTCTATCTGCTTCTACTCTGTCTGTCTATCTGCTTCTACTCTCAGTCTGACTGTCTATCTGCTTCTATTCTGTCTGACTGTATCTGCTTCTACTCTCAGTCTGACTGTGTATCTGCTTCAACTCAGTCTGACTGTGTATCTGATTCTACTCTCAGTCCTACTCTCAGTCTGACTGTGTATCTGATTCTACTCTGTCTGACTGTCTATCTGCTTCAACTCAGTCTGACTGTGTATCTGATTCTACTCTCAGTCCTACTCTCAGTCTGACTGTGTATCTGATTCTACTCTGTCTGACTGTCTATCTGCTTCAACTCTGTCTGACTGTGTATCTGATTCTACTCTGTCTGACTATGTATCTGATTCTACTCTGTCTGACTGTATCTGATTCTACTCTCAGTCTGACTGTCTATCTGCTTCTACTCTGTCTGACTGTATCTGATTCTACTCTCAGTCTGACTGTGTATCTGCTTCTACTCTGTCTGACTGTGTATCTGCTTCTACTCTGTCTGACTGTATCTACTTCTACTCTCAGTCTGACTGTGTATCTGATTCTACTCTCAGTCTGACTGTGTATCGGGTTCTACTCTGTCTGACTTTGTGTTCATTGGAGTTCTATGAGTCTGACTGTATCTGGGAGCTTGGGGTTTGTGGGTTGAGTCTGTGCTTAGTTAGTTTTGGTATGTGGGATCTTCGGGTGATTGGGTGAATGTGTAAGTTCATCTCTGTAACTGGATTCAATGCAGGTGTGTAAGTGTGACACTCTGGGATATGGGCCTCCTTAGTGTTGTGCCCACCTGTACTGAGCATTGGCTGGCACTGTGTGTATAGTTATGAGCTAAGAGCTAATAGGTGGAAGGCTGTCTGCTTGCTGGGATGTGAGATAGCGGGTGCTAAACTAGCTCTGTGTTGAGATAAGCTTTGAAATTGAGTATGAACTTTCTGGAGATGGGAGCAGGCTGTGCTGGACTAGAGTGAGTTTCAGAGGCTGACCTGCATGTAGATTGTTTGTATATGGGATGAATGGCCCCATATTTTTATTATTATTAATGTCAGACTTCATTGCCTGTACATGGGGAGCAGTGTGTTAGCCTGGCTGATAATATTATATAATATTGATGGTTAAAGTCAGAGGAGCCTTCAGTGCTGAGCAATAGAGTCTCATTCAGGGAATATATTGGATCTGTAACATCGTCTGACTGTGAAGTTATGGAAGAAGCGTCTCTATAAATGAAGCTGAAGCTCATCCGTTGTCCCATTCACAATTCGTGCACTTTTCCTGCTGTCCCTGTCAGCCAATCAGAGGGTTACATTTAGTGGATCCGTGGGTGGCTAAATTCCAGTTTGCTGGATACATATAGAGACATGCCTGGGGAGAGCTGATACCTGGGAGCATCACACATGATTTCACTTAAGCATTCTTCCTGATTGTTTAGCAAACATTCCCAATCTTCCTGCTATTGGCTGCCTTCCCACAATTCCCAGCTGCCTGGAGGAGACTGCTTATCATTAAAACACAGGATTGTCCAGTACAGGGTCTCTTTAGATCCGTGGGTAGTGGGGACGTTTTAGCTGATATTTTATAAAGTACCACCCAAATAACTACATTAAGGCCTATATCAGCCCAGCAGTTTGCTCCTCTGATGGATAAAAAGCTGACGCTGTGAGACAGACATTCATTCTAGCAGAGCCAATAACTGGGTGCTGTGGGTGCTGCTTACATTGACAAGATCTGTAACTTTGGGGGATTTCCATAATGATTGCGCTTAACACCCACCAAGAATCAGCATGTCAAATGCGGACCCTGCCCCTCCAAAGTGCCACACGCTGGCAGGTGATTGGACAGTAGAGTAGTAAAAAATAACAATAAAAATTGGGTCCTCACAAAGCAACAAGACTTTGGTTCCTGGGGTCAGTGACCCCCTATAAGAAAGCTGCAGAAGTGGGAAGGAAATAATAACGTCATTCTATAACAGTGCTGTTCAACTTCTGTGGTACAGAGGGCCAAACGTTTCCTGGCCTACATGATAATGGAAGCCATTGTTGACCATTGTATGTGCAGAAGCGTATGACTTAGTAGGAACATATATTTGTGTGTATGTGTATATATATAAATATATATATATATATATACACACATATATATACATATATATACACACACACACACATACATATATTAGGGATGCAATGAATTCGGGATTCTGCCTTTTTCAGCAGGATTCGGCCAAATCTACATACCCAGCGACTTCTTAAAGTGGTGGTTCACCTTTCTGTTAACTTTTAGTACGATTTAGAGTGATGTTCTGAGACAATTTGCAATTGGTTTTTGACTTATTTAGCTTTTTATTCAGCATCTCTCCAGTTTGCAAATCCAGCAATCTGGTTGCCAGGGTCCCAATTACCCTAGCAACCATGCATTGATTTGAATGAGACTGGAATATGAATAGGAAAGGCCTGAATAGAACGAGGAGTAATAAAAAAGTAGCAATAACAATACATTTGTGGCCTTACAAAGCATTTGTTTTAAGATGGGGTCAGTGACCCCCATTTGAAAGGGCAAATAAATAAAACTTTAAAAAATAAATAATGAAGACCAATCGAAAAGTGGTTTAGAATTGACCATTCTATAACATACTAAAAGTTAACTTAAAGGTGGACCACCTTTAAGGATTCATTTAGAAAGTGCTTTAACCCCCTCTTGCAACAGGAATGGGGTTAAGTTGTGAAAACGTTTCATTCCAATGCAACATGAATAAACGTTTGTCTGTATCGTCTTTGCTACTTCACATACGTGTGTATGACATCATGCTTTCCTACACACTGCTAGTTATGTCACCTAATTACATCACAAGCCGGTGGCACCAGTTAAATAGAGGCCTGTTTCAGAATGTGTGGGTTGGTCCCACTTTGTGTTTGTGTAGCTGTTCCAATCTCTGAGTTTGTGTGTTCTCCATTCCTTTGTCTGGGCACTTGTGCTGTTTTGTTTTCATATCTATGTACACAGTCAGGGTTGCTGGTTTCAGTCTGATTTTATTTTGAGTAAGAAACGTAGACGCTAAACACCCCCTCTCAAGTCATTCTGTGTATAATTGCTGAGTAATTCCAGGCAATTCCCTGTGTCGGAGAGCTTGCAATCTATGAATGCCGGTCCATTGGGAAGTTCAATGTTAATGTGCACAGATCAAAGCACTGCATGTGCCATAGCCTTAAAGGGGTGGTTCAACTTTAAGCAAACTTTTAGTATGTTATAGGCTAAAATTAATCTAAGCAACTTTTCAATTGGCCATCACTTTTTATTTTTTATAGTTTTTGAATTATTTGCCTTTTTCTGAACCTTTACAGTTTTTAAATGGGAGTCATTGACCCCAAAAAGAAATGCTCTGCAAGGCTACACATGTATAGTTATTGCTACTTTTTATTATTCATATTATTATTTATATTATTGCTACATCTTTCTATTCAGGCCTCTACTATTCATATCCCAGTCTCTTATTCAGATCAGTGCATGGTTGCTAGGGGAATTTGGACTGGAGAGCTGCTAAATAAAAAGTGAAATAACTTGAAAACCACAAACAATTAAAAATGATTAAAACCAATTGCAAATTGTCTCAGAATATCACTCTCTACGTACAGTAATACTAAAAGTTAATTTGAAGGTGAACAACCCCTTTAAAGGTCAAATACTCAAGTTTTTTGGACTATAAAATATGAGTTTTTAGTGGGAAAAAACTTTAATTTTTTCTGATTTATTATAAATCCAATTCCGAAAGTTTGGGCAAAAATCTGAAAAATTCATACGATTCTAATTTACGGTACGATTTTCACAGTTTGTTCGAGTTTTTTGCCGCACTGGAATTTATATATATATATATATATATATATATATATATATATATATATATATATATATATACACATACCCTTTACCTGGAGTCAGTAATACCTTGCCCTGACTTACAGCTCAGATATAGAGATGTAGAATAAGTCAGTCAATAGTTATTACCCTGAAACCCGCCCCAAAATGTTCTTAGCTCACTAACTTAACTAGCATGTATACAGTGCTTCCCTGTGTTCATATATCATGTGTTTTTTTTATTGTGTTATAAATCTGACAATTTTCTGAGTCACATCCGAATCTTTATAGCCCTGTAAATACATAGTGCTTGTTTGAGTCCTGAAATTTACTGTGACAAATGGTTGTTTCACAATTAACGGAGGGGACTATAAACTTGCAGAGCTTTAATATCAGCCGGGCTTGCAATTGCCACATCTGTACCATAATAGCTGCAGATATGTCAGCTCTCCTAAACTCTTTGGGAGGGACCAGTTTTTTATCCATGACTCCTATAGTAATAGACTAGCTGCCTGCCGTTTCCACCGAAATTTAAGATGGCCCTCAATTAAAAAGGCCATAAATCCTCTTGAAATAACCTTAGATCAGTGGTTCTCAAACAGTCACAGGCTGATCCATCTGAAAGCCAGTTAAAGGGGTGGTTCACTTTTAAGTTAAAGGGGTTGTTCACCTTCCAAACACTTTTTCCATTCAGTTGTTTTCAGATTGTTCCACAGAAATAAAGGCTTTTTTCAATTACTTTCCATTATTTATTTTTTACTGTTTTTCCAAAATCTAAGTTTAAAGGAAAACTATACCCCCCAAAACAATGTAGGTCTCTATTAAAATATAATGCATAAAACAGCTCATATGTAAAACCCTGCTTCATGTAAATAAACCATTTTCATAATAATATACTTTTTTAGTAGCATGTGCCATTGGGTAATCATAAAAAATAGAAAATTGGCATTTTAAAAAATAAGAGCCGACCCCTGGGATCGTATGATTCACGGTGCACACAAACAAACCATACATGTTCGGTCACATGAGCCAATTAACAGACAGAGTTGTGTCTTTTGCTTCCACACTTCTTCCTGTTACAGTTAGAGCTGCAGTATTTCTGGTCAGGTGATCTCTGAGGCAGCACACAGACCATCACGAAATGGGGGTTCAAGGCAAGAGATGTAAAAGGGCAAGATTTACTTAAATATATATACCAGTTTCGTAAGATTCTTTAATATGCCACTTAATTTGATGTAAACTATCTGTTGGTTAAGTATTCATTTTGGGGGTATAGTTTTCCTTTAACATTGAATGTTTGTTTCTGGTGTTTGAGTCTGGCAGCTCAGTAATTCAGGTGCAGATTCTGAACTGTTACAATTTTGCAACATTTCTCAGTATTAGCAACTATTGTATCAATTCTAACAGCCTGTAATGAAACTCAGGGATTCTGCTTAGCAGGGACAGAGATAACAAATGTTTCAATTTAGAACAGTTTCCTGGGTCGTCGACCCCCCCCCCCCCCAGAGCTGCTTCAGAAGGTGGAAAATGACACTTTACACTTCAATATTAGAAAAACGGTCACAAATAGAAAGTGATTGGGAAAGTCATTATTTCTGGTGATCTATCTGAAAACAACTAGTTGTTTGGAGGTGAACCACCCCTTTAACTTTTAGTATGTTATAGTATGGCTATAAAATGGAACGACTAAATCTATGTAACTTTTCATCCATTGCCCTTAATTATTTCTTTTTTTTTTTATAGTTTTTGAATTATTTGCCTTCTTCAGACTTTTCAGCTTTTGAATGGGGCTCACTGACCCAATATAAAAAGAAAATGCTCTGTAAGGCTACAAATTTAATGTTCTTGTTTCTTTTTATTACTCAGCTTTTTATTCAGACACTCCCCCATTTATTTTCCAGTCTCTTATTCAAATAAATGCAGTGATTGCTAGGGTAATTTGCACCCTAGCAACCATATGGCTGAAATTGCAAACTGGAGAGCTGCTGAATAAAAGGCTAAATAACTTGAAAACCACAAATAGTCGTCTGAAAATGTCACCCTCTACTATATACTAAAAGTTAACTTGAAGGTGAACAATCAATTTAAGAGCAGCACCTCTGTACAAGGTTTTTCTAAATGTTTATCTCTCACACTGTCATTGTAATAAACTGATACTTTGGTCTTATAACTGTTCTATGGGAGGACTGTGGCTATAACTATATACTACTTTCATTAAGTCCAAGAAATATGTTATTGTTCCTCTATGTGTGGTATTTTATTTGACTATAAACCTATGTAAATCCCAATAAAAATGAAAAAAAAAAAAAGACGTTTAGTGATATCCATCTCAATAGACTGATGTTATAGCTGTAACAAACTATATACATAGTTACATCGGGTATATAGTTAAATCGGGTTGAAAAAAGACAAAGTCCATCAAGTTCAATCCCTCCAAATGAATCCAGCGCACACACCTACACACACTCTGAAACTATATATACACCAATATCTATATTAATTGAAGATGTTAGTATCCAATTAGCCTTTGATATTATGTCTGTCCAAGAAATCATCCAAGTCCCTCTTATAGTCATTAACAGAATCATCATCACAACATCACCCGGCAGTGCATTCCCCAACCTCACTGTCCTGACTGTGAAGAACCCCCTACGTTGCTTCAAATGAAAGTTCTTTTCTTCTAGTCTAAAGGGGAGGCCTCTGGTACGGTGATCCACTTTATGGGTAAAAAGGTCCCCTGCTATTTGTCTATAATGTCCTCTAATGTACTTGTAAAGTGTAATCATTTCCCCTCGCAAGCGCCTTTTTTCCAGAGAAAACAACCCCAACCTTGTCAGTCTACCCTCATAATTTAACTCTTCCGTCCCTCTAACCAGTTTAGTTGCACTTAGTCTCTGCACTCTCTCCAGCTCATTTATATCCCTCTTAAGGACTGGAGTCCAAAACTGAAATGCATACTCCAGATGAGGCCTCACCAGGGACCTATAAAGAGGCATAATTATGTTTTCATCCCTTGAGTTAATGCCCTTTTTTATACAAGACAGAACTTTATTTGCTTTAGTAGCCACCGAATGACACTGCCCAGAATTAGACAACTTGTAGATCCTTCTCATTGAAGGAAACTCCCAACACACTGCCATTTAGTGTATAACTTGCATTTATATTATTTTTGCCAAAGTGCATAACCTGCATTTATCAACATTGAACCTCATTTTCCAGTTTGCTGCCCAGTTTTTCAGTTTAGACAAATCACTGTGCAAAGTGGCAGCATCCTGCATGGAACCTATAGTTCTGCACAATTTAGTATCATCTGCAAAAATAGAAACAGAACTTTCAATGCCCACCTCCAGGTCATTAATAAACAAGTTAAAAAGCAAAGGACCAAGAACAGAGCCCTGTGGTACTCCACTAACAACACTGGTCCAATTAGAAAATGTTCCATTTACCACCACTCTTTGTAGTCTATATTTTAGCCAGTTCTCTATCCATGTACAAATACTATGTTCCAGGCCAACATTCCTTAATTTAACCAGTAACCTTTTATGTGGCACTGTATCAAATGCTTTAGCAAAGTCAATCACATCCACTGCCATCCCAGAATCAAGGTCTCTGCTTACCTTCTCATAAAAAGAAATTAAGTTAGTCTGGCAAGATCTATTATGCTTAAAACCATGCTGGCAGACACTCCTAGTATTATGATTTGCTATAAAGTCCACTATTATCATTTGCTATGATAGTAGAACAGTTACTTTTGCTATGGTAGGGCTATTGTTCAGTCAATATCGCTCTATTTTAGAAGACAAGCCAGTCTGTTGCATTTGTACTTGTGACACGCAGTCTGTACATGGAAATCAGAATATTTCCTTTACTCTGCTGTTCTCAGAGTGACAAGTGCAACAGTTACTGTAAATACCCATTTCCTTCCTTAAAATACTGTTCTGGTTTTCATGGGAAGAAACTATTTCCCCCCTAGTGATTAGTGTTTTTGCCATGCTTGCAATGATTCTCTGGCAGTTTAAAGGGCTGATTCACCTTTAAGTTAACTTGTATTATGTTGTAGAATGGCCAATTCTTAGCAACGTTTCAGTTGATCTTCATTGTTTATTTTTTGAAAAAAAATTTGAATATCGAAATTTATAATTACTGTCTCTTTAAAAATTCAAATTCGACCATTCGCCATCTAAAACCTGCCAAATTGATGTTTTAGCCTATGGGGGACCTCCTAGAACCTATCTGGAGTCGATTGGTGGACTTTGAAAAATATAAGTTTTTTTTGGGAAAAACTTTGATTCAAATTTGATCTAATGCGCTATTTCTTCGATTCGAATTCGGCCTAATATGGACCTATTCAATTGCAAACTGACCTATTCGGCTGAAAAAAAAACGAACTTAATTTCGGTTGGTCTTTTTGAATTCGAAGTAGGGCACCAGTAACAGTTGTATGGAGAGTACATGTTATTGGAAAAACCAGTTTTATGGAATATTTGAGTAATATCCTAGTCGCATGGCTTATTCTTGCTGCCATGCTAATTCATGCCGATTCACCTAATGTAAACTCGGGTGGAGGGTAACATTTAGGGGCTGATTCATTAAGGGTCGAATATCGAGGGTTAATTAACCCTCGATATTCGACTACGAATTGAAATCCTTCGACTTCGAATATCGAAGTTGAAGGATTTAGCGCAATTGCTACGCTCGTACGATCGAAGGATTATTCCTTCGATAGAACGATTAAATCCTTCGAATCGAACGATTCGAAGGATTTAAATCCAACGATCGAAGGAATATCCTTCGATCAAAAAAAGTTAGGCAAGCCTATGGGGACCTTCCCCATAGGCTAACATTGACTTCGGTAGCTTTTAGCTGCCGAAGTAGGGGGTCGAAGTTTTTTTTAAAAGAGACAGTACTTCGACTATCGAATGGTCGAATAGTCAAACTATTTTTAGTTCGAATCCTTCAATTCGTAGTCATAGTCATAGTCGAAGGTCGAAGTAGCCCAAAAAATACTTCGAAATTCAAAGTTTTTTTACTTCGAATCCTTCACTCGAATTTAGTGAATCAGCCCCTTAGTATGTTATAGAATGTCCAATTCCTAGCAACTTTGAAATTGACCTTCGTTATTTGTATTTTATAGTCTTTTTTTTTTTTTTTTGCATTATTTGCCTTCTGACTCTTTACAGCTTTCAGATGGGGGTTACTGACCCCATCTAAAAATCAAATGCTCTGTAAGGCTACAAATGTATTGTTCTTGCTTCTTTTTGTTACTCGTCTTTCTATTCAGTCCCTCTCCTATTCATATCCCAGTCTCTTATTCAAATCAATGCATTGTTGCTAGGTTAATTTGGACCCTAGCAATTAGATGGCTGAAATTGCAAACTGGAGAGCTGCTGAATAAAAAGCTTAATAACTCAAAAACCATAAATAATAAAAAAATGAAAACCAATTGCAAAGTTTCTAAGAATATCACTATACATCATACCAAAGGTTAGCTTCAAGATTAACTGCCCATTTTACTGGCACAAGCTGATGCAGAATAACAGGCAGTTGCTGCCAGTGAAGGAGAATATTCCAACATACCCAGCAGCTCCATAGAACTCGCACCCATTTCTCCGTGTCCTTGGCTCTGGGCCAGGCCCCTCCTGGGATCAGACATTTATCTGTTTGATAAGGATCAGAGCCAAGGTTATTTGGTTTTATGGGAATATATTGTCAATGTTTGCAGCTTTGTTTAAATCTAGGACTTAATGGTGGCAGGTGTGCCTTAACTAACGCTGTGTTTGGGTTAATCAAGCCTCTGAATTGAATTTATGGGCATAGGATTTCTTAGATGGCATTCCTATTGGGCTTTATGCGATTGTTGCTCTGCTGTTTCTTGCCCAGTTAAGTCACCATATACAGGTATAGGACCTGTTATCCAGAATAATCACGACCTGGGGTTTTCCGGATGACGGATGTTCTGTAAGCTGGATCTTCATACCTTAAGTCTACTAGAAAATCATAAATATTAAATAAATCCAATAGGCCGGTTTTGCTTCCAATAAGGATTAATTATATCTTAGTTGGGATCAAGTTCAAGCTACTGTTTTATTATTACACAGAAAAAAAGGAAATGATTTTTAAAAATTTTGGATTATTTGGATAAAATGGAGTCTATGTGAGACATAATTCTGATCTTTCTGTATAATGGATCCCATACCTGTACACTGTGCCGTGAGAGTAATAGTTTCAGTACAAGTGTAACTCTTATACTGCAGCTTTGCCATGTGCTCTCAATACAGGTATATGACCCATTATTTGGAAACTGGTTATCCAGAAAGATCAGAATTAAGTCTCCCATAGGCTCCATTTTATCCAAATAATCCAAATAATCCAAATGTTTAAAGGGGAACTCCACAAAACCATAACTTAAGCTTTTTGAAAAGTAAACATAATTTCAAGCAACTTTGCAATATACATAATTTTTCATGATTTTTAATGGTTGTTTAACAGTTCCCTAAGCCTTATCCCCTACTCTCCTGCTGATCTGTCTGACTAATTTGCTGAGCTGTCTGACTACTGTTAGTTTGTATCAACAGCCATCTATCCTCAGCCTGCATCCTCCAAACCCCACAATTTCCTGCACTTGTGATTTCAATAAGGAAAGGAACATGACAGTGCAATGCATTGTGGGGTATGTAGTTCCTGCATGCTGTCTGTAAGCTGTGGAGAAGTTTACAATTTGTAACATCAGTGTTTAGTCCGTCCTTCCCTGCCAGAATTTCAAATGATGCAGAAAGAACTGCTGGATTTCAGCATAGAAAATGGCATTTACCGTATATACTCAAGTATAAGCCGACCCGAGTATAAGCCGAGGTACCTAATTTTACCTACGAAAACTGGGAAAACCTATTGACTTGAGTATAAGCGTAGACACAACTACAGCCCTGTCACCCAGCAGCTCACATTCCGCCAATGCGACCCCCCCAGCGATCAACCGGACTTCTTTGCAAAGTTGATGGTGACAGAGAATTGCCAAACGTGTGTGCATTGTCCCACTGTCCCACTACCATGTGCAGAGGGCGCTGTGTGATATTGCCATCACTGTTAATCTTTCGTATAACCAACAGAGGGTGCTGTGTGATATTGCCATCACTGTTAATCTTTCGTATAACCAACAGAGGGCGCTGTGTGATATTGCAGTCACTGTTATCCTTTCATAAAACCAACAGAGGGCGCACTGTTATTCTTTCATATAACCAACAGAGGGCGCTGTGTGATATTGCAGTCTCTCCCCAAGCGAACTGTTGGTATAGGAATGATTAAAAGTGACTGCAATCTCAGCTACTGCCCACTGACTTGAGTATAAGCCGAGGTAGACTTTTTCAGCACATTTTGGATGCTGAAAAACTCGGCTTATACTCGAGTATATACGGTATTCATACTTTTTGAAGAAACAGGTAACTCTGATGGATATATTAGGGGTTTCTGTGTTATGTGTACCTCTTAATCAAATTTTGGTTTGGAAGCCGGAGTTCCCCTTTAAAAATGGTTTCCTTTTTCTCTGTAATAATAAAACAGTAGCTTGTACTTTATCCCAACTAAGATATAATTAATTCTTATTGGAGGCAAAACCAGGCTATTGGGTTTATTTAATGTTTATATGATTTTCTAGTAGATTTAAGGTATGAAGATCCAAATTACGTAAAGATTCATTATCCGGAAAACCCCAGGTCCCGATCATTCTGGATAACCGGTCCCATACCTGAATATGGTATAGGAGTTCTGAACTGGGCAAGTGCCAGGGTATGACATATATAGTATACGTATAATAGTCATTTGCTGCATTTGTACAACTTTGTGTATTCAAATCTAGTGACCTGCTGGGGCCTAATTGGAAAGACTGACCCACAGCCTCTAGACAATCATGGACCCACTACCCAGTCTGACCAGCAAGCTTTTTAAACCTGAACCAATGGCTATGGTAAAACTGGTAGTGACCTTCTCGTGTACTTGGACTGACCTCATCATTAGCCTAAGTCTTCTGTCCATGGGCAATGAAATGTGGCAAGCGAGGTGGCGATGACTGCACTAAGACCCGCGACCAACCAACAACACATACCCATTTCAGTGTCCCACAAAAGTCCTTATTTTTTATATTTTATTCAGCTGCTCTACAGTATGCTATTTCAGCAATCTGGTTGTTAGGGCTCAAATTACCCTAGCAACCATGAGCTGGTTTGAATTAGAGTCTGGACTTTAAATAACAGATGGCCTGCATAGAAAGAAGAATAATAAAACGTAGCAATAACAATACATTTGTAGTCTTACAGACATTTCTTTTTTTAGATGGGGTCAGTAACCCCCCCCCCCCCATTTGAAAGCTGAATTCAGAAGAATAATTCAAAAACTATTAAAATCAAAGCCAGCTTAGAATTGGCCATTACATAGCATACTTAAAGGGATTCTGTCATGATTTTTATGATGTATTTCTAAATGACTCTGACACTGCAAATAATTCACTGTACAATATAAAATTTGATTCCTGAACCAACAAGTGTATTTGTTTAGTTGTAATATTGGTGTGTAGGTGCATCTCAGGTCATTTTGCCTGGTCATGTGCTTTCCGAAAGAGCCAACACTTTAGGGTGGAACTGCTTTCTCCTACTCAATGTAACTGAATGTGTCGCAGTGGGACCTGGATTTTACTATTGAGTGTTGTTCTTAGATCTACCAGGCAGCTGTTACCTTGTGTTAGGGAGCTGCTATCTGGTTACCTTCCCATTGTTCTGTTGTTAGGCTGCTGGGGAGGAAAGGGATGGGGTTATATGACTCCAACTTGCAGTAAAGAGTGACTGAAGTTTATCAGAGCACAAGTCACATGACTAGGGACAGCTGGGAAATTGACAATATGTCTAGCCCCATGTCAGATTTCAAAATTAAATATAAAAAAATATATTTATGCTTTTGCAAACCGGATTTCAGTGCAGCAGCACTATTAACTGATATGTTTTGGAAAAAAAACATTTTTTTCCTAAAACAGTATCCTTTTAAAGCTGAAGCACCCCTTTAAACTGCGGCTATAATGTCATTCCTGAAGCACCAATAAAGAGTGTAAATATCAGAATCGCTTTTGCGCAATCCTTCCATGTCACCTCTGTGTTGTTGACACACGGTGGGTGAGGCTAAACCGATACATAAATACATCAGGCTCTGGGGCAGAACAAAAGGCCGTCTGTCAGAGTGGAATAATATTTATTGTGACTCTCATGTTGCGGCATCACGGCATAGCTGTCATTATGGGCAGCGACAGACATTATTTTGTCTTCTATAAAGTAAGGTGGGAACAAACCAGTTTATACGTGCACCCAAAATAGATCAGATATTAACCTGCTAAAATATTCCTAACTTGCAACTCCCAGCATCCCTCAGTCATTGTACATCACAGGATAAGACTTAAGCTGGCCATAGACGCAAAGATCCGATTGTACGAATTGAGGAAGAGATCGTACGGTTTCAAAGGGAGACTGTCACAAGTTTTGGTCGGACGTAACTTTCGTACGATTGCTGTCAGGGGCAGAACATCGGCTGATCTGTTCTTTTCTACTTTATTTGATCGGAATGGTTAGTGGCAGGTCGGGAGATGGGGAAGTCATATCGTACGTTGATTCGTACGATCAGATCTTTGCGTCTGTGGCCAGCTTTAGTTACATACAGACAGGCCCAATGCTTAAACAGATTGTTGTACTGGTGCCCTTAAGGGCAGAGACAGACGAGAGGATTCTGGGAGATTAGTCGCCTCTTATTCGGGCGACTAATCTCCTGGAACTGCCTCCCACAGGCCAGAATCTAAACTGCCGGCAGGATGGCACTTGGAGCGCTTCGTTTTCTGAAGTCGCCCAAAGTTTCCTCGTGGGGCAACTTTGGTTGATTTCGGAAAACGAAGTGCACCGATTGCCATTGTCGCCGGCGATTAACATTCTAGCCGGCGGTAGGCAGTTCGGGGAGATTAGTTGCCCGAATTTGATGCCGGGTGACTAATCTCCACGAATCTGAGCGTGTGTCTGCCCTAAAATGGTTGTTCATCTTTGTTTTAACTTTTAGTATGATGTAGAGAGGGATATTGTGAGACAATTTGCAATTGGTTTTCATTTTTCATTATTTGTGGTTTTTTGAGTTATTTAGCTTTTTATTAAGCAGCATGCAGTTTCAGCAATCTGGTTGCTAGGGCTCAAATAACCCTAGCAACCATGCACTGATTTGAACAAGAGACTGGAATATGAATAGGAGAGGGCTGAATAAAAAGTAATAGAAAAGTAGTAATAACAATAAATATGTAGCCTAAGGGTAAGGGCACACCTGGCGATTTGGGGAGATTTGGTCGCCTGGCAACTAATTGCCTCATCTTTTCGGCGACTAATCTCCCTGATCACCTTCCCTCTGTCTTGCGCCGGCTATAATGCAAAGTGGCCTGCGGCATGGCACATGCGGTGCTTCGTATAGCCGGCACAAGAAAGAGGGAGGGCGTTCGGGAGATTAGTTGCCCAAAGAGACAATTTTCGTCGGGGCGACTAAATCTCCCTGAATCTCAGCGTGTGCCCTTACCCTTACAGAGCATTTGTTTTTTAGATGGGGTCAGTGACCATCGGAAAGCTGGAAAGAATCAAAAGAAGGCAAATAATTAAAAAAACTATGAAAAAGAAAAAATGAAGTCCAGTTGAAAAGTTGGTTAGAATTCTACTAAAAGTCAAGTTACAGTTGAACCATCCCTTTCACACCAGTGATTTCCTATTATCTGCTCTTTCACATGTTTGGGGGCTGGTTAGTAATGACAATATCAAACACTGAGATCTCTGGAGATCTCCCTACTGAAACCTTGAATAATTGTGTTAGTATAGAACTGGCAGAACCTGTCTGGTGTGTGTGTGACCCGTGTGCAGTGTTTATGTGAAGGAAAACAAAACAAATACCAAAATGTATTGGGCTAAGAATAGATGATGATGATGAGATGGATGAGAGAACGGCTCATATATGGCCACTATGGCAATTGCAGGTACAGGTATGGGACCTGTTATGCAGAATGGATGCGAAAAGGTTTTTCCGGATAAGGGATCTTTCTGTAATTCGGTTCTTTTTACCTTAAGTCTACTAGAAAATCATGTAAACATTAAATAAACCCAATAGGCTGGTTTTGCCTCCAATAAGGATTAATTATATGTTAGTTGGGATCAAGTACAAGCTACTGTTTTATTATTACAAAAAAGGAAATCATTTTTTAAAATTTGGATTATTTGGATAAAATGGAGCCGATGGAAGGCAAAAGTGGGGGGTGGGTTGTGGGCGCACACCTGAGGCCAATTTCAAAGAGGCAGCCTTGCGGGAATTCAGAACTTTCTGAGTTTACACATAACGGACCACATACCTGTATTTTTGCGGGAGCATTGCTAACAGTGGAGCAGAATTAGGGGTTTTGCCACATTTTACCTCTTCTCAAATCACTACATGTGCCGTAGACAATATTATATGAAGCATAGTGCGTGTACACAAGGCTTTGATGTCCAGTTATTATATTTTTATACATAAGGAGGAGCTGCCATGCTGCATGTCTAAAGGGGTGGTTCACCTTTAAATTAACTTTTAGTATGACGTAGAAAGTGATATTCTGAGACAATTTGCAATTGGTTTTCATTTTTTATTAGTTGTGGTTTTTGAGTTATTTAGCAGCTCTCCACTTTGTAATTTCAGCATTTTAGTTGCTAGGGTCCAAATTATGCTAGTAACCATGCATTGATATAAATAAGAGGCTGGAATATGAATAGGAGAGGGTCTGAGTAAAAGACGAGTAATAAAAAGTAGCAATAACAATACATTTGTAGCCTTACAGAGCATTTGTTTTTTTGGATGGGGTCAGTGACCCCCATTTGAAAGCTGGAAAGAGTCAGAAGAAGGCAAATAATTCAAAAACTATAATGAAAGAAAAAAAAAAGAAGACCAATTGAAAAGGTGCTTAGAACTTACCTTTCTATAACATACTAAAAGTTCACTTAGGGGCATATTTATCAAGGGTCGAATGTCGAATTCAAATAGATAAAGTCGAAGTTTTTATTTTTTTTTTTTGCTCAAATAGGTCAGTTTTCGATTGAATAGGTCCGTATTCTGCCTAATTCGAATAGAAGGAATAGCGCGTTCGATCGAATTTTATTTGATTTGAGGTTTTCCCCCAAAAAACTTCAAAAGTCCACCAATTGACTCCAAATAGGTTCTAGGAGGACCCCCACATTGACCTTTGATAAAAATTCCCCTTAAAGCTAAACCACCCCTTTAAGGCATTCTCTGTTGACTGATCAACAGCTGATGTTTTTTGGTTTTAATAACAATCAGTGCATGAAAGAGCTAGATTGTGAATAACCAGTATTTGCATCTTGTTTGCAAGTGGTGGCTCCTCTACCACCGGGTTACACATCTGGAACCATACCAAAGCTAGACTAAAGGCAAAGTATACACGTCGGTGTGATTGCTGAGCATGCGCCCTGTTATACCACAGTCTGTGAAGGAAATAAAGTAGCAAGTGCCTAGGAGATGTTTGACAGGTAAAGTCAGAATGTGAAGAGAATGAAAAGCGACAGCAGATCTTTCCTTTCTCTATATGAGCCACAACTGGGTGCAAAGAACCACAAGGGTGCACATGGGGCGCAATATCCTGTTACACCTGCCTTACATAATTCATACTCCTAGGTGTAAGGGTGCTAATAGCTCGTCAAAGGTCCTGGAACATTGTCTGATGTACTACATGTAATTTATATGTAAATGGGGCTTGACACCAGTCTCACATGTCAAACCGCAACACCAGCACATAGGATGCATAAATAACTCCCCGGCTCAGGTACCTACGTCCTGCGCGGAACCAATTTCTAAGACCCGGACCCGAACCAAACCCACGTCCCGAACCGCAACCTGCATATTTACTCACTTTGATCCACTACCCGACCCGGACCTGCAACTGCCTTGCCCGCAACCCACCGACCACTATCAAACAGGAAGTGATTGTGATGCAGACCGGAAGTGGCGTCATCAAAAGTGGACGGGACAGAAACAAGTTTTGTAAAACTTTAAAAGGAGTAAAATATAGACAATATTACATAAGATAAGAAATTTAGATGAGACCCGCAGACACGCATCTATACCTGCACCTGAAAATCCTCCCCTCATTCCGCAGGGTGCCCGCTTTTTTTGCAGGGGTACCCGACCCACTGCTTTATAGAACATGACTAACCCAGCAGGCTTTTTGTAGGTGTGTAATATCCAATAGCCTTTTATTGGGGTGTATTTATAGTCATTTTCATGCCGTATATTTCTATAAATTACAGGTATGCCACTGGTTATCCTGAATGCTCGGGACAAGAGACTTTCTGGATGGAGGGGTCTTTCCGTAATTTGGATCTCCATACCTAATACAGGTATGGGATCTGTTATCCGGAAACCCATTATCCAGAAAGCTCCAAATTACGGAAAGGCTGTCTCCCATAGACTCCATTTTAGGCAGATAATCCAGATGTTTTTTTTAAAATGATATCCTTTTTCTCTGTAGTAATGAAACAGCTTGTACTTGATCCCAACTAAGATATAATTAATCCTTATTAGAAGCAAAACCAGCCTATTGGGTTTATTTAATGTTTACATGATTTTCTAGTAGACTTAAGGTGTGAAGATCCAAATTACGGAAAGATCCCTTACAGGAAAACCCCAGGTCCCGAGCAGTCTGGATAACAGGTCCCATACCTGTACTTTTTAGTCTGCTAAAAAATCATTTAAAAGTTAATAAATCAAGAATGATTATTTTGCCTCAAATACGGATTATCTCTTAATTGGAATCAAGTACAGGTATGGAAAAGTTATCCAAAATGTTCAGGACCTGGGGTATTCCAGATAATGGATGTTTCTGCAATTTGAATCTTCATACCTTAAGTCTACTAGAAAATCATTTAAATATGAAATAAACCCAGCAGCATTGTGCTGCTTCCAATAAGGATTAATTATATCTTAGTAGGGATCAAGTACAAGCACAGAAAAAGGAAATCTTTTTTTAAAAAAAAAATTGGATTACCTTCCTGTAATTCGGAACTCTCTGGATAAAGGGTTTCCAGATAACGGATCGCATACTGTACTTTTTAGTCTGCAAAAAAAAAAAATAATTTAAATGTTAATAAACCAAAAATGATTATTTTGGGTCCAATTGATAACTCTTAATTGGGATCAAGTACAAGATACTGTTTTCTTATTACAGAGAAAAAGAAAATCATTTTCAAACACTTTTATTGTTCTTGAACAGTTTTTTGTTTAAAATAGGAATGCACCAAATCTAGGATTCTGTTTTGGGATTCAGCCTTTTTCAGCAGGATTCAGGCAAATCCTTGTGCCTGGCTGAACCAAATTGGAATCCTAATTTGCATAAACAGTGTCCCCACTTTTCCCTTTCCTACCCCTAATTTGCATATGCAAATTAGGATTTGGTTCAGTATTCGGCCAGATTCTGGGATTCGAACGATTCGGCGCATCCCTAGTTTAAAATGGAGTCTATGGGAGACAGGTTTCCAGTAATTCGGAGCTTTCTGGATAATGGGTTTCTGGATAACAGATCCTGTACCTATACTAAGAAAAGTGAATGACTTTACAGTGCATATGTCCTCCTTTCCAATATACCTCTGACCCAATAGCAATAAAACTGAGAGACCATAACAGAGAAATTTTCGCCCAGATACTGGTCTAGTGGACCCATTTGTCTAAAGGGCCTGGATCTGAAGCTTAAATCTGCCTGTGTATGGCCTTTACCTTTTAATTAGGCCAAATACAGAGGCAACTAAAGGTGACCATAGAAATTGCCAAACGAGTAGATCTCTCCCCAACATCGCCAAACGAGCGGATCTCTCCCCAACATCGCCAAACGAGCGGATCTCTCCTGGGGGGCAGGAACAAAAAGGGGTGGGCGTGATGTCAAAAGGGGCAGTGCCATTCCGTAAAAAGGGGTGTGACCACGGAGCCGACATTTCAAGACAGGGACAAAGTCACAAAAGCTAAGTTTTTACAGGGGATTGGAGGCAGGCCGAGGGGTCTTTTTAAGGGTATTACAAATTTACCGGCAGCTACATTGCCAGTAAATTTGTAATACCGGCCCCGGCCTTGGCAGGTATTTCACCGTTTAGGCTGTTAAATTACCGGCCTGGTGGCAACACTACTCCCCGATATGTCGGGCTGATCCAATTCTGGACCCTTAGGCCCAACGATTGGATCAGAATGGAGGCCAAATGGGCGGTTTGATCAGATCAGACCGGATTTTCTAACCTGCTTGATCGGCTTCGGCCAGATATCGATCGAGAGCCCATCGAGGGCTCTACACATGGCCCGATAATATGCCTACTAAGTCTTTATGCACACTTAGTGCCTATGGGCAGTACACACAGTTCAAGGATGGGCGGCAGTTTGTTTGCACAGAGCCCATTGCTTTGAATCAATTTGCAATGTAAACAGTGAGGTTAGGCCAGCCCATGTTATCCTACTCCCACATACAGACAAGCAATACATACTATCTATATAGCAGGGGAGCATCAGCCAACTAAAGACACTTGTCTGTGAGTTCCAAACAAAAGGGGTGGCTGCACCCTTGGAGGTGCTTATTTTCTTGGGGTGCCACAGTAGTTGCGTTACTGCCTGGGGCTTTTGGGGGTCTTGGTTTTGATTCTGCGCAGGATACTATCTGGGATTTATATGTTGTTCCTCTGTTTGCATTGGTTTCCTCCCACGGTGTTATGTGTGTACCGTATGTATGTGTATGTATATATATGACTATAACAGGGCAACTATTACACCATTTCCATAGCCCACATACTTGTCATGAGCTAAAAGGAATGAGCGGAATTTTGGCATGAAAATGCTAAATTTAAAGGTGTGGTTCACCTGTAAGCTAACTTTTAGTATGCTACAGAATGGCTAATTCTAAGCAACTTTTCATATTGCCATTTTTTTTTTTTTTTTTTTTATAGTTTTTGAATTATGTGCCTTCTTCGTCTGGCACTGACCCCATCTAACAACAAATGCTCTGTAAGGCTACACATATATTGTAATTGCTACTTTTTATTACTCCTCTTTCTATTCAGGCCTCTCCTAGTCATATTCCAGTCTCTTATTCAAATCAATGCATGGTTGCTAGGGGAATTTGGACCCTAGCAACCAGATTACTTAACTTGCAAACTGGAGAGCTGCTGAATAAAAAGCTAAATAACTCAAATTCCACAATTATTAAAAAGTTAAAACCGAGAACCGCACAGACAAAGCATCGGTATCCGGACGCACTTGCAGCTGTGATTTCTGATGGGAAGAATGTAACAAGTATCATCTCTGGCTCGCAACGGAAATAAATCTTTAACCACAAAAGCCACCGTTCAGCAAACACTGTCCCATAATACTCTGCAGTGGATTGTTATCAGTGGCCAGTGAATCACATCTAGTGAATAATTGGTCAGACATAACCTATGAGTATTCCTTCCTCTTTCTTCCCACAATGCATGAGCAATGCTCTTATATCATTGTCCAATGGGAAGTTGGACCATTGTCAAAATGTATCTTTTTCTTCCCAAAGATGCTACATACAGGCATGGGACCCGTTATCCACAATGCTCGGGACCAGGGGTATTCTGGATCACAGATCTTTCCATAATTTGGATCTCCCAAGTCTACTAGAAAATCATGTTAACATTAAATAAACCCAATAGGCTGGTTTTGCTTCCAATAAAGATTAATTATAATCTTAGTTTCACTCTCGTACAATGTACTGTTTTATTATTACAGAGAAAAGGGAAATAATTAAAACAAAAAAAATTGGATTATTTAGATAAATAGTCTATCAGAGATGTCCTTTCTATAATTCGGGGCTTTCTGATAATGGGTTTCTGGATAACAGATCCTATATCTGTATAAAGAATCTGTTAGGGAGCTGTCACCTTCAAAAGTAATTTGAAGATTGTAGATGTGTCACTTGCAGTAACATTTCTCACCTGTGCTGCCAGGAGGCAGATCTGCCCAAAGGCTGCCATGAAACAGCGCCACCACCTGCAGTTTGTGCTCCACACCAATGATTACACTGCAATAAGTTCTGACTGATACACCTCCCGGGGGGCAGATCAGTTTTAAAATAGGTTGTTCACCTTTAAATTTAACTTAGTATGATAGAGAGTGATATTCCAAGTCCGTTTGTAATGGGCAGAAGTTTGTTTGGTTCTACCTCTGATTCTACCTCTGATTCTACCTCTCTCGTTCTACCTCCCATTCTACCTATAACATGGCACAAAGCGGGGCTTTCATGTCCTCAAGTCTCCAATACAGAAAGAAATGTCAACAAAAAGTAAAATGCCAAATCAGATTTGGCTACCAGAAACACATTACCATAAATGTAAACAATAAGACCATGATTCATAGCTATGGCTCACTGATCTTACCGGACATTTGTGGCTCATAATATGCCTGGTATGTACAAACATGGGACGATCATTCACGCTTAAAGGGATACTGTCTTGGTTTTTATGATGTCGTTTTTATTTCTAAATGACACTGTTTACACTGCAAATAATTAACTCTACAATTTAAAATTTCATTTCTGAACCAGCAAGTGTATTTTTTTTTTTTAGTTGTAATATTGGTGTGTAGGTGCATCTCAGGTCGTTTTGCCTGGTCATGTGCTTTCAGAAAGAGCCAGCACTTTATGATGGAACTGCTTTCTGGCAGGCTGTTGTTTCTCCTACTCAATGTAACTGAATGTGTCTCAGTGGGACCTGGATTTTACTATTGACTGTTGTTCTTAGATCTACCAGGGAGCTGTTATCTTGTGTTAGGGAGCTGCTATCTGGTTACCTTCCCATTGTTCTTTTGTTTGGCTGCTGTGGGGGAAGGGAGGGGGTGATATCACTCCAACTTGCAGTACAGCAGTAAAGAGTGACTGAAGTTTATCAGAGCACATGGCACGTGACTGAGGGCAGCTGGGAAACTGACAATATGTCTAGCCCCATGTCAGACTTCTAAACGAAATATAAAAAAATCTGTTTGCTCTTTTGAGAAACAGATTTCAGTGCAGAATTCTGCTGGTGCAGCACTATTAACTGATGTGTTTTGAACATTTTTTTCCCCATGACAGTATCCATTTAAATATTGATTTTAGCGACCTCATCTTCTGGCTGGCCCAGAAATGTGCCCCCCACTAGTTAAAAGCAAGCCGACGGATCTTTAGTGAGAAAGATGACTGAATTGGGTATATTTTGCTGTTGTTTCAGTGGAATACATTGTGGAATACGACTACGATGCTGTAAACGAGGACGAGCTGACGATACGAGTGGGAGACATCATAAAGAATGTTAACAAGCTGGAAGAGGACGGCTGGCTGGAGGGAGAAGTCAACGGTAAAAGGGGAGCCTTTCCTGATAATTTTGTAAAGGTAAGTGAAGTGTCAGAGTAGGGCTACATAATAAGTTAGCTTGAAAAAAGACACACATCCATCAAATTCAACCTGTTAAGGGGTTGTTCACCTCCAAACACTCTTTTCACTTGTTTTCAGATTGTTTCCCAGAAATAAAGACTTTTTCCAATTACTTTCCATTATTTATTTAGTTTTATTTATTTTTTTTTTACTGTTTTTCCAAAATCTAACTTTAAAATTGAATGTTTGCGTCACTGGTGTTTGAGTCTGGCAGCTCAGTAATTCAGGCGCAGACTCTGAACTGTTACAATTCTGCAACATTGAGTTGATCCATTTCTCAGCAGCATCTCTGGAGTATCAGCAACTATTGTATCAATTCTATCAGCTGCCTGTAATGAAACCCAGAGATTCTGCTCAGCAGGGACAAAGACAACAAATGTATCAACTAAGTGTATCAATTTAGAACAGTTTACAGGGTCAGCGACCCCCCCCTCCCAGAGCTGCTTTAGTAAGGTGAAAAATTACACTTTACACTTCAATATTAGAAAAAGAGTGACACATAGAAAGTAATTGGAAAAAGTAATTATTTCTGGTGATCTATCTGAAAACATCTATTTGATTGAAGGTCAACAACCCCTTTAAGTCTGTATAGAAACCTGCCTAAAGCTGGCCATAGATGTTGAGATTTTCAAAAGATCATAAGATTGTACGAATTGACCATCAAGTAAAAAGACCAATTTGCCAGGAAAACAAAGGGGAGCTGCCTGCTTGGCCCTGCAAACATAGATAGATTGCACTGGGACCGACAAAGATTTTTTGGATTGGCCGATCAATTTCCTGACAGATGTCGGCCGAAAAATTGTAAGATGTACGATCGTTCGAATCCCACTAACCGAACGATAATTTCGAAGTATTGGTCGGACTTCCCTTAAATCGGTCGTTCAGTAAGAAGAATCGTTGCGTCTATGGGGAGTTTCACTGCTAGTTGATCCAGAGGAAGGCAAAAAACTCCACTTGGGGGGGGGGGTGGGAAATCCTTCCTGATTGCAATGGGACCAGTCCCTGGATCAACTTGTACTTTGATCTATCTCCCATAACCCTGTATTCCCTCACTTGCTAAACACCATCCAACCCCTTCTTAAAGCTATCTATTAGGTTACATATGTTACTACCTGCTCAGGATCACTTGCCATTGACTTGAACTGCAAGCACTATGTGTGTCATTCACGTGTCAGGCAACCTATTTATCTATCTTGTATTTGTACTCCTACCTGCTGTCTGGCTCCTGGGGAAATCGAGTGTAGTTTGAATACTGATTGATATTGATTGAATCACTGTAGTGTTTTTCTAGTGTATTGACATCTCTTTAGATTGCGGTGCCACCTAGTGGGTACAGATAACACTCTTTCTTCAAGATAAATTCTGTTTATATTTATTACCGGGGTTGTTCACCTTTGAGTTAACTTTTAGTATGATGTAGACAGTGATATTCTGAGACCATTTGCTATTGGTTTTCATTTTTTATTATTTGTGGTTTTTGAGTTATTTAGCTTTTAATTCAGCAGCTCTCCAGGTTGCAATTTCAGCAATCTGGTTTCTAGGGTCCAAATTACCCTAGCAACCACACATTGCTCTCAATGCAGAGATTGGAACATATTTTACTGAGGTCATATTGAAGTCCCAAGTGTGTTTTTTAACAAATGCAGTCAGATGATGAGACCGTACGATACCGCTGGGACAATGCAGTTTATTGTACAGACATTCAGGGCTCATTCACACTAGAGACTTAAAGCGGTTGTTCACCTTTGAGATAACTTTTAGTATGATGTAGACAGGGATATTCTGTGATAATTGGTTTTCATTTTTTTTCTCTTCAATTTGCATTTTAAGAAGTCTGGTAGCAAGGTCCAAATTACCCTAGCAACCATGCATTGATTTGAATATGAGAGAGGAATATGAATAGAAGAGGCCTGGATAGAAAGATGAGTAATAAAAAGTAGCAATAACAATACATTTGTAGCCTCAGAGCATTTGGTTTTTTAGATGGGGTCAGTGACCCCCGTTTGAAAGTTGAAAAGAGTCAGAAGAAAAAGGCAAATCATTCATAAACTAAAAAAAAAATGAAGAAGTCTTAGAATTGGCTGTTCTATAACATACTAAGGGGTACATTTATCAAAGAGTGAAGTTAGAATCTCCACAGTCTGCATAGTGAAATACCGCCTCTCTCCATTCATTTCTATGGGATTTTTAAAGGTGTATTTATCAAAGGGTGATAGTGAAAGTTCACTATTTGATAAATACGCTTTTAAAAATCCCATAGAAATGAATGAGTTTGAGGACTTTGGAGATCTCTAACTTCACTCTTTGATAAATCTACCCCTATAAGTTAACTTAAAGGTGAACAACCCTGTTAAAGCAGAATGAAAGTTAAAATCACTGCGGGGTGCCGAATGTTGGACACCCCAAGTGATTATAATAGCCACTCAGTGTGCCCTTTCTTTTAGTCTTCTATTACCCGAACAGACTAAGGATGCAACCAATCCACTATTTTGGATTCGGCCAAACCCCCGAATCCTTTGCGAAAGATTTGTCCGAATACCGAATCCTCATTTGCATATGCAAATTAGGGGTGGGAAGGGGCAACATTTTTTACTTCCTTGTTTTGTGACAAAAAGTTAAGCAATTTCCCTCCCCGCCCCTAATTTACATATGGAAATTCGGGTTCGGTCGGGAAGAAGGATTCAGCCGAATCCTGCTGAAAAAGGCAGAATCCCTAACCTAATCCTGGACTCGGTGCATCCCTAGAACAGACTAAATTCCTGCTTCTCTCTGAGTTTACCGAGGATGGCATATATTGCACATTCCCCTCCATTGGGACAATATCCCCCTTAAGACCCCCACTAGTGTTTTTGGGAGTTAATGTTGGGGGTGTGGGGCCATAAAGTGAACAGGGCATTCTCACTGCCACTAAATGTAGAAGTTGTCAGGCTCTGGATCATTGGAAGCAACAAATTGGCTTCAGATTAAAGGACACGTTGGTGAATAATAAGGATTCAAGTGGCCAAGCCGTACTATAAGATTTAACAAGTAGTTTATTGTTAGCAATTTTTTTTTCTGTTGAAACAAAAGTCCTGTTTATTAATTGATTGCGTTTGCTATCAGCTCGGCAGTGGTCTGGTAAAGGAAAAGGGAAGCCACCGAAGCAGTGTATAGCCAATAATTAGTCACAATAGTGCAAGCTATAAGACTATATTTATTCTGCAGAATGCTTTACCATACCAGTGTAAACATCTCTGTTTGTTTAGGATAGCAGCTGCCATATTAGCTTGGTGTGGCATCACTTCCTGCCTGAATCTCTCCCTGCTCACTCTTAGCTCTGGGCTCAGATTACAGCAGGGAGGGGAGGAAGGAGGAGGAAAAAGGGAGAGAGGAACAAACTGAGCATGCTCACGCCCGGGGCAAGGAGGTTTAAGCTGAAAACAGGAAGTCTGATACAGAAGCCCATGAGTACACAATAGAAGGAAAGAAATGTGGTGTTTCTTATGACAGAGGGCTCAGATCAGCATTACTTTGAGGGTTTACTGGTGTATTTATATAGCCCTTTCTGATAAAACTTACTTAGTTTTAGCCTTTGCTTCTCCTTTAAGGGGCAGTAGGAAGCTGGGGGAGGAGCTTTGCTTGGGGCATATCATAGTTTTGCTTTGTTTTTTTTTTTTTTTCCCATACATGGAAAATTTTCCTAGTACAGATATAGTATCCATTATCTGGAAACCCCATTATCCAGAAAGCTCTGGATTAAATAATTATAATTAAATAATTCACATTTTTAAAACCTATTTCCTTTTCCTCTGTAATAATAAAACTGTACCTTGTAAAGGTATAGGATCCGTTATTTGGAAACCTGGTATCCAAAAAGGCTGCCTCCATTTTATTCAAATAATCCTAATGAGAAAAAAAGATATATTTTTCTGTGTAATAATAAAACATTAGCTTGTACTTGATCTCAACTAAGATATAATTAATCCTTATTGGAGGCAAAACAATCCTTTTGTGTTTACTTAATTTTCTAGTAGACAAGGTGTGAAGATCCAAATTACAGAAAGAGCCGTTATCCAGAAAACCCCAGGTCCATTCGAGCATTCTGGATAACAGATCCCATACCTGTAGTTGATCCTAACTAATTTAATAATTATAGTTAAGCTTTATTGGTGGGGAAACAATCTTATTGGGTTTGTTAAATATTTAAATGACTTCTAGCTAACTTAAGGTATGAAGTTCCAAATTATGGAAACCTCTCGTATCCGGAAACCTTAGGTCCCGAATATTCTATATAACAGGTCCCAAACCTGTATTAGAAAATTGTACAGAAAATCCATTTATATTCACCTGTGGCAACAACATATGGGACAAAGGTTGACTTTGTTACTGTGTATCAGGGCGCAGCTCGGCATATTATATTGGCTAATGATAACAATGTCTTGCTGTCTGTTTTCTGCCCTGGCGGTGCAGATATTTAAACAGTGTAGCAGTATCCAGCTGATAAACACCCCACTGCCTTCTGCTACATTGTTTCTAGTCTCAGAAAGGGGAGAATGAGTTTGAATATGAATCCTACTGTACAAATGCTACTGCTCCTTTTGGATTAGTCCACACGAGGAGATTCGGGGAGATTTTGTCGCCTGGCGACTAATTGCGTCGTCTTCTAAGCGACTATCTCCCCGAACTGCCATTCAAGCACAGGATACACAGTAGATAACAGATAAACACTACTATAGTTTATATAAACAAGCTACTGTGTAGCCATGGGGGCAGCCATTCAAGCACAGGATACACAGTAGATAACAGATAAACACTACTATAGTTTATATAAACAAGCTGCTGTGTAGCCATGGGGACAGCCTGAAAAAGGCACAGGTTAAATAGTAGATAACTGAAAAAAACCTGAGCCTTTTCTCCTTTGAATGGCTGCCCCCATGGCTACACAGCAGCTTGTTTATATAAACTATAGTAGTCTTTCTTAAACTAACAAAATTTTTTTTACCAGTGCAGGGCTACAGTATATTATAAATGATTTAATTAAAAAAAAGCTGTCATGTTTTGGTGTTACTGTTCCTTTAAGACACAACTGGCAATTTCCATTAGTCTGTCAGGTACACACACACCCACCCGCTCTTGTATGAGGAGGAATCTCCTTGCACTCCCCACTCACATCCCCCTGGCCAGGAATGAGGATCTGGCACTGTCTGTATCAGTGAGCGGCTGATAAAACAAACAAACGCTTACCTGAAGCCGGGAGGCAAGTCATGTTAATACAGGAATCCTCCTCCTCCTCTCTCCTTATCCACTCCCACAGTCATCGAGCTCAGCTGGGTGTGTGCAGCAGCCAAACATGTCTCTGGACCTGGTGAGTGACACTTTCCTTCACTACTTTCTGCCACAAACTTTCTATTCTTTACGTTTAACTCCAGCCGAGAGCTTCCGACTGCCCAGTCTTTTCCTGGAGTCGCTGATATCTGGGCTCATCCCGTGTATCTGGCCTTAAGCAGCAGCCGCCGTATGGCACAGAATCCGGAAACCAGGATTCCACTTCCCTTGTGATTTTTATGTGTCACATTATAGACTTTTTATTTGGCTGCATTGCCTTGTTGGGTTTTTATGGGGAGCTTTCCCTTTAGTTGTCCCACGGGGCTCCAGGGGTTCCCTTTTTATTGGTTTCATCTGGTTAACCCCTGCATGACTGTGTCCTCTCAGTGTGTGTGTGTGTGTGTAGATAGATACAGCGACACTACGATTTTAAAGGAGAACTAATCCCTAAAAATGAATATTGCTAAAAATGCCATATTTTTATATAGTGAACTTATTGCTAAAGTTTCAGCTTGTCAATAGCAGCAATGATCCAGGACTTCAAACTTGTCACAGGGGGTCACCGTCTTGGAAAGTGTCTGACACTCACATGCTCAGTGGGCTCTGATTGGCTGTTGAGAAGCTAAGCTTTGGGCTCTTCACTAATTATCCAGCAGAAAATGAGCTTCCCCTGTAATATAAGCTGATGCTACAGGTTTGCTGATTATTAAATTCTGATGCTAATTGCACTGGTTTCTGTGCTGCCATGTAGTAATTATCTGTATTAATTACTAATCAGCCTTATATTGTGACATTTCTATTCTATGTGTACTGTATATTGTGAGTGGGTCCCTAAGCTCAGTAAGTGACAGCAGCACAGAGCATTTGCAGTGAATCAGCAGAAGATGGGGAGCTACTGGGGCATCTTTGGAGACACAGATCTTTACTGCTAAAGGGATTTGGTTGCCTTAGTTCTCCTTTAAGTCCCCTGATATAAAAGTTTTCCCACATTTTAAATTTTTTATTTGTGGTACCACCAATTTATAATGCATTTCCCTGATTTTATCTGTTTTTCCGGATTTTACATCAGCATTCCCAAATGCTGTATTTTTTCCCTCTATGAATGTTATTATTTGTGATATAAAGAGATTTAAAATACTAAGCAGATGTATATTGTGCCATGGTTCTGCCTGTAAATGGTCAATTGCAATTAGTCTGCCCCTTATACAGTCCTGCACCAATCACTTGTTGCTTCAGGTTGTGTATGTGACTGACCGAGAGACTTGCACATGCCCCCCATAGTGTAACATTAACGCAGCAATGTTTAAAGGGGTGCTTCACCTTTAAGTACACTTTTAGTATGTTATGAAATGGACAATTCTAAGCAACTTTTCAATTGATCTTCATTTTTATATATATATATATATATATATATATATATATATATAGTTTTTCAGTTATTTGCCTTCTTCTTCTGACTCTTTTCAGCTTTCAAATGGGGGTCACTGACCCCATCTAAAAACTCTGTAAGGCTACAAATGTTTTGTTATTGCTACTTTTTATTACTCATCTTTCTATTCAGGCCTCGCCTGTTCCAGTCTCTTATTCAAATCGCTGCATGGTTGCTAGGGCAATTTAGATCCAAGCAACAGATGGCTGAAACCGCAAACTGGAGAGCTGCTGAATAAAAAGCTAAATAACTCAAAAACCGCAAATAATAAGAAATGAAAACCAATTGCAAATTGTCTCAGAATATCACTCTCTTCATCATACAAAAAATTAACTCAAATGTGAACAACCCCTTGTTATTAACACAGTAAATATTATAGGTCAGTAAATCTCACTCCTGTGCTTATATACTTGTAGAAAAAGTTACATTTCCCCGATTTTAAATTTTCCTTGATTTTACATACTTTTTTTCTTTGTACATCCAGGCTGTCCCAGCTGTATCTGAATGTATGAGGGCAGCCATACTGGTTACTCTATATGAGCACAGGCAGAGACTGAAAAGTGAATCCGTGTCCTGATACGCGGTAAAATGCTTGTGTGTGTTAGCAATCATTTTTTGAACTAGCTCAATAGTGCTCTATACTGTTCCAGCTGCTGTGGAACTATAACTCCCAATATCCTTGGCTGCAGTTAATCCACGTTAGGAAGAACAATCGATTAGGCGCAGATCTTGCCACTCTGAGATTTAATAAGCAGAGCCTGTATGGGTTAATGTGTGTGTGCGCAGGAGGAATCCTGACGTAGGCAGAGCTATTTCTTAGGTTTCGTTACACTGTGTTTAGTTATCGCTGTAATCTCCCATTGCGACATCTCACTGTAAAAGTCCCGAGGACTTTGAAACGGAGGGGTTGCAGCTGTTGCTGAACTGCATCTCCCATTCCTCCTTCTCTTAGCCAGCCAGAGGACTGCTGTAACTGTATTCATTTGTACAAGCGCTAATACCAGGCCTGTTAGTGATGTGCGGGTAGAGAATTTATCGACCCGCACCTGACCCAAACCCGCCCCCTCCCGAACCGCGCCCGGGCCCGCTGCTGCCCTCTTTTTATAGACCCACGGCCGCCCCACAGTGATGTCACAAAATTGGCAGGGGCAGGTGGAAGTCTATAAATTCGGGCGGCGGAAGATGGCAGTACCAGGTCGTGATCGGGGAGAGCAGGAGAAGAGCTCCACCCGGACCCAACAGCAGATTTTCTGCAGGCGTTGGCCCGAAACCGCACGACCCGCGGCGCACACATCAATAAGGTCTGGGATGCCCACAATTGTCACCTTTAAAATAACTCTTAGTATGATGTAGAGAGTGATATTGTGAGACAGTTTGCAATTGGTTTTCATTTTTTGTTATTTGTGGTTTGAGATTTTTTATTCAGCAGCTCTCTAGTTTGCATTTTCAGCAATCTGGTGGCCAGGGTCCAAATTCCCCTAGCAACCAGGCACTGATTTGAATAAGAGACTGGAATATAAATAGGAAAGGGCTTGGAAAGAAAGATGAGTAATACAAAGTAGCAATAACCATACAATTGTAACCTTACAGAGCGTTTGTTTTTAGATGGGGTCAGTGACCCCCATTTGAAAGCTTGAAAGAGTTAGAAGAAAAAGGCAAATAATTCAAAAACTATAAAAAATAATGAAGACCAATTGAAAAGTTGCTAAATATTAGCCATTCTATAACATACCAAAAGTTAATTTAAAGGTGACCCACCCTTTTAAAACACCTCATCCTTCCTTAAAAACAATAGATTTTCAGATGGAAGTGACTTGGGGCCGGCAGCCTGATGTTGGAGACAAACTTGAGCTTCTTAAAGGGGCTGCTCACCTTAAAATTAACTTTTAGTATGATGTAGAGAGAGAGACTCTGTGACAAATTGCAGTTGGTTTTAATTTTACATTTTTTGTGGTTTTTGAGTTATTTAGCTTTTTATTCAGCAGCTCTCCAGTTTGCATTTTTTAGCAATCTGGTTGTTAAGGTCCAAATGACCCTAGCAACCGTGCATTTATTTGAATTAGAGACTGGAAAACGAATAGGAGAGGCCTGCATAGAAAGATGAGTAATAAAAAATAGCAATAACAATACATTTGTAGCTTTACAGAGCATTTGTTTTTTTAGATGGGGTCATTGACCCCCCCCATTTGAAAGTTGGAAAGAGTCAGAAGAAAAAGGCAAATAATAAAAAAACCCATAAAAAATATTGAAGACCAATTGAAAAGTTAGTAAGAATCAGCCATTATATAACATAATAAAATCATTAAATAATCATTTTTGCTGCACTGCACAAGCGGTTCAGACTGGTGTCGTGAGTTTTACTGCACTGCTCTGAGCAGACTGCTCTCATTACTGTATCCCTGTGTGTGCCCAATGGTATGGTCTTCTGTATGACAATCTAACATGCTGGTTTCAGATAATGGGCATTTGGAGGAACTTGGTAATGAGAGTTCAACCAATTGAAGTGCATTTTGTTGACCATCCCTGGAAAGATTGTAAAGGGAGAGTAGAATTCTAATACAAATAGTTTATTTAGAAAAAGTAATACCTGGATATGGAACAGACTGTTGTGTGAAGTTTCATTCTAGGATCTTAGTGTCACTGCATTTCATGTTCTTCTAGAATTCGAAAGATACTGCATGTTATCTTTATTTATAAAGAAAGTGATACCAGATGTAATGTTTTAGAAGTGATCGTTCATGGCCTTTATGGGCCTAGCCTTTATCGGCCCCCGGCGTTTATGGGCCCAGATCTTTAGGCCCCTGTCTTTATGGGCCCCTATCTTTAGGCCCTGGCCTTTATGGGCCCGGCCCCAATCTTTAGACCCCGGCCTTTATGAGCCCTGGTCTTTATGGGCCCGGCCTTTAGGCCCCTGTCTTTATGGGCCCAGGTCTTTAGGCCCCTGCCTTTATGGACCCCAATCTTTAGGCCCCAGTCTTTATGAGCTTGATCTTCAAGCCCTGGTCTTTATGATCCCTGGTCTTTAGGCCAAGGCCTTTATGGACCCAGGTCTTTAGGCCCCTGTCTTTGTGGGTCCATTTTTTATGCCCCGGTCTTTAGGGGCCCCAGCTTTTATGGGCTCTGCTGACCCAGACTGACTCCCTGTGGAGGACTCCCCGCCCATTCACAGGAGATATAAGGTTGAGTCCTGCAGCGGATTGGCTACCCACTGGTTGCCGATAAGGCAATTAGGTCTGGTAGTGGGTCCAAGGGGGAACAAATTGGGGTAGCATGTTCGGATTTTAAAGCTTGCTTCTGTGCAGGACTCTAATATAAAATATGTGACACAGCGTGGCCAGGGGAGGGGGCGTCTGCAGGGGGCCCTTCAGATTGCAAGGAGCGGCCATTCAGGGTACAGCCCTGTTAGGCCCCAGACACCCCAGTTTGACACTGATGAGACATTTATTGTGCAATTAGAGGCTGAAGCTGAGCATATACTGCAACATCCTTTCTTTTGGCACAGTCACCCAACTACTGGATCTTTATCTGATGTGGCCACCTATCAGTGTGGCCCAAATAGCGATGATCTGATCCTTTGGCCAAAGGCCTATAAAGTTAATCTACAAGGCCGAAAAATAACTCGGGGTAGGACTGCATCAACATCTCAATTTGGTCCTCGCTAACAGGATTTTCTAACCTGCTGAATTTCTGGGAAATTAAATGATACTGCATACAGGGTGCTTATGCAGATTAAACATCAACTCAACATGTGATGTCGAGCATATTTTGCACCTAACCGTTCCAGATTTCTATTCACACAGCAAAATTTAGTACATGCATGGGATCTGTTTGGATCTCCATCACTAAATAAAACATTAAAGGGGTGGTTCACCTTTAAGCATGTCTCTCTTAGGGCTGCCCAATGACTTTCTGCAGGCATGTATAAAATCTGCATTGAGGGACTGACTCCCAGTGATTCCGGTCTACCAACGATTTCCCAGTTCTTTCACTGGGCTCTCCCACTATCATGACGCAAGGGCAGTTATGGATGGCAGTTGCGGTAAAGCAGCTTGTTCAAGATGGCATTTTGAACTGGAGTTACTGTAACAGTATATCTGGCATATAAATAATTTGCAGGGTGATCGTCTCGGACAATTTTCCTTCGCAGATAATGCTTTTAGATTTTGGCTTCAATATTACGTTTCCTTTTGTGTTTCTATTTTACATAACGCCTCAAAGGCAAAAAAGACTTGATAGAAAGCCTAGAGGTTCCCTATTTCCCAATCTCCTGCTCCGTACAGGTATGGGACCTGTTATCCAGAATGCTCGGGACCTGGGGTTTTCCCAGATAGCGGATCTTTCTGTAATTTGGATCTTCATACCTGACGTCTACTAGAAAATCATGAAAATAAACCCAATAGGCTGGTTTTGCTTCCAATAAGGATTAATTATATCTTAGTTGGGGTCAAGCACAAGCTAGTAAACTGATTAACTATGATGTGTGCCTCTACTACTGTAACATAGTCCAAAAATAAATGTAGATCCAAAAAATTCCTTATTCCATTAACAGTCATTCACAGTAGTTTAATCCCAAACAGACCCCCAGTCCAAGGGCCATGTAATTTAATGTAATCAAGTAAAAACAAAAGCGGGATAGACTTAGTGTTAGTTGAGAAAGGAGCCTAGATAATATAAAAATATAGAAATCTTTATTAGGACATATATTCAAACCTGACGCGTTTCATGCCAAGGGGGGGTACATAGGCTCTGAGTAAGTGCCCACCCTTGGCACGAAATGCGTCAGGTTTGAATATGTCCTAATAAAGATTTTCTTCTTTTTTTATCGTCTGTGCTCCTTTCTCAACCAATAGTGAGTCTATCCCGCTTTTGTTTTTGCTTGATCAAGTACAAGCTACTGTTTAATTATAACAGAGAAAAAGGGAAATTTTTTAAAAATTTTGGATAAAATGGAGTCTATGGGAGACCGCGTTTCTGTAATTTGGAGTTTCTGGATATAGGATCCCATATTTGTACTCATTTAATGCCGTATGATGTAAGTTTTGGCTTAAAGGTAGGGATGCACCGAATGCCCAAAACCTTTGAAAGATTCGGCCGAAATTTTAACAAATAATTTTTTTACGTCCTCGATTTCCTTCCCGCCCCTAATTTGCATACGCAGATTCGGATTGATGAGGCACAAGGATTCAGCTGAAACCGAATCCTGTTGAAAAAGGCCAAACCCTGGATTACGGGCATCCCTACTTAAAGGTGAACTAAAAGATGAAATAATATTTTAATGAATATGCAGAACACTTAAATTAATGGTGACTGGTCACAGGCATGCAATGTAGTTTGCAATGTGGTTTCAGGGCTTATTTACCCTAGTAACCAGGTAGTAGCATGACCACATGGTGCAGGACAGATACTAGTCAGCCTGCAGATAAAAATAAGAAGTAAAAAATAAAAATAATATTTTGGGATGCCTGTTCTCAACAGCCAGATAGTATTTTTATCTGCATGCTAGTAAGGCAGATACTACATACATTAGTTCAAAGTCTGTGATTAGCAGTCCTCTCCTGATGGGTATTTTTCGGTCTTGTAGAATACGTTTAACAGGCAGATTAGACATTGGGTTTACTTGTTCTTGTAAAGGAGTTTTCTTAAGCTTCCTACAGGTCTATGAAAATGTTGGATTCTTCATTCAGAGCTCACGTATAATAAGAGACTGGACCTCTCCCCTGACACTGCTTTGGGCCCCTAAAGGGGACCGGCCCCACAGTTTGGCAATTATACATGTAATTAATTCATTCTGTACATCTGTATTAGACCCTTGAGTGCTGAAAACTTAAAAACTTGTGTTTTGGATACGTGTGATCTTATTCGTACTTGTATTACTAAAAGGTTGATAACAGCACTGCTCCTGTTTGCATTTCCGCCTTAGCTTATTACACATACTTGTAATTCCCACAATCAGTGTAATAAAAGTAAATATATTTTTAAATAAAGGTATGATTATGTTGCAAGAAAGAAGTGATCCTAATCACTTCAGATGTTGTTTTGCCACCTAATTTTATCTTACACCCAGTCACCAGGATCCAGACACTTAATCCTTCCTATTACTAGCAGCCCTAAGGGCAGATACACACGGACAGATTCGGTACCCCTTGTTAAAGTACCTTTGTGAAATTACCCTTAGGGTAGAGACAACGGTCAGATTCGGGGAGATTAGTCACCTGTCCACAAATCTCCTCTTCTTTGGGGCGACTAATCTCCCTGAACTACCTTCCCGCCTGCTATAATGTAAATTGTATGTAAATTGGCAATCGGAAAATGAAGCAATCCGATTGCCATTCCGCCGGTGATTTACATTCTAGCCAATGGGAAGGCAGTTCGGGGAGATTAGTCGCCCCGAAGAAGAGGAGATTTGTCGCTGGGCGACTAATCTCCCCGAATCTGACCATTGCCTTTACCATAAGGGTAATATTACACAGGTACTTTAACAAGGGGTACCCCTTAATATATCTCCCTGATTGGCAGGAAGCTCCACGGATCATTATGTTGCCAGTAACAATGTTAATTAACAGAGAGAGACACCCCAAGGTAGAGTCCTGCACCGGGTTGGGTACCCGCGGAATACCCGCAAAGTGGTCCAGTTTTGGGCAAAAACGACCCAGATTCCTTGGCCATGCGGGCAGCCGTGGGTACGGTGCGGGGCTTGGTCCCTCCTTGTGGTTCTTTCAGTTTATAATTTTTTGTTGGGAAGATTCGGCACCGGAGTAAGGTCTCAACGTGTAAATGTGATGTCACTTCCATTTTCGCGTGTCCCCGGGTCAGAAGGTTAGTTGGCTTATTGCGGGTATGGGTTGGGAACAGCTTTCAAAAAAATTGGATCCGCACTGGACTCTACCCCAAGGAGTACTACAAAAGGTGCATTTTTAAAGAACTGAAACTGACATTTTTTTCCACTGAGTCAATTTCCACTTCATCAATCATTTGTGGACCTTGGCAAGTGATCTCATTTGTGTGTGTTATAGTTTTCCATAAAAGGAAACTTTACACTATGTAATGTTATCTCCTCTGTTCTATTAGAGGAGGTCTCTGTATATGAAAGAAAATATAATCGGCTAATAATTAACATCCTGATAAGTGACGTACCAAAAAGTTTGTTACGACTTAACATTCATATATCTAGAAAGAATTGTTCTGCGTGTTTTCCATGAGCCGCCATTGTGTGTTACTCAGTGATCACCTGACAGGAAATATTTCCGGTTCTAGAGCAGGAAGTAATGTGTGTCTTTCTATTGGCTGATGTAACCTAGCATGTTTGTGTGCCTTCCCAAGTAACAGTCGGCTCTAAAAGTGAACGGCTAACCTGCAAGAAACTTGAGGTGGTGCTTGGTATGAAATGTACAGGTTGTGAGCTTCTCTGTGCTGTTATCTAGTTGCTGGATTGTGCTGGAAGCTTTCACAAACCTCATTAGGAACAATGCAGGGTGTGTCTTACTTTACTTTGGCAGGTAATTGCTTTAAATACTACCAACTAATCTCCGTAGTATTTTTTCTTTCATCACCTCATCATTTAAAGGGAAATTGTATGTTCTAATCAAAACAATAACCCATCAGATAATTTTTATCCTACAAAGTAGTCAAAGAGACTTTTCAAATTGACACATACAGTGTACTTTTCTATCCCAATGGCTGACTTTTGTGCTATAACTCACACAAATGGAGTGAAGCTCATCATCGGAGATCTAATATAGGTGTACATAGCTCCCAGCATTTTGGAAACAAAACGAGGAACAAAAAGATTTGGCGCGTGGAGCACAGCTGTTTTTGTGACCACACCCCCTAAGTACCATGTTTATTTTACAAAATTTGTCAGGTTATGAAAGTTTGAACACATTTCTGTGGTTTTTAGGTATTGTTAAAGTTTTACTAATGAAGGAATTGCCCTTTAAAGGACCAGCGATATCAAAAAAAAAATAATAAACATCGGAAAAAAAACCCACGAAGTCAAATGAAACTTTCAAATCGCAAAGTCTTTATTAAGAAATAACTTATCGAAACTCCACTTGCGCTCCTCTTCAGAAAAGGCGGCACGGCGAAGCTCCATCGTGCGGCGCTCAATTTCTCCTCCCCGGCTATTTCCTATAACAGGTAGCGAGGAGAAATCGAGATCCGCACGATGAATCGCCCGATCACTTTCTGAAGAGGAGCGCAAGTGGCGTTTCGGCAAGTTATTTCTTAATAAAGACTTTGTGATTTGAAAGTTTTTTTTTTTTCGATGCACTCAATGCAAACTCTAAGCCAGGCCATGAGATCAGCATAGTAATTTATTGAAGAGGGTTAGGGTACAGCCTTATGCGTTTCATGCTTCCCCAACACTTAGTCATGCCTCTATTTCCCTTCTCACAGTAAATAGCAGTGCTGCCTTGCTTTATATACCGTATATACTCGAGTATAAGCCGAGTTTTTCAGCCCCCAAAATATGCTGAAAAACTCTACCTCGGCTTATACTCAGGTCAAGCGCAAAAACGGTCGCCGGCGTCTAAGAATAGTCGCCGCATCCAAGAATAGTCTCCAAGAATATTCGCCGGCGTCCAAGAATGATCGCAGGCATCCAAAAACGAGACGCCGGCACCTCCAATGGGAGCAGAAACCCTCAATTTTTTGATTGAAACTTACCAGAAGCTGCTGCATTTCTCACCCTAGGCTTATACTCGAGTCAATAAGCTTTCTCAGTTTTTGGAGGTAAAATTAGGTACCTCGGCTTATACTCGGGACGGCTTATACTCTAGTATATACGGTATGCTTATTTTTGACATAATACCCCATGTAAGCAGGGTCCTTATAAAGCTATTATAAGCCACCCAGGAGTTACGTGACTATATCAAAGCACTAGGCCGCTGTATTAATTACTAATCAGCCTTATATTGTGACATTTCTATTCTATGTGTACTGTATATTGTGAGTGGGTCCCTAAGCTCAGTAAGTGACAGCAGCACAGAGCATGTGCAGTGAATCAGCAGAAAAGATGGGGAGCTACTGGGGCATCTTTGGAGACACAGATCTTTACTGCTAATGGGCTGTGGTTGCCTTGGGCTGGTACAGAAGCACAAAATGTAATGTACAACATTTTTAGCTACTTCTTTAGTTTACCTTTCCTTGTCCTTTAAGGCTTTTAGTCAATTAACAGGCAGTATGCAAGGGGAGAAAGTTCCAGGAGAGATCAGTATAAGTTATAAACAGAATGTTTTATATATTATAAGTCACTGAGGAGTTTCATGACCATATAAAAACACAAGGCCGAGTGCTTTTATACAGGTCATGGAACTCCGAGGTTACTTCTAATATCCTCATATTTTCCAACAAGGGGCACTTTATTTATTATAATACACAAGTTTTAGTGAGTCATGTGACAAAAATGACATCACTACTCACCGTTTATAACTGATGACACTAGTCACCGTTTATAAGGATGTCATTTACAGGATATTCATGGCTCTTGCGTATTACATAGCGAATAAAGAACCCCCTCTTGTAAATTATAAGGATATTATAAGTTACCGAGGAGTTTCATAAACCATATATGTTTTTATACAGGTCATGGAACTCCAAGGTAACTTCTAACAGGGGGTACTTTATTTATTATAATATACAAGTTTCAGTGTGTCATGTGACAGAAATTACATCACTAGTCACTACCGTTTAAAACTGATGACATCACTAGTCACCGTTAATAAGGATAGTGTATAATTTACAGGATATTCATGGCTCTTCTGTATTATATGTAAATATTTGGCATATCAGCCCTGTTGTAGTCACAACAAATAAATCTCATGTCTCATGGCTTCACACTGGTCCCTCACCCATTACTTTGGTGCGTGTCACAATTCTAATTAAGCGTTATAAATAGTATTATATATAAACGATCACCGCGTCCTTTACATCTAATACAGGATTTTGTTTCAGTGTAAGGTCCCTTGATTAATGGACACGGTATTTATCTATTTGTTGTATCAAAACCACAAGTTTTACAACAATACCCTGACTTTGGACTATTTCTGAGGCCGGGGCTGTGGTTGGGAAGCGGTGAAGTCTGATTTTACTTCTCTTGGCCACATAATGGCTTTCTCTACCTCTTAATGGCAACTAGCTGAGGTCTGAACAACAGGCCACAATCGTATATAGACTAATTGCAAATATAGAGATTGTTATTGCCATCTAGAGAGTGGTCATTTGTTTGTTTTTATATTGGCAGTTTATTAAAGTTCTATTTTGCTATAAAAAATGGTGCTTTCTCATTACCATTGGGATGATGCTGTGTCTGGAATTGTTTGATTTGGTACTGGTTTTACACGGCAAGCTATACTATCACAGTTTTGTGCCAATACCTCCGGCATACCAGTGACTGCCATTATCTGCTGACCGGTGAAACGGTGAATGGTTAGATGCACCTATTTCCCACTCAATGAAAGTAGAATTTATAAGAATACTGCTATTCATGCTCTTTGCGCTGTACCAATTTTTCACCCCTCGAACCCACAACCTGAACCGCAACCTACATCTTTACCCAATTGGATACGCTACCTGACCCCGGTCCGCAACAGCCTTATCTGCAACCCGCCAACCACCATTAAACAGGAAGTGCTGTTGTTGCAACCCGGAAGTGACATGATCAAAAGTGGGCGGAGGCAGAACATTTTTATAACATTTTAAAAGGACAATTTAAGATCAGAAATATAGATGAGACCCTCAACCCGACCCGCAACCTGCAGCCCTGCATCTATACCCACACCCGAAAACCCTACTCTCATCCTGCAGGGTACCGACCCGCTGCAGGACTCTAATCTGTGGGAATGAAGCTCTGATTGATTTGGTCTCCAATGAGCTGAAAATTATTCAGCTTTATATAATTTTTATAATCTTCAACATTATATATTCCTGGGAGTTGGGCAACATATGAACCCATAATGATTCTTTAAGGGCAGAGACACACGGTCAGATTCTGGGAGATTAGTTGCCCAGAGGCGACATTCTAGCTGGCGGGAAGGCAGGGGGAGGTACTTGGTTTTCCGAAGTCGCTTGAAGTTTCCTCGTGAGGCAACTTCGGGAGACTTCGGAAAAGAATCGCTCCGAGTGCAATCCCACTGGCGATTTAGTTTCTAGCCGGCAGGAAAGCAGTTCTGGGAGATTAGTCGTCCGAAGATGAGATTTGTGACCGGGCAAATAATCTCCCCGAATCTGACCATGTGTCTCTGCCCTAAAAGTCGCTGGTTGTATCCCTTTTAGTAAATTAAAGGTCAGTAACATCAGAATGGCAGAAGTGCTAATATAGCTGATATAAATAAGGGCTCCAAGTTCTACTAGAGCTTTAACATCCACGTTTGCAAATAAACCAGATAAATTGGCTAGAATACAGGAGATTTAGAGATACAGACGTCAAATATTTTACACGGCTCTCTTTTTAAGATAGTCACAAATGCCCAGATGTAGTCAGGCACTTTAACTACAACTGGACACGGCTTCAGCAGATTATCCTTGTTGGATTAAAGATTAGCTGTCCTGAAAATGTGTTTTGTTTCCACTAAATATGATACCTGCCTGTTTAGCCTGTGGTTGTTGGACAACCAATCTGGTAACCTGCAAGTAACCCCTTGTGTGTCACCTGCGGGGGATCCCCCAACCTTTTCTACCCATGAACCAGATTTAAACAGAAGCATCCAAATCGTTCCAGGAGGCTGTGATTGGCTATTTGGTAGCCCCTATGTGGTCTGGCAGCCTACAGGAGGCTCTGTTTTATAGTACAGGTATGGGACCCATTATCTGGAAACCCTGTTATCCAGAAAGTGCCGAATTACCGAAAGGCCATCTCCCATAGACTCGATTTTATCCAAATAATCCAAATTTGTAAAACTGATTTCCTTTTTCTCTGTAATAATAAAACAGTAGCTTGTACTTGATCCCAACTGAGATATAATTAATCCTTATTAGGGATGCTAGAATCCAGGATTCGGTTCAGGATTCGGCCAGGATTCGGCCGAATCCTTCTGGCCGAACCGAATCCGAATTCTAATTTGCATATGCAAATTAGGGGCAGGGAGGGAAATTGCGTGACTTTTTGTCAGAAAACAAGGAAGAAAAAAATGTTTTCCCCTTCCCACCCCTAATTTGCATATGCAAATTAGGATTCGGGTTCGGTATTCGGCCGAATCCTTCGTGAAGGATTCGGGGGTTCGGCCGAATCCAAAAAAGTGGATTCGGTGCATCCCTAATCCTTATTGGAGGCAAAACCAGCCTATTGGGTTTATTTAATGTTTACATGATTTTCTAGTAGACTTAAGGTATGACGATCCAAATTACAGAAAGATTTGTGGAAAACCCCATGTCCCAAGCATTCTGGATAACAGGTCCTATACCTGTAAAAAAAAAAAAAATACAACCAAAACTTGCCTCCAAACCAGGAATTCAAAAATAAGCAACTGCTTTGAGGCTACTTTGAGCAACATCCAAGGGGTCGTAACAATGTTGCTTGTGATTTGATCCAAGTGCTGGGAATCACTGCCCTATAGAATGAAACCTTTCTCTATAGAATATAAAAGTGCAAAGATCTATCAAAAGTTCAGTAAAATCTGACCTCGATATCTGTTAATGAGGCTTTGGGTGTGAGAGGCTTTCAATCAGCTGATGTCCCGCTGACACAACAGAGCAGAAAGCAATTGGAGAATTGTCAGATTAAAGGGGAACTATTCTCGACAATGGAAATTTAATATAAGCTTCCTCATACGGACGAAAGAAACTTTCTAAATACAATCTGTTAAACATTCTGCATTGTTTCTGAAATAATCACGTTTATATTCACAATTCCTCTCTCAGCATCTGTTTCTCTTCATTCTGTCTTCATGCAGCAGTTGGGTGTCAGATATTCGTTGACAGTTAGATCCAATGTATCTTATAGGGAGGCTCCTTTCCTAGCAGATGTATTAGAGCTCACTCAAATAACTGATTACAGTACAAAACAAATCTAACAAAATAACTGCCTTTTGCACAAATCCTGCATGTAGAGAGACAGGATGTCTGGTGATTTTAATAGAGTGACCTCTAATACATATAAGATATAGTGGATCTAACTGTCAATGATTATCCGACACCCAACTGCTGAATGAAGAGAAACAGAGGCTGAGAGAGGGATAGTAAAGATAAACTTGATTATTTCAGAAACAGTACAGCAATTTTAATTGATTGTTTTTAGAAAATGTCATATCAGTGTAATGAAGCTTATATTAAATTTTAATTTTCTAGATAGTTCCCCTTTAAACTTACATCTACAGTGAGAATAAAGCACTGACTTTCACAGCCCAGGGCTTCTTTATTTCAAGATTTATTATTACTCTGTTTACCTCTGTCTCATTCCCTTGGCACCCTCACCTCTCTGCTCCAATCAGAGCAAGAAACATCTCAATGAACTCCCTTCACGTGTTGAGTCCCGTGTAGCTGCCAGTGACTTCTCTTACTAATCCGATTACTGACAAATAATGGACTCCACAGCAACGATGAGCTTTCAATTATTCATTCAATGTAATATATACCCTGTTTTAATGTATTGCTTCTTCTGCGCCCGGATCATTATCTCTATAGATTTGCATTTAGATATAAGCAAGGAGCTCACCGTATTGCAGAATGACAATATTAAAGGGGAACTCGCGAAAGTGAAAATTTATTATAAGTTTCAGCATACTGAAATAAGAAACTTTAAAGAAAATTAAAAATCCAGTTTCTGAAATAATCTGAAATTCACTATTCCTCTCTCAGCATCTGTTTCTCTTCATTCTCTCTTCATGCAGCAGTTGGGTGTCAGATATTCATTGACAGTTAGATCCAATATATCTTATAGGGGGGCTCCTTTTGGCTAGAAGATGTATTAGAGGTCACTCTATTAAACTCACCAGACATCATGTCTCTCTACATGCAGGATTTGTGCAAAAGGCAGTTATTTTGTTAGATTTTGTTTGTACTGGAATCAGTTATTTGAGTGAGCTCTAATACATCTGCTAGGAAAGGAACCCCCCCTTTAAGATATATTGGATCTAACTGTCAATGAATATCTGACACCCAACTGCTGCATGAAGACAGAATGAAGAGAAACAGATGCTGAGAGAGGAATAGTGAAGAAAAACTTGATTATTTCAGAAACAGTACAGAATTTGGGGTGCACCAAATTCACTATTTTGGATTTGATGAGCCCCCGAATCCTTCACAAAAGATTCGGCCGAATACCGAACTGAATCTGAATCCTAATTTGCATATGCAAATTAGGGGTGGGAAGGGGAAAACATTTTTTACTTCCTTGTTTTGTGACATATGCAAATTCAGGTTCGGCCGAGCAGAAGGATTTCGGCCAAATCCTACTTAAAAAAGGCCGAATCCTGGATCCGGTGCATCCCTAGAAACAATGCAGAATGTTTAATAGATTGTATATAGAAAGTTTCTTACTTCTGTATGAGGAAGCTTATACAGCTATGGGATCTTTATCTGGAAACCCGTTATCCAGAAATCTCCGAATTAAGGAACGCCCATCTCCCATAGACTCCATTTTATCCAAATAATTAAAAAAAATTAAAATGATTTCCTTTTTCTGTGTAATAATAAAACAGTAGCTTGTAATTGATCCCAACTAAGATATAATTACCGTATATACTCGAGTATAAGCCGAGTTTTTCAGCCCCCAAAATATGCTGAAAAACTCTACCTCGGCTTATACTCGGGTCAAGCGCAAAAACGGTCGCCGGCGTCTAAGAATAGTCGCTGGCCCCTAAGAATAGTCGCCGGCGTACAAAAATAGCCGCCGGCATCCAAGAATAGTCTCCAAGAATATTCGCCGGAGTCCACGAATGGTCGCCGGCATCCAAAAACGAGACGCCGGCACCTCCAATGGGAGCAGAAACCCTCAATTTTTTGATTGAAACTTACCAGAAGCTGCTGCATTTCTCACCCTAGGCTTATACTCGAGTCAATAAGCTTTCCCAGTTTTTGGAGGTAAAATTAGGTACCTTGGCTTATACTCGGGACGGCTTATACTCGAGTATATACGGTAATCCTTATTGGAGGCAAAACCAGCCTATTGGGTTTATTTAATGTTTATATGATTTTCTAGTAGACTTAAGGCATGAAGATTCAAATCATGGAAAGATCCATTATCTGGAAAACACCAAGTCTCGAGCATTCTGGATAACAGATCTTATACCTGTATAAGTTCCCCTTTAAGACTGGTAAATGCTGGTGTTTGTTCGTGTTGCTAAACTTTTTCCGGCTCAGCATGTAGTTTTAGTACAGCCTCCGTGTAATAAATTAGTGAATAAACCAATTATTTGCTTTGTGGACTTTAAAGACATGGGTGTAATTAGTAGCTGAACAGGATTGGATAGTTACACGTGCAGTTTACTGGAGCCTCCAGCCCTTTGAACTAAAGACATGAAAGTCTTGTTGAAGCCATTGATGTGTGGTGGCATGTTTTCCCCGGCTCCTTCACATTATTCACATTCTTCTAGAAAATTCTTCCTGTTTGTGACAAAGGAAAATTAGTAGGTGTTCCTCGGGTGACGGAAGGTTGGGTGCAAGTCATATTTTACTAAATGCTCAAGGTTCACTGTTGTAATCTAAGGATTGGAACTTGCTAACTTGTTATCCTGGGGCTTTTCCGGATAAGGGATTTTTCTGTGCTTTTAAAGGAGAACTAAACCCTAAAAAGTAATGTGGCTAAAAATGCCATATTTTATATACTGAACTTATTGCACAAGGCTAAATTTTCAGCTTGTCAATAGCAGCAATGATCCAGGACTTCAAACTTGTCACATGGGGTCACCATCTTGGAAAGTGTCTGTGACACTCACATGCTCAGTGGGCTCTGATTGGCTGTTGAGAAGCTAAGCTTAGGGCTCGTCACTAATTATCCAGCAGAAAATGAGCTTCCCTGTCTGTAATATAAGCTGATGCTACAGGTTTGCTGATTATTAAATTATGATGCTAATTGCACTGGTTTCTGTGCTGCCATGTAGTAATTATCTGTATTAATTACTAATCAGCCTTATATTGTGACATTTCTATTCTATGTGTACTGTATATTGTGAGTGGGTCCCTAAGCTCAGTAAGTGACAGCAGCACAGAGCATGTGCAGTGAATCAGCAGAAAAGAAGATGGGGAGCTACTGGGGCATCTTTGGAGACACAGATCTTTACTGCTAAATGGCTGTGGTTGCCTTGGGCTGGTACAGAAACACAAAACATCATGTACAACATTCCTAGCTATTTTCTTTAGTTAAGATTTAGTTCTCCTTTAAAGGATATTTCAACTCTCCACAATTCTTCCTTACAATCAGCATATGAGTATTGGCTTTGAGGAGCCCAGCTGAAACCCTAACTTGGTATGACACATACCTCAACCGATTCTCCGATTTCTTTACGTATGAGTCGCATCTTCGCTGCCGCCATCTTGCTTTCTATACTTCCTTATTCCTGTCCTTCACTCTTTCGCCAGAGCATCAGTAAAGGTCAGACAGGGTCACACGCCATTGATTGTAGCTGGCTTTATAAGTCACAGAAAAAAAAACAGGGCTATAAAGAGGGGTTTAGTTCTCCTTTAAGGAAGCCATAGATGTTACAGTTGTGATCTTTGAAAGATTGTTTGTTTCAATACACAGGTGTAGCGTTGAATTGACAGATATACAGGTTTCAGCTCAAAGGGTTGGGGCAGATTCGGGAGATTTAGTCGCCTGGCGACTAATTGCCTCTTCTGGGGGGGTGACAATCTCCCCGAACTGCCTTCCACCTGCTTGAATGAAGAATCACCTGCGCTAATGCACTCCTTGTTAGGCGACTTCGGAAATCGAAGCGCCGCGAGTGTATTAGCCCCGCAGAAAAGGCGATTAGTCACCAGGCGACTAAATCTTCCCGAATCTGCCCCAGCCCTAACAGTGGCCGATGTTCGATGCCTTCAAAAGCGCCCAATTAAAATTTTCAGGCCAGTGATTGTCAATGAGACCGAAATCCAAGTCTTCTGTCGATACGGTTGTCTCGTCTCCCGCCAAACACACGCAGCGAATATCTTATGAAAATTAGTTTCGTCCAATATTATCGGTGCGTCTGTGGCTGCCTAAAGTCTTTTTAAAAATCATCTAAACATTAACAGGATTGGTCTGCCTCCAATAAGGATTAATTATATTTTAGTTGGGATCAAATACAAAGTACTGTTTTATTATTACAGAGAAAAAGGAAATCCTTTAAAAATCATTTCATTATTTGCTTTAAATAGAGTCTCTGGAAAATAGCCTTCCTGTAATTCTGAATAACAGGTTTCTAGATAACCGATCCCATACCATATCCGTTGGGTGGTGTGACTGGCCGTGTAGACATCCTTGTGTGTCCTCTATAAACATCCTTTTCCACCATTGGAATTGTGTAAGGATTGTGTAGTGTTTTGTCCGACATGAAGAGATCCCATTGGTTCAAGCGGCTTTGGTGTTTGTGGGTATTTTTTTCTTTTTTTTTCAAACTTTGTATTTATGTGCCCAGGGAACAGGGAGGCACCTGGGAGTTGTGAGACAGGGAACTGGGAGTTGTGAGAGTGGGAAGAGGGAGGCACCTGGGAGTTGTGAGAGAGTGCACAGGGAACAGGGAGGCACCTGGGAGTTGTGAGAGTGGGAAGAGGGAGGCACCTGGGAGTTGTGAGAGAGTGCACAGGGAACAGGGAGGCACCTGGGAGTTGTGAGAGAGTGCACAGGGAACACAGGAGGCACCTGGGAGTTGTGAGAGAATGCACAGGGAACAGGGAGGCACCTGGGAGTTGTGAGACAGGGAACTGGGAGTTGTGAGAGTGGGAAGAGGGAGGCACCTGGGAGTTGTGAGATAATGCACAGTGAACAGGGAGGCACCTGGGAGTTGCGAGAGAGTGCACAGGGAACAGGGAGGCAACTGGGAGTTGTGAGAGAGTGCACAGGGAACAGGGAGGCACCTGGGAGTTGCGAGACAGGGAACTGGGAGTTGTGAGAGTGGGAAGAGGGAGGCACCTGGGAGTTGTGAGAGAGTGCACAGGGAACAGGGAGGCACCTGGGAGTTGTGAGAGTGGGAAGAGGGAGGCACCTGGGAGTTGTGAGAGAGTGCACAGGGAACAGGGAGGCACCTGGGAGTTGTGAGAGAGTGCACAGGGAACACAGGAGGCACCTGGGAGTTGTGAGAGAATGCACAGGGAACAGGGAGGCACCTGGGAGTTGTGAGACAGGGAACTGGGAGTTGTGAGAGTGGGAAGAGGGAGGCACCTGGGAGTTGTGAGATAATGCACAGTGAACAGGGAGGCACCTGGGAGTTGCGAGAGAGTGCACAGGGAACAGGGAGGCAACTGGGAGTTGTGAGAGAGTGCACAGGGAACAGGGAGGCACCTGGGAGTTGCGAGACAGGGAACTGGGAGTTGTGAGAGTGGGAAGAGGGAGGCACCTGGGAGTTGTGAGAGAGTGCACAGGGAACAGGGAGGCACCTGGGAGTTGCGAGAGAGTGCCCAGGAAACAGGGAGGCACCTGGGAGTTGCGAGAGAGTGCCCAGGGAACAGGGAGGCACCTGGGAGTTGTGAGAGAGTGCACAGGGAACACAGGAGGCACCTGGGAGTTGTGAGAGAGTGCACAGGGAACAGGGAGGCACCTGGGAGTTGTTAGAGAGTGCACAGGGAACACAGGAGGCACTTGGGAGTTGCGAGAGAGTGCACAGGGAACAGGGAGACACCTGGGAGTTGTGAGAGTGGGAAGAGTGAGGCACCTGGGAGTTGTGAGACAGGGAACTGGGAGTTGTGAGAGAGTGCACAGGGAACAGGGAGGCACATGGGAGTTGCGAGAGAGTGCCCAGGGAACAGGGAGGCACTTGGGAGTTGTGAGAGAGTGCACAGGGAACACAGGAGGCACCTGGGAGTTGTGAGAGAGTGCACAGGGAACAGGGAGGCACCTGGGAGTTGTTAGAGAGTGCACAGGGAACACAGGAGGCACTTGGGAGTTGTGAGAGAGTGCACAGGGAACAGGGAGGCACCTGGGAGTTGCGAGAGTGGGAAGAGGGAGGCACCTGGGAGTTGTGAGACAGGGAACTGGGAGTTGTGAGAGAGTGCACAGGGAACAGGGAGGCACATGGGAGTTGCGAGAGAGTGCCCAGGAAACAGGGAGGCACCTGGGAGTTGCGAGAGAGTGCCCAGGGAACAGGGAGGCACCTGGGAGTTGTGAGAGAGTGCACAGGGAACAGGGAGGAACCTGGGAGTTGTGAGAGAGTGCACGGGGAACAGGGAGGCACCTGGGAGTTGCGAGACAGGGAACTGGGAGTTGTGAGAGTGGGAAGAGGGAGGCACCTGGGAGTTGTGAGAGAGTGCACAGGGAACAGGGAGGCACATGGGAGTTGCGAGAGAGTGCCCAGGAAACAGGGAGGCACCTGGGAGTTGCGAGAGAGTGCCCAGGGAACAGGGAGGCACCTGGGAGTTGTGAGAGAGTGCACAGGGAACACAGGAGGCACCTGGGAGTTGTGAGAGAGTGCACAGGGAACAGGGAGGCACCTGGGAGTTGTTAGAGAGTGCACAGGGAACACAGGAGGCACTTGGGAGTTGCGAGAGAGTGCACAGGGAACAGGGAGACACCTGGGAGTTGTGAGAGTGGGAAGAGTGAGGCACCTGGGAGTTGTGAGACAGGGAACTGGGAGTTGTGAGAGAGTGCACAGGGAACAGGGAGGCACATGGGAGTTGCGAGAGAGTGCCCAGGGAACAGGGAGGCACTTGGGAGTTGTGAGAGAGTGCACAGGGAACACAGGAGGCACCTGGGAGTTGTGAGAGAGTGCACAGGGAACAGGGAGGCACCTGGGAGTTGTTAGAGAGTGCACAGGGAACACAGGAGGCACTTGGGAGTTGTGAGAGAGTGCACAGGGAACAGGGAGGCACCTGGGAGTTGCGAGAGTGGGAAGAGGGAGGCACCTGGGAGTTGTGAGACAGGGAACTGGGAGTTGTGAGAGAGTGCACAGGGAACAGGGAGGCACATGGGAGTTGCGAGAGAGTGCCCAGGAAACAGGGAGGCACCTGGGAGTTGCGAGAGAGTGCCCAGGGAACAGGGAGGCACCTGGGAGTTGTGAGAGAGTGCACAGGGAACAGGGAGGAACCTGGGAGTTGTGAGAGAGTGCACGGGGAACAGGCAGGCACCTGGGAGTTGTGAGATCGTGCACAGGGAACCGGGAGGCTCCTGGGAGTTGTGAGACAGGGAACTGGGAGTGCGCAGGGAGGCCCCTGGGAGTTTTGAGAGAGTGTAAAGGGAAGTCTCTGGGAGTTAAGGAAGAGTGCACATGAATGGTGAGGACATGGATATGTGAAAAGATATGGGAATGAGGAGGAGAGGACACAGACAGGGGTTGAAGTGGAGAGAGCATAGTTCAGCTTATGAAGGAGTTGCCTGTGGTATGGGTGTGTCATAAAAACTTGGCTATGTCTAAGTAATAAGATATTATATCTGTACAGCATGAAAATACAGCAGATAAGTGTGAGAGCTGCACAGGTTTTATTACATAATATGTATGTTTATTTGCTGTTCATAGCAATTAGCCCGTGTTTGTTCACTTGGCTTCCCTGATACAGTAGTTTGTCAAGGATCTTTACTCTTTCACTGTTAAAATACATTGATATAGACTCAGTGAATGTATTATTATTAGTAAATAGATTGTAATTAGTAAATACCTCCATGTTGGAGGACTTAACCAAATATGTCAGCTTGTCCGTGCAGGCAAAACAAGGGAAGACATGTTTCTGAGAGCAGACATGTAAGTTGGAAATGTTTTTGACACCAGTTTATCTCTTTCATTTTAGGAGATCAAAAAAGATCCAGAGCCAAAAGAAGAGAATGTATCAAGTAAAAGGGAGAAATCTGGAAACGTTGCCAGCCTGGTGCAGCGGATGAGTGTGTATGGAATCCCTGGGATGGGGCCTCCTCCACAGCCCAAATCCATCAAAAAAAGTAAGTCGGGGGCAGGGCAACACTGCATTATATTTTTATTTCTTTAAAACACTTTTATTTTTTGATGTTTCTGTTCCTTTAACTGCCCCTCTCATTTGTAGAGTAGGCAATCAGAATTATACCTTGATACCCCATCTGCTTGTGTCTCACTCCCTGCTCAATTTAATATGTCCCTCCCATCAGCAGCCAAAAGGGCTAGCAAAGCTATAGTGTCACATGTCACTGTGTGTCATCAGCCTTTTATTTATGTTTGCTCTTCTGTTCCAGCGTTATCTAATCCTCCCTGCTGAATCACTCACAGACCTAAAGCCTAACTAAAGAAGTAGCTAGAAATGTTGTACATTATGTTTTGGGCTTCTGTACCAGCCCAAGGCAACCACAGCCCTTTAACAGTAAAGATCTGTGTCTCCAAAGATGCCCCAGTAGCTCCCCATCTTCTTTTTCTGCTGATTCACTGCACATGCTCTGTGCTGCTGTCACTTACTGAGCTTAGGGACCCACTCACAATATACAGTACACATAGAATAGAAATGTCACAATATAAGGCTGATTAGTAATTAATACACATAATTACTACATGGCAGCACAGAAACCAGTGCAATTAGCATCAGAATTTAATAATCAGCAAACCTGTAGCATCAGCTTATATTACAGGGGAAGCTCATTTTCTGCTGGATAATTAGTGACGAGCCCTAAGCTTAGCTTCTCAACAGCCAATCAGAGCCCACTGAGCATGTGAGTGTCACAGACACTTTCCAAGATGGTGACCCCCTGTGACAAGTTTGAAGTCCTGGATCATTGCTGCTATTGACAAGCTGAAACTTAAGCCTCGTGCAATAAGTTCAGTATATAAAATATGCCATTTGTAGCCAAATTCATGTTTAGGGTTATCTTCTCCTTTAAATGCATTTTATGCCTACAGAGGTATATTGATCAACAGCATATGTCAGCATCAGCTATAGCCGGGGCCAAAGTCTCATTAGACAGAAGTGTGCAATAAACAAGGGGCAGGATAAATGTCATATGACTAATAAACTCAATTCATGTTGGGTGTGGATCCTTTTATGAGGTGCCTGTAATCTACTGCAACATCAAGCTCGTTCCCTCTAGTGTAGTTATGAGTAGCAGTACTTCTCTCCCTGTAAGGGTCAGGGCACACGCTGAGATTCAGGGAGATTAGTTGCACGGCGACAAATCTCCTCTTCTTCGGGGGCAACTAATCTCCCTGAACTGCCTCCCGCTGGCTAGAATGTAAATCGCCAGCGGGATGGCACTCGGAGCAATTAGTTTTCCAAAGTTGCAACTTCAGGTCAACTTCGGAAAACGAGGCACTCTGAGTTCCATCCCCCAGACAATTTACATTCTAGCCAGCGGGAGGCAGTTTGGGGAGATTAGTTGCCCCCAAAGAAGAGGAGATTTGTCGCCGGGCGACTAATCTCCCCCGAATCTTAGTGAGTGTCCTGACCCTTAGGGTGAAGACACACAGAGCTACTAGTAGCAGCTACTTGTCACTGCTACAAAATAGACAATAGTGATAATTGGCTTTGCTGAGACACTACGATTCACATTTATCAAAAGTCAAATTTTGAATTCATATGAGTTTTTAAAAACTCCCTTAAACTCCCATAAATTCGAAATTTTTAAAAGAAACTCGGATGAATATAATAGGACTGAAAACTCAAATTGAATTCGATTCGAATGTTCAAAACTGGATTCGAGTTTTTGCTCCGAAAAAAAAAACTTGAATGTCAGGAAGGCTGCAAACAACTCAAAATTCATCCCCGGACGTCTCTCGTTGACTTAAACAGCAATTCGGCAGGTTTGAGGTGGCGAATAGGTAAAGGGATAGATCTCAAAAATCTAAATAGAATTTTTTTAAAACAAAAACTCATCAAATTTGAATAACTCCCTAATCGATTTTGACAGTTTTGACCACAAAAACATTTGAATTTTCAATTCGACCCTTGCTAAATCTGCCCCTACATGAGGCAATTTTTCAGTATTGTCTCTGGCAGGGTATTTTTTGGGCATTTTGTAGCTGCTACTAGTAGCTCTGTGTGTCTTTACCCTAAGCTTTAAAAACTGCAGCCTCTATGAACAGCTGAAAGCAAAAAGTTTAGGCAGCCTGGGCAAGTGAAAGTGGAAAGCAGTGCACAACTGCTGCAGGAATTTGTGGTTTCAAAAACAACATATTTTCAGATGTTAATGCACAGTTACATTTTATTTGACCAACATTTTGGCACCCTAATAAGTGTGTAGTAAGGCCCCTTTGGCAGAAATCAATAGATAAACATATTTTATGTCCTGCTAAGAGTCTCACTTAGAGTCCTGCGCGGAACCAATTTGTTAAACTCGACCCACAACCCAAACCCGCATACTTACCCACTTGAACCCGCTACCCAAACCGCAAGTACCTTATCCACAACCTGATCCGCGACCCGCTGACCATCAAGAAACAGGAAGTGCTCTCATTGTAAACTGGAAATGACATCATTACAAGTAGGCGTGATCAGAAAAAAGGGAGTACAATTTGCTATTGAGAAGACCGCGACCAGTGTCAGACTGGCCCACCAGAATAACAGGAAAACTCACAGTGGGCCAAGGTGTCAGTGGGCCCTCTTCTTCATGGTCATTCCCTATTTCTTTATGGGAAAAAAATGCTTAATAATGGAATAATATAGCAAGAAGAAATAAAGGACTATGACAATAAAGAGGTTGAGTGAACAGAGGAGGAATAATAGTTTGGAAAGTGGGCCCATGGTCTAAGGTTTTCTGGTGGGTCCGTGGCATCCCAGTCTGACACTGACCACGACCCGGAGAACCGCTGACCCGCGTCTTTACCCCCTCCCAAAACTTTATTCTGCAACCCACAGGGTACCGCAGGTTTTAGCGGGTACCCGACCGCTGCAGATTTTTGCTCTAACTTGCACATAGCTTTTAATTCTGAGATCATAGTGGGCCACTACCTTGCATGTTTAAAGGGGTGCTTCACCTTTAAAGGAGAAGTAAACCCCTGATTAAAAAATAACCCCCTACACTACATAGACCCCACTCCCCCCCCCCCAAGCCTAGCTGCTACCCCGGGCAAATGCCCCATACTCTTTACTTACCCCTCGGTGCAGATTCACGACATCGGCGGTCACGGCAGCCATCTTCTTCTCTTCGGTCTTCATCTGGAAGTAAATTCGGCGCATGCCGGGTGGAGGAGGGGTCTATGTAGGGTAGGGTTTTTTTTTGATAAGGTGTTTACTTCTCCTTTAAGTTAACTTTTAGTTAGTATGTTATAGAATGGCTCATTCTAAGCAATTTTTAATTAGACTTAATTTTTTCCTTTTTATAGTTCTTATTAATTATTTGCCTTCTTTTTCTTTTTACTATTCCCAGCTTTCAAATGGGGGTCACTGACCCCATCCAAAAACAAATGCTCTGTGGGGCTACAAATATATTGTTATTCCTGCTTTTGTATTACTCATCTTTCTATTCAGGCCTCTCCTATTTATATTGCAGTCTCTTATATTGCAGTCTCTTATGCAGATTAATGCACAGTTGCTAGGATAATTTAGACCCTAGCAATCAGACTGCTGAGATTGCAAACTGCAGAGCTGCTGAATAAAAAAACTAAACCACCAAAAACTGCAAATAATAAAAAAATGCTCAGAAATTGTCTCAGAATATCACTCTCAACATCAAACTAAAAGTTAATTTAAAGGTGAACAACCCCTTAAAACTAGCCCTAGATCTCAATTTGTCCCCTCTAATATAGCCAGTGTGTTTCATGGTTTTGGCAGCTCATACACTATTTGTTACAGAACCACAGCCACATCCTCTTGCAGTTTATTTATTTATAAATATTCTTTATATAGCGCCAACGAGATTATACATCAGTCCCTGCCCCAGTGGAGCTTACAATCTAAGGTCCCAGTCATGTTCACACATAATCAGACCAATGTTATCAGGAATCAGTTAACCTGCCTGTCTGTTTTCGGAGCGTGGGAGGAAATTCACACAGACCCAGGTAGAACATACAGACTCTTTACAGATAGTGTTACTGGGCAAGTTGTTTACAGAGAATGAATGTACAGTGTGATTAGGAATAAAGTGATATTTGTGTGTGTGCTGAGACAGGCATCGGCGTGAGTCACTGCAGTGTTGCTCTAGCTTTGTTATTTAAAGGGGAACTATCGTGAAAATTAATATTTAAAGACAAAGTAAAGTCTAAAATAGAACAAGGCTAGAAATGCTGTATTTTGTATACTAAACATAAACTTGAACTTACTGCACCACAAGCCTAATCAAACAAATGATTTATGCTTTCAAAGTTGGCCATAGGGGGTCACCATCTTGTAACTTTGTTATACATCTTTGCAAGACCAAGACTGTGCACATGCTCAGTGTGGTCTGGGCTGCTTAGTCAAAATACAGCACAAGTCAAATAATATCTGCCAGAAGCCGATACAGCAAGACTGATTAATAATCAGAATATACAGACTGCACTGGGTCCTGTGTTGTCATGTAATCTAATGTGGATTTTATAGTTTTTGTATTGTTTAATACAAACTTTCTCCAACTCTGCAGAACCAGTGGCTGCAGCAAAATAATCCACCAAATAGAATCCCAGTTTATCTGTTTAAATCTGGCTCCATGATCTTTGTCCCTGCAGCTGGAGTTGGAAACAGCAAAATAATCCTCCAAATAGAATCCCAGTTTATCTGTTTAAATCTGGCTCCATGATCTTTGTCCCTGCAACTGGAGTTGGAAACAGTAAAGGGGATGTAGAGGCAAAAATAAATCCAATACAAATCTCTACACAGTCGCCGACTGCTCTACAGGGAAACAAACAAAGCTGCTTGAGTTCTGCATGGCTGGGAAGTAAGGCGGGGGCTCCCCCTGCTGTTCATAAGTATGATTGTTTCCCTGCAGAGCAGTTAGGGACAATTCCTATCCACAGCAGTAAATGAAGGGAGAATTTCACTGCATACAGTCTGGTTTCTTATAAAAAACGGTACATATTTTTTAATTAAAGTATATTGGAAATAGGTTTCTTTTTCATTAAAGCATACTGAAATAAGAAACTTTCTGAATTCAATCAATTAAAAATTCTGTGCCTTTTCTGAAATAATCAAGTTTATCTTCACTATTCCTCTCTCAGCATCTGTTTCTCTTCATTCTGTCTTCATGCAGCAGTTGGGTGTCAGATAATCATTGACAGTTAGATCCAATGTATCTTATAGGGAGGCTCCTTTTGCTCCTTTTGCCTAGAAGATGTATTAGAGGTCACTTTATTTAACTCACCAGACATCATGTCTCTCTACATGCAGGATTTGTGCAAAAGGCAGTTATTTTGTTAGATTTTGTTTGTACTGGAATCAGTTATTTGAGTGAGCTCTAATACATCTCCTAGGAAAGGAGCCTCCCTATAAGATATATTGGATGTAACTGTCAATGAATATCTGACACCCAACTATTGAATGAAGACGGAATGAAGAGAAACAGATGATGAGAGAGGAATAGTGAAGATAAACTTGATTATTTCAGAAACAATGCAGAATAGTTAATTGATTGTAATTTCAGTATGAGGAAGCTCATATTAAATTTTCATTTTCGCGATAGTTCCCCTTTGATATGGGAATGCAAGTAAGCCTGTGTACTCGCTGGCTCCAGTAACTCTCCACCTCTGCAAATATTTCATCATTTGGAGATTACCCTGAAGAGTTCTGATCCGATCATTGGGCCTTAAGGTCCACGATCGGATCAGCCCGATATCGCCCACTTCTGTGTGGGCATATCAGGGAGAGATCGGCTCGTTTGGTGACTTCGACAAACGAGCTGATCTGTACATTTATGGCCACCTTTGGTGGAGCTCCTCTATTGCTTCCTCTATAGTTACTCCACTGAGAACTATCTTTGTGCCTTGTCAGCTAGTGGGTGTAGGTAGGGGAACATATCGGGTTTGGGTCGGGGCATGGGTCTATCCGACTGGACTCCACCTTGAATGTAAAATAATCCCCTGTATTTATTTATTTCAGAATCCAAAAAGCGTCAGTGCAAAGTCCTATACGAGTACGTCCCACAGAACGAAGATGAACTTGAGCTGAATGTAGGGGAAATCCTGGATGTAATTGAGGAGGTATGAGGGATTGTTGCCAGTCTAGAACCTGCTAGTCAGCACAAGTACAGACAAGAATTAATTTTAGGTTTAATTTGTTTCATCAATTTTCATTTTGACTTGGCTTCCTGTAAGGCCTTGTCACATGCACAGACCTCAACCAGACCCCTAGGGGCAAATTCACTAAGCGCCGAATTCTAGCGTTTGGCATTTTCGTTACTGCACAAAATTCACTAACGAACGCTGGCGTAGATTCGCTAGTGTTACATCGCACCCTTACGCCTGGCGAATTTTCGCTACGGACGTAACTACGCAAATTCACTAACGCGCGCAGTGTACTGAACGCTACCTTTTACGCTAGACTTCCTTCGCCACCTCAGACCAGGCGAAGCGCAATAGAGTAGATAGGGATTGCTTCAAAAAAAGTCAAAATTTTCTTCTAAGTCCCAAAAAAAGCTGGCGTGTTTTCTACATTATGGGTGATAGGCTGAAAAAGATCGAAACATTTTTTGGGGCTCCCCTACTTCCCCCCTACATTTCCTGACTCATGCCAACTTAACTATACAGTGGGCACATGTGTAGGGCAAAATAAAATTTTTATTCGATGTTTTGAAGGTTTCCCAGGCATTTGTAGTGATTCTACGTATTCCTCCATTGAAATTTGAATTTGGCGCCGTATGCAAATTAACCATCGCTAGCGTAACTTTGCTTCGCTTAGCGAATCAACGCTAGGGCAACTTGGCAACCTTACGCTACCCCTGAGCGCAACTACGGATTTTAGTGAATTTGCGAAGTGCTGGCGAAAATACGCCTGGCGAAGTGCGGCAAAGTTACGCCTGGCGCAACCACGAATCTTAGAGAATTTGCCCCCTAGTGTCTGGCTCCCCTGTTTAAAAAAAAACAAAAAAAACATCAGGGTGAATGGCAGTTTGGCATGACAGATACACATCAAATATTTTTTCCGACTGATAAAACAAGGACTTTCCTGCCCTCAAGCCTGTATAGATTAATGAGGTGCCTCAGGCACTGGCTCTCTGACAGCGCAATAATGAATATATGTATTCTTGGCTCAGTTGCTGCTTTTCTCTTGCCTTACCCTGCAATATGCTCATGTTGGTTCTTTACACCTCTTCCCATAGACTGTCAACCACTATTTGCTGAGCTGCAGGGAGTTCAACATCGACCAAAATTTAAAGGAGAAGGAAAGCTACAGAAGCAGTTTATTATCAATAGATTAGTCACAATAGTGCAAGCTATAGTGCACTGTATTTATTCTACAGAATGCTTTACCATACCTGAGTAAACAGCTCTAGAAGCTCTCTGTTTAGGATAGCAGTTGCCATATTAGCTTGGTGTGACATCACTTCCTGTCTGAATCTCTCTCTGCTCACTCATAGCTCTGGGCTCCGATTTCAGCAGGGAGGTGGGAAGCAAACTGAGCATGTTGGTGTATTTATATAGACTTTTCTGATAAAGCTTACTTCATTTTAGCCTTTCCTTCTCCTTTAAAGGGTTCATCCACCCAAACACTTTTTTTTGTTTTGTTTTTAACATATTGCAAGAATGTCATTCTAAGCAACTTTTCAATATACATGAACTAGAAGTCTTCAGTGTTTTCAAAGCAATTTCAAACAACATAGCAGAAGCAACTAACAGACCTGAAGCAGAACACCTTTTTACTATAAATATGGGACCTGTTATCCAGAATGCTCAGAACCTGGGGCTTTCCGGATAATGGATCTTTCCGCAGTTTGGATCTTGATACCTTAAACGGGTGGTTCACCTTTAAACAACTAGTTGTTTTTAAATCGATCACAAGAAATAACGACTTTTTCCAATGACTTTCAATTTTCTATGTCACCGGTTTTCTGACATTGATGTGTAAAGTGTCATTTTTCACCTTCTGAAGCAGCTCTGGGAGGGGGAGTCGCCGACCCTATAAACTGTTCTAAATGGATACATTTAGTTGATACATTTCTTGTCTTTGTCCCTGCTGAGCAGAATCTCTGAGTTTCATTACAGGCAGCTGTTAGAATTGATACAATAGTTGCTGATACTCCAGAGATGCTGCTGAGAAATGGATCAAATAAATGTTGCAAAATTGTAACTAGGGATGCACCGAATCCAGGATTCAGTTTGGGATTCGGCCGAATCCTTTTGCCCGGCCGAACCGAATCCAAATCCTAATTTGCATATGCAAATAAGGGACAGAAGGGAAATGACATCACTTTTTGTCACAAAACAAGGAAGTAAAAAATGTTTTTTCCTTCCCACCACTAATTTGCATCTGCAAATTAAGATTCGGTTGGGTATTCGGTAGGGATGCACTGAATCCAGGATTCGGTTCGGGATTCGGCCAGGATTCTGCCTTTTTCAGCAGGATTCGGATTCGGCCGAATCCTTCTGCCCAGCCGAACCGAATCCGAATTTGCATATGCAAATTAGGGGCGGGAGGGAAATTGCATGACTTTTTGTCAGAAAACAAGGAAGTAAAAAATGTTTTCCCCTTCCCACTCCTAATTTGCATATGCAAATTAGGATTCGGTTCGGTATACGGCCGAATCTTTCACGAAGGATTCGGGGGTTCGGCCGAATCCAAAAAAGTGGATTCGGTGCATCCCTAGTATTCGGCCGAAATAGTGGATTCGGTGCATCCCTAATTGTAACAGTTTAGAATCTGCACCTGAATTACTGAGCTACCAGAGACAGGGACATTACATTTTAAACAGTAAAAAATAAATAATGGAAAGTAATTGGAAAAAAAGTCTTTATTTCTGGGGATCAATCTGAAAACAACTGAACTGAAAACTGAAAAAATGTTTGGAAGGTGAACCACCTCTTTAAGTCTACTAGAAAATCATGTAAACATTAAATAAACTCAATAGGCTGGTTTTGCCTCCAATAAGGATTAAGTATATCTCAGTTGGGATCAAGTACAAGCGACTGTTTTATTATTACACAGAAAAAGGAAATCATTTTTAAAAATTTGGATTGTTTGGAAAAAATGGAGTCTATCTGGATAAGGGGTTTCGGGATAACGGATGCCATACCTGTAAAATAATCAGGAATAACAGATAATAAAATAAATATATTTAACAATAAAGACAACCTATTGCGGCACAGTACAAGGATCACATACCTATATAGAGCTCTAGTTCAGCTGCAGTATCATTCACACTTACAACCAAAAACATCAGCTGTTGATCAGTCAACAGAAAATGCCTTAAAGGGGTGGTTCAACTTTAAGTGAACTTTTAGTATGTTATAGAATGGCTGATTCTAAGCAACTTTTCAATTGGTCTTCTTTTTTTCTTCTTTTATTATAGTTTTTTAATTATTTGCCTTCTTCTTTCCATAATTTGGATCTTTATACCTTAAGTCAACTAGAAAATCATGTAAACATTAAATAAACCCAATTTTGCTTCCAATAAGGATTAATTATATCTTAGTTGGGATCAAGTACAAGCTATTGTTTTTTTACTACAGAGAAAAAGCAAATACTTCTTAAAAATCTGGATTATCTGGATAAAATGGAGTCTATGGGAGACCATAATTTGGAGCTTTCTGGATAATGGATTTCCGGATAACAGATCCCATACCTGTAGTAGATACGGAGATCCAAATTACGGAAAGACCCCTCCATCCAGAAAGTCTCTTGTTCCGAGCATTCAGGATAACCAGTCCCAGATCCAATAGGCTGGTTTAGCTTCCAATAAGGATTAATTATATCTTAGTTGGGATCAAGTACAAACTGCTGTTTTATTATTACACGGAAAAAGGAAATAATTTTTAAATATTTGAATTATTTTGATTTATAATGGAGTCTATGGGAGACAGCGATCCTATAATTCGGAACTTTCTGGATAACGGGTTTCCGAATAACGGATCCCATGCCCGTACTTTGTTTCATGGGTCAGAACCAGAGAAAAGAAATTTAAAAGTAGCTTTAGTTTGCAATTGCATGTACTCATACACTTTCAGACCATCTTTATTTCTTCCTCTCCCGTTATTTTTTGCTTTCTCGTTTTTTCTTTCTTTTTCTCGCTCCTCCTTTTTATCCTCCCCCCCCTTTCATTTTATAAAACCCAGTTGACACAGATGCTTTCATCTCTTATTCCAACCCTATTCCAGCCGAGCATTCCTATTTATCCCTGTGCTTTCCTGGGACAGAATTTTGCTTTTGATAAAGAAGTTGTGCTTGGAGCTGGTGTGCGTTTGATAGCTCGCCAAAGAATTCTTCCTCTCATTTGGAGAGCACATGGGGAAGGCTGCAAGCGCCATTAGCTGATTATGAAGTCATAGTTTCCTCTTACACAACATCATGGGCCCATATTTGCTTCTCCGCTAATAAATATTGCATTCTGCCTGCTGCTTACTGGTACATGTAAGGCACAACTGAGAAGCCACGGATCCATACACTGAGAAAGTAAACGCACAATTGTGTATCCGTTGCTTTATGTTCATCAGCTTTTGTGACCGCTTTGTAGTAGTTGTCGATTAAAAAACAGGACATGTCCATCAGTTTTAAAGTAAATCATCCTGTCTCCAATTTGCCGGTGCAAAATTTCTTCCTGACTCCCAATGAGTCGTCCGACCCCTCCCTGGATTAGCTTTGCATAAGAGTATTACTATCATTAACATTGTACTTTCTAACTTGGTGCCCAACCCTTACTTGAAGCCTAATGTATCTACTAATCAAATGACCTTAGGGAGGGAATTCCACAGTGTAGTTAGCTGGCCAGCTTGCAGAGAGATACCACAAACTGTTCTTTTAAACCCGTTACTCAGACAGATTCGGACTTTCTAGTAATGTTTAAAATGGCCACAGTCTTGGCCACAGACTGTGGATAAACCTCCCTTCATCAGGTAACAAATGTGAACAGGTATATAAGGAAATCTGTTACTTCCCATGTCTAATTGGGGGGTGGAGAGACAATTGCTTGCTGCCAATGTTATTAAGAGGAAAAAATGGCAAGAATATAGTTCTGTATTTTTTTCCCCAGAAAAGGTGGCAACACTACCAGTGGGTTGTGGGCGAGTGGTGGACTTAATTCTGCCCCATACCCACGCCGTAGCTGATATCACTCTTAAGCTCATAAAGGATTATAAAGGACGTTGGGTTAGGAGTGGGTTTATAAAGGATGGTGGATTGGGAGTGGGTTTATAAAGGATGGTGGGTTGGGTGTGGGTTTTATAGGATGGTGGGTTGGGCATGGTTTTATAAAGGATAGTGGGTTAGGGGTGGATTTATAAAGGATGGTGAGTTGGGTGTGGGTTTATAAAGGATGGTGGGTTGGGTGTGGGTTTTAAAGGATAGTGGGTTGGGCGTGGTTTTATAAAGGATGGTAGGTTAGGAGTGGGTTTATAAAGGATGGTGTATTGGGAGTGGGTTTATAAAGGATGGTGGGTTGGGTGTGGGTTTTAAAGGATGGTGGGTTGGGCGTGGGTTTATAAAGGATAGTGGGTTAGGGGTGGTTTTAGAAAGAATGGTGAGTTGGGTGTGGGTTTATAAAGGATGGTGGGTTGGGCCTGGGTGTATAAAGGATAGTGGGTTAGGGGTGGATTTAGAAAGAATGGTGGGTTGGGCGTGGGTTTATAAAGGATGGTGGGTTGGGCGTGGGTTTATAAAGGATGGTGGGTTAGCAGTGGGTTTATAAAGGATGGTGGGTTAGCAGTGGGTTTATAAAGGATGGTGGGTTAGCAGTGGGTTTATAAAGGATGGTGGGTTAGCAGTGGGTTTATAAAGGATGGTGGGTTGGGAGTGGGTTTATAAAGGATGGTAGGTTGGATGTGGGTTTTAAAGGATGGTGGGTTGGGCGTTGGTTTATAAAGGATGGTGGATTGGTAGTGGGTTTATAAAGGATGGTGGGTTGGGTGGAGGTTTATTAAAGGATGGTAGGTTAGGAGTGGGTTTATAAAGGATGGTGGATTGGGAGTGGGTTTATAAAGGATGGTGGGTTGGGCATGGTTTTATAAAGGATAGTGGGTTAGGGGTTGATTTAGAAAAGATGGTGAGTTGGGTGTGGGTTTATAAAGAATGGTGGGTTGGGCCTGGGTGTATAAAGGATAGTGGGTTAGGGGTGGATTTAGAAAGAATGGTGGGTTGGGCGTGGGTTTATAAAGGATAGTGGGTTGGGAGTGGGTTTATAAAGGATGGTGGGTTGGGAGTGGGTTTATAAAGGATGGAGGATTGGTAGTGGGTTTATAAAGGATGGTGGGTTGGGCGGAGGTTTATAAAGGATAGTGGGTTAGGCGTGGGTTTATAAAGATTTTTAGGTAAGGTCTGGGTTTATAAAGGAGGGTAGGTTAGGAGTGGGTTTATAAAGGATGGTGGATTGAGCGTGGTTTTATAAAGGATGGTAGGTTAGGTGTGGGTTTATAAAGGATAGTGGGTTGGGCGTGGGTTTATAAAGGATGATGGGCTGGGAGTGGGTTTATAAAGGATAGTAGGTTAGGGGTGGGTTTATAAAGGATGGTGGATTGGGCGTGGGTTTATAAAGGATGATGGGTTGGCCGTGGGTTTATAAAGAATGTCCTAATAACAGGTTGGACTGGATGAAGTTTGTACATAGGCTGTAGTGATGTGCGGGTCTACAAAAGGCAACTCACACCCGACCTAATCTGGGTCACATCCCTGTTTATAGACCTGCACCAACCTCATCCCTGTTTATAGACCTGCACCAACCTCTCCCTGCATCATGGAAGGGGCGGAGTATGCAGGCGCATGTTTATTAAAGGCCACGACTGGGGGACACCGTAAGGTCGTGGGTGGCCGTGGGTGCCAATTTGGTCCTCGTCAAGTGTCATTTCTTACCTTCCTCATAGATATTATCTGCCCAATTTCTGGCCAAATATCAGTTGAGCAGAACAGTGGGAACATCCCCTACAGGGACCAATAAGTTGATTCAGTCTGGAAGGTGGTTCTTACTGTATATAAAAGCTTTAGTTTTGTTTCTAAATTGCAGAGAGGGGTGCTATAAATCTGTGTTACTGCAGATATACCCATGAGTGAAGCTGAAACTATAGTCTGACGTTTGTAGCAAAAAAGTAATCAGCGCTGTTTTTCTTTGTAAGGTAGAAGAAGGCTGGTGGCGTGGAAGCAACAGTGGCAAATCTGGCCTCTTTCCATCAAACTTTGTAAAAGAGCTGGAGCTGTCGGACGATGGAGAGAGTCAGGAGAGCACTGAAGATTCAGGTAAAATCCTTCTGTTATTTAACCTAAATTTACCCAATACTCCAAGCAGCAAAGGCTTTACATGAAAAAAAAGCCTCTGTTAATGAGAGTCAGTTCTGCAGACGCTTGTGAATGTTGCCGGAAATAAACAAAGTGCCGTCATCACATGTGCCAGGGTCTGCCAGCGTGAACTGACTTCATAGCCTTGGGCAAATATTTGTACTGTAAGATTAAGGGGCATGTTTACTAACATTGGAGATAAATATCTGGAGAGATTTCTGGAGATGTTGCCCTTAGCAACCAATCAGATCTTTGCTTTCGTTTTCTAAGTTATAGATGGCTGTTTAAATCTAATTGCTGATTGGTTGCCATGGACAACATCTCCAGAAATCTCTCCAGATATTTATCTCCAATGTTAGTAAACATGCCCCTAAGTCTTATAAAATACACCCAGCAACTGTGTCGTTAATGAGTTACCAGATCACTAATTAACTTTTCAGGGTTTCTGTGTTATAAACACTGCTCTTGCAGATACAATTACATACTCTTTTCCAAGGAGTGTAACCATGGTTACTTATATTTTTATTTTTCCCTAACATAAACTGTAAGGCTCAGGGCACACAGTGCTGGTGCTTTTATCTTTTGAGGCCGAACTATGTCTCGCCATCAAGCCTGCTTCAACAAAACATGGGGCCTAAAATTGAGGATTTAATAAAGTAATGTTTGAAAATTTAAGCCACGTCACATGGCCCCTTCAGCACTTCCTTTTGCCTTAAAGGCAGGCTAGTAAGAACTGTAAAGCAATGTCTAATAAACGTTGCATTAACCCCAGACGTACCAATAAGACCATTGCCAAAAATGGATAACGAGCACTGCCTTTAACTCCAGACATACAAGAAAGATCAAGGCAGGAAATGTATATGGGCGTGCCTAACTTTTGGCACCCCCAAGTGTAAAAGGAATTTCTGTCTCCTTAAACCCCAGGCATACCAATTAGTGATGTGTGGGTTTTTCCGACCCACACCCGCCCGATATCCTCCCTCCACCCACGCCTGCCCGAGTCCGGCCTCTTATAGACCCGCGCCGACCCGCCCTGCCGCTGACATCACAAAAGGGGCGGGCTGAGCAGTCACGTGCCTATAAAAGTTGAACCTGGAAGTCGGAAGTCGGCATTGTAAGGCCTGCGAATCGGAAAGGAGGGTGCAAGGCTGGCCCGACCCGTGGGTCCTGCGGGTTTTTGCCTGGCCTACACATCACAAATGCCAATAAGATCATTGCAGGAAATGGATATTGAGCACTGTCTTTAACTCCAGGCATACAAGAAAGATCAAGATGTAGTTAGTATAGATATGGGTATATATAATTTATATGCAGGTATGGAGGGGTGTGTGTATGGATGCTGGGGTTTCATTTGAAGGAGTTGAACTTGTATTTTTTCAACCCCATTTAACTATGTAAGGCAGAAAATAGACACAGAGCATTGCATTAACCCCATACATGCCAACAAGACCATTGCAGAAAATGGATATTGAGCACTGTCTTTAACTCCAGACATACAAGAAAGATCAAGATGTAGTTAGTATAGATATGGGTATATATCATTTATGTGAGGGTATGGATGCTGGGTTTCATTTAGAGGGGGTTGAACTCGATGGACTTTGTCTTTTTTTTTTTTAACTATGTAAGGCAGAAAATGGATACAGAGCATCGCATTAACCCCAGGCATGCCAGTAAGGTCATTGTAGAAAATGGATAATGCTCAATTAAATGAAGTAATAATTACACGGATGTGAATTCTCTTGGGTTCAGTAAGTTGTTGGATACCTTTTTTAGCAAATGTAAAAATTAATATTTAGTACAAAGTCTACCCAGGCACTGGTTTGATTGCCCTCTTGGAGTCAGGAAGGATTTTTGCCCCTCGCAGGCAAAGTAGATGGAGTTTTATTCCATTCCTCTGGATCAGCTAGCAGTTAGGCGGTTTCACTTTGTCAAAAAACAGAACTTGAAACTTTTTTTTTTTTCTACCTGATATCCAATACATTCACCAATGTGTCTTTGAAACCACTGCCTTGTTTTTAGCGACAGTAGTTCCCTGGCAACCCCATGACTTTTTCAATTTCAGACTAGAGAATGTCAGTGCATAACCTTGAAGAGGAACTATAGTGAAAATGAAAATTTAATCTACCTTTCAGCATACTGAAATAAGAAATCATTTAAGAAACAATAATTAATTGTATTTAGAAAGTTTCTTATTTCAGTATGATGCAGCTTGTATTGAATTTTCATCGTCACAAAGAAGCTGAAGAGTAACTGCAGTTCTTTCTACAGTTTCTTAATTGTAAAGGGAACATATCTATTCCATTACAGCCTAGATGCAGACTTATGTTTGTTCTATTTCCCCTTAAAAAGAGAGAGTAACTGTTATTTTTTCCTTCTGCAGAGCCATCTGTCACAACTCCTATAGCAACACCAGCCTCCCCTGTACCGTCTCCAGTGAATGGACCGGATGCCTCCCCATTAGCCACAGCGCAGCCAAAGAGGGTCATGGGTGTTGGCTTTGGGGACATTTTCAAAGAAGGGTCTGTGAAACTCAAGACTAGAATGCCCGCACCTGAGCCAGAAGTGAAAAAGCCAGAAAAGGTAATACCCTTCAATTTTCCAAAAGTCAGTAGAACCCTCATTTTACGTTTTTTCAGGGGACCAGGGAAAATGATTTGAAAATCTGTGAAAATGGAAAATCAGGGAAATATGTTAAAGTTAGGGATGCACCGAATCCAAGATTCGGTTTGGGATTCGGCCAGGATTCTGCCTTTTTCAGCAGGTTTCGGATTCAGGCGAATCCTTCTGCCTGGCTGAACCGAATCCTAATTTTGAATATGCAAATTAGGGGTGGGCAGGGAAATCGTATGACTTTTTGTCACAAAACAAATTAGGGTTCGGACTCAGTTCAGTATTCTTTCGCGCAGGATTTGGGGGTTCGGCCGAATCCAAAATAGTGGATTCGTTGCATCCCTAGTTAAAGTAACTTCTTCTTCAAATACTGAAAGGTTATTGGCACATGAGTGAGTTTTACTTTGAGATAGAGTCCTGCGCGAAACCAATTTCTTAGACCCAAACCCACAGCCCGCAACCCGAACAGCAACACGCATGCATAACTGCCTGATCCGCAACCCACCGACCACCATCAAACAGGAAGTGATGTTGCTGCAAACCGGAAGTGACGTCATCAAAAGTAGGCGGGACGGAAACACGTTTTGTAAAACTTTAGACAATATTACATAAGATAATATTTTTAGATGAGACCCGCAACCTGACCCGCGGATATACCTGCACCTGAAAATCCTCCCTCATTCCGCAGGGTGCCCGTTTTTTTTTTGTGGGTAACCTGCGGGTACCCAACCAGCTTCAGGATTCTAATTTGAGATACAATATTTACTGTGTTAATAACAAGGGTTAAACATTGCTGCGTTAATGTTACACTATGGGGACATGTGCAAGACTCTCTGTCAGTCACATACACAACCTGAAGCAATAAGTGATTGGTGCAGGACTGTATAAGGGACACACTAGTTGCAATTGACCATTTAGGGTGGTGACAGACGTGGCTACTCTGGGAGATTAGTCACCTAGCGATAAATCATCTTATATCCAGGCGACTAATCACTCCGAAATGCCTTCCAGCGGGTTTGAATGTCAATCACCGGCGGGATGGCACTCTGATCGATTCGGCTTTCCGAAGTCGCCCCGAAGTTTCCTTGTGAGACAAGATTGGTTGACTTCAAATGAATCGTTCCGAGTGCCATCCCACCGGCGATTTACATTCTAGCCCGCTGGAAGGCATTTGGGGAGATTATAGAAGAAGAGACGATTTGTCGATGAGCGACTAATTTTCCCAAGTAGCAGCGTTTGCCACCACCCTTACAGGCAGAACCATGGCAAAATATACATCTGGTTAGTACAGGTATGGGACCCGTTATCCAGAAAGCTCGGAATTACGGAAAGGCCGTCTCCCATAGACTCCATTTTATCCAAATAATCCACATTTTTAAAAATGATTTCCTTTTTCTTTGTAACAATAAGACATAAATTGTACTTGACTTGATCCCAACTAAGATATAATCAATCCTTATTGGAAGCAAAACCAGCCTATTGAGTTTATTTAATGTTTAAATTAATTTCTAGTAGACTTAAGGTATGAAGATCCGAATCATGGAAAGATCCATTATCTGCAAAACCCCAGGTCCCGAGCATTCTGGATAACGGCTCCCATACCTGTATTTTTAACCTCTTTATTTCACTAATAATAACATTCATAGAGGGGGAAAAAACAGTTTTTGGGAACATCAGGACAAAAATTTTATGTAAAATCTGGGAAAACATTACTAAAAATCAGGTAAATGCACCCATTATAATGCATTATAAATTGGTGGGACCACAAATGAAAAAAATGTAAAATGCAGGAAAACTTAAAATCAGGGAAATTAAAATCAAAGTTTCACTGTATAGAGATTTTCAGTATGTAAAAAGCAGCAATGCATATATTGCAAGTTAAAGCTTTATCTTATTGCAACTATTTCTCATGTGACCTTTTTTTTTTTTAATTTCTTGAACTAAACAGCAGTGCTACATTACTTTTTGGCCAGGCATATTCCACCAGGAATAACACTTAGGTGATCTTGTCTAGTGTAACAATGAGGAAAATTCTGCATTGATGCACATCTGAATAAGGTTATGAAAAGAGCAATCACAATGCTTTTTGGTCTTCTTTCTTGTTCTGACTGCTGTAAGTGTTATCAGAATTAAGGTAGCACACTGTGTAATGTTTTATTTTCTTTTCTCACTAGCCAGTTCCAGTTCAGCCATCAGGTAGCATCAAGGTTCTGCGCTCAGCAAGCTCTGATGCTTCAAGAACGGAGACAGACAACAAACCCAAAGGTACGAACCCTGTTATAGTTTATTTATTGGCTCAGATTAACTGGAGTCTGCTTGCTGTAGGTCACTGAATAACGGAGCTTTCTAAGTTACTGGGTCTTATGGGGAGGCATCCGGTCCATTCACTGGGAACGTTATAGAGAAGGCTGGTGTTGCTATAGGAGTTGTGATAGATGGATCTGCGGGAGGAAAAGATAACGGTTACTCTCTCTTTTAAAGGGGAAGTGTAACAAAAATAACAGAATTTTAAAAGATACGTTCCTTTTACAGTGCAGTGAGAATAATCAAATGAGAGAAGATGGACAACGGGATACATCTTATATTGCACTACATGGGTAGGGCTTGTGGAGGCAGGTCAGGGCAGGCAGGAGGTTTGGTCCCAACTTGCAGAAGGAATGTAACTGGAGGAGTGATGCACAGATTCTTAGGAAAGTATATATATATATATATATATATATATATATATATATATATATATATATATATATATATATATATATATATATATATATATATATATACATATACATATATATATATATATACATATACATATACTATATATATATATATATATACATATACATATACATCACACACACACATATATATAAATATATATATATGTATATACTGTATATATGTTTGGTATTTCAGATGGTGTTTTGCATTGTTTTCATGTATCCCAACTGAATGAGCATATGTCCCAAAGGAGGGTGTTTTCTCTTTAAAGGAATTAATCAGTATAAAATTAAAAACTGGGTAAATAGGCTGTGCAGAATTAGAAAAAAATGTTTCTAATATAGTTAGTTAGGCAAAAATGTAATGTATAAAGGCTGGAGTGACTGGATGTCTAAGATAATAGCCAGAACACTACTTCCTGCTTTTCAGCTCTCTTGGTTTCCACTGATTGGTTACCAGGCAGTAACCAATCAGTGACTTGAGGGGGGGGGGGCACATGGATCATAACTGTTTGCTTTTGAGCAAATGCTGAGGATTAATTGCAAACTCACTGAACAGTTATGTCCCATGTGGCCCCCCTTATAGTCACTGACTAACTCAGAGTTAGAGAGCTGAAAAGCAGGAAGTAGTGTTCTGGCTATTATGTTACACCTCCAGTCACTCCAGCCTTTATACATTACATTTTTGCCTAACTAACTATATTAGAAACATGTTTTATGTGGCACAGCCTATTTATTTACCCAGTTTTTATTTTTACACTGAACTATTCCTTTAATACTGTACCAAACTGTGAAGTGTATTTGTTTACATAGCACTGAGATTATAATGCAACCATCTGTTTTCTTCTCTTTCTCATAGCCAAGGAGATGTGCAGAGCCCTGTTCAACTATGAATCAGTGAACGACGATGAGCTTTCTTTTAAGGAAGGGGATATTATTTGCCTGACTAGTAAAGTAAGTATTCTGATAAATCACCAATCCCTTTTAAACCAATCCAATCTATGTATAAATAGATATGCAGGAATGGGACCTGTTATACAGAATGCTCGGGACCTGTGGTTTTCCAGATTACAGATCTTTCTGTAATTTGGATTTTCTCATTTTAAGTCTACTAGAAAATCATATATACATTAAATAAACCCAAAAGGCTGCTCTTGCTTCCAATAAGGATTAATTATATCTTAGTTTGGATCAAATAAAAGCTATTGTTTTATTATTACAGAGAAAATGGAAATCATTTGGATAAAATGGAGTCTATGGGAGATGGCCATTCCGTTATTTGGAGCTTTCTGTATATATATATATATATATATATATATATATATATATATATATACAGTCCAAATACTGGTGCACTTAAAACAAACGTTAATGCCTAGGTGCTGGTTATAACAGAACATGTATACAGCAAAAAAAAACGCACACACAGGTCTTTTCAAAGGTGCAAAATCCAAAAAATTATATTCATTTTTTGGATTTTGCACCTTTGAAAAGACCTGTGTGTGCGTTTTTTTTTTGCTGTGTATATATATATATATATATATATATATATATATATATATATATATACACACATATATACACACATATATACACATATATACACACAGACAGAAAAATACTTATTTGCCCCTTTTCAGTGATAGACAAGCCAGTGTGCATGTGGATAGCTGCATATTGATGACAGATGGAGGTGCAACCCCTCCCTGTACCTTTGCTACTGGTATCCAACAGAGCTGACAATCTTATTATTGCAGGACACTGGCGACCCAGGCTGGTGGAAAGGAGAATTTAATGGGAAGGAAGGCGTTTTCCCTGACAACTTTGTGGCAATAATACAAGACTCTGAAAAAGAGGTAAGTATAAGAGGCAGCAATTACTTGATATTTATGTGCACTGCTCTGTAGTATTCCAGAGCTCACTAGGTATAAGACTGCCCCATGATTAGAAGTGCCCATTTGACCAGGTTACTTATGTAAACACATCTTTCTGCACAATTTGGTCACCAGGAGCCCTGGTGCCTGTGTTTGATTCTTACTGTAATTTATGTACTGAGGAACTACAGAGATGCTGGCCTCTTTAGATATTTGGTGAACCAATTAAAGCATTACAGACGTTTAACTACAGCCCAGGTGACAGCTATAATATTTTAGAGTCTTCAGGAAACAGCCTAAATATATTGGTTCATTTACAGCAGTGATCCCCAGCCAGTAGTTCACGAGTAACATGTTGCTCACCAACCCCTTGGATGTTGCTCCCAGTGGCCTCAAAGCAGGTGCTTGTTTTTGAATTCCAGACTTGAAGGCAAATTTTGGTTGTATAAAAACCAGGTGTACTGCCAAACAAGTCTCCTGTAGGCTGCTAGTCCACATACGGGACACCAAATGGCCAATCACAGCACTTATTTGGCATCCCGCAGACTCTGTTTTGCTTGTGTTGCTCCCCAACTGTTTTTCCATTCGAATGTGCCTTACGGGTAAAAAAATATTGGGGATCTCTGATTTACAGTAATGCCACATGTTTGTGAAACAGGGCTTGGTTGAAACAAACATTATTTCTCTGGCTTACTGTTGAGCCAAAACACCATGTTATATAAAAGGTTGCATAATATAGAATTTAATAGTTAAACTTACTCACTAGAGGGCACTCTATGTACTACTTTAGTGCATCATTTCTTGATTGAATAATATATACCGTTCCAGTCTTGAGCTTATAGATTTTCTCGCTTGTATTGGGAGAAAAGTAAAGGAGAACTAAAGCTTGGCAAAGAAATTGGCCAGAAATGTTTGCCATTGTGTTTTAGGCTGCTTTCCTATCCCTAGAATACGCACCACCCTTGATTAGTGATGGTCTTGTTGTTCTCCAGTAGAGAACCTGTGCTTTGGGCTGCTGTCAGTGACTTCAGTTTATATATGGTTTATAGTGATGTGCGGGTCAGGGTTTCCCTGACCCGACCCTAACCCGCCCTACTACGACCTGCGTCCGCCCGCACCGGCTTCTGGGGGTCCTTTTATAGACCCGCCCTGCCGATGACTTCACAATGATGTCACAAAAAGGGCAGGGGCCGAGCAGGCGCGAGACTATAAAACCAGAAGTCGCATTTGAAGGAGCACTGCGAGGTCGACCCAAACCCGCGGGTATCGGGTCGGCCCGCACATCACTAACGGTTTATTCAATATGTGTCTGTAATGTGTCACAATACAAGCAGTGAATTCAGATTTGCATTTAATAACCGCTCAGAAACCAGTGAATCAAAACCTAATAATCAATGCCCTGTAGCATCAGTTTCTACAGCAACAAAACTCCTAAGCTTTGGCCATCAAAAGATGAACAAGATGAGGAGCTATTGAGGGTTCATGGCTGTGATACGGCTGCTGAACCTCTGGCCTGGTACATTACAGTATATAAAATTCAGCATCTCTAGACATATACATTTTTAGGGTCAGGGCACACAGGCAGATTCGGGGAGATTAGTCGGCCCGGCGACAAGTCTCCTCTTCTTCGGGGGCGACTTATCTCCCCGAACTGCCTTCCCGTCGGCTAGAATGTAAATCGCCAGTGGGATGGCACTTAGCGTGATTCGTTTTCCGAAGTTTCCTCTTGAGACACCAAGTGCCATCCCGCCGGCAATTTACATTTTAGCCGACGGGAAGGCAGTTCTGGGAGATTAGTCGCCCCAAAGAAGAGGAGATTTGTCGCCGGGCGACTAATCTCCCCGAATCTGCCTGTGTACCCTGACCCTTAGGGTTCATTTGTCCTTTATATTCACCGGCTGTTGCCGAATGACATTTCCCCACATTGTCAGTAAATGACAGCTATGGCTAATGATGTTTCTGCATTTGGCCCGAATGTGCAACAAAATAACAAGATCCTATGGTTGGGTGTATTTTGTTATCGTACATGTACTTTGCCATGTTTAATGCAGTTACGTATTATATCTTATCTCTCTACAGAAGCCAAGGAAACCTCCGCCTCCCATTAAAAGCCCAGGTATGTCATTCATCAACACTTAAAATTTGCAGGAATTGGCCATTTGAAAAACTCTTTTCCTTTTCCTACACTGCGCTTTAATATTTCCTTGATTGATTTTGTCTCTTGATGAGGCTATACTTAGTTGCATTCAGTACATCGCTAACTGCCTGTGAAATAAGAAGTGCGCATTCCATATTCATTTCATTGTCTGCAATCTGGGAATAAGATTGGACATTGATTGCAGAAATGAAGGGCACATAACCCCATAGCGATAGCATTTTTACAATACTGTTGATCCAGAGGGAGGGAAGCACCCTTGGCCTCCAGCCGCATTATCTAACAATCAGCTATTGGGCACTAAGCAGTAGCAGAAGGTGTTTCCATCTGTTGATTAAAATCACCTTCTTGTGAACCATGGAAACTCATAGTGTGCCTGTGTTAAGGTCATATCACAAGTATGAATTTGTCCATATTTTGACTTAAGATGCAGGACTAGATTCAAGCACAATATCTCTCATCTAATAAAATAATGCTGCTGTTACTTCACACGATAGATTTGATCCTGGGGTTCCATTGAGAGGCATGACGGCAAGGAATCCCATAAAAAAAACAGTTTATATGTCATGCAGTTCTGGATTGCATGGCCACAGAAGATATACTTAGTTTGCTGGCAGAACCGGCAGAAAATTGTTAAAGGCAAATAATAAGTTTAAATATTTCCAATATTTCCGCTGATGCCTAGGACTGTCCCCTCGCTGATCCCTCCTGTTTGCTGACCAAGGGTGGGCCATTTGCTACACTAATAGATACAAATTAATGGTTAAATAAAAACGTGACGCTTCATTATGAGGGGCAGCTGTTTGCTGCCTCCGATTTTAATGTCACTCGGGTCTCTGCATCAGCCTGTGATTATTTACACATAGAAATTAAAAGGTTTATGGTATAAGTGAAGCTGAATCTATTGTTCTCTTCCTTCTACAGCTCCAAAGCCAGAACTTCGCATTGGAGAGAAGAAATTAACTCCAACGAAAACAGAAGAGAAAGGTAATTAGTCCCTTACTGGGATAGAACCCCCTGTATTGTGAACATTTCATATGCTATATTGTCTGATTCCTTTCTCTTCCAACCCACATTCTTTTCTTTCCTTCTCTGGGACTTGCTTCAATTGGTTGAAGTACAGCACCACTATTCTTTTCTTGAATAAAAATGCCTTTAGAACACTCGCAGAATCTGGATAAGCAACGTTTCAGGCTACACAGAGCCTTTTTTTCAATCTTACCACACACTCAACAATACAGTTTTTTAAACAGAAACATATTGTGCCATCTGCTTGGCTCATTGTTACAAATTGGTTAAACTTTTCAATAGGTTTATTACATTGTCACACGGTGATATCCCATTAACTCTTAAGTGGTTGAACAATCACAAGTTCTAAGATATCTGTAAAACATAAATTTAAAAACAATTAAACCCGGAAAATAGTTTGTCGATTGTATTCCGTTTAATCCCTGAGGAGTGAGGGTTTCTAATCTTCTAATCCACATGGCTTCTTTTCTAAGGAGCCCTTTGGTCCATTCACCCCCTCGTTGCAATTTGGGTGCATGATCTAGCTGTTGAACCCTGTGGTTCTTTTCCACAAAATGAGAGGCAACTGCTTCTTTTTTTTTTGTCCGTATGGCTGATTTATTTTCCCTGATATGTTCTCTAACTGGGCGACTCGTCTGGCCCACATACATTAACCCGCACAGGCATTTTATTACATAAATGGCAAAATCTGTTGCACAAGTGTAATAACCCCAGATTTTGATAGGGTTGCCCATGCGCAGATGATATAGAACATCACCTTTCTGGCAGTTAGAACAGCAGTTGCACTTTAAAAATGGGAAGGTGCCACATTTCACTGGACCCAGAAAATGTTGCTGTGGCTGTGCCAGCCCCAAATCTAATTTGGTTAACATTGATCCGATTGTCCTATTTCTTTTCTATGACATCATTGGTGGTGACTCAAATCAAGTTACACCAGGGATGCCATCCCTCAAAACTTAAAGTCCACGATGTTTCCTTATAATGTTAGCCACCTGGTGTCCAGAAATGTAACTAGAGGGGGGCGGGCCCTGGCGCAGGACCCGCAGCCAGGCCCCCCCGCCCCCCTCCGCACACCCGGAACTGGCCGGCGCAAAGCGGCACGTGAACTGCCGGGGGGCCCTGAGGGGGTGCGGGCCCTGGCCCGCTCGCACCCCCTGCTCCCCCGGTAGTTCCACCACTGCTGGTGTCTTAGTACATTAAATCTCAAAACAAAGGAAATACAATCTCTGGGACTTTCCAGTCTCTCACTACAGTAGCCTTGGGCAAGTGGTAAGATTTATTGCCCACAATTAAATATCATTACAGCAGGCAACATATCTCCCAAAAATTCCTTTCCTTCGGAAGACATTGCTTCAAGTAAAATGGTGTGAAAAAAAATGAGAAGAAATGCAATTTCCGTAAGTAATGTTTTACTTGCGGTGATCCTAATGTTATCCTATGGCAAGTAATTTTTTCGTAAAATCTGTCTCTTGTGGCAGCGCAGATTTTACAATTATTATTATACAATTATTTTACAATTATTATAATTATTCAAGATTTATTATACCCCAAAGTTGGAAACAGCTTGAGTCCAAAAATACTCCAGCTTAAACCTGGCGAGGTCATGTAGAAGTCAATGGCAGAGGTCCCTTGAGCCATTTGAAGATGTTCCAGTCTTTTTTCTCGTGGGTTTCTCTCGAAAACTCTATAAATTCGAGCACTTCGATTTTTTTCCCTGAGCCAAAACTTGATTAATTTGAGTTTTTGAGTTCAACCCGAATTCACTGATTCGAGGTTTTTCCATTTGAGTTTTTTCTTAAATTAGAAAAAAAATCGAATTTGTGAGTTCATTCAAAGTATTAAAAGCTTTAAAATTCGACCTTTGATAAATAACCCCCTCCGTGTTTATACACTATTGGAGGGACACCCAATCAGTTCTCCCAGTAGATTGTCTCAGGCCAATGATCTGATTGCACTTAGGTCACATTGACCTGTGCCCAATGAGAAAGTGATTGAGGAGGCCATAGTTTTGCCTCAGTATGTGTGGCTCAGTACAGGCATCAAGATTATTGGCCTGTTTTTACTTTGATTTTCCTTTTACCAGCCACACTGTGTTTGGATCTAGTATAATCACTTCTTTTCTTGACATTGCATTCCAGAATGCAGTTGTAATGGATTCTCGGTTGTAAAGTTGCGAGCGATTTTCAGTTGTGCAGGGGGATACAATATATGGTTCTCCTGAGCCTTCTCCAACAAAATAATCATTTAGAGCTCCCATACTGCGAATCAGAATGAATTGCCAGGTTGTATGTCATCCCAGCTCAATAAACTGCTGAACTCTGTATTTTTCTGTACCAGCTCTGAAATGAGATTTTTTTCCCCTTGCATCCTAACCCTGTAATCATTGCTCTTGTTGTTTTGTAAAGGACTGATTTTTTGACTTCATTATGAAACCGGTGTCTTTCTCTCAGTTTTACAAAAGATCTCTTATAAGGGTATAATATGAGTCCAGCCGTTAGGATATAGACTTACCAGGGGAGTGTATTCCACTGACTCTTGATTTAGTGTACGTGTTCTTTTATCTGCTTAATTGTTTTATTTCTTTGATGCAGATGAAAAGCCATTGTTGGACCTTAAACCTCCCAAACCCGCAGCTCCTCAGGTACCACCGAAGAAACCAAGTCTTGTAAGCAAAAGTAACAGCCTCCTAAAACCAGCAGTAATCCCTCCCAAGCGTCCAGAAAAGCCGGCCTTTCCTTCACCAACCTCCAAGTAAGTCCTCTAAATTGCTTCCTAGAGCCAGGTTTAGTTCTTCCTGTTTATGGTTATCAACCTTTAAGTAAACTTTAGTATGTAATAGGCCAATTTTAAGCAACTTTTCCATTGGTTTTCATTATTTATTTTTTTATAGTTTTATAATTATTTGCATTTTTCTTCTGACACTTTCCAGCTTTCTAATGGGCGTCGCTGACCCCATAAAAAAGCAAATGAGCTGTAAGGCTACACATTTATTGTTATTGTTAATTTTAATTTCACATGCTTTTAGTAAGGACCTCTCCTATCCATATTCCAGTCTCTTATTCAAATCACTGCATGGTTGTTATGGTAATTTGGACCCAAGCAACCAGATTGCTTATAATGCAAATTGAAGAGCTGTTGAATAAAAAGCTAAATAACTCAAAAGCCAAAAGTAATAATAAAATGAAAACCAATTGCAAATTGTCTCAGAATATCACTCTCTTTATCATACTAAAAATTATCTCAATGGTGAACAACCCCTTTAACAGGAACAACAGTTCAGTGTAAAAATAAAAATGGTGTAAAAAGATATAAGTAAAATAATAAGTGTTTATAATATAGTTTTAGCCAAAAATGTAATGTATAAAGGCCGGAGTGACTGGATGTGTAACATAATAGCCAGAACACTACTTCCTGCTTTTCAGCTCTCTAACTCTATGTATATACATATGTATGTTATATGTTTTACACCCGGGAATTCCAATGAAGGAGAAGAGGGCGTTATTGTTGGCTGCTTCATCATCAAATATTAAAAGTGATCTACATATGGCAATGACCAGTGTCTAGGTCTTGCGGTGGGGTTTTGATAGATTTAGGAATTAGGTGCCTGATGATAAGAACCAGGGCCGACATCAGAAGTCATAGGGCCCCATACAATGAAATTTTGTGACTTCGAGTCTGTGCCGCTTCAGGACTTCAACTTCATCTATTTTCATGGCTTCGGGTCTTTTCGCTGCTTCAAGACTTCAACTTCGGCTATTTTCATGACTTTTGCCACTTCAGGACTTCAACTTTGTCTATTTTCGTGACTTCTGGTCTTTTTGGCGCTTCAGGACTTCAACTTAGTCTGTTTTCATGACTTCGGGTCTTTTCGCCGCTTCAGTACTTCAACTTCGGCTATTTTAGTGACTTTGAGTCTTTTCGCTGCTTCAGTACTTCATCTGCCTCTATTTTCATGACTGTGTGTCTTTTCGCCGCTTCAGGCGTTCAACTTCCTCTATTTTCGTGACTTTGGGTTATTTTGGCGCTTCAGGACTTCAACTTTGTCTATTTTCATGACTTTGGGTCTTTTCGCCGCTTCAGGACTTCAACTTTGGCTATTTTCATGACTTCTGGTCTTTTCGGTGCTTGAGGACTTCAACTTCGGCTATTTTCATGACTTCGGGTCCTTTCGCTGCTTCAGGACTTCAACTTCGGCTATTTTCATGACTTCTGGTCTTTTCGCTGCTTCAGGACTTCAACTTCGTCTATTTTCGTGACTTTGGGTCTTTTTGCTGCTTGTGGACTTCAACTTTGTCTATTTTCGTGACTTCTGGTCTTTTTGGCGCTTCAGGACTTCAACTTCTATTTTTATGACTTTTGGTCTTTTCGCCGCTGCAGGACTTCAACTTTGTCTGTTTTCGTGACTTCGGGTCTTTGCGCCGTTTCAGTACTTCAACTTCGGCTATTTTAGTGACTTCAGGTGTTTTCGCTGCTTCAGTACTTCAACTTCCTCTATTTTCGTGACTGTGTGTCTTTTCGCCGCTTCAGGACTTCAACTTCTTCTGTTTTCATGACTTCGGGTCTTTTCACCGCTTCAGGACTTCAACTTTGGCTATTCAGAATTTTTGCAGCCTTGGGCTTTAATAAATCCCAAACATTTGAGGTTTTTTTTCCACTAACAATTTGTATTTTATAGTAAAAAAAAATTGGACATAGATAAATAACCCACTTTAACTATTGATTTGACTCTGTTTTAGCACAATTTAACTATGTAGGAAATGTTGGGTTTATTGAGCGATGCGGTTGAAGTTTTCGCCAGTCTAATAAGAAATTACAGCAGTGATGGTGAAACTCCTCATGCCACCCAACTACCAAGGTGTCATTTAAAATGCATCCTATTCCATCAGATGCATGGTGCTGGAAAAACAAGATTTAGTTCCACATCCCATTAAAGGTTTAATTTCAGAGACCTGTAATCTGTAAGATCCAAAGATTTTTTATGTTTTGCCCATGCTTTTCTCTTTCAGGCCTAATGGAGATTTACTTCTCATCCGCCCCAAGCCAGAATCAGAGACTCTTAATAAGGCAAAGTCAGAGCTGGACCAACAGGTTCTAAGTCGACCAAAGTCAACAGAAGCGGAACTACATAATAAAGCGAAAACAGACCTCGAACAGATCCTGAGCCGACCAAAATCAGAAGTGGAACCTCATAGTAAGACAAAAACTGATCTGGAACAGATTCTGAACAAGCCAAAGTCAGAGGCGGAACCTCTTAATAAAACGAAGATGGATCTAGAACAGATCCTGAGCAGACCAAAGTCCAACGGGGAACAACATAACAAAACAAAGATGGACCTGGAACATATTCTGAGCAGAACGAAGTCAGTGGAAGTAGAGCCGGCAGCTAAAAGCCCCAGAGACGGTAAGTGAATATTTCTTATTTCAACTCAAGCACCAACGGATTCTGTTATTGCTCACAACCGTATTTTCTCGTTAGGCAGAATAAAAAAAACAAAAGGCCTCATTTACTGACAGTTTCCAGAGATGCAAATCCATAGCAACCAATTATTTATTGGCTTTTTTAAAGGATTAGTAAACCTTTCAAATCAGTGAATGTGAAATTGACGAGTGTGCTATTCTAAGCACTTTTGCAATGTACATTCATTATTTATTTTGTTTTTATTCCAAGATATTAAGGCATGTATCTGCTGTTAATAGGAATGAATTTGGTTACTACAGGGACACCTGCTGGTCAGTTTCTGACCAGTCTGACCACCAAGTAAGTCAAAGAAGTTGTCAGGAGAAAGAAAAAGGCTGCTCTGATGTTCTTCTGCTTAGGAAAGATTTTAAAAATGTTTAATATTTTTTTTTTTACGAAGCAGCCCCTTTCTTTCTCCTGACAACTTCCTTGACTACTTGGTGGTCAGACTGGTGGGAAACTGACCAGCGGGTGATGCTGTTGTAAAGAGATCCTCATGTGTAAGCCAGGGGAGATAGATATCCCATTAATAAAGGGTATATAAGGAGGGTCCACTAGGTTAGCCACACCTCTGCTGGTGAAGCACCCAATGGTGTTTAAGAGGGAGGAGCCATAAGTCAATGGAGCTACTGCAGCCTAATTTCTAGCCATTTGCTACCCATCTCATGCTCATGTTTCTTTTAATTGCTAATAATAAGCAGATGCCCCAGTATATCGGAAGAGTAGAGCGGCTGCTATCTAGCCAGTGTTATTCTTACTAACGTCATTTTTCTGCTGTGCATGCCCAGGCTTTCTGTTCCTTTGACAAATGTCTCTTTTTCCTGCTTTGCAAAGTAATTTTTGTTTCAAAATCTCTTTTCTAGACAATCCTTCTCCTTGACTTTTCTTTCCAGATTTTGTTTCCTATCCTGTTTGCCATGTTTCCCTTCTTTCGTGTCAGGAACTTACCCTACCCTACTCCATTTTGGTAAGATCATATTCTCTCACAGAAATCCTGCTGAAATCATGAATACGTTAGAACCGGTTGCTGGTTCTTTAAAGGGGCGTGTCTTCTGCCTCTGCATAATAATAGTAATCTTGCTGTCATCATAGGGGGCCAATGGGATCCTTGAGGGTAGGGAGGTCATACAAACCTGCAGTTATCTTCAGCTCTAGCTTTTATTGGTGAATTATAATTTTTATGGTTTGCTTTATATTTCTAAATGACACTGTTTATATTGCAAATAATTCACTTTACCATTTAAAATGTTATTCTTGAACCAACAAATGTATTTTTTAGCTGTAATATTGGTGTGGAGGAGCCATCTCAGTGCATTGTGCCTGATCCTGAGCTTTGAGAAAGAGCCAACACTTCAGGATGGAACTGCTTGGAGACAGCTATTGTTTCTCCCCTTCTCATTGTACTTCAATGCGACCCAAGTCGTACTCCCCAGCACCTAGTGGTAAACATGAAAAAAGCACTCAAGCAGGAAGCTATTCTCATGTCTACCACTAGAGAACACTTGAGAAATGCAAATAACTCCTTCAGCAATGGTGCCAGGTAGCTGTTATCTGGTTGGCTGCCCATTGTTCTGCTGATGGGCTGCTTTGGAGGAAGGATGGGGCAGTAATATCACTCTAACTTGCAGTACAGCAGTAAAGAGTGACTGATTTTTATCAGAGCACAAGTCACATGACTGGGGGCATCTGGGAAATGGACATCATGCCTAGCCCCATGACAGTTTCAAAATTAAATTGAAAAAAAATCAGTTTTCTCTTTTAAAAAATGGATTTCAGTGCAGAATTCTGATGGAGCAGCACTATTAACTGATGTGTTTTTAAACAGTATCCCTGTAAGAAGACCCCACCCCTTATGAATTGCACCACTGGGGATTCCACAAACAGAAGCTGAAAAATGCAAAGTGAGGATGCAGTGGGGTTGGAAAACACCATCTCCTGTCACGTAGGGTCATTTTCACTACAGAAATGGGATCCATTATCTCGAAAACCGTTATCGGGAAAGCTTTGAATTACGGAAAGTCTGTCTCCCATAGACTCCATATAATCCAAATTTTTAAAAATGATTTCCTTTTTGTCTGTTTTAATAAAACAGAAGCTTGTACCTGATCCCAACTAAGATATAATTAATCCTTATTGGAGGTAAAAAAAAACCCAGCCTATTGGGTTTATAATGTTGACCTGATTTTCTAGTAGACTTAAGGTATCAAGATCCAAATTACAGAAAGATCCATTATCTGGAAAGCCCCAGGTCCCGAGCATTCTAGAAAACCGGTCCTATGTATATCTGTATAAGATATTGTTTGATAATAACAGAGAAACAAGAAATCGTTTTCAAACAGTTGGATTATTTGATTATAATGGAGTCTTTGGGAGGCAGGCTATCCGTAATTTGGAGCTTTCTGGATAATGGGTTTCCGGAAAACTGATCCTATACCTGTATATAAGAGCAAGACTGTGGTGCACAATATGAGAGCTGATCATGGATGGATATGTTTAGGAGTCTGTTTTGCATAAATTAGCATTTGCCTGACGATTCACAAGCACCAATTGTGACTTCAAGCTTTTATCTGACCATATCCTTGAACAGAGACTGCCTTTAAGGTAGGGATGCACCGAATCCACTATTTTGGATTCAGCCAAAATCCTCCTAATTGCATATGCAAATTAGGGGTTGGGAAGGGGAAAACATTTTTTACTTGTTTTGTGACAAAAAGTCACGTGATTTCCCCTCCCCGCCCCTAATTTGCATATGCTGATTTGGATTTGGTTGGCCGGGCAGAAGGATTCGGCTGAATCCGAATCCTGCTGAAAAAGGCCAAATCCTGGATTTGGTGCTTCCCTACCTTAAGGATTAGGGCACACGCTCAGATTCGGGGAGATTAGTCGCCCCCGCGACAAATCTCCTCTTCTTCGGGGCGACTAATCTCCCCGAACTGCCTCCCGACAGCTAGAATGTAAATCGACCGGTGCGATTCGTTTTCCGAAGACAGCCATAGTTTTCTCGTGAGGTTAAAGAGTCGGCGACTCCTCCCCTTCCAGTGTATTGTCTATATTAACTCCCACTCATACATTTAAAGGCCCAGTGTCCCACCTGAACCAGACCTGATCTAGGGGCCGCTAAGAACAGGGGGGATGTCACTCAAAAACTGGCCCACGTTTTTTGAGGGTATGAATTTCTGCCCATGACCCAACCAGATGGTATTCCACGGGTACGTGACCCGATACAGGACTCGTATATACAGAAAATTATTTTTGCACCCACAGTTATGTCTTCATACTTTATAGTGTGCAAACGGGCAGGTAAATACGATGAAGGAGTTGGGTTTTGGGGAGATCAGACAGCTATGAATTGTACCAGATTAATGCAATTCTTGCACTTTTGTCTCTAGAGGTGGACTTTTTTGGGGATGTGATACCTACCTCAAACCATTTATCCCACCCAACTGCGAACAGACCAAAGATGCAAGGGAAGAGGCTACCTGGTCGCTTTAATGGACCCAACGCTGTAAGTTGTCTCTTGGGCCCTGTTGTGTTATCCATAGAAGTATTTGGCACAGGCCCTGCCCCCAGTGAACTGCTGCTTCTAAAGTTAGAAGATAGATACCCAAATTGATGATCGTGAGGTCGGAGGTTTCCCATTAATGTCTACAGAGACAATAACAATCAAAAAAGAGGATGTTACACTCTACATAAAAAAAAGTTATGTAACGTATTCAAAACAAAATTACATAACGCAGTAGTAAGCCCTACGTGTTTTGACCACAAAGTGATCTTCATCAGGGGAAAAAAGAAACAATAACATAAAAAAAGCTGACTTTTTTTTTTTTTACCAGTTAATGTAATTTTGTTTTGAATAAATGTTAGCTCTTTTTCCTTTAGGGCTATTCCACACGGGGAGATAGCGACGCGTTTGCGGTCGCGGCGACAAAGCGGTTAGCACAGGCGTTTTTACATAGGCGCCCATACAAAACTGTCGCCTGCGCCGGTCGCGGCTACTGTTGCGGCGCTTTGTCGCCGCGACCGCAAACGCGTCGCTATCTCCCCGTGTGGACTAGCCCTTAGAGGAAATAAGTTAGAAGATAGATACCCAAATTGCTGATTGTGAGGTTGGAGGCTGCCCATTAATGTCTCCAGAGATAATAACAATCAGTAAAGAGGATGTTACACTCTACATAAAAAAAAGTCAATACGTATTCTAAACACAATTACATAATGCAGTAGTAAGCCCTGCACGTTTTGACCACAAAGTGATCTTCATCAGGGGGAAAAAGAAACAATAACATAAAAAAAGCTGACTTTTTCCTCTGATGAAGACCACTTTGGAAATACATTTAGAAGGCCCCACCCAAATTAATGATTGTGAGGGGCAAATCCCTCGGAGGCTGCCCATTAATGTCTCCAGAGACCACAACAATCAAAAAGGACGATTTTGCACTCTACACAAAAAAATCAAAACTTATTCTAAACAAAATTAGATAATGCTGTAGGAAGCCTGACACATTTCGACCACAAAGTGGTTTTCATCTGGGGAAAAAAGAAACAATAACAGGTAAAAAAGCAACTTTTTTTTTTTAACCTGCTCTTTTTTTTCCCCCTGATAAAGACCACTTTGTGGTCAAAACGCGTCAGGCTTTCTATTGCATTATGTAATTTTGTTTTGAATACATTTTGTCTCTTTTTTTCCTTTAGACTGTGCCCCCTGTGGGTATCTAGTAATGTTTAGGGGGACCATGAGGGGTTTTATGGAAGTTGCAGCCATTCAGCCTGTGAATAAAGGAGTCCTGTGCAGTTAAGTGACGTGCAGCATCTTCTAAGTTATTATGTGGAACAAAAAACCCACACTTACTTCTTGTAATATTACCATCAGACAAATAACGGGAATTATTTAAATAAAAATGTATATAGTGGTCTGTTTGCATGTTTTACTCATGTGTATTCCCCCCCCCATAGCAAAGCAAAGATTTAACAGATTCTGTCAAAGTGCTTAAAGAAGAGGAGAATGAAAGTGCCAAAGTAAAGACACCTGAAGTCAAAAAGGTATGGAAATACAATCGTGTACCTGTAATTTGCCTGTATTTGTATGTGGATGTACCTATGGAATATTGTTTCCCCATTAATTATAATGATATTAGACAGGGAACTCTGAGTATCACTCATGTATTATAAGGGATAATGTACCTCCTACTGTAAATGATAAGGATATTAGAAGTCACTGAGGGGTTGTTCTGTGACCATATAAAGGCACAAGGCTGCAGGCTGAGTTATACAGGGAACTCTGAGTATCACTCATGTATTATAAGGGATATGTACCTCCTACTGTAAATGATAAGGATATTAGAAGTCCCTGAGGGGTTATGTGTCTATATAAAGGCACAAGGCTGCAAGCTGAGTTATACAGGGAACTCTGAGTATCACTCATGTATTATAAGGGATAATGTAACCCCTACTGTAAATGATAAGGATATTAGAAGTCACTGAGGGGTTGTTCTGTGACCATATAAAGGCACAAGGCTGCAGGCTGAGTTATACAGGGAACTCTGAGTATCACTCATGTATTATAAGGGATATGTACCTCCTACTGTAAATGATAAGGATATTAGAAGTCCCTGAGGGGTTATGTGTCTATATAAAGGCACAAGGCTGCAAGCTGAGTTATACAGTGAACTCTGAGTATCACTCATGTATTATAAGGGATAATGTAACCCCTACTGTAAATGATAAGGATATTAGAAGTCACTGAGGGGTTGTTCTGTGACCATATAAAGGCACAAGGCTGCAGGCTGAGTTATACAGGGAACTCTGAGTATCACTCATGTATTATAAGGGTTGATGTACCCCCTACTGTAAATGATAAGGATATTAGAAGTCACTGAGGGGTTGTTCTGTGACCATATAAAGGCACAAGGCTGCAGGCTGAGTTATACAGGGAACTATCAGTATCACTCATGTATTATAATGGATAATGTACCCCCTACTGTAAATGATAAGGATATTAGAAGTCACTGAGGGGTTCTGTGACCATATAAAGGCACAAGGCTGCAGGCTGAGTTATACAGGGAACTATCAGTATCACTCATGTATTATAATGGATAATGTACTCCCTACTGTAAATGATAAGGATATTAGAAGTTACTGGGATAATGTACCCGTGTTGCCAGTAAACACACCGCACGGCATAAACCAAAAGACAACCCAGAAATGTGTAATCTTTAGCACATGTTGGTGCCATAAAAGGGTTAAAGTACAGGACAGCTGAAAGTGACTTTCTAGAGATGATGCAGTTTATTATAACAAAACCTGAATATGGCAGCATATTAGCTAAGCACTGTGCAGGAGAAAACATGAAAACAATTGTAATGTCAATGGCAAGAGTGTTCATATGAGCAGATTAAACAGTGTTTCCTTCCATTTTAACTTTTTTTTTTTTTTTTTTTTTTTTAATGGGCTGTATTCCTTCCAGCCATTGGCTCCCAGCATTGGTACATCTCCACTCCCGGCTTCATTCCCTGTGTCAAAACCCGCCCCCAGTCCGCCGGTCCCATTACCTACTGAGGCGAAAGTGAAATCAGATGCGACCGACAGTAAGAGGAGTGAAAAGAGTGAAATGGACGACCTTAAAGCCCAAATTAGTGACCTGCTCAGCATTGTGCATGCACTTAGAAAAGAACATAGGTAAGTGTATGCTCCTATGCGCGAGGGGCGTTTTAGACACATGATGGTGTCACTTTAAAGGAGAAGGAAAGGCTAAAACTAAGTAAGCTTTATCAGAAAGGTCTATATAAATACACCAGTAAACCCTCAAAGTAATGCTGCTCTGAGTCCTCTGCCAAAGGAAACACCACATTTCTTTCCTTCTATTGTGTACTCATGAGCTTCTGTATCAGACTTCCTGTTTTCAGCTTAAAGGGGACCTGTCACCCAAAAAAAAAAATATTCAAAATCCTATTTTATCACAATCAAAAATGAACTTTAATTACACTATAAATTATTTGAATCTTGTTTCCTTCAGTCTGGGAATTCATAACAGTTAAAGTTAGAGCTGCAGTATTTCTGGTCAGGTGATCTCTGAGGCAGCACACAGACCATCACGAAATGGTGTTTCAAGGCAAGAGATGTAAAAGGACAATATTTACTTCAATATATATATATCAGTTTGGTGAGATTCTTTAATATGCCACTAATATGATATAAACTGTCTGTTGCTCAAGTGTTCATTTTGGGGGCATAGTTTTCCTTTAAAGGGATACTGTCATGGGGAAAAAATTTTCAATTAATGGCGCTGCTCCAGCACAATTCTGCACTGAATCCATTTTTCAAAAGAGAAAACAGATATTTTTTTATATTCAATTTTGAAATCTGACATGGGGCTAGACATATTATCAATTTCCCAGCTGCCCCAAGTCATGTGACTTGTGCTCTGATAAACTTCAATCACTGTTTACTGCTGTACTGCAAGTTGGAGTGATATCACCCCCTCCCTCCCCCCCAGCAGCCAAACAAAAGAACAATGGGAAGGTAACAGATAAGAGCTCCCTAACACAAGATAACAGCTGCCTGGTAGATCTAAGAACAACACTCAATAGTAAAAACCCATGTCTCACTGAGACACATTCAGTTACATTGAGAAGGAAAAACAGCAGCCTGCCAGAAAGCATTTCTCTCCTAAAGTGCAGGCACAGGTCACATGACCAGGGGCAGCTGGGAAATTGACAATATGTCTAGCCCCATGTCAGATTTCAAAATTGAATAAAAAAAAATCTGTTTGTTCTTTTGAGAAATGGATTTCAGTGCAGAACATGTTTTCCGATGACAGGATCCCTATAGGTCCTATATAATTCCCCATAAAATCGGCATCTGCCGTCATGAAATAGGTATAATCTATAACCATTGTATTGTGTTTTTATTTCTTTTGTTTGCTTCTTTTGTTTTTGTATAAAATGAATAAAACATTATCTTAAAAAAAAAAAGCAACATAGCACACCTCTCCCTTGTAAAAGCATGCCAAGAAACCTTTATTGTCATTCATTCTAGGAAAGAGATGGATCACCTAAAGAAACAGTTAGACGAGGAACGATTGCTACGGACCCATTTAGAGGTAAGACGTTTCTTCATTAAGCTTCAGTCTGTGAAGTGCACATCCGGGTATTAAAGGGCAAAGCCAATAATAAGGGCCTATGGGTATTTAATTCAGATCTTCCCGGTCACAAATTGATTGCTCAGACTTATCCAATCCAATGTGAGCTTCAGGGACAGAGCAGTGATCAATCAGCCAATTCAATCAAAAACAATCTGGCTCAGCATATCACATTAAGTAATGACAACCAGAGAGCATTAATAGAGCGCTTTTGTGAAGAGAATGTGAATGAGCACACACATTTCTAGAGTAGTTGCAAGTGTTAATGGTGCAGTCAAGTTTCCTTTCCTGGAGCATTTTTTATAGTCGTTAAAGGGCATGTAATGCTAAAAAAAATAAAAAACCCTTTTTACTTTTTTTAATGAAAAAGGATCTCCAATATACTTCAATTAAAAAATGTGTACTGTTTTTATAAGAAACCTGACTGTATGCAGTGAAATTCTCTCTTCATTTACTGCTGTGTATAGGAATTGTCAGATGGTCCCTAACTGCTCTGCAGGGAAACAATCATACTTATGAACAGCAGGGGGAGCCACTGCCTTATTCCCAGCCATGCAGAACTCAAGCAGCTTTGTTTGTTTCCTTGTAGAGCAGTCGGCGACTGTAGAGATTTGTATTGGATTTTATTTTTGCCTTTACATCCCCTTTACTGTTTCCAACTCCAGCTGCAGGGACAAAGATCATGGAGCCAGATATAAACAAATAAACTGGGATTCTATTTGGCAGATTATTTTGCTGCAGCCACTGGTTCTGCAGAGTTGGAGAAAGTTTGTACTAAACAATACAAAAACTATAAAATCCACATTAGATTACATGACAACACAGGACCCAGTGCAGTCTGTATATTCTGATTATTAATCAGTTTTGCTTTAGCGGCTTCTGGCAGATATTATTTGACTTGTGCTGTTTTGATAATTTATGATGATCCCTAAGCAGCCCAGACCACACTGAGCATGTGCAGGGTCTTAGTCTTGCAGAGATGTTTAACAAAGTTACAAGATGGTGACCCCCTGTGGCCAACTTTGAAAGCATAAATCATTTGTTTGATTAGGCTTGTGGTGCAGTAAGTTCATGTTTATATTTAGTAAACAAAATACAGCATTTCTTGCCTTTTCTTTTTGAGACTTTACTTCCCCTTTAATTACTTTTTAGTGTATCATCACCTTAAAGGTGGCCATACACTGTAAGATTCGCTCGTTTGGCTGGGTCACCAAATGAGAGAATCTTGCCTCCGACAAGCCCACCTTGGGTGGGTGATATAATTGTAATACAATGATGGTGATACAAAAAGTCAAAGCAAGTGCTGCATCAATGAGCCAATGTGGTACTCGATCCAACAGAAAAATTGAGCCTCCCCAATTGAGATCTCTCCGAATTTTGCCCATATATTGATCGGGGAGGCTTGTCAGAGGGCCCCATCGAGCCTCCCCCCCGTTGAGAGCTCTCCAAATTTTGGGCATATATTGATCGAGAGGCCTGTCGGAGGGCTCCTTTGAGCCTCCCCAATTGAGATCTCTCAGAATTTTGGCCAGATATCGGGGAGGCCTGTCGGAGGGCCCCATACATGTGAAAATAAACTGACAAATTGGTTTTAAGCAGGGGTCCCCAACTGTCGGGCCACGGACAGTCTTCAACTGGGCCGCCGAATTGGATGCCAGTGCTCCAGAATTGGACGCGACCCCTCCAACCCACTTCCCTAGTCCATAGGTCCCTGGGCCAAAAAAGGTTGGGGACTCCTTGTCTAAAGGACCTGAATCGGCAGCTTAACTGCACCCGTGTTTGGCCACCGTTACTTGCTCTTTTGCCTCTTTTTTTTTTGCTTTTCACAAATGCACCATCGTTGCACCTGCTTTGTACTACTGGTTAATGGTTATTTGCATTTGATTATTATTCTTGCTTTTGCTTTACTCTGAAATAACCCAGCTGTGTAATTGTTTTCCCCCCCCCCCCGTAGACCGAGGTTGACAAGCTGAAGAAGGCGGTCCAGTTAACATGAGGCGGCCATTTTTTTATCCCACCAATCTACATTAAAGTCCGTGTCAGATATTTAACGCCGTCTCCTCTTCTCCTCGAGTTCACGGAAGCATGGTCGAGCCCTACTCTGGCGCTTACCTTCGTTGCTTTGCCAATGGAATTAAAGAGGCCTTATGTTCTTACTGTGCTGGAGTGATGCAGGCCTAGTACAACGGTTTTGCTTCGAGATACTACTGAGTTTATGTACAAAGCTGGGATTCTGTACGAATTTTACTTGTGTAATTTTTTTTTTTAAAGCTCTGAATACGGTGATATATATCTTTAGAAATAATCTGTAATATAGTCTAACGGGGAATACAGTAGCCTTATCTTCACGGCGAAAACCATCATGTTTTGTAAATTTTTGACTTCTTATGCAGGGTTACACACTGTTGTGCCTGTCTGTGGTCCGAGTATTCATTAAAGGAGCTGTGTATAATTAGATTTTCCTCAGTCAGTTGTTAATACCGGGCCCAGGAGATGCTCCACCTATTAATGAGAAGATTGCTACTTTTTGTTTTTCTGGAGATCACTTTGCACAAGGAGAACTTCAAGGGATTTGTGTTGTACCGGAGCTTTGCACTTGCACTGGAATAGTAAAAATGTGCAGGTAAGAGAGACTAAGCTCATTCCTCTCAATACCACCTGTGTTGGGGGGAAGAGAATTCCAAAAGGGGGGGGGGGGGATAGGTACTTCCTGGGATGTTGGTGGAGTTTTGGGATGGCTGAAGCAGATCAGATATGGTTTAATATTGTCCATTCCAGATGTGTTAATTTGCATTGGTTACAAGACTCCTAGTAAGGGGTCGGGTCATCTTAGCATAAAAATGTCCCATTGTAAAAGTTCTCAAGCAATTCTGGGAGTTTTAATGTAGGAAGGAGTTAGCATTTCCCTGGGCCCATTCTTCGCTGATACTGGATCTAGAATTAAAATAACTTTTAGTCAGTTCCTTTCCATTTAAAGGGATACTGTCATGGGAATTTTTTTTTTTTTTCAGGTAATAGTGCTGCTCCAGCAGACTTCTCCACTAATATTCGTCTTTCTAAAGAGCAAACTGATTTTTTTTTTATATATTTGAAATCTGACATGGGGCTAGACATATTGTCAGTTTACCAGGTGCCTCTAGTCATGTGACTAAACTTCAGTCACTCTTTACTGCTGCATTGCAAGTTTCACCTTCCTCCCCCCCCCCCCCCCCAGCAGCCTAACAACAGAACAATGGGAAGGTAACCAGATAGCAGCTCCCTAACACAAGATAACAGCTCCCTGGTAGATCTAAGAACAACACTCAATAGTAAAATCCAGGTCCCACTGAAACACATTCAGTTACATTCAGGAGGAGAAACAGCAGCCTGCCAGAAAGCAGTTCCATCCTAAAGTGCTGGCTCTTTCTGGAAGCACATGACCAGGCAAAATGACCTGAGATGGACCTACACACCAATATTACAACTATAAAAATATACACTTGTTGGGTTAGGAATTACATTTTACATGGTAGAGTGAATTATTTGCAGTGTAAATTTAGAAATAAAAACTACACCATAAAAATCACGACAGAATCCCTTTAAGTTCTTGTATGGGTAGACGAACGCTAGACTTTTAGCTGAATAATCCCCTTTTAAAGGCAAGTATAGACTTGTGCCGCCATATTGTGCTATTTCATCAGCTTCTGGACCCCACCTCCTTAGTGGTACCTGTTCGGAATCCCGATGTGCTGCTGTAGCGTGTGAGTAATCCTCCTGCAGCTGCTAATAAAACCTTATAACCCACCTTAAATGGGAAGACAGAATAAAGTTCTATAATACGTACTTCTTTATCCAGTTACCATTTAGGAATCCATCCCTTGCTGTTAAAGGAGAAGTATCAGCCATTAATATCAGGTTGGGGTTCAGAGATCTCTGTGACTTGCAGTACAATTTTCCGCCAGTGTTGGCAGTAACAGAACTGTGCCTCACTTATAGACAAGCTGCAACCTTTTGTACAAAGCTGCTTCCACATATTCTTGACCCCGTTTAATAAACAGAGCAAGCCATACAATATATATGTTTTCAGAAAAGGAACGGTACTTCCCCCTTGAGAGAGAGCGAGATATATATATATATATATATATATATAGATTAGATATATATATATATATATATATATATATATATATAGATAGATATATATATATATATAGATAGATATATATATATATATAGATATATAGATATATAATACACAAAAGCCATGAATATCTTGTAAATTATATCCTTATAAACGGTGAGTAGTGATGTCATCAGTTATAAACGGTGAGTAGTGATGTAATTTCTGTCACATGACTCACTAAAATTTGTGTATTATAATTAATAAAGTACCCCCAGTTGTAAAATATGAGGATATTATAAGTTACCTCGGAGTTCCATGACCTGTATAAAAACACTCGGCCTTCGGCCTCGTGTTTTTATATGGTCATGAAACTCCTCGGTAAATTATAATATCCTTATATTTTACAAGAGGGGGTACTTTATTCACTATATATACACACAAAATCACGATCTGGAGCACTCCCAAGTTCTGGTCAATGCCTAGGTGCTGGTTAAATAATAAATACCAAATTTGCAAATAAACCGCACAACCAGGTCTTGCATAAAGTGTAAAAAACAAAAAATTATTTTATTATCGACGTTTCGGCTCCAAACTTAAGCCGTCTTCAGGAGGTGAAAACTGCACACATTACACACACACACATATATATATATATATATATATATATATATATATATATATATATATATATATATAAAAAATTTTCATCCAGTGCATGTAAGTGACGGTATCTCCGATCACCTTCAGAGTATTCTCTTGCAGTTGATCTAAAATTTTTATGAACATAGTTAAATATAATGTATTCTAGGATATTTTTTTACCAGTGTGATTGGATGCTTTTGGCTGCTGCAATTTATACCCAATCAGGAATTGAGCCCCTTGTTTCCAAGGTTATTCTGCAGATTCCATGCTGACTTTTTACTGGTCTATCGGGCACGGGTGACCTAAGGTCCTCAGGAGTACAGATATGGGACCTGTTATCCAGAATGCTCGGTACCTGGGGTTTTCCGGATAACGGATATTTATGTAATTTGGATCTTCATACTGGAAAATCATGTAAACGTTAAAAAAAAAAACAATAGGCTGGTTCTGCTTCTAATAAGGATTAATTATATCTTAGTTGGGATCAAGTACAGGTATGGGACCTGTTATCCAGAATGCTCGGGACATGGGGCTTTCCGGATAATGGATCTTACTGTAATTTGGATCTTCATACATTGTCTACTTGAAAATCATGTAAACATTAAATAAACCCAATTGGCTGGTTTTGCTTCCAATAAGGATTAATTATATCTTAGTTGGGATCAAGTACAAGTGTTTTATTATTACAGAGAAATTTTTTTTGATTATATAGCTAAAATGGACTCTATGGGAGACGACCTTTCCATTCTGGATAATGGGTTTCCTGATAACGGATCCCTTTTCTGTAGTAAAACACTTTGCATCCCTAAGGCTGTGATGCAGTGCTGATAGTTGGATTACTAAGCCTAGGGCCAAAGAGCTGACCATTCCTTCCTGTGCTGACAATATTAAGCGGTAGACTGAGCAGTTCCCAGTTTTTTGAATATCAATCTGCATGTAAGCTCAGGGGCCGGAGAGACAATCCGTTTTTAACTGAACTGTACAGTATAACCAGGGAATGGCCTTGTTTTTGCATAGCAATAAAATTGACAAAGTGCAATGAGATGATTTAAAAAAAAAAAAAAAAAATTATAAGCTGCTAAGGGGCAGGGAGGGGTTTGTAGCCATGATAAAAGAAAATTACACTAATATCTTTACCTAAAAGATTTATACAAAAAAACATTCCAAGAGCTTCGGAAATCAGCGCGTTAAAACAAAAAAAATGACTGTTTACAGGTGCTGTTAAATAATGCATGCTTTCAGAGCGGTTAATAAAAATGATTGAATTTTCACAATATATGTGGTCCGGGCTCTTTGTTTTTTTTTATATCAAGGTTTTATAACAAAGTAGGAAGTTCCCCTATGCGCTGTTATGGAGCAGTCACCCATAGCAACCAATCTGGATTTAGCATTTATTGTGTTATCAAATTGGATAGACAAGTGTCTGTTATGGTGCCAGACCGCATTTAAAGGACAACCAAAACCTTAAAGGGGTTGTTCACCTTTGAGATAACTTTTAGTATGATGTAGAGAGTGATATTCTGAGATAATTTGCAATTAATTTTTTACTATTTGTGGATTTTAAATTTTGCTTTTTATTCAGCAGCTCTCCCATTTGCCAATTTCAGCAATCTGGTTGCTAGGGTCCAAATTACCATAGCAACCACGCATTGGTTTGAATAAGAGACTGAAATATGAACAAGAGAGGCCTGAATATAAAGATGAGTAATAAAAATTAGAAATAACAATAAATATGTAGCCTTACAGAGTATTTGTTTTTTAAATGGGATCAGTGACCCCCATTTGAAAGCTGGAAAGAGTCAGATGAAGAAGGCAAATCATTAAAAAACTATAAAAATAAAAAAAATGATGATTAATTGAAAAGTTTCTTAGAATTAGCCATTTTATAACATACTAAAAGTTAACTTAAAAGTTAAGCACCCCATTAAGTTTTATTGGGCCCCAAGATTTCTGGCGCAAGTCCTGTTTATACATCGAGTAGCTAGGGTCCAGGTTACCCTAGCAACCATGCATTGGTTTGAATAAGAGACTGGAATATGAGTAGAAGAGGCCTGAATAGTAGGATCAGAAATAAAAAGTAACAATAACAATACATTTGTAGCCTTACAGAGCATTTGTATTTAGATGGGGTCAGTGACCCCCATTTGAAAGAGTCAGAAGAAAAAGGGAAATCATTAAAAAAAACTATAAAAAAAAAATAATGAAGACCAATTTAGAAGTTGCTTAGAATTAGCCATTCTGTAACATATTAAAAGTTAATTTGAAGATGAACCATCCCTTTAATAAGCATATGACCAGAAATGTTCTGTATTTTATGAACTTACTCTACCAGCCCAGGCCACTACTGATCCGTCAGAATGAAGAAATATTCAGCCCTGCAGCATCAGACGTAACCTCGATATCTGCTAATAATCTGAAGATTTGTAACGGCCCCTAAATTTAGCTTGTCACCAGCAGCCACGGAGCATGTGCAGAATTATTTGCAGTTCATGTGCAGTAATATCGATGTCCTGACACAATCCGGATGTTCTAGCAACGCCTTATGGACTAACTAAGCGCACAATACGGCAATGAACACACACAGATTGCAAAGCTCATCAGTTCTACCACTGAGCCGACAACCGGGACTTCAACCGACGAAGACTCCCGCAAATTACTGCAAATAATAAACAAAATCACAAATCAATTTAAGTCTCAGGATAGACACAGCAGAGAACGTTGAGGGTTTCACAAAATGTTCCAGATGATGCAATTTCTTCCATTTCCCGAACCGATGACCTGGAAGACAAAACACTTGACCTACAGCTCAAACTAGATGATCTAGAAGACGGGTCAAGGAGAAATAATGTGAGACTAATCATAGAAATACTCTCACGGGCCACAGCTCCCAAACTACGAGTCACAAACTAGGGCACGGCTCGTGTTTTATGATGAATACAGTACAGCTATAGGACCTCTTATCCAGAATACTCGAGACGTAGGGGTTTTCCGGATATGGGATCTTTCCGTAATTTGCATCTTCATACATTAAGGGGCAGATTTATCAAAGATCGGAGTGAAAATTCGAATTAAAAAAATTAGAACTTCGAGCTAATTTTTGTGTACTTCTACTTGGGAATAGTCCAAATTCGATTTGAATTTGAAAAAAATTTGAATTTCGAAATTAAACATGTACTGTCTCTTTCAAAATTCGACTTCTACCATTCACCATCTTAAACCTGTCGAATGCCTGTTTTAGCCTATGGGGGACCTCCTAGAACCTATGTGGAGTTTTTTGTTAAAACTTCAAATCGTACTATTTTCAAACGCTATTACTTTGATTCATACGATTTAAATTTGATCGAAAACTGACATTTGATATAATTTCGGTTATCTTTTTGAATTCGAATTGCAAAGATTTTCAAATTTGAAATTCAACCCTTGATAAATCTGCCCCTAAATCTACTAGAAAATCATGTAAACATTAATTAAACCCAATAGGCTGGTTTTGCTTCCAATAAGGATTAATTATATCTTAGTTGGGATCAAGTACAAGCTACTGTTTTATTATTACACAGAAAAGGGAAATAATCTTTAAAAAAATTTGGATTATTTGATAATTATAATGTGGTCTATGGGAGACGGCCTTCCTGTAATTCGGAGCTTTTTGGATAATGGGTTAACGAATCCCATACCTGTATTGCAAATGATGACACAAAGGATTGCTGTGACTATACAAACACATGTGTAGGCTCATTGATGCAGAGCTGATGGGACAAACAATGGATGGAAATCAGTTCCTTGCTACAATGACCATAAATATGGTGTTGGATCCTTTAGAGTTAAGATCTCTTTGTATAAAGATTTACAATATCATTCCCATTATTATTTCTGTTTTTAGAACAAGAGTACGATTTCTTTGGACAAACATTGTGATAATAGGGCAGAGGCCGAATGTCTATTGTTTATCTTTGTAAGACATGGGTCAGAGATTCCCCTTTAGTATTTCATCTGATGTTGTGCTCCAATTCCAAGGGCAAACATCTCAGGAGAACCCCATTCATTTCATTTCTACTTCTACCCAATTCTATAGTTTTATTCCAACCTGAAATATCTAGTGACGTGTGAGTCAGGAAAAACTCAACCAGCACCCGACTCGAACCCTGACACTAACCTGCAAAATGCTGCCATTGTAGGACCCGTGCCCAATCAGTACCCATATTTCTATATGTTCTGCGGTTCTCCCCAAAGTACTATACCTATTCCATAACTCCCCATCCCCCTTCCCTCCAGTCTCTTTGACTCTTTACATCTTTGACTCTTGATTCATTAATATGCACATTTATATGGGGCAACAAACAACCCCTCGTAAGTCCCAAAACCTTAACTGCCCCTAATACACACGGAGGTCTGGCTTGTCCACACTTGTTTCTTAATTGCCTGGCGGCAATAAAGAAAATCAAAGCAGATAATTTATTCAATGAGGGACCAATCCAGGCACTTACCTACACTCCTTTTGGACATGCCCTCTGATAAAATCAATTCTGGCATTAGAAATTAAAATAAGTATTTGGTATCTGAGAACTGGAGAGTAGAACACTTCAAATTGCTACACTTGGCGATGGTAAATTATAGAAAAGGACATTGAGCTTGGGCTCCCAGCCCCTCTGCCTGAAATGTAAACAACAAAAAGTAGACTTATTTCACTACTTTTGGAGTTGTCCTAATATATACAGGGTATGGTTAACCTTGGAGAAGTTTTTGAATCTCAAATTTAAGCTCCAAAATAAATTAAGCCCAAAATTTGCCAGAATAAGGTCATTATTTTCCTAGCGTAGAAGTAGAAGAGCCTCAGTAAAATACAATGATACTTGTTAGGGGTTATACTCTCAACCAGACCCTCCGCTAGGATCTATTTGGTCCCAGAATATTGACCACGTTTCAGTAAATCTTCTTTTTAGATGGGGTTCTGCTGATTTAATCCTCATCGCTTCTTGCCAGCAGAGTTGATGTAAAAGGGACTGTATATCTGGTAAAGAAGGAGTGGATTCAGCCAATTTAAGAACAATAATTTCTTAGTAGCGGCTGTAAACAACAAAATGAGAGAGTTAGTGATTTGGGAGCACCGCCCATCAAACACAGAGGATGGTGTGCAGGGTCAAATAGTAATTATAATTGGAGAAAGAAAAAAGAACTGACCCACATAACTGCACCTTCCCATCCATAAATTCCAAGACTCCAATGAAGCAAAATTAAATTAAAACTTAACCTTTAATAAATCGTTAAAACCAAAGTCTAGAAAGCAACAATAAAATTGAGGTTCTGATACATTTTAGCTTCTAACGTACTTAAGCGCCTTAGGGCTGTTGTTACCTCGGTTCTCACTCTTCTAACCTAATACCACAAGGGAGGGATCCTCAAGTGGGTGAAGGGGTTGGTTTGGTGTGGGCAATCTTGGCTGTACCAGATAGACGTGTAGCTTGGCCCATGTGCCAAATAACTACCATCTGTGTTCCAACGGCAACTTTGTATTGACTCAAGTGCAATTAGCACATTTCCCCTCGAACCGGGTGTTACCGTGTCCATCAGCCTCCTATACCTAACCTCAATTTTAATGTTTCTTTCTAGACTTTGGTTTTAACGATTTATTAAAGGTTAAGTTTTAATTTAATTTTGCTTCATTGGAGTCTTGGAATTTATGGATGGGAAGGTGCAGTTATGTGGGTCAGTTCTTTTTTCTTTCTCCAATTATAATTACTATTTGACCCTGCACACCATCCTCTCTGTTTGATGGGCGGTGCTCCCAAATCACTAACTCTCTAATTTTGTTGTTTACAGCCGCTACTAAGAAATTATTGTTCTTAAATTGGCTGAATCCACTCCTTCTTTACCAGATATACAGTCCCTTTTACATCAACTCTGCTGGCAAGAAGAGATGAGGATTAAATCAGCAGAACCCCATCTAAAAAGAAGATTTACTGAAACGTGGTCAATATTCTGGGACCAAATAGATCCTAGCGGAGGGTCTGGTTGAGAGTATAACCCCTAACAAGTATCATTGTATTTTACTGAGGCTCTTCTACTTCTACGCTAGGAAAATAATGACCTTATTCTGGAGGCTACCAAACGCTTCATCCTTAAAACGACACAAATCCCTTGTAAATGAAGCTCTCCCCTTATACCAGCTAATATACGTGAGCAGAGGGTGCCCAGACAGGTTTGAAAACATCTTGAGTCCATGGATAGACAAATTTGATACATACGCTGCTCAGGACAATAACTAATGTGCCATAAGATATATGTACAGTATTGTGATATCTACTAATACACACCCCACTGCCTTTCCCCTCCTCTCACTTATTTCACTTTTAATAAAAAAACTTTGAAACACTTGATCAGTCTCTGGTTGCCACAACCCTGGTCGGCAAACCGATGTGATCTTCAAATCCTGGCGTTAATAGACCATTGTACTGCAGAAGTGTTTGCTATTGTTTATTATTGTTCAAGCTTACAAATAAAAGCTTAAAGGGATACTATCATGGGAAAAAAAAATCAAAATGAATCAGTTAATAGTGCTGCTCCAGCAGAATTCTGCACTGAAATCCATTTCTCAAAAAAGCAAACAGATTATTTTATATTCAATTTTGAAATCTGACATGGGGCTAGACATATTGTCAATTTCCCAGCTGCCCCCAGTCATGTGACTTGTGCTCTGATAAACTTCAATCACTCTTTATTGCTGTACTGCAAGTTGGAGTGATATCACCCCCTCCCCCCCCCCAGCAGCCAAACAAAAGAACAATGGGAAGGTAACCAGATAGCAGCTCCCTAACACAAGATAACAGCTGCCTGGTAGATCTAAGTACAACACTCAATAGTAAAATCCAGGTCCCACTGAGACACATTCAGTTACATTGAGAAGGAAAAACAGCAGCCTGCCAGAAAGCATTTCTCTCCTAAAGTGCAGGCACAAGTCACATGACTAGGGGCAGCTGGGAAATTGACAAAATGTCTAGCCCCATGTCAGATTTCAAAATTGAATATAAAAAAATCTGTTTGCTCTTTTGAGAAATGGATTTCAGTGCTGAATTCTGCTGGAGCAGCACTATTAACTGATTCATGTTGAAAAAAATATTTTTTCCCATGACAGTATCCCTTTTAAAAAAAAAAAGGTGATGTTGTGAGAAGTGTTTATGCGCCATTGATTAAAGCCCATTTCCTTATAAGCGAGAACAGATACAAAAACGTGTAGAAATAATAAAACTGCGTATTACCTTTAATTGACGGCTGCAGACTGTTCATTTTCTTGAAGTTGCAGCTCCTCGTGAGTATTTCTGATGGTCGCCTCTCCGTTGATTGGCTAATCACAGTGGTTCATTGCGGATGTGCCATCAAAATCACAGAATAATCCAGAATAATAACACAAGGCTTTTCTTGTTATTCTTATTAACTGGTCACTTACCAGTATTCACTGATTGCCGACGGCTTTATGTTCTTTTTTTTTTTTATTCTGTAAGGGTCGCTGATGCCGTAGGTTACGTAGGTAACAATCTTGCAGGTAATGAGCGATAATTCACATTAAAATACATTTTTTTTTATTATTTGTTTTTTAAATGCAGTTAGTTTGGGATTTGTGAATGAATTTGGCTACTTTTATTCTGCAGCTCCTAAGCTTGGAATGAGATCTAAACCACAATAAAACTCTCCTACTATATCCCCAGGTTCTTTAGAGAAGGTGATCAGAATGTGGTTAAAAAGAAGTTCAGCCTTTTTTGTCTAAGTTTAACCTGTTGCTCAGGAAATAAATCGAAAAACCTTTTTCCCGGTGCTGTCCCAATATCTCCCGCAACCTTCCCTTGTGTGCTCCTCCAGTGAAGTCTGGCTGCTTTGCCTTTAAGTGAAACAAGGCGAATAGTGATGACCGGACACAAATTTGCTGCGAATTTTCACGTTTCGCCGCAAATGAATTAATTGTGAAAAAAACTGTCACACGTCAAAATTATTTGGACACCCCTTGACTTTAATACATTTGGATCAAATTGTTGTGCAAAATAAAATTGACACTCCCGAAAAAATTGTTGCTCGCGTCCAAATTATTTCGACCCCAATGTTTCTATATATCTGTAACCTTGTTATGAGCTAAGGGGGCCCAGTCTGAAGGCCAGTTAGGGGGAGATTTGGGGTGAGTGATTATTTGTGCCCTGGGTACCCCTGGAACTATAGCAGGGTGACTGTTACCCCAATGTTTCTATATATCTGTAACCTTGTTATGAGCTAAGGGGGCCAGGCTGAGGGTCAGTTAGGGGGAGATTTGGGGTGAGTGTTTATTTGTACCCTGGGTACCCCTGGAACTATAGCAGGGTGACTGTTACCCCCAATGTTTCTATATATCTGTAACCTTGTTATGAGCTAAGGGGGCCCAGTCTGAAGGACAGTTAGGGGGAGATTTGGGGTGAGTGCTTATTTGTACCCTGGGTACCCCTGGAACTATAGCAGGGTGACTGTTACCCCAACGTTTATATATATCTGTAACCTTGTTATGAGCTAAGGGGGCCCAGTCTGAAGGCCAGTTAGGGGGAGATTTGGGGTGAGTGTTTATTTGTACCCTGGGTACCCCTGGAACTATAGCAGGGTGACTGTTACCCCAATGTTTCTATATATCTGTAACCTTGTTATGAGCTAAGGAGGCCCAGTCTGAAGGCCAGTTAGGGGGAGATTTGGGGTGAGTGATTATTTGTGCCCTGGGTACCCCTGGAACTATAGCAGGGTGACACCCCAATGTTTCTATAGATCTGTAACCTTGTTATGAGCTAAGGGGGCCCAGTCTGAAGGTCAGTTAGGGGGAGATTTGGGGTGAGTGCTTATTTGTAACCTGGGTACCCCTGGAACTATAGCAGGGTGACTGTTACCCCAACGTTTCTATATATCTGTAACCTTGTTATGAGCTAAGGGGACCCAGCCTGAAAGCCAGTTGGGGGGAGATTTGGGGAGACGTGCACTGGATATTCCTGTCGGCCAATCAGAATGAGACTCGGTATGAACTCTTATTAGACGTCCTATATTTTTTTGGAGCTGTGAGTTGATGCAACAATGTTTTCAAATACTCGTAGCCTTTTTAAGAAGCAGTAGAATTCTAAATTATAGGGTGCTTAAACCAATCCTGATATACAGGTAGATACTGCTACAGAGAGTGAACATTTCTAAGACAATTTTTCCTCTAAAAAGGGTAATTTCAGGATAAAGGCTTTAAGACTTTGGGTTTTCCGTGTCCAAGAACTCAAATACACACTTCATTATTTGATCTCTAATTTCTTGCTGCCTAAGGTTAGTTGACATGGTACAATCCTGCAGCAGCCATGTGAGTGACGTTGTCTTCTACAGATTGGGCTGATCCTGCAGGGCGTCATTCTTTAGACACAATGTGATACGGACTTTGATTAAATATTTCATGACATGGAGTTTTCCAGGCTTCTGACACCTGAGGTTATTGTTTGTGGACAATGGTTGCATTGTCAACTTTAATTGGAGTTAAAAATGTTTTTCTTCACTGAAATCGCTAGTGGAAGCAACTAATATAAGAACATTATAAGGCCATCATTCTAGCTGTGATACACAGGCTTATTTACTAACACCAACAAGATTAGCCAGGTGCCATAATGACCAATCAGTAAAGTTGATGTTACAGCCCTTTGTGTGCAGAGATCATACCCTCTCTGTGAATTAGGGAACATGAGTTTAGGTGGAACCCTTCTAATTTATGGACACTAAAAGAGGTGGGGTTTGCCGGATATTTTAGGCCAGATCAGGGGTTTTGGTTGGTTGAAAGAATGTTGACATATTGCCATTGACAGTACTGATATCTGATAAGCTAATAGGGGTGGGTTGAAGATACTCCTGGTCGGGAGGCCTAATGTTTCTGATAAATTGTCAAATATTTAGTAAAGGGAATTTTCCCACAATTATCTGGCATAGGGCAGCAGACCTCCAGCTAATGACTTCATCTCAGTGCAAGAAAATATTTTGCAATAACCAGTGTAAACGTAAATGTAATTAAATAGGACGTTTGAAAACATGAGCTCCTTGTGTTTATAACGGCTGCTGTACAGATTCATTCATTTCCTTATTACTTATTACCTTATAACTATTGGCAAATGACAATTATTACATCACTGTATAAGCATGGATACCAAAGCAAAACACTTGAGGCAGATTTAATAATACAAACCAAAGCGTATAGGTCCCCAAAAATAACAAATAAGAGTACAAAAACATTTTATTGGGACATGAGAACAAAAGCCTAACGCGTTTTGTGCCTACTGGGGCACTTATTCGTAGGCTCATAGACTCATAGTGCTCCAGTAGGCACGAAATGCATCAGGATTTTGTTCTCATGCCCCAATAATGTATTTGTACTTTAAAATCTCTTTCACATACTCTTTAATTTGTACCATATGCACCCTCAGACTGGGGTGAACTGTGAGCCCTTTCTACTTATTTTGACTTATTATTGTTACTAAATGTTGATATATAGGCAGTGCCCATAAATTGTTTTTGACATTTCTGCACCATTTCTTTTTTTCCCCCCATATTTAATAATAGTCAACCTTTGTGTTCAATAAATCGATGTAAGAAGATGGGATTACATCCTGATATCCAACGCGTTTCGTGCTATGGAACGGCACTTCTTCAGGATTACTTCTTTCTTATTTCTGTCACTTTTAATTGGAGTAGTTGACCCAATGCAAACATCTGATTGGTTTATATAGATTATTACACCCGACTGTTAATACATTACCTCCTTTATCTTCATACTTTCCTTGACTCTTCTTACTGAGCCCCCACCTGTAAAAAATGTATATAAACAGTGATTGGCACAAGTGGAGCTTCTTGATCAGGCGTCCATAACTCCCAGACAATAACAGAAATAATTTAGGGTCTTTTGCTTCACTTTAAGCATTTGAAATGCTATTTTAGTCCAGGGCTAGTCAAATTGTGGAAACTGTTTACAGAAAATCTGTATAATTAGAAAACAAAATAGGGGCAGAAGGTAAGCAGGCTTTCTGGTACATCAGTATTAGGGGGTTACATTAGTACCAGGGGTCCTGTATAAGACATAGGCATTGTGTTTCCCTCTTGTATCGGAAAAATGTTTTTCTTTGTTTTTTCAAAACCCGAGGGGATTAGGGAAACCAGAGAAAATGTGAATTCTGATAAATTAGTCACCCTTTGCATGTGATAAGACTCTCTTCATAGCAGTTTATTTTTCTACGTAGGATGAGATCAGTCAATGCAGAGAATGTTCTTATAGCGCTGCAAAAATGTAAAGCAATTTATATTTGCAAATAAATGTAATTTTTGGACTGTCCAGGCTACTACCCAGCTGCCAGCACTCTATCTGTTGATTGAAGAGTTATGTAGGATCTATCCACAGTCTAATCTTTCATCGGGTCTCTCTCTATACTCAACTTATGTGTCTCCCTTACTCTTGGAGGATTCAGACTCCCTTTGCCTCAGGCTCCCTCGCTTGCCTCTATCCATCATGAGTGTTGGTGTAAGAGTCCAAAAATGACTATACCCCTTCCTTTTATATTGTCTTCCTGAAGCAGTTGTTCTGGTAGATCAAGAAGGGGATGGATGCCTTTTTAGAGAAATGCATGATTCAATTACTAAAACAATTGTATCCCCTCTTTTACCCACGGTCCTCTTTAAGCACCTTCAGTTGATCTGTTTCCATTACTCTTATTCATGTTTGGGGGGATCCAAGTAGCATTTACCACTAGTAGGGCCATCCTAGAAGTCCCAAGGTTTTGGATGGAAGGCAACAGTTCAGGGAGTAGATGAAAAGTGTAGTTACACAGGCAGCGGTTGATACAGACAGTGTTCAAAGAATGGTCAGGCAGGCAAGGGTCAATATCGGTGGCGTTAAGAATAGTCAGGCAGACAAGGGTCAGGATTGGCATAGTTCAGAATAGTCAGGCAGGCAGGTATCAAAACCGGAACCAAACAATACAGAAATCGCTCCTAGGATATTAACAAGTTAGACCTAACAACGGGCCATGAGTTTGAGCTCAAATATTCGAAATTTCGCGACACTCGGCAGGATGATGTCACACACATAGTGTGTAATGCCTGCAAGTGTGTGCCGAGTGTGCCATAGGAGAACCAGCGCTAAGAAAAGGAATGAGCTTGCGGCAGGCGTCCCCGCTGGCCCACTGGACTACCACAGTAAATGCTTACATTACCCCCCCTCGAGGAGGGGCCAATGGACCCCCAGGCTTGTCAGGAAACCTGAAATGAAATTGCACTTTAAACCCATCAGCTCAAACATCAGACGCAGGAGTCCAAGATCTCTCCTCTGGACCATACCCTATCCAGTGCACTAAGTACTGTAACTTACCCCTAACAAACCGTGAATCAACCAATTTCTGAACCAAAAACTCAGGTTGTCCCTCAACCATCACTGGAGGAGGAGGAGATGGTTGTTGACTCTGTTTAGCTGGTTTTAAAAGAGAAACATGAAAAGTATTAGCAATTTTGAGATTGTTAGGAAGTTTAAGACGAACAGTGGAAGGATTGATTATTGCAATGATAGGATATGGATCAATAAACCTAAGACCTAACTTAAGCGAAGGACCCTTGAGTTTAATATTCTCTGTAGATAACCAAAGCAAGTCTCCAACCTGATATTTGGGTACCTCCCTACAGGACCTATCGACTGTTCTCTTTTGAGTGGACGTACCGTAGCTGCCGAAAGGGAATCATGTACCCCAGTCCCCAGGCCAAATCTTTGAAAAATGCTTTAAAGAAGAGTTAACAGAAAGTAGTCCCTCCAGCAGGGCCACCATTAGAAATCATGAGGCCCCGTACAACAACATTTTCAGGGCTCTGTGGACCCCGCCCACACTAGCTCCCAAGCCCCACCCCAGATTCCGCCCACTCCACATCACAGTTAAAAGACCACAGAGACATCAGTGCTAAAAAAGTAACCCCCCCCACACACACAAGTTGGAGGAAGAGGAAATGAGGGAGTTATCACGATCCGGGTCATCTTATAATATTGCCATAGTACTTAAAAATACCTCTAGGGAAAAACGGGCAGGGGCAGAGGGGGGTAACCTTAGTGCCCAAACTTATGCCTCACTTTGTAGTAAGGTCATAACGAACCTTACTTCATCCTCACCAGTAGAAAAGAAGTGAGTGAAAAAACGGAGGTACAATTTGCATGCCGTCTAGAAAATAAAAAACATACTCCTATCCTATCTTATCAGGGAAGGGGATTTTAGGTTCATGAGGACTACCTCTATTACCCAGAGTAGATGAAGAAGACCAGGAAGTGCAGCAGGTGGTTGTACCAAAGGGGTAGGTAGTTTCTGAACTGCATCTAGCCTGGCAGAGAGCGTATGCCGACCTTGGGCCATGAAGTCTTGTTTCCTCTCTTGTTGCTCCAAGCGCTGTAGGAGAGTAGAGATGAGCACCTCAGAGGAGCAGCAGCATGACCTTCGCTGTCCATCTTTTGGCCAGTTGTAATGTCATGTACGGCTCCCTATATTTAGAACAAGTGCTAGGCTCCTTGGTCACAGCTCTATCTTCCGTCTATAGCAGTCGTCTTTGGCCTCGGGAGGAGCCCTCAGCTACTCAGATGCCGCCAGGTCTTAACTTGAGAGGAGCAAAGCAGATGTTCTGAACGAGCAAAGGGGCAAGTGCGTTTCCTAGGTTTTGGACGGGAGGCAACAGTTCAGGCAGGGATCCAAACCAGAATCAAACAATACAGAAATCGCACCCAGGATACTGGGATACTTGTTAGACGTAACAACAAGACATGAATTTGGGTTTAAAGCCCCTTTAAATATTCGAATTTCGCGCCACCTGCATGATGATGTCCCAGGGATCCAACCTAAAGGGGTGCCAGGTGTATAGACAGGGAACGGTTTTCACATCATTAATGGAGATCGATGACACAAAGAATAAAGAATAAAGGAACAGAGAAGAGATGATCTCTATGATATAATAATGGTGCGTGAATCTTTTTCATTTAACAGGACATTTATCCATTCATACAAATAATTGGACAGCAAAGCTACATTGCTCCAGATAACTGCATTTTTCCATGCCCTACTTGCAACCGTATCCAGTTCAAATTGCAATCAGTATATGGCAGTTTCAAGCGTTCCCTCTGACTTGTTTTTGGCTGTGTGCACAAGCATTAATGCACGGAGCATTAGGTGGGACCAGATAAGTACTAAATAAATTCTATTGTATGGAATCTCCATATGCACCAGAATATGAAGTGTACAGGCACGGACTGGCAATCTGTCGCTTCTGGCAAATGACAGAGGAACTAATGTAAGATGCCATGGGAATTCTCTATTTATTGGGCTGGTGGGGGGGGGGGGGGGTGAGGGCTGTTTGTGCCTCTACGTACTTGAAATGCCAGGGCTTATTTTGACTCCCAGTCCAGACCTTGATGTGGCCCTTCAAACCAGAGCAACCAACAATTAATAAATTCAATTGACAGATGCATGTTATGTTGGAAAGGCACCAGTTACCCATAAAGGCTTTGGCCCAAGTGGTGGTGTGATTTCCATAATTGGCAGTGGCTAACAAGGAAACTTCAGAAAACAAATCGCTCCGATTGCCATCCCGCCGGCAATTTTCATTCTAGCCAGCGGGAAAGGCAGGGGAAAGCAGTTTGGGGAGATTAGTCGCACTGAAGAAGAAGAGCTTTGTCGCCGGGCGAATAATCTACCCGAATCTGACCGTGTGTCTCTGCCCTTAAGTGTAAATTGACATGAGAATAAAGGAGAAGAAGGACTGCTGGGGTTAAACGTTGACCTTGGCTGGATTGCATTATTTCTGCTGACATAGAGACTTTGTGCCTGTAAGGCCATTATGTAACAGATCATTGCATTTACTTTATGGCTAAATTTAATTTATCCCAAAATGTTACCACTTGACTTGCGGAATAAATCCGCTCTCGGACAGAACCACACTCCATTATACCCTCTCCAGCCCACTAAAGTCAAATTTCATACTGAAAGTGCATATTTACGTAATCCTGCTGAGAAATACCAAACCCGTCTTAAAATGCGTCCGAAAATGTCAACCAGAGTGAAGATTAGAAGAGATAATGCACAATAAAAACAAATCAAATGCTGCTTAAGAAACAATACATAATGAAGCAGGCTGGTAAAAGGGTTGGATTATTCTATAATAATCTCAGAATAAAGACTATGGTTGGTAGAAAGAAGAAGCCTGGCTTTACAGCCACTAACTGGGGCTTCATGAAGAACAAAATAGGTCAAACCAACATAAGGAGAAGGGAGTGTGTATGAAAAGGGGGAGAGTAAGGAGGTGTAGGTAATCTAGGGGGTCAGAACCTCCAGAAAACCAAAGGTCAAGGGCCTGATCCCCAAAATGTGTTCCTGTTGTGTTCTTCCCTTTATACTTTGCTTTCTGTCATTTCCTTCTCTTCTCCCTCCCACTTTTTAATTTTAGGAATACACTCAGTGGTGTAACTAGATATAACTGGGCCCACCAGCAAATTATTTTTCAGGCCCCAAAAATGTCTAGAGGTTGACCTGTTTTACCAATATTTATCAACATTGCATATGAATTAGAGCCTCATTGGGCCCCTATTCCTCCTGCTTCCTCTGTAGTTACGTCCAATGAAAAAAGTGATAAAAAATGAACATGAACCAAGTAGGGTAGCAATCATATTTAGACTAAATGATTGACCCTTATATTTAGTGATGGTAAAGCCAAGGGCAAAACTGTCAGGGGGCCTATTGGCTCTCAGTGGGAGTAGTCTGGATCAAGGAGGAAGCTTAGGGGTTAAAGTCCAAATTTGTAGTACAAATAGGGATCAGGCGTAATCGTAGTCAATATTCAGGCAGACGTTCAATAGGAAGGCAGATTAATAGCAAAGTCGAGATTCAGGCAGGGTCAAAAGTCCAGAAATCAGTTCAACAAGAATTATAAAGCACCCAGGAATGTTCCAAACAAAACCTATAATCGGTCATTGAACCCGTGACCTGGAAAAATTCAAAATTCGCCCCAAGCGTGACATCATCACGCCGGTGTCAATCCACATGGGTCATGGGCGCCGCCATCTTGGATCTGATGCTGCCGGAGACAGGAGCACCATCGGGCACTCCTGACAAAAACACACTGTGCAACCACAATATAAACGCAAGATGATATCACAATATGAACATTATTATATTAAATGCATTTAAATACTTGCCAAAAACATAACTTCAGATATAGTAATGTTCATCTCCATTGAGTAGGCTGTTAGTAGCCAAATGGTACAGATGAAGCCATTGTGATAAGTGATGTATGGGCCGGCCTGTTACCCGTTGAACAGGTTCGGGCATATCATTTGCGGGTCAGGGGCATGTTCGGGTTAAGCTCTTCTGCCTGCTCTACCCACCCGCGACCTTACACTGCTGGCTTATGGCTTCCGGTTTTATAGGAGTGCACCCTCCCTGCCCCATTTGTCACATCATCGGTGCGCTGATTGGTGCTGGCCTATAAATAGAGGGGAGGGCTGGTTGCTGCCGGGTTCGGGTCGAATGTGGGGTTGAGATTTTCTAGACCCGCTCATTGCTAGTTGGGATTTCACAATTTGTCGCATCCTGCCATTTTATAGTTCTCAGTCTTGCCTCTAGATGGTGCTATAGTGCAACGGCCATAGTCCATTAAAAGCAATGTACTGAAAAAAGTGCACTCTAGCACCACCTAGAGGCAGGATTTAGAATTCAAAAATGGTGTTTTGTGACAGAATGTGGAATCCCAATGGCTTCTGTCTGTGACCTTCATAAATCTATTGCATCTATATGTACAGTACAATAGACTGTAAACAGTTGGCATAGAGCTGGGGTTGAATGATAGGCTGGTATAGTAGATATAGTCATTTTGTTTTGCTCTTGAATGGATGACTTTCCACCCCCCCCCCTTTGCTATGTCTATGAGTGTCTATGAGTGTTGGATGCTCAGTTTGTCCTGACTCTTTCTCTTGTTATTTTACTGACTGTCCTTCTTGCTCCCATTCTGTACCTCATCTTTGTACATTTGACACCCTTATGACATCTGTTATCGCCAGCCTGAATTCTGGGAATCTCAAGAGATAATAAGTCCTGCGGCCAATGGTCCTAGAGGGAGTGGCCCAACAGTCCAATGAGGCTTCTATAAGGAGAACAGATCACTGAGATTGGGTGAAACCCTGGCTTCCCACAGTTACTGGAAGTCGTGTATGTCGTACTTTTGTAGTCATAAAAATTCAATTTTATTTTTGCTTTTCTATGAAGCAATGTTATATTTCTTAGAGTGATGTGAAATGTTACCCGGTGTTTAGATGATATCTTAAAATATCAAAGCTGGACTTATTTCTGCAGAAATAAGTGTGTGAAATGCCTCCATTTGCACCTTCCCCGTGATTATTTCTGGTTTGGTGACTCTTTGCTAAGAGGTCCATTATCAAACTCAACTGTAGCTCACCCTCACATGTTCTTTCTAAATGTAGTGACTTTTTTTTCTGTGCTACCATGCAATGAAAGCTTGTACGTCTATGACACTGGCACTGCATGTTCTGTGCTTCTGGATTTCATTAGTTTTAAAGCAGGATTGTAACTTGTTGATATGAGGATAGGACTCATTCCATTGTTGCGCTCTATAAACCCGCATGAAATCCAAAATGGAGAAGCAAAAAGGAAAGGAAGAATAAATTTACCCAATTGGACAAATCCAAATGGCAAAACGAAACATTAAAGAGCAGTAGATTTTAAAAGCTGATCCAACTGTTTAAAATTGCCTGATTCCCTGAAAATATCCCAAAGATTTATTGGACATTAAAAATAGCCTTTGGTTAAACATTAACTAGATGTTTTGAGTCTAATTACTGGCGCACAAAGGATCAACATTCCCCAGATAACAGTTTCACTGAAGGATGGAAGCCTCCACCAATCACCCAACTGACAACAAATACAATTACAGCACTTCCATGGCAACTTGTCTGATTTGGCTCTGAGAATTGGAAAATAAAGAATAAGACAGAGACAATAAAGAAAAGGATCTGTATAAAAGTATTTTCCACTGGGGGTAAGCAGTCGTACCAGTAGAAATGTTTGGAACTGACTATATTAACGTAATTCTCATCAAGAACTGTTCCTTTACGTAAGTGCATTGTCTTAATGATACATATCTTTGCACATAAAATGTCTAATTTTGGCCAAACCCCTGCTTCCTTTAATTGTACAATCTGCACATTATGAACCGCCTCTAGAGTATTCATGGTTTGGTCCAAAATATTCAATGCTAAAAGATCTGCTAAATCTGCCCAATAATAACATGGTCAATCTAACCCTGGTTAGATATCTGATGTGATGTATTTTTCTCCTTCTCTGATCATTAGAGGAACATCTATAATATTTTTCCTAAATAAGCCCTGCCCTCTGATGTGGGGATTCTACAAGATGATGGGTTCCTTTCTTCTCCCTATGACTACATGGATACCTTTAGGTTTGTCAGGTGCCACCAGAGCAGTTGGACAATCTAGGGAAGACCATGACACTTGTGCTTGACTCCTAGAATAACAATAGAAATGTATTTTTACGTATTATATAGTCCTTTGATAAGAATAAGAAAGGGCAGGTGGGACATTTTATTGGTAAGCCTCTAGTAGAGTCTGGAACCACTGGAAGATATTCTGATCCTCCGGCTGGCCAATCTAACCCTGGTTGGGTATAAGATGTGGTGTATTTTTTGCCTTCTCTGTTTATTGGAGGGACATCTGAAAATATTTTCCTAAATTATCCCTGCTCTCTGTTTATTCTATAAAGTGATATAATTAAAGACACATCTGTAAATATTTTTTCTAAATAATGACTGCCCTCTGAGGTGGGGATTCTACAAGATGATGGGTTCCATTCTTCTCTGTTTGACCCCATGGGTACCCTTGAGTTTGTCAGATGCCACCAGAGCAGTTGGACAATGTAGGAACGACGTGACACTTGACTCCAAAAATAACAATAGATATTTCTTTTTAGGTATTATATAGGCCTTTGAGAAAGAATAAGAAAGGGAAGATGGGAAATTGTGTTGGTCAAGCTCTACTTGGGTCTGGAGCCACTGGAATATATTCTGGTCCTCTGGCTGACCAATTTAACCCTGGTTAGATATCTGATGTGGAGTATTTTTCGCCTTCTCTGTTTTTTTTATATAAAGTGAATTATTAGAGGATATAAATAGAGGAACATCTGAAAATAGTTTTCTTAAATAATCCTTGCCATCTGAGGTGGGGAATCTACAAGATGATGGGTAACATTTTTTATTGAATTCACCAGATCCTTGATAAATTAATTTTTGCTTTTAGGGGAGGGATGTTATTTTCTCCGACTGTGTAATGGAAGTCTTTCTCGGAAGATTGTAATGTTTGAAACATCTTTCAAGTTATTCCACTTCCCATTTCCATATATTGTGATGGCTCAGCGTGACTCATTAGTTATATTAAAAGTGTTCCAGTCGTCGCCCTGGTTTGGATACTTCGTGCCTGAGCTTGTAAGTTGCGCTCGGAGTTGCAGGTTGTTTGGATTCTGTCTTTATATTCTGTATCTTCACACGGGTAAAAGGTAAGATCTATTTACGGTGATTTATAAAATGCTTTAAATTGTGCATTATTTATAGATATATTGAATATTAGGTTGTACACATGCTTTATTCCCAGGGCTCTATGTGGATTAGGATCTGGTTCCTTAAATCTGAGGAAGGGAATAATAACAAATAACAATAGCAAATATTTGGTATTTCATATTAAAAACAAAGAAAAAAAAAGACAAAGGAACACATTTGTATCTAATATATATTAGATACAAATGTGTTCCTTTGTCTTTTTTTTTCTTTCCCATACATGTATGGGATCTGTTATCCAGAATGCTTGGGACCTGGGGTTTCCTGTGATCCCTGACTTTATATACACTGCACCTCTACAGCAAGTATTAACTTGAGTGCTTGCACCATAAGGAGTTCCATTACCATATAAAAACATGTGCTTTTATACAGGTCATGGAACTCCGAGGTAACTTCTAATATCCTTATATTTTGCAACAGGGGGTACTTTATTTATTATAATACACATGCTTCAGTGAGTCATGTGACAGAAATGACATCACTAAGCTTTGAAGCTCTGGTTAGAAATGATGACATAATTAAGCACTTTTTATAAGGATATCATTTACAGTATTTTCATGGCTCTTGTGTAATATATATCTATATATGTATATATACAGTTAGGTCCATACTAGGGATGCACTGAATCCATTATTTTGGATTCGGCCGAACCCCCGAATCCTTTGCGAAAGATTCGGCAGAATACCGAACCGAATCCGAACCCTAATTTGCATATGCATATGCAAATTAGGGGTGGGAAGGGGAAAACATTTTTTACTTCCTTGTTTTCTGACAAAAAGTCACGCGATTTCTCTCCCTGCCCCTAATTTGCCTATGCAAATTAGGGTTCGGATTCGGTTCGGCCTGGCAGAAGGATTCAGCTGAATCCGAATCCTGCTGAAAAAGGCCGAATCCTGGCCGAATCCCGAACCGAATCCTGGATTCGGTGCATACCTAGTCCATACATATTTGGACAGATACCTATTTTTTCTAATTTTGGTTCTGTACATTACCACAATGAATTTTAAATGAAACAACTCAGATGCAGTTGAACTGCAGACTTTCAGCTTTAATTCAGTGGGTTGAACAAAAAGATTGCATAAAAATGTGAGGAACTAAAGCCTTTTTTTAACACAATCAATTCATTTCAGGGGCTCAAAAGTAATTGCACAAATTAAAAAACTGAAAATAAAAATGTTGATTTCTAATACTTGGTTGAAAACCCTTTGCTGGCGATGACAGCCTGAAATCTTGAACTCATGGACATCACCAGATTCTGGGTTTCCTCCTGTTTAATGCTCCGCCAGGCCTTTACTGCAGCGGCTTTCACTTGCTGTTTGTTTGTGGGAAGTTTAGTCTTTAACAAGTGAAATGCAGCTCAATTGGGTTCAGATCAGGTGACTTGGCCATTCAAGAATATTCCACTTCTTTGCTTTAATAAACTCCTGGGTTGCTTTGGCTGTATGTTTTGGGTCATTATGAAACGCCTCCCAATCAATGTGACTGTATTTAGCTGGATTTGAGCAGACAGTGTCTCAGAATTCATTCTTGTGCTTCTGTCCTGTGTCACATGATGGATAAACACTAGTGTCCCAGTACCACTGGCAGCCATGCAGCCCAAGCCATCACACTGCCTCCCAAATGTTTTATACATCATGTGCTATGCTTTGGATCATCGGCTGTTCCACGCCTTCTCCATACTTTTTTCTTGCCATCATTCTGCTAGAGGTTGATCTTGGTTTTATCTGTCCAAAGAATGTTTTTCCAGAACTGTGCTGGCTTTTTTAGATGCTTTTTAACAACGTCCAATCTAGTCTTTCTATTCTCGATGCTTATGAGTGGCTTGTACCTTGCAGTGCAGCCTCTATATTTACTTTCATGCAGTCTTCTCTTTATGGTAGACTTGGATATGGAAACTCAACCTCCTGGAGAGTGTTGTCCACTTGTTTGGCTGTTGTGAAGGGATTTCTCTTCACCATGGAAATGATTCTGAGATCATCCACCACTGTTGTCTTCCATGGACGTCCAGGTCTTTTTGTGTTGCTGAGTTCACCAGTGTTTTCTTTCTTCCTCACGATGTACCAAACTGTAGATTTTGCCATTCCTAATATTGTAGCGATTTCTCGGCTGGGTTTTTTCTGTTTCTGCAGCATAAGGATGACTTGTTTGACCTGCATGGAGAGCTCCTTTGACCACATGTCTGTTCACAGCAAAATCTTCCACATACAAGCGCCCTCCTCCTCAAATCAACCCCAGGGCTTTTATCTGCTTCATGGATAATAATATAACAAAGGAATTGCCCACACCTGCCCATAAAATAGTCTGTCAATTGTCCAATTACTTTTGAGCCCCTGAAATGAAGGGATTGTGTTAAAAAAAGGCTTTAGTTCCTCACATTGTTGTCTGTCCAAATATTTATGGACCTAACTGTATATATATATATATATATATATATATATATATATATATATATATATATATATACAGGTATGGGACCTGTTATCTAAAATGCTCGGGACCTGGGGCTTTCCGGATAACGGATCTTTCCATAATTTGGATCTTGTACTTTAAGTCTACCAGAAAATCATATAAACATTAAATAAACCCAATAGGCTGGTTTTGCTTCCAATAAGGATTAATTATATCTTAGTAGGGATCAAGTACAAGCTCCTGTTTTATTATAACAAACAAACAAATGTTGGTGCAAGGCACTCTGGTAGGCCAAGCATAGATCAGACTGATAGTAGTTAGATAAAAATAGAAATCCTTTATTTATATAAACATCTCTTGCCTAACGCATTTCGTGTCCCTGGGACACTTACTCATACGCTAACCTGGGCCACCGATCTACTTTGGTGAGTTGTTCCATTGGTGAATATGTAGGGGACTGGTAAATTAGTCTCCCAGTATTATGAAGCAGGCAGTCCCCTAGTGTTATATACGACTAGCTGCATTCTTTTTCGAAAAGCTCTCCTTGAATATGCATTTGTATTGAATACATTAAAAGCAGCATGGAAGTGAAATTTTGTTTATATATATATATATATATATATATATATATATATATATATATATATAGGTAAATAAAAGGTGAAAAGACAAATTAAATGTATTAAAAGTGCATGTACAGCCATATATATATATATATATATATATATGCCTTTGATACAGTTGACCACACACTCCTCCTTGACATTCTACACTCATCTGGCATTCGGGACACTGCTCTTTCATGGTTTACATCTTATCTGTCTGACCGTTCCTTTAAAGTTTCCTTCTCTAACTCTACTTCTACTACTTTCCCACTCTCTGTTGGAGTTCCTCAAGGCTCTGTTCTTGGCCCCCTGCTGTTCTCGCTCTATACAACTTCACTAGGAAAACTCATTCAGTCATTTGGACTTCAGTATCACCTTTATGCTGATGACACCCAACTCTACTTGTCTACTCCTGATCTTTCTAACTCTGTCCTTTCCCAAGTCACAGACTGTCTCTCTGCTGTCTCCTCCTGGATGTCACAGCGCCACCTGAAACTGAACCTTTCTAAAACAGAACTCATTATATTTCCTCCAAGATCTTCCCCTGTCCCTCAGATATCACTCACCGTAAACAACACCACCTTTCATTCCACCACACAGGCTGCCTAGGAGTCATCTTAGACTCTCATCTATCTTTTTCACCACACATTCAAACTCTTGCAAAATCTTGCCGTATTCAACTGCGCAACATTGCTCGAATACGACCCTATCTCAGTTCAGAATCAACTAAAACACTGATTCAGTCTCTCATCATCTCCCGCCTTGATTACTGCAACTTACTCCTCACAGGTATTCCAACAAGTCACCTTTCACAACTCCAATCTGTTCTAAACGCGGCCGCTAGACTCATTCATCTAGCTCGCCGCTCAACATCAGCTGCTCCCATATGCATGTCCCTTCACTGGCTCCCAATCTCATCTAGAATCAAATTCAAATTACTTACACTCACATTCAAGGCCCTTAATAAAGAAACCCCTCCCTATATTTCATCTCTAATCTCCAAATACTCTCCTTCACGAAACCTACGCTCTGCTTCTGATCTTCGCCTCACTTCTCCTCTGGTCACTTCTGCCCATTCTCGTCTACAAGACTTCTCTCGGGCTTCTGCTTTTCTCTGGAACTCTCTGCCACAAGCTGTCAGACTTTCTCCTTCCTTCCAAACTTTCAAGCGCTCCTTAAAGACCCATCTGTTTAAAGAGGCCTATTCGATGTACCTTAATTAATCATTGCTGTATCAAAAATGACAAATTGTTTATACAATCCTAATGTCTCAATTGTACCCTAACCTTTTAGTTTGTAAACCCTATTGTACTCTGTAATCCTTGTCTGCTATCCACCATTTATTCCCAGTTTGCTATAACTGCAGTAAAGCACTGCGTATCTTGACAGCGCTATATAAATAAATGATGATGATGATGATGATATATATATATATATATATATATATGAGTATAGGACCTTTTATCCAAAATGCTCGTGACCTGCCATTTTTCCGTAAAATAATTCATAATTTGGATCTTCATACCTTAAAGCTACTAGAAAATCATATAAACATTAAATAAACCCAAATAAGCTGGTTTTGCTTCCAATACGGATAAATGATATTTTAGTTTGGATCAAATATATTTATTACAGAGAAAAAGGAAATCATTTTTAAAAAGTTGAATTATTTGATTAAAATGGAGTCTATAAGAAACGGCCATCCTGCAATTCAGAACTTTCTGGATAACAGGTTTCTGCATAATGGGTCCCAAACATACAATCCCATACATATATAAATTAGATACAATGCCAATATTAAACCATACTGATGGAGAGGCTAAATTCCCACTCATTTGCACATAGTCCTGTGGCCGCCCAGAAATTAATTATAATTACTAACTATTAATAACTATTATTATTTTGCAACTAATAATAAAGAAATTGCCCTCTATATTGAAGTCACTTGCTGGTAAGTGCTATTATCTTCATTGGAAAACAAACCATGAATGCAACCCTACTGGGCTTTGTCAATAAAATATGAGTCATTTTCTGCCTTCTAGTGTTTACATCTAAGTTGCGTCCAGGGTTTCTTAAAAAAATGTTTTTTTTTCCAAAAGGTTTGTTTTAGGGAAAGTACAGGTGGAAGTACAGGTATGGGGTCTGTTATCAGGAAACCTGTTATTCTGAAATTCCGGGAAGGTCATCTCCCAAAGACTCCATTTTAATCAAATAATTTAAGTTTTGTAAAAAATTGATTTCCCCTTTATCTGTAATAATAAAGCAGTAACTTGCACTTGATCCCAACTACGATATAATTAATCCTTATTGGAAGTAAAACCAGTCTATTGGGTTTATTTAATGTTTACATGATTTTCTAGTAGACAGAGTATGGAGATGTAAATTAAACAAAATTCCCCTTATCTGGAAAACTCCATGTCCCAATCATTCTGTATAACAGGCCCCATACCTGTACCAAATAAAGAGTTTACACCAGGGTTCCAGTCTATTGTGGCTCATCTTTTATTGCAGTGTTGAGTTGAATGGTACTTTTCCCAGTGCAAGACCCTTGATTGATACATGATGCTTCTCCTCCCCTCCCTTTTCTCCTGACACGGGGTTCCTACACGTAACAACTCAACAAAATCTGATGGCACACAGGACTAAAGGAATTCTTCCAAATTTTATTTCAAAGCGGAAAGCAAATGCAACGTTTCGGGGAATAAAATCCCCTTTGTCAAGCACGTAAAACATCAGACTGTGTATATGTGACTAATGCAAGTGTCAGGGTATCAGCTTGGAATGGGAATCAGGCCAAAAACAAAATGAAAGAATGAAAAACAACCTCATTAGAATATGATGTAACCTGTTCCCAACATTTTACAATCTGGATAATTTCATGTTGAGACAACACGTAATTATACAGAAAGTAGTGTAGGAGGGGAAAGGTTTTGCTCACCTTTACTTAAAGAAAGGGCTGAGCCTGTGCCCAGGCCCCACCCCAATAAATCTTCTGCTCCCACCTCTGCATCCACCAACCTGCAATGCAATTTAGGGAAATGATAAAGGGGTACCCCTGTCCCCCGGGCAGGTCTGCTGAATTGTAGCTACACCACTGTTTCCTTGATTATTTCTTGCTGCCCCGCAGTGTCAGGTGTCCCTAGTCTTTAATAGGAGAAGTCATCATAGGGGTCATTTATCATTTTGGATACAAGTGCAGTGTGCAAAGGGTAATTTCAGATCTGAGTCATCATGTTTCTTACCCAGAATGCAAGAATTTACCAAAATGTCCTCTATGTCCAATTGATGCAGGCAAATGCGGCAACCATAGAAAGAACCTTCAAGGTGGCAGTAGATCTAGGGTTCCCCAATGTCTATAGGTGCACTTGCGCTCAGTTCAAATGAGAAGGCAAGACACAAGCAGCAGCCCTGAGTCTAAATATGTGGAGGTGCAAGGAGTGGCTTTGGATGCAAGTACCTGAATGGCAGCAATGTAACTAGAGGGGGGCGGGCCCTGGCGCAGGACATGCAGCCGGGCCCCCCGCCCCCTCCGTACGCCTGGAATCTGCCCAGAATCACCCGAAGTCAGTGGCGTGCGAGCTGCCGGGCGGTGCGGGCCCTGGCCCAATCGCACCCCCTGCTCCCCCGGTAGTTACACCACTGCACCAAGAAGTGTAACAATTGGGCCTTTTTTCCTGTGGCCGTAAATGCCCCTGCAATGGCCCGCATGGTGTTGGCCTGTTTGGACCCTACTTGCTGGAGGAGTAGTAGTTGCTGGAGACCCTGAGGTACAAGGCTTCAATATCTTGTGTGTTGATCAGTGGCATAAGTAGACGTTACTGGGCCCCCCAGCAAATTAATTTTAGCGCCCCCAACATATCCAGAGGTTGAGCTGTTTTATGTTGAAATTGCCCATTAATTAGAGCTTCATGGGGCCCCCTGTACCTTATGTGCCCCCTGCAGCTGCAGGACCGTTTTCCTCTGTAGTTACACCCCTGGTCAGGATAGATCTTTGTTACCATGGACCTTAGTGTCTCATGCAACACATGCTGTATCAGGAGTTGTGACTTGCTAGATCGGAGATGGGTAAGAAAAGGCAGTATATTCTGGACCATAGAGTGATGAAGAGTTTATAATAGTGTTACAGTAGGTTTATGCCAATTGGAAAGCCTACTTAATGGTTTTCACTGTAGATAGACATATGCTGTGCTGTTGTTTTTGGAAACATCTTAGAAGAGTAACTTTTACTTAATTGAGGAATAGTCGTTCCAGTACAGAGGCAGATAGGAAACGTTAGGAGACCATTATTAGAATTTTGTCAACCTAATCTGGGGTGTCTTGTGTGTGATGGTTCAAAATATCAAGGAGTGAATGGCAAATATAGATATTCATGGGGGACACTAATGTTTCAGGGAATTAGAAGAGAAATTGAAAGTAGAATTCTCCCTAAGAGGAACTAGTGCTTGACCACCATGAGAGAATGGGGTGTTAGTGTATGTTTCAGTATAATGATTGTTCTGAATTTATGGAGAAATGGGTTGGCTGCCCTGCTATGATGTTCCCGAGTAAGGTAACTATCGAGGTGCATAAGATTTTACATTATTCACATGGAAGCCAGTAGCATCTAGAAACAGTTGGGTAGACAATGTACATGTGAGATAAGAGAAAGTGGTCAGAATGAAACATGGTGGCAACAAAAATCAAATGCAGGCTCAGATATCCTTCAGACAAGGTGGGTGAGGTAGAATGATCAGAAAACCATTAAAAATGAATTCAGAGTGATAAAACAGGGGGACTCTTGTATTTGAACTTTTTTTTGAAAAGGGGAAACTTCTGCTGAAATCCTTGGAAAAAATCGCAGCCAAAGCAAGACAAAGACATTGCTTGAAATCATCCCCCCTCCCAGGGCTACTGTAACTTAGACCACATTGTCTCCATAGACGTTTTAAGGTCACAATTCGATGAGGGAGTGTATTGCAGAAGAATACAGATAATAGATACCTACAGGGGCGTAACTACAGAGGAAGCAGACCCTGCGGCTGCAGGGAGGCCTAGGAGGTATAGGGGGCCCATGAAGCCCTAATTCATATGCAATTTCAATAAATATTGGTAATGTCTCTAGACATTTTGGGGCCTGAAAAATAATTTGCTGTGGACCCAGTAATATCTTGTTACGCCAATGGATACCTAGTTGTTGGGTTTACGGACAGGCTACTGCCAAGGCCCCCACCTCCCCATGCATGAAAAATACAACTTGTTAAACAGAAAAATCATTTTTTAATATACACAGATATCTAATGTCTGGAATGCTTGGGCCCCCTTGGGGATATCTACCCAGTCAGGGGGTTGGAATCAAAGCTTTCTTTGTTTTTTAAGGATATGTTTTCAATGGAGGAAAGGGACCATACTGAAAAGTCCAGTGACAAGAAGGCAAAGCCTTATAATATAGCACTATTCTTGTAACAGACCTGGAAACCATTGAAAAGGCACATAACTCCTCTATGGGTACTGGATACATGTATAATATAGATACATATATGTAAACATTATTGATTAAAGGGCACCTATCACAGCCAAAATCAAACACATATTAACAATCTTACCAGGACAAGCTAAACACGTTTAATCAAACTACATATATAGTTTTTTGAAAAAACTGCAGGTTTTAAAGGAAAACTATACCCCCAAAATGAACACTTAAGCAACAGATAGTTCATATCATGTTAAGTGGCATATTAAAGAATCTTACCAAACTGGAATATATATTTAAGTAAATATTGCCCTTTTGCATCTCTTGCCTTGAGACACCATTTTGTGATGGTCTGTGTGCTGCCTCAGAGATCACCTGACCAGAAATACTTCAACTCTAACTGTAACAGGAAGAAGTGAGGCAGCAAAAGACACAACTCTGTCTGTTAATTGGCTCATGTGACCTAACATGTATAGTTTGTTGGTACCCAATGGCACATACTACTAGAAAAGTATATTATTATGAAAATGGTTTATTTACATGAAGCAGGATTTTACATATGAGCTGTTTTATGCAATATCTTTCTATAGAGACCTACAGTACATTGTTTGGGGGGTATAGTTTTCCTTTAAAAAAATCCATTACTTTGTCAAATGGGTTCTTTCACTGAGGGAGGCCATACTGTGACTATAACAGAGACTCAAATATGCAAATTTCAGGAGCATGCTCAGATTGTAACACTGCTTTGAGTATTCTACCCAGAATGCCTTGTTTAAGTAAACTCCTCCACTAGAAGTATCAGGAGATTTCCCTATCTTGTCCCCTGCTGGTGATGTCATTATGCAAATGAAGGGCACACACTAACTTCCAGCAGGTGGCAGCACTACTATACAGCAGCTAACACACAGGTTTGGCTGATTTGAAAATAGCTCAGAAGGGTTGATAAGCAACAAGGAATTTCAACTGAGCATGTGCGAGATTTCAGAGCTACAGTTGCCTGGGAAGATATAGGTAGGAGGAGCCAGTGAAATCCAAGATGGCTGCCTCAGCTAGAACTGCAGGGGTGATAGGGGAGATCTTGCTGAAGGAATAGTGAGCTTATGATTTACATTATACAAACAATTCTAACTGTTTTAAAAATCGGATTTCTTGAACTTTCACATAGTGTATTTACTTAGTAAATGATTTTGAACATGATTGGTGCCCTTTAAATGCTTAATTTGTTTTTCCAGCAAATGGAATTTGTGAAAGTAATAGCCATAATTCTACTGATGTACACAGAAAGGACTGGGAGTGAAATGAGAAACAGCATTGGTAAGTATAACTACAAAATGTTATCATAGGTACACCAGGACTACTGAATTTCAGGAGATTTCTCTTGGGGAAGTACATCATGTGGTCTAGGCAACCAACATTGGTAGAAGCCCAAGAACATACCCAAGTAACTACTCAAAGACAATTGCGCTTACCCCATGAATTGAACCAGGCTCTGCTCTGCTGGCCTAGAGTCCTCAACTAAACCTCAGAACATAGGATGACTATTTAGATGTTTCTCTGAAGACTTTCATGAAGAAGAAAGCATCAGTTCTATTTTGGGGTCTACGTCCTAAAAAGAAATGCAGGAGGTGGAATTGTGTTTTAGCCATTTTTGTCAGCAAGGCTAAAAACAGCAGGAACAAAAGAACTTTGTAAAAAACGGTATTTATCGTTTAAATGTAAAGAGTAAAAATCAGTTCGATGGTGGCAAGAAAAAAGGGAGATAAAGTAGAAAACTTTTGGAAAAGTCACCAAACCCTTACACTATGGTGATTTTTCTTGCCCTCCTGGAAGGAGAATACCTTTATCTTAATAATCTCAAGGGCCCCAGTTAGTTTTGTATATGTGTATGATAGTTTCTCAAGCTGGGGGTTATTTGCAGAGGTTCAACTTGATGGATGGTTGTCTTTCTCAACCCAAATAATCTACGTTACATAAGGTATGTCTTTGAGCTGGCTGAGAGCATATATACACACCCCAAATGCACCATGCCAATGATCTGACAGGCTACACCTCTGCCTTTTTGTAATGGGATTATTACGCAATAGGAGCTTGTGGCCAGCCTCCCTTAAACACAGTGGCTGGTTGGGCAACACTTAAACGGCAAACTAAGCCAATTACACATTTAAAAACTTGAGAGAAAAATAAACTAAAAGAAGATTACAGTATATATATATATTCAACTCATTATTTTTTCATTGGGCAAAACAGTCAGGAACCCAACCAGGAAGTGTTGACTCACAGGCTCACAATCCTTCTTTATTCACATTACATAGTTACATACTGTAGTTACATAGTTACATAGTTACATAGTTACATAGTTAAATTGGGTTGAAAAAAGTCAAAGTCCATCAAGTTCAACCCCTCCAAATGAAAACCCAGCATCCATACACACACACCCCTCCATACCTTCACATAAATTCTATATACCCATACCTATACTAACTATAGAGCTTAGTATCACAATAGTCTTTGATATTATGTCTGTCATACTCATATAACTTTCTTTCCATATCACCTCCCCTTTTCTCTCTCCTATGAATCAGGAAAACATTTGGATTAGATTGCACTGGTGCAATATGTTTTAGTAAATCAACCCTACTGCAAGTATCATCAATTTATTCCTTCCAAGGTAAACCTGTCGATGTTGAATGTCTGGATGATTTTGGTGAGTGTGTAGAAGGCGGGCTATCTTGTAAAAAGTGCAAGGGAAACTTTGAAGGAAACATAATCGCAAGATGCCAGAGGGACGAGTGGAAGCTGGTCTCGGAAAACTGCGTATCTCCTAACATGCGCTCCCTTCTCTTGGTAAAGAACAAGTTCATCATTTATTCAGTTCAATTAAATAGTATACATGTATTTGCTGGATGTGTCCAGTTGCCAAGGCATTCTATAGTCTTCTGCTTTGGCCTAATACTCGGAAACTGCCATCAATGTTCTATACAATTGTTTGATAGTGAGTGTATACATGGGTGTTATAACATTTGTGCATCTTAGTCCCTCAGACTGGGCACCAGAAATGATTGGGCTTGCAGAATAAAATGATGGCAATTAGGTTAGGAAGCCAGATGGATGTCAACTTACCATAATTGAAATCTGGGAGGTTTTTAGCCATGGCCGTGTTATACTTAATGACTCCAACCAAGCCAATGAATGAAAATATCAAGTTAAGGAGGCACAACCTAGGAAGCAATTTAGAGGTGCCAATCCAAAGGAGGCTCCCCATGTGGGTCTCCAGAGCTAACATATGCAAAAAACAAGAAAGGGATTGCATACTCAATTTGAAAAAATAAAAGATATTTATTAGATCAAAAAGAAAAAAATGAAACAAAAAGTTCCAAAATCAGCAGTGAGCCCAACGCGTTTTGACCATAGTGGTCTTCCTAATGGGCACAAATAATGAAAAAGAAAAAGCCAACGTCCATCCTGCCATGGTCCAACCATACCCTCTACTCTGCCTGCCTCTGAGGTATAAATACAAGTGAATCCCAGACCATCCAGGATGGTTGATATAGAATGGACATTGCACAAGAGGTCTTTTGTTTCATTAGTTTGAGTCAACAGTTAGCTGAAACCTATGGGGTGCCGTTTGTCCCAAATACATTCTGTATACAAAACTATCCCTAATACACAGAATGAATGTCTCTCATGTTATATAAGTATTTGTGGCCATACACAGAGAAAAAAATATACAAAAGACGTATTTCTATTAAAGAATGAAAACAAAATCTAGTTAGTGCACAAAAGGATGTCATTATATCACAAACTCCATTCTGTACAGTTTAACAAACAATCTGTCTCACAAATGTATAACGGACGCACTTATGTGCAAAGTTACTTACAGAATGAATTATGTAAAAACAAAGTTGGACATAATATATAATAGTGTAACTAACTAGTGCTTGTCAAGCTAGATTTGACTAACAAAATAGATATCTGTGACAGAAAGCAAGATTTTATAGTACAGGATTCATTCTTTCCACAAAATGGCAGTTTTGTTTCACAAAACAGATAAAATAACCATTCTGTGAAGCAACACTGTCAGTCACATTCCTGAACCAATAAGAACAAAGCTTATTGCCATATACAAACAAGATGAGAAGTGGCCAGCTCTGCTCCACATGGCTAAGGCAAAGTATCTGACCTGCTATAGAGGGCGCCCTCTAATGCCCCCTGTGCTGTATAGTAATAAACATGAACAAACCTTTTCTAAAAGAGCTGCTGTTAAACACTACAGGTTCATAAATGGAAGTTCTTACAAATGGCTGAGAAATATAATGCTGCACTTATAATGATTGTAGAAAAAGAAAAGTATGCAAAACATAAATATTATCATTTTAGGTAATATGGCTATTCTTATTGTAGTAACCTGCTTGTGTGGCCATTTTGGTTAAGGGCATTCCTGTTGTTTTGCCATTATCTTATGACTCCTCTTCCTGTCTAAGCTGAGAGCAATAATGGGACCGGCCACACCCACCTGCAATCTTCTATTAAATGTACCAGAAGTTACTGTGCTTGTCTGGCGTCCGTTACATGGAGGTTATACATTTGTGAGACAGATTGCTTGTTATACTGTACAGAATGGAGTTTGTGATATAATGACATCCTTTTGTGCACTAACCAGATTTTGTTTTCATTCTTTAATAGAAATACGTCTTTTGTATATTTTTTTATCTGTGTATGGTCACAAATACTTATATAACATGAGAGACATTCATTCTGTGTATTAGGGATAGTTTTGTATACAGAATGTATTTGGGACAAACGGCACCCCATAGAAACCAAGGGCTGACATGGTACTGTAGATTAGCAGATGATATTCTGAAATCTGCTCAATCAAACTGATTCATAGTACAAATATACAGGTATAGGACCTATTATCCAGAATGCTGGGGACCTGGGGTTTCATACCTTAAGTCTACAGAAAACACTATAATAATTAAATAAACCCAATAGGCTGGTTTTGCTTCCAATAAGGATTAATTATGTCTTAGTTGGGATCAAGTACAAGCTACGGTTTTATTATTACACAGAAAAAGGAAATCATTTCTAAAAATTTGGATTATTTGGATAGAATGGAGTCTATGGGAGACAGCCTTTCTGTAATTCGGAACTTTATGGATAATGGGTTTACAGATAACGGATTCCATACTGGATCCTCCTGTATACATATATACCAGGAGGTACATGAGGCCCTAATTACATATATATTGATAAAACAGATCATCATCTGGACATTTCAGGGGCCCTAAAATAAATTTGCTAACATCTCAGAGGTGTACGAACATATTGATTTAATTCAAATAATGCAGCTTAGTATATATTACAAATAACAGCATGTCATATAAAAAGGGATAGATTCCCCATTATATATAATGTTCAGACCCACAAATAATTGTTTTTCTTTAATGTAAATGCAGAAGTTTGAAAGAACAACCCTCCTTGGTGACTCTTGGGTAACTAAACCAGAGTCTTTCAACCCTGAAGTAGACCATGTACAAGACCAATGTTTGATGGTTCCTCAAATCTCTTCAGACATCCAGAAAGAAAGGACGACGGCGGGAAACATTGCTACAATAGTAACGCTGCTACAGAAAATCTCTCTGAACTGCTTTATCAGGGTAATTGTTCCATCTATCAACTCAATATGAAACTGCTAGACGATACATGTGTGGGAAGAACAACATTAAGCAACTCACAATATATTGTATATATCCTTGAAAAAGGTCCCCAAGTGGGATCGAAAGGTCAGATAAGATGCTATCACAATAAAAGAGCATATATATATATATATATATATATATATATTCATCCCTGTAGCATCAGCTTCTATGACAAACCTGTCTTCAAAAATAAATGCTGTACGATTAGAAGTGTACCCCCAATATCCTCTTCTTATGCAGGGAAACATTCACAGACCCCGTGTAATAATGACTTCCTTAATTTACGTCTTCCGTTTGAATAACAGTATTTCTTTGTGTCTTTGTAGCTACTATCTGAAGAAAACGTACAGGTACGGATTTGTATTATTTTATTTTAGCCAATGCAGTAGCTCTGTATGGGTGTTGTGTGGCTGTTAGGGGAGAAAAGAAGAAATAGGGAGATAAGAGAATCCCTCATGTATTATAAGGGATAATGTACCCCCTACTGTAAATAATAAGGATATTAGAAGTCACAGAGGGGTTGTTCTGTGACCATATAAAGGCACAAGGCTGCAGGCTGAGTTATACAGGGAACTCTGAGTATCACTCATGTATTATAAGTGATAATGTACCCCCTACTGTAAATGATAAGGATATTAGAAGTCACTGAGGTGTTCTGTGACCATATAAAGGCACAAGGCTGCAGGCTGAGTTATACAGGGAACTCTGCGTATCACTCATTTAATATAAGGGATAATGTACCCCCTACTGTAAATGATAAGGATATTAGAAGTCACTGAGGGGTTCTGTGACCATATAAAGGCACAAGGCTGCAGGCTGAGTTATACAGGGAACTCTGCGTATCACTCATGTAATATAAGGGATAATGTACCCCCTACTGTAAATGATAAGGATATTAGAAGTCACTGAGGGGTTCTGTGACCATATAAAGGCACAAGGCTGCAGGCTGAGTTATACAGGGAACTCTGAGTATCACTCATGTATTATAAGGGATAATGTACCCCCTACTGTAAATGATAAGGATATTAGAAGTCACTGAGGGGTTGTTCTGTGACCATATAAAGACACAAGGCTGCAGGCTGAGTTATACAGGGAGTTCTGAGTATCACTCGTGTATTATAAGGAATAATGTACCCCCTACTGTAAATGATTAGGATATTAGAAGTCACTGAGGAGTTATGTCACCATAATCGTAATTATACCTTTAAAAAATTATAAACATAGTACAAATCAGTGTTTCTCAGGAATATGTAAGTGAAAATGTTACATGCTGTTTAATTCATATTATTTTGAATTGAAAGGATTACAGTAAGATGGCAAACCACATACTCAACACGTCGACTATATCCAACTGGTCACTGGTTCTACAAAAGAATGCCAGCTCTGTACTTCTAACTTCTCTACATGCCCTGGCATCAAGCATGGCCTCCAGCAACGATCCTTTACCAAGAATGAGTATCCAGAAGGATTTCCTCTATCTGCAGAGCAAACACTTTGCAGAGGACAATGATTTCACATTTCACTTTAACAGCACCCAACAGCCGGCCAATGGGCAGATCTTTATTGAGAAAGAAAAGGTGCGAGACCTGTCGGAATTGTTTGCTGTCAGTTTGGCTTATCTAACCCTCGGAAACATTTTGCCCACTGAATCAGACAACGTAAGTGTGAATGGACTTGTGATGTCCCTGGCATTGAGCTCTAACGTCAATGAGATTTTACTAAAGTTTGAGAAAGTCAATAAGTCATTGAGTATTAACACTCACTGTGTAGCCTGGGACAGAGCCGAGAAAACATGGATCCAGGACTCGTGCCAAATGCAAGAAGACTCGGTCAAGCACACTGTGTGCAAGTGCAACTATTCTGAGAACTACCTTTCCTTTTCCATTTTAATGTCCCTCAAAGCCAGTGTTGACCCAGCTCTTCATTACATCACACTGATAGGCCTGGGGATCTCAATTTGCAGCTTGGTCCTCTGTTTGATCATTGAGGCTTCGGTATGGAGACACATAACAAGTCACAGAACTGCATACATGAGACATGTGTCCATAGCAAATATAGCGGTGTCATTGCTCCTTGCTGATGTCTGGTTCATAGTTGGCGCTGCCACTTACAAGACCAAATCCTCAGATGTTTGCATCACGTCGACATTTTTTACTCATTTCTTTTACCTCTCCTTGTTCTTCTGGATGCTCATTATGGGTTTGTCCATCCTCTACAGAATATTCCTGGTATACCATGATATGAGTGCTACCCGGACGTTGGTGATACTGTTTTCTGTAGGCTACGGCTGCCCCTTTCTAATAAGCATTTTGACGTTGGTCGTAACTTTGATTCAACCGGGCAAGCCGTACACAAGGGAGGACAGTTGCTGGTTGAACTGGGAACCTTCCAAAGCCCTTCTTGCCTTTGTCATCCCGGCATTCTTAATTCTGGCTGTAAATGCTATGGTTACCTGTACAGTTATTTCTGTTTTACTGAGACCTTCCATAGGGCAAACACCAAGGGCCAACGAAAGAGGCTATCTGGTCCAGATTGGAAGATGTGTTGCTATTCTGACACCACTTTTAGGACTAACTTGGGGGATTGGTATTGCTACAATCATAGAAGACAGCTCCATAGTATTTGATTATCTCTTTACAATACTAAATGCACTCCAGGTCAGTATATTTTCACTTTCATATTGTTATATGGATGTGGATGAGTTGCCTTAGTAACACTCATTGCAAAATTGCATCTGTACCAGTTAAATTTATTTTAGTGCACAGTGGCGCAACTAAGCACCGGAGGACCCGGTCACCCGGGTACAGGAATGGCACCCGGGCCCCCCCCATGAATCATGCACTGGAGTGCTGCTGCTTGGCGTGTTCCCGCTGTAAAATCTACTCTCGATATCTGTTATTGTGGCTCTGGTGGACCCCAAGGCTGTGCGCAACCCTGGTAGTTACGCCCCTTTTTTGGGATAGTCTTCACTAAAACAATTTACAAGTTGTTCTGGTCGGCATTTGAAGCATTGGTCAGGAACAGGAGAGGGGAAAGTGTAATCCACACACCCAAGAAAATTATCAAGTGCCACGTGTTTCCCAAACGATTCCACAAAATCCCCCAATGTGACAGAGTGAAGATAATGCGTAAATAGCACAGTTCTATATAAACATGCCTGCTAGTATATTCCTTAAATAGTGCCCCTGATAAGCCTGCACTTTAAAGAGGGTTCATGCAGTCAGGAGACTTCTGGGAAAGCCGAGCAGGTAGGAACCATGTACTGTATCACTAGTTCACAGTGCCCAGGTAATACAGCAGCACCCCGACTCCATTTAGGCTGCACGCCCAGCTCCAACATCACACTGAATGGTACAATACAATTAGGCTCTATACAACTTACCCAGCACAAGCGTACTTGATACATTCAATTAAGCAGCAATAAGCAAGAATAACAGCCCTTATTAAAACATGTAGTGAACATCCCATGTTATACATTTACTCTACAAGGAGCGACCATGTGAGTTCCCGCAGAAGTGAATGGACGAAGCAGTCCACGCAACCGGTGTTCCATTATGCATTCACACAGCCTGGCAGTTGTATAAGCACAGCAGGGCTTTGAGACGCAGCACTTTCAGTGGGCTCTTTCATACTGGCAGCAAAGCATTGCGTATCCACATTAAAATGTCTAACATGGCCGGGCACAGGTTGTGCACCTGGGTCCCCCTCACACCCCTCTTGATGCCGCACTGCAGTCAGGCCTGGATTTGTGGAAAGGCCACCAAGGCCAGGGCCTCGATCTCCGGCGGGCCCCAAGGGGGAGCGGACCCTGATGCAATTGCACCCCCTGCTCCCCCGGTAGATACGCCACTGTTAGTGCATCTTAAAGGTCAAGGAAAAGTAGTATCAGTGGTAGTATCATGAGTTCTAGCTTTACTTCTGACCCTATTCCAGCACTCTTCTTCTTCCACAAATGCACCGGCCCAGGATACTTTTCTTCTTCACATCAGGCCACAATACTCTTCCAGTGTCCCAGCATTGTCTACGCCACCCATGACAAGCACATATGTCATACAGAAATTTTTATCCAATTTCCATACTGTGCTGAGGATGCTGGGACACCAGAAGATTATCCAGGGACTCAGTGTTGAGGAGAAAAATATCCCTGGCCAATATATTTTTGGAAGAAGAAAAGTGCCAACCCAGAGTCTGAAGTAAGTAATCTACCATTCCATGTCCTTTAAAGGGCATGTAAAGGCAAAAAAATAAAATCCCATTTTTACTTTCTTTAATGAAAAAGAAACCTATCTCCAATATACTTTAATTAAAAAATGTGTACCGTTTTTATAAGAAACCTGACTGTATGCAGTGAAATTCTCCCTTCATTTACTGCTGTGGATAGGAATTGTCAGACGGTCCCTAACTGCTGAGCAGGGAAACAATCATACTTATGAACTTACTGCCTTACTTCCCAGCCATGCAGAACTCAAGCAGCTTTGTTTATGACGATCCCTAAGCAGCCCAGACCACACTGAGCATGTGCACTTAGTGTTAGTCTTGCAAAGATGTTTAACAAAGTTACAAGATGGTGACCCCCTGTAGCCAACTTTGAAAGCATAAATTATTTGTTTGATTAGGCTTGTGGTGCAGTAAATTCATGTTTATGTTTAGTATACAAAATACAGCATTTCTAGCCTTATTCTATTTTACACTTTACATGCCCTTTAAGTTGTCTATATAATTAAGAAAGAAAGCAGCAGTATCTTGTTTTGGATTCTCAAGCCCACAGCAAAATGGATAGTATTGACTGAAAAAGTGTCCAAACTATGTCATTTGGGAGACCAGCAGTATTGAGGTCAAGCCCCGTGGGACCCAGGTACTGCAGTTTGATGCCGCCAATAGTACTTATACAGTCAAATAGAAATATACAAAGAGTGCCATATTTTCATTATCAGTATATACAGTGTGTATCATAGCACAGGGCATCTGTATTCAACTTTCTCCAAAGACACATCAGGAAATAACAAGATATTCTTCTACTGGTTAAAGGGTCAAGATTTAGGCAGAAAATACCCCCGCACCCCCAATTCTCCACGTACAGTGCTAGGGGTATAGGAGGACGGCCCCTCCACAGAATCAATGAACAAGTAACTCCAGCACACGTAGCTGCTTAAAGGATTTCTCCCGTGTTTAATGTCAATCCAACACGTACAACGTTTTGGGCGGCGTACCCCTTTATCAGGTACACCCCTGAAATGTTGTATGTGTTGGATTGACATTAAACACGGGAGAAATCCTTTAAGCAGCTACGTGTGCTGGAGTTACTTCATTAAAGGGTCAAGATTCCTTGATTTCTGTCTCCCCCGTTTATCTTATGAAAATTTTTTAGAGATATTATGTATATTCTATTGCTTTCTTGGCTTTTATGAAGGTGATAGCAGTGGCAGCATTGGAATTCTTCTGTACATAGTGATATATGAACATTTATTGGTCTTATGACCACCATGGAAATAATCTGTTTTCTTCCAAACATTTTCCAGGGCTTTCTAATACTGCTGTTGGGAACCCTGATGGACCCCCAGGTAAGTATTTAGCTTTAATATAAGCCATTACTATCTATAGCACCAGGCTCTGGGTTACCTTATGACTGGGGGCAGCTGGGAAATTGACAATATGTCTAGCTCCATGTCAGATTTCAAAATTGAATATAAAAAAATCTGTTTGCTCTTTTGAGAAATGGATTTCAGTGCAGAATTCTGCTGGAGCAGCACTATTAACTGATTCATTTTGAAAAAAAAAATTTTCCCATGACAGTATCCCTTTAATCTTTGAATGTATTTTCTGTGTCGTTCTAATGCATTTATTTACTGTACTGTATTGAACGTATGAGGATAGCGTTTTAGGGACTTTTGTATTTGGAAAAATAATTTTCCAAATCTCATGTTTTGTACCTTTATTTATTTAACTTGAGGGGAGTGGGGAACAAGGAATAACATTAAAAAGGAATGACAGTGTAAATTGACATGGAATCAGCTGGTGGAGTACAGCAACAACAAGCACAAAGAGATATACTGTATGTACTGTACCAACATCTTATTCACATTCACAGTGGCCGTTATCTAATGAGGTGCCCATTGAGTTGTGACTTGAAGGTGACCTAGTCTATATTATGGGGAGTCGCCCCAAGCAGCAGGGTTGACATCGAGCCAGGGGCGTCCAAACTTTATCAAATTTAGCTGGACAAATGCGTTCCTCATCTGTCAGCCAGATAGAGGGGAGGGATGTGTTGATTAATGTTAGCCACTCTTTCGGGGTGAGCGAAGCAGCACCCATGCAATTAAGCACAACTGCCTTCTTATTATCATCATTTATTTATATAGCGCTGTCAAGATACGCAGTGCTTTACTGCAGTTATAGCAAACAGGGAATAAATGGTGGATAACAGACAAGGATTACAGAATACAATATGGTTTACAAACTAAAAGGTTAGGGTACAATTGAGACATTAGGATTGTATAAACAATTTGTCATTTTTGATACAGCAATGATTAATTAAGGTACATCGAATAGGCCTCTTTAAACAGATGGGTCTTTAAGGAGCGCTTGAAAGTTTGGAAGGAAGGAGAAAGTCTGACAGCTTGTGGCAGAGAGTTCCAGAGAAAAGCAGAAGCCCGAGAGAAGTCTTGTAGACGAGAATGGGCAGAAGTGACCAGAGGAGAAGTGAGGCGAAGATCAGAAGCAGAGCGTAGGTTTCGTGAAGGAGAGTATTTGGAGATTAGAGATGAAATATAGGGAGGGGTTTCATTATTAAGGGCCTTGAATGTGAGTGTAAGTAATTTGAATTTGATTCTAGAAGAGATTGGGAGCCAGTGAAGGGACATACATATGGGAGCAGCTGATGTTGAGCGGCGAGCTAGATGAATGAGTCTAGCGGCCGCGTTTAGAATAGATTGGAGTTGTGAAAGGTGACTTGTTGGAATACCTGTGAGGAGTAAGTTGCAGTAATCAAGGCGGGAGATGATGAGAGACTGAATCAGTGTTTTAGTTGATTCTGAACTGAGATAGGGTCGTATTCGAGCAATGTTGCGCAGTTGAATACGGCAAGATTTTGCAAGTGTTTGAATGTGTGGTGAAAAAGATAGATGAGAGTCTAAGATGACTCCTAGGCAGCGTGCCTGTGTGGTGGAATGAAAGGTGGTGTTGTTTACGGTGAGTGATATCTGAGGGACAGGGGAAGATCTTGGAGGAAATATAATGAGTTCTGTTTTAGAAAGGTTCAGTTTCAGGTGGCGCTGTGACATCCAGGAGGAGACAGCAGAGAGACAGTCTGTGACTTGGGAAAGGACAGAATTAGAAAGATCAGGAGTAGACAAGTAGAGTTGGGTGTCATCAGCATAAAGGTGATACTGAAGTCCAAATGACTGAATGAGTTTTCCTAGTGAAGTTGTATAGAGCGAGAACAGCAGGGGGCCTTCTTAGCACAGTAATGTTTTACCCTGGCCAAGGATCTGGTTTTATTCTAGGGAATAAGCTCCTTTCCTATCTGGCCCAGCAAACAAATCTCAGGAGTGCAGATGTTGCCAGATTGTCGACCATGTATTTCATTACCTTAGACCTGATTGGATGGCAGTCCCAAGCCAGATGTAGAAATGTGTGAATTCCTGCCCTTTCTTTGTAATCTTACAGGGTAATGTAGAGGTGGTGGGTGAATTTATACTATATCCAGTGATGAGCAATTTCTTTTGCCAGCCATAGATTTGCAGCAAAATTCTGCATTTCAGCATCTGTGAATTATTTTACAAAACAGGCAAAAAATTTGGTGCAGAAAAATTCAATTTAACAAAAAATTTGGCGAGACAAAAAAAAAAATCACTATAAGAAAAAAACGCCCATAGACTTTAATGTATTTGGACAAAAAGGTCACCATGAGAAAATTCCTGGCGACTTTCATTATAGCCGGCGGAAGGCAGGGGAAGGCAGTTGAATGAGATTAGTCGCCCCAAAAAAGATTTGTCCCCGGGCGACTAATCTCCATGAATCTGCCTGTGTGCAGATTTTAATGCATGACTTTAATGTGACTTTAATGCATTTTGACAAAAAAGTCACCATAAGAAAAAATGCCCATTGACTAACGCATTTGGACAAAAAAGTTGCCATATGAAAAATGCCCATTGACTTTAATGCATTTGGACAAAAAAGTCGCCATAAGAAAAACACCCATTGACTGTAGTTCGTTTGGACAAATTTGTCGCCATAAGAAAAAAGCCCATTGACTTTGGATGCATTTGGACAAAAAAGTTGCAGAAAGTTGGTATAAAAAAAATTGACGCTCATTAACTTCAAAGAATTTCGCAAATTTTACATGGTTTTGCGAATTTTCGCTGAAACGAAGTAGGAAATTCACTCATCACTAACTATATCAGCTTATCTCAGAGTGAGATAAGATCACTGTATAGGGATTCTTTCATTTCGTCCCACTGGGTGGGAAGGAGTTGCTGCCACCTGTCAAATCCAAAGATTTCTTTTTAACTATAATTCACAACAATTCTTTTTTTCCAACAAGTGGAAAATGTATTGTGTCCCAAGCAAGACGTATGTTTATTATAGCAATATTATTGCTGGCCTGAAAAACGTTTGCATTGCTTATTAGAAGAGTCATGAACATATGGTAAAGATCAAGTTATATTCACAGACTTGTAAGAGTAGAAGTCAAAGATCTGTACTTATTGGCAAAGTTGTTGCGCCTCTGTGTAAATCCCTATACATTATTGCTCCAAGTTTAAACTTCTGACCCTTTACCTTCAAAGCTCACTTTAGCAAAGCTCCTTCATACTGTACATTTTAAGCCTCACTTGCAATTCATCCCCATACTACACATGACATTTCTCTATCCTACTGAGTTTCAACTGTTCCCATAAAACTCAACTGCCTTAGGAAAAAAGATGGTTCTTTGTATCTGATTTTTGCATTTTGCACCCATAATAAATGAGCCCTTTGATGCTAGATGTAGCCTGCCTTTCATATAAACTTATAAAGCCTACATATGTTGTATTTTACAGTGGACTGTACAGTGATGGGTACTCTAAGTAAGACTTGTAATAAAAGGACAGTAACGCTCAATAAAATATCTGTCGAGATTATTCTGTACAGGTATAGGATCCCTTATCCAGAAACCCGATATCCAGAAAGCTCCGAATTACAGAATGGCTGTCTCCCATAGACTCCATTTTATCCAAATAATCCAAATGTTTAAAAATGATTTCATTTTGCACATTATGGGGCCGATTCACGAAATTCGAGTGAAGGGTTCGAATAAAAAAAAATTCGAATTTCGAAGTATTTTTTGGGTACTTCGACCATCGAATTGGTTAAATTCGATCGAATTTGAACGATTCGAACGATTAGAATTAAAAATCGTTCGACTATTCGACCATTCGATAGTCGAAGTACTGTCTCTTTAAAAAAAAATTCGATCCCCTAGTTCGGCAGCTAAAAGCTACCGAACTCAATGTTAGCCTATGGGGAAGGTCCCCATAGGCTTGCTAAAGTTTTTTTCATCGAAGGATATTCATTCGATCGTTTTATTAAAATCCTTCGAATTGTTCGATTCGAAGGATTTAATCGTTCGATCGAATGAAAAATCCTTCGATCGATCGAATTTTTAGCGCTAAATCCTTCGAATTCGATATTCGAATTCGAAGGATTTAAATTCCCAGTCGAATATCGAGGGTTAATTAACCCTCGATATTCGACCCTTCGTGAATCGGCCCCTATATATAATGGGGAATCTATCCCTTTTTATATGACATGCTGTTATATGTAATATATACTAAGCTGCATTATTTGAATTAAATCAATATGTTCGTACACCTCTGAGATGTTAGCAAATTAATTTTAGGGCCCCTGAAATGTCCAGATGATGATCTGTTTTTATCAATATATATGTAATTAGGGCCTCATGTACCTCCTGGTATATATGTATACAGGAGGATCCAGTATGGAAACCGTTATCTGTAAACCCATTATCCAAAAAGTTCCAAATTACAGAAAGGCTGTCCAGGTTTGGACTGAGAATTAAAATAGGCCCTGGCATTTCAGGTACACAAAGGCCCAAACAGCCCCCAACAGCCCACTAAATACTGACTTTCTATGGCACCTTGTAGCAGCCGCTCTGGCATTTGCCAGAACCCACAGATTATCAGTCCGGGCTTGAGGCTGTCTCCCATAGACTCCATTCTATCCAAATAATCCAAATGTTTAAAAATGATTTCCTTTTTCTCTGTAATAATAAAACAGTAACTTGTACTTGATCCCAACTAAGATATAATTAATCCTTATTGAACGAAAAAGCAGCCTATTGGGTTTATTTAATGTTTAAATTAATTTCTAGTAGACTTAAGGCATGAAGACCCAAATTACGAAAAGATCCGTTATCCGGAAAACCCCAGGTCCCAAGCATTCTGGATAATAGGTCCCATACCTGTATAAGGGTAGGACTCCAGAAACGATTCTGTCGCAATCCGCGACAAAACACAGCGTCTGCATCCTACAGTCGTGTTGCGTCGGATCAACGCTGTGACACAATGCGACAATTCTATCTCTTACCTTATTTTTGTAATGCATTTTGTCGCAGCGTGTCGGATCGCGACAAAATCGTTCGTGGAGTCCTACCGTTACTGTAGTAATTTGTATATGGCGCCACTGGTATATGCAGTGTATTCTGAAAACCAAATCTGAACTGAAATAATTACCAGCTAATGGGGAACTTTGTCTTGTGTCTTGATTCTGTATGAAACAGTATTTACTATGAAGGAAGAGACTTAAGTTTACTTATTTTTATCACTAGGTGCGAAAGGCTTTGAAAACTAAAATAACATCCTTATCATGGAAGACATCGGAAACAAAGGTAATACTGTCCTTACTGAAAATGCACATATGGACATTGCTTCTTTAGTATCATATTTTATAAGCCTTAAGGTGAAAGCACACAAAGCCATGATGGCAACACCTTCCTCCTTGTCCTGCTGCCTGTCTTGTACCTTATTAACTCTATTCAGGCACCTTACACTGGCTTTGCAGGAACTCTGAAGCATGTGGGTAAGACAGTGAACCAGAGCACAGGCACACACAGGAACTGATCTTGTAGAGAATAACTTTTACTAAGAGTTAACACAGCAACATATAACAGCACATTGTAAAATGGTGGTGTCATGATACAGGCCTGTAATAGTTAATAAAACAGGCCAAGGTATCATGAGAAATATTTCTACCAGCATCTAAATCAGACACATAACAGGCCTCTTCTCACTATGGTCAGAGGGGTCAGAGCTGTAATGCCCTCCTCCATGCCCTGGCTGATAAGAGCCATTCCATGGGGAGGGGGGAAGCCCAAGGAGTGAGAACTTAAAGTTCCCAGCAAGACCCTCAAAGGTGAAGTAAAGGTTACCTATAATGTATACTGGAATATATTTATCCTTACAGAACCCATACCTGTTGTAACAACAGTATAAAACTGATGATGGGTTCAAGGCAATTTCATCTTTCCAACGAGTCCAAACATGACTAGGTTTGGTACTCTGTGTATTAGATATGGCTATCTGGGCAGGGGCAGGTCACACAGTATTGATGTTTAGTATCTATGGAATCCATGAGAGAATTAATAACCAATGAATATAATATCATCTCTCTCCTATGTTCCAATGGAGAGTTATGGTCATTATATTCTTGGTCCAGTTCCTATTCACAGGAGGTCATACAAACTCAATCTGTGTCCTGCTAGGCCACGCCCCCTTACATTCCTGAGGGAGGGGGGAGTGTGCAGTTACCTGATGCCCTGAAATCACTAATAAATAGTCAGCTCTTCTGACTAAACTTTGGATTTACTTTGGAGGACCAATTGCGATTGGAAGTTATCCCGTTTGTTCCCCCTTGCCTCCAGGACCAGGAATTCTATATCTTTGGAGTTAAGTATAGGTTTTCCATGTTTTCCCTTTTATTTTACAACTGTTTGTACTTGTATTATTGAATGTATGTCTCTTTTTGTAACATCTTTTTGTATTTTGCACTGTTATACCTTTTATAATATTAAAGAGAATTTAATAAGATTGTCTTTGGTGCTCTAAATGAACCTAGCCTGAAAGAGTGTAACGGTGAGCCTTAACCCTCTGCATGCTGAAGTACTTGTTGAGTCAGTAGGAACTAACTGACTATAGTGAGAGAGTGTTGAATGAATTGGTGTATTGTGAATTATTACCTGTTAGAGAGAACAGGGGAATAGTCACACTAGGTTTCTATCGCCTGTGAATGATAGATGGTGGCAGCGAATGAGTTTTGTGGGTGTTGGTTGGTGTTTGGGGTGCTTTTATATTAGTCTAGCCTGTGTGCAAGGTGGGTGAGAGACTGAGTGAGTGACCCCTGATAGCCACACCTAAAGTCACGTGCGGTTGGAAGTACCGTGTTCGTGACAGATTGGTGGCAGCGGTGGCATATTTTTTATTTAGAGCATTAGTGCTTGGGTTAAGTCATTAAACCTTGCACTAAAGAACTGTAAATCCTTGCGAGGAGTTTACAGTCTTCAAAGACAAACTCAGTGCATATTATTTTTATTAAGACATACTTGCAAACAGTTTCCCTTCCCTTCTTGTTTTTCTTTTCTATCTTTTATTTTGGCAAAGTGTTGCATGATGGCAGCATTTTACAAGAGGCAGACCAAGGAGACCCTCATCAATCTCTGTGAGCAAAGAGGAATTGATGCAGCGGACAAATCAAAGGAAATGTTGATTTGTGCCTTGGTGCAACAGGAGCAGCAGAACTACACACCTGAGTCAGGAGACTATGCAAGTCAGGATGTCCCAGAGCGAGAGGACAGTTCTAGTTGCAGTGGGCAGGATGATAGGAATTCATCCCTGCAAGCAGCTTTGCAATTGTTGGGTTCAGATGACCCCCAGCTGCGTCTTCAGCTCATCCTGCAATATCAACAGGCAGAGAGAGATGCAGCAGCTGCAGCAGCAGCAGAAAGAAAGGCAGAAAGAGATGCAGCAGCAGCAGCAGCAGCAGCAGCAGCAGCTGAAAGGCAAGCAATTCATTATGGACCGTGAGCCCAAAACAGCAGATAAGGCAGCAGAGATAGCAGACACATATGCTGCAAATAGGATGTCTGACCACCGCAAAGCATCTGTACCAAGCTACAAGGAGCGATCAACAGGAGGAACCACACACAGCAGTCCACAGTCTGGTGAGAATTCATCTTTTGGGGGGTCTGTTGCAGCTGTGGGGCAGAAGGATACCCGCCGATGTTTTTCCTGCAACCAGATGGGCCATGTGAGGACTGACTGTCCACAAAAGAAGGAACCAACTTTACCTGGAGAGCCTGTTGTGATGCTTGTGTCTGGTAAGCCTGAGAATCTACATCATCATATGCAGTCTGTGATTGTGGGGGTCAAAGTGACTCAGGGACTAAGAGACTCAGGGTCTAATTTTTCTCTGGTGCGTCCAGAGATGATAAACACTGGGGACATTATTCCTGGAAAGACTTTGTCCATAAAGGGAGTGGGTGGGAGCCACCCAAAGGTGCCTGTGGCAAAAGTTTTCTTGGATTGGGGTGCGGGGAGAGGTCTAAGGGAAGTGGGTGTAACTAATGAAATTCCTGTAAATGTCTTGTTGGGGAATGATTTGGGTTACATGATAACTGCTTTTGTGCCCTATGACCAGGTCTCACTAGGTCCAGCCGCGCTGGAGTGTGGCCACCCACCTCAACAGGTAATTGTAAAAAGTACAATGCAGCAAAGTAACTGGGAGGGAGGACTGGGAGGCAGGAGCCAGAGTCAACCAGTGCCTGAACCAGTGTTGTCCCAAAGTAGGGATAAGAAGGGAGAGGGGGAGGAGAGGTTTCCCCTAGGAGTCTCCCTGGTGCAGCCCGGTAGTGTACCGGCAGTGAGGGATTTCCAGCGTGTAATCCCTGATCCTGTACCCAAAATGCCTGAGGTCTTGAGTGGGGGTCAGCAGCTATGCCAAGCTCAGGAGTCAGTGCAGAAGCATGAGGGACAGGTGGTTAGGACTCAGAGGAGGGTCCTAGTGGATAGTGCCACTCAGACTGAGGAGAGTGATGGTAGTGGTGGGCCAGGAATAGCCCTCATGCTAGAACCAGTACTGAGGGGGGCTAAGGTGGTCAGTACTAAGGAGGAAAGGCTGACAGTACCAGGAGTTGCTCCCAAGTCAGATAGCAACAAAGTAGTTTTTCCAGAAGTCCAGAGTATTAAGGTCGAGCCCAGTGGTTTATGCCAACCCAAGACTAAGCAGGTCAGTGGAGACCAGGGTGGCATCAAGGGGGTGGGAGGCCTCCAGCTACTTTCTATCTGTAGGCCCAGGGAATGGGAGATTAGAGATAGGCTGGAGGGCCCCTCAGTGAACAAGGTGGGAGGCCGCCAGCTAGTTTCTATGTCTAGGCCCAGGGAATGGGAGATTAGAGATAGGCTGGAGGGCCCCTCAGTGAACAAGGTGGGAGGAATAGGTCAGATGCCTGAGAAGAGCAGTGATAGACCATTGCCTACTATACAAACCTGCACTCTGTCCAGAGACAGTGCAGATAGAGGCAAAATGGGAAGTGTACCTACATCAAACCAGTCCAGTACCTGGGATTATACTGATACAGCCCTCAAGGAACAAGACTTTAGGCCGGGGAGGTAGCCTGATCCCTCATACTGTATAACATGAATGGATATTTCGATAATGACCTGGCTATGGTTATGATATATGTTTTTATTGTGGCAAGGTTAAGAGTGACCTGTAAGTCAATCTCCCCTTGCTCACTCTAAAAAGGGGAGGTGTCATGATACAGGCCTGTAATAGTTAATAAAACAGGCCAAGGTATCATGAGAAATATTTCTACCAGCATCTAAATCAGACACATAACAGGCCTCTTCTCACTATGGTCAGAGGGGTCAGAGCTGTAATGCCCTCCTCCATGCCCTGGCTGATAAGAGCCATTCCATGGGGAGGGGGGAAGCCCAAGGAGTGAGAACTTAAAGTTCCCAGCAAGACCCTCAAAGGTGAAGTAAAGGTTACCTATAATGTATACTGGAATATATTTATCCTTACAGAACCCATACCTGTTGTAACAACAGTATAAAAAACTGATGATGGGTTCAAGGCAATTTCATCTTTCCAACGAGTCCAAACATGACTAGGTTTGGTACTCTGTGTATTAGATATGGATATCTGGGCAGGGGCAGGTCACACAGTATTGATGTTTAGTATCTATGGAATCCATGAGAGAATTAATAACCAATGAATATAATATCATCTCTCTCCTATGTTCCAATGGAGAGTTATGGTCATTATATTCTTGGTCCAGTTCCTATTCACAGGAGGTCATACAAACTCAATCTGTGTCCTGCTAGGCCACGCCCCCTTACATTCCTGAGGGAGGGGGGAGTGTGCAGTTACCTGATGCCCTGAAATCACTAATAAATAGTCAGCTCTTCTGACTAAACTTTTACTTTGGAGGACCAATTGCGATTGGAAATTATCCCGTTTGTTTCCCCCTTTCCTCCAGGACCAGGAATTCTATATCTTTGGAGTTAAGTATAGGTTTTCCATGTTTTCCCTTTTATTTTACAACTGTTTGTACTTGTATTATTGAATGTATGTCTCTTTTTGTAACATCTTTTTGTATTTTGCACTGTTATACCTTTTATATTAAAGAGAATTTAATAAGATTGTCTTTGGTGCTCTAAACGAACCTAGCCTGAAAGAGTGTAACGGTGAGCCTTAACCCTCTGCATGCTGAAGTACTTGTTGAGTCAGTAGGAACTAACTGACTATAGTGAGAGAGTGTTGAATGAATTGGTGTATTGTGAATTATTACCTGTAAGAGAGAACAGGGGAATAGTCACACTAGGTTTCTATCACCTGTGAATGATAGATGGTGGCAGCGAATGAGTTTTGTGGGTGTTGGTTGGTGTTTGGGGTGCTTTTGTATTAGTCTAGCCTGTGTGCAAGGTGGGTGAGAGACTGAGTGAGTGACCCCTGATAGCCACACCTAAAGTCACGTGCGGTTGGAAGTACCGTGTCCGTGACAGGTGGCTTAGGGGCATGTTTACTAACATTGGAGATAAATATCTGGAGAGATTTCTGGAGATGTTGCCCATGGCAACCAATCAGCAATTAGATTTAAACAGCCACAGCCAAGTTAGAAAACAAAAGCAAAGATCTGATTGGTTGCTATGGGCAACATCTCCAGAAATCTCTTCAGATATTTATCTCCAATGTTAGTAAACATGCCCCTGAGTCTTTCCAACACTCTCAGCACAGGAACAGGAAGAACAGAACATGTGACCAGCTGCTGTTCCTAGCTTAAGGTGACAGCACAATATATTACACTGCCTGGTTGGGTCTTTGTGGTGACTTCACTTATCCACATGCCATAGAATTTTAGATATCAACACATTGGAAACTTCTCCGGCCATTATGGCCTGAATGTCCATCCTTTGACCCTATCATAAGAATATTATAGACTACAGCTTTCTGCAACCCAAATCATACGCAACTCAGGGCATTTTGACCACTCAAGAAGATTGATGGTGGTCAATGTACATGTCCCTGCTGCTAGCGATTCCCATTCTTTCCTTTCTTCTCTGTAGTGCACAGCAGGGTCTTAAGTTGAGAATTGTGTGGGTAATTCAATGCATTCTGTTTGTACAATGCAGAATACATCAAGCAACCCCAAGAGTGGTTCTCAGCCACCAGATGTGAACAAGACTTTAGATGAAGGTAAGAGTATATCAATATACATACATTTCTGCCATCAAACAATACACTTGAGAAGGAAGGTAGTCTGACCATGGAAAGTAGACAAAGACACTTAAGGGCTTGTTTACAAATGCCAGCAATGGGCTCCAGAAGAAAAAACAGATGCAATGTTTTTAGCATCCTTTTTTTGTAGGGGCAGGTCTTTGCACTTCCCAATGGAGCATAAGTGTCTGCACTTTCCTGGATGAATACAGCATGAGGCAGTGTTCTATTTCTATTGCGTGGGCTGTTGATGGCATAAAGGTCTCCCCTGTCCCAGCCTTCTACTTGCCCCAAATTTGAGGGTTTTTCTAGGTTCTATAGGTACAAATCAGTGGGAGTACCCAAACCGAGGTTAGCCTTTACAAATAAAAAACTTCTTTAACAATATAATAATCACATTTTCCCTTGTCTTCTAGAACTCTCCTAAAAAAACAGCTTCTGTTCAGGAGTCTGAATGACTGTCATTGCCAGTTTGTATGCATTGCAGCTGCATGCTGGGAAGGTTGAAGATAATCCATATGACAAGGATACACTGGCAATGTGTGAATTCAGTCCTTTTTAAATTAATCATTTATGAATGCATGTTTTGAGCTGAAAACCCTTAGAAACATCCACTGTTACATTTATTACAATATATTGTTTATTGACCTGTATATAAACCCCATAGAAATTAATATATTTTTGCATTGCCTTGTCCAGTATATTATTAAAGTTGTGTTTCTGAGACTCGCTCGTGCTTTGTCTATAGAATGTGGGGCAATTGTTTACTGTACATCCCATGATAAATTTTCCTGCCTGTAACCACAATGGCCTACTTTGGATGGAATTTAGAGTGTAAAGAAGTGTTTATTCACAGTAGATAAAAGCAAGACAAATTATTTAGACTTTAGAACAATTATCTTGCTGTTTATCAACGCCAAAAAGCATCAAGTAAGTATAAGAGAATCACAAAGGTCGCTCTATTAAAAGATGCCCGAGGGTCAGAAAATAGAAGTTTAAGAGGGGAAATGAAAATTGTATACAGATACGTGTCAGATCAGAACAAAGGTCTCTCAGAACATTTTACTGTCTTGGGGCAGACAAAAAAAAAAACACGAGGACACATGGACTTCCTCTGAAATTCAGGGAAAATGTGTTTCTCTGTGTCCAAAGGGAAGGGTTCTTAGTTGGTATTGGGATGAAAAGTCTATAATGGGACTAAAAATTCAACTTTTACAAGGTTTATGAAATAAAGGTAATAAAAGAGGAGAGGAAGAGGATTTAGGGGTAGATAGTAGGATATGGAGAGCACTCATATCACTTTCATTTATGGGTAAAAATAATATGCTAAACAGAGCTTAGTTCAGGGCACCAGGTTCAGTTAGCATTTTGGGCCATCATGTAAGAGTCCTAATGGCCCCCATACACGGGCCGATAAAAGCTGCCAACAGACCAAGTCGGCAGCAGATCGGGCCGTGTGTAGAGCCCCCAACGGGCTTTCCCGATCAATATCTGGCCAAAATTGGGGATGCCAATTGGGGAAGTTGATGCGGTCTCGTGATCCCTCCGCCCGTTTGACCTTCGTTCTGATCCGATCATTGTTCCCTAAGGCCCACGATCGGATCAGCCCAATATCACCCACTTCAATGTGGGCATATCGGGAGAGATCCACTCATTTGGCGACATCGCCAAACGAGCGGATCTCTACGTCTATGGCCACCTTAAGACGGCATAAAGAAGGTTTCCAAGGTTTGTGGATGTGTTTCTCATAGTCAATATTTTGGGAGATTTCAGTCACTATCTGGGCAGGAGATGTTTTCATTTCTACTTTCTACTCTGGCTAAGATGTGTTTCAAAGTATTGAAAGTGTGATGGAACCTTGATCTTTCGAAGTTCCAGTAGAAGCCGCAGTAGTTCCAATTCCAGGCAATATGGTAATTTAGATCTTGGTTATCCTGGATACATGGGAGTCCGCAGATCATTTTCTGAGGTGGAGATAAGTAAACTAATATCACACAGGGTAGCATTCCAATGAAGATGAACCTATTCATGACAATGAAGTAGAAACACAATTATGCATATGGTACTAAATGAATACACTCCTAGCTAAATTCATTTTCATTTATGGAAACATTTACAACTGTTATTGTAATTTAATGCTACTCTGCTCTACTCAGCAAAGGTGATAGCCTCAGTTTTGGAACTAGCTGAAGAAGTCAGGGTGGGGCAACTGCCCCCTCTTTCACCCTTCTTCAGACACCCATGTCTTGGTAGTAGTTGTTGATATTTACAAAAAAGTATGTAGATTAGCGCCTACCGCAACGGAGAAAGCAGAAACCCCAAATAGTGCAGCAAGTTTAAATATTGCGACAGTACCTAGTGCTAAAAATATTCACTTAGGTCTACTATCCCTTTAAATTCTCTGTTAATAGTAGGGATACATGCAGTCAGTTCTTTACATCCAATCAGTTTCCACCACCATATGGCCAAATTTACTACTTACAAGACGACCATTTAATATATATTACCCTTAATTTTAGCAGATCCCTCTGTTCCTCTAGGTCCACTTCTTTTACTCCCATGCAGAGAGATACAAATTCAAATAGAGTGTAATACCATTTATTCAGCTAAAAATACTTTAAAACTATCTTTGCTCTCACATTTGGTTGTTTGAAGCCAATCACACATATACAGAAATATCACAGGTTGTTTGTGCTTATAGAGGGACCATGCTGCCGTGTTCCCCTCCACACGAGGGTGAGGGTGTATTTTATCTGGAGTCCAGTATAGAAGTTCCAAAGCTTTCTCCATGAGGTTTAATGATTTTGACTGGGCCCATTTTTATTATAATAAATACACATATATGCCTGTTAGCAGGACACTTGTTTCTCCAATTCGTTTGGGTACAGCTTCAACTACTGTCAGTCCAATGTCATAAAAAATAGTCACAATTAAAGTCAACACATATAGTTATTGGGGACTTGCTGGATATACTAAGACCTAGTTAATTATACAAAAGGTGCATGCTTGGCAGAGGTAGTTCCAGGATCTCTAATTCATGTACTGTAGTGGGACTAAAGAAGGCAACGCTTGCGCAGTTGTCCCGGAACAGAAAATTGCTCCAACTGCGCATGCACAGCTCCCATTCCAAAAATTACCGAAGAGAAGAAGATGGTGCCCGTGAACTCCGCTTGACAGAATCTGCATGGAGGGGTAAGTAAAGACTTAAGTAAAGGGGTAACACTTAGGCTGGGGGGAGGAGGGAGGGGGGTCTATGTAGGGTAGGGTTTTTTTTAACTTTTGAGTTTGATCCTCCTTTAATACTCACAAGCACTTGAGGTAGACAGATATGTTCAAATGCACAGCTTAACAATGGCACCACTGTGGAGACAGCTTGATGGTTGAAGCTACACCTTTAAAGGGCATGTAAAGGCAAAAAAAAAATAATAATCCCATTTTTACTTTCTTTAATGAAAAGGAAACCTATCTCCAATATACTTTAAATAAAAAATGTGTACTGTTTTTATAAGAAACCTGACTGTATGCAGTGACATTCTCTCTTCATTTACTGCTGTGGATAGGAATTGTCAGACGGTCCCTAACTGCTCTGCAGGGAAACAATCATACTTATGAACAGCAGGGGGAGCCCCCACCTTACTTCCCAGCCATGCAGAACTCAAGCAGCTTTGTTTATGACGATCCCTAAGCAGCCCAGACCACACTGAGCATGTGCACAGTCTTAGTCTTGCAAAGATGTTTAACAAAGTTACAAGATGGTGACCCCCTGTAGCCAACTTTGAAAGCATAAATTATTTGTTTGATTATGCTCACTGTGGTCTATTCACTGACAATGATGCCTCAAGTGGAGCTACTTCCAGCCATCAATCCTAAGGTGAAGCACAAAACAACTCTTTCTTAGTATATGGCTAAGTATCATTATCATTGTTCCTAGAATGTTCTATGATAGAGCTATTATATTTCTATCTAAACGTCATTCATGGGGCCCCTGCTCTGTGACTTCTCTAAAGGGTTGGTTCCCTTAGGGCCAAAAGTCTTTATTTGCACCTTGTTCAACCCAGGCTCCCCAGCACCCTGGTCAGAAGATGGAGGTCAAAGCAGAAGAACCAGGATGTACTGTAACAATCACAATATTGAAAGTAACAGGAAATGGTCATTGATATCCCTGGGCCAATGGGGAATGCCAACCCACCCAGGTACCAGGACTTTTAAGTATAATAAAATATAAAGTACCATAGAGATAACCATATAGAAACCTACATAAGTAGTAATAACTAAATACAGTAATTCAACAACTATATCAGAATTTAAAGTAGTAGTAGCTCTAGAACACCTTCTACAGAATTGACTTCATGATACAATAATGGATTGTTAGACAACTAATTTGTCTAGTCTCCAGTCCTGTACAGATACAGTGACTAGCGTATTGCTTGTCGGCCCAAACTATGAGCTGAATCCTGGTGCCATATTATGGGTATTAAGACGAGTATTTCCTTCAGTCAAGTGGCATTAACATGGGCACAAAGCTCTCACGCACTAATGCAAATCTTATTATGACATTTTGGGAGAAGCATAAAACATGAAAACATTCAAAGCTTCTCCCAATAGCAAATAATTGAATTAGTTTAAGGTTTGACCAAACAATTAAATAATAAGCTCAATAAACCTACATTGAATGTAAACTGAAGAATCCATAACCTTTTTCCATCTCTTTTCAAACCCACAGAACCAAACTCATTTTGTAAGGCATTATCCACTTGGTGCTCTGATCTTTGTATGTGAGATATTCTGGCGCCATGAAATATGGGCTGCTGACTTGTCCATACACGACCAAGATGGGATCCTATTGGAATGTGTTTGGGTCAAAAACCATGCCCTTCAATCTGTATTTTATGGGGGCTTGAACTGATTGATCTGATGTAAATCGGGCCAGATGGAAAATCCTGCTGGCCAAGGTTTTCATGAGGTTGTGGTTGACATATCTCTAGCTCTACCATGTTATCTGATCAATGGGGGGTCCCTATATTCCAGGGGTCCCCAATTTTTTTTACCCATGAGCCACATTCAAATGTAAAAAGAAGAAGTCCCTGGGGTGCCAAATAAGTGCTGTGCTTGGCTATTTGGTAGCCTCTATGTGGACTTGCAGCCTACAGGAGACTCTGTTTGGCACAGTACCTAGTATTTATGCAACTAAAACTTTCCTCCAATCCTGGAATTCAAAAATAAGCACCTGCTTTGAGGCCACTGGGATCAACATCCAAGGGTTTGGTGAGCAACATGTAACTCGTGAGCCATAGGTTGGGGATCAATGATCGAATCCCTGGCACATGGGTGTCCAAATTGGACAAAGAGCCACTTACTTGCACAGCATTAACTGTTGCTGCCTGCCCAGCCTCCACTAAATGATGTAGAAAGAAATTGAATAGTTAAAACTATTCTGTAGCCAAAAGATGCCATGTTATTTCACCCCTGCACGGCCTCAATATCGCCTCAAAACATCTAAAACCAATGAAATAATCCAGTTTTTGTTTATAAAGAATAAATAGAGACTGGAGAGTTTAATGATCAGTCTTATGACAGAGAGAGAACACATTAGCTGTAGAACGCTCATTGATGTCATATATCTGCTGCAGTCATTGCTGTTATTTTTTTTTATTACTTATTCTTGAAAACGACAAGCCACAATATTGTTAGAATAAAATACAAGTTTCCCTGGTGGTAGTAAAACGAGTTGGCAAAACAGAAGATCGAAAAAATGGGTCTCTATGAATTGTTTTATACCCTTCTAAAGGAGTCATCAGAGGGACCGTCAGACATATTGCGGTTTTATAAATCACCCTCAGCATCAGGCTTGCCAGGTCTAATTTTCAAAACCAAAAATAGAAATAGAAGGCACACCCCCAATAAAGCAAAGTGAGGTGCAATACTTACGGGACTCCCCAATAGAGTCACCAAGGTTAGTGGAACATTCCTAAAAAGCGTTTTGATGGCTTTGGGGCCATTTTTGTTATTTTTCTTTTGATGGAATAAAATAAATGTATTTTAATTTCGAGTGTGCAGACTTTGCTTTTTTTGTAATTTTCAAACCCAGCCAAAGTTAGCTACAAAACCAGCGCAAAACTGGGCACTTCAAAAGTATCCCAAAAATAGCACAATATGTGCAGTGAAAAAAAGTCTAAAAATTAAATGAATATATGTGAAAATACACCTTTTTCAAATTTTTAACTGTTTCACAAATTTTCCCATGAAGCAAAATGGGACAGATTCGCCTGTCACCAGGGGTGTAACTACATGGGGGGGGGGGGGGGGGCAGGAGGTATAGGAGCCCCATAAAGGGGGTAAACAGCTCAACCTCTAGATATTTTGGTGGCCAGCAGATTTTTGACCCAAATTTGTCTGAAATTGAGGAAAATCACGGGAAAATGTGAGAAAGAGACATGGGAGACTGGGGTACAAACCCTAAAATCTGGTAATGCCCAACTTCTACACAAGTCAGTCCCATTGCATGCTGGGTATTGTAGTCTTACATTAAACTTGGCAGTCGGCAAATTGTTCAACAAAAACTACACTACCCAGCATGCATTGGGAGATGCAGGCTTGGCACATTTGGGCAGGAAAAAATTTTGGCTAGTTTCCAGGGTACAAACCAGCCAAAGGCCCAAAAAGTAGCCCAAATCTGTACCTTGGCTAGTTTGTACTGCTTGGGCTTTAAATTAGTAGCCCAATCTGGCTGGAAAACCGCCAACCTGGCAACCCTGCTCAGCATTTAGGCAATGAAGAATAAAATGCAGTTCCTAATGCCAATCTTGGATAAAGGGACATTAAAGCTTGAAAAATACCTTTAGGCTATAGTAACACTGAGCTGATTCTCGGGCTTTAGATCAACCCAGGTTAATTATCAGCCCCTACGTCTGCACCTATAGCCACGACTATTGGGTGCTAAAATGCATACTCACACATTTCAGTGCCGAAATCCACTTTCTGTAGATGATCCCTGGCCAAGACAATGGTTCCGGGTGCAGACACAGAAGAGGCGATGATTCTTAACCTGCATTTATCCACAAGCCAAGAACCAGACCAATGTAGCCTTGGCCTTATTAATGCTCTGCATTGATCCTCTCTGTCTGTGCTTGTTATAAATGATGGGCTGGTGATTCCTAAGGAACATTGCTCAGAAGCATGTTAGGATTTGGTTAGCCACTCACGGCTCCACCTTCATACAGGGAAATATATTCTGCAGTTCCCTGCCAGGTCCATCTAGCTGCTGATTGGATGTAGCAAAGAGATACTAGCTCTCCTGCACACCACTGGAAAGCGGTCAGCTGGAAGCCGAATGGCTGGTACTAATGAGGTTTTGGGAGAATATCATTATGGCAATTGTGTGCCTGCGGCGCTGCTCCCTCACTCCACTTCAATATTGTCCTTATATCATTCTCCTCCATGTGGTTGTATGACCATAGCATTATATATTTTATATGCAGCTACTGCTCTTCACAAAAACGGAACTAAACCTAAACAAAGAAATGCTACACATTGTGTTTTGTGCTTCTGTACCAGCCCAAGGCAACCGCAGCCTTTAGCAGTAAAGATCTTTGTCTCCAAAGATGCCCCAGTAGCTCCCCATCTTCTTTTCTGCTGATTCACTGCACATGCTCTGTGCTGCTGTCACTTACTGAGCTTAGGGACCCACTCAGTATATACAGTATATAGAGCATATACACTACACAGCACAGGTCTGATTAATTATTAAGTAAACCATAGTAATAGTATTAGTAAGAAATTATTAATTAATTGTTATTCTAATTACATGGCAGCTCAGAAACCAATACAATTAGCACCACAATGTAATAATCAGCCTATTAGCATCAGTGTATATTACAGACAATCCTCATTTTCTGCTTAATTTCCCACAACCCCTAAGCTTAGTTTCTCAACAGCCGCCCGAGAACACTGAGCATGTGCAGTGCCACTGACAAGGTCCAAGATGGGGAGCTCCTTTGACAGTAAAACGGATACCAGCACAGCAAGGCTATTACAAGCGGGATACATCCTGCATATTTATTGGAAGCAAGCGATGTAACGTTTTCAGGGTGAGAGCCCATCACAGTGTGATTGGCCATTTGGTAGCCCCTAAGAGGACGGGCAGACTACAGGAGGCTCTGTTTGGCAACACACCTGGTTTTTATGCAGCTAAAACTTTCCTCCAAGCCTGCAATTCAAAAATAAGTTCCTGCTTTGAGGTCACTGGGAACAACATCCAAGGGTTTGGGGAGCAACATGTTGCCCATGGGCCACTTGTTGGGGACCACTGCCATAGAGCTTATATTTAAAGTGGCTGGAGATAAATGAGAAGCTACCATGTACTGCTATTCACAGTGGTTTGGAAATTGGCCAATAAGGGCCAAGACTGACTAGCCTTCTTCCAAGCAGCAAGACTCGTATGGTCCCTGATTTATTCCTTCAGAGACAGTGGCCATGTTTTCCTAAAACAGAAGTTAATAGGGCTACTGCACATTTCTTAATCATTGTCTTAGAAAGGCTTTGTTCTTTGTATTTACTTAAATTCTATACTGAATGTTCTCTCTTTCCTAAAGCTTTGTTACCTCTGGAATGAACTGGTAGTGATAACCAAATGATTTGGCAAGTGACTCTTTTTTCTATTGCTGTTTCCATTATATAAATGACTTTATGTTGTTAATCGACTAATGAAGCAAATATGGCAAATCCCAGCCCACCTCCCTTCCTTTCATTTCTAACCTCTGTGCCACTCTCTTTAAATCTATAAAAGGATAACAAACGCATATTTAAGTTGAAAGCCTGATAATGCACTAATCTGTTAAATCCACAAGCATTTACAAAAAAAAAAAAACCCCAAAACCACTGGTGTTGACAACATATTTATATTGTAAAGAGATTTAGCATGACCCAGATTTTTATGAGAAAGCACTTCAATCCTTGGATACATTTCAGGGAATAATAGAAATGTAAGTGATAAACAGCTTTGGAAAAAAAATAGATTGGGTTTCACCTATTCCTATCAATTTGATGGCAGATCAAGCCGTATATTATTTACTAAAAGATTGTTTGAAAAGCCTTGTGCTATTATTTTATTGTATGGTTGAAGGGTACAGCTGTGCAGGTGTGGGATCCGGAAACCCGTTATATAGAATGCTCTGAGTTTCGGGAAGGCCATCTCCCATAGACTCCATTTTCATCAAATCATTCAAATTTTCAATGATTTCCTTTTTCTGTGTAATAATAAAACAGTAGCTTGTTCTTGATCCCAACTAAGATATAATTAATTCTTATTGGAAGCAGAACAATCCTGTTGGGTTTAAATAATGTTGATATGATTTTGTAGTAGACGTAAGCTATGGAGAACCAAATTACAGAAAGACTCCTTATCTGGAAAACCACAGGTTCCAAGCATTCTGGATAACAGGTCCCATACCTGTATGTATGTATGTATATATATATATATAGACATATAACTAGATAGGTGCACTCAGATAGCCATGTTAATGCCTAGGTGCTGGACAAAAATTCATATCTATAAAACAAAAAAACTTCCACACACATAGGTCTTGATAAGTGAAAAAAAGCTGGTAGATTTATTTCAACGTTTCGGCTTACAAACTCAAGCCGTCATCAGGAAGGGCAGAGCCTAAGGTGAACATGAAGTTATATACACACACAGGATTCAAAAATGGCGCCAAAACCATGCCAGTGACATCACAAAAAGTGGGTGTGGTTATAGTACTGAGTGCATCAGTGATAGTGATGGAGCTGAGCCAATCGTGTGCATTATATCAGTGGTAGTATCAAAGGAGTGCACCTATAGGCCCAATATCAGAGAAGCCCTGTTCAATACAATGGTGTCTTATCTGTTAATTGCTATGTAACAATGCCTTTCTCCTTTTTTCCAGCTTGAATGGCTGTCCCCATGGCTACACAGCAGCTTGTTTATATAAACTATAGTAGTACTTATCTGTTATCTACTGTGTATCCTGTACTTGAATGACTGCCCCCATGGCTACACAGCAGCTTGTTTATATAAACTATAGTAGTACTTATCTGTTATCTACTGTGTATCCTGTGCTTGAATGGCTGCCCCCATGGCTACACAGTAGCTTGTTTATATAAACTATAGTAGTACTTATCTGTTATCTACTGTGTATCCTGTACTTGAATGACTGCCTCCATGGCTACACAACAGCTTGTTTATATAAACTATAGTAGTCTTTCTGAAGCAAGCACAAATCTTTTACCAGTGCAGTTCAACATTATATTTTAATTACTTTGATACACTTTCAGTTTTTTTGTGTTACTGTTCCTTTAATTAAAAAGGATTTTGGGATTTTTGAGGATAACACGCTGTGTAACTCTAGGCAGTGTCATTCTGTGGCTACTAAAGCAAATAAAGTTCTGTCTTGTATAAAAAAGGGCATTAACTCAAGGGATGAAAACATAATTATTCCTCTTTATAGGTCCCTGGTGAGGCCTCATCTGGAGTATGGGGGCAGTTTTGGACTCCAGTCCTTAAGAGGGATATAAATGAGCTGGAGAGAGTGCATTGTAGACATTAAAGGCCACCCTTTTAGCAATACAAATAGTTCTTTATCAGGAAGGTAATAAGGATCTGTAATGCCCCAACGGAAGCCATTGTGATGGCAGATTGTCAGATGATCAGCAAAAGCAACTGAATTACTCATCCATTTATTGATCTGCTTGTTATCATGTACAAATATCTTAAAATCCTGATATTTTGGAGGGGAAGGATGAGAGAGGGATTGGAAATCAATACATAAAAATCACTTGGTGTCAACCTTCGTTCCAAGCTCTACTGAGCTGCTCTATCTGCTCTCAAACATGACACATTGATTTCTTCTGTTTTTCAAATTCAAAACCTACATTTCAAAAGACTTTCTATAAAACTATAATAAATTAGCATTATTGCCAGATAGGGAATTATGTTATTTTACTGGATTTTGTACAAGCCATATAGGTATATACTGTAGATATTTTTTATTTATGCTTTTGATCTCTGGTGTGAAGACCCTATACCCAATAACAGTTGGCTCCCCAGTTGAGTTGATTTACAGTCTTTCAAAATTATTATTTATGCCAGTAAGGTTATGAGATCCATTATCGGGAAATAATGTGTAAATAGACAAAACTGGAAAAATTAAATGTTTCTGACCATAGTACATCTCCCTAACTTTAACACTTTAGAAATAGGCTTCATGCATGTAGGTTTATGTTTATGAAACTATGGAGTCACAGCTAAATATTTGATCCCAAAAGAACACTAAAAATCTGTGGAATAAACTGAGATGCACTGAAAGGTTCGTGCCCAGTGAGGTAGAAGGAGGTCATAGACACAGACTCTAACATCACTGTTCACTAACATAGTAACTTAGTAACATAGTGAGTTAGGTTGAAAAAAAGACATGTCCAAGTTAAATTTTTAAGTCTGTATATAACCTGCCTATCTGCCAGTTGATCAAGAGGAAGGTGAAAAACCCCATTTGAAGTCTCTCCAATTTGCCTCCTTCCTGACTCCAAGATGCAATGGAAATAGTCCCTGGATCAACTTGTACTATGTTATCATAGTTATCATATCTCCCCTTAAGCGCCTCTTCTCCAGCGTGAACATCCCCAATTTGGCCAGTCTTTCCTCATAGCTAAGATTTTCCCTTTACCAGCTTAGTTGCCCTTCTCTGTACCCTCTCTAATACAATAATGTCCTGTTTGAGTGATGGAGACCAAAACTGTACGGCATATTCTAGATGGGGCCTTACCAGTGCTCTATACAGTGGAAGAATGACCCCCTCCTCCCTTGACTCTATGCCCCTTTTAATACAGCTCAAGACCTTATTTGCCCTTGATGCTGCTGACTGGCATTGCTTGCTACAGCCAAATTTATCATCTACAAGGACTCCAAGGTCCTTTTCCATCATGGATTTGCCTAGTGCAGTCCCATTAAGGGTATAAGTGGATATTTTTACATCCCAGGTGCATGACTTTACATTTATCAACATTGAATCTCATTTGCCACTTAGCTGCCCAGATTGCCAGTTTGTCAAGATCGTGTTGCAAGTGCCACATCCCGGATGGAATTAATTGGGCTGGATAGTTTTGTGTCATCTGCAAACACTGATACGATACATTACAACACCCTCCCCTAAGTCATTAATGAACAAGTTAAATAAAAGTGGACCCAATACTGAGCCCTGAGGGACCCCACTAAGAACCTTACTCCAAGTAGAGAATGTCCCATTAACAACCACCCTCTGTACCCGATCCTGTAGCCAGTTTCCTATCCATGTGCAAACAACTTCATTAAGCCCAACAGACCTTCATTTAGAAAGCAGTCGTTTGTGGGGCACATATTTGGCAAAATCCAAATAGATCACATCTACTGCCCCCCCCACTGTCCAGAATCTTACTTACCACATCATAAAAAGCAATCAAATTCGTCTGACATGACCTATCCTTCATAAAGCCATGCTGATTGCTGCTCATAATGTCATTCACTAGGACAACATTTTGAATGTGATCCCTTAACAAGCCTTCCAATAATCTAACCTGTCTTCCACAGAATCCCTTACTGCACCCTCACCCCCATGCATGTTTAGGATTTCCCTGCATTCATAAGAATGGAGATCTCATCAATATCAGGAGTCCAGAGACAGAAAGTTTTAAGTAAGAAAAGCAGAAAGCAAAGTCTTATTTAAGGCCGGGCAAAGTGTCAGGGCAGGCAGGCAATTAAACTGAATCTATCCCATACTTAATTCATTGTTTAAAGATTCTATTAATTGAGTCATCACTGGTATTACAAAGGCAAGGTAACATGTTTAAATTAACAATTAAAACAAAATAATATTTAAAAATCTGAATTATTTAACTATAATAGAGTCTATGGAGGATGGCTTTCCTGTAATTTTCATGAATGATGGGTTTCTGGATAATAGATCTTATACAGGTATGGGACCTGTTATCCAGAATCCTCGGGACCTGGGGTTTTCCGAATAATGGATCTTTCCATTATTTGGGTCTTCATGCCTTAAGTCTACTAGAAATTCATTTAAACATTAAATAAACCCAATCGGCTGGTTTTGCTTCCAATAAGGATGAATTATATCTTAGTTGGGATCAAGTACAAGCTACTGTTTTATTATTACACAGAAAAAGGAAATCATTTTTAAAAATTTGGATTATTTCGATAAAATGGAGTCTATGGGAGACGGCCTTTCTGGATAACAGGATTCTGAATACCTTAATTGGTATTATATATAATTTAAAGTTCAACACAGAGCAGTTTACAACCTTTTTTTTTTTTAAAAAAAATGGTGTCTCTATGAATTGTGCATAAAAAGGCTCTTGTCATGATTTATTTAACTGGTGTTAAATAAATTCGGAGCTTTCTGGATATCAGGTTTCCGGAGAAGGGATCCTATACCTGTACCTGTATTCTCATTTCTTACTGTACGGCTATTGCAGTGCCTGAACCATTTATGTCTGCACCATTTATTAAGGTGTCATCACCCCACTGACAACAGATCCAGCACTAGTCAATACCCCATGCTTTACTTGAGCTGTAACATAATAGAAGGACTAAAGGTCTGCTGACAGTTTGGGTAACATCAAAGATGAGATATTACACATGAGTTATTACACATGAGATATTACATGTTATTAAGTCTCTCAATGTAAAAGACTCAACGGTTAAAGGAGAAATCTCCCTGTTATAGAGATAACTGAAATGCCATGATTGAAGCAATTTATATTGACTCTTACTTGAAAGCAGAAAAATGGTTTCAATAATAACCCCTAACCCCAAGTCTGTGTGACCTGCTTATAAATGGTGTAATATGTTCCCCAGTGTGTGCACTTGCTCCACAACCAAATACACACACCTCCGCGTAGATTTTGGTACAATTTTGTATGGCTGCCGACAGTCACAGACATAATCAAATAGAAATGATTTGTTGGTAATGAAATATTGCAGTGAAAACACACAAACCAATTCCCATGCTGCGGTCAAAGCAACTTCCCCTTTAATTGTCAAACTAATGTCAATAACAACCATGAAAAACAAATTGTGTTGATTAAATATTTACCATTGATAGAAGGCGTAAGAAAATTCTAGAATGTTCCAAAGGCAGAAGTTCATTTTTGCCTCCCTGGTGACAAATAGTCATTTTTAGATGTCGGGAAACTTTTGTCAGTGAATTCAATAACCAATTGTTTATGCAAATTAAAAGAGAAATACAAGGGGGTGGAAGGAAATACAATTAGAAAAAATAAAGACATTTAGGGGGTTATTTACTAAAATTTGAATTTATCTCATATTTTATTTAAAAAAAAAAAAACATGACCAAACTCGCACGCCTGATTTTAGCTTATTTATTAATAAAAAAACTAAATTTAATTACAAACTCGATAAAATTGAGCAAAAACCAAAATCACTCAAATTGTTTGGGCTTTTTTTTTCCAGAATCACTCTGGAGATTTTTCCAAAAAACCCGCCAAAAAAGCCGGATTATTTGGCTAAACCCAGCACAGACCATGAAAACTTCAAATTGAGATAGGTGCCTCTCCCACGGGATTTATACAGGTCCTCGGCAGGTCTGAGATGGCAGATTTTCGGATTTGGGATAATTGCAGCATCGAGGTATAATAAATCTCAAAAAATTCAAGTTTTATTTCCATGAAAAATTTGAAATTTGCCCCAAAAAGCCCGACCAGAAAAATTAGGTGTTCAGTAAATAATTCCCTTATCACAGACAAGGGATTAAAGTGGCCTTTAATGACTAGGAGGGAGTAATTCATGGGTTAGGTTGAAGTGTAGCAACAGGTTTAGTTTAATATAATTTAATAATGTCCGAGTGCAAATATCAGCAGTTTTTTGTTTCTGTGGCACAGAGCAACAGGTTCTTTCAATAACAGCCTCAAATTTCACTAAACATTGGGATTCATTTATTGTGGACTTTAATGGCTAGGAGGGAGACATTTATGGGTCAAGGTTGAGGTGCAGCAAAAGGAAAATGAATCCCTTTTGTTCAGTTTAATATCATTTAATAACTTCCAAGTGCAGATATCAGTCATTTTTGTTTCTATGGCACGGAGTAACAGACTTTTTCAAGAACAGCTTCAAATGACACTAAATGGCAGATTTATCAAGGGTCGAATTTCGAAGTGAAAAAACTTTGAAATTCGACCATCGAATAGGTGTAGTTTGATAGTCGAAGGTTTTTTCCGCTAAATTGAAATTGTAAATCCTTCGATTCGTACGATTTTACCAAAAATCCTTCGACTTCTCAAAACTTAGCCAACGGCTCATGTAGGTTATAGGAGGTTCCCCCATAGACTAAACAGCAATTCGGCAGGTTTAAGGTGGCAAAGTGTCAAAGTCAATGTTTTTTAAACAGACAGTACTTCGATTTTCGAATGGTCGAATTTGTGAAGTATTTGCAATTCGAATCGAAGTCGAAGTCAAATTTGACCTATTCGATGGTCGAAGCACCCAAAAAATACTTCGAAATTTGACATTTTTGAATTCGAAGATTTTCTTCGACCATTAGTAAATGGGCCCCTTAACATTGAGATTCATTTATTGTGGCCTTTATTGACTAGGAGAGAGTCATTTATGGGTCAGTTTAATATCATTAATGTATTAATATTGTTTAATATTTAACAAAGCCCGAGTGCAGATATCAGCAATTTTTGTTTCTGTGGCACGGAGCAACAGACTCTTTCAATAACAGTATCAAATGAGTCTAAACATAAGGATTCATATAAATAAATGCATTTTTGTGCAGTTAAAGGATAAAAAAATGTACAAAACTAAATAATCAGGATGCGGCTTCATAATAATAATAAATCTTGAAAAATTTGAGTTTTTCTTCCATGAAAAAATGAGATTTTTTCCCCCTAAAAGCCTGACCAGATAAATTCACGGTTTAGTAAAATTTACCAATACCCCTAAATGATTTTATCTGCAACACAAAAAAACAAAATTTCAAGAGACAAGATGGACAGTTGTTTTGACCTTGAGATGATCGGGAATTAGAGGGTTTGATAGACCTTTATCTACAGTTATTTTTGAAAAATGATGCTCATAGTTTTAAATTAACTTTTAGTATGATGTAGAGAGTGATATCCTGAGATATTCTGTGGTTGTTGAATTATTTAGTTTTTTATTCAGCAGCTCTCCAGTTTGCAATTATTAGCAGTCTGGTTGCTAGGGTCCAAATTACCCTAGCAACCATGCATTTATTTGAAGAGACTGGAATATGAATAGAAGAGGGACTGAATAGAAAGATGAGTAATAATAACGTAACGTACTATGTACTTCCTTGCAGTAATTAGGGCCTTTCTCTGCATCAGTGGCTTTTTGCAGAGATTTAGCAGCATTGCCCCCTGGGCAACGAGGCTGGGGGTGCAACAGGATTGTCGCAGGGCCGACCTATAAGAAGCAGAAGCACCAGATCACATGTCTGTTGCTCTGCCTGTCTTCCTTGTGCTGCTGGCCCCGCCCACTGACTTCCTTCTGCACCAGGGCTCTGCAGCAACTCTTCAGCGATGCGATTGGCCCTTCTGCTCCAGGAATAGTAAGTGGAGTTTATTTACACTCTTATACACACTTACATATATTTATTAATTCTTACACACTCATTTTACTAAAGACTCCTTTTTTTTTTGCATTTTATTTTGCTCACTTATATACACTTATACAGTAGAACCCCTATTTTACATTTTTCAGGGGACCAGAAAAAAAATGGTGTAAAATCCAGGAAAATGTAAAACCAGTGAAATGTATTAAACATAAAATATAGGTGGGACTACAAAATAACAACGTAAAATGAGGGAAAGCTTAAAATAAGTGGATGTAAAATTAAGGTTTTATTGCATTATTGTTCCTTATGTATCTTTAGTATAATTTTGCCGTTTGGTACTTTGGTATAGAAAGATGTATTTTACTTTGTTTGATCCTTCACAATATGTGCTTTCCAAAAATATATGGTTTTCTGGGGGTCTTTTTACAGTTTGGGGGACTTACTGTACATAACGCACAGTCTGGAAAATTCATATGCACGTTTTTCATTTGGGGTCTGTACATACCACATATTTGATAAATCTATGCATATTGCCATTAAACTATTCAGTAGACCTCTGACGTCCATATTTATGGGGATTTTTCTTTGTATGTAAAACATTGTCTGATATAAATGCGACAAACTGCAACATTTTTAGGCGACTTTCAGAAATGTTGTAAAAACCTCTATGTTTGTCTTTGTTGGATTCATCAGAATGTGTACTTTACAAAAAATATATGGTTTGGGGGGTCTTTGTGCTGTTAGGAGGGTCTTGTGGCACATAATACACAGTCGGGGTCTTTGTTCACAGAAGGTGAATCTGCAGCAGAGAAAATTCATATGCACTATATTTATTTGGGGTCCGCACATGACCACTTGCTTTGGTATATCTATGCATATGTGGCATCAAACTATTCAGTAGACCCTTGGTGTCAATATTTAGGATGTTTTACAATTGTATATAAGAAATAGGGTGAGATAAATGCGGCCAATTGCAATATTTTTAGGCGATTGAAAAATCAGAAGCATGCTGTTTTGTGGAGAGGTGTTTTGGAAATTTGGATGTTGCTCCCAGTGACCTCAAAGCAGGTTCTTATTTTTGAATTCCAGGCTTGCAGGCATAAAAACCAGGTGTACTGACAAACAGAGCCTCCTGTAGGCTGCCAGTCCACATAGGGGCTTGGAACATCTCATCTTCTCTTCTGTATGGGATTGAGCTAATAAAGTCTAGAATAACAATTGTACAGAGGATTTTCACTTACGCTACACAAGCTACAAAATAAAAATGATGTGTTAGATTTCTGTAGGTTATTTTGATCAGATAAGAAAGACAAGAACTGAAAGGTTTTATTGGCCTGCAGATAAATTCAGTTCAAGGATACCAAAAAAGGTCAGTTCTGCAGGGAATTGTGTAGACTATACATTATTGTAATGTGTACCTCTTGTCTTTGCCTGTAAATATAGCTAGCATCTCAGCCCTAAAGCAGAAACAAATCTGCTGTGTTATGAGAGAAAGGAAGACTTAAAAAACTCACTACAGGTCTAGGATCCATTATCTGGAAAACTCGTTATCTAGAAAGCTCTGAATTATGAGACCGCCATCCCAATTTAATGAAATAAGTCAACAGTTTAAAATATATTTTCCTTTTCTCTGTAATAATAAAACAGTACGTTGTACTTGATCCCAACTTAAGCTGGACGTAGACGTGCAGATTTGATTGTATGAATCTTTGTTTAGTACGATTTTCGGACCGCGTAAGGAGTGTCCCGACATTTTTCGTGCCACGTCGATTGGTCGTTCAGTAAATCAGACAGGTTAGAACTGTCGGCTAATGATAATATCTCTGCATGTATTGCTGATCTGCTGATATCAGTGTCACTAGCTTTTGTCCAACATAACTTTCATACTATTGCTGTTACGGCCAGAACATCTGATCTGTTTAGTTTTTTTTAAGCTGAAAGGTTAGATTGGGATGTCTGATTGTTTGTCCAATATTGCAGGTATATCTGCAGTTTATGTCGATATAATTGGTTAATTTAATTTACACGATTTTCTAGTAGACTTAAGGTATGAAGACCCCCTTATCTGTAAACCCCAGGTCACAAGGATTCTAGATAACAGGTCCCATTCTGGTATTACTTTTTAGAAAAAAAGATGTTTATTTTCTAAAAATGACACATTGTAGTAACAAGGTACCCATACAAATAATAATTTTTTATTTATTTATTTTTATTTTTTTTACTGAGTTTAAAGGGATACTGTCATGGGAAATTTTTTTTTTTTCAAAATGAATCAGTTAATAGTGCTGCTCCAGCAGAATTCTGCACTGAAATCCATTTCTCAAAAGAGCAAACAGATTTTTTTATATTCAATTTTGAAATCTGACATGGGGCTAGACATATTGTCAATTTCCCAGCTGCCCCAAGTCATGTGACTTGTGCTCTGATAAACTTCAATCACTCTTTACTGCTGTACTGCAAGTTGGAGTGATATCAGCCCCTCGCTTTCCCCCCACCCAGCAGCCAAACAAAAGAACAATGGGAAAGTAACCAGATAACAGCTCCCTAACACAAGATAACAGCTGCCTGGTAGATCTTAGAACAACACTTAATAGTAAAAACCCATGTCCCACTGAGACACATTCAGTTACACATAGAAGGAAAAACAGCAGCCTGCCAGAAAGCATTTCTCTCCTAAAGTGCAGGTACAAGTCACATGACTTGCGGCAGCTGGGAAATTGACAATATGTCTAGCCCCATGTCAGATTTCAAAATTGAGTATAAAAAAAACCTGTTTGCTCTTTTGAGAAAGGGATTTCAGTGCAGAATTCTGCTGGAGCAGCACTATTAACTGATTCATTTTGAAAAATGTTTTTTTCCCATGACAGTATCCCTTTAAATATATATTGTTCCTGAAGACGGCTTGAGTTTGTAGCCGAAACGTTGAAATAAAGATATTTTATTTTCTACACTTTGAACAAGTCCTGTGAGTGTGGTTCTTTTTGCAGTTCTATATATATATCTATACTGTATATGTACCATCTGTTAGTCCTAAACTGTTTTATCAATAATTTCATAATTTTAAGTCCTGCCAGTGCTGATCTTTTCTGGATATATATATATATAAGCAAAGCCAGCCTATTGGGTTTATTTAAAGCTTACATAATTTTTAAGTAAGGCGTAAGGTATGAAGATCCAAATTACAAAAAGATACAATATCTGGAAAACCCCAGGTCCCAAGCATTCTGGATAACAGGTCCCATACCTGTGTTCGTGTGTGTGTGTATATATAAATATATATATATAAAATGTAGCTGAGAAGTCTCTCCACTGATTTGGATGTTCAGTTTGACATAAGAAACTATATATAGAAGGACTTCGTTAGCATGAGTGAGGCAGAACTGACTGAGCTTCTCTGGAATTATTGGGATCAGAGTCTGGAAGTGCAAGGAATTCCTAAGGAAGGAAGCAAGTTGTAGTTAATTAGACCGGGGCCCTGGGACTTGTGGAAAAAAACCCAAAGGCAAATAATATTTGAACCAGCAGCAGACTGACAGCAAGGGAAAGCACAGTCATTTGTTAAGCTTAGACCCCTTATGACTAATTAGTAAGATGAATGTGATTAGACAGATTTACAGCACATTGATAGGTGTTTCCTTTGATAGCTAGAGATAAATCATCTGTTGCTGCACTATTCTGCATGCAGAAACAATAACCCTAGCAAGCATAAATAACTAGTGATCCCTATATATTGTCTGGGGAAGGTCAAATATGTTAGAAATGTTTATATGGGGAAACATAATTGATTAAAACCAATAAAAATGATAATGGTCGCAATCATTCTCAACTGGCTCCAGCTTTGCAGCAATGTGTAGGAATGCAGCTTTGGGGAGAGGTGTCTTATAATAACTGGGAGATCAGATCCCCATTGAAGGGTTAACAGCAATGACTTACCATTATGTAACCCTTGTGATTGATATAGTGATGTAGCCAATAGCTGCCTCTACCTAGTTTTTGCTCTCTTAGTAACGGGCAGATTCACTTATCTGCGAATTTGCGCCAGCGTCCGTTTCGCACCCATCGCAACACTTCGTCAGAAGAAAATGCGCTCAGACTGCGCCAATTCACTAATATCCTGGGCGCCGAACACTGGTGATTTTTCGCTAGCGTTTCTTTGGCAGTGCGACCATTTCAAAGCGAAGATGCGCTAGCGTTCATTTCTGCCTAGCAAAAATTCGCTCGTTTGTTAAGACTTTTGCAGGCAATCAGGCTGAAAAAAGGAAAAGTCGCCAGCGTCTTTTGAACTTTGATGCATTTTCGGCTCATAGGATATGATGTAAGTGACAGAAGATTGAGGAGAATCTAGCTACTTTATAGCACTTCCCCTGCTCTGAGGTGGTGAAAGCAAGAGGTAACGTTCAGTAAAATCCGCATTTTAGTGAATGCCGTTCGCCAGAGCGAAAAGTCGCCTGGCAATAGAGTGCGAATGACTGATATCGACAGTCTGTTTCGCTAGAGAATTGGTGCCTGTTAGTAAATTGGCGATGTCCCTACAGGTGGCAACACTGGCGAAAAGTCGGTAGCGTTAGCCACTTCGCTCTTTAGTAAATCTGCCCCATAGAGTATGGAATGCAGATCCTGCCATTGTTTCACTGGAGAAGAAGGATGTGAGAGCTAAGAAGCTCCTTCTCTTGGATTATATATTGGGGGAAACCTCTATTAGAATTCTAAATGAAGCAACGGTTGCTTGTCATATGGCATGCCAGTAGAAATGGAAAGAAGCCATTCAAACCCAAAAAGTTTTAGGTATTTAACAAGGTAGGAACTACACAAAAATACACTTTTTTTTACAGTGTCTGCACTTGGGGCATTTACATTCCATTACTTCTTAATGATCATATCACAAATCCCTAACTTGTCCAAAGGTTTTAAGCGGGTGATCTATTAGTACAGCAACCCCTGCTGGATCTGAAGCTCCAAACATCTGTGTGATCATCCGACATTCCTCATGTCCGTCAGAACTGACGCTGTCGATAGAGAAATAGGTGGGACAGGCCGTGTATCATTAGTGGAGCTTGACTGCTCCCCGGCCCTTGGCCAGATATTTGGAATAGTTCTTGTGCAGCTGCAGATTGAGGGCTGGGAATAGTAACAGATCTTGGCATTTCAATTCTGCTTCTACCTCTGTGCCCAGTATCCACTAGTAGAATGTTGGGGCAGGACCAATTGCAAGTGGTAGAAGTAGGGAAACAAGTACAGCTGAATATGGTTATAAAATAGGTGGTAAATATATTGTAATGAGAAAGTGCAGACGGAAAATGAAAATGGTAATGAGATTGTGAGGTTCGGCCCAAGTGCCTTTCCTTCTAGAGAAATAAGCAAAAAAAAAGGGATTGCAGACTCCACAATAAAAACTAGAAACATTTTATTGAATAGTTACAGCATATAAAATGCCCAAGGCATTTCAACCAGATGGTTCTTCATCATGGGAAAAAAATTGAAAAAAAGTGTCCCCTGATTGGTTGAAATGCGTTGGGCATTTTATATTATGTAACTATTTCAAAAATAGTTTAAACTTTTTATTTTGGAGTCTGCAGTCCCTTTTTGCTTATTTGGATATGGATTGGGCTGTGGATTAGCACCTCACTTATTTATTAGGATGTGCATTTCCCATTGTGATGCTGATACTATTTTCCTTCTCCGGAAAACATTGTGACATTTCTACTGCTAAAAGCACAAACTGTTATATTGATCGATGCACATTCCCTGGCCCCATGTTTTACTTATCACTATCGTCATTACCCCCCTCTTAGCTCTCCTGCTCTGGGACTGGGGCTAGAGGGGTAGGAATGAAACACACTAGGAGCAATTGTGCTCTCTAGACTAAAAAGCCAAAGTTCCATTCAAAAATGTCAATTCATCTCTTCCAATAGACAAAGCTATTCCTCAGGCAGCCCCTTGTTTCAGCTGGTCAGTCACTGACGGTGGAGGAGTTGAAGGGAGAAATCTCCATCAATGTCCAAAACATACTGTAACATATGTCTGCATAAAGGGCACAAAAGCATTAGGCTGGTGAAATGAAAACTCCAGGCAAAAGTGTGGCGCTGCAGCAAGTAAAGCAGTTTCAAGGGGAAGTAAAGTCTAAAATAGAATAAGGCTAGAAATGCTGTATTTTGTATACTAAACATAGTAACATAGTAAGTAAGGTTGAAAAAAGACACATGTCCATCGAGTTCAACCTTTTTTTTTTTTTTTTTTTTTTTATTAACTACCTATCTGCCAGTTGATCCAGAGGAAGGCAAAAAACCCATCTGAAGCCTCTCCAATTTGCCTTAGAGGGGGAAAAATTCCTTCCTGACTCCAAAATGGCAATGGGACTAGTCCCTGGATCAACTTGGACTATGAGCTATTTCCCATAACCCTGTATTCCCTCACTTGCTAAACACCATCCAACCCCTTCTTATACCTATCTAATGTATCAGCCTGTACCACTGATTCAGGGAGACAATTCCACATCTTCACAGCTCTCACTGTAAAATACCCCTTCCAAATATTTAGGCGGAACCTCTTTTCTTCTAATCGGAATGGGTGACCTTGTGTCCGATGGAAAGACCTACTGGTAAATAAAGCATTAGAGAGATTATTATATGATCCCCTTATATATTCATACATAGTCATCATATCACCCCTTAAGCGCCTCTTCTCCAGCGTGAACATCCCCAATTTGGCCAGTCTTTCCTCATAGCTAAGATTTTCAATACCTTTTACCAGCTTAGTTGCCCTTCTCTGTACCCTCTCTAATACAATAATGTCCTGTTTGAGTGATGGAGACCAAAACTGTACGGCATATTCTAGATGGGGCCTTACAAGTGCTCTATACAGTGGAAGAATGACCCCCTCCTCCCTTGACTCTATGCCCCTTTTAATACAGCTCAAGACCTTATTTGCCCTTGATGCTGCTGACTGGCATTGCTTGCTACAGCCAAGTTTATCATCTACAAGGACTCCAAGGTCCTTTTCCATAATGGATTTGCCTAGTGCAGTCCCATAACATAAACATGAACTTACTGCACCACAAGCCTAATCAAACCAATAATTTATGCTTTCAAAGTTGGCCACAGGGGGTCACCGTCTTGTAACTTTGTTATACATCTTTGCAAGACCAAGACTGTGCACATGCTCAGTGTGGTCTGGGCTGCTTAGGGATCGTTATAAATGGTAAAAACAGCACAAGTCAAATAATATCTGCCAGAAGCCGATACATCAAGACTGATTAATAATCAGAATATACAGACTGCACTGGGATCTGTGTTGTCATGTAATCTAATATGGATTTTATAGTTTTTGTATTGTTTAATATAAACTTTCTCCAACTCTGCAGAACCAGTGGCTGCAGCAAAATAATCCTCCAAATAGAATCCCAGTTTATCTGTTTAAATCTGGCTCCATGATCTTTGTCCCTGCAGCTGGAGTTGGAAACAGTAAAGGGGATGTAAAGGCAAAAATAAAATCCAATACAAATCTCTACAGACTCGCTGACTGCTCTACAAGGAAACAAACAAAGCTGCTTGAGTTCTGCATGGCTGGGAAGTAAGGCGGGTGCTCCCCCTGCTGTTCATAAGTATGATTGTTTCCCTGCAGAGCAGTTAGGGACCGTCTGACAATTCCTATCCACAGCAGTAAATGAACTTTCACTGCATACAGTCAGGTTTCTTATTAAAAAAAAAGGTACACATTTTTTAATTAAAATATATTGGAGATATGTTTCTTTTTCATTAAAGAAAGTAAAAATGGGATTTTATTTTTTTGCCTTTTTTTGCCTTTACATGCCCTTTAATTCTGTACTGTACTGAAAAGCCGAATAGCGGGCAGGTCCGGACTGGGGGCCTGGGGCCCACCGGGGCTGTCGCAGAACCCCACTCCTGCCAGTGCCCAGGGCACCCTCCAGAACTCTGGAGCGCTTCCTCAAATATGACGTGCAAAATACGAGAAGCACATGCACAGATCTGGGGTGTCCTACTGGCCCAGTGGGTCCCTGGAGTGAATGGAAGAGAGCAGGATGGGCTTTCATTTCATACTCCCAGTGGCGGAACTTCCGGGGGAGCAGGGGGTGCGAGCGGGCCAGGGCCCGCACCCCCTCAGGGCCCCCCGGCAGTCCGTTCGCTGCTGAAAATGCAGCCAAATGCGGCTGTATGGAGGGGGGAGGGGCCCTGCTGCGCGTCACGCACCAGGGCCTGCCCCCCTCTAGGATCGCTACTGCATGCTCCAGTAAGTGTTTTGCAGCTGCCTTAGTAGAGGTAGCAAAGTAATTAGCTACAGGTGAGCTGTAGTTAAAAGGAGGTGTGAGACTACACCTCAGCACTTCCCCCTAGAGACCTTCTTGAGTGGCGGGAAGGAGTGCTTGTGAGTAGCTGGGAAAAGAGAGTGATTACCCTTGGGTTGAAGAGAGCTCCAAAAGGACTGGAGAGGAAGAGAGAACCCTCGCCCAGGAGACAAGTGTCTAGAGTGAGCCCAGAGAGGATTCTGGGAGATGTGTCCGCTGAAGGACAGTGAGGGCTAAAAACGTGGGTTAATGTATATACCAGTGAGGCTGTGAATTGGGACTGTGATTTCCTACGTGAAACCAGTGTTTTTGCCAAATAAGATCCAGCAAACTGCCTTCAAACTAAATGTGGTGTCCGTATCCTTTTCTGTGCTAAAAAACTGTGCCGTGGCTATGAGTTCAGCTACCGGAAGCTCACAATAACTTATATATATATATATATATATACAGGTCCCATGGGTGTCTGCACTCTTTTCTCTTTGTTTGCTGAGGTGCACGATCAAATATAGTATTATATATTCTACGTTTCGGTCCCACCTGGGGACCTTTATCAAGGTCCTTGATAAAGGTCCCCAGGTGGGACCGAAACGTTGGACACAATGCTGTGTTAAATAAAAGCACGTTTGATTCATCTACAAATGAGTGTGCTGATCCCTTCATCATATATATATATATATATATATATATATATATATATATATATATATATATATATATATATATATATATATATATATATATATATATATATAGAGGTTGGAAGGATCAGCACACTCCATTTTGCGATGAAAAAAAGTGTTTCTTTATTAAACACACATAACTCCTGTGTGTTTAATAAAGAAACACTTTTTTTCATCGCAAAATGGAGTGTGCTGATCCTTCCAACCTCTATGTATGATGTATTGATCGTGCACCTCGAGTTCATAAGCTAAGGAGTGCGGACACCACAGACAATTATATATATATATATATATATATATATATATATATATATATATATATATATATATATATATATATAGACACAGCGAGTGGAACGCACAACCATAAGGTGTAGAAGCCTGGGTGCCAGTACAATATCAGGACCAATTCTATATACATACAGGTGATGGCACTCCCAGAGAAAACAAAAGTTGAAAAAGGCAATATTGCTGATTAAATCAGGTTTATTATATCCGACGTTTTGGTTCTTATACTAAAACCTTCCTTCCTGTTTTTGTTCCCTGAGGAAGGTTCTAGTATAAGAACCGAAACGTCGGATATAATAAACCTGATTTAATCAGCAATATTGCCTTTTTCAACTTTTGTTTTCTCTGGGAGTGCCATCACCTGTATGTGTGTGTGTATATATCTATATCTATCTATCTATCTATCTATCTATCTATCTATCTATCTATCTATCTATCTATCTATCTATCTATCTATCTATCTATCTATATATATATATATATATATGTATATATATAGTCCTCATTGCACACAGTCATTTTTACATGATTTAAGCTTCTTTTCCAAGAAGATGAAATCCCTTGGCCCTCTAACCAAAGCCCGTGCTCACACATTATTATTGCAGAATAATTGACCCTAACGACCAAGTGTCACATGACTGTCAGTAGAATTAGGGCTGCAGTATAAATAAAAGGGCATCAGCACGGTTCAAGGCCTGTAGTTGATCAATGAATGCCAAAGCAACATAATAAAGCACAAAGGACACCTGAGCATCCGAATGTGGAATAAATATTTAAATTCTCAAGGCAAAGCCTGAAGCACACAATATATACAATATATACAATTTTGTACCTTGCGCTGATAGAGACCTCTGTGTAACACCAGTTAAATAAATCATGACAAGAGCCTTTTTATGCACAATTCATAGAGACACCAAGGGACCCTAGTTGGTTTAAAAAAAAACAGGTTTTAAACTGCTCTGTGTTGAATTTTAAATTATATATAATACCAATTAAAGTATGGGATCCGTTATTCAGAATCCTGTTATCCAGAAAGGCCATCTTCCATAGACTCAATTTTATCCAAATAATCCAAATGTTTAAAAATGATTTCCCTTATCTCTGTAATAATAAAACAGTAGCTTGTACTTGATCCCAACTAAGATATAATTAATCCTTATTGGAAGCAAAACCAGTCTATTGGGTTTATTTAGGGGCAGATTTATCAAAGGTCGAAGGGAAAATTTGAATTTAGAAATATATCATGTACTGTCTCTTTTAAAAATTCAACTTCGACTATTCCCCATCTAAAACCTGCCGAATTGTTGTTTTAGCCTATGGGGGACCTCCTAGGACCTATTTGGTGGACTTTTTTTTGGAAGTTTTGTTGGGGGAAAAACTTTGAATAGTACAATTCGAATGCGCTATTACGTCGATTGGTATGAATCAAATTCGATCAAAAATGGGCCTATTCGGCAAAAAAAAACAAAAAAACTTTGATTTAATTTCGGTTGGCCTTTTTGCATTTGGATTTCAAAGTTTTTCCAATTCTAAATTCGTCCTTTGATAAATCTGCCCCCTAATGTTTACATGATTTTCTAGTAGACTAGGGGGCAGCTTTATATTATATCAATTGGGAGTCCACATCTGATTTCCAACTTAGTTAAGCCTAAGGGACTCGCCCCAGTTCTCAGGCAATTATATGCAAAAAATTCCTTTATCCAAAGATAACTGTCCCGAGGCTTTTTTCAGTAAAAAAAATATCATTTTATTTAAATTAGCATTAAAACTCAGATACAAACTGACCCCACCAGGCCCACCTAGGGGGCAGCTTTATCAAGGGTCAAAGGGAAAATTCAAATGAAAGAAATTCAAATTTCAAGCTAATTTTTGTGTACTTCGACTAGGGAATAGTCCAAATTCGATTTGAATTTGAAAAAAGTTAGAGAATTCGAATTTCTAAATGTATCATGTACTGTCCATTCACCATCTAAAACCTGCCTTATTGCTGTTTTAGCCTATGGGGGACCTCCTAGAACCCATTTGGAGTCAATTGGCGGATTTTGAAAAATCAAAGTTTCTTTTGGAGAAAAACTACGAATCGTACCATTACGCTATTACTTCGATTCGTACGATTCGAGCGAAAACTGACCAATTCGGCCAAAAAAAAAAAAAAAGATTTAATTTCGGTTGGTCTTTTTGAATTCGAATTTTGATGTTTTTCAAATGCGAAATTCGACCCTTGATAAATCTGCCCCTTAAAGTATGAAGATCCAAATTACAGAAACATCCGTTATTAGGAAAACCCCAGGTCCTGAGCATTCTGGATAATAGGTCCCATACCTGTACTTTTTAACTTGAACACTATGGTGTGACCAGATGAACAATCTCAGCCATGAGCTCTACGCAGAATTGTTGCCTAAACCCCTAAGTTGCTCGTCTTTCTTTCCGTATAAATCTTTTCCACCTACTTGTCGGCTGCTTGTGTCATCTTTAAAAAGGCCCCCGTTTCCAGAGTTAAAAAGCCATAGGTAACATTTTCCACTTTTAGTGCCAAACCTGAAACTGTTGCTGAACAAATGTTCAACGTCCATATTCTGTTTACTGAGACGATCAGCCGCATGTATAATAGATGGGCCTATATTTATCCTTTAATTACAAACCGCAACTTCACTAGTGCAATAAAATAAGAGAACATTTGTAGCCCAGTGGAGGGGAGAGGCGAGGAGTAATGATGCCCATAGAACTGGTACCTTTCCTTTAGTCTTCTTGGCTGTAAGAAAACATAAAAGTTAATGGACTGAGATGTTGATGTTACATAAGAAAGGGACAATTTACATTCTACAGCTTTTTCCAATAGGCATTTTATTGGGGGGAAAACAATGTGGCTCACAAAACAAAGTTACCGAGGGCAGAACCAAGATGAATTTGTATATAAAAACAAAGATAATTGAGTGTATCATTCTCTTGCTAAGTCTAGTGATGGGGATCAGAGCTATTGCATAACACTGTAGGGATATTATTGGGGTCCAATAACTGTGTTGCTAATTAAATCTCATTGGCTGCCAGTAAATAGCGACGGGCAAATTTCTCGACAATACATTTGTAGCCTTACAGAGCATTTTTTTTTTAGATGGGTTCAGTGACCCCTATTTGAAAGCTGGAAAGAGTCAGAAGAAGAAGGGGAATAATTCAAAAACTATAAAAAGATGAAGACCAATTGAAAAGTTTCTTAGAATAGGCCATTCTAGAACCTACTAAAAGTTAAAGGGATACTGTCATGGGAAAAAACATTTTTTTCAAAATGAATCAGTTAATAGTGCTGCTCCAGCAGAATTCTGCACTGAAATCCATTTCTCAAAAGAGCAAACAGATTTTTTTATATTCAATTTTGAAATCTGACATGGGGCTAGACATTTTGTCAATTTCCCAGCTGCCCAAGTCATGTGACTTGTGCTCTGATAAACTTCAATCACTCTTTACTGCTGTACTGCAAGTTGGAGTGATATCACCCCCTCCCTTCCCCCCCCCAGCAGCCAAACAACAGAACAATGGGAAGGTAACCAGATAGCAGCTCCCTAACACAAGATAACAGCTGCCTGGTAGATCTAAGAACAACACTCAATAGTAAAAACCCATGTCTCACTGAGACACATTCAGTTACATTGAGAAGGAAAAACAGCAGCCTGCCAGAAAGCATTATTCTCCTAAAGTGCAGGCACAAGTCACATGACCAGGGGCAGCTGGGAAATTGACAAAATGTCTAGCCCCATGTCAGATTTCAATATTGAATATAAAAAAATCTGTTTGCTCTTTTGAGAAATGGATTTCAGTGCAGAATTCTGCTGGAGCAGCACTATTAACTGATGCGTTTTGAAAAAAACATGTTTTTGGATGACAGGATCCCTTTAAGTTAAAGGTGAACCACCCCTCTAAGGTTTTTCTTTAATTAAAGTCCGAATGCGGAAAATTTGAAAATTTGAGGGTGTTTTTTTACTATAAAATCCAAATTTTTAGTGGAAAAAAACCTTGGATTTTTCAAGATGTATTATACCCTGAGGATGGAAAAAGTCAGAATCCAAAAATCCAGCATCTGATACCCACCGAGGTTGTATATAAGTCGATGGAAGAGGTCCCTATCCTATTTGGAAGTTTCTGTTGTCTGTGCTGGAATTAGCCCAAACATTTTGACTATTTTGGACTTTTTTAGCAAAAAACACAAAAATTCTGGCTTTTTCGGGGAAAAAGCCAGAAAAATTGAGTGGTTTGGGAAAAAGTTAGAAAAAACCAAAAAAATTGAATTATTGCTTGATTTATTCATGTTTCTCCCAATCCGATTAAATCATGATTTTTTTTTATTAATAAATAAGGTCCAAGGTCATGGATTTTAGTTTGGTCAGACTGTTTTTTTTTATTAAAATAATCAGAAAAATTTGGATTTTGATAAATAAGGCTCCCCCCGTGCAGGGCTCCCCACACTGCTGTAATTGCACCACCCGTTTTATTCAAGTGGAACAGTTGTATTAAACGAAGGCAATGATGGTACCCAAAAGCCTCCTATGAAAGTGTGTGTGAATGTGGATTTATGATAGAAACTTGCAGATCAGACAGTGAGACTGGTATCTGTATCTTCTTTCTAGAATCCTTTTATGAGCAATATTGTATATTCTGACTACAATACTTTAGGGTTATTTATTAAAATCTGAATTTTTCTGATTTTTTTTCTGAAAAAAAGTCAGGCCCAACTAGAATCCACAATTTGCCCTTATTTATCAATAAAAAACTCGAAAAAAATCAGATTTGGAAAAAAACACTACTTTTTCGGATTGTCGTCTGAAAAACCCAACTTTGACGCCCCGAAAACCATGAAAAATTTGAGTTTCTAAACTCCGAACATTTCGTGAGAGTTAAAACATCTTCAAATGGTTAAGGGGACATCTGCCATTGACTTTTACATGAATTCAGCAGATTTTAGACGGTGTATTTTTGGGGCATTATAAATCGAGAAAAAGTTGTCTTTTATTTTACTGCAACGTTTTGAGGTTTGCGGTGTCAAAATGGACACCGCTAAAAAATCATTTTTTCCTGTAGTATATTAACGTTTTTTTTTAAAAAAAAAAATATGTTTATGTTACTGGTCCTTTAAACCAAAGGAGAAAATGGGGCAAGTTTACATTTCCGTGTTTTGACACTTGCCCTTTTATTCCGCCACTATAACAAACACCCATTATGTTTGTGAGTCATAAAAAGGCCCAGTGGCATCACATTCTCAGCCTTCCACACGACCGGTTCCACCACGGATGCTTCACAAATGCTGATTTAAAGTGAAAAGTGTAATAAATGATTTCTCAGATGAGAACTGGCACATTAACCCTTTGGCTTCTAGAGAAATTGACAGCACGCTGCTTCACATCTGCCATTGTTGACTCTTGAATAATGACATGACTCTAAATTAGTGAGCCTTTAATAGCCTTTCATGTATCATATTTAAGTTCAGATTGTCTGTAAAGTGTCTCAGTGCAGTTTTTTAGATTCATTTATAAAGTCCATTAGACTTTTTAGCAAATATCACCATCTTATCCAATCCTAGTCCTTTGATCGAATGTAAATCACCGGTGGGATGGCAATAAGTGCGCTTTGTTTTCCAAAGTTGCCTCATGAGGAAACTTCGGGTGACTTCAGAAAACAAAGAGCTCCGAATGCCATCCCTCCGCTGATTTACATTGTAGCCGGTGGGAGGCAGTTCGTGGAGCTTAGTTGTCCCGATTATCTCAGGGCGACTTAATCTCCCCAAATCTGAGCGTGTGTCTCTGCCATTAGTATGTCATTTGCCTAATTCACAGGGTCCCTGTTACACTGGCTTGGCAAAGGAATGGTGGAAAACTATATTCCCAAAATGAATACTTGTACAACAGACAGTTTATATCAAATTAAGTGGCATATTAAAGAATCTTATCAAACTGGAATATATATTTAAGTAAATCTTGCCCTTTTACATCTCTTGCCTTGAGCCACCATTTTGTGATGGTCTGTGTGCTGCCTCAGAGATCACCTGACCAGTAATACTGCAGCTCTAACTGTAACAGGAAGAAGTGAGGAAGCAAAGGCCATGTGACCTAACAAGTATGGTTTGTTGGTATGTTTGTGTGCACCGTGAATCATACAATCCCAGGGGGCGGCCCTTATTCTTTAAAATGGCAATTTTCTATTTATGATTACCCATTGGCACAAACTACTAAAAAAGTATATTTTTATGAAAATGGTTTATTTACATGAAGCAGGGGTTTACACAAAAAGAACATAGGGATATTGCGCCTATATATTGCAAAATATATAAATGGAGCAACAAATTCAAAGACATCCCTGATCTGGCCCAATATTCCCTCCAAGCCATGCTCTTATGTCAAACACATTTATTTGGAACCTCTCCACCTATTTAAGTGCACAAGAAAGATCATCTTTGCTCATATCATGGCTGAAAGTATCGGCTACTTAATGTCTGGCATTTCAGCCCCATCTTGACCCTACCCTTAAAAGCCCCAGTAATCCTTCTGGTTCTGTACAAATGATAGCGGATTTGTGTGGCTTTAGACTTAAATGAAAGATAAATCTGTGGGATGATCATTTCATTTCATAGACATTATAGCACAGGTACAACGTTGTTTGCAATGACATTTCATAGCTCATAGTTCAAAAGCCGGGTACAACACAGAGGAACTCAGTAGAAGAATGGCTCCCCAGTTCAATGATGGCAGCTAATTGGTTTCCATTGCTCTTTCTATAAAGGTGAAGGTACATCACAGTGGAAGAAGAAATCAGCTTTTGGGGCACTGCAGTTTAAAAATAAAGGGCCAAGCATTTTACTCCAATTAATATGAAAAGAAATGGATGCCCCCTGGTGGCAAAACTATGCGCTTGTTGGCAGTGAGTGTTTTATCTTTGCAATGCACCTCAAACCTCACCATGACCAAAGGTTACTCATTAGGTCTTGCACAAGTACAACAGCACTAAGGGGTAAAAAATGAGGGTGCATGTATATAGCTCAGGGTGCATGAATATAGCTGAGGGTGCATGTACTGTATATAGTTGACGGTGCATGTATATAGCTGAGGGTGCATATATATATACTATAGTTGAGGGTGCATGTATATAGCTGAGGGTGCATATATATATACTATAGTTGAGGGTGCATGTATATAGCTGAGGGTGCATATATATATACTATAGTTGAGGGTGCATGTATATAGCTGAGGGTGCATGTATATAGTTGAGAGGGTGATGTATATACGGTAGCTGAGGGTGCATGAATATTGCTGAGGGTGCATGTATATAGCTAAGGGTGCATGTATATATAGTAGCTAAGGGTGCATGTATATATAGTAGCTGAGGGTGCATGTATATAGCAGTTGCAGATGGGCAATGGTGCCAAGGCTGTAATAGATACCAGGCTCATGCTCAAGAAAGAGAATCTGATGTCATATCCAAATTATACAAACTCCAGCGTATAATTCACTTTGATTTCCATTTTATGCCAAGCACAAACCGATATGGAGACTTGGTGACCTGTCTGAATATTAAGTGGAACTTATTTCTGCTCTTCAGAGAATTCCATTCTCCCTGTTTAATCAATGGCATCGCTTGTGCCGGAATTCAGAGCGTCTTGCATGTTACTAAAAAGCCAGAATGTGGTTTAGACTTGCAGTGTGCAGTGCTCCCCGTGAGATGTTGCCTTCCAGTGGTTTTGCCAGAAAAGTATATTCTGCTCATACTTTTCAATGGCTGCTCCCACTCATATGGATAAGCCCAGATAGGGATATAAATAAGTCTTCCATGTGAATTGTTGTGTCAGGGCTTAAATCAGCAACAGAATGTGCTCATATTGTGTAATAGATTCATTTATGTGAAGTACTGCTCTTCAGGAGCCACTGACACAGTACATCTTAAAGAAACAGTTCAGTGTAAAAATAAAAACTCGGTAAATAAATAGGCTGTGCAAAATAAAAAATGTTTCTAATATAGTTAGTTAGCCAAAAATGTAATGTATAAAGGCTGGAGTGACTGGATGTGTAACATAATAGCCAGAACACTACTTCCTGCTTTGCAGCTCTCTTGGTTTCCACTGATTGGCTACCAGGCAGTACCAATCAGTGACTATAAAGGGGGTCACATGGGACATAACTGTTCAATGAGTTTGCAATTGATCCTCAGCATTCAGCTCAGATTCAAAAGCAACAGTTATGACCCATGTGGCTCCCCCTCAAGTCTCTGATTGGTTACAGATATCCTTACAGATATATAGAAACATTGGGGTAACAGTCACCCTGCTATAGTTCCAGGGGTACCCAGGGCACAAATAAGTACTCACCCCAAATCTCCACCTAACTGTCCTTCAGACTGGGCCCCCTTAGCTCATAACAAGGTTACAGATATATAGAAACATTGGGGTAACAGTCACCCTGCTATAGTTCCAGGGGTACCCAGGACACAAATAAGAACTCACCCCAAATCTCCCCCTAACTGACCTTCAGACAGGGCCCCTTAGCTCATAACAAGGTTACAGATATATAGAAACATTGGGGTAACAGTCACCCTGCTATAGTTCCAGGGGTACCCAGGGTACAAATAAGCACTCACCCCAAATCTCCCCCTAACTGACCTTCAGACTGGGTCCCCTTAGCTCATAACAAGGTTACAGATATATAGAAACATTGGGGTAACAGTCACCCTGCTATAGTTCCAGGGGTACCCAGGGTACAAATAAGCACTCACCCCAAATCTCCACCTAACTGTCCTTCAGACTGGGCCCCTTAGCTCATAACAAGGTTACAGATATATAGAAACATTGGGGTAACAGTCACCCTGCTATAGCTCCAGGGGTACCCAGGGTACAAATAAACACTCAAATCTCCCCCTAACCTCCGCCACTGGCTGCTGGGGTCAGTGACTCCCTTTCATCTGAAAGCAGGAAAGATGTAATGTAAGTGGAAGGCAAGTAATTCTAAAACTATTAAAAATAAATAATGAAGACCAACAACAAAGCTAGAAATAGGACATTTTATAACATACCAAATATTTCCGTGAACCACCCCTTTAATTAAATGGAACGAGCCATACTTTCCCTTTTTCTTTTTCTCATTTGCTCAACTTTTTCCTTTCGTTTGGTCGGTATCGTCAGATCCAATTTGGGCGCATCTAGCCTGGTCTGTGGGAAGGCTAAATCGTTGTGGCTGAATAACACTGCCTTGAATAATTCTTGTGGTGCACAGACACCTGTTGCTTTTTTTGAGATGAATAATGAGAATAATGAGAATAGTAATGAGGCAAATGCAGTGACATGGCACTTTCCCCTGTTAACATGAAGCGGCGGTGTCAGGCAGCCCCCCTCCCAGCAGCATCTCTTTATAATGATTGGAACATCATACGACGGGTAGAGAGAGAAGATAATAGTCCTGCCTCCCCTCAGGAGTCATTCTGTGCTGACAGCAGTGCAGGGCTGAGCTCTATATAAGCCTGAGAAGAATAGTGAATAGATAGAAGATCTGCCCTGTGGATAAAAGCCTGGCACCTCTTCACTTGGCAGTTGGCACTGGCATTTCACCAGACTGGGCAGCAGGAGGCACAACAAGGGCTGTTTTTATTTTTTATTGGAAATAAACCTTGTAATCTGTTGGCTGTTACTTGCCCTTGCTTGGATATACGGCAGGAGGACCGCACTGCTCCAGGAGAGATGTGAAGGTCAAGGTGCTGATTATCTGCTGCCCCAAATTAAGTAAGTCCCATACAATGTCTATTGGGGAACCTTGTGCTCTGCTCTGCCTTAAAGGGAATTCCTATGCAATAGGGTATTGGCAAATGGGATGGGAGTCATTAAGTAACTGTTTTCTCACCATTTGTATATGGAAGGATTGCCTGGGCAGCTCCTGTCTGTTATTGGGGATCTGGGAGTTGTAGTTCACCAACAGTCAGAGTGAGACAGATTGGAGTACCAATGTGGGGACCTACTGCTGCTTTGAAGTGACCCCACAAATTTTGGATTGGGCCCCTCTGCCAGCACTCTGTGCCCTTGAAGACCCTCTTCTCTAACTCTGTAACCCTGTGTCTCCCCCTCAAATAACTACTTACCTGTCTGCTGTAGGCTGGGGAGGAATGCTGGGAGCTGTAGTTCACTATCTGTATAAATGAGATGTTTCCAGTTGTGATGTCACAGAACAGAATAAAGCAACTCGATTGACTACATAAGATTGTAACCAATCCCAACAGGTATATTTGTGAAAGAGGTGGTGGATAGAAGGAGAGACTTCCAGTTCAGGTGCCAGTGGCTGGGAGAGGATTCTGGGAACTGTATTTCACTAACCACTGGTTGGAGGAGTGAGTTAAGGAGAGGTTGGACTGGGGAAGTCACCGTACAGAATAAATTCATATTATCGGTTAAATTACCTTGTATGTTCCAGGCGTCAGCAGGGAGTTCCCTTTGAAACAACAAGATTTTAAGAGCCACTTTGCAATTTGCTTTTATTTTTCAGTTCTTTCTATTCTGCCAGACTCCTATCTGAAAATAGAATGGTATCTGGTTGCTAAGGCAGTATCCTTAGCAACCAGCCAGCAAATTTATTGGGAAATAATTTTTTTTTCTATTGTTCTGATCCGTCTATTTATTCCCTTATCCATCTTCCCAATCGCTGCCTGATTGCTGGGGATGGTGACCCTAGTAACAAGACAATACACCTGAATTCAAAAGTCACAGAAAACTACCTTAAAACAAACAAAATTTCCTTTTAAATCTAAAGAAAGATAAAATGATAATGTTTTATGTAAAAACATCTGGTTCTTTTTGAATGAATGATTTCGGGGATCCTGATGGACAGCGTCATAAATACTCTGCCTTTATTAGCGTCGATTCACTTCCTTTTAAACAACTTTCCGCTTTACACTCACTTCACAGGCTTACGTGTAACTGGAATGGCTATTGAATGCACTATCTGCTCCTTTCTGTTCTCGGCACTGCTGGTTCTGACTTTAGAATTATGATTGTAGCAGAAGCAGATGATTAACAGACACGGAGAGGGACCGACTTCTGCATCAGAAGCAGAGAACAGAAAGGGATAAACAAATCCCACATTCAATAACAGATACAATTGCCCCTCAATGTGGTGCTGCCTGTGTCAGAATACTCCACCTTGGTGCATAGATAAGGTTTGGGTGAATAATAAATCTGCCTTTGGGGCTGGAGGTTTGTGCTGTTTATATAAACATTACATTGCAGGATGGCAAAACCCCTTTAGGGCGCATTATATTAAGGCATTAGCAGAACCTTTCTGGGAATCCAAGATAAGAAAATAATTCGGAATGTTCACCCGTTACCGCTAATTTGTGTCTCGGCTTCCTGACCTCTTCTCCGATATTTCATCTGGAAACCTAAAGATCCCAATTCCGCAGTTTCTTTTCCAAAAACAAACCAGAAATGTGTTTTCGTTATCCCCAACAGACTTAAATGCACTGCTGATTGGTAGCTATTGGGTTTCTGCTCTGGAGTAAACTTCTACCAGTATTTATTAGGAAGTCCTTCAAGGATAACTAAACCTTTAAAATAAGTGAATGTAAAATTGATGAGAGTGATATTCTAAGCACTTTTGTAATTTACATTCATTATTTATTTTATTTTAATTCCAAGATATTAATGAATACATGTAAATATGAATGAATTTTGTTACAACAGCGCCACCTGCTGGTCAGTTTCCCACCAGTCTGACCACCAAGTAGTCAAGGAAGTTGTCAGGAGAGAGAAAGAGGCTGCTCTGATGATTTGAGAAATGTTTATCATTTTTTTCCTAAGCAGAAGAACATCAGAGCAGCCTCTTTCTTTCTCCTGACAACTTCCTTGACTACTTGGTGGTCAGACTGGTGGGAAACTGACCAGCAGGTGGCGCTGTTGTAACAAAATTCATTCATATTTACATGTATCCATTAATATCTTGGAATTAAAATAAAATAAATAATGAATGTAAATTACAAAAATGCTCAGAACAGCAGCCTCATCAATTTTACATTTGCTTATTTTAAAGGTTTACTTATCCTTTCAGAGCACCTCAAGATCTTGCCTAGAGCCCTATCGGAGCAAGGAGCCCTACTTTTATATGTTTGAATCAGAGCTGCTATAGGAATGGGACCTGTTATCCAGAATGCTCAGGACCTGGGGTTTTCCAGATCTTTCCATAATTTCTTCATACCTTCAGTTTGCTAAACCCAATAAGATTGTTTTGCCTCCAATAAGGATTAATTATATCTTAGTTGGGATCAAGTACAAGCTACTGTCTTCTTATAACAGGGGAAAAAAAGAAAAAAATTCAACTATTTTGAGTCTATGGGAGATGGTCTTCCTGAAATTTGGAGCTTTCTGGATAATGGGTTTCCGGATAACAGATCCCATACCTGTATATTGTTTTGGCTGCTACCAAAGCTAAAGCAACTTTAAATGCCAATATTTCTATTAAATCTGCTTACCTACAGACTAAGAAACCAGCATTCCTATATGTTTATTTTGTGTTATAAAGTATCATTTACAATGTCCCTTGCCGTGTACGAATTGCATTTAAAAGCCATTTTTTTGCATTTGCTGACTGGTGGGGCATTGTGTGAGTAGCCACAGGCCTCTGCGCATTATTTCGGAGGCTGTTGAATCGAGTTCAATCTTATTCAAAAGGGGCAGGCGGGGGGGTAGCCCACAGGTGTCCCCCTCCTGTCCACTACCGGCCCATAACTACACGTTATTTGCATGCAAAAGTTAGGGAGCAGAGGGGGATGCAGCCAAAATTGGGACCCAATAGCAAACAATAAGGATAGGGCTGCACCTCCCAAAAGTGCCGGTGCACCATGCAGAGAGCAACAACCCCATGGGGCACAAGTTCCTTTTAAAGGGGTGATTCAACTTTACAATTGATTTTTCTTATTTAATTTTTATTTTATATTATTTGCCTTCTTCTGAGTCTTTCCAGCTTTCAAATGGGGGTCACCAACCCCTTCTAAAAACAAATGCTCTGTAAGGCTACACATTTATTGTTATTGCTACTATGTATTACTCATCTTTCTATTCAGGCCTCTCCTATTCATATTCCAGTCTCTTATTCAAATCAGTGCACGGTTGCTAGGGGAATTTGGACCTTAACAACCAGATTGCCGAAATTGCAAGATGGAGAGCTGCTAGATAAAAAGCTAAATAACCACAAAGAATAAAAAATGAAAACCAACTGCAATTTGTCTCAGAATATCACTCTCTACACCATATTTTAAAAATTGACTCAAAGGTGAACCACTCCTTTAATTGAACACCAAGGGGTGCGCTCTACCATCCCTTTCATTGTGCACCCCGGGATTGTAAATGAGCCCTGAACTCTATTTATATAGACAGTGCCCGTAACAGTCTTTGAACAAGGGCCCCTAGTAGTGATGGGCGAATAAATCCACGTTTCTCAAATTTGCAAAACTCCTGTGATGAAAATTCTGAAGTCGATCGCGCCAAAATCGCCGCGCATCAACACTATTCGGACGCCCATTGACTTTAACGTGGCGTCAAAATTGACGGGGTGTCAGTTTTTGAGTTTTGCAAATTTTGTGGGAAATTCACGAATTTTACGAAGGAATCGAAACGGGAGAAATTCACTCATCACTAGTCCCTAGCAATATGTGCCCCAGCTCCCCATCTGAGTTGCAGGAAATTATATAAATATGAAATGTCCAACCTGCAGCCCTCCAGTTGTCAATCTACAATTCCCAGCATTTCCCAACAGCTTCCAACTCAAACCAGTGCCATTACTTCCATACAGCAGACCTCGTGGCAGAAGGGGTGTCCAGAGATAGGGGCCCAAATCACAGGGTCTGCTGCAAAACCCAAGTCTGCTTCAAGTAAATAAATTGGTCTATAAATAGAAACCTATTTTGCATCTTTCATAATATTGTCAGATTCATTATTAATGATCCTAAGTGCTGGGATTCACACCCTTGTTACTTAATGTTTTTTTTGAACATTGGGAGGATATTCTAGACTTTAGTATTATGCCAACTAGATTCCATTAATAGTCACAAGAAAAGGCCATGGAGAAAGAAATGTCAAGCCCATGACATTAACAGACTACGGGGTTCTCATTAATTATAATATAATAAAAGCCAGTGTGCGTCTACCTACTTTCATGAAACATAAGTTCTCTGTTTTGTGTCTATATTGTATTGTATATTCCTGATAAGAAGAATGAGTAGCAGCTGTATCCACTAAGCCATGCGTTGTTTCCCAGTGTGTCTTTAACCCTGTGTCTCTGCTTCAAAACAGATAATTATAGTCTTGCTGCAGCCACTTAAATGTTTGCTAAATGCACTTACCATGTAAAGCATAACAATACATGTGTTCATTTATAGCACGGGCGGGTGGAGACTATGCCCTTGAAGAAGTAGTTGGATATATCAGGGTCAATAAAGGTGCTAGATATTAAAGAGACAAGACCTGGATAAACCAAACAATTTGAACGTTTTCGCATTCACCTCTTCTGGTGATCACCATTACTAGTTTCATAGAGAAGAGCAGAATCTTAGATTCTTCATGCAAAATGTCTAAAGAACCAGAAGAAAATGATGTCAAATTCAGGGAAATGGAAGATTAGGGACATTCGTTATACCTTCCACCGTCTTTTATCTCGTCTTATCTCAGTCTATTATGTTCGGCGAGGAGTTTCCTCTACTCATGCTCCAGTTCTGCAATGAGCCCAGGAGATCTGATATGGAGGACCAGGGTTGTCTCCTTGAGTGGTTTTGGTGCAGTTTCTAAAGGAATAATTAAAATGTCATGCTTTTAAGGCATTTTCATCTTGTAAGGTTACTGAGCCTTTAACCCTAATCCAGCTACCCAAGCATTACTAATCAGGTCACTTTCAGTTAGTAAAGATCTAGCCATAAGAGACAATAAGGTGCAAGACCTCCAATGGAAGCATACTGCATGGGAACACTGCTTAGAGTTTGTCCCATTGGACCAGTGACCCCAACCAGTAGCTCACGTGCGACATGTTGCTCTCCACTCCCATTGGCTCTCAATGGACTCCTAATAAGTGCTTATTTTGAAATCCCTGTCTTAAATTCAGTTTTGAAGACACTGGTTTACTCCAGAGCCTCCTATGGGCTAGCCTTCCACATTAGGCGACCCATTAGCCTATCACAGCCTTTATTTGGCAACCCCAAGGAAATTTTTCTTGCTTGTGTGGCTCCCCAACAATTTTTATATTTGAGTGTGGCTCACAGGTAAAAAAGGTTGGGACCCCTGGTCCAGACTGTAGTTAGAGAGCAACTTGCACCAATATCTTTCCAATCTGACATTAAAGCTTTCCAAAACAATAGCTTGTGAAATACTGAGATTCCCCAAAACCCTGTAGGACATTACTGTAAACTGTTTCCTGTTTCACCTCTATAAAGTAACCCTGAATCTCTTGTGGGCAACCTTTAACCCTAAAACATTTTAAGAAAAATCTTTAACCCTAATACCCCTTAGGAAAAACCTAAACCCCCAATTTATTCAGTGTTTAAATTCATAAAACCAGTTGGTTTGATTGGAGAATCCATACTTTTCTATGGACTCATCAACTCATCCAGTGTTGATGACAATGGAACATGTGGTCACTCCTTGGTTAGCAATTCCCTAGAATGGTGCACTTTATCCGTAAGTCTACTTTGCTCCAAGCCAAGGGATTTTCCGACTTAGTGGAATCTTGTACAGAACATCAGCTTGGGATCTGAACACCCGTCAGTTGGCAACGTCCTTCATCAGGTAGTGAAGAAAAACAAAGGTCAACTTAAATTAGAATCCAGTTATAATTGGACTTGATTTCTGTGACATGGCTGTTCTTGGTATTGTTTGCACTCAAAAATAGCAACGCCTTTTATCTTTACCCTACCCTAAATTAGCCTCGCATTTATGCAAGCTTATATCCCAGATATTAGCAGCTACACGTTGGGTTGGCTCCATCCCTTCCTATCTCACATGTTATTGACAGACTTCAATTTCTACAGTCTACATTTTTTCGGCTCTCCTGGAAGACAAACTTGATCTACATACCTCCATATGGTCACCTTGGGATAAGTTTCTCTCGGAACAACCATAGGATTACTAACGTCCATACTGCAATGGTGATTAGACATTGCATGGTTTGATTTATTTGTATCATTTTATCTTGTGTATATTATTTTTGAAACTTCTTTTCATTTGCCTTTTTCTTATGTACTATTATGATTTTATTCATATGTTGGTAAATATGGCAAATAAAGAGAGAAAAAAATTAAAAAAACAGCAACGCATTTGGTGAAGGGTGAAATGAACCACATGGTGTATTGTGGTAGTAGTCAATGTTCAGGCCCTAGGTGGAGTTTCAGGAGTCAAGTGCACCATTAAAAGTTTGATCAGTCTGATGCCATTTCTTCCTCTTTGCTCTAATCTTTAACTTTCTCTTCATAAACTTCACCTTCTCATCCAGTTCCATCAATATAAATCATATCATTCAGTAATAAAACGGGGGGACATTTGTCTGATTTTTTGTTATGAAATGGAATAATGTCTCCTTAGAAATGGTGCCAGTGGTTCTGTGCCAGATTCACTCCGTCGTGCCTCCACTGGATATTAAATTATTTCCACAAGAGATTCTCATTTTGCCGCTCTTACGACTTCAGTGGAACTCAGCCAAGACTTCAACTTGCTGCTTCAGTTTTGTAAAGGGTTATTCCAGTGCAGGTTTTTTCAGTCCTGGTCCTCTTGTTCTACATGGTGTAAAGTCCTATTAATAACTTGACCCAAACATATATAATTAGAGGCTTACTACTATTTATATTCTGACCCATCCTATAATTATTATGGTTCAGGTTCATTTTCTATCCATTTGGGACATCAGAAAGGAAGGGTAGCTAAGGGAAGTGCTCTTTAAAGGAGAACTAAACCCTAAAACTTTATGGGCTAAAAATGCCATATTTTATATAGTGAACTTATTGCACGAGGCTAAAGTTTCAGCTTGTCAATAGCAGCAATGATCCAGGACTTCAAACTTGTCACAGGGGGTCACCATCTTGGAAAGTGTCTGTGACACTCACATGCTCAGTGGGCTCTGATTGGCTGTTGAGAAGCTAAGCTTAGGGCTCGTCACTAATTATCCAGCAGAAAATGAGCTTCCCCTGTAATATAAGCTGATGCTACAGGTTTGCTGATTATTCAATTCTGATGCTAATTGCACTGGTTTCTGTGCTGCCATGTAGTAATTATCTGTATTAATTACTAATCAGCCTTATATTGTGACATTTCTATTCTATGTGTACTGTATATTGTGAGTGGGTCCCTAAGCTCAGTAAGTGACAGCAGCACAGAGCATGTGCAGTGAATCAGCAGAAAAGAAGATGGGGAGCTACTGGGGCATCTTTGGAGACACAGATCTTTACTGCTAAAGGGCTGTGGTTGCCTTAGGCTGGTACAGAAGCCCAAAACATAACTGCCCATCCCTAGAGATTCAAGCAAATAGTTCTTGCACTTTGTAAATGAGACCTCTTCTCTCTGATGGGCACTTTTCCTACTTCTGAGTCAGATATTCTTAGATTTCACTGCCAAATGGCCGAAAAAAACCCACTGATATTGCTTGTTGCCAAAGCACCAGTAACATGTGGTCCTTATGGCTGGGGAATGCAAATATATAGTTCATTACTGTTTCTGATCAATCACTTCATTATAGAGAAATTATTCCACGGGGATTTAATTGTTTGAAAAAACAGATCTCCTACTCACACAAACTGAAGCCTCCATTAATGTTCAAGGGGAAATCTGATGGACTTATCTACATCCATAAATGGGAAATGGTTGAGACTTGATGGACAGTTGTTGTTGTTTAATCCCAAATGAACTAAGTTGATATAGAAAGCAAAATCCTTAAGTCATCAATTTGGAGTTACGTTGGGTTGGTTATTATTATTTACCTGGTATTTTTGGTTTTAAGGCAGTCCTATATGTGTAGCATGAGGGCTATGAATACCTTCTGGTTTCAGTAGGCTTCTAACTTTTTCAGTGCTACGCAATATGTTGGTGCTATATAAATACATGTTAATTGTGAAGGTCTCCTCACCCAACCCTAAAGGTTTCTCTACTAAGATTTGAGGTAAATTGAATCAATCTAAAATGAAGAATTCTTTAAGCAGTAACTTGTAGGTTGTTCTATGGAGCAATAAAGTATCAGTAAAACAACCAAAATGGAACATTTATATCACCGAATTTGCCATGAAAAATTGCTTCATAGCCCTATGTGCTTGTAAAGGCTTTTAGGATACTTACTGGAAAATTCATACACAAACATGGCCTAATGGCCTCTCTTAATCCACTGTTTTGGTGGCCTAGTCCAATGAGTGGATCTCCACGTGTATGGCCAACTTTACTGTGACCATTTTGCCCAACTGTCGCCATCTTGCCCTGCTGCCTCCATTAGGCCTATTTTAGTTTCTTCTGTCCACTTGTCCTGGACAAGCTTCTGCTCTACAGGGCCACCCTAAAATCCATGGTCCAGGGTGCTCACCCCTGTTTGGACCCCCTGAAGGCAGCTCTGCACAACTATAGTACAGTATTTTCATTTAAGTCTCCATGCAGACCACACTTGTTTCTTTTGCCATAGACTCATGCCGAGCACATTTCAATATGAAAGTCAAACAATGCATTTTCATCAGATGTGATGTATCCACGTTGAAATGCAAGGACCACATTATATTTTACTCTGACCTGGAAGGGCAGCAATTACTGTAGATCCCCTCATTAGAAGGGATTACGTGTTTATTATTGGTTGAAATAACAGGGCAACATAGAGATGCTTTGTACTTGCAGTGCTGATTGTGTAACGCTGAGTACATACACGTTATAGAACGATGATACGAACAAACATGGAAATGATATATGCAGATACCACTAACCCAACATAGAGAGGCTGCCTATATGTTACAAGACCAACCATAAGCCACAGAAAAGCCTGTTTTTTTGCATAATGCATAGATTTCTGCCTCTCAGTTTATAGTGCTGGGTTTGATTCAGACAAGGGCACAATAGGACTAGTTACCGTATATGAATTTCAATAGTCAGAACGGTGGGTTTTTTCACATTAAAATGACTTTCTTTATATGTTCTGTCCTATTATTCTTTTTCATTGATTCACCACTTTGCTGATTAATACCTTTCTGCAGAGTTTTTATGACTAAAATGATCTTATGGGAATATTGGTTCAAGCCTTACAGCAGTGGCGTAACTAGATGTTACTGGGCCCCACAGCAAATTCATTTTATGGCCCCCAACATAACCACAAGTTGCCCTTTTTTACCAATATATATTGAAATTGCTCATTAATTAGGGCCTCATGGGGCCCCTATACCTCCTGGGCCCCCTGCAGCCGCAGGGTCTGCTTCCTCTGTAGTTACGCCCCTGCCTTACAGCATTGCATTCAAATGACAAATAGACCTGCATTGGGGAGTCACATTTGGGACAGGATTTCATGCTGTACCAAAATACACTCCTGTATGCAGATTTTGTTGAAGTATGTTAAGATGGTTCAGATGGTACAAGGAGTTGATGTTCAACAAACCATTTTTTAAAGCTTGTTAGATATAAATAGCGGGCAACATCTATGCCAAAAATAGCTGGTCAGCCAGCAGTTGTATTGTGTTGTTACATACAGTAGATGCGTTGCAGTTGGTCTGTTTAAATGACATGCTTTTTCTGTGCAGGTTCTGATGACACTACAATAGGATGGCAGAGAACAGCAGTTATTGGGAGGAGAGAGGTTACATTCCTCATTATGAGAGAGACTCTGACCCATTCGCCTCCAAACTCTCCAGAGAAGCTGATATTTTTGCCGGGGTTTATTTAATGGCCATAGGTAAGATTTTATTATTATTATTATTATTATTATTATTATAGGACCTGAAAGTGGTTATATTTAGGGTGCTGGCGGGAGTCGTGAGCAGGTTCAAGTACGTGGACCTAATAAAGGGAGCCCTGGCAATAACAGCTCCCTAAGGAAGGACTCCCAACATTTGTAAAATAGAAAGAGGGACAAAAAGTTAATTAAGGTTAAAATTAAAATTAATTAAGGTCACTGGCGTACGCACTCTAGTTATGCCACTGATTAAGGTCCCCCAAAATATTGTTTTTTTCTACTACAGTATATTGAAAATATTCATTAATTAGTGCCTCAATGGGCCCTCTGAATTCCTTGGCCCTCTGCAGCTTCAGGGTCTGCTTCCTCCTGTCTGGGTCTTCATTTTCAACATGTTTTGTAAACTCATCCCCTTACTCAAGATGTGGCCAAAACCAGCACCTTTATACACAGGCGCAATCATCTTTCTGATACTTCAATCAATTGCCTTTCTTCAGTTAAGTATCATTTGCGGCCTATATGATATCTCATCTGATATTAGAAACAGATTTGATATTCACTATGATTCCTAAGACTTACAGCTCACAGTGCAGCAGTTATTGAATTCTACTGCCGGCACTTAACATGTTTACTGTTCCTCTTCCATGTCTCTTATCTGTTCACAAGCAAATGATTAGCCCTACTGAGCCCGACACGTTTCTGCTGCTCAATACGCCTTTGTATTGATTGGGCTCTTAGCAGCTCAGACGTCCCCTGATTGTGTGTTGTTGAAAAGCCTTTCTCCTTTGTTGTATAAGATGCAGCCCAACACACTTCTGAGATGTGCAGCAAATTAATGGCACCTATTTTAAAGTAAACCTTTATATAGAGCTGACACATTCTGCAGAGCTTTACTGAAATCATCATTCCCCTCAGACCCTGCCCCAGCAGAGCTTGCAATCTAAGGTCCCTATCATATTCACATAAACACTCTATAGGGCCAGTTTTGGAGGAAAGAGATGGATAGAGATGTACTACAGTGGGGCCCTGGATGGTTTGTTATGCCCCAGAATGTGACTCGAGGGCTCATAAACACCTACCATAATCCCCTCAAACACTTATTTAAGCCTAGGGTTAGACATACCCAGCGGAGGGCCCCAATACAGAAAACATCAAGGGTCTCCCTACTGTGGTGACACTCATCAATGATCCATACCAAATCTAACCAAGCTATTCCTTACTAATTAATTGCTTACAGTGCTCTCAGCAGAGGTGAACCCCATCCAGATAAAAACAATATGTAGATAAGAGACATTCAACCTGTTACCCACCATCTATTTCTTAAAGGGACGCTTCCCCTTTTTGTTAACTTTTAGTAGAATTCTAAGAAACTTTTCAATTGGTCTAGTTATTTAGTTATTTTCCTTCTTCTTCTGCCTCTTTCCAGTTTTGAAAAACAAATGCTCTATAAGGCTACAAATGTATTGTTATTGCTATTTTTTATTACCTGCCTTTCTATTCAGGCCTCCCCTATTCATATTCCAGCCTCTTATTCAAAGCAGTGCATGATTGCTAGGGGAATTTGGACCTTAGCAACCATATTGCTGAAAATGCAAACTGGAGAGCTACTGAATAAAAAGCTAAACAACTCAAAAACCACAAGTAATAAAAAATTAAAACCAGTTGAGAATTGTGTTAGAATATTGCTCTGTACACCAAAGTAAAAGTCAACTTAAAGGTGAACAACCCCTTTAACTACAGACTTGATATACCATGCAGAAATAGTAAAGAGACCAGAACTTATATCATTTACTGGACAAGGAGCCCATTTGAGACTGTGGCCTGAAACCATGAACCCAATTGAAATATAGGCTATAAAATATATTCCCATTGATTTTTACCTTCTGCCCTTTCTGATGGTTCTAGACTACAAATGTAACCGGAGATATCCTAAAGTGATACCTGAGTAGCTGGTTATCTCTGCAGTTATCAACTTAGTTGAATTTTAAGGTGCAGTTGGAGTGCAAAAGCAGGTGCAAATTGCTATTCTTTCATAGCACCTAGCTGCCAGATGCAAATTCCTGCCCTCTGTGTTTCCCGCTCGCGCCTGCCATGGAATGGGCAGCATATGGGTGGTGCTGCCCCATCATTAAGAAGGGGCAATGAAGGTGCTGCAAGGTGGTCTTGAACCCTAAACTTACAGCAGGCTCAGGATAAGACATAAGTACCACCAAACCCCCAGTTCTGCTTTCAGCTCCACGCCAGGCCAAGAGTGCTGCTTGCACTACTCACAGGCTACATGCAGGTGCTATATATATGGCCATCTAAGGGCCACAGTAGTAAATGCACCATAGAAACTTAAATGCACTGCATATGTTCCCTCTAGTCACAATTTCCCTTGCTCCTCCTGGATCCTTAAGTTTTCACTAAAAGTAAACCTTTAAAATAAGCACTTTAGTCATTTACATTCATTATTTATTTTCATTTAATTCCAAGATATAAGGGATACATGTACTGTTCATGTGAAAGAATTTTGTTACAACATCGCCACCTGCTGGTCAGTTTCCCACCAGTCTGACCAGCAAGTAGTCAAGGAAGTTATCAGGAGAAAGAAAGAGGCTGCTCTGATGTTCTTCTGCTTAGGAAAGATTTGAGAAAGGTTCTAATTTTATTCCTAAGCAGAAGAACATCAGAGCAGCCTCTTTCTTTCTCCTGACAACTTCCTTGACTACTTGCTGGTCAGACTGGTGGGGAAATGACCAGCAGGTGGTGCTGTTGTAACAAAATTCATTCATATTAACACTACATGTATCCCTTAATATCTTGGAATTAAAAGAAAATAAATAATGAATGTAAATTACAAAAGTGCTGAGAATAGCACTCTCATCATTTTTACATTCACTTATTCTAAAGGTTTACGTATCCTATTTGCGGAGGAGGCCGTGCCAAACTGGTGTCATTTTATGCCAAGATGAGCAGCAATCAATTGGAATGTACTCATTCCAATTGAGCAGAAAAACACGTTGATAGAATTTGCTGATTGAGGAAGCTCACAGTGTCAGAGTTATTCCCCAATCATTCCAGCCTCGGAGGCAATGGCCGTGACTATCTTGTGACCCACCAACTTCCCTGCTCTTCCCATAAGTCCCATGCAGAATTCAATTCCCTCGTTGTTCGCTCTAATATCCAACATTTCCATCATATCCTTATCTGACTCTGTAATAACACAGGGGGATTCTGTAATGCCAGTGACTGTTCTGCATCAGGTGGGATCTCATATCTGCAGATGGAGCCACTGTTTTCCCAAAACAGATTTGGCTGTATTCACCCCACGTAATCCTGGAGGGGAGGGGGGCTGACCATTAAAGGGGTTGTTCACCTTTGAATTAACTTTTAGTATGAAGTAGAGAGGGATATTCTGAGACAAATTGCAATTGGTTTTCATTTTTTTTTATTTGTGGTTTTTGAGTTATTTAGCTTTTTATTCAGCAGCTCTCCAGTTTGCAATTTCAGCAATCTGGTTGCTAGGGTCCAAATTACCCTAGCAACCATGCACTGATTTGAATAAGAGACTGGAATATGAATAGGAGAGGCCTGAATAGAAATATGAGTAATAAAAAGTAGCAATAACAATACATTTGTAGCCTTACAGAGCATTTGTTTTTTAAATGGAGTCAGTGACCCCCCCATTGGAAAGCTGGAAAAAGCCAGAAGAAGAAGGCAAATCATTAATATAAAACATCTTCTTATTCTGCATTCTGTTTATTATCATATTGATTTTTATTGTGAAAACCAAATAAAATATTTCAAAATCTAAAAACTATAAAAAAAATGAATAATGAAGACCAATTGAAAAGCTGTTTAGTATTAGCCATTCTATGACACACTAAAAGTCAAATTAAAGGTGAACCACCCCTTTAAGTTGTATTGGGCTCCAAGTCCTGTTTATACATCTGGGTCTGATAGGTTTGTAGCAGTTTAAAAGCAAAGAGATCACAGTTCTATATCAGTCCAGTTTCCATGTGATCCATCTGCCCCTGGGATAGATAATATTCTTATATTTCAACAGATGGAGCAACAGAGATTTTTTTTTTTTTGTACTTGAGCAGAAACAATTAATTTTCAGTAGAAAAGGAAAATAACATTCCTCATACAGTAAATGACACTGATTTATTGCTGTAATTCCTTTAGGACCATTGGAGATGTTACATTCTCATTCTAATTTAGCCAAGAGATCATGTCAATGAATCATGGGAAAACCTTTTTCCACCTGAAAGATTACACAACATAGTGTATATGCTATTTAAAAGATGAGTATTAGTAAGTCTCCAGGTTGGCCCGTTGGTGGGTTAGTTATTTTTAAAGACCATCTAGCTGAAGGTTTCCCATGTTATCATATTCTAGAGGTGCAAAGGTGCACTATATTTTATATATACTGTAAGTCCATGCCTGGACTCCTGGTTATCAGCGCTGGGCTGGGTGTAGTCACTAGTGATGTGCCGCCTGGCCCGATACCCGCGGGTCGGATATGGTTCAGGGCCGACCTCGTACCCCCTTTTCCTGGTCTTACAAATTCCGGCTTCCGACTTCTGGGTTGAACTTTTATAGACGCGCCCTGCTCGCCCCGCCCCTTTTGTGATGTCATCGGGAATAACCCGACATCACTAGTAGTCACCCCTATTACTGGGAGTCAGTTTGAAGAATCTCCCTTGCAGAACGCACCGAATGGGTAAATAAAAATTATATATAAAATATGCGATAGCCACTAGTCTGAGCCCATTTTTAATAGATTCAAATTACAGGTAAGGGGACCTGTTATTTAAGAGGCTCGGGACCTGGGGTTTTTTTTTCGGATAATGAATCTTTCTGTAATTGGATCTTTATACATACACGAAAAATCATGTCAACATTAAATAAACCCAATAGGCTGGTTTTGCCTCCAATAAGGATTCATTAGCTACTGTTTTATTATTACAGAGAAAAGGGAAATAATTTTTTTTCCAATTTGGACATCCAGATAACGGATCCCATACTTGTATTATCATATCTGTTCCATGGCACCACTTATTATTAGTTTATTATTATTAACATGTATTTATATAGCGCCAACATATTGCGTAGCACTGATGTGGAGCTTGTGCCCATGGGTATGTAAAGCCCTATTTTTTAAATAAGTATATACAATATTCTAGTCTCAGCAAGCTATTATTTACAAAATGTGCATTTCCTCTCTTGCTGGCTGTTTTGCATATTATAGGAGGGCGGGGCTCTTATCTCTGTTTGTATTCTCCCTAACTTCACCAAAATACTGTATACCGTATATACTCGAGTATAAGCCGAGTTTTTCAGCATCCAAAATGTGCTGAAAAAGTCTACCTCGGCTTATACTCGAGTCAGTGGGCAGTAGCTGAGATTGCAGTCACTTTTAATCATTCCTATACCAACAGTTCGCTTGGGGAGAGACTGCAATATCCCACAATGCCCTCTGTTGGTTATATGAAAGAATAACAGTGCACCCTCTGTTGGTTATATTAAAGAATAACAGTGACTGCAATATCACACAGCGCCCTCTGTTGGTTATATTAAAGAATAACAGTGACTGCAATATCACACAGCGCCCTCTGTTGGTTATATGAAAGAATAACAGTGACTACAATATCACAAAGCGCCCTCGGTTGGTTATACGAAAGATTAACAGTGATGGCAATATCAAACAGCACCCTCTGCACATGGTAGTGGGACAGTGGGACAATGCACACAGTAATCCGTTTGGCAATTCTCTGTCACCATCAACTTTGCAAAGAAGTCCGGTTGATCGCTGGGGGGGTCGCTTTGGCAGAATGTGCGCTGCTGGGAGACAGGGCTGTAGTTGTGTCTAGGCTTATACTAGAGTCAATAAGTTTTCCCAGTTTTGTAAAATTAGGTACCTCGGCTTATACTCGGGTCGGCTTATACTCGAGTATATACGGTAACTAAATCTTACAGTCAGACGGCATCTAATTAATTGTGCATATGGTTGTTATTGTTCTTAAATTATTGGCCTTGCTATTCAGCCTTTCTCCAACATGGAATTAAACCTGCTACCTATTGCTAGGGTCAGTGAGGACAGCAACTTAAATTGAGACAAATTTTAGAGTCACGGTTCATAAAAAGCAAAGACCTGAACTATAACCAAATTCAAGTGACCAAAGAAAAGACATTTTTAAAGGGCAACTAAAGTCTAAAATAGAATAATGTTAGAAATGCTGTATTATGTATACTAAATATAAACATGAACTTACTGCACCAGCAGCCTAATAAGACAAATGATTTATGCTTTCAAAGTTGGCGCAGGGGGCTGTCATCTTGTAACTTTGTTAGACATTTCTGCAATATCAAGACTCGCACATGCTCAGTGTGGTCTGGGCTTCAGTTGGGAGGTTAAGCTTAGGGATGGTCATAAATTATCAAAACAGCACAAGTCAAATAATATCTGCCATAGAAGCCAATACAGCAAGACTGATTAATAATCATAATATAGAGACTGCACTGCGTATCTGGATACAAATCTCTACAGGGAATCCAACAATGCTGCTCGAGTTCTGGGAAGTAAGGTGGGGGGGCTCCCCCTGCCATTTGAAAGTATGATCGTTTACCTGCACAGCAGTTAGGGACCATCTGACAATTCCTATCAACAGCAGTAAAAGAAGGGGGAATTGCACTGCATACAGTCAGGTTTATGATAAAAACTGTAGACATCTTTTAATTAAAGTATATTGGAGATAGATTTCTTTTTCATTAAAGAAAGTAAAAATGGGATTTTATATTTTTGCCTTTACATGCCCTTTAAGATGAATTTCCCCTTTAAAAGTATTGTGTGTGGGGGTGTGGTCTGACCGCTGATGTGAACGCACGCAGTTAACGGAGCTCCGCACCAAACCCTGCTTTAAACCCTAAAAACCCTGCTACCACCGGTGCAAAACGGAGCTGGAACGAGGTGATCGGCTAGCGCTACCACAAAGAGAGCTCATGGGCCAAAATCGGGCAAACAAACGAGCCTCGGAGGCGGCGGTACACTTGGAGAAATATGCGAGGGACTCATCTCAAAATGGCGCAGCTAAGGCTCGACAAGGGAGGCGTAATGACCCTGTACAGGAGACAGACAGTGATGGCGCTGAGTCAATTCCCGACAAGGCCCAAGCTCCGGAGGCTTTCTCCCCAGATGATGAACCGACTTTGAGAGACGTGATGTCTGAAATCAAAGCAGCAAACATGGCCTGCACTACCCTTATCAATGCGAGGACAGAGGAGATTCGGATAGATCTGTCCATAATAAAGCAGGACATGCAAAAGCTGCGTGAGAGGACGACTGCTGTGGAAACCCGGGTAAGCGACCTGGAGGACTCCTGCAGAGAGATCCCTGACCAATACCGGGCAGTGAAAAGGATGCTGGAGGACTGCCAACGCAAGTCTGATGACCTGGAAAATCAGCTGCGGCGCAGCAACCTCAGGTTTGTCAGGTTTGCTGAGATGGCGGAGGGGACTGCGTCTGAGGCCTTCCTAGAATCCTGGCTGAAAGATACGTTTGGGGCAGCGCAGCTATCCACTAACTTTGCCATCGAACGTGCACATCGGGTCCCAACCAGGCAGTCCCCCCCCAGGAGCCCCTCCAAGACCGTTAATCGCAAAATTGTTAAACGCACGTGACATGGACAAGATCCTAACGCTGGTCAGAGGACAAAGCCCTTTAAAGCACCTTGTTTCAACTATTTCAATCTACGCTGACTACTCCATGGAGGTCCAAAGGCAGAGGGCAGGCTTCCAAAGCAGGAAAAATCGTCTACGCACAGAAGGGCTCACCTACGCCATGTTATACCCATCGAAGCTGCGGGTTCAAGCAGACAGGCGCACACATTTTTTTACTACGCCACAAGAGCTCACCCAATGGCTGGATGCAAGAGGTGCGCGTCCCTGAAAGGTACTCGACCCATTCATCAGGGGTCTCCATACTAATAGTAAAAGTGTCCCTTTTAGATTTGGCAACATAAAGACGGATTCCAAGGGGTGATATATTTTTGTACATGGCTTTATCCATTCGTGTGAGATATTACTAGCTAATATTTATATCCCCCCTCCGTTCGAGACCCAAGTCTTGCAAGTCTTAGCGGACCAAATTACTCAGAACCCCCATGCTTTGGTCATAGCAGCGGGAGACTTCAATGAAGTCACGTCCCCAGAGTTGGACAGTTTATGGAAAGGCCCCTGCAGATCTTCCCACAAAGCAACTGGCCTCAATAAGATGGCAGAGGCACTAGCGCTAATAGACATACAGTATGGCGGGCCATTAACCCAGATAAACAGCTTTTTTCAGGTTACACAATTGCTCACCAAGCTTTGTCCAGAATAGACACGGCCCTCATAAACACGGCGGCTGTCCCATATGTCACAAGAGTGGGTTACCTCCCTAGAGGCATCTCAGACCATACCCCGCTACAACTTCAGTTCCAACCCCCACACAAAGCTGAAAAGCCTCGCCCCTCTATTAACCCGGTTTGGTTAAACATATTGGACAACTTCAAGGCAGTAGAGGGGGTCATTGACGACTTTCAGGCCATGAATACTGGTATCTCCACAACAGTTCCTATTTGGGATTCCTTTAAAGGGTACTTGCGCAACTCTATTGTTGCTGATGTTGTGGAATATAAAAAACAAGCTAGATTAGCAACACAGAAACTGGAGGAGATAGTTGCAAGCTCAGACTCCCAGGCAGCCATAGCCCCCACCCCTGAGAATCTCTAGTTACTTCAGGAGGCTCAGGAGAATTATGCACAAAGCCTCAAATCTAAAGCTTTAAACTACCACTACTTCAGTAAAATCAAGGTGTATGAGCAAGGGGAGAAAGCTGGACGCATGCTAGCTCATTTGGCGAAAGCCCTTAATACCCCACCTCCAATCCCAGCATTAAAGGATAAGCAAGGGGTACTGCAAACGGACCCAGGTGTGGTCAGGAATATGCTCTTAGACTTTTATAATAACTTTTACACCAGCAAATTAGAGGTTAAACTCAGTTGAGCTTCCTGTGCTCAGCCAAGACTACAGTGAATACCTTGATGCAGACCTAACAGCCCTAGAAATCCATGAAGCTGTAGACTCATTCCCCCAGGGTAAAGCAGCCGGTTCGGATGGCTTGCCAATTGAGCTATATAAAAGACATTCTAAAAAGCTGATACCGTTATTGTTGACATTATATAAGGATGCCATTAAGGAAGGCCACCTTCCGCAATCTATGTACGAAGCGGCTATAGTTCTGCTCCCCAAACCGGGGAAAGACCCCCAATTATATGAGTCTTTCCGTCCTATCTCACTCCTTACAACGGATGTGAAAATCTATGCCAAGGTGCTAGCTAGGAGACTGGGCAGGGTTGTGACACAGGTAGTAAGCCATGATCAGGTGGGGTTTATCCCATCCAAAACTACTAGTTTGAATACCAGAAGGCTTTTTTTGAATCTGTCTAATAGCCATGATAATGCAGGGGGTAGGGCCATCGCTGCTCTAGACATTGCTAAAGCTTTCGACACAGTGGAATGGCCCTACCTCTGGCAAGTCATGAAGATTATGGGTTTTGGTGACAAATTTGTACAAATGGTCCAGCTGTTGTATAGGAGTCCCACGGCATCACTACGCCTGAGTTCATTAAACACTCCTAGTTTCACACTATCTAGAGGTACAAGGCAGGGATGCCCTCTTTCGCCCCTGCTCTTTGCACTTGCCATAGAACCCTTTGCTTGGGCAGTCAAGACCCACCCCCGAATAATAGGATTTAACAGTGGCAACCAGGTAGAGAAAATCCAACTATACGCTGATGATACACTTGTGTATTTGGGGGACCGAGACCAGTCGCTACTAGCACTGGTGGAACTTACGAGGGACTTTGGTCGAGTGTCCGCCCTACAGACTAACACAGCTAAATCGGTGTTGTTCTTGGTAGATGAACAGAGGCAGGGGGAATCGTTAACTGAATGCCCGCTTCAGGTAGTGACCACCTTTACCTACCTTGGAGTCCAAATAGCACTGCCACTTACAAAATTCCAAGCCCTAAACATTGATACTCATATCAAATGGACCCAAAACAAACTCAAAGCGTGGGAAACGCTTCCTATAGGCCCGGCAGGTAGAATACAGCTAATCAAAATGTTCATACTGCCGAAATGGTTATATATCCTGTGGCATTCACCGGTGTATCTCCCTAAAAAATTATTCAACCACCAACAGTATGTTGAGTAAATTTATATGGGGACCTTCTAGACCTAGGTTGAGATTGGCCACCTTAATGAGACCCAGAGAGGGGGAGGCATGGCACTCCCTGACCTGTATCTTTACTTTATAGCAGCTCAACTGGTCCATATTATGCCAATGATCCATCACGATGTATCTCCCCCACTATACCAACTGTGGGCAGACGCAGCTAAGAACCCCTACATGCCCTGGGTTACTCTTTTGTGCAAAGAGCCCCGCAAATCCAATTCGCCTTTGCCTGCGCTGCAGGGCAGGATCCTAAACATAGCACATAAACTAGTAGGTTATACTGGGATAGCCCCGCAAACCCCGATTTTGGCAAACAAAGCGTTTGCCAGGCTGGCAGCTGGACCTCCCCCAGAAATCTGGCTCAGACTTAAATTGGAAACTTTAGCGGATGTCTGGGAAGAAGGACGAGTTATATCCTTACAGCAATTGCAAGAAACTAGAGACCTCCCTGGGTCACAATGGCTAATGCACCATAGGATTAGTACATCCTTAACTGAGTATTTTAGACACAATAACCAAACGATAGGTCCTTCCCCAATTGTTTAAACGCTGATGGAGCCTAACCATAGAAAGAAAATATCCACCATATACAGACTACTTAGTAAACCTCTCTATGTAGACAGTGAGATAAAAGCCAGAGGAGCTTGGGAGACTGACCTAGGCCCAATCTTAGATGATCAATGGGAATGGGTGTTAAAGGGATACTGTCATGGGAAAAAAAATTTTTCAAGATGAATCAGTTAATAGTGCTGCTCCAGCAGAATTCAGCACTGAAATCCATTTCTCAAAAGAGCAAAACGATTTTTTTATATTCGATTTTGAAATCTGACATGGGGCTAGACATTTTGTCAATTTCCCAGCTGCCCCTGGTCATGTGACTTGTGCCTGCACTTTAGGAGAGAAATGCTTTCTGGCAGGCTGCTGTTTTTCCTTCTTAATGTAACTGAATGTGTCTCAGTGGGACATGGGTTTTTACTATTGAGTGTTGTTCTTAGATCTACCAGGCAGCTGTTATCTTGTGTTAGGGAGCTGCTATCTGGTTACCTTCCCATTGCTCTTTTGTTTGGCTGCTGGGGGGGAAGGGAGGGGGTGATATCACTCCAACTTGCAGTACAGCAGTAAAGAGTGATTGAAGTTTATCAGAGCACAAGTCACATGACTTGGGGCAGCTGGGAAATTGACAATATGTCTAGCCCCATGTCAGATTTCAAAATTGAATATATAAAAATCTGTTTGCTCTTTTGAGAAATGGATTTCAGTGCAGAATTCTGCTGGAGCAGCACTATTAACTGATTCATTTTGAAAAAAAATGTTTTTTCCCATGACAGTATCCCTTTAAGTTTCCCTAAGATAGTGGCCTATTCCAGCAGGCACAGTCTGCTCCAGCTATACCTAATACACAGAGCGTACTATACGATGCAGAGATTGTATGCTATGCAGGCAGTGCCTTCCCCTCTCTGCCTCAGATGTAAAAAGGAAACAGTCACACTGCTCCACACGGTTTGGGGTTGCACTGCAATACAGCACTACTGGAAAGGCATTATCTTATGGTTAGATAGATCTATTCCTGACTGGGGGGAGGGCAACGCTAGGAACTGTTTGCTGGCACTGGACTTGGGTGAATGATTGGATGTGCCCACTAAACAGTTCATTACTAAGGGACTATTTCAGGCTCGACGACTAATCACACTACACTGGAAGGACTCCCTTCCACCCTCAGTATCAGAAGGGAAAAAGGCTATGGAGGACATGGCAAATTTTGAGCGGGTTATTCTAGACAAAAGAGGCCAGATGTAGGGATGGGCGAATAAATTCGCCATGGTTAAATTCGCGGCGAATTTCTGCGTTTCGCCGCGGGCGAATTTTTCGCGAAATTGCGGCAAAAATTCGCCTCGCGACTCGTTTCGCCGCGCGTCGAAATTTTCGTCGCACGACGAGCCGCGACGCCGCTAATGCGCGTCAAAACAAAAAGACGCGCGACAAACTAAACATCACCCACAGCAGCCAATAAGATGTGAGCCATCCCTGAGCCAACCCACTGGCTATATAAGGAGCTGCAGAGGCGGCCATTACTCGTGGCGTTTCTGGTAGAGGTAGAGAGAGCAGGATAGTGAGAGATTTGTGTGTGATTTAGCTAGTGGAGTTTGTGTAGAGAGCTTTTTTTTTTTCTGAGTCAGTGCAAGTGGAGGTTGTGGATTTCAGTTTACTGTTTTCCCTCTTCTGCTTGCCTGCTCACCACCCAATAGCCCTTTTTAGGGCTAACTGTCTTTGTCTTTGTCTGTGCTGGTGTGTGTACTCCTTGTGGGTGCACACTTCTGCTGAGGGGATTTAGTTGAGGGTTTTATTTTTTTCTCCTTTCCTTCCCCGAAATATCCAAACCCCCCCCTTATATATATTTTTTTTTTTTAAGTTTAGTTGCCCAATATGACGGGCCGTGGGAGAGGGGGGATGGGTGGTGGTGGTGGGAAGAAGGGTGGGATAGGGAGGGGTGGCCGAGGAAGAGGCCGTGGTGCTGGCCGTGGGCATCCAACCCCACAACAGCCATGTGCCATGCCCAGTCTGGGCACTGTAAATCAGTCGCAGCACAAGCTGCCATCAAAGCAGCTGCCATCACAGCAGCAGCTGCAACAACAACAGCAGCAGCTGCAACAACAACAGCAGCAGCTGCAACAACAACAGCAGCAGCAGCCGCAACAACAGCAGCAGCAAATGCCACAGCAGCAGGTGGCTGTGGGTCGCAGCAGCGGGGCAACTGGTCCACGTAGGACTGTGCCCGATTTTTTTGCCACTGCTTCGCGACCCATACGGTCGCAGCAGGCAGAGGCAGTGGTAGACTGGCTGACCCAGGCTACCTCATCTGCAGCAGGCACCAGTGAGCGGCAGGAGGTGGCATCACCTGCTAGCTCAGTGTGGGATGACACCCCATCCCTCTTATTTGATCCTGAGGTGGACTTGGGCCCAGACACCCTGGATCTTTTTGATGATCAGGCAGGAATGGGGGGGGCATTCATGTCTGATGAAGAGGAGGAGGTGGTCATGTCACAGCCCACATCAATAGGGGATATTGGGCAGGGTCCCCTTATGGCAGGGCAGCAAGTTGCTGGTGTGGGGTCAGACACCAGCATGCTGGATGTGGGTATTGATGCCATGTATGAGGCAGGGTCTGGTCTGGGGGAGGACGATGACAGGGACAGACCCTGGGAGCCGGCTCCAGAGGATAACAGCAGCAGTTCAGGGGGGGAACTGTTTGTTGTTGATGAGGATGAAGAGCCGGCTCCACCGACCACTGCTAGGGGGGGCAGGCAACAGGGCAGCACTGCGCCTAGGTCCAAAGCCTATGTGCGTACGGGTGGGGACCATCCTCAACCCTCCACAGCAGGCAAGGCAGTGGCCCGCACTTCAGCAGTGTGGGCTTTTTTCACGTGCCAGGCAGAGGACCAGGCAATAGCAGTGTGCCAGCTCTGCCGGCAGAAGGTTCGAAGGGGGCAGGCAGGGTCACATATGGGAACATCAGCTTTAAGTTCCCATATGAAACGTCATCACAGGATGACGTGGGAGCAGCACCAAAGTGGCAGGGCACCGGGTGGCAGTGGTGCTTCCTGTCCACCTCCTCCCATTCCTCAGGGAAGAGGTGCCAGCTCCCCAGACCCTGCAGCAGGTGAAGAGGATTCTGGGGCTCACAGTCGGAGGCAGCCACTGTGTAGCTCAGCCTCTTCTGCAGCCTCCTCCTCCTCAATGCGGCCCCTGTCCCGCCAGGTTTCCCTCCCCCAGTTCCTCAGCCGCAAGACGCCTCTCTCCCCCAGCCACCCCCAAGTGCAGAGGCTTAATGGCTGCCTGGCAAAGCTTCTGGCAGTGCAGCTGCTGCCCTATCAGCTAGTCGAAGCAGCCCCCTTCCGACAGCTGATGGCTTGCGCTGCCCCTAACTGGCGGATCCCCAGCCGCCATTATTTTGCCAGGAAGGCTGTCCCTGCCATCCACCAGCACGTGGTTGAGAATGTGTCCCTGTCGCTGGATCATGCTGTTGGCGGCAGGGTGCACTGCACCACTGACACGTGGACCAGCAGGCATGGGCAGGGGAGGTACATAACCTACACTGCGCACTGGGTCACCCTCATGAGTGCTGGGGAGGGTGCAAGCCGGGGCGCTCCCCTCAGGCTACAGGTGCCTCCCCGTGGGGTACAGGGCAAACCCCACATGTCCACTTCCTCCTCCTCCTCCACTATGGATGAGCCACCCCTGAAGCGTCCCCGCAGCTACGCTTCAGTGCAGCACAGGCGATGTCAGGCTGTGCTGCAACTCCTCTCCCTGGGCGAGAGGAGTCATACTGCACCTGAGCTCATGGCTGCCTTCCAGACTCAGGTGCAGCGGTGGTTCACTCCCCGCCAGCTCCAAGCAGGTAATATTGTTTGCGACAACGGTCGCAACCTGCTGGCCGCCATCCGCCTAGGGCACCTGACCCACATGCCTTGCTTTGCACATGTCCTCAACCTTGTGGTGCAGCGCTTCCTCAAGAGCTACCAAGGGTTGGGTGACATGCTGGAGAAGGTACGTAGGGTATGTGCCCATTTTCGCAGGTCCCCCACCGCCAGCGCGTCTTTGGCACGGATGCAGCGGCAGCATAGTCTGCCACCCCACCGGCTCATCTGTGACCTGCCGACGCGCTGGAATTCCACCCTGCACATGGTGGAGCGCCTCGTAGAGCAGCGCTGGGCGGTCAGCAATTACCTGCTGGAGCACAGTGCCAGGGGTACTCAGGGGGCGGATTTGGGGTACTTTAGTGCAGAGCAGTGGCAGCAAATGAGGCAGCTCTGCCAAGTACTTGCCCCCTTTGAGCAGGCGACACGCTTTGTTAGCAGGGACAATGCGTGTCCCTATATAGAGTAGTAGTAGATACCATTACCAGTTGACCAGAGGTAATGTGAAAAAATCCACAAACGTTAAAAGTTTAAGAAACTTGCAAAATGGGAGCCATTTTTTCAAGAGTCCTCTAACAATGCAGGGCATGTGTGTAGCAGTATACTAAGTGAAACACGCATGTGTATTGGTCTTCCCATGGAGTCCAATCCAATTCAGCACATTCAGACACAAAGCAAAAGATACCATGTTCATTTATCATCACAGACTACAAAGCTTGAAACTAAGGGGAAAATTTTTATTTGTAGGCCCAAAGATGAAAAAAGGTTATACAAACAAAACACCCATAGAAGATGGGCTTCATCAAATTGCACTGCGCGTCAAAAATAACGTCGCGCGTTAAAACACATACTTGCGTCCGCGACAAAATATTTTGACGCGCGACAAAATCGGGCCGCGCGACTCGTTTCGCGAATTTTTCGCCGTTTCGCGAATTTCGCTGGAAATTCGCGCATTATTCGGCGAAGCGAAACGCGACAGATTCGCCCATCACTAGCCAGATGCTTAAATATATTCAAACTTGGGGCCATTGGAATGACTCATTACAAATAAGGACGTCATGAGATGCTTCTAGGTTATTAATGTGATTACAAGTGTTGATGGAAATCCCATTTAGGAGGGGTCTGGCGGGGTTGGGTGCACGTGTGTGGGAACCTAGGGATAATCCAAGTGTTTACATGCTTAGAGGCCTTTATTGTACTTAAGTCTATGTATACCCTTGTCTAACATGACTGTATGGAATGTCTGTGTTATACTGTATGTACATGCTGAAATATTTTCTCAATAAACCTTCTTTGAGTAAAAAAAAAAAAAAAAGTATTGTGTGTAACTCCTTACTCCTTCACATATGCTAGATGAAACCCCTATTGCATATTGATAAGATCGAAGATTTGCATATAAAAAAAGGGCGGAGCTCACAGTGTATTCTCTCCCTATGTTAAAGCCTCTGAGTTTCACTACTTAGTTAGTACCCAAGTATTTACTCTGGGATAGTTAGCAAGTTGCAGCTCTAACCAAACAATCAGCTCATTCTGTGTCAAACACTTTCAGCATCGTTGCAGAATCCCGACTGCGAAATCTTAAATCTCGACAGTAAATCTTATCACAATTGTTTCTATTTTCCAGCAGTGACAGGAGTTTTGCATCACTGAGACAAGTGTTTTTTCCATGTTATTTTTTACAGACTCTCTGGTTGTCTCTCCCCGCAGGTATCCTCTCCACGCTGGGGAATGGCTACGTTATATTCATGGCCTTCAGGAGGAAAAAGAAGATGCGCCCAGCCGAGCTGATGACAATCAATTTAGCTGTGTGTGATCTGGGGATTTCAGGTAATTAGGGGCTTTGTTATTGTTTTTGCAAGAAAGATTTTAAGGAAATAAAACATTTACTGATTGATCTGCATCTGCAAGCGTAAGTGATGGCTGGAGCAAATACCCTGAAAATGCAAATCTAACCTGCATCTACCCAGTGCTCTCCAATACACTGGCTCCATCTGTTGTTGAAATATGGTTCTTAGCATCCCTACTTCCCATGAAGTCAGGGTCTTGGGTAGGGTGCTCCGAGCTGCTCCTCCTAAAGAGTGTGGAGTGCTCTATTGTCCCCAGTGCTGCCCTGTGTTCTGGCTCCATCTACTGTTGAAATACAACTCTCAGCATTCCTACTACCTATGAAGCAAGGGTCTTGGGTAGGATGCCTTGGGCTGCCCCTGCTAAATTAATTGTGGTTTAAACTGAACTGTTCCTTTAAACAGTGTTTTATTCTACTCATGTACAGGCTCCATCTATTGTTGAAGTACAACTCTCAGCATTCCTTCTCCCTATAAAGCGAAAGGTCTTGGGAAGGATGCCTGAGCCGCCACCCCTCTTAAAGGAGATCTAAACCCTAAAATTGAATATGGCTAACATATATACTATACTATATACTGAACTTATTGCACCAGCCTAAAGTTCCAGTTTGTCAATAGCAGCAATGATCCAGGACTTCAAACTTGTCACAGGGGGTCACCATCTTGGAAAGTGTCTGTGACACTCACATGCTCAGTGGGCTCTGATTGGCTGTTGAGAAGCTAAGCTTAGGGCTCGTCACTAATTATCCAGTAGAAAATGAGCTTCCCCTGTAATATAAGCTGATGCTACAGGTTTGCTGATTATTAAATTCTGATGCTAATTGCACTGGTTTCTGTGCTGCCATGTAGTAATTATCTGTATTAATTACTAATCAGCCTTATATTGTGACATTTCTATTCTATGTGTACTGTATATTGTGAGTGGGTCCCTAAGCTCAGTAAGTGACAGCAGCACAGAGCATGTGCAGTGAATCAGCAGAAAAGAAGATGGGGAGCTACTGGGGCATCTTTGGAGACACAGGGCTGTGGTTGCCTTGGGCTGGTATAGAAGCACAAAACATAATGTACACCATTTCTAGCTACTTCTTTAGTTAAGCTTAAGTTCTCCTTTAAATAGTGTTGAGTGTTCTATTCTACCTAGAGCTGTCCTATGTACTGGCTCTATCCATTGTTGAAATACCGCTCTGAGCACTCCTACACCCTATGTAGTCAGGGCCTTGGGTAGGGGGCTCTGAGCTGCTCCCTCTAAATAGTTTTGAGTGTTCTATTCTACCCAGTGAATATGGTAGAATAGAACCATATTTGTGGTTTTTGAGTTATTCCGCTTTTTATTCAGCAGCTCTCCAGTTTGCAAGTTCAGCAATGTAGTAACTGGGGTCCAAATTGCCCCCGCAACCGTGCACTGATTTGAATAAGAGACTGGAATGTGAATAGAAGATTCCTGAATTGAAAGATGAGTAATAACAAGTAGCAATAACAATACATTTGTGGCCTTACAGAGCATTTGTTTTTAGATGGGGTCAGAGACTCCCATTTGATAACTGGAAAGAATCAGAAGGAGAAGGAACATCATTTAAAAACTATGAAAAAATAATAATAAAGACCAATTGAAAAGTTGCTTAGAACTGGCCATTCTTCAACATACTAAAAGATAGCTTAAAGGTGAATCAGCCCTTTAATGAGCCTAATGCATCAGTATGCTGAGCAGAGACCAAGCTATGAGCTGTTATCGGAAAACATGTTTTTTTCAAAACACATCAGATAATTTTCATTGATGAATTTTTGCTTGCTGTGTCTGATGACTATGCACAGTGTCTCCACTGAGAAAAGCAATATGGCAGCTCCCTGTCCCTTATGAATTGATACAAAGGGACGGGCAGTTATGCATACAAATAAGTGTTGCTATTCTAATGTATCAGCTGTTTAAAGGGCTAATTACACCTTTGATAATTCTGCTGTTTATGAATTCAAGTGCAGTAGCCCCTCGCTATATTCACACACAAATGCCCTCTTTTTTTATCATAATGATTAGTGATGGGCGAATAAATTCGGTTGGCGTGAATTTGCGGCGAATTTCCATGTATCGCCGATTTGCGAGACTCCTAAATTCTACTTGATAAATACAGCTGCTGTATGAACTAGGACTGGACAGTAATACAGGGTGCAAATAATCAGTGACTCCCACCTAGTCAAATAACATCAGACATTTGTCCCATACTTGGTTCTGTACTGAGGCAAGAAAACAGAGAATGAGTGAAAAACATACCGTGAGAGGTTATTTGGTAAAATATGACTTTATTATAACGAAAAAGGCAAGTGCTGCCGCCTAGTGGAATGTCATGTACTATCCTTGTCCTACGTGAAACTTCTGGGGCGATGAACAGAACACAGGGCTATTTTGGGTTCAAGTGTCTTTTTAATTAGCTCAAAAACAAGGGTTAAAGTGCTGCTGTGAGTTAGCCATGTGGCTTCAGATATTTAACGCTAATGTAATGTGGCCAATTCTTTGCCTTTAAAGGAGATGTTTATAAATGATCCTCGGAGCAGATAATAAGAATGGAATGATTTCACTCATGATATTAGTTATAAGTGCAACAATAATGTGAGTGTGATGATTAAATGAAAGGCACCAGTAGTCTTTTCTGTGAGCAAATGAGCAGTGTAATGTGTGTGGTGTTGTGTATCCAGCAGTCTGACTTGTATGAGTATCACTCATGTATTATAAGGGATAATATACCCCCTACTGTAAATAATATACCCCCTACTGTAAATGATAAGGATATTAGAAGTCACTGAGGGGTTGTTCTGTGACCATATAAAGGCACAAGACTGCAGGCTGAGTTATACAGGGAACTCTGAGTATCACTCGTGTATTATAAGGGATAATGTACCCCCTACTGTAAATGATAAGGATATTAGAAGTCACTGAGGGGTTCTGTGACCATATAAAGGCACAAGACTGCAAGCTGAGTTATACAGGGAACTCTGAGTATCACGCATGTATTATAAGGGATAATGTACCCCCTACTGTAAATGATAAGGATATTAGAAGTCACTGAGGGGTTCTGTGACCATATAAAGGCACAAGACTGCAGGCTGAGTTATACAGGGAACTCTGAGTATCACTCGTGTATTATAAGGGATAATGTACCCCCTACTGCAAATGATAAGGATATTAGAAGTCACTGAGGGGTTGTTCTGTGACCATATACAGACACTGGGCTGCAGGCTGAGTTATACAGGGAACTCTGAGTATCACTCATGTATTATAGGGGATAATGTACCCCCTACTGTAAATGATAAGGATATTAGAAGTCACTGAGGGGTTGTTCTGTGACCATATAAAGGCACAAGGCTGCAGGCTGAGTTATACAGGGAACTCTGAGTATCACTCGTGTATTATAAGGGATAATGTACCCCCTACTGTAAATGATAAGGATATTAGAAGTCACTGATGGGTTCTGTGACTATATAAAGGCACAAGGCTGCAGGCTGAGTTATAAAGGGATCTGTGAGTATCACTCATGTATTATAAGGGATAATGTACCCCCTACTGCAAATGATAAGGATATTAGAAGTCACTGATGAGTTGTTCTGTGACCATATAAAGGCACAAGGCTGCAGGCTGAGTTATACAGGGAACTCAGAGTATCACTCATGTATTATAAGGGATAATGTACCCCTACTGTAAATGATAAGGATATTAGGAGTGTTCTTATTCAAACTGTTGTAATTAGTGATACTCTGGGCCTAATCTATACAGAACAATACTGTTGTATTGAGTAGATCTCCGCAGACAGAGTAACACTACAGGAACAACACAAGTTTGCAGATATCGAAGAAGTTTTTTCCAAACAAAGAAAATCTTCCATACATTAATCAGTTGAGTCGGTAAAAGAGTATTTTATAAATGCAGATGGACAGGCAGCAGGAGAGCAAGTAAAATAGCCGCTATCTCTACACACTGAAAAACTGATATATTATAGACTGATGTTACTGTAATAACGTCTCCTTGTTCATTTAAGTAACAGGAAAACCGTTTGCCATCGTGTCCTGTTTTAGTCACCGCTGGGTGTTTGGCTGGAACGCCTGCCGCTGGTATGGATGGGCGGGATTTTTCTTTGGCTGTGGAAGTCTCATTACATTGACTGTGGTCAGCCTGGACAGGTACCTGAAGATTTGCCATCTACGATATGGTAAGGGAAACGCTGTGAGTAAAGAATCTTACTTTTTATTGTTTATGTGACAGGTCTGATGCTTCTCCATGTAGAGTTTGCTTTCTCTTTGCTCGTGTGACTAGGGTTCCTATGCTAAATAGACTCAGATTGGTCTTCAGCTCTAACTGCCAGGTGGATCCTCCTATCTGTCATAGGCCCCAACCTACACAAAGTCCACATTGACCCTGACACATAGGCGCAAATTCACGAAGCGCCGAAGCGCCGAACGCTAGCGTTAGGCATTTTTCGTTAGTGCGCAAATTCACTAACGAACGCTGGCGTAATTTCGCTAGTGCTACTTCGCACCCTTACGCCAGGCGAATTTTCGCTAGCGACGTAACTACGCAAATTCACTAACTTGCACAGTGTGTAAATAGGAGAGGCCTGAATAGAAAGATAAGTAATAAAAAGTACCAATAACAATACATTTGTAGCCTTACAGAGTATTTGTTTTTTTAGATGGGGGTCAGTGTCAGTCTAAGTTGCTTAGAATCATAAAATGCTAAACATTTAATTAAAAGTGAGCCATCCCTTTAACTGTGCAGACATCAGTCTGGTTGCTATGGGTTACTAGGCCAGGAGTGAACATTGTGGCATCATATTGCAAAGATGTGGCAATGTGCCAGGTGCAAAAGAGAGAGAGAGAGAGAGAGAGAGAGAGAGAGAGAGAGAGAGAGAGAGAGAGAGAGAGAGGAGACTGCCCTAATTTTTTGCACTTTGCACAGAGAGTTGCACTCTGAATGAAACATGGAACACCCTGAAGTTTAAGCATAATTCATGCTGGGGCAGTCCACTACTTGGTCAATAAATAAGGGGTTCCCTTGAGCACTATTGCACTCTGCAATGCACCGTGCTACACAGTTTTAATATGACCTAAAATGGAAAGTGGCGCTTGCGCTACCGATCACTTGGGCACCATGCTCTGTAGTCTCAGAATGGCACAAGTTTGCATTTCTTACAGCTTGGGGTTGGTAATGGAACCTCTGTATCTGTTATTACATTTCCTACTTACAACCCTCTATTTGTGAAGATAAGACTTAAATGGCATGTAAAGACTAAAATAGAATAAGGCTAGAAATGCTGTATTTTGTATACTAAATATAAACATGAACTCACTGCACCACACGCCTAATCAAACAAATAATTTATGCTTTCAACATTGGCTACAGGGGGTCACCATCTTGTAACTTTGTTAAACATCTTTGCAAGACTAAGACTGTGCACATGCTCAGTGTGGTCTGGGCTGCTTAGGGATCATCATAAACAAAGCTGCTTGAGTTCTGCATGGCTGGAAAGTAAGGCGGGGGCTCCCCCTGCTGTTCATAAGTATGATTGTTTCCCTGCAGAGCAGTTAGGGACCGTCTGACAATTCCTATCCACAGCAGTAAATGAAGGGGGAATTTCACTGCATACAGTCAGGTTTCTTAAAAAAATCGTACACATTTTTTAATTAAAGTATATTGGAGATAGGTTTCTTTTTCATTAAAGAAAGTAAAAATCTGATTTTATTTTTTTTCCTTTACATGCCCTTTAAAATATTTTTGGCCAATTGACCAGTCCTGGCAACTCTAATGTCTCTGTAATATTTACTAGTGTAGCCACCCTGAGGTATGACCTAGGATTTGTAATAATGGTCTCTCTCTCTCTCTCTCTATACAGTATATATATATATACATATGTATGTTGTTTCTCTGCAGGCACATGGCTGAAACGATACCACGCTTTTATTGCCTTGGCAGTTATCTGGGCCTATGCATCCCTGTGGGCTACCTTGCCATTGGTCGGAGTGGGAAACTATGCTCCAGAGCCCTTTGGTACCACATGCACTTTGGACTGGTGGTTGGCACAGGCATCTGTTAAAGGGCAGATATTTGTAATGTCCATGCTGATCTTCTGCCTCCTTCTTCCCACTGCGGTGATTGTCTTCTCCTACGTGAAGATCATCGCCAAAGTCAAGTCTTCTGCCAAAGAAGTTGCTCACTTTGACACCAGGAACCAAAACAACCACACACTGGAAATAAAACTGACAAAGGTACATACGTGTCCTTTCTATACCTGCGTCTACATTCTGCTCTCTAATTGGGGGTCACGTTTTCCTGCATTGAACAAAGGAGCTGAAAGCATCAATTTTATTGCCTAGAAAATATTACACTCAACAGACATTATGGCTGAATAAATCAGTGCATTACAGGCTTCTTTATTGCTGCAGATGCTCCATCCTTTTCAATTAGCAGTTCAAATACATGACAAGGGCAGCAGTAAAATCCAGAGATAATCAAGTATTTGTGGAACACCAGTGCTCTAAATAGCTGCCAATTCAACAGACAGTACTAATGTGTGAATCTGACCCATTTTGCTTCGCCAAAAACTTCATGAAACTGTGAAAAAATTCTTGAGACAGCAACATTTTTTTTAAATTGCATTGAAACCAACAGGCGTTCAAAAAAATTTTGAGGCGCAAGAATTTTTACTTGCATGACAATTTTTAAACATGCTACTTTTTTGCCCAAATGCATTAAAGTCAATTGGCTTCCAAAAATTTTCTTTCCATGGCGAATTTTTGCAGCAGTTTTGCAGAAAAAATGTGCAGATGCGGAAATTTGCCGTGATGCCATGCTTGGCGAATAAATTCACCCATCACTAGCAGACAGCTTAAATGAATTAAAAGATAAAGTTTTAATTTTATTATAGGATGATCCACCCCTTGTCCCCCAGTACCAACTTTTTAACTCCCACCAAGATAACCAGTACTCAGTGTAGTAACAGTCTATAGTGTACATAACTCCTTTATTCAGCCACAGGTGTCCCCAACCCCCACATATATATATATTGTCCTAAGGAAAGGTGCATACCAGGAATTTTTAGTTCGATAAAATGACAGGTTTATTAAATATACATTAAAAGAACCGGCCAACGTTTCGGTCTGTCTCTAAGACCTTTATCAGGGTCTTAGAGACAGACCGAAATGTTGGCCGGTTCTTTTAATGTATATTTAATAAACCTGTAACATACCTCCCAACATTTTGGAAGTAAAAAGAGGGACAAAAAATTTTTTACCGCACGTAGCGCTGCAATTTTTTGACCACACCCCTTTCTTAGGCCACACCCCCTAATTACCATGTTTGTTTTACAAAATTTGGCAGGTTATGAAAGTTTGAAAATATTTCTCCTTATCTAAACTGTGTTTTTGTGTCTCAAAATTGTTACAAAGTATCTTATTTGCACCTGTTAGCTGTTCTGGGCTCTCTGCTAAAAGCCAATTAAGTGAGAAGCTTTGTTTCTTTTTCTGGCTGTTCAGTGCAGAGAAAAGAGGGACTTTCCAGTACAAATGAGGGACTGCGGGTTGAGCTGTCAAAAGAGGGACTGTCCCTCCGAAAAAGGGGACAGTTGGGAGGTATGCTGTAATTTTAATGAACTAAAAATTCCTGGTATGCACCTTTCCTACCAGGTAGAAAAGTAAATTTGCAACTAAACGATGGAAGGTGTGCGTTAGGACTTCAGATTGTATATATATATATTCACATTTATTTCCAAGCTGATTTGTGCTTTTCCTTTCCGTCACCAGGTGGCAATGTTGATCTGTGCTGGTTTCCTCATCGCATGGATTCCGTATGCAGTGGTGTCTGTATGGTCGGCATTCGGACAGCCGGACTCTATTCCAATTGAATTTTCCGTGGTACCCACCATGATGGCCAAATCGGCGTCTATGTATAATCCCATCATTTATCAAGTCATTGACTGTAAATCTCCATGTTGTCGAAAGGACAAGTCATTGCAGAAGACTAGGTATGCAGTTTGTGAATTACATTTCATCTCAGGTTAAACTTTGTTACAACAAAGCTTATTTGCACCTGACCTGCATTATTTTCTTATGATTGCTTATTTTTCTATTCATTTTTCATCATGCCATTTAGATAAATATCAGGGTTGTTAAAGGGCATGTAAAGTCTAGAATAGAATAAGGCTAGAAATGCTGTATTTTGTATACTAAATATAAACATGAACTTACTGCACCACAAGCCTAATCAAACAAATAATTTATGCTTTCAAAGTTGGCTACAGGGGGTCACCATCTTGTAACTTTTTTAAACATCTTTGCAAGACTAAGACTGTGCACATGCTCAGTGTGGTCTGGGCTGCTTAGGGATCGTCATAAACAAAGCTGCTTGAGTTCTGCATGGCTGGGAAGTAAGGTGAGGGCTCCCCCTGCTGTTCATAAGTATGATTGTTTCCCTGCTCAGCAATTAGGGACCATCTGACAATTCCTATCCACAGCAGTAAATGAAGGGAGAATTTTACTGCATACAGTCATGTTTCTTATAAAAACGGTACACATTTTTTAATTAAAGTATATTGGAGATAGGTTTCTTTTTCATTAAAGAAAGTAAAAATGGGATTTTATTTTTTGCCTTTAGGAAAGCTACCGAAGCAGTTTATTGCCAATAGATTAGCCAAACTAGTGCAAGCTATAACACTATATTTATTCTGCAGAATGCTTTACCATACCTGAGTAAACAGCTCTAGAAGCTCTCTGTTTGATTAGGATAGCAGCTGCCATATTATCTTGGTGTGACATCACTTCCTGCAAGGAGAGGAGCAAACTGAGCATGCTCAAGCCCTAGCCCTGGAAGTTTAAGCTGAAAACAGGAAGTCTGATACAGAAGCCCATGAATAGTGGTTTCCAAAATATGGGGTTGTCCCCATGTTGGAGGGAGAAAGTATAGCATATTGGGAGGGGGGCTAAGACTGAAAAGCACTTAGGGTGACATCTCAGTAACATGAGATAAATGTGCTTTTTTTCACAGGGTCTATGCAATAAGCACCTGCAGGAAGTCAACAACCGCTGCTCAATGAGAAGCCATGGAAGGCCGGGTGAAGCACAATTATTGTACATGAAGAATCCTGACGGATCGCTCAGCAACAAGAGAAAATGTGTATTTTAAATAAATGTTTATTTTCCTATGTTTGTAAAAAGGAAGTGTTATAATAAAATGTTACATGCTTATTTATATTTTGTTTCATGGACCCAATAAATTGGGTTTGTATGGATGATCAGCTCAGTAGAAGGCTTTCCATGGAGGACCTTGTAAGTTTTATATTCAGCAGTTGATTTCTTTCTTTCTGAATTGTCATTATTCTCTGCCTATGACGAGTATTAAAGCAAAATCTTTAAAACAAGCTCTAAGTGCAAATAGTACAGTACCATACCCCATAGTGATCCTCATTCATGTTGGACAGTCCTGAAGCACATGAACCCCAAAAGGGCAGGGCTTACCAGAAAGTGGATGTGGCATTGAGACGGATGGAAGGTGCATGTCGGAAATAAATTGGGTTAGTATATGTTGGGGGCCCAAATGTTGCCCAGTTGTTTATCAGTATGACACATCATGAGATAACTAGTAGAGTGTTTGATACGCCATTCTGAATGTGGGTATTGCCTGTAGCTGCCACCTAAGAGGACATGGCTGAACTGTCTATTAATTTGGTGAGCCCATGCATGACATACCCTTACTGCATTTGATTCTGTTGGTTATTAGACCTCCACTAAACCCCCAATTACCATCTGTTAACGCAATGCCCATTAATTTGATGGGGCTGAAGAATTCTGTAGTGTGTTTGAGCACAGTGCTGCTGCTTCTGAGCTTTAACACCCCATAGAGTAGTCCAACCCATTCTAAAAATCTGGCACATTGATTGGCTGCTTTGATAAAATGGTTTGATGTTCTAAAACACCTAGGGGCAGATGTACAGAAGATGCGCAAGCGTTTGTTTGTATCTAGCAAAAATTTGCTAGTGATCTTGTGCTTAGGTCAATTTGTATATGACAGGTAATTTAAAGTCGTATTGAGGCCTTTACTATAACTGTTAGTGCAAATGCTTGAAGTTCCAGGGAACTTTAATAAAGACAAGAGAGTTAAAATAATGCCCTACACATGAGCCCACTGTAAAATTAATGTTCCATATGTCATGAAACATCTTGAGAAAACGATGTGCCCAAAAACAGTTCAAGTCGGGACTTTTGCAGGCAATTCCGCTTCAAAAAAGGAAAAGTCGCCAGCGTTTTTGGAACTTTAATGAAGTTTCGGCACACAGGATATGATGTCAGTGACAGAAGATTGAGGAAGATGTCGCTGCTTTTTAGCACTTCGTCTGGTCTGACGTGGCGAAGGCAACTGTGGCGAAAGAGGTAACGTTCAGTAAAAGACGCACTTTAGTGAAGTTTTAGAGTAAAGATCGCTCGCCAGAGCGAAAAGTTGCCTGGTGATAGAGTACGAACGAACGCTAGCGACAGTCCCATTCGCTGGCGAATTGGCGCTTGCACCTGTTAGCAAATTGGCGATGTCCCTCTGGGTGGCAACGCTGGCGAAAAGTCGCTAGCGTTAGCCACTTGGCCCTTTAGTAAATCTGCCGCTTAGGGGGTTATTTTCTAAACCTCAAATTTATCTGGTCAGGCTTTTTGGGGCAAAAACTCAATTTTTAAAAAAAAAAAAAAACTTTAAAACTTTCTCAGAGATTTATTATACTCCGATGCTGCAAAAGCCTGAATCCGAAAATCCGCCATGTCAGACCTGTCGATACCACGTATAAGTCAATGGGAGATGTCCCTAGCCCAATTGGAAGATATCGTGGTCTGCGCTGAGTTTAGCCTGATAATCTGATAAACTTGGTGTTTTCAAGCAAAAACACAAAAACGAAAAAATTGAGCGAATTGGGAAAAAAGTAAAGATTCAGGTTTTTCGCTCTATTGTATTGGGTTTTTCCCAATCCGATTAATTTGAGTTATCTTATTAATAAATAAGGCAAAATCATGGATGGAAATTTGGTCGAGCTTTCTTAAAATAAGAGAAAACATCGGATTTTAGTAAATAACCCCCTCAGCAAAACACGTTTCTTCATTGCATTAACTTGACTGTTAACGTGATACTGTTGTAATTCTATGGGATCCTTAAGCATCCCAGCATTCAAAACTCTACCCCTGGATGTAAACCACAACTGGTCTATAATAAACAAAAGACAAATACAATGAGATTATTTTTATATATTTATGTTCTTATTTTTTAAACTTGACAATCATGTTGCATTTGCTCCAAAGATAGTGAGATATGAAATAAAAAAATGATATATTTTTCCTGTAATAGAATTTGGCACTTCTGTGTATTTTCTTTTAAAAGTTTGCCTATGAAAGTACAGAAAATTCATTTAAATGACAACTATAAGTGGGTGTTCAAAGCTCAGTCTCACATGAATCATTTAAAGGGATATTGCAGACGCTTTGAAAATAATATAACTTTATCGAAAGTAGGGCGGTTTTGAAAAGAAAATCTCTATGTAAAAATGATATCAGATTTTGCTCTTACATGTGGGAAAGAACTTCCTGGGACTCTCTTTGGGAAAAGCAGCAGTCCAGTGTTGCTTTGTGGCAAGGTCTCTAGATATAACCAGAGCAAGAGTTTTACAAAACCACATAACAAGATCAAATGGATATGGAATCCATTAATGGGAAACTCATTATCCAGAAAGCTCTAAATTATGGAATGGCCACCATAGACTCCGTTTTATCCTAAAATTTCAAATTTTTAAAAATGATTTCATTTCTATCTGTAATAATAAAACAGCAGCTTGAACGTGATCCCAACTAAGATATAATTAATCCTCATTGGAAGCAAAACCAGCCTATTGGGTTTATTTAATGTTTACATGATTTTCTAGTAGACTTAAGGTATGAAGATCCAAATTACGGAAAGATCCATTATCCGGAAAGTCCCAGAGCATTCTGGATAACAGGTCCTATACCTGTACGAAAAGTCTAAAATACTTTGCTGATAAATTAGCTTAGAACGTATATGTGTGTATATATATATATTTGTTTTTTTTATTTTGATATAAAAAAGTTCACATGCATTTTCTGCAGGAAAAGGGTATTTTACAATATTTTTTGGCAAGGACTTTGGGATACATTTCATGGCCAATACTTTGACAAAAATTAAAAGTGAAAGTTAATTCTACAATATGTTACTACTGATGCTGATTTACAGGATTTTGCCTTGGTCTTATCATCAGTCTCATCAATCTTTTCTTACATAGAGAAATTTATATCATAGTGAAATGATAACACAGGTATGGGACTTGTTATCCAGAATTCTGGGGACCTGGGGTCCTTCAGTAATTTGGATCTTCATACCTTTAGGGGCCAATTCACTAACTTCGAGTGAAGGATTCGAAGTAAAAAAACTTAGAATTTCGAAGTTTTTTTTGGGCTACTTCGACCTTCGACTACGACTTCGAATCGAAGGATTCGTAGTAAAAATCGTTCGACTATTCGACCATTCGATAGTCGAAGTACTGTCTCTTTAAAAAAAACTTCGACCCCCTAGTTCGCCATCTAAAGTCAATGTTCGCCATCTAAAGTCAATGTTAGCCTATGGGGAAGGTCCCCATAGGCCTAACTTTTTTTGATCGAAGGATATTCCTTCGATCGTTGGATTTAAATCCTTCAAATCGTTCGATTCAAAGGATTTTATCGTTCGATCGAAGGAATAATCCTTCGATCGTTCGATCGTACTATCTGCGCTAAATCCTTCGACTTCGATATTCGAAGTCAAAGGATTTCAATTCCCAGTCGAATAGAGGGTTAATTAACCCTCCATATTCGAACCTTTTGTGAATCAGCCCCGTAAGTCTACTAGAAAATCACGTAAACATTAAATAAACCCAATAGGCTGGTTTTGCTTCCAATAAGGATTAATTATATCTTAGTTGGGATCAAGTACAAGCTACTGTTTTATTATTACAGAGAAAAAGGAAATAATTTTTAAACATTTGGATTATTTGAATAAAATGGAGTCAACGGGAAACAACCTTCCTGTATTTCGGAGCTTTCTGGATAACGGTTTTCCGAATAACGGATCCCACACCTGTATATTTAGCAATTGTGTTCAAACAACTGAAACTTGAGGAACAATAATTTATGAAGAGTTCTGCAATAATAATAGTAATCACCAATTATTACATTTGCTTCATCTTCAAATTAAGGATGAAATGGATAAATTATTACCAACATTGGTTAAAGTATGTACATAAATATAACGATCCATTAATAGCGATGGGCAAATTTTTCCCGTTTTGCAGAAGAATTCGCAAATTTACCGCAAAAAAAGGCAAAAAATTGGCAAAATGCATTGAAGTCAATGGGCATCAAACAATATTTAAATAACGTAAATTTCGATGCCTGCGGTAATTTTTATATGTGAGCCTATTTTGACGAAATGAATTAAAGTCAACTGGCGTCCGAATAATTTTGACGTGCAACAATTTATATTCGCACGACTATTGTGATGCGTGCCCAAATTTTTTGGACGTGGCAGATTTTTTGACTGCGAATATTCACCGCAGCTTTGCTAATCTATTCGCTGCTGGCGAAATATGGAAATTTGCCGCAAATTCTCGCCTGGTGAATTTATACACCAATCACTATCCATTAACAATGTGCTTTATCATTGGCTGCTCTATATTCTCCCTGTAAGAAATGAGTCGGTTCATTCACTATTCACAGTCAGTATCGCTATGTTTGTTTTGCATTTGAATTTTTGTTTTCATATAAATATGGCTCAAGTATAGACATAACTCAGATTTATTATTTGAACTTTATGTTTTGAATAAAGGCAATAAACGTTGATATGATAATATTACACGGTACATTTGTACATCCATCATTGAGTTCAGGTAAATAAAATAAAGTTTGGAATGAACTTGTTTATGTAAAGAAACTACAGGGGTAAATATTGATGCTTTTAAATGACAAGATCCATTGAATAATACAGGGATTATCTAATGCCTACGAAATACTTACACCCTCATTATGAGAAATGTATGATCCCAGTCTTCCTAAATACAATGTATATAAAGCGATTGTTGCTTTGTATGTCGTTTAAACATTAACATAAAAATGTATAATAAAGTCTAACATGTCTGTGTGTGTTTTTAACTTAACATAAAACAGGGAACCATAACAGTTGATGGTCAGAACACCCCAGTCAAAATGGTTCCTACAGAATTGTTCTTAGCATACGGGAAAACCTAAAATATAACTTACTGACCTACTTGTATAATACCTCTCTGTACAGACTTTGAGCAAATCCAAGGGACTGTTCCTGCAGAACTATGCTTGGTATATAGTAATACTTACCTACACTGATATAGTTAGAGGTATCTCCTTGTACAGGCTATAAGCAATCTTGCTGGTCTGTTTGTGCTAATGCTGTGCATACGTTTGCCACCTGTCCCCAGTTTTCACCCGGACAGACCGTTTTTTTAAGGGCTGTTTGGGTCAAAACTGCCTGCCCAGTTTTCCAAATAAGGAAAACCGGGCAAGATTCCGAATCGCTACATCATAGCCTCGCCCCTGACGCCATGACCCTGCCCCCGTAGGGCACACTCCCCCCCATTACATCACGGCCCCACTCCCTGCCCGGAGTTAGACGGGCCAAAAAGTGGCAACCCTAGCTGTGCATATGGAGCAATGTTAATTTTAATTAAAATTCCTGTACCCCTTCACAATGCCCCCACTTTCCTTTGTCCTCACACATGCAGCCAGGCTAGTCCTCTACCAGCTACTGAACTTAAAGGAGAACCAAACCCTTTTTATTAAAATCCCCAACCCTACATAGACCCCTCTCCCTGCTCCCCCCCAGCCTAGGGGGCAAATTCACTATGCGCCGAAGCACCTAACACTAGCGGCAATTCGCTAGCGTTGGCCATTTTCGTTACTTCACAAATTCACTAACGGACGCTGGTGTAACTTCGCTAATGTAACTTCGCACCCTTACGCCTGGCGAATTTGCGCAACGGACGTAACTACGCAAATTCACTATCGTGCGCATTGTTCTGAACGCTACCTTTTACGCTAGACTTCCTTCGCCACCTCAGACCAGGCAAAGCGCAATAGAGTAGATAGGGATTTCTTCAAAAAAATGAAACATTTTTTCTAAGTCCCAAAAAACCCTGGCGTGTTTTCTACATGATGGGTGATAGGCTGAAAAAGATCGAAATTTTTTTTGGGGCTCCCCTCCTTCCCCCCTACATTTCCTGACTCATGGCAACTTACCTAGACAGTGGGCACATGTGTAGGGCAAAATAAAAATTTTATTTGATGTTTTGATGGTTTCCCAGGCATTTGTAGTGCTGCTACATATTCCTCCATTGAAATGTGAATTTCTCTTCGCTTAGCAAATCAACGCTAGTGCGACTTCGCAACCTTACGCTACCCCTGAGTGCAACTTCGCTACCCCTGAGTGAATTTGCGAATCGCTGGCGAAACTACGCCTGGCGAAGTGTGGCGAAGTGCGGCAATATTACACCTGGCGCATCTACGAATCTTAGTGAATTTGCCCCTAGGTGTTACCCTGGGTGTTACCCCTCGTTGCAGATTCAGGGCACTGAAGTTCAAGGGCGCCATCTTCTTCTCTTCGGTAATCTTTGGGTCTTCTTCCGTAGCTTCGCCAATTTCCGTGGCTTTCGACGCATGCACAGTTGTTCGGGCCCAGCAGATTGCGCCAATTGCACATGCAGTGTCACGCAGATCTCTTTCCGAAGAAAATCGCCTGTGAACAGAATCTGCACCGAGGTAAGTAAAGAGTTAGAGGCATTTATCCAAGGTAACACCTAGGCTGGGGGGCAGCAGGGAGGGGGGTCTGTGTAGAGTAGGGGATTTTAAATATAAGGGATTAGTTCTCCTTTAAGTACATTCCTTCTTCTTCTTCCTGTATTTATTAGACCATTCCACTGGCAGGAATTCTGAGAATGGTACTTCCCTAATACCTTTCAGTTTTGCCCAGGGTTTGGCACCTTTGTTATTGATACCAGTGTGACCCAAGACTCTGTGCCATCTCCAGACAACTAGGCAGTCGACCTGTTCATGGTTATGATGAAAGGCTTCCCTATCCACGCTCCTTCTACTGGAATCCCCCTACTACAACAGATAAACTAGGATTTCCCTCTCTACTTGAGTCATCATACAACTCATGAGAGAAGATGTTCTGCTGGTGATCATTCTTCTTCTGAATACATTTAAGAGCATTGACCTCACAAACATGAATCATGAACTTGAGTGTCCTTTTGCCATGAGTAATTATGCCAATTTATCAAGAGCAACTATTTTGTTTTGCCACCATTTTTCCCAAAAGTAATTTTGCCAGGTTGCAGCAGCCCCAATAGCTCTAAATCCTATGCTCCATGCTGATAACCCACGTACATCATTGCTTTAATCCCTTTAATTCCCCAAATGTTATTTCCCATTACAACTGTATGGTAACACTGTGCATCATCACTTATATGTTGCCCTAACTATATAATTATATTGCCCTCTGACTGATACAGGAGTGTTTGCCTCTTTGTAACCGTTTAAACCAGGGGTGCTCAAAACTATCATTATGTCAAATGAAGAGAAAGATACTAAGGTAACAATTAATGAAAAAGAAGAAGAGGAATATCAGCGTTCCTGCATGAGGAAGATCTCCCGGATTGTGGTTCTAATTTTGATTGGACTCCTTGCTACCTGCTATTATATATTTGTGGTGGAGCTGTGCATATTCACTGTACAGTTATTAGAGGCAAAGGTGACTTTCCTGGTGATTTTCCACCTTTTGTTCCTCCTGTGCGTGTGGTGCTATCTCCGGACTGTTCTGACGCCTCCCGCTGTCCCTCCTGCAAAATTCCGCCCATCGGAGTCTGACAAGCAGCTGTACCTGAGTGATGAGAGGCCACAAGTGCTGCAGGAGATCCTCATTCGTATGGCTAAAGACTTGCATATTAAGAAGGCTGTAAGGTACTGTACCACATGCCATGTGATAAAGCCAGACAGGTGCCACCATTGCCCAGTGTGTAACGTCTGTATACTGAAACTGGATCATCACTGCGTATTTCTAAACAACTGTGTGGGATTCTCCAACTACAAGTTCTTCCTCCTCGCTGTGATGTATGGAGTGCTATTGTGCATATTCACTAGCGCAGTGTCGCTTTATTGCTCCATACTATTCTGGACTCATCAGCTGCCCAACAGCCCATCCAAAGTCCCTATCATTGTGCTGTTCTGCCTGACCACATTCTTCGCTATAATGCTATTCCGACTTTTCCTTGATCATTTCGAACTGGCTCTAAGGAATATAACTGATCGGGAGGACAGTGATAACACCGAGGAGTTTAATCCCTATAACTTGGGCTTCAGCAAGAATCTGAGAGAAGTGTTTGGCAATGAAAAGAAATACTGGTTCCTCCCAATCTTCAACAGCTTAGGAGATGGCTTCTCATTCCCAATGGGTGAGGCCACAATGGACATAGAGAAAAATGCTGCTATTGCTGCCAAACCCCCAAGTGAGTCCAACAGTCAACTACTGGAACTGAAAACCACCCAGAAAAGTTAGAAGGGACTCATGTAGCAGAGCATTTCTGTTATTTCTGCAATCAGTTATGAGGAAGTTGATGGGATTCTGACTGTGGATGTTGCCACTTCTCCAAGGAAATCTATGTGGACTTTATGTGGACCATTTTGGTTACCAGCTAAAGTCAGGTAATCCCACTGGTGGCCAATAGAAAGGCAACCAAGTTTGGGAATTTTACTTTTAAAAGCAGCAAGTAAGTTACAGGTGAAACTTAGTCCCTTTATTAAATGTATAATGAAGTAATAGAATTCTAAATGAATCAGAGATATGGGATGACTGTGACGTAGTTGTTCAGCTTAAATATATTGCAATATATGGACAAACAATCCCTGTTTTGTTTAAAGGGTAAGGCATTTTTCAGTAGCAGTAGCACAAAATGTCTGTCTTAAATATATTGATAATGGGTTGAGTGCAGAGGACTCTTGTATTTGTCTATATAAATATATATATATATATATATATGTATATATACACATACATATATTGCTTGTGTGAATAGAAACACAGAACTGTATAAGCTTTAATTAAAGTATATTACATTTAACTGGATCATGTCAGTGTATTTCTTTTATTGTACCCAGATGCTAGAAGTGTGCCATAGCAAAGCTCTGTTCTTAAGGGATGTATTTACCAGAGTGATTTTTAGGGGATAATAACTATAACAAGGCCAATAAGAAGCTATGTAAGATCATCATGATGAGTGATTTGAAGTTCCTAAGGCCTCAGATCTCCTTCTCCTTAAGTGCTGCTGGGAGGTACAACCGCAATTCAAGTTAAAATTTTTATTAGTCGTATGCCGGGAAAGCGACAGCTCCTGCTGGGGAATAAATAATGTATAACCGTATTCTAGAGAAGGAAACTAGTTATCAGTATTTGGTAAATATATGAGCAAGAGCACAAGCCTGTTCATTTCACTGATGAGCATAAAGGAGAATTCAACCGTTAACAAAAAAAAACTATATTTAATGCATTTCTGGCTCACAGGATATGATGTAAGTGACAGAAGATTGAGGAAGATTTAGCTTCATTTTAGCAGTTCGCCTGGTCTGAGGTGGCAAAGTCAACTCTGGCGAAAGAGGTAACATTCAGTAGAATTCGCACTTTGCTGAATTTGCGGAGTAACGTCCGTTTGCAAAAGCAAAAAGTCGCATGGTGATAAAGTGCGAATGAATGCTAGAGACTGTCACGTTCGCTATCGAATTGTTGCCTACACTATTAGTAAATTGGCAATGTCCCTGCGGATGGGATTTCTGGCGAAATGTTGCTAGCGTTCACCACCTTTTAGTAAAGTCTGCCCCTAAGACTGCAAGTCACCATGGAATGGGCTCAGAGGAAGATATTGTTCTGTGCCAAACTCTATCACAAAAAGGGTTATTGGTAATGTGATGTCCCTGGGATATACTTAGTAGGTGATTTCAAGATATTCTGACTTGTTGCTTTAGAGTCTTTCCAAATTCAGAAAAGGGAGCTTATTGTAATGATACTGTAAATGCCATGCAACAATGAGATCAAGCTGGGCAAGTGCATGATCACATATACTTGTAGAATAAGTACCTGAATGTGCCATGGGCTGAACAATAAAAACAGCAGAACCACCATTTTGTGGTGGGAGAGAGGCAGAAAAGATAGAGGACAGGCCCTTGGGATTGGACAGTCACATGGTTGCACCCCCTGATTACTATCTGTATGTATGTGTGTAGCCAACAGAGGATCAACAGAACAAGTGGGCGCCCTTAATAGAGAAAGATCCAGCAGGTACGAGTAAGAAACTCCACGGTACTTATTCACAGTATCTCACTTACCCAGTCAAGGTGTGGAAGAACATCAAAACAGATTCATACTTGGTGTCTTAGCCCTTTCTGTGATCATTGCCCATCTTACAGGAACTATTCCATAGCTTGAATTCTTCAGGTGCCCCTAGCAGGCACAAGACAAAAGAAACAGGACTCCTCTGGCATTGTTTTTTGCCACTAGTGACTGATCCACACTGTTGAATTTTATGTGCAGCCAAAAACCTCAGACAGGGACTCCAGTAGCAAATGGTCTTTCACAATGGACTTCCCCCTCCCTCCTCAGGCTTACTGATTCAACTGCTGCAAGATGTATTGAATAAAGTCATGTGGTGGCTACCATTATACAAATATCCCGCATATATTTTGTAGGCATTAGGACAATTACAGACACAACGCTTGGGTGTCATTTCCTTTTTCAAGGGTGGCAGGATTTAGCCAACTCTCTTTCTGCTACCAAAACTGACAAATTTGGTAGGTTTGGGAACACCAATGTTTCAATTTGCTGAATTGTGCCCACTATGAGAGAATGCATGTGTTTGCATAGACTTAGGGGGGAATTCACAAAAGTGTCGGTAAAATAAGTAACCCAGAAGTGGCGATCGACAAATTTGTAAAATGTCGTATGAACGGCAAATTCACAAAGGCAGATGTTACCATCTCTGAATGTCTCGTAAGTCTGACAATTTTCTAAAATGTATATCTTTTCATCGTACAAACGACATTTACCAAGACTTTTTAAAACGACAATTTGTCTGACATTTTCATTTTGGAGAGCCTAAAGTATCTGAAAAATTGTCGGTAAAAAAAATGAGTTTACGAGTAATTCATAAAAATGTCGGGAAAAGTGGAGCCGAAAAAACCACGCCCACTTTTAACGACACTAATTCAAAAGTGTCGCACATGTCGGAAAATTGGCGGAGAAATGCTCTGTGAATTTGTCGGTTGTTGCTACGACACTTTCTACGACATTTTAAAGACATTTTTTCGTTCCTGACACTTTTGTGAATTCCCCCCATAGACTTTCTCTCCCTGTGCAGGATATATGAAAGTCATATGTCCCCTTGACTTTAATGCCACAACCTCTTCTGGCTGGATGGGACATGTAGTCTTGAAAGTCTTGGGTTGTAGGTTGGGTTGGTTATTGCTTAAAGGAGAAGCAAACCCTTAATAATAAAAACCCCTGCAATTAAGAGTACAAGTGAAGCTCACCAAATGTCTTAGTTGGATTTTCCCACGGGGTATCCTGTGCGTGATATCCCAATTTGGTCAATCTGTAGAAATAGGTGGAGGTGTGGGACAAATCCAAGGCAGCAACTGGACTGCAAAACTTCTTTATTGGGGATAGAGTTACACAACATGTTTCGGGCAGCGCCCTTTGTCAAGTGTGCAGGAACAATCAAACAAACCTAAAAAACCTCATGTGACCTATCACATGTCTCATGGGTTAATTTCACAAAATTAACCCCTAAGTGTATCCTGAAACGTGCATTCAGTGCATACTACAACAAAACAATTTATAAAGTGCATAATAAAAAACCATTCTAACATGGTACAGGTTTAACGTATCTCTTATTGTATAAGTGCGTATGTGTTATTGTGGCACAATGTTATTACTGTGTATAACCATAAATATTCATATATAAAACTAATAAAATTTCTCTTTAAACACCAAGGGGCCGATTCACTAAATTCGGGTGAAGGGTTAGAATAAAAAAAACTTCGAATTTCGAAGTTTTTTTTGGGTACTTCGACCATCGAATTGGTTAAATTCGATCGAATTCGATCAAAGTCGAACGAAATCGAACGATTCGAAGTAAAAATCGTTCGACTATTCGACCATTCGATAGTCGAAGTACTTACCCTTTAAAAAAAACTTCGACCCCCTACTTCGGCAGATAAAACCTACCGAAGTCAATGTCAGCCTATGGGGAAGGTCCCCATAGGCTTGCTCAGCTTTTTTTGATCGAAGGATTTTCCTTCGATCGTTTGATTAAAATCCTTCGAATCGTTCGATTCGAAGGATTTAATCGTTCGATCGAACGAAAAATCCTTCGATCGAATGTTTAGCGCTAAATCCTTCGACTTCGATATTCGAAGTCGAAGGATTTCAATTCGAGGGTCGAATTTAGAAGTATTTTTAACTTCGAAATTCGACCCTTAGTGAATCTGCCCCCAAGTGTAAAAAATTTTTCTCAAACCATTATTACAATAAAAAAAAATTTTAAACACCATTATTACAATAATAATGGTGTTTAAAAAGAATATCCCCAATAAAGAAGTTTTGCAGTCCAGTTGCTGCCTTGGATTTGACCCACACCTCCACATATTTCTACAGATTAATAAAAACCCCTAACCTTCTACCCTACATAGACCCTGCTCCCCCCACCCCAAGCCTAGCTGTTACCTTTGGAAAAAAAGAGCAAAGCTCACGGGCGCCATCTTCCGGCACTTCGGTAATCTTCGGGTCTTTTTCCGGCACTTTGGCAATTTCCGTCAACTTCGGTGCATGCACAGTTGTCAAAACCCCAAAGACTGCTCCAACTGTGCATGCGCTAATACGGCACTTACTTCCCGAAGAAGACCAAAGAGAAGAAGATGCGTCCGTGAACTCTGTTGCACTGAATCTGCAAAGAGAGGTAAGTAAAGAGTTAGGGGCATTTACTGAAGGTAACAGCTAGGATGGTGGGGGGGGGCAGGGAGGGGGTCTATGTATGGTAGGGGTATTTATAATTAAGGGTTTGGTTCTCCTTTAAGGGATGCACATCTGACCTGTCTGGCAGCTCTGCTAAGAACCCGATACCATTCTCACTAGCAGGTTTACCCATGTAGGTTGGGTGAGGGCGGGTTAGGGTCGTGTGCGGGTCCAAAAAAGCATCACTAATTCTCACCTGTTGTTGGCCTAGAATTTTACTACAGATGTAATACTAATGGGTTAACTCATATCGATAAGATGCCACTGACAGGTTTATATAATAATCTGTTTATAATGGGCCCGCATATTCCTCCTGCTATAGACAAAGCTCTTCCATTTGGGCGAATGACAGGTTCTGGAGCCAGCGATCTCAATTCTTGGCTCACAGTCTTTTATACTCTGACAGTGTACAGTTCATTCATTTCAAGCTCCACCAACACTACAGTTTATTCACTGCCGACCCAAACAGCTCATCCTTTTCATTACAAACCTTGATTTCTAGCCAAATTGTAACCACAAACAGTTCTACTCGGACATCTTCCCCTTTCTGCTTACAGGTCTTTTGCTTTTTTTTTTTAATAAGATGGTCAGAGAAAATCCAGAAGTGACTTCTCTAAAAAGACGGTTAAAACAAATACACACACCAGTGCAGCAATATTTCAATGCACATTTATTTATTAATTGACAAAATCCAAGTACTCAGCTCAGTGGCATTGCTCACTGCTGTTTAGTTCCTCAAGATGGCGGAGGTGGTAACAATATCATATGGATCATCTGAAATGGTTACATTTGGAACTGCTTCAAAATCCTGATTGAGCTGTGATAGAAAATTCTCTAGCCCACAATATAAATTCCATCAGTTGTTACATTTCCATGACCTTTAGAGAAGCCCATTCTTTCCAGGAATTTCCTAATTTGAATAATGACTTTTATTGGGATCATTAAGAAGTTCTACGGCATAAAATAAACCAGGACAGAGTACAATTCCGCGGACACACAACCAGGGCCATCTTGCAACATACTGTACAAATCAAGTGCGGGTTAAATGGTGACTCCCAAATCAGTGACTTGTTAATGTACCAGTGTTTATCTTTGGCTTGTTTCTGATTATTGTGTATTGTCAATGAATATCAATCATAATGCAGAAATATTGGAGTCTGTACTATAAGACTTAGTTGTGGCAACCTTCACACGATGGTGTAATAAATCAGAGTTATTGGAACTGGAGTAATGGCACAATCATAGTTAAGTATTGGGCAACAACCCTTGTTTCAGACACTGCAGCATACAGTTAAAGCTTACCCATAGGGTAAAAGGATTCTGTAATTGCTCAGAAACAAGCATTTTGAGATCAACGTCCCCAGTTGAGTTGAGAAAACCCATCCGTTCTTCAGCCTAAAGTTGTGCTTGTTCAGACAATCTAATTTATTTGCTGGTGTCTCATGATGACCAGTTCTATGATGAAGGGCTCCAGACCTTCTACTTCTCACCTCTCTATCGGGATGCAAATTTACCAGCGTCTTCCAAGAAACAAGTGGTTGGTTTCCCTTTTGTAGACACAGGGTTCTCATTTCCTTCTATGCATTTAAGACAACAAGAATAGGATTGTTTTAAACCAAAATAACACCGTTTTTAGACTTTGACTGGACAGGATGAAACAAGTTGGACACCTTTTCTCAAGCAGGTTAATTGTATAGGGAGAATGAAAAATATCTTAATGTTCTTGATTTAAAGGAAGCATTTGTCCTAATATCCTCCCACCCTAGGTGGTTTCTCCGACTGCTTAGCACCACCATATATTTTGATCAGTACCAGCCCCATCTCTTTTCTCCAGATGGTACTTTTCTATAATTAAAGCATTTTTTTAGAACATTGACATAAGGATATAGTATTGCCATCAAGTAACATGGAACATGGAAGTCTAGGGATTAAGCTAGGGGAGTTGCTTCTATTTGGGACTGAAACATTTCAAGATTCAATGGTTTCAGTCTTCAACTGAGATCAGGTAACCAAGATGGAAGCTCCAATAACTACAGAAATGTAATGAAGGCATTTGAATTGCAAGTCACCTAATAAGAAGCTTGAATTGTCTCATTACAATGTCCCCTTGGTCTGGATTTGAAAAGAAACGACTCTAATTAAAAACACTTGCATCCTTTAGAGAAACCAGGCATTGTTCATGCATTTTCTTAAAAGGAGATATATCCATGCATTATTAAAGATAAACATCTCTCTGTTATCATACCAGCTCATCAACTGGAACAACCTGACTTTGGGGTTGGGTCACAGGTTAAGAGATATAGTCCCGACATTCAGGGACTGATTTCCACTTTGGCTCATTGGTCTCTCTGTCTAAAACTCAGCCCAGTTTACCCCACTGGTATCAGTAGGGGGTGAATGAATTATAGTGGTGGTTATCTGGGGTTATTCGCTTCATGCATTCTTTTTGATAAATTAAATGCAATGTGCCGAAATAATTTGGTTACACTATTGCATAACAATATATACCCAAAGTCTTATATATTCTCTTCATGCTTTCATTAAAAAAAAATCATATAAAATAGATCACCTGCTGTTTAACCCCCTGAGGGCACTGCCATGAGTGCATTGAATGAGACATGCATATTTGTTGACAGGGGTTAACATTTAAGGTCAATATAAAAGTAAAATAACAACCCAATTTTTAGTCTCCCTTTCCCTTCCCAGAGACTATTATCCACTGTTACTATAGGCACCATCTCTCCCTACTATACCTGCTATCCCACAGTCACACTCCCTTCCCAGATACTATTATCCACTGTTACTATAGGCACCATCTCTCCTTACTATACCTGCTATCCTACAGTCACACTCCTTTCCCAGAGACTATTATCCACTGTTACTATAGGCACCATCTCTCCCTACTATACCTGCTATCCCACAGTCACACTCCCTTCCCAGAGACTATTATCCACTGTTACTATAGGCACCATCTCTCCTTACTATACTTGCTATCCTACAGTCACACTCCCTTCCCAGAGACTATTATCCACTGTTACTATAGGCACCATCTCTCCCTACTATACCTGCTATCCCACAGTCACACTCCCTTCCCAGAGACTATTATCCACTGTTACTATAGACACCATCTCTCCCTACTATACCTGCTATCCCACAGTCACACTCCCTTCCCAGAGACTATTATCCACTGTTACTATAGACACCATCTCTCCCTACTATACCTGCTATCCTACAGTCACACTCCCTTCCCAGAGACTATTATCCACTGTTACTATAGACACCATCTCTCCCTACTATACCTGCTATCCCACAGTCACACTCCCTTCCCAGAGACTATTATCCACTGTTACTATAGGCACCATCTCTCCCTACTATACCTGCTATCCCACAGTCACACTCCCTTCCCAGAGACTATTATCCACTGTTACTATAGGCACCATCTCTCCTTACTATACCTGCTATCCCACAGTCACACTCCCTTCCCAGAGACTATTATCCACTGTTACTATAGGCACCATCTCTCCCTACTATACCTGTTATCCCACAGTCACAGTCTCTTCCCAGAGACTATTATCCCACTGTTACTATAGGCACCATCTCTCCCTACTATACCTGCTATCCCACAGTCACACTCCCTTCCCAGAGACTATTATCCCACTGTTACAATAGGCACCATCTCTCCCTACTATACCTGCTATCCCACAGTCACACTCCCTTCCCAGAGACTATTATCTCACTGTTACTATAGGCCCCGTCTCTCCCTACTATACCTGCTATCCCACAGTCACAGTCCCTTCCCAGATTATAGGCACAATTCCATCAGCATTTTATTTATTCTTGTTATAGGAGTGCTGCTCAGTAGGGTAATAGGTGCATTGCTAATATTTCTGAAGACTTTCATACCTACAGCTATTGCTCTGCAGGGCCCCATTGTGTGTGTTGGTTGGACTTCCCTAAATACATCTATGTAAGCACACTGGTCTCCTGGTATTCAGATCTAGTCCCAAAACACAGAGAAGATGAATAATCTGTCCAAATTACATACATGTACACTGAAAACATTATCACCTATAACATACTTTACTTTTAACAATTCTCATGATTATAATGTTATGCTGGCTGTCCTAACATTGATAACTCTTGGCATTCATTTGATCATTATTGGTATAAATGCCAGTGTCTAAGCAATAAGACAAGAAAAACATTCCAAATGCTGACACAATTGGCTTTTGCATAGAATTTACACATTTAGGTCTCTCGTCTTCAAGTGTATTTACCCTGATAATAATTTTCACATATTTCATTGTGTGAATATTTTTGCACTTCAAAATAATCATTTGTTTTTCTACAAAATTCTATGTACAGTCTGTTCCCTGCATTTTCATGTTTGCAGTATATAAAATACCTCCCATTGACCAACCATGTCTTAATTCAGTGGTTTCCACAGTGTACTGCTGGTCTCCCTGGGGGGCTTGAAGTTGCAGGGGGGCTCAGCCTCAAAACCAGTTAGGCTATGAATTGGGGGAAATTTCCAGTTGCTCTCCTAGCTACACATGAAAAGTCAAGCTTGAAAGTTAGTAAAGATTCAATTTGGGGTGAATTTGTATGCGCTGTCATAGATATTCTAGAAACTGATATACTAATATTTTCTTATATCTGTACTTATTTCATAAGCTAAAAGGAACCTAAAGTTGGACCTTCAAGAGGTGCCTGGTCAAAGGTTGCATCCAAGTGGGGCATGGAATGAAAACCATTATTCTATCTGTCTCCAAACTCACTTTTTCAAAATGTCCACCCTATCGGTTCTTCATATTGGCCTTTCCCACCTAAACACTTACAATATGAATCTGTATCAGATACCTTTGTTGGGAATTAGCAATATGATAGCATCATGTGCTGTGAAATTCTGAAACGATTCATCAACAATTTTGTTTCTTCTTACAAGCAAGTCTACTGGACACAAACAATGGGGCTCATTTAGCAACATATTTGTCCCTGGGAAGTACACATTTGATTGCCTGCTGCCCCCATTGTCTCTCTGTATTCTGCACATGTATTCCAGTACATTCCAACTGTCATAAACTCATAAAAAACAAAGTGCCATTCATTTATAGAGTGCATCACACTGATATTATCATGCCTTAGAGGAGCTTATCCATACGTTGCTTCTTCAAGCTTATTCTAGCCTCCTGCTAAACTGCAACTTACAACATGAATCATAAGGTACAATAAAGGATGCAAGATAATCTTTAGTCTTTATGGTTATGGGCTATGTGACCTTCATGAAGCACAATTATCATCCTTGGCCAACAGATCACCTTCTCTTACATAACTAAATGAGATTTGATCCTAAATCCATCTGGAACCTGAACCAACCTGACTAAGTCAAAGAACAATTCGGTCCTAACAATTAGTAGACTATTGACACCCCAAAAAATCAGCATGAACGTTGGAACCTACAGTGGACATGTAAATCCAAGCACAATACTGTATGTAAGCTGGCTACATCTGGACCAACTGATGGCATGTAGAGAGACTGGTCAGATACTGTTAATATGGTGGCACAAGTGGATGACCACATTGACCAGAAGCCTACATAGAAGTAAAGGCCCATGCAGTTCCAGATGTGCCAATGAATAGGAGTCATCGGGTAATAGGGTTCTCCTTATAAGTTTAATGGTACCAAAGTGATGGTCGGGAGTAAAAAGGTGGGGAGTAAAAAGGTGAGGCATATAAAGAAAAAACAAAAGTTCTAAATGTTAATATTAGAATCCACTTGAGAACGACAGTGCTCAAATTGGCCACTTTAAATGAATTCAGAAGAGCTGCCTTTACTAGATATTGAAAGGTGGGTATTGCCCTGGAACAGTGTTGCCTATGTGATTGCACTAGTGTCTGTGATTGGCAGGAGCTCACAGTCATCCTTGTCCATGGGCTTTGAACTTAGGTGCAACAAAAATAACTAGAAATATCCCCCCAAATTCCCTATAATGTATAACAAAATACTTGCCCCATAGGAAAATACTGTATGAAGACTATTTCTAGCTGGCTGTTAGTAGTAGCTACTAATCTCACAACTAATCGCATGTTACCCATGGGCAGTCAATTTCCATTGAAACCAGATGAGATAACTCTTACTGCACCTCATTGATTTAGAACATGTGTGTGTTTAAAGACACAAGCACGGTCAGCTGCTCTCTAGTAAGGAAAAATCACCTACTAAATTTAAATTTCCACCAGTTTCAGTATGAAAGTGAAGTTATAAAAAAAAGTTTGATCAGCTTTAGGTTTTTTTATATTTGTGTCTTGATAAAAAAAAGGTAGAAAAAAGCTCGCACCTTGATGTTTCAAAAATTCCCCTTCTTAATATCACTTGCAACTTTGGCCAACACAAGCTGTCGATTTTTTTGCCTACCGTCCCTGCTAATTTTCAACCCTTCTATAATGCATTGGTCTTTTCATACTGCAGTCACGTGATCTGCATTTTCCTGAATTTCGATGCACTCGATCTCTTCTCTTTCCTTCCGTTTGGCTCTTTTTTTTTTCTTGTGGCGTTTTTTAGAAGGTGGGAAAAAAGTCAAGAAGACAGGCAATATGACGAAACAGTGCAGTAGCGTGCAACTACCAGTTAGCAGCAAGCATTTGAACAGTGTGGAGGTCAAGTTAGAAGGCACAAAAAGAAGGGGCACCAGCCCAACGAGAAATGAGACCACGTTTTGAATAATTGCTGTGCCATGCTCCTTGAGTGAATCTTGTATGCATAGCGTTCTTGTGTGCTCAGTGGCTAATACAAAGGTATAAAGCAGAGGGGAACAGTGATCTATGGCAAAATTCAATGCATATATAAGGCACATGATAGACACACAATCCATGTCAACATTCCATAAGGTCATTAAACCCAACACTCCCAGTTCAATCGATGTGACTGTTATGATCAGCCAAACGTTTCCCAAAGGGTGTATGACCAAGAAGAAAGTTAAGATGAGCACAAGCAATACACTGAATCCAGAGATCAGGACTGGCATAGTCACCGCCATCCCGTAGTGATCCATAAAAACGAACGTGGGGTTGAACACTATGAACTTAATGCTCTGTATGAGAGATAGGGGTCTCAGCTTTTCAAGCAATTCCACCACTTCCCGTTGCGTATTCTCACTAGTCCTCGCCACCAAGAACATCCGAGAAGCAATGATGCTCGACTCGTCTCCTGATCTTGAAATGATGATGTCGTTCTTGAAGTGCTGAAATTCCGCCCTTCGTAGGAAGCCGTTTTGAAGGACATTGATGAACTCTGTTTTATTAGAAACAGAAATGTTAGCGACCTTTAAATACTGGTAGTACTGTTCGATCCACGATTCTGTGTTGAAGCCAGAACTTATGGTTTTTAGGTCTTCCTGCACGGTTGAATTCCAATACTCAAGAGGTTCGTAAATATAAAAACCAATCACCGGACTGTAATTGCTAAAATATTTTTGCTGAATGTGGGCAAAGGAGACACTGGGGGAGTCACTGGCCAATAGGTTAATGATGTTTGATCCACCACTGATTTGTAAGCAACCCATGAAAGAGAATGATGCATAGATGAGATAGATAATAACCACAAAGGGCTTCACGTAAGTATTCGTAATCCATTCATTATAGTGCTCCCGAAGGAAATGTTGAATGAAGTGGTTCTCATAAGGATCTGGTTCGTGGTGGGAGGAATGCTGTTGTCCATCCCTCATGATGGTTTGAAACCATATCGGTTTTCTGTCCAAATACTCCTCTGAGGGAATTTTGCAGCAAAAGATGCTGTGGTAACGGTTTTGCTCTAGCTGACCAGCAAACACTAGACACGAACCGTAGAAAGAGAAGACATAAAAATAGTTGAGGACGATGGTGATGCACATGTTCTGGCAGAAGATCCTGACGGCTTCAATGTTTGTAAAGGGGCTGGCTCCCATGCCGAATGTGATGATATAGAGCGAACTGGTCATCGTGTAAGAAACCATGACATCTGAATAGGCGTCTGCCACTCTGTCTTTAAATGGCAAACTCTCTCTTGTTCTGCGCCAGCCTGAAAGAAGTTCAAACACCCCTTTGGTTCCATGGCCTGTAAGAAAAGAAAAAGCAAAGGCATATCAAAAATTATTCCACATATACCATGTATGGATTACACACAAAATTGCAATATTTTATATTTTTATAATGTTCTGTATCCACTTTTTTTTTTAATTCAAATTTGACCTTGGCTAAATTTTTAATTTTTCTAGTTTTAATTTTTTTTTGAGTTTGAGGTACGCCAGAAAATCTATTTACCAAGAGGGATGTCTTGTGATGTTTGCTTAGAACTGACCAGAGGAAATTGAGATGACTCTTCTTTGCTTTCGAACTTAATTTTCTAAACAACGCAACATCACATTTGCTTGTGAAATAGGAAACGATGCATGCTCCTGTATCACTTAGACACCAAAAATGCAAAACCACCACTACTCTCTAAATTGTTGCAGTCTCCCGTAGCTCTAGTAACCAATGACAATGCTACCTGCTGATTGACACAACTCCTTGTTTCCAGCTTCCTGGTTCTTGCAAGGTACTTAATTTGATTCACAGTGCACAGATAAACCATGAACATTATGGACTATGGATTATGAGGTGTGTTTATACTAAGTAAGTAAGTATACTGATAAGTTCATGCTGTCTGTAACATGCAGCAATGTTTTGCTGTCAACATCTTGCCCTGTTATCATCAACTTTTCTTACTGTCTCCAATGAACTGTCTTCATCTGTCATCGTATCTTACTGCCATCTTGTGTTACCATACAGTATCTTCTATATCAATGTCTGTTCTTCAGAGCTACTGCAGTTGCTTTGTTTTCATCTTGATCTACTTTTGTCATCTTGTCTCCATATTCCCATACTGTCTTAATCTTGTTCTACTGTCTCCATCTTGTCTTATGGTCTCCATCTTTCCCAGCTGTTGTAATCTTTTCTTATTGTAGCATCTTCCTCTGCTGGCTCCATCGTCTACTACCCTACTGTTACCATCTTCCCCTACTGTCTTCACCATGTCCTACTGCTGTCATATTTCCCTACTGTCTCCATCTTGTCCTGCTGTCACCATCATTCCATACTTTCTCCATAATACCCTACTGCTTGTGTTACCATACAGTATCCTCTGTCTCAATATATTTCTACCTGTTCTTCAGGTCTGCAGCAGTTGCATCTGATAACCCACCATACAGACAGCTCTGATTATCAGGTACCAACTAAAGAAGGAACTACAGCTCAGTCAGACCTCCAGACAAATTCCCATAGAATGGCAGGCATGGGTGACCAAAACACATACATAATAAAATTATAACAATATTGTCAGCAGTAGTGATGGGTGAATCTGACCTGTTTAACCAAAAATTTGCGAAACAACGAAAATCCACCAAAATGCATTAAAGTTTATGGGCGTCAATCTTTTTTTTTTTTTGCGCAATTTTTTTTTTAGAGAAATGCATCAAAAAATTGCGCTAATCACTACCAGGATAAATTTGAACACATTTATCAGCCATAGTGATGCTCCAATTAAAAAGCACACAACACTATGCAGATGAGGGGATACATCCAATTTTTTGACTCACTAAATATCAAATTCCTGGAACTGCCAGATAAATGTTTGCACAGACACAATTCCCCTATTCCTTATTTAGTATTTAAGATGGAATAACAGAATGGAAAACAGATGGCGCAAACCATAAGCCCAGTGTATGTAATGTATTCCGTGATTCATTAAAGTTTCTATTGGTTTAATTACTGGTTACCATTCATGGAGCCTTAAAGAGAAACTCTACTCTAGTCACAACATAGAGGTGTACTGTACCTGTCTCTGGGTTACAGATGGGGGGGGGCATTTTGGACCCTGCTGTTATTCATAAATGGGAAATTGGACCATTCCAAGTGTATTCGGTGCGTGTATGGTGGGAGACGAGAAGATCAATATCGGCAGAAGACTTGGATAACAGTCGGCTCGCTGATCAGACTGGATGGAAAAAAGTTTGATCAGGTGCCTTTGAAGGCGTCCGAACATCGGCTATTGTTAGTGCTGAATCATCTGATACAGGTAGAATTCTATTGTTTCTACTTATATATCTGACAATTTAACTCTACACGTGTGTATTGAAACAAATGATTTTTCCAGGAAAGATTGTAATTGTAACGTCTATGTCCACCTTTACTGTCATCTGTATTTGTACATGGACTGCCATCTTGTTCACACAACATATATTGGAAACTCAAATGATAGGGGAGAGGGCAGATCACGCCCTGACAGTGGTTGTGCCTCACATTACATTTTCACTTTGTGCACAACTGCAAATACCGTATACCCACACAACTGCACACCAGCAGCATAAAATTGTTTTCCAACCGGACATGAAAAGCCGAAATATCTGCAACGTGCAACAAAATATTTCCAAAAATGTATGGGGGTGTTAAAGGGGTGGTTCACCTTTAAGTTAACTTTTAGTATGTTATAGAATAGCCAATTCTAAGCAACTTTCAACTGGTTTCATTATTTATTTTTTATAGTTTTTGAATGGTTTGCCTTCTTCTGAGTTTTCAAATGGAAACAAATGATCTGGAAGGCTACAAATGTATTGTTACTTTTTTTTTGTATTACTCATCTTTCTATTTACCCCCTCTCATATTCATAATCTAGTCTCCTATTCAAATCAATGCATGGTTGCTAGGGGAATTTGTGATTTTCCAGTGAAATTCACGGAATGACGAAAAAATTAGCTGAGCTCAAATTTGGATGCCCGTGTCAATTTTGACGCAGGCGTTAAAGTCAATGGGCATCTGAATAGTGTTGATGCGAAGTGGTTTTAACGCAATCGACTTTTCCGACACACGCCCACATTTTTTTGACACCGGCAAATTTTTGTCGGTGAATTTTTGTTGGAACTTTGCGAATTTATTCACCGGCAGCAAAATGTGTTTTTGTGTAAATTCGCGCCAGGCAAATTCATTTGTCCATCACTACAAATATCTGATTGGTTGCTATGGGTTTAGACCAGCACAAGGAAATTTCTAAATCATTTCAGGACTACACAGGCCTGTGCAATGTTTCACCCCCTATTCAGTGAGAGGTTGGATGCTGGTGGGATTTTGGGGTACTGGTCAGTGTGGGGGGAAACCAGTGTGACTGACAATAGCCCAACAGCCAATCCAAAGTCCCTATCATTATGCTGTTCAGCCTGACCACAATATGCTCTATATTCCTATTCCATGATCATTTCATGGTGGCTGTAATGAATGTAAATTCTAGAGAGGATAATGATGACACAGCTGATGACACAACTGAGGAGAATAATCCCTATAACTTGGGCTTCAGCAAGAATCTGAGAGAAGTGTTTGGCAATGAAAAGAAATACTGGTTCCTCCCAATCTTCAGCAGCTTAGGAGATGGCTTCTCATTCCCAATGGGTGATGCTACAATGGACATAGAGAAAAATGCTGCTATTGCTGCCAAACCCCCAAGTGAGTCCAACAGTCAACTACTGGAACTGAAAACCACCCAGAAAAGTTAGAAGGGACTCATGTAGCAGAGCATTTCTGTTATTTCTGCAATCAGTTATGACGAAGTTGATGGGATTCTGACTGTGGATGTTGCCACTTCTCCAAGGAAATCTATGTGGACTTTATGTGGACCATTTTGGTTTTGGCACAAAGAAAATTTTTCTGTGTCCTACCCCAACCCATAGTCTTGGGTTCTGGGGCTGGAACCTACTACTGAAGTTGTTTCCCCTGGTGGAGACAAAGATGAACTTTAGCAGAAGAAAAAATAAAAGACACTAGTGTAGTGCGTCATTACAGAAATTGTAAGTGCACTCCAAGGACTTGTACTACAGCTATTTTACAGCTATTTTTTCTTTATCTGTTCCATCAATCCTGTAAATGTATATATATTATTAGGGATGCACCGAATCCACTATTTTGGATTTGGCCGAACCCCCAAATTAGGATTCGGTTTGGCTGGGCAGAAGAATTCACCCTAATCCAAATCCTGTTGAAAAAGGCTGAATCTCGAACTGAATCCTGGATTCGGTGCATCCCTTATATATATACACATATACTGTAATATAATATTATCATGGCTTGTATTTATATCAACTCACAACTTACAAACTTTAATAAATATAACTTCCATTGTATTGTTTATGTGTCAAGTTTTTCTTTCAATGCACCCAGACACTAAGGGGCACATTTACTAAGGGTCGAATATCGAGGGTTTATTAACCCTTGCTATTCGACCATCGAAGTAAAATACTTCGACTTCGATATTCGAAGTCAAAGGATTTACCGCAAATACTTTGATTGAACGATCGAAGGAAAATTTGTTCGATCTAAACGATTAAATCCTTCGAATCGAATGATTCGAAGGATTTTAATCCATTGATCGAAGGATTTTCCTTCGATCAGAAAAAGCTTAGCAAACTTACGGGGAAGGTCCCCATAGGCTAACACTGAAGCTCGGTAGGTTTAAAGTGGTGAAGTAGGTAGTCAAAGTTTTTTTTAAAGACACAGTACTTCGACTATCGAATGGTCGAATAGTCAAACGATTTTTAGTTTGAATCGTTCAATTTGAAGTCGAAGTTGAAGGTCGAAGTAGCCTATTCGATGGTCGAAGTACCCAAAAAAACCTTTGAAATTCGAAGTTTTTTTACTTCGAATCCTTCACTCAAGCTTAGTAAATGTGCCCCTAGAAGTGTGCCATAGGGCAATGTTCTATTACAACATATTTCTTGAGGGATGTATTCATCAGATCAGATTTTTAGAAGCTTATTAGGACAGTCTGGGGGGCATTATGGAGGTATGCAAGCTCGCCATGGTAAGTGATTTGCAATTCCTATGGGTCAACATAAGACCCCAATGCAACCTCCTTTAGTCTGGTGCCAATTTAAAGGGCAGCTAAATCTTAATGAACAAAACTTCCCTTGTATTTTATCTCCTGATATATAAAGAGGAGATTGGGTCTGTTTTTTGCACCCTGCACTGCATCTAGCAAATAGCCGTTTTTCTACAAATATCCTCATTTGTGTTAGTGTCCCTTAAAAAGAAACCAAAGGAGGTACATGCTAGAGGGAGCCATAGTGCATAATCTGATCACTGGGCGGAACCAGCACCTCATACTTGGGACACCTCACTTCATTTGCTCAGGCTGCCCAGAGTGATACAATAAAATTGCAGTCAGTTGGTCTGTTTAAACATTTCCAGGGGCAGGTGAAAACACGGTCATATTCATTCTGTTCTCAAACTACACATGATCTGATCACCATTATTTTTAATTTCAACAGACGGAACACTGCCCTATAAAAATGACTTCTCAAGTCTCTGCTAATGGAGATAAATCAGTTGCGCGTTGCACGTTTACGGTCAGATCTCCTTTCTGTTAAGCGCTGCCGGGAGGCGCAACCGTCATTCAAGTTAAAACTTATAAGTTCTTTTAATTAGTTGGATGCCAGGGAAGCGACAGCTCCTGCTGGTGAATAAATAATGTATAAAGTCATTCTGGTGTAGGGAATTTGTTTTCAGTATTTGGTAAATACATGAGCAAGAGCACAAGCCATTACACTGATGAGCTTAAAGGATAAGTAAACCTTAAAAATAAGTGAATTTAAAATGAATGAGGGTGATATTCTGAGCACTTTTGCCATTTACATTTATTATTTATTTTGTTTTTATTCCAAGATATGAAGGGATGCGTGCACTGTTAATATGAATAGGTTTTGTTACAACAGCGCCACCTGCTGGTCAGTTTCCCACCAGTCTGACCACCAAGTAGTCAAGGAAGTTGTCAGGAGAAAGAAAGAGGCTGCTCTGATGTTCTTCTGCTTAGGCATAAAATTAGAAACTTTTCTCACATCTTTCCTAAGCAGAAGAACATCAGCCTCTTTCTTTCTCCTGACAATTTCCTTGACTACTTGGTGGTCAGACTGGTTGGAAACTGACCAGCAGGTGGTGCTGCTGTAACAAAATTCATTCATATTAACAGTACATGTATCACTTAATATCTTGGAATAAAAACAAAATAAATAATAAATGTGCATTGCAACATTTCTTAGAATAGCACCCTCGTCAATTTTAAATTCACTTATTTTAAAGGTTTACTTATCCTTTAATGTGGAAAATCTGTATATGGCAGAAACAGTTACATAAATAATTTGGGTTGAAAAAAGATAAAACCATTCCAATATGGCCTCCAGTGCATATACAGACAGGGAACTATCTATACACTCACATATACACGAACTATATATACGGACATCTCTACTAACTAATTGTAGATCTTACTATCACAATAGCCTTGAATATTATATTTCTCCAAAAAATCATCCAAGCATTAATAGATTCTGCCATTCCAACCTCACTGTCCTCAACATGAAGAAGCCCTTACACTGCTTCAAATGAAGTTCTGTTCCTCTGGTCTAAAGGGTGGACTTTGTTGCGGTGATCCTGATTTTTGTTTTCTGTTTACTAAAGGGCGAAGTGGCAGTCGCTATCGAAAATTCGTCACAAATCCAATCCGCAGGGAGATCGCCAATTTACTAACAGGCGTAGAGGACAATTCGCTAGCTAAAGAGCTCAGTGCTAACGAAGTTTCGGGCCCTTTCGCCTGATGAATTTTCGCTCAGGCGAATCGTATGATTCGGATGATCGTAACTCCTCGTGCCAGTGACATCATGTCCTGTACTCTGTTTTTTCATATTTTAAAGTGGGATTGTGTTTAAAAGTTGTAACTGTTAAATATATTTTTTAATAATTTTTTGTAACCATTTGAAGCTCATGCCACATTTGTTTTAGGGTGGGCTCATGTCTAGGGCATTAGAGGATCTCTTCTGTCTTTATTTTGCTTCCTTCGACATGTGTAATAATAAGTGGCCACTTCAAGCATTTGCACCAACATCTCTAATAAAGACATTTATATGACCTATATGTACCCGCCCTATTCAAATTGACCTAAGCGTAAGTGTGTTAACGAAGTTTCCATAAGCAGAAATGAACACTAGCGAATGTTCACTAGCTGAAACTTTGCCAGTGTTCATCTGCTGAGACATATCTTCGCATTTTGATGAATTAGTGTATGCTCTGCAAATGAATGTCTGATGAAGTGGCGCCTTCCCAGGCTAAAATTCGCATTTGCCCCTCTGTCTATAATGACCTCTAATGTACTTGTAAAGAGTAATCATGTCCCCTCCCAAAGAGAAAACTTTACTCCAATCTCTTTAACCAGTAGGGATGTAGCGAACCGCCGACAATGTGTTCGCGAACGCCGTTCGCGAACACCGGCAAAAAATGCGAACAGTTCGCGAACAGTTCGCGAACTTCGAACATCCGAAAATCGTTCGATTCGTACGATCGAAGGATTTTAATCGTTCGATCGAACGATTTCCGTTCGAATCGAACGATCGAAGCCATTGGATCGAATGATTTCATTCAATCCAATGGCTTCGATCGTTCGATTCGAACGAAAATCTTTCGATTTTAGCGATCGAATGGTCGAACGATTTTGACGCGAACGCCTATTGGCGAACGTCGCGCGACGTTCGCGAACATGCGGCGGACGCGAACAGTCGAAGTTCGCGCGAACTAGTTCGCGCGAACTAGTTCGCCGGCGAACAGTTCGCTACATCCCTATTAACCAGTTTAGTTGCACTTAGTCTCTGCACTCTCTCCAGCTCATTTATATCCCTCTTAAGGACTGGAGTCCAAAACTGCCCCCATACTCCAGATGAGGCCTCACCAGGGACCTATAAAGAGGCAGAATTATGTTTTCATCCCTTGAGTTAATGGCTTTTTATGCAAGACAGAACAACACATCTCCCAACATTTTGGAAATAGAAAGAGGGACAAAAAGCTACACCTACACGTGGTGCCAGTTTGCTTGGAAGAAGACATCCAGTGGCACAAGTAGAGTGGCCACCTTTTCCGTTGGGGAACTCCGGGCAGAACACGAGGCAGATGATTTTTGGGGCCACTTTGGCGTGGATCTGTTGCATATGGATCACCATGCCAATAACGTCAATGTCCTTTCTGGATTTCCTAATTTTCACTGGGACAGCTCTTCTGAAAACTGGGCTGTCCGGGTGAAAACCAGACAGGTGGAAACCCTAGATACAAAATGGTTCCCCACCAACCCTGCTGACTACTCTGTGTTTAGTAATATAAGTCAAAGGAATAAAGAAGAAATTACCCTCGCACACCCTGGCCTTCCTGATCTGTACGAGTCCCAGGTGGTCAATGAAGGAGGCATTGAAAACCTCAAATTCAACGTGAAGAGAAATCACTGGCACAACATGGGTTATTTCTAGCAGGGAAAACCCTTGCTCATTTATTGCGGATGCAACGTTTCGGGGCGTAACCCCTTTGTCAAGCATAGTAATATAAGTCCCCAGTTATTAAAGGAGAAGGAAAGGCTAAAACTAAGTAAGCCTTATCAGAAAGGTCCATCTAAATATACCAGTAAACCCCCAAAGTAATGCTGCTCTGAGTCCCCTATCAAAAGAAACACAGCATTTCTTTCCTTCTATTGTGTACTCATGGGCTTCTGTATCAGACTTCCTGTTTTCATCTTAAACCTCATTGCCCTGGGCAAGAGCATGCTCAGTTTGCTCCTCTTCCCCCCTCCCTTCTCTACTGTAATCTGAGCCCAGAGCAGGGAGAAACTCAGGCAGGAAGTGATGTCACACCACGTTAATGCTGCAGCTCCTATCCTAAACAAACAGAGTTTCTAGAGCTTTTTACTCCGGTATGGTAAAACATTCTACAGAATAAATATAGCATTCTAGCTTGCACTATTGCAGCTAATCTATTGGCAATAAAATGCCTCCGTAGCTTTCCTTCTCATTTAAGGAGGCAGAAAAAAACATTCTGGAGGAATAGCACCCAGTGATGCGGTTGTGTCCTATATTCTACATGTGGTCCATACAGTGGTGGAGTAACAGTTGTTAGGGCCCAGTTCCTTTCCCAAACACAACCCAGATCTGCTCCAACCTGACCTGATACTGCCTAAGGCCTCTCCTTATTTACTAATGCTGGGCTGAGATTTATCAATGGGCCCAGGCTTATTGCCTGGTTAGGAGCTATGGAAATATTTCCTGGATACATAGGTTGCAATCATTTGTGCCAATAGAACTAAGGTTGTCATAGTGAGCCCCGATTTGTTTCAGACAAGTCTCCCACAGCAAAATCAACTATTAGTTTTTATTGTTAACATCACTGTTTAAGTCTTATTACAGTGGCAGTCAAAACACTCTGGGTGCTATTAACCCTGAACTGGTTGAACGCCAACTACTCTACGAGCTACATCAGCGAATAGATTTGCCATTCAAGTTACTGCTTTTCAAACATGTCTGCAGCTTATCTATAGATGGCGGTGTCGTCCTGTTCTTGTCAATGTAAGGGACTTGCCATCTGCACACGTTCTGCAAGTCATATAATGAGTTTTGACTGGCAGTCACTAAAAATAAGCGTTTTGCAGACCCATCATTTCTATTATTTATAGACACTTACATTGTAACCCTATAGGTATCAGATCATTGATCGACCTGTAACCGCACAATATACAACATGGCACAAATCAAAAAAGGAAAGCAGAAACATACCGTCTCCAGCTCTAGCAGCCAGGTTCCAAAGCTTAATGATCTACAACAGACAAATCATTTCAGCACTGGTGCTATAAAATCCACATATAACAATATAAGCAATAGTTACAAAGCACATTAAATCTGTTATGCACAAAAAACGAAATCTGCCCCAGGAGGTTCCGCAAACCGTAACAACTTTTGTGCTTTTTACAATATCTCCTTTTGATAGTTAAACTTTGCACAACAGCATTATTATAAAGCTCCGGAGAGACTCAGCCAGGCGGAAAATCACATGGATTCATTTCTTACTCTCGCTGTCCCTACTGCGTATTAAACACAAATATTGACTCTGTGATCTGTCTTCTGCTATCATTTCCCTATCAGTTACTCGTGCCTCTTGTACAACAGGCCAACATCCATTCATTTAGTTTGGAGACAAAATTGCAGGACAGCGTGCCGCCGGCTTATATGCAGGACTGGGTGCCGTGCTGAACTCTATCACAAAAAGAGTACAGGTATTGGATACGTTACCCATAGACCCGTTATCCAGAAAGCTCAGAATTAAGGGATGACTGTCTGCCATAGACTACAGTTAAATAATTCAAATGTTTAAAAAGGATTTCCCTTTTCTCTATAATAATAAAACAATACCTTATACTTGATCCAAACTAAGATATACCGTATATACTCGTGTATAAGCCGACCCGTGTATAAGCCGTGGTACCTAATTTACCTAAGAAAACTGGAAAAATTTATTGACTCGTGTATAAGCCTAGGGGCCCCATGTCAGATTTCAAAATTGAATATACGGTACCGGTAAATGTGGTAACTAACTATTCTTCGTGCACGCAGTCGACTGTTAATTGAAGCAGAGCGTGCAAATGTACTAAGGCAGTAGGAGAACTTCAGGAATTTACATAGGAGGTTGAGGACCCAGAGACTGGACATTGTTGATTTAAGAACTACATCACCTACACATAAAACATAAGCGATCTAGGAATTAAACTCATTATGTAGAACAGTGACACAATAGCTGTGAAACCCGCATGTTGCCCAGTGAATGGACGCCATGCTTAGCATTTCTGCCAGCTTTGCCTTTCCCTGTAAAACTCTTGGTACGACAAAGAAACTGCCGAAACGTAGCCTACAGCCTTACCGGCAGGCGAAATTCGCAGTTCTCTTGCGCCAGCAGCAACAAATACTTCTTAAACGCAGCACCGGTCTTACAGGGCAGCGCCATCTTGCCTACGTCACAGAGGGAGGACGTAGAGCCGCAAGGGGATGTTCCCTAGGCGGGGTAGGGGAAGAGGAGAAGTAAGAGACAGGACTAGGTTGTATATACAAGCCGGTGACAGGGAAGTAGCACAAGTAGGTTTGGTGACAATACGCGACGCTGTGAGCTAGACCTTAAGTACTGGAAGATGTCGACAGAAGCAGGAGCGACTGTAGATCAGAACTTTGATATCAGCTGCATCTTCTGCACCAGACGGAGGAGCTGCACTACGTCTCCCGATGCGCTATGGGAGAGGGAGGTGTGTTGGGGCCGCGGAAGGAACCTCGTATCTGCGGCCGGTATCTGGCTGACCCGTGTATAAGCCGAGGTCAAGTTTTTCAGCACATTTTGGGTGCCGAAAAACTTGGCTTATACGCGAGTATATACGGTAATTAATCCTTATTGGAAAAAAAAAGCCTGTTGGGTACATTTCATGTTTAAATAATTTTTTGTACAGACTTAAGGAATGGAGATCCAAACTAAGGAAAGATCCCTTGTCAGGAAAACCCCAGGTCAGGAGCATTCTGGATAACAGGTCCCATACCTGTACTTTGTAACACGCTGTGACTGGAGTTCAGACCTGAATAGATATACAAAAATCACAAGAGAAAGCTTATTGTAATGTTACTGTAAATGAGTCAATGCAACGATAAGTAAGCTGGGTAAGTGCACGATCACATATAATTTCAGATAAGTACCTCTAGGTGCTATGGGCTTTTGAACAGAGACAGCAGAACCAATATTTGCTGGGGGTAGGTACAAAAAAGTATAAGGCAAGTTGTGTCCTAAATGGTGCACAGTTTAAGGGGGTTATTTAATAAAGTTAGAGTTGTGTTCGAGTTGAGTTTTTCTTAGGTAGTTTCACTAAAAACTCAAATTCTGTGGGTTGAAAATAAACTGAAGCTGCTAAAAGCTCAAATCCTAAAATACTCCAGCTAAAACCTGTCAAGGTCATGTAGAAGTCAGTGGCACAGGCATCTTCAACCATTTGCTTTCCTGATTTTCGGGTGCTTTTATGATGGTTTTTGCTCAAAAACTCAACCAGTTTGAGGTATTTGAGGTTTTTTTCCCTGATAACTATCAGTTTGAGCTTTTTTCCCTCAATTGCATTCAATCAAGTTTTTTTTTACGGTCAGGTTTTTCATATATAAGCAAACATTCGAGTTGTGAGTTTATTCGAGGAAGATTAAAAAAACCTCACAAACTCGACCTTTGATAAGCGCCTAAGTGTTTGAAATCGATTATGTTCAAGTTGTTGGGGATTGGCCATGGACATGTTTGAACCCTCAGATTGCCAGGACATCAGCCTGCCTATAGCCAACAGAGTAGAAGAAAAAATGCAGAGAGAGAGTGAGCTTCCCTATCAGAGAAAGAAGCAGTAGGTAAGGCCAAGCAACCCAACAGTACTTCTTAGAAAAAGCTCCATTTCTCACCAATCATTTTTTAGGTAGAATGGATGCAAGAGCAATTATGTTGCATTGCATCAGAAAAACAAGGGACACACTAGGGCGGTCATTTACAGAGACAGGGGGAAGAAGTACAAGAGCAGTAAAGGGGCACAAGAGCATGCTCCTCAGTGCGCATTCAACAAGCGCTTCTTAGCCCTGTCTAGCTGGCTGCAGCCTACAACTAGATATATAAATCCAACGAATGGTGCAGACTGCAGTGCCAGGGGGCATAGCCTTGTCTGAATAACACTCAATAAAGGGACAGATATGGGCCTCATGAATACAATGCTGCTGAACGCAAGCAGTCACAGTGGTGCAGAGACCTGTGGCAATTCTGCACTGTGAGGAAAGTGCAAAAAAAGGTGCATTGTGCCCATTTTAATTAAGCAAAATTGTACCTTTGGGACATGAATCCTAAACGGAAATCACATTTTCCAAATTGCACAATTGTGCCTCGCGTTGGAACAGACATGTAGAGACCCTGAGATTTGGGTGTATTTATCTCAGGCATTTCCCCTTGGTAAAGGACACCTAAGGGCCCTTTAGTTAACTCAGGCAGCTTTGTCCCTTGCTGGGTCCACATTAGTTCATGGAGTTTGTCCACTAGATGGCACTGTTTGTCAATATAAAAGGGTTTAGCACCATGCGGTCGGGGTCTGTCCTGGGACTTTGCCTCACTGAGAGGTACTACAGGTCCAGGTCTGCTGGGAAAGTAAGTTAAGTGTAAGATAGTGATAGTAATACAGTAATAGTCACTCTAGGAGTGAGAGTCAGCACAGGGTAGCTAGTGAGCAGATGTGGCTCCAACGAGGAGAAATAGTGGGGTTAGGACCCCGTGGTATTTGAACCACTAGAGCAGGGACTACAGTGGGTGAGTTGAGGACCAGATAGGATACCAAGACCCAAGGCTGAATACAGTGGGTGAGGTGAGGATCAAGTCCGGTGCCAAGATACAAGACCCCAGGCTGAGAAACCCATGCCTTAGTGCTTCACCAGAGCGAAGTGAGAGTGTTAACTATTCCACAAGTCTATTGTCACTGTAACTTTGATACCTATTGAAAATTAGCCCGTCTGATGTACCTTGTACCCCCTGGAGGAAATACTACTGTTTGAAGCTACTCTATGATAACGTTGAACATCAAAGTGCTTGTGAACTACGACCTTGCCACTGTTCTCTGTTAATAAACAAGTTATAGTTTACTGCAAAGAAACTGTCTGGCTGAATATCTTGCTGCATTGATCTACACCAGGTACCAGGAGTTGCTGGGAGTTGCACGGGTACACTGGGGGTCCGGGGCACACTACAAGCAGTTTTAGCCTGGTCACACACAGCCTTAATACACAGCAAAAGCTTCACCCAAGGTGAGACATATCTCTCTCTGTGCAGAATATATCAAAACCTAGATATAATACCAATGGGTGAAATCACAGGGGCAAGCTGTCACCTACATGTTTATATAATCATCTGAGAATAATGGGCTCCACCTATTCCTGAGTGCTGTAGACAAAACACTTCCATTTGGGCAAATGACTGCACTTCTGGAGCCATGGATCTCCATGCCTGGCTCACAGGCTTTTATTGCTTATTGAAATTGCATGAAAGCTCTGTTAATGAGAGATAAATGGATTTGCTGCAGAAAAAGCTATAATCACTTTGTCTGCTTCCATGGGTTTCTATCTGCTTTGAGTATATAACTGATACATGACTGCTCCGCTGGCATCCAGTTCTGAAGAGAGCCACAAGACAAAATACTAAAAGAGAAACCACAAATAAATTGCCTCAGAATACTACTGTCTCCAGGCGAGGTTCCCAAACGGTGGAGTTCCCCTGGGGGACGCTTGGGTAAATGACAGGGGAACTCAACCTTAATTAGGGAGACATTTAGGGAGATTACCGATTTCTTTCCAAGATACACCTTGTTCTTGATAATCAGTTAGGTTGTGATTTGGGGAGAAAACATATTTTCTGTCCTAGATAATCTTGGTACTATGGCTAAATTATATTCTTCTATATCTGTAACCTTGTTATGAGAGGGTTGGAAAAGTTTTATAGACGAACCACAAAAAAAAAGGGGGGAATTCAGCCACTCAAAAACCATAAAAGTCTCCATTTTTCTGGCGACCTTTGTGGTTTTTGAATGCTTTTTTGTGGTTAATCTATAACATTTTCCAAAACCATTTGCTGAAGGTTGTTTAGGGTTGTGGACCTGGACCATGTAGATACTAGATGAGTTATAGTGTATAGTATTTATACTTTTCAATTTTGTCGTATGTTCTGTGTACAATACTATATTTTTTTTGTGCTAAGAAGGGGCTCAGACAAAAGGTTGGACCTCAAAGGTTCACTTTTATTATAAGGGGAACTACCTTATTAAAGGGATCCTGTCATCAGAAAATGTGTTTTTTTCAAAATGCATCAGTTAATAGTGCTGCTCCAGCAGAATTCTGCACTGAAATCCATTTCTCAAAAGAGCAAACAGTTTTTTTATTTGCAATTTTGAAATCTGACATGGGGCTAGACATACTGTCAATTTCCCAGCTGCCCCTGGTCATGTGACTTGTGCCTGCACTTCAGGAGAGAAATGCTTTCTGGCAGGCTGCTGTTTTTCCTTCTCAATGTAACTGAATGTGTCTCAGTGGGACATGGGTTTTTACTATTGAGTGCTGTTCTTAGATCTACCAGGCAGCTGTTATCTTGTGTTAGGGAGCTGTTATCTGGTTACCTTCCCATTGTTCTTTTGTTTGGCTGCTGGGGGGGGAAAAGGGAGGGGGTGATATCACTCCAACTTGCAGTACAGCAGTAAAGAGTGATTGAAGTTTATCAAAGCACAAGTCACATGACTTGGGGCAGCTGGTAAATTGACAATATGTCTAGCCCCATGTCAGATTTCAAAATTGAATATAAAAAAATCTGTTTGCCCTTTTGAGAAATGGATTTCAGTGCAGAATTCTGCTGGAGTAGCACTATTAACTGATTCATTTTGAAAAAAAAATGTTTTTCCCATGACAGTATCCCATGACTTGCCAAGAAATAGTTTCTGAGCTAAGTATCATTGACCATCAGAAGGAGCCGCAAGCACAGTAAATATTTACCCATTGCGAAGAATGGAATTCCTAGCAGAGTCGAGTTGTATTTCCCGTCCGTGACAAAAAATATCCCTGCAGCGGTAACACTAGAGATGCAGATTGTGAGCACTCCCAATAATCCAAGAAAAGGCTTGCTCCTCAGGCAGTCCTTCATCGAGCTGGACAGGGTGGCGGCCATGAGCACCAGCATTAGACTGACGACAATCTTACTCCTTGAGAGGTCTATGGTTTTTTGAAAGTCTCTCAGCAAACTGAACGACGTTAAAGAATAGAGCTGAATGTCTGCTCGCTCTTCCTGAAACTGGTGCATTAACGTACAAAATTCAGTCTCCCATTGTTCACTGATATGGTCCTGGGTTGTGGAACCATAGTTCTGGAGGTAGTATGTTATTTGGATGGCCCGGGCTGACTTGACCCTTTGATCCTTACTGTTTGGTACTTCTGCGACACCTCCCAGCTGATGTCCAATAAAGCTCTGCCTCCCATCCTACAAAAGACAAGGCAAAGAATAATGTATTAATGGCTCATGGATGAAAAGGACTGGAATTAAACTGCAGGGTGGGTTTATCAAAGGGAGAAAATTGCATTCTCCAAAATATTCACAATAATACTGCAAGTATTTTCTTCTCAATTGGATAAATCTTCCCCTTAAATTCTTGATTTGATGTATGGACGGGTTAACTAGACACGTTTGCATGTATAATGCTAATCAGGCCATCACCTTTAAGTGAACTGTTGGTATGTTGAAGATCGGTCTATTCTTGGCAACATGTCTTTAATATTTTATCAATTATTAATGCCTTGTGTTCCTATACTGACTTTTTCCAGTTTGTAATTTAAAATTACATCTGACTGTTAGGGTGTTTTGACCCAGGAAACCAAAAACTGAGGCCCACTCCTATTTGTGTTTTATTCTGCCTTCCAAACCTCTGCCTGGTTGCTTGGGCCTGGCCCAAACCTGCCCACAGAACATCACTACCCCTACCCTCTGATGTCGCCTGCTCCTCACATCATCCACCCCACCCCAGACTTTTTTTTGTCCAAAGGGTGACAAACATAGGGGGAAACCATGCAGAGAAGGGGCAGTGATATAAAAGGGGTGATGTTGGAAAGGGGCGGAGTGGAGACAAAAAAGCAGCAGATGAGGCTCTATTTGGTAGGTAAGATGGGCTGACAGAGGGGGGGGGATAGAAGCAGATTTGGGAATGGGAGTTGGGGTAGACTGGGGTCGGAACGACACAGAATAACAAATTTACTGGTAAATTTGTTTAACTGGCCCTGGCCTTGGCTGGTGTTTTAATAGGTAGGAAGTTGAAAACCAGTCAGGTGGCAGCCATATATTGGAGTAATACAATTTGCAAAGCTTGCTACAGGTTAGTAACCAATTCCAATCTATCCATACCAATTCCTGCTTATCTGATAGCATAGGTTGCTAGACAGTACCCCAATAGACTAGTTTTATTACTTTAAAGTAGAGATGCACCAAATCCAGGATTCGGTTCAGCCTTTGGCCACGATTCTGCCTTTTTCAGCAGGATAAAAAATCCCTGGATTTTAACGGTTCATTTATCTATTCTGTCATCTAATTTATTCCTACATTAAAGCAATTAAACTAATATTGTAATTATTTTACTTTTTTTAAGTAATTAAACCAGACTGAGAATGAAGACCAATTCCAACGTAAATTATTAGTTGATTCTACTTATTTACATGAAATGTGTTAAGCAATGTTCTTCCTTTATCCCAAACCAAAGAATGTTTGGATCTATGAAGCACCCTTCCGTCAATAAGTATTGCATCCCAAAATAAGACACAAAAATTCCTTCCAGGCCCTTTTTACCAGTGTGCATAAGGGCCACAGTCAGTCCCAGTTATCAAACACACCCGCTTTGTATCTTCTCAAGGGTTTTGAGGAGGGTTGAACTTGATGGACTCTGCCTGTGCCAAGGAAGGGAGTGGGTGTGGAGAACAGTCCACAGGATCCATCCTCCTAAAATTTCTTAGAGGCATATGGGCAAAGCATCCCAGGATTTATTGTGGCAAATATTATTTCAAAACAAATAATTTCAGAAGAGCTAAATTGAATTGCGATTGGCTGGAGGGGAAAAAAGTTGGAGAATTTTTTTTTTGAAATTATGCATTTAGTTAGATTTGACATCTCAGACAAGTCTTTCTAGGGACACATTACGGAATAGTCGGAATGGTATTGTTACCATTTTTTGGCACACTATTGCAGAAAAGGATCAGCAGAGAAGGATCAGCAGCCCGCAAGTTTCCAAGGGGACAAAGCCACTCCTGCAGAAATTTAAATTTTTAAATCGGAATTTTGGCTCTACTAGTGCAGAATGAGCTCTGTGCACTAGCTATACGTCCCTCCCTCTACCCTCTGACGTAAAAGGTTAAGCGCAGGGGGTGGCGGCATCGACTTGCCCGCCTCAGGGAGGTATAGGGGCCTAAAACACTCCTGCACTTTAGTATATACATAGGGTCAAATTCACTAACATCAGAAAAATCGCCAGTGACGGCTTCGCTCACATTGCAACACTTTGGCAGGCGTAGATTCACCAGGACATCGCTAATTCACTAAAATCCATAGTTGCGTCCATGGCGTCGAATGCTGGCAAGTTGCGCTAGCGTTGGCTAATTTGCATATGGCGGGAAGTTAAAGTTGAATGGACGTATATGTTGCAGAAAATACATTACACTACACAAGCCCAGGGAAACCTTAATCAAATACATTTTTTATTGCCCTACACATGAGCCCAGTGTATAGTTTATGTGCCATATTTTAGGAAATGTAGGGGGGAAGCCGGTTACCCCAAAAAAATGTATGCTCTTGTGCAGCCTATCACCCTGAAAAAGGAAAACACGCTAGCGTTTTTTGGGACTTACTATTAACTATTTTTTTTAGTGAATTTGCGTAGTTACGTCCATTCACCAGAGAGCAAATTCGCCAGGCGTTAGACTCTAGCGGTACTTCGCTAGGGAAGATACACAGGCGAAATTCGTAAATTGGCGAAGTTCCGAAATGATGTCACGCTGGCGAATTTTCACCAGCGTTAGTCACTTCGCCCTTTAGTAAATCTGCCCCTTGTGTCCACCTGCCGGTGATCAAGCAAACCTGGAAACTCTCTGCTGAGAAGCTAAATTAAGGGGTCTTCAGACGTCATCAACTCATTAGCAGAAAGTGATGATACAGTTGTCATAGAAGCTAAACCTACAAAACGTTATATTCATTCTGCTTTAGTGAAAATGGGTGCGTCGTTTTCTGCTTCAGAATAATGGGAGTCTTAAGTCCTGTAAAAATCTCACCAAGGGCATATTGAAAAGTTGATTAAACCCCAAATCATTGTGCAAAAAAAATTACCTATAATGTACGTGCACTGCAGCCCTACCCAAACAATAGTCAATTAATGGCCAATCAGCTGTTAATTATATTATAAAAGCACAGCCTGCCTATGGCTCTTGAGAATCCCCCCCAGGAACCCACGGCTATGGTGCTGCAATGATTTCAACTTCCAGCAGTTGTTTTATGAATGTTTATTGCGACTCTCTGTTAATTATATAAGTGTTGGCTTAACTCCCTTGACCCACATTGTTTGCTGCTAATTTCTGCTTCAAACAAATATGATTTGATAACCTGATGCGGGCGCTGTCTGAAAACAAACACAGATACATCTTATCAAGGGTCAGGAATTAACTTCCCATGTGAAGATAAAGGTCATTCTGTTTAGTGGCCACTGTTCCTTCTCAAGTGTAGATTTTGTGAAACATAAAGTTGATTATTATTTTATTTTTTTCTCATATGAAGCTAGTCTAGGAATGGGTGAATTTGACTCGTTTCGCTTTGCCAAAAATCCACCGACAGCGAAATGTCGCCAACGCCCATTAAAGTCTATGCCGAATTTTTTTTGACGCACATCTTTTTTTCAATTGATGCACAACACCATAAAAGTCTATGGGTGTCATTTCCGCAGCGAAACAAGGCGAAAAAATGCATCCATCCCTAGAAGCTACTTATGTAAAGACATCTTTGAACTGGTGGCAAAGCAAGATGATGGAATCATAGCAGGGTGACTGTTACCCCAATGTTTCTATATATCTGTAACCTTGTTATGAGCTAAGGGGGCCCAGTCTGAAGGCCAGTTAGGTGGAGATTTGGGGCGAATGCTTATTTGTACCCTGGGTACCCTTGGAACTATAGCAGGGTGACACCCCAATGTTTTTATATATCTGTAACCTTGTTATGAACTAAGGGGCCCAGTCTGAAGGTCAGTTAGGGGGAGATTTGGGGTGAGTGTTTATTTGTACCCTGGGTACCCCTGGAACTATAGCAGGGTGACACCCCAATGTTTTTATATATCTGTAACCTTGTTATGAGCTAAGGGGGCCCAGTCTGAAGGTCAGTTAGGGGGAGATTTGGGGTGAGTGTTTATTTGCGCCCTGGGTACCCCTGGAACTATATCAGGGTGACTGTTACACCAATGTTTCTATATATATCTCTTACCTTGTTATGAGCTAAGGGGGCCCAGTCTGAAGGCCAGTTAGGGGGAGATTTGGGGTGAGTGTTTATTTGTGCCCTGGGTACCCCTGGAACTACAGCAGGGTGACTGTTACCCCAATGTTTCTATATATCTGTAACCTTGTTATGAGCTAAGGGGGCCCAGCCTGAAGGCAATTTAGGGGGAGATTTGGGGTGAGTGCTTATTTGTACCCTGGGTACCCCTGGAACTATATCAGGGTGACTGTTACCCCAATGTTTCTATATATCTGTAACCTTGTTATGAGCTAAGGGGGCCCAGCCCAGTTAGGGAGAGATTTGGGGTGAGTGCTTATTTTATTAAGAGTTGCCACATTGGGAAGGCACAAAGAAGAATATGACCATTAACCCAAGTGGGCTGCAATATATAGATAAATCAGGAAAGCTACAGTACTTATGCATAAAGAAATGCTTGAACGTTTTCACTGCTTTGACATTAATGCTAAGTTAAAATTATTACCTTTGGTTTAAATATCAAATCAAACCTGCCTGAAATTAGTACCAGCATATATTTGCTCCATAGCATCTTTCATTGTTTACATGGGGAGGCCCAGTCTTATTTTAGTAGTTTTGGAGGTTTTTGAAACCACAAATAAATAAATTTTTCCTAAAACCCCAAATGCCACGTATATAATGTATTTAAATAGCTGAATATAAAAAGCATGAACGAAAACTGAACGATGCACTAAAAAGCTGAAGACCTGTAAAAACTCTAGATATTCAGACAAATACTAACAGAAAAATAATCTCTTAATGTCCAAATGGCCAAAAAAAGGTCCAATAGGATCAGCACAGCTTCTAGCAACTTCGGTAGGACCTCAACTGTTTTATTTTAAGTTTTGTATTAAGAGTTTTTTTTATGATTTTTACACTTCATAAATCTCAATTTTTTGAGTTTTACAGAAATAAAAAAAAAAAAGTCTGGACGCTTGAATGATGCAGCCACAGGGATTACAAAGACAGCAGGCCTGGAGATGAACCGTTAGTGTGGGATACAGAAAATATGTATTTATCCCATGTACATGTAAATCAAGTAAAGAAACATACAAGACCCTGAAAAAAATAATAAATAAATAAATAAAGGCATAGTGGTCCTTTAATTACATCTAACTCATTCCTGCTTTCCATTCCCCATGGATCGTTAAACAGGTATTTTGAGGGTTGATGGGCTGGTTCCTATTCTGGTAATCTTTTCTGGTATTAGATAATAGAAAACAATCTGAGCAGCCCGGATAGATGAAGGGAACCGTACAGAAGTGCACCGAGACCATTAGCCAACAATAAATTCTTCTGCTTCTTGGAGGGCTATTCATTAATCTAGCCGTGCACAACAGGACGATCACAGATCAATGAATCTTTCAATTAAGACCACAGGGGCCATTCGAACTGTTAAGGGATAAAACTCCTTTTGACAGCGGCTCCTATCATTAGTGAATTACCTCTGGCGAATAATATTTATGGGTGAATTATGGGATGTGCATTAAGAAATCTGCCGTCTACTGGTTCGCTGCATGGCTCAGAATGTTTTATACTGAAACAGGAACATTGGTACAAATTTTCAGGTATCATGATTTGGAAATTAAGCCCATCCATTATCGGATGGCACATAACAGTTATACAAGGCAATGACAAAAGGTCCTCTGCACTCAACCTAGAAGAGAGGAAAACCCAAACCATAGTCTTGTGCTAGGACAGGCCCGGACTGGGAATCTGTGGGTTCTGGCAAATGCCAGAGGTGCTGCTTTATGGTTATAGAAAGTCACCATATAGTGGGCTGGAAGGGGGCTGTTTGGGCCTCTGTGGACTTGGAATGGCAGGGCCTATTTTGACTCCCATTCCAGATCTGCAGTAGGACCTTACTAGATGGACTTATGTCAAAATGGGCTGCTTGTGCTCTTCATATGGGTCCTAAATTCCTAACTTACATAGTTAGTTAAATTGGGTTGAAAAAAGACAAAGTCTATCAAGTTCAACCCCTCCAAATGAAAACCCAGCATCCATACATACACCCCTCCCTACTTTTAATTAAATTCTATATACCCATACCTATACTAACTATAGAGTTTAGTATCACAATAGCCTTTGATATTATGTCTGTCCAAAAATTCATCCAATCATCCAACTTGCCGATATAAAGCTCACTCTGAAATTGAAACCCATGTTCCTACTGCTGTAATCTACATGTGAATAGTTGTCCTCCTTGTCTGTCCCACCAACATTCCCACCTCAAGAATCCTGGATTATATTAGCAGTGCAGTGACAGCTGTGGAGTGGACACTTAGGGTACAAAAAGCCTAATGGGGAACTAGACTGAACTCTCAGGACATTCAGCTAGATGGATAGACTAAGCTAGTTATGTATCATCTCCTTCAACTTCTTTATAGTAATATGGGTAAAGCCTGCTAATCAAAGGCATATCTCTATAATCACACTGCAGCATTAAATAAAAGCTATTTGTTTTCAGTTACAACTGCCAGGATCACAAAATCATTCCAGAAAAAGATAATTTATCCGATACATCAAAGTGCATTGTCTCCTAATGGTCTCTCCTAATGACTGCTTGATGGCAGAGATAAATAATGGTCCCCAAAACAAGCTTCCCCCTGAGTGAAGGTATGGCGGCTAAATAAGGAGCATAAAGACCAATAAAGCAGAAAACTGCCCTCTTTATCTAATACTGTATCATTCATTAGTTCTAACTCTCCCATGTCACATCGGTTCTATGATAATTAGAGCTCAGAATCACCGCCGCTGACCACTGACCCACTGACTGTCAACCAAAAACACATTTACTTTGAGCCTTTAACCAAACCAAGGCTGGAAGCTTCTCTTTTATCTAATGTATTTTGATGATTCTCATATTTGAGGTCACCATCTCTTTAATCATAGTGTGCAGGGAAAGATTTCTCCTCTACACCAGTGGTGTAATGGCAGTGTTGGGTTTTGTTGACCATATCCATATCAGAACAGAATTAGTTGTGGAAGGTTCCTGGTTCCTCCAAAATATACTCCTTGGGGAAACTGCAGCTTTGCAGTTATTTTATTGCTTTGGTCCTTTTTATGGTAAGGATTTAACAATGACTGTGCATATGGAGCTAATATATTGTAATTGGAAGCCTTCTGTGACGCCACCGCTCTTGGAACAACTATCATTGTAATAAATAGACCCTCTCCTCCAGTTTAATAATTGTGTTGTCTCAATTTCAAAACCCAATACTTCCAAAAATTTCAAAACCCAATACTTCCATCTGTAGCTTCTCATTCATTGCAAGAAATGGAAGATTGAATGAAAGCTAAATAAGCAAAATGGACAACTAGATCGAATACACTAATATATATATATATATACACACATACAGAAAGTGCTTTGGACTGAGGAGACAAGTTATTTGGCATGGCGGAAGAACACTGCATTCCAAGAAAAACACCTGCTACCTACTGTCACATTTGGTGGAGGTTCCATCATGCTGTGGGGCTCTGTGACTAGTTCAGGGACTGGGGCCCTTGTTAAAGTTATCAGTCACAAAGTTGAAGTTACGCAGGGGTTGGATATTCCAACAAGACAATGACCCTAAACACACTTGGAAATCTACAAAGACTTTTATGTAGAGGGACAAGAACAATATTCTGGAATGGGCGTCACAGTCCCCCGACTTGAATATTATAGAAAATCTATGGGATGATTTGAAGCAGACTGTCCATGCTCGGCAGCCATCAAATTTAACTGAACTGGAGAGATTTTGTATGGACGAATAGTCAAAAATAGCCACATCCAGAATCCAGACACTCATCAAAGGCTATAGGAGGTGTCTAGAGGCTGTTACATTTGCAAATGGAGGCTCAACTAAGTATTGATGTAATATCTCTGTTGGGGTGCCCAAATTTATGCACCTGACTAATTTTGTTATGATGCATATTTTCTGTTAATCCAATAAACTTTATGTCACTGTTGAAATACTACAGTTTCCATAATGCATGTTATATATTAAAAGGAAGTTGCAACTTTGAAAGGTCAGCCAATGATAAACAAAACCTAAACAAATTAAAAGGGCTTCCCAAACTTGACTGTATGTTGTGAAGCATTGTGGGTATGTTTGCCTTGAGAAAGGTCCCGATGGGGACCGAAATGTCACGTCAATTGTACATACAATAACACTTTTGGTTGATGTAATTCCCAATGTTGCTTTTCCTTTCTTACAGTTGTATTTTTTTCTTACCTTGCACCTGGGTCGTGATTGAAGATGGTGTGCTGTCCTTTGCAACAAACTATAAATATGATTCTGTATTTAGTATATATATAAGAAACAAGGGAAAGTTGTGCTCACCACTAAGTTTTAAAACCATTAGGCGGGGGTGCAATGAGGCTGTGACCACAAAATACATATAGTCAAATACAAGAGTCCTCTGAACTCAACCCATTATCAATATATTAAGGACATTGAGACATTTTGTGCATACTGCTACTAAAAAATGCCTTACCCTTTAAACAGCACAGGGATTGTTTGTCCATATATTGCAATATATTTAAGCTGGCCAACTACGTCAAAGTCATCCCATATCTGGCCAGTCCTACACTCAATTTTCATCTGATTCATTAAGAATTCTATTGCTTCATTATACAGCTTAAATATATTGCAATATATGGACAAACAATCCCTGTTTTGTTTAAAGGGTAAGGCATTTTTCAGTAGCAGTATGCACAAAATGTCGCTGTCTTAAATATATTGATAATGGGTTGAGGGTTGAGTGCAGAGGACTCTCTCTCTCTCTCTCTCTATATATAATGAAAAAAGTGTCCACAGTCTAAGGGGTTTATTTATCAAAGGTACAATTTTAGAATTTTTTTACACCTCAAATAAACATGAATGGTTTCTAATTTAAGGAAAAACTTGAATCACTAGAATTGATCAATTTTTCGAGCGAACCCATCCGAGAAAAACTCAGACATCATGAAGGTTATGTTCAAGGGACCTCCTACATGACCTCCACAGGTTTTAGATGGTGTATTTTCGGATTTATCAGCTATAAGGGTACGACTACACGGACGATTTCCCCCCGATTGTGTGCCAAAACGCAGGCGTCAAGTCGGATGCAATGGAAAACAAGGTAAGAAATACAAATGTCGGATGGTGTCTCAGAGTTCATCTGAGGCGACATGACTGTCGGATGCAGACACAGCATGCGGCATCTGCATCCAACAGTTGTGTCATACGAATACTGCGACACCATCCGCCGTTGCTGTTGCTTACCTTGTTTTCCGTTGCATCCGACTTGATGCCTGCGTTTTGGCGCAGCGCGTCGGATCCGGCACAATCGCAGGGAAATCATCCGTGTAGTTGTACCGTTAATCTTTTTAACCCAAAAAAATTGATCTTGAGTCAAAAATTACCTTGAAAACTTAATTTTTTGTATGGGAAAAACACAACTTGAACCTTAACAAATCTTCCCCTAACTGTTTTCTTCCTGGGTACAGTTAATAAATGTATATAAAATTCCAGCACCAGAACCAAAGAACCAGCACTCTACTTCTGTGATTTAATGTGATTATCTTTATTTTACTTTGTGCTCAATCCAACATTTCAGTCCCACTTGGGACATTTATCAAGGATCCTTGAAGTGGGACCGAAGTGTTGGATGGAGCATGAAGTAAAATAAAGATAAAGCACATTGAATCACAGAACTGGAGTGCTGGTTCTTCTATGAAATATAAATATATAAACAGGTTATTCATTTTTGCTCATTCAGCTTTCATGTTCCCTTTCTGGCATTGAAATATAATATTCCCACAGGTAGGACTGTCCTACAGGGATACAGGGTAAAATCCAAGTGGACCCAAGTCCTTGTGGGCCCTACAGCCACATCTCTGTTTTTCTGCCATGTACTTTGTTTTCTTGTGGCAGATAAGATGGGTTTGTAGGTGGGGTGGGCCCTACAGTTCAGGTCCTCTGGTGGAACCTGGGTTCCTTAGTGAGATACTGGTTTTGCCCCATTAAAGCACTGGGCACTTCTGCCATGAGAACCTTGCCCTGGCGGAAAAGAGCCAGAATCTTCAGTTTCAGGGGAACCTAAAAAAGCTTTTTATTTAACCTACTGTGGTTCACTGGGCCACAGGGAAAGAAATGCTGAAGAATATACAATGGACACATTGGCCAGACGGAATTATATGTATCTCAAGTTTAATCTCATGAACACTCCATCTTGTTTCTCCACTTCTACCTGAGTCTGTCCCATTGTACTGACCCACCTTCTCATTATACATACCTGACCTTCCTGCACTGACCTGGAGAATATCCGTATCCATATTAGTTCATTATCTTGCTAAGCAACCGTGGGAATGTTTAATCTAGACTGGAATCCATCAGAACTCATCATTTCTACCAAACCCCTGCTCTCAGTTTCATTCCACGGTTTCTAATGTCCAAAATCATCCTCCGATCATTGTAATACATGTCGCTCGTCACATTTACCATCTGCTACTGAACATATAATAAATACATATATGCAATAAAATCATTCTGAGCTTTGGCTGGTGTAGCGATATTAAAAAAAAGTGATAGTATAACAAGGATGCACTAGGCCCCCCACCAAAAATAAATCTCTAGAGAGGCCCAGCACACATAACTGCCCCCCTGCGTCCTCTATAGTTACGCCACTGGATGGAGGTCCGACCAGTGAAAACAAACATTAATGTGTTGCGTAGAAGCTTTCACATCTAAGCAGAGTGCAGCTAAATTTTAATTGCAAAAAAACTGCAGCTCTATAATGGGTGTTGGTGATACATTGACTAGTGATGGTCAAATTTGTCAGTGAAAGTGATGGCCAAATTTCCCGCGAAATTCACAAAATGGCGAAAAATTTGCAAAACACATTGAAATCAATGGGCGTCAAAATCATTTTGACGCCCGCAACAATTTTGACGCCCGCGACACTTGTTATACGCGCACCTATTGTGGCCAAATGCATTATAGTCAATGGGCGCTCCGAATAATTTTGACTGTTTATGAGTGCTACTATTCTGCCACGTGCCCAAATTTTTTGTACACGGCGGGTTTTTTGCCGCCGAGTTTTCACTGCAGTTTCGCCGGTAGAAATTCGCCAAACATTTGCGCCTGCCAAATTTATTTGCCCATCACTAATTCACTAACACTAAGTCAATGGGTGTTGTTGATACATTTTGACATCAGTCAATGGAGGTCATTTATAAACACAGGGCACATTTGCACTTGGGCAGTACATCATGGCAACCAATCAGATGTCTGCTTTCACTGTTCAACCTGCAGCTGGCTGAAAAAAAGCTAATCAATGATTGGTTGGCTGCTATGGTTTACTGCCCAGGTGCAAATGTGCCCAGTGTTTATAAATGACCCCCATTGATTGACATCACAATGTATCAATGAGTTTATATTCATGAGTCGAAGCTCCAGCTAGTATATTAATGTCTTTTGTCATCCCAGACCCTTCTGTTTCTGTGTTTTAATTATTAACAGTAGCGTAACTATAGAGCAAGCAGAAACCGCAGTCGCAAGGGGGCCCGGACTTTGGCGTCAGCTTCCGCTATAGCTGCTATAGCTTCCTCCCCAGCTGCTCTCTTACCAGGGAGGAAGGGGATGCAAATTGGGGAGGGATGTGAGCGTAGTTGGCAGGGCACGGGTGGGGCAGAGGTGGGACATGGGTGGGATGTGGGCAGAGTTGGCAGGACATGGGCGGGCAGAGGTAGAACATAGGTGAGGCGGAGGCGGGAGGATGGGGTTCGGAGTGCGCGGGAGGGGGGGCCAAGATTCCCTGCCATTCTGCAAGGTGCGATAGGAGGGTAACAGACCAGGCTCTGATAACACTTTCTGTATTGAAATAATACAGCATTCAAAAGCACAGAACCATTTATTACATTATTGTGAGCTCTTTGGGCAAGGGAATCTTCTTCCCATTATTTATCTGATGTATTGGCATTTAAACTGTTAGTGTGCCTCCTCCTTTTGTCATTTATCTGCCGCACACGAGGCTGTTATCTGCAGCTGCTTCTTTGTCTGCGCTGTGCAGCGGTTGTTAATCCATCACTACACAGGACGGCAGAGCTGCTGCATATAATTTAACCTGCCTGCTACAAATCGCTCCCATATTTCACCAGCAAATAAAAGATCAGATCTGTGGTGATATGAAATTGATCTTTACCAGGGCATAATAATTCCTTTTGTTGAGAGAGACGTTTAACCCACATAAACAGTTTTGCTACGCAGATGTCGGGCAGCCAGGATTCAAACACGCCACGCGGCTTCTGTTCATTGGCTGCTTGCTGGCAGCCGGCCAATCTGATTTGGCGGTTTCAAAGACACTGAGCATTTCTAGACATTCTGACACAAAAAAAATCGGTGGACCAACCATAAGCCCAGACAAAACTCTAAGCAGGGTCAAAATAGTTAAATTGAACCAACTTTCCAATGATCTTTATTGTTTTTTTAATAATTTTTTAAATTATTTGCCTTCTTCTTCTGACTCTTTCCAGCTTTGAAATGGGGGGTCACTGACCCCATCTACAAAACAAATACTCTGTAAGGCTACAAATGTATTGTTATTGCTACTTTTTATTACTCATCTTTCTATTCATGCCCTATACTATTTAAATTCCACTCTCTTATTCAAATGAATGCATGGTTGCTAGGGTTATGTGGACCCTAGCAACCGGCTTGCTGAAATTGCAAATTGGAGAGCTTCTGAAAAAACTCCCGAAATAACTAAAAAAAAAACAAATAATAAAAAATGAAAAACACATGCAAATTGTATCACAATATCACTCTCTACATCATACTAAAAGTTAACTCAAAGGTGAACAACCCCTTTAATAGCTTTTATTATGTCAGGGTCAGAGTTAGAATGTTTCTCTATGTAGTTTTGCTAAATGTACCCTTGAAGGTTACTGCTATGACAATTACAAACAGCTGCAGTTCTATAATGTATAGATTGTGACGTCACCCAACTTGTTTCAACTTGCATCTGTCGAAGATGTTCATCAAAAGTCAAAGATTGGTTTTTGGAGGAAATGTAGAATGTGAAAAGCTAGAATGTAAATATGCTATAGACTGCAACATCATTGGACATTTTTACCTCTGAATGTGCTTTCACCCAACTCTCCATTCTCTTGGTGCTTACAAATTTGTTGGTCCCATTGTGGGGCAAAGACACACCTAAAAGTTGAGTTTTTTTGGTACAGCAGAGCACATTTCACAGATTTATTTATAATTACAAGGGCAAAGCTACAAAATCGAGCAGTTCATAAAATGTTCTCCTGCTCAGCCTGCTCTCAGAGGTGCTGCTGTCATGAGACAAGTTGAGAAATTTGCAGTAGGCACCGGCCGTCAGCTAGTTAACAGGGGTGGCAAAAAGCTTCTCCTGGTAACAGCTGAAATTTCGATTTTTAAACCAGAAAGGTAAGCACAGGCAGGGTCAGACTGGTGGGTGCAGGGCCCACCGGGGCTGCCCAAGGGGCCCCTGCCATGCCACCACCCACCCTCACCTGAGCACGGGTAAATAAACCCAGGGTCGGACTGGACAATTAGAGGCCCACCAGGTTCCAAACTTCCGGCCCCCCCAAACGCCGGCATGCATGAGCGAACACCGGAGTGCGGCACACGTGCAAACGCTGGCATGACAGGCCGCATATCATTTTTTTGGGGGCCAGCTGATCGGGGCCTACCCGATTTTCTCCCGGTGTCCCGCCTGCCCAATCCGACCCTGAGCACAGGATGGTATCCAAAAGTCAAGGGACCCAGGATCACCCCTGTCTGCTCTGTTGAATAATGCACAAGGGAACCCTGGTACTAGCCTGGATGTGGCAGTAGTTCAAGGGTTCCACTAGGGGGTTGCGTCAACTGCTGCTACTGACTCTGATCATGCTGGTGGAGTTATTACTGGCACATACATTGGTGTGCTAGAAGCAGTGCCATCCATGTTTGCCACAACTTGTGCATGATTCACAAAAGCTTGTTGAATGTACAATTATGAGGGACACAATAGAAAGCCATCTTTATTGCTGAAATTCTGCGACAAGGGCCACTATTTTTGCACTTTGCCCCCTGCCCCACAATTAGTAACCACAGCCACAGATCCTTCCATGCCAGAATGGCGCACAAAGACTCCTATGATTCTTATGAATACTGAGCTTCCTAAGTTTGGCAGCGCTGTATTCACAAGGAAACTCTCGCGCATGTGAATATTGAGTTGGATGCCCCCTAGTATTTGTGTCATTCCCATACACAACCCAGGGAGCGCCAACGGGCCCTGTTGCTCTTACAATGATATGCAGTCGGGGAGGTAAGGGTGCAGCACCCAGGATGGGGAGCAGGTCTGGGTTGGCGGAGCCCATCTGGTGTTTTGCCCTTGTCCCTCCAGCCCAGTCCGACCCGGCTCACACAGGATGGAGTTTAATACTTTCACATTTCTGCGCAGGTGGAGAAAACACCTAGGGGCAGATTTATCAAAGTGTGTCACCAAAGTATTCCTATGGGATTTTTAGAGACATATTTATCAAATGATTAATATGACAAAACTTTCACCCATTTCTAAATTTGCCTCTAAAAATTTGATTGGATTGAATAGAATGTGCTGTGCCCTAATTTCTCTAATTTCACACTTTAATAAATCTTCCATCATAGTGTGCGACTAGCCCCATTAGTGCTCTAGCAAATTGTATCTGGGGATTTAATCCATGTACTATATGATATATTCATGGCACAAGTCAAAAATCCCTACTAAATGAACTCCCAGGTAATTAAATAAAATACCAGGCTTGCAGCTCAGTGAGCTCTTATCCCATCAGAGGGAGCTTAAAGGATATTCCAAATAATTGTTTCATCGAGATCAAATCAGGGTTTTCTTCTTATCTGCTCAGGCTCAGGCAATATTTAGGCTGACGTTGTGACTCCACAAACACAGCACTGTCTGCCAGGGAGTAATCAGCCTCTTTAGTCGGAAGTCGTGTCCTTAAAACTATGATTGAATGTCAGAAATGTCTACGAAACGGCACAATCGGAAAGGCAAATTCATGCAGAGGGTTTCTTTCTCCGGCTTCCAACTGCTAACAAGTCTTGTGCCATCTTACTGTTCTCTGCTATATTAGGGCACATCAGTCATTTTTAACAAATTTGGTACAGGTATGGGATCCGTTATCCGGAAACCCATTATTCAGAAACCTCAGAATTACAGAAAGGCTGTCTCCCATGAGTGCTGTTTATACAAATGGCCTGTAGATGTCACTATGCTCAAGACTTATACTGTGTGTACTTTCTATACAGCTTGTGGTGTTAGAGTTGCTTACTGTTGTGTAATGGCTGCATGAGCCTGATAATAAAGCACTGTTATACTCTACTCATCCTCTGCTACCCAAAACATAACACCACTGACTCCATTTTATCCAAATAATCCAAATTCTTAAAAATGATTTCCTTTTTCGGTGTAATAATAAAACAGTAGCTTGTACTTTATCCCAACTAAGATATAATTAATCCTTATTGGAGGCAAAACCAGCCTATTGGGTTTATTTAATATTTATATGATTCTCTAGACTTAAGGTATGAAGATCCGTTATCCGGAAGAATTGTGGATAACAGATCCCATACCTGTCTAATAATTTCTTTTTAATGAAAAATGAAAGGAATATAATTCCGAGCCACATGTCAGTGTATATTCTTTTCAATACTCTTTTCAATAAAACTGTATTAACTATCTGTAAATAAAATTGCAATTGAAACTGCCTGGTTTTTGCTATTCCCTCCTCGGTTTCAGTGTGTCGGAAATCAACGCTCCTCTGGCCAAAACTCAAGTTCCCATAATGCTCTGCACACCACTCTAATTCTCCTTCTTCTGTTAATTATAGGGCATGCAGGGATTTATGGGAGATGTAGTCTTGGCTGGAGAACAGCGGACTATCAATGCAATGATGCGATTGTGCGAGGAGTCACAAGTACCCTGAGGATATTCTCTGTTATGAATTTGCCTGAAATAATCCCATTTTGGGTATAAGAATCTGTTTATTTTTACATTTCAAATACATATGCTCAGTGGCGTAACTAAAGTGCGCCAGGCCCCCCTGCAAAGAAATCTTCAGAGGGGCCTGGCACACTTAAATCCCCATCCTCCCGCCCACATCCCATCCCACCTCTGCCCGCCCACTCCCCACCTGACTTCGCCCATTACCACCAAAACTTGTGTCCCCCTTCCACGCCACAGGCGGCTGGGGAGGAGGGGGTTTTGTATTAGCTTTTTTGGCATCAAAAAGCACGATTCAAAAAATTTGCGGCTAACTAAATCGGGCCCTTACCGTTTTCGAAAAATATTTTTAAATACTGAAATCCAAATGTTAGTAAATAGGCCCCTCAAGGTATGAAGTTCCAAATTATGGAAATATCCATTATCTGGAAAACCCCATGTCCTGAGCATTCTGGATAACAGGTACCTTACCTGTATTACTTATTTACTGTAGGTGTATTTGAATGTTTAAAGAACATTTAGGGGCAGATGTACTAAGGTTTGTTTGAATGGTAAATTTGAATTTTGAAGTTGGTTTTTTGGTTAAAACTCACAATTTTAACCAACTCAAATTTGAATTCGAATCTGAGATTTATCATCCCCCTACCCTGGAAGCAACTCGAATTACCTGCTGAGTTCTGAGTTCATGTAGAAGTCAATGGCAGAGAGATGACCTATTTGAAGAAGTTAATAGCCTTGACATTTGATTTTTTTTCGGAGAAAAACTCGGTTCGAATTGCATTCGAATTTGCGTTTTCAGGTTGGTAACATTCGTTCTTTTTCTAGACTTTGAGTTTTTACTTAAATAAGATAACATTCGAGTTTCAAGGTCATTTGAGGTATAAAAAAAACATTTGACCGTTGATAAATCAGCCCCTTATAACTGTAAAAGAACCTAAATGAATATAATTAGGACACTGACATAGACCTCTCTCCCAGCAGGATTAAGTGAAGGCAGAGGCGATTTAGAACATTCCTATTCTGGAAGCTGTGAAGTCAGAAGCTTCGGCTGCTCCATAATTTATTATATCTTTATTCCTAGGTGAACTCTTTGCTGACGAAAAGCAATTACAGTGATACATTTAATCCATTACGGCTGGACACCTTGTTCGCAGCGAAACACTTCTCTTGAGCCAATGATAAATTTTGAAGAAAAACCAGGAACCAGCACCAAATTTATAGGCTTGGGGGGATCCAAAGGGAAACACCGCATTTCCCTCTCATTGCTTTCTGCAGCAGTCAAAACATTTATATTTGTTTTGTTGTTTCAGGGAGAGTTTGGGCAAAAGAAAAACAGTTTTCTTAATGTATTAGATGATACAAACCGTTTGCTTTTGTACAGTCAGTTTGGGGGAGATTTTGGAAGTGTTTATTTGTACCCTGGGTACCCCTGGAACTATAGCAGGGTGACTGTTACCCCAATGTTTCTATATATCTGTAACCTTGTTATGAGCTAAGGGGGCCCAGCCTGAAGGTCAGTTAGGGGGAGATTTGGGGTGAGAGCTTATTTGTACCCTGGGTACCCCTGGAACTATATCAGGGTGACTGTTACCCCAATGTTTCTATATATCTGTAACCTTGTTATGAGCTAAGGGGGCCGAGTCTGAAGGCCAGTTAGGGGGAGATTTGGGGTGAGAGCTTATTTGTACCCTGGGTACCCCTGGAACTATAGCAGGGTGACTGTTACCCCAATGTTTCTATATATCTGTAACCTTGTTATGAGCTAAGGGGGCCGAGTCTGAAGGCCAGTTAGGGGGAGATTTGGGGTGAGAGCTTATTTGTACCCTGGGTACCCCTGGAACTATAGCAGGGTGACTGTTACCCCAATGTTTCTATATATCTGTAACCTTATGAGCTAAGGGGGCCCAGTCTGAAGGTCAGTTAGGGGGAGATTTGGGGTGAGTTTTATTTGTACCCTGGGTACCCCTGGAACTATAGCAGGGTGACTGTTACCCCAATGTTTCTATATATCTGTAACCTTGTTATGAGCTAAGGGGGCCCAGTCTGAAGGTCAGTTAGCGGGAGATTTGGGGTGAGTGTTTATTTGTACCCTGGGTACCCCTGGAACTATAGCAGGGTGACTGTTACCCCAATGTTTCTATATATCTGTAACCTTGTTATGAGCTAAGGGGGCCCAGTCTGAAGGCCAGTTAGGGGGAGATTTGGGGTGAGTGTTTATTTGTACCCTGGGTACCCCTGGAACTATAGCAGGGTGACTGTTACCCCAATGTTTCTATATATCTGTAACCTTGTTATGAGCTAAGGGGGCCCAGTCTGAAGGTCAGTTAGGGGGAGATTTGGGGTGAGTGTTTATTTGTACCCTGGGTACCCCTGGAACTATAGCAGGGTGACTGTTACCCCAATGTTTCTATATATCTGTAACCTTATGAGCTAAGGGGGCCCAGTCTGAAGGTCAGTTAGGGGGAGATTTGGGGTGAGTTTTATTTGTACCCTGGGTACCCCTGGAACTATAGCAGGGTGACTGTTACCCCAATGTTTCTATATATCTGTAACCTTGTTATGAGCTAAGGGGGCCCAGTCTGAAGGCCAGTTAGCGGGAGATTTGGGGTGAGTGTTTATTTGTACCCTGGGTACCCCTGGAACTATAGCAGGGTGACTGTTACCCCAATGTTTCTATATATCTGTCACCTTGTTATGAACTAAGAAGGCCCAGCCTGAAGGCCAGTTAGGGGGAGATTTGGGGTAATCCCCATCTTGGCTGGGGTTATGTTGAAAACTCCTCAGACATCATCATTCACCTGGGAAAGCCACCCAATAGCAATGGAAGTGTCACCGTTTCTACAGTGAACCTACTGTATTCCTAAGAACTGCCCACTCTCCTTGTTTATCTTTATTCTTCTAGTGTAACAGCAGACAGGGCCCGGGTTTGAGAACCCAAAATCTTCATTGCCTACAGACAAGTGGGCTAATCAGCATTACCAAATACAGCAGCGTAAATAGACGTTACTGGGAAAATTTCGTTTAGGGCACCAAAACACAGGTAAGCTGATCTCTCCACTCCTGGGTCCCACTGTGAACGCAGGGTCTGCTGCCTCTAGTTAGGCCCCTGACCAAATATCCATATACCTTGGCTTGTTAGATGTGCCTTGAGAAAATGCTGAAAAGAACTGGCATAAAGTGATTTTCGCTGGTGGAAAGAATGGCCAAAATCAATATTATTATCAATATTATAAAAAGGTCAGTTACCTCCAAAGGCAACCCTGTCATTGGCTTTACTCTGCATCAATGTTATCTTCACAAATACTTCAGCAGACAAGGGGTAGAATCTACATATTTGAAATAAAGCTACAATATAGATTATTTTTCACCATTTAGTAGATATAAGCTTGGCACTCAGATCGCTTTGTGTTCCGAAGTTGCCCGAAGTTTCACTTCAGGCGACTTCGGAAAACGAAGTGCTCCGAAGGCAATTCGGGGAGATTAGTCGTCCGAAGAGGAGGAGATTTGTCGCTGGGCAACTAATCTCCCTGAATCGGTGTGTTTCTCTGCCCTTATACTATTATCTACTTTCATCCCCAAGGGACCCTGTGATGATGGAGGTATGTTTTAACCCTAAATAATGTAGCATGACTCCCAGTGTAGGCAGGACAGTTTCACTGTATCACAGAGCTTAAAAAAAAAAAAAAAAAAAAAAAAAAAAAAAGAGTATGACTTGCGTGGAAGAAGGTGGGGTTTGCACTTAAAAACAGTAATTAGCAATGTCATCAGTTTTAATCGGTGCTTTGTGATATGATGTGTCACATGATGTCTCAAACATGTATATTACAATAATAATGTACACCCTGTTGTAAAATGTGAGATCAACTTGGAGCTCCCTGAGCTTTATCATTTACAACTAAGTGATTTTTAGAGTTATTTTTTTTTTAATTCAAATTAAATTTTACCAAATGATTGCTGATTAATAAAATTTGGGGCAAGAATTAAAATATTTCATGGAAAAAAAACCTTTAATTTTTCAAGATATATTAAACCCCCGATGCTGCAAAAAGCTTGAATCCAAAAATCTGCCATCTCAGACCTCTCGTGGTCAATGGGAGAAGCACCAATCTCAATTAAAATTTTTAATCACTCAACCCTCTTAGAGTGCTAACTCTGTGGGTCAGGGACCTCCTTACTCTTGCCTCTTTCATTTATGTATTTTTAATTTTATGTAATTTATGAATGTTGCTTAACCATTGTAATTAAAATGTATAGTAAAATGTATTGCCTTGGGTACCACTGTGAGTTTATAACTAGGCATAGCTACATGTGGGAGAACTGTGGGATTATTTTGGCAATAGGAAGAATTGTAGTAAAGAACAATGTAAGTAAAAACCCCCAAAGAACTGGGTAAACCACATAGACTGAAGTGATGATCAAAGGAAAGACAGTAAAGAAAGGAAGGGCATCCCAGCATTGACATTACAGCACATCAGATGAATGCAATTGTTTCAGTACAATGTCAGACACATGAAATATTAAAGCATTCCCACAAGGGAATACTCAAGCAAATACAAGCAAGAATATCACAGATATGAAATGTAAGCTGTAAAGAATATTTGGAACCAGCCAGAGATCCCAGATCCATCAATGTACATCTGTATATTTACTTAGTATACCACCTCCCCATAATCCCTCTACCAACACAGGACATACCCCAACAGCTCCACACAGACAGATCGTGACCTGGTAGGAAAACATTTGATGACCAAGGTGAAAAACTAAATCTAACGACAACTAGTCACTGGGAACAGTCTCAACTCTGAAGGCCATGGCAATGTTTCTGCAGAGGTGGAGCTCTTGGTAGAACATCTCAACTAAAAGGAGATCATTCCGTTACATCTTTACCGCCCCACTGATGTTCTAAGGGAATAAAACGGTCATAATGCTTATAACAATGCTTCATTTAAAAACAAAATCAACAAAATCAAGGTCCTTTGGCCCAAAGGAGTACACTTCTCCATGAACTGAGTCTCCGTGACTTTGATGAAATCAAGTAACTCAAGTGAATATGTTTCAGTATAGTGTTAGAATACTTAAGCTCACTTTTCTCTGTATCTTGTGTTTGCAAAAAAATCCATTTTAGCTTTTATCACAATATCTCAGTGTCACAGACCTCTGGATATGAACAATATGTCCATGTTTTTTGCATACCACAATTGGAGGCCTATTTTAATGGCTAACTCTAGTACTGCCCGGACACTGGTCCCTCACTTTCTCCTCATTCATACCTCAGCTGCTAGTCTCTCTATCCTGTCACTGACTACAGTGAACTCCAACAAGTCTGTTACCCCTTTCTTAATTGGCCAAAGAGGAAGTGACTCACTATGAGTCCCGTTACATAGCTTCTCCTGGGCCATTCCCCTTCCCAACAGCCAAGTTGGGCTGTGAGTTAATGGAACATGTCAAATTCTAGATTGGGCCTACAGTGTCTCTAACATACCCAGCCATGTTGTCAGGTATGGCCACAGGTGACTGGCCAGAACTTGATGAAAGGCAGATGATATGTTGATTTATTAAAGGAAACAATACAGCAGATTTGATGTCTTAAAGAAATACACAAGTCATTTACCAGGTCAATGGTCAGAGGCAGGCGACAAACAGGGAGAGTCCTGCAGAAGGTCTGGGCAGGCATCTGACATGCAGAGTCTTCTAGGTAAGTCAAAGTCAGGGGCAGGCTGAAGGCAGAGAGTAATCCAGAAAACAGGCCAAGGTCAGTACCAGGAGGTCAACAGTAACTCAGGAATGGGGCACAGGAACTAGGCAAGTATTAGGAGCTCAGGAACAGGAGTCAGGGCAGGAACAAACAAGAAACCAAGCAGTTGGCAAGCAGGAACAATGTAACAGGCAGGATCAGGTTTGGGAGCTTCAATGGTCGAGCACCTGTGATTGCAGGAAGCAGGCTTATGAAGTTGTTTAAATAATGAATTGGGAACATTGGAGGCCAATGAGGTGGGTGGAGTTGAGTGTGCCCCAGGTAGAGGTAACAGAACCATCAAGACTAACCTACATCAACTCAGAAAGCCAGCAGTGGCTCAGTGGATTAATGCAGGTACAGTCCAAGACTTAGCCCAGAGTTCAAATCCAGACTGTACCTAATGTAAGTAATAATCCTGGCACGAGAAGGAGATGTTATGAAGAGTCACATCTACTAGTCCTTTGCAATGAACTTCTGTCATTCTAAGTCTTCTATCTTCTTGGTTACAGAAATTTATCAGAGCCTTTTGATACAACTATATGTAGCCATCTCCTCTAGAAGTTCTAGCAATGTTGGGTGCAGTAGAAACCAGCAAAACTGCTTAAACATTACTTATATGTAAGTGTTACATGAATATTAGCAGGAAAAGCCGGCAATGTGCTTAGCAGCTTTGGACAGCTTTGGTCCTCAAGGACCTGTAATCAACCAGGCTTAACATAGCTGTGCCCAAGGCAAATATAATTCTGTAAAATGACTGACAAAACTTAAACAGTCAGTAAAAAAGTAATAATCAGAGAGCAGTCATGAGCTAAATGTAGGAAAGTGTAGTATTATGATGTCTAATAACAGTAAAAGCAGAAATTGGCTGTAAATAAAATGACTATTTGTCAAAATAAAAATATGTACCGTTAAAGGAAAAGGAAAGGTTAAAACTAAGTAAGCCTTATCAGAAAGGTCCCCCTAAATATACCAGTAAACCCTCAAAGTAATGCTGCTCTGAGTCCTCTGTCAAAAGAAACACCGCATTTCTTTCCTTCTATTGTGTACTCATGGGCTTCTGTATCAGACTTCCTGTTTTCAGCTTAAACCTCCTTGCCCTGGGCGTGAGCATGCTCAGTTTGCTCCGCTACCCCCTCCCTTCTCTACTGTAAACTGAGCCCAGAGCTATAAGTGAGCAGGGAGAGACTGAGGCAGGAAGTGATGTCACACCAAGCTAATGTGGCAGCTGCTATCCTAAACAAACAAAGAGCTTCTAATTCTTTTTACTCAGGTATAGTAAAACATTTGACAGAATAAATATAGCATTCTAGCTTGCACTATTGCAGCTAATCTTTTGGCAATAAAATGCCTCCGTAGCTTTCCTTCTACAAAGAAACCCTACAAACTAGAATTGCATGGAAGGAGGGCAACATATTTGGGGAGCTACTGCACAGAAAACCTGCTCTGCCTTATATTTTCAATGGAGAAAAGTGCAAACTTTTATTAAGGAAATAGGATTGAGGTTCAGGCCCAAACATTGGAGCTCACAGCTAAATATTATATTCCTGAGGGTTCAGTTGCTGCTATTATAGACCTGTGAGTAAAGAAGCAATTTCACAAATGCATGTTCCAATACATATTTATTACCACCGAGACTAGAAATCACTAAATGCACTGGGATATATAAATGAAAGCCAGTTTGTTCTTTGTCCCTAGGATTTTTTTTTGTATATTATCTGGAATGTGTTGTGAATATAAATCATCCGGATCAGAGCCGGTGCCTCTAAAACTTCTTTATTTATCTCTATGAAAAATGCTTGCTATAAATCAATATGTGACAGTGCTGGATTTAGGCAAGAGCAGAGAGGTCATGTGCTCTGGGCCCTTAACATCATGTGGACCCCTGGGGAAGAAAATGCTGATAAAAGTAAAAAGGATATATTATATTCTGTTAGATATCTGCAGAACATGCATGAAGCATATACAATCTGTGGATATCCCTGAATGACATAATATCGCTCCCTTATATTGATGCATGCACAATAAATCAATAAATCAGTTTGGGCCGCTGTGATGTGTTGTATCTGTTGGAGAATATTCTGCAAACAAGAGCATAACTGGTTCAGCTAAATCCTGCATCTGTCTGAAACACGTCCAATTGGCTGGAACAATAATGCTTTGATGGGGTAGTATAATATAATGAGTGGGCGACAGTAGAAGGGGTAGTAGCAGCATCCAACCAGCAGAGAGCAATTGAGTCACCTGTCTGAAAACAAACCTGACTTTGTTCCTATGAGACACTAGACCTGGTGCAAACTTTAATAAGTTTTATTACATTGGAAATCTTTACTTAGAATGCAGATCACACAACACACATATTAAAGAAAGGGGTTATCGGTATATTAATGCTGGGGTCACTGCTATTTATTGCTGGAAATCACTGCGCAATTGGATTCTAAATGGTCAACATAATTCTATGGTGCAGACGGAAAAAAGCTTGTACATAATTAGTTTTATCAGAGCCGGGCCAGACCGAGCAGGCGCCCTAGGCAACCTGCCCGACCATGGTGCTGGCTGAGTTGTGCGCATGCGCAAGTTCACGCTCGCGCACATCGGCGTGCACGAAAGCACTCATCGGCCTGAACAGAAGCATCGCGTTAGCGCAAGAAGATACTGAAATGTCGGGGCGAGAGGGGACCGGACATGGGGTAGGCGACAGAGCAGGTACGTGCCTGGCCCCCCCCCAGCTTTCCGCCCTAGGCACGTGCCTACTCTGCCTACCCCTAGATCCGGCCCAGAGTTTTATTGACTTGTGCCGATACCAAAAAAAAAATGTGGTCATTAAAAGTAGGAATCATTTATGCAAACTTTCTCAAGAGTGACTGGCAGTCATATTGCTAGAATACTCTTGGGGGGTTATTTACTAAACTCCGAATGCAAAAATCACGAAAAATTTGTGATTTTTTTCTATAAAATCAGACTTTTAAAAAATCACGAATTTTTCCGAATTTATTAAACCCCCGAGGATGTAAAAGTCCAAATCTGAAAATCCAGCATCTCAGACCTGTCGAGGTCGCATATAAGTCAATGGGAGAACCAGGGTGGACCTGTGGGTGGGGTTTTGGTGGGGTGGGCACGGCCAAGGAGGCCCAAGAAATGTTGTTGTATGGGGCCCCGTGATTTCTGATGGCAGCCTTGAGTGTAAGCAATTAATTAAACTCATATATGAGCCCAGTTGTATTCTCTGTATTGCCCTGGTTTGTCAAAACTGGATGTCTATTTAAACAGCTCATATGCTAGCTTGGGGTTTAAAGGAGAAGAAAAGTCTTCTTGCAATTGAAGGTGCCAAATGTTAGGTACCCCCAAGTGATTGTATTGACTTACCTGAAACCCCGGGGTTATACCAGGGAGCACCACGGAGCGCTTCTTTTCTGTTTTCTTCTTTTATTCAAATTTCCCGTGGCAGACACATGCGCAGTTGAACGAATAGGCGACGTTTTAGTTACAGTTCGGCTGTTTGCTCTTCTGCGCATGCACAGCCGTGTGAAGAAAGAGGAAGACAGAAGATGATCGCTCCGTGGTGCTCACTGGAATAACCCCGGGCCGGTGCAGTTTTCTGCTGATAGGAGCACTGGCCTGGGGTTTCAGGTAAGTAAATGCAAACACTTGGGGGTGCCTAACATTTGGCAACCCCAAGTGCAAGAAGACTTTCCTTTTGCTTTAATGGCTTTCATGGTTAGAGATGTCCGCCTTCAGGGAATGGAATACAAGTGATTGTTTTTTTTATCATGCCCAAAGAACACTTCAGCCTCACTCAGTTATGACCTGACCATGCCTTCTTATGCCTTGACTGCACCCCTTGACCTGCCCCCATTCAGATTATACATACAGGTGACAAAATCAAGGACAGTTGACTAGTCTGAATGGTGCTTCTGGGAACAAGCTGTCCAGTAATAAGCAGTTTACCAGGCCATAACATGTCATTATTTGAACAAGTTGCAGCTGCTATAGCTTCTTGTGGATTACCTACAGCAAAACTTACTTACCATATGTCCATATGTTCCAAACAAACTGCTCTGCTATATTTAGTCTCTCATAATTTACAATAAGCAAACAGTATGGGGATAATGGTTCAGCTTCAGCCCGATGTGCATTCAATTATACTAGCCCAATGAGGAACAGCCCATTAGGAGCCATAGCTTTTCCATTTCCATATCTCTCACTACTTCTAATAAATTCCACGACTGTAAAGAGCAGATGTCTCAGCTAACGTGATCTGATGAACAGCATTTGTTCTCCTCAATGTTATTCATTATCAGGAGATGGCTTCATTGGGGCAGCCTAAAATAGAACCTGTTCCTGGATCCCTGGTGAGTAATGTGACTTTGGATAAGGCGTCTGATCTAGTTTGTAATATCAGCTTTTACTTGTAGCTTTAGAAGATCACAGAGTTTCTACAGGTGATTGGTGGAACTAAATAGATGTTTGTAAATAGCAGTAGTACAGCTGACTCTATTGATATATGTTGAGCATTGCCATGTCAACAAAAGTGGGGCATAAATTAAAGGGGCAGCCAGTAACATACCAGCATTTCCGTTGACCATATTTGCCCACTGTGGGGTATGAAAACACTAACAGCTCTGCTGGAAATAGAAGAGTCAGAAAATTGTGAAATACTAGTTGAAATGGAGCAAAGGAAACTAATATGATCTGTAAAAATATTGATACAATATCTATGTGAGGAAAGTTATTATCATTATATTCCTCTTGAAGGGGGTTCACTTGCTTTTATAAAGGTTAGACTCAAGCTGGCCAAGCATGGGCCAACAAAAGTAGCTGACTCAGTCTCTCTAAGGCAAAGTCGGCAGTTTATTGGTCCATGTATGGAGCCCACCGATCAGACTTCCTTACTGATATCTATCGAGCAGGTTTGGAAATATTGTTGGACTAGGGCTGCAATGGCATGTTGAGGTGATTCTCATGCAACTGGATCTTCAGACTTGCTCGAAAGTGAAAGAGAATGAAATTCGGTGTAAGCAGATTCCCCCGTGAACCTCCCTGACTTGGATGGATTTTGTTCTCAAGCTGGCCTTGGTCACTAGTACCCTGGCCTTGAGGGCAGAGCCATCTGCTTCGCTGTAAGAGCAGTTCTATTTTTTTCTGTGCGCTGGAGATAATGCTCTCCCCCCGGTAACTCCCTTTTTACAAGTCTATAATAATATTCAGTGATTCCTTTGTATGGGGTTCTGACTCTTTTTGAGTCCAAAATAAACGGAACATGTGTCAAATAAACTTTGTCTTTCACCTCAAGTAGTCTCCGGTACCTGAATTTCCCCGACAATAGATATCTGCCCAAGTTACAGGTCTCCACAGACCCTGCTTGCATGGACTGATCATTGGCTCCTGGACCAATGCTGTGATCAGCCTGATTTGGCCCAGCCTGTGGATGGCCAAAATAAGACGAGATCTCATGGTGTATAGCTATCATGAATCTAAACAGATTACGGCTCATTTAGGCATTTCATTATAAAAGAGCAATCCTTGAGTGTATCGATAGTATAGTAATTCCAAATATATTCCTTGTAGTCATGCTATAAAAAAAAAAAAAAAAGCAAGCACTGGAAATGAAGCAATTGTAACTCAAAAAGTTGATTTTGACCAATCCGGCAACATTTTTGTAATAATTTCATTCTGCTTTTATAACTGCAGTGATATGAATACCACCTTACTGTATCTATACAATGTATAAAAAAAATCTTTGAAGGACATCCTCTCCTCTGAGACATATGGAAGATTTATTTAGCAAAGCTACTTACAGGAGCAGTGACTATCTCCTATTTATTAGCTTGAGACAGAGACTCCTCCACATTTACGTCCACAGACAGATTGTGCACATGCAGTGATTAGCATCATGGGAACCACCAGCTTGTGATGAACTTCAACTTAAATGTAGATGTAGTTTAGCACAGCTGGAGAGCCATGATCTGAAATTCCCTGCAATGCCCAGTATAACTAAAGTAAATATATCTGTTTTTTTCAACAAGGAGGGTACAGGCTCAACCAGTGATGATCATTCTCTGAAAGAAGCATGGAAACACGTTGATAGGAAGAATTTTCACCAATTTTTTATTAAATAACTGCTACATCATTCACATCAGTCCCAGTGGAACTTACAATCTAAGGTCCCTATCACATTCACATGCCAGGGCCAATTTTGTATGTTTTTGGAGTGTGAGAGGAAACCAGAGAACCCATGAAGAAAATCACATGGGGAGAACATGTCTTGCACAAGACTCAATTGATGGTTATATTCACAATCTGTACTTGCTTGCATTTGCCATGAGATTACAATTGTCTACAAGCTACATATAACTATTTTTGGGATACATTTTATCCCAGCTGTTCTTGTTTCATGCAATCCACGTGCTTTGCTATCCAACCTCTTACAAGCTCAGTAGAAGTTGGCCTACAGAAAGAGCTCAACATTGGCATCATTTGAGGCACAGCATTTAATGAAAATCTGTTCTTTCAAATATGTATCTATCGTCAGCCAGGGCTCCAAAATCAGCTTTACCTCAGACATTCCCATGATGCATTGCATCTTAGTGAGAAATGTATATATGGTGTGTAGGCTACATCTGCATCTTCACAAAATACCTTAAAGTCATCAATATATACATCAAAATCTATTGGAACATTTAAATCCAGTGGTATTTAAATCATGATTCTGATGGAGAGACTTAAGTAACTTGAGTGGTGCAATCTTCTCCATCTGTAAGGGGCCCGAAGGCGCAGCAGTAATAGTAGTGGACCAAAGAGGAGACAGAAAACCAGGTTCGAGGTACAAGAAGGGTTTATCCAAAAGAGTAGTCAGGGTACAGGCAAAAATATCAATTCAGGCGGCAGACAAGGAGATACGAGAAACAGGCAAAGGTCAATACACGGATAATCAGTAATAAGTAAGAAGTCACACCCAGGAACACAAGTCAATGGAACCTATAATTGGGCACTGAAGAAAGGGGCAATGGGGTTTAAATAGTCCAAGTCTTGGCGCCAAAATATTGACGCGCTGGCGTCAGACGCTGACGCACTGACGTCAGACGCTGACGCCAGCGTCCCCACGCTGACGTCTTGACGCCGGCGCCCGATTCTGACGCTGGCGTCCATTCCGTCGCCGACGACCAATCCTGGATTGAGAAGGCGCTGATGTCACAGGACGGCGCCCAGCAGGAGCCATGCGGTGGAGCAGAAGGTTGCCATCTTGGACGCCATCTTGGGTAAGAGTCGGAGTTTCCATTACAGTACCCCCTTCCCTAGGGGGGGCCTCAGGACCACCGGGACCAGGACGTGAAGGAAACTGTTTGTGAAACCTGCGGACAAGGATGGGAGCATGAACATCAGACTTCTTTACCCAGGAGCACTCCTCAGGACCGAAACCCTTCCATTCAACGAGATATTGGAGAGTACCCCTGGAAATGCGGGAATCCAAGATTCGATTAACTTCGAACTCCAAAGAATCATTGACGACAACAGGAGCTGTGGAAGAAGAAGAGGGGGAGGAAACTGCAGGTTTAAGAAGAGACACATGAAACACATTAGGGATCCTCATTTCGGGTGGAAGAAGAAGACGGACAGCCACAGGATTGATGACCTCGATGATGGGAAAGGGACCGATGAACTTGGGACCAAGTTTAGGAGAGGGAATCTTGAGACGAATATTACGAGTAGACAACAAAACCTTGTCACCAAGAGAGTATGTTGGAGAAGCAATCCTCCTTTTGTCGGCAAATTTCTTCTGAGAAGAAGCACTCTTTTCCAAATTAGCGGCAGTAGCCTGCCAGATGGCCATCATATGAGCTGCTTGATCATTGGCGGCAGGCACGTTGGTAAGTAGGAGGTCCTGAGGAAATGCCAACGGGTTTAAACCAAAAACACAAAAAAAAGGAGACTTCTGGGAAGAAGAATGCAGGGAATTGTTGTGGGCAAATTCCGCCCATGGAAGAAGGTCTGACCAGTCATCCTGACACAGGGACACGTGACAACGTAGGAACTGTTCCAATGCTTGGTTGACACGTTCGGCCGCCCCATTGGACTGAGGATGGTAAGCGGAAGAAAATTGAAGAGAAATATTTAAAGCTTTGCACAGAGACCTCCAAAATTTGGACACAAACTGAGGACCACGATCAGACACTATTTCAGCAGGAAAACCATGAAGACGAAAAATATGTTTGATGAAGAGTACAGAAAGTTCCGGGGCAGATGGCAGTTTGCGGAGAGGAGTGAAATGAGCCATCTTACTAAATCTGTCGATCACCACCCAGATGACAGTGTGGCCGGAAGAATTTGGGAGATCGACAATAAAGTCCATGGAAATATGAGTCCAAGGTCTAGAAGGAATGGGTAACGGCAACAAAAAACCCTTAGGGGGGGAATGTCCAGACTTAGCAACGGCACAGGTGTAACAAGAGGAAACAAAGTCTTTAACGTCTTTCCTTAAAGATGGCCACCAGACCAGACGAGATAAAAGTTCGGTAGTCTTTTTAATCCCAGGGTGACCGGCCTGTTTAGAGTTGTGAGCATGAGACAAGATGGCAGGACGAAACTCAGGGGGAACAAAAGCTAAACCCAGGGGAGTTTCTTCAGGAGCAGAAGCTTGAGCGGAGAGTAACTGAGGAGCACAGGAAGGGAACAAAGCTGCGATAATCTTGGAGGAAGGAACAACAGGTTCAGGATCTTTGGAGGAAGAATCTTCAGGGATGAAGCTTCTGGACAATGCGTCGGCCTTCCTGTTCCTGGATCCAGGGCGAAAAGTAATCACAAAATTAAAACGAGAAAAGAAAAGTGCCCACCTGGCTTGCCGGGGATTGAGACGTTTGAGGGACTGGATGAATTCGAGATTTTTATGGTCAGTAAAAATCGTTACCGGAACAGATGAACCCTCTAATAAGTGTCTCCACTCTTCCAAGGCCAGCTTGACAGCGAGTAGTTCCCGGTTGCCAACGTCATAGTTCTGTTCGGGGGAAGAAAATTTTTTGGAAAGGAAAGCACATGGATGAAGTTTACCGTCAGAAGAAGATCTCTGGGATAACACTGCACCAGCACCAATGTCCGAAGCGTCCACTTCGATGAAGAAGGGTTGAAGAGGTTCGGGGTGTCTAAGGATTGGAGCGGAGGAGAATGCTTCCTTGAGAGATTTGAAGGCTTCCAAAGCTTGAGGGGGCCAGTGTTGAGGTTTGTTACCACCACGGATCAAAGCAAGAATTGGAGAAAGTCTGGAAGAGAAGTTTTTAATGAATTGTCTATAGTAATTGGCAAAGCCAACAAACCTTTGAACGGCTTTAACACTGGTAGGAAGAGGCCAGTCCAGGATTGCGGAAACCTTGGCCGGATCCATCTTGAAGCCTAGGGAAGAAATAATATACCCAAGAAAAGGAATAGAAGAGACTTCGAAGGTGCACTTTTCCAACTTGGCGTAAAGGTTGTTTTCCCTCAGTCTGGATAGTACTTCACGTACTTGATTGCGATGTTCCTGGAGATTTTTAGAAAAAATAAGAATATCATCCAAATAGACGACCACACACTGCCCCAATAAATCTCGAAAAATGTCATTAACGAACTCCTGGAAGACCGCAGGAGCATTGCAGAGACCGAAAGGCATGACTAGGTACTCATAATGACCATCACGAGTATTAAAAGCGGTCTTCCACTCGTCCCCCTCACGAATCCGAATGAGGTTGTAGGCCCCACGAAGATCCAACTTAGTGAAAAGACTGGCACCCCTAAGCTGATCGAACAGTTCAGAAATGAGAGGAAGAGGGTACCTGTTTTTAATGGTGATTTTGTTAAGTCCTCTGTAGTCGATGCAGGGCCGCAAACTACCGTCTTTCTTCTCGACAAAGAAGAACCCCGCTCCAGCAGGGGAGATGGAGGGACGAATAAATCCTTTCTGAAGATTCTCCTGGATATAGGATTTCATTGCAGAAGTCTCCGAGGGAGAAAGTGGATAGGTGCGGCCACGAGGAGGCATGGAGCCAGATAAAAGTTCAATTGGACAGTCATATGGACGATGAGGAGGAAGATTTTCGGCAGAACTTTTATTAAAGACATCGGCAAATGCTTGGTACACGGAGGGAAGAGAAGAATTTGAAGACACAGAAGAAATTTTAACGACAGGAACAGCAGGTAAACAGTTCCGTAAACAAAATGGACTCCACCTGGAGACTTGTGTAGAGGACCAATCGATAACAGGATTGTGGCGACACAACCAAGGTAGACCTAAAACAACTGGAGTGGAGGGGCAATCAATAAGAAGAAAAGACAGTCTTTCCAGATGCATAGAGCCCACCTTGAGAGAAAGTTCTTGAGTAGATTGTGAGATGATCGCAGAAGATAAAGGCCGATCATCGATTGCCAGGACTCGAAGCGGATTCGCCAAGGACTGGAGAGGAATGGAGTGATTTGCAGCGAACACACGGTCCATAAAATTTCCTGCGGCACCCGAATCCAGAAAGGCCTGAGAAGAGATCTTTTTGGAACCAAACTGGATCTGCACTGGGAGGAGGAAACGTTGAGCAGAAGAATGGGGAGAGTGACAAATCCCACCCAGGTAAGTCTCCCCAAACTTACCTAGGCTTTGGCGTTTCCCGGCTTCACTGGGCACTCCAGAGCAAAGTGAGCTTTGCCCCCGCAATAGAGACATAACCCCGCCGCCCTTCTCCGATTCTTCTCCTGTTCGGAAAGACGGGCCCGTCCGATCTGCATCGGTTCCTCTGCTGGTAAAGAAGAGGAAGAAGCAGACGTCGCGGGGGTTGGAGAGGACGAGGTGTGAGCAGGGTCGTAGAGAAGCGGTCTCTGGAAGCGGGGAGCCAGGATAGGCTGAAATCGGGAAACTCTCTTAGAGCGTTCACGGTCTAGTTCGACCTGGAATTCTCGTTGGCGAGTATCCACCTTCACGGCTAGAGCGACCAGGTCCTCCCATCTGGAAGGGATTTCACGGGATACTAGATCATTCTTTATCCGCAGGGCTAATCCATTGTAAAAGGCTGCATGGTAACCGTCGTTGTTCCAAGAAGTCTCCGCCACCAGGGTGCGAAATTCAATGGCATATTCGGAGACAGAACGAACACCTTGCTGCAGTTGAAAAAGCCTAGCGGAGGATGCAGTGGCACGACCTGGAGCATCAAACACAGTGCGAAGCTCTTGGACAAACGCCCTGGCGTTGTCAATCAGCGGATCCTCCTTTTCCCAAAAGGGTGAAGCCCACTCCAAAGCCTTTCCTTGCAGACGAGTGATTATGTAACCCACTTTTGCACGTTCAGAAATGAACTGACCTGGCAGCAGGGCAAATTGAATCTCGCATTGGTTAATAAATCCTCTACATGCTTCAGGATCACCACTGAAGAGAGGTGGAGCAGGGAGACGAGGTTCGGAAACCTGGAGCGGAATAGGTATGGCCGGAGCAGACACAACCGGCGGAGCCGCAGGAGACAGAGCAGTCAACTTCTCCAGGATCGCCTCGAGGGCCTGGCCAAAATGGGATTGTTGGGCCTCATAAGTCTTCATCCGAGAAGCTAACCCACGAATAGCCCCTCCGACATCAAGGGGTGCTTGAGCCTCCTCCGACGGGTCCATGGCCCAATTATACTGTAAGGGGCCCGAAGGCGCAGCAGTAATAGTAGTGGACCAAAGAGGAGACAGAAAACCAGGTTCGAGGTACAAGAAGGGTTTATCCAAAAGAGTAGTCAGGGTACAGGCAAAAATATCAATTCAGGCGGCAGACAAGGAGATACGAGAAACAGGCAAAGGTCAATACACGGATAATCAGTAATAAGTAAGAAGTCACACCCAGGAACACAAGTCAATGGAACCTATAATTGGGCACTGAAGAAAGGGGCAATGGGGTTTAAATAGTCCAAGTCTTGGCGCCAAAATATTGACGCGCTGGCGTCAGACGCTGACGCACTGACGTCAGACGCTGACGCCAGCGTCCCCACGCTGACGTCTTGACGCCGGCGCCCGATTCTGACGCTGGCGTCCATTCCGTCGCCGACGACCAATCCTGGATTGAGAAGGCGCTGATGTCACAGGACGGCGCCCAGCAGGAGCCATGCGGTGGAGCAGAAGGTTGCCATCTTGGACGCCATCTTGGGTAAGAGTCGGAGTTTCCATTACACCATCCTTCTATTAAAGTACTGGGACCACCTCAAGCCCAGCATGATTAACAATTATATCTCTCTGTTCTCATGCCAACCAACTTTGTCAGAATGTAGGGAACAGAAAGTGCCACTGGGCTGATGGGCGCATTGGAGAAAAAGAACCCTGTGCTCATTCATTACTAATAATACTGACACATTCCTATTCATTATTATAGAGAAATATTTCCCTTCTTCTTTGCCCAGTCTCTCATTCTACCAAGGTCTCAAAGGCAACAACCGATATTTTCATATCACAAGCAGACGTCCCTCTTCATGATTAGTAATAATAAACCAAGAAAAGGTACGAGATCCCAGAACCTAATCAAGGGGATTACACCATGTAAATGTACTAAAGAAGCATTGTTCCTCAACTTAAATTAGAAAAAAGTGCATTAAAGCACAAGGACATTATACATAACAAAGCAATATGAATCATTTCTAGTTCAACTCACCCTACAGCCCAATATCAGTTAATTAGCAGTTCCAGACATCTGCTGTCCCGAGGCACAGGAGCAGGTTCATTACCAGCTAAGGAGGTTGCAGGTTTCATTTCTCTAAAATCTAGCCCAATGATCTAAAGAAAAAATGTTGTACCTTCCTCCAAAATTGTGTAAACCTTTCTATATTTCCTTTCATATTCCTTATATTCTCTTGCTTTCACCCAGCTTGCGAATAAGAGGGCTGCTGGCAATGTTAATCAGTAGTGATTAAAGCCAATGCCATTTAAATTTCATGCACTGCCCCTATACACACCCCTGTCCTACCCATCTGGCCATGCGCAATGCATTCTACGTAGGCACAGTAGCAAGATATCCATCAAACCCTTTATTTTTTTAGCAAGCACCTGGCAGCAGGTTGAGGGCACAGAAAAAGGGGGTAATTATTGTTTAAGAGCATTCTTTAGAGTTTCAGGTCAGCAATTTGAATTCCTTCCTCATTGTGAATGATTTGGCATGAAGCCATACTCCCCTCCTCCCCAAGGTACCTTAGCGCTGTGGTTGTCTCTTACAACCCTACTTGAAGGTCCAACAATTGGACAGTTCTCAATTGAGCACCTCTTGGTTAGGGACCCCCTAGGCTCATGAAATGAGCACAAATATGGCAAACTATCAATGTATCAGTCATAGTTTTGAGAATATATAGGTCAGAAAACATATTCAGGTGTATTTAGAAAAGCAAATGTCTATCTCTAATATTCCCTTTGAGGCTGAGCTTCTCCTGCCACTACCCACCACCACCATCAGGGAACCACTGCCCTAGACACATAAATGATTTAGCTATTCAGGAGTATCCAGCAGTTGTATTCTGCACAACGATATTTCTGCTCTTTTGTTGATATCAATTCCACTTCATCCATTTGAGATGCCTTGCACTGACCCATACACTCGTACTCTGTTTTTGTAAAGTTTCTCTATATAATTATAAACCTTTGCTCATTGCTTAAGCATTTAACCCACAGCTAATCCCAGTCTCCTGCCTCCGCCGTGCCCTTGGCTGCCAATTCATTTACGCTGCCCTGTTTCATACTTGCTTGGCATTTCCCTCCAGCCGCCTGAGTCTCTGTTTGAGCAGACAATCCCTTTCAATAAAGGTGCGCAGTCATCCAAATAACACCCTCCTTGCACCCAGCATCCTAATGAAAAGCACATCAGCCTTGTAAAATGGGCTCCACTATATTTTAAGACATACGTTTAGTTACTTGACCTGTTTTTCCCCTTTGCTTTTAAAGGCTTAGAGTAGAGTACATGCCTGATAAATATGTATAAAAGCAGTAGTGCGTATGCCTTGCAGCATAGATTATGGATATGTTTATAGCTCTATGTTTTTTGTTTTAAGCCCTCCTTGGAGGTCCACCCTTTGGTCAAGGTCCTAGGGGAGTCTAGCACCACAATAACTAGCCTACATCTTTTTTAGGTGGGTTTCTGCACCAGTAAGCCATGTTTTGAGTAGATAAAGGGCTGGGTGTTACTAGTGCAGATCAGAGCCATTGCCTAACAGCTCCCATTTGTATATCTTAAGATACTTGGCCATCTGTCTCTATAATACATTCCACATTGCTTACATTGAAGAGGGTGGACCCAATACCATAGGGCTAAACTCTCCAAGACAATCCAGGGTAACGGTGTAAAGGCTACAGGTTAAATAGGAATTTGAGAATGGATCCAGGCACAGATATAGCATGAGGATTGTCCCTTATGTAGTTACGCCACCCCCCTTGTAATTTATTATTTGATGGACATGTCTGAGGAACATATAGGTTTCATCTAGACAGCAATAATGAAAATACAGCATGTAAAAGCCCCACAGCAACAACAAATAAGACCATTGGCTTTATATGTTTAGCCATACCAGCCAATGATCTGCCTGTCCCAAAACTTAATTGGTATTCATTAGCAGGGTCGGACTGGGGGGCCTGGGGCCCACCGGGACTGCTGTCCAGGGCCCCCTTCCTGCCCCCCTACTTTTATGCGCCACTTGGTGCACATGCATGAAGACACCGCTCAACGCATGCCAAAACTTTTTTTTGTTGTAGAATCAGAATATCGGGAGAGGGGGTCTGGCCTGGTTGGGGCCCATGAGGGTCGTGGCCCAACGGGTTTTTTCCTGGTGTCCGGCCAGGCCAGTCCGACCCTGTTCATTAGTGATGGGCAAATAAGTGCACCAGGCATGGATTCCCTGCAGATTTCCGTGATTCACCACCTGTGAATGTTTTCGTGAAACTGCGGCAATAATTTGCAAGCAAAAAGTTTGCTGCGACAAAAAAAAAAAAATTGCAGCTTTGCAGCACGTCAAAATTATAGTCGCGCGTATAAAAAATTGTTGCTCATGTCAAAATAGTTGCGCATCCATTTTTTTTTGTTGGTTAATCGCCATGTCATTCACTTCAATGTCCTGTCTGGATTTCCTAATTTTTCACCCAGGCAGCCCTTCCAAAAACTGGGCTGCCCGAGTGAAATGCGGACAGATGGCAACCTTAATCTTCTAGTGATGTGCGGGTCGAACAAAACTCCTGCACCCGACCCTAACCTGCTTCTCCTCCACCCGCACCTAACCATGCGCGTTCCCCTCTTTATATACCCACACCCATGGGGGCGGGGCCTGTGTGACTATATAAATTGAGGTGCGTAGAGGTGGAAGTGGGGCAGAAGAAAACCACAAAAGGAGTGGGGCGAATCGAGGTGAACGGAGGAGGCTAAAGTACAGCACGAACCCCCAGCAACCCGAAGACACGTGGAAGCCATCCCGAACCCGCCGAACAAGCTCTTTATCTATCAGCATTTATCTCAGGGCCACCATCAGGGACATGGTGATGTCCAATGCAGATACAACGATACTCTCACATTCTAGGCGCTGATCCGGGACACCATGTGAGGACACAAGCGTTCGTGTTAAATTGTCCGCTTTATTGAAACAAACACACAGGGGAAAATCTAGCGGTGGGAATGCTGGGCTGACTACGCGTTTCTTGCCGGGATCTCCTGGCACTTCCTAAGAGACATGGTGATGTCCAATCTGGGGTCCTTTGGCTGCCTGGGGGGGGGGCATGCTAAGTAGCAATAATTTGTTATTGTGGCCCTGATCTATTTCTACTTCTATTATGGATGGTCCTTGATCTATCTATAAGAGCCAAATACACCAATCCCAGTGCCTCCGCCTGTATCTATTACACAGTATTCCCTCCGCACCACTGCGCTGTACTTACCCTTGTACTCCCGTGCAGCATTTGATTATAGTTATCTGCGCTTTACCAAGTCCCTTTTTAACAGGTTTAGTCCACCCTCAGCCTCACAAGTGCTCATGTCTCCTCTTCTCAGAAATAATGGTCTTTGGTCCGTTCTCTGAGATATCATCACATTCTCATCATCCTGCTGCCTCCTTAGCTTGTCGCCCTGCTGTGCTTCTTCCAACCATAACACTCACCAGACGAGCAACACAAATCTACGTCATTGGGGTCATTGCTCCCAAATCATAATTTTTGCTATCTCTGCAGCCTTTGACTCAATCAATCGTGGGCAATCTGTATTCCCTTCTCCTCCGTGACCCTGTTGTTATCTTGGTTCAGTTCATACAATCTGCTCTATTTTCTAACTTTGCTTTTTCTAGTGCCACTTTCTGAGATGCCGAAATACTCTCCGGTTACCTGTCACTAAGCAAAGTGGATGATACCATCTACCTCAAAGTTAATCCTGTCTCCACCCAACCTCCAGACATGAAGACAAGGACACATAGGGCAGTCAGGCTCTCTCTTGCTGGGTATAAACATTTAATAGGGTCAATTCTAAGCTCTTCTTTTTTGTGCCTGGCAGAGCAGACCTGCCATAAGTTAAAAGCCAGGGGAGCCAATATCATTTCTATTTAGCTTCTCCTTAGCTTACGCCTCTGCCTGCCAAAATGAGACGAGGAATGACAGTCTGATTAGAGTAATGCAGAAAGCACAGGGGATTCAGAGTACAACTGCAAGACGTGGAGGCGCAGGAGCTGACAACAGATCAAAAACTATTAAAAATTTAGAAAGTGAAGACCAATTGCAGATTGTCTTAGAATACCACTGTCTGTATCATACTAACACAAGATGTTGTGTTTGATAATCATCTCACTTGCCAGAAAGCTTGACCAATGGGCGGCTACAGACAAACATGGCAGACAGTGGTGTAACTAGATGTTACTGGGCACCACAGCAAATTTAATTTGGGCCCCAACATTGTTAATAGCCAAATATATTGAAGGTACCCATTAATTAAGGCCTTACTTGGCCTTCTACATTCCTGGGACCCCCTGCAAATGCAGGGTCTGCTTCCTCTGCAGCTATTCCCCTGATGGCAAAAGTTTATAGGACATACGGTATGTGACCTCTCTCCATGCTAATATTTTGATTATTTTAACCAGCCCCTAAGCTTAGCTTGTCAACAACAGCCCAGAGCACACTGAGCATGTGCAGTGACACGGACACTCGACAAGATCCAAGATGGGGAGCTGCTGTGGCCAACTTTAATGACCTGGATCATTACAGTTATAGGACTGCTGAACCTCTGGAAGTCCTGCAAGTTACACACACACACACATTATATAGTCCCTTTGTAAAATGTATAATTAAGCAATTGAATTCCTAATGAATCAGATGAAAATTAAGCGTAGGACTGGCCAGATATGGGATGACTTTGACGTATTTGGCAGCTTAAATATATTGCAATATATGGACAAACAATCCCTGTGTTGTGTAAAGGGTAAGGCATTTTTCAGTAGCAGTAGCACAAAATGTCTCTGTCTTAAATATATTGATAATGGGTTGAGTGCAGAGGATCTCTTGTAGTTGACATATATATATATATATATATACAAGGTTAAGTTCAAGGATCAAAGTTCAAAGTTCGCTTATTACGCTCTCCCGTTAGTAATAAGCGAACTTTGATCCTTGAACTTAACCTTGTTGCTACCCTTCCAGGTTCTAGCGACACTCACCTCTTCATAGGGTTCACAGCTAGCCTGAACCACACCAGATCCATTGCTGGCCCTACACCTCCCACTTCATCTCCGTGAAGAGTATACCCGCGGACTCCACTCCTTGAATACTGGCGAAATTGCTCTGCTGCCGCCCTGACTGACATCAACATGAGCCCTCGAACAACCGCAGCACCATCTGATGCCCCACACCGCTGTGCACTCCAAGACGCATAACGCTACTTGCCTTCGATCTGACGGAGCCCATGACCTGCAACAAGGTACACTATGTCCCAGCACTTTTACGGCCGGACCGGTTGACAAATATATGTAATCTGGGTGGAACCGTCACTACATCTGCCACTACTCGACATTTCCCTCCATGATGACTTGCCTGGCGATTAATGAGTTAACTAATCTCTACCACACAATGTATCTTTCCCTCAAGCGTTGTTACAACTGTGCATCACTACATGTATCTACTTTGTCAAGGGACTTTCACCTCCATTATGAGCTTATATTTTTTATGTTACATTTACTTTAGGTAACGAATTACCGACATTGTCTAATATTTATTAATTGTGCTCAATTCAGCGTTAGCGCTTATACTAAACACTGTAAATATTAACGTTGACATGTACTTTCTCCGCAATAACTGCTTCCCTAGATGTATATATATTATGAACTTCCCCCTTTCTTTTGATGGTTTCACTTTATTTTCACGCTTTTTTGTTGCATATCGTTTACCCACTTAACATTCCTGTCAGTATGACGTCACTATCCCTCCCTTCCCGCCACTGGGGGTTTAAAAGGTTGGTTGTTTCAGTGCATTTGTACTTTGAGAAAGGCTAGAGTGCTAGCCGAAACGTTAGTTTTTTTGTTTAATAAACACCATTTATTTTTCCACTAAGACCTGTGTGTGCTCGCCTGTCTTCTGAGATATATATATATATATAATACAGCTTTTTTTAGCTTTAATAATTGTTTAGCTTTTAATCATGGTTAAGTAGGAACATTTTACTTCTCAGTCTCCCTGTAGATCTAGAAGTTGGTCCCTATCTAATGAGAACTCCAGCTGAACGCTTCTATGTGCTGCTCTCAGCTTCCAGCCTTACACCTATAATACCTGGGCTCAAAACCTAATCACAAATGTCTTTAGTAGGAACTTTTTCAAGTGAAATGGCAGCTTTAAAGCCTTGCAGTACAAATACTCCATGTACGGACTTGTTTGAGTGTGTTTGCACTTGGACAAGAGAAGGATATTTAACAATATGTCTTTGGGGAGTCTTTAGTAGTTGTAAAAGGAAACGGAAAACAAGACAGATAATCCTATCTGTGTCGAAATCCTGGTTTTGTCTCTGGGGAGATAAGTATACCTGTCCAAAGATAGCTTTTTCACTCTACCGCATATTCGCACAGTGCACAATAGCCACAAGGGATCCCTGGGGGGGGGGGTGCCTAACACATTGGCATTTGATAGTAACAGCGAGTAGGTTGAAAAAATGACACACCTCCATCAAGTTCAACCTTTTAACTTTTTTTAACCTGCCTGCCAGTTGATCCAGAGAAATGCAAAAAAAAAACCCTCTTCAATTTGCCTCAGAGGGGGAAATATTCCTTGCTGACTCCAAAATGGCAATGGGACCAGTCCCTGGATCAACTTGTACTATGAGCTATCTCCCATAACCCTGTATTCCCTCACTTGCTAAACACCATCCAACCCCTTCTTATACCTATCTAATGTATCAGCCTGTACCACTGATTCAGGGAGACAATTCCACATCTTCACAGCTCTCACTGTAACAAACCCCTTCCCAATATTTAGGCGGAAGCTCTTTTCTTCTAATCGGAATGTGTGACCTCGTATCTACTGGTAAATTAAGCATTAGAGAGATTATTATATGATTCCCTTATATATTTATACATAGTCATCATATCACCCCTTAAGCGCCTCTTCTCCAGTGTGAACATCCCCAATTTGCCCTTTTCTGTACCCTCTCTAAATCAATAATGTCCTGTCTAAGCACTGGAGACCAAAACTGTACGGCATATTCTAGATGGGGCCTTACAAGTGCTCTATACAGTGGAAGAATGACCCCCTCCTCCCGTGAATCTCTGCCCCTTTTAATACAGCTCAAGACCTTATTTGCCCTTGATGCTGCTGGCTGGTTTTGCTTCCAATAAGCATTAATGATATCTTAGTTGGGATCAAGTACAAGCTACTGTTTTATTATTACGGAGAAAAGGTAAATCATTTTTAAAAATGTGGATTATTTGGATAAAATGGAGTCTATGGGAGACAGCTCTTCCATAACTCGGAGCTTTCTGGATATCGGGTTTCCGGATAAGGGATCCTATACCTGTATTGGCAAAATAGGCTTGTGCAGTGTATACTAAACCCGTACACAAAAAAAAAACATAATACTGTGACTCCTGCAGGAGGAGCAGGCAAGCCCTAAAACATTCCTCTCCCCATACTTTGGTGCTATCAGTTTGGTATAAAGAGCATTATTAAGACACCAGGACCTATAATCTATACTACAGCCATCAGAAAGCATGGTCCAGTACTGAATACTGAAGATAAATATATACAGATATGGGACCTGTTATCCAGAATGCTCGGGACCTGGGTTTTTCCGGATATGGGATCTTTCAGTAATTTTAATCTCCATATCTTAAGTTGATTAAATAAATGATATAAAAATTAAATAAACCCAATAGTCTGATTTTGCTTCCAATAAGGATTAATTATATCTTAGTTGGGATCAAGTACAAACTACTGTTTTATTATTACAGAGTAAAAAGAAATCATATTTAAAAATGTGAATTATTTGGATCAAATGGAGTCTATGGCAGACGGCCTTTCCGCAATTCAGAGCTATCAGGTTTCCGGATAATGGATCCCATACCTGTATACATTATATAGTTTGTTCTCCCTTTAGCTTTATATGAACATAATACTATCCCATACTATACATCAATAACTTGTACTCAATATCTCCCCAGACTCTGCTTAACTGCAACCCCCCCAGATTTCCCCAACAGCTGTGCCATGTTGTGATTAATGAGCAGCAAGGCGCCAGATTACACCAACGTGCTGGTACCATTATAATCCAACAAATAACATTTAATGATTCCGGAAAGTAGAGGAATCTTTTCATCTGTGAATGTCTGTGTGTTTTCTGCGCTAGAGAAACATAACTCATCAAAATACTGCAGATTTACTCTTTTTCTAGGAGATTTTCGTGCTAATGGCAGCTTGCAGGTGCGGGCAAGACATGGGCATCACACAAAGGCAAGTAGGCTTACAGTCGTCATGGTTACCTATCCATCTCCACAAATATTCTACTTGTAGGATGAACAAATTAAGAGCGGGCTCGGGAGGGGGTACTGCCAAACAAATATATGAGATATATTTTCCCTCACTGCAGGGAGATCACTCATATGTGAAAAAAGTTAAGTCATATTAAGACATACCCCTAAATTCATATACCGCATCCTACCCTGTAGATAACACAGTACCCCCAGCACATGATTAAACATCTTAGGGGCAATGTTGAAAACTAAGAAAAACTATGGTGAAATTGTTTTAAGATGGATTCTACATTGTATTACCAGAAACAAATATATAACAGATTACTTTGTATGCTATTGTATCTTACAATTATTCATGAAAAATAAAAATATAAATATAAACACCTTAGGGGCCCCTAACAATAATTTTCAAATGATAACAAACCCCCAGGCAGAGTATGACACACACAGGGAGCATAGGGCAGGCAGAGTATGGGACACACACATGGAGCATGGGGAAGGCACAGAGTTTGGCACACCCAAGGAGGATAGGACAGGCAGAGTATGGCACACTCATGGAGCATGGGGCAGGCAGAGCATGGTGCAAACAGGGAGCATGAGGCAGACAGAGTATGTTACACACAAGGAGCATAGGGCAGACAGAGAATGACACACACAGGGAGCATAGGGCAGGCAGAGTATGGTACACAGGGAGCCCAGGGCAGACAGAGTATAGCACACAGAGCACAGGGCAGACAGAGTATGGCGCACACACAGGGAGCATAGGGCAGGCAGAGTATGGCACACACAGGGAGCATAGGGCAGGCAGAGTATGGCACACACACAGGGAGCATAGGGCAGAACAGAGCAGGAGACAGGGAAACCCATCAGTCGACTACACACACTATACAGTAACAGTGCTGGTGCCCCATTAGCATTTTGAAGTTGTGAACAGGCGAACAATGTGGGCAGTTTCAGTCTGGATCTCAGGAGTGAACAGTACAGGGCTTTAGGATGTGTACAATAGAGGTGTCACAAGTGTGAACAATACAAGGGATTACATGTGTCAATAATACACGGGATTACAGTCTAAATTTGAGGTTTAAACAATACAGGGGCCAGTTAATCTTTGTACTGATACCTATTAAAGCTTACACATGGTAAACAGACACAGCAGGCAGACTTTCATGTGGAGGGCCACTAGTTGGACAGCCCTGAACTAATGGATCAACAGAATGACCGCACTCACAGAATACAAAGTTACATTTTAATCAGCGTTTTGCCCGCTAAAAACTGAGCCATCTTCAGTACTTCCAATTATATGTACAATACAAATAAGCAGTTGTGCCTAGGTTTTCTTGCACCACTCACCATTGTCACCTAAGGGCAGATACACACGGTCAGATTCGAGATTCGAGGAGATTAGTCGCCCAGCGACAAACCTCCTATTCTCCAGGGCGACTAACCTCCCGAACTGCCTTCCTGCAGGCTGGAATGTAAAATGCGAAGTTTCCTCGTGAGGCAAAACTAAGCGCTCAGAGTGCCATCCCGCCATCGATTTACATTCTAGCCGGCAGTCCAGGGAGATCAGTCGCCCTAAAGGAGAGGAGATTTGTCGCCGGGCAATTAATCTCCCCGAATCTGAGCCTGTGTCTCTGCCCTTATAGTGATAGGCGAATTTCCAGATTTTACAGACGGTGAATATTTTTGTGAAACTGCCACGAAAATTAGCCGTGGGAAACTTGCTGCGACAAAAAAAACTGTTCAGACACCCGTTGACTTTAATGCATTTGGACAAAAAAAAAGAGTTGTGTGTATAAAAATTGTCGCTCGCCAAAATAATTTTGTCGCCCATTGACTTCAATGCGTTTCGTAATTTGTTTTGCCAATTTTTCCAGAGTTTTGCTAATTTCAAAGCGAAATGGGGCAGATTTGCCAATCACTAGCACCTAATAATGTGAATGAGGAGCTTGATGCACAACACGTACAAGACAAGGGAGTCTTGAATTTTACATCTGCCATTGACTCCCTTTGCATATTGAGCCCATTTGCACTCTGCTAATTGCACTGGAGTGATAAGTATTATCCTGTTCGGTCACAGGTACATACACTACATTTACTAAACGGCCTACAATTTGACATCTGACAGTTAATTTAATATAACCCTGGGTACAAGTGCCCATGGACAGACCAGCTGTAATTGGAGCAATGCCTTCATTCTACCATTTTAATAATCCACAAGGGGCCAAGTCTGCCTCTGGCAATTACAACCAGTCTTGTACTTCAGGTGTAAAAGTTCAAGGCTCCTGTGCACCTTGTGACCCCTAGTGCTCCCTAGTCTGTGTTACCAGGGGGCACCCACATGCTACGTACCACCCACCTTCTCTGAAAGCAGTGCTGAACCCAGGAATCAATGCAAACCTTTGCACCCTGTGTGACATATATTGTGACAATAAACTTAATAGTTGCACTAACACCAGTTTGCACTTTTGCTTCCTATGTACTATGGACATTTGAGCATCTGCCAAGTGCAGGCATGGAAGGGTGATGGGCAGTACTGCCAACCTGTTAGATAGTAAGCTCTTGGATTGGTAGATACCAGTCAGATAAACTACACAGCCAATATCAGGATTGTATCTCTTCTTTACAACCATAGGGCAAGTAGGAGCTTTTTCCATTGGGCATTGGTTTGGCACTAGTGATGGGTGATTTTATTTGCTCGGCTTGGATTTGCAGCGAATTTCAGGATTCCACCAACGGCAAATGTTGTCGCGGGAAAATTTGCGCTCATCAAAATTGTCTCACACATCAAAATTATTCGGATGCCCATTGACTTTAATAAATTTGGACATAAGAGTCGCTTGTGTCAAAATTGTTGCGCGTCAAAATAAATTTGACACCCATCGACTTCACGTTTCGTGAATTTTTCTGGAGATTAACCAATTTCTCAGCGAAGCGACAGATTCGTTTTTTACTATTTGGCACCTATAGTGGCAGCAACACTGAGCCAGGATTCCTTAGCAAAGCAGTGCGTGGCTAATTGTTCAGCGCGTGGCTCATTATTCAGCGTGTGACTTATGAGAAGTGATTCCCGTGCTAGAGAGATATCACTCAGGAGCTTAGGGTATCAGCTTCAGACATAACTGATAAGTGGAACTGTGAAGCTCAAGTCGAAAGCTAAAATGGGTTAGAAATTGGAAGTTTCCCAAGATGTAGGGATGAAAGGGCCATTGCTGGGTGCAGAGGACCCTGTAACAAGAGACTGGTCAGAGAGATATGATACATACACAGCCCTCTGGTGCCATTATATTCTATACGTGAACCTCCTGAGCTGTAACATGGGCATATAAATTAGGGTATGAATAAACAATAGTTTCAGGCCAGGCAACAGGATCCTACCAGATGTGCTATATATATATATATATATAGATATATATATATAGATATATAGATATATAGATATATAGATATATAGATATATAGATATATATATATATATATATATATATATATATATATATATATATATATTATACATTATGATCCCTGTGCGGCCTAAATACTGTGCAAGCACCAGAAAAAAACACAACAACCCAGTGTAAACGGCTTTATTATTCACACTATCCAACTTGTACAGCCCATGTGAAACCACCTTGCTTTACTACACACAGTCACACACCTCCTCAAATGGTCAGCTCCTAAAACTCTCTTGTCTCTGTATACACACAATTCCAACCGCTTCCCCTGACACCAGTTTGCCTTACTATTCACATTATCCACAGTTACAGCCCCTTCCACTCACACAATCCTTGCCTTATTATACATATTATGTCCCAGGTCCAGCCTCTTCCCCAACACCATGCTGCCTTACTATTCACATTATCCACAGTTCTATGCCCCTCCACTCACACTATTCTTGCCTTATTATACACACTATTCCACAGTTACATTCCCCTGACACCATCAGTAGATCCAGCCAACAATTACAGTCCTTTCTCCCATCTCTCCTTGCTATAAACTCTGTTACAAAAACATCTCCTTCGCTTGACACCATCTTGCCTTACTATACACACTAATCCACATTTACAGCTGCTGACTAGCGATGAGCGAATTTATTTGCCAGGCGCAAATTTGCGGCAAATTTCCACATTTTGCCTGCCGACAAATAAATTCGCTGGCGAAAATTCACTGGTGTCAAAAATCGTTTGACCCCTACGACAATTCTGACGCCGGCGATAATTGACTTTCGCCTATTGACTTTAATGCAAAATAGGCGCACGTCAAATTGTCATTGGCATCAAAATTGTTGCCAGTGTCAATTCTGACACCCGCGAATTGATGCCGACGTCCAAATTCGGGTTTCGGAGATTTTTCTTGGAAGCAAAACAGGACAAATTTGCCCATCACTACTGCTGACAGAATCTAGTCTTACTGTACACACACTATATATAAATTCTTTCAAAGGACCTGCACTCCAATTATCCTTGATACAGGCCCTATCTAGAGCCAAAACATTGGATGCACGAGTATGAATAAACAATAATATTTCACTGACCTCGGAGTGTGGGTCCTTTGTAAGAATTTATATGTTGTATTATATATATATATATATATATATATATATATATATAGGTGTGGGACATTGTACTTGATCCCAACTAAGATATAATTAATCCTTATTGGAAGCAAAACCAACCTATTTGGTAATTTTTAATGTTTATGTGATTTTCTAGTAGACTTAATGTATGAAGATCCAAATTACAGAAAGATCCTTTATCTGAAAAGCCCCAGGTCATGAGCATTCTTGAAAACAGGTCCCAAACCTGTACCTTGTATTTGATCCCAACTAAGATATAATTAATCCTTATTGGAAGCAAAAAACAGCCTATTGGGTTTATTTAATGTTTACATGATTTTCTAGTAGATTTAAGGTATGAAGATCCAAATTACGGGAAGATCTGTTATCCTGAAAACCCCAGGTCCGGAGCATTCTGGATAACAGGTCCCATACCTGTATGTATGTATGTATATATATATATATATATATATATATATATATATATATATATATATATATATATATATATATATATATATGAGCAGGACACAGTGTAACATTTAGATTGTAAATAGCAATGTTATGGGCACAATTGTGCCTTTGTGCAGAGTGAGTTAAAGACAAAGGCATACAATTGTACCCCAGGAGCAGCAGAGAGTCAGGCAGGGGTCACTTACCTTTAGTTTAGTGGAGGGGTAGGTGAGTTGCAGTTTGGGGGCAGAAGTCTTGTTGTTGGGGCCAGTGAGTCTGATCTCCTCCAGTACAGAGATAATCTCGTCCAACACGCAGTGTTTATCCTCAGTCCTGATCAGACACACATGGGAGAAGGAGTAGTTGTAGCCCCGGTGATTCACCTTCATGTCCAGCACCGCCCGGTGGATGAGGAGAATGAGCTCCGCCTGCAGCAGGACGTTGCCCCCGGGCTGGGAGAGGAAGATGACTCGGCCATACCTGCCGGGCGTGTGCAGGTCGGAGTAGAGGCGCTTCTTGGACTGCTCCAGGGGGAAGAGACTACCGGCCAGACTCCGCTCTATCTTGGCCAGACTGTGGCTCGGGGCGAGCAGCGCTTCCAGGTCCCGGTCGGTCTTGTAGCGACTCAGGAAGCTGAAGCCGAAGATGAGGGTGAGAACCGCGGGGAGAGTGAGGAAGAAGACCGGGTGGCGGCTGACGAATAAGCCCAGTTTGTAGCAAGAAGACTTGAGCCCTGTGTGAATCACCTGCCGCAGCATTCTCCTAATCTCCTAATCCCTCAATCATCTCAATCTCCTAATCCCTTAATCATTTCCTAATCTCAATCATCTCCTAATGTGCTCAGCCCGGCGCTGCAGCTGCCCCTGATAATGAGCCCATGTGACAGCCGCTCAGTCACTAAACTCTACCCTATAGACTGTATACACTGTATATTCACTGCAGCAAGTTGCACCAAAGCTTGACTGATCCGGGGGGGCTGCTTCTTCCTCTGCTGCTTCTTCTGTCAGTGCCCCTCTCACCGCCGCCTGCTGCAGTCGCACGAGTTACCTGTTAGTCTCCCCCTCTCTCTATGGCAGCAGTAGCGACAGTCGCATGATCAGGCGTCTCATTCCCGCTGTAGCGTTCCGGGCGCAGCAAGAAGCGGATGAATAATCTCAATGCGACCCCGACCCGGCCGCTGCCTCCGCTCCTCGCCAGAACCAGTAGAGAACCAGAACAGAACCAGAAGAGCCAGAGCCCGGGGGAAGCAGCCGACACGTTAAGTCCATTTGACTGCAGTGGAAATGCAACGAGGGAGGGTCTTATGTGAGGGCTGCTGGTGTTTCTATTCACACACTCACACTGGGAAACCCCTGCTCAGCTCAGGCAATGGCCATAGCGATGTGTTTGCAGCAGAACTGCTCCCCCAACCTCTGGATACTCATTTATCTGACCTTACTCACTCACACACTCACTCACTAGACTGCACGCTCAATCACACACTCAAACTCACTTATTTACACACTCACTTACTCACTCACTTGCACGCTCACTCACTCACACTCAATTATTTACTCACTTACACATACATACACTGCTTACACACTCACTCATTTACACACACACACTCACTCACTTACACACTCACTAGATTGCACGCTTAATCACACACACTCAAACTCACTTATTTACATGCTCACTCACTTGCATGCTCACTCACTCACACTTATTTACACTCACTCATACACTGCTTACACACTCACTCATTTACTCACTCTAAAACACACACTCACTTATTTACACACACACTCACTTACACACTCACTTATTTACACACACACTCACTTACACACTCACTTATTTACACACACACTCACTCACTTACACTCACATAAACACACACACTCACACACACAGGGCCAGGCCAAGTGGTAGGCAGAGTAGGCACGTGTCTAGGGCACAATGCTGGGGGGGGGGCCAGGCACGTACCTCCTATGTCGCCTACGCCCAGTCCGGTCTGTGCTTGACTGTGTTTTTTACTTCTTTTTGTGCACTAGTGCATGCACGCGAAAGCAATGATTGTGCCAAAATAGCGCAGACAAGCGCCACCTTGCACATGAGCACTCACGCTAAACCAACGCCGCCTCCGACCAGCTTGCCTAGGGAGCCTGTGCGGCCCGGCCCTGCACACACACACCCACTTACACACTGCTGCTCTTCAACAGGGCACAGTGGGACTTGTAGTTGAACAACAACAGGTAGAGACTGGCAGGTCATGGGTTTCCCCTATAACCAGCCCTGGGTAGAGGCCATTTAAAGGAGAACTAAAGCTTAACTAAAGAAGTAGGTAGAAATGCTGTTGTACATGATGTTTTGTGCTTCTGTACCAGCCCAAGGCAACCACAGCCCTTTAGCAGTAAAGATCTGTGTCTCCAAAGATGCCCCTGTAGCTCCCCATCTTCTTTTCTGCTGATTCACTGCACATGCTCTGTGCTGCTGTCACTTACTGAGCTTAGGGAGTCACTCACAATATACAGTACACATAGAATAGAAATGTCACAATATAAGGCTGATTAGTAATTAATACAGATAATTACTACATGGCAGCACAGAAACCAGTGCAATTAGCATCAGAATTGAATAATCAGCAAACCTGTAGCATCAGCTTATATTACAGCCAGGGAAGCTCATTTTCTGCTGGATAATTAGTGACGAGCCCTAAGCTTAGCTTCTCAACAGCCAATCAGAGCCCACTGAGCATGTGAGTGTCACAGACACTTTCCAAGATGGTGACCCCTGTGACAAGTTTGAAGTCCTGGATCATTGCTGCTATTGACAAGCTGAAACTTTAGCCTCGTGCAATAAGTTCACAATATAAAATATGGCATTTTTAGTTCTCCTTTAACTCAACACTCCCCTTCTAAATCCAAAACACACACAGCATTACCCTGTAGGCTGCTCCTTCCATAGATACAGTCAATTCTGGATGATTCCTTCCTATCCCCACTGATGCCCAGCTTATAGGCACAATATTGGTAGGGATGTAGCGAACGTCGGAAAAAATGTTCGCGAACATATTTGCGAACTTGCGTCCCAAAATGCGAACGGTTCGCGAACCCCATAGACTTCAATGGGAAGGCGAATTTTAAAAGCTAGAAAAGACATTTCTGGCCAGAAAAATTATTTTAAAGTTGTTTAAAGGGTGCAACGACCTGGACAGTGGCATGCCAGAGGGGCAAAAATGTATCTGAAAAATACATTGTTGACACAGCGCTGCGTTTTGTGCTGTAAAGGGCAGAAATCACACTACGTCACAGTCAGGTGATGTTTCTGGACACGGAATGTGAAAAAGCTCACACAGCTAGGTGGCACTTGGTTAAAGACTGGGCAAACAATGCCTGCAAGGGCAACGTATACAGTAGTGGATACGGAATATATTATTGCTGCTGTAAAAACATCACTCAGGTGATGTTTACGGACACGGAATTATTATTGTTATTTAGACAGAATGTGAAAAAGCTCACACAGCTAGGTGGCACTTGCATACCTCCCAACTGTCCCTCTTTTGACCACTCAACCCCCTGTCCCTCTTTTGTACTGGAAAGTCCCTCTTTTCTCTGCACTGAACAGCCAGAAAAAAAACAGTTTCTAACTTAATTAGCTTTTGGCAGAGAGCTCAGAACAGCTAACAGGTGCAAATAAGATACTTTGTAACAATTTTGACTCTGGTTGGTGTTGGTAGTGGTGAACTACTAGGAGGAGCAGCACACCAGTCCCACTCCCCAACACAGCTAGACTAATAGCACTGGGCTCTTATAGTAGCAAAGTAAAAAAACAAAAAAGAAAATAAAAGCAGTCCTTACAAGGACTATTGGGTTATTACAGCAGTCAGCAGATGAGAGATCAGAAGCAGTGCCCACAGCAGCTACATACAGAGCACTGCAGTAGAAGGTAGATTACTACTAGTCAGCAAAGCTAACTAACCTAAACTCACTGTCCCTCAAATCCCTGCAGAGTTCTGTCCCTACAATACAGAGCAGTATCAAGCAGATTACTAGCCAGCAAAGTTACTATCAACTGTCCCTCAAATCACTAACAGCTCTCTCCCTACACTAGCTCTTGCAAGCACACACAGGCAGAATGAAAAAACGCTGCAGGGCTTCAGTTTATATATGGAAGGGGAGTGGTCCAGGGGGTGTGGGGGTGGTCCAGGAGGGAAAGCTTCCTGATTGGCTGCCATGTATCTGCTGGTCTGGGGGAGAAATGGCAAAAAAAAGCGCCAGCTAAGGCGAACCCAAATTGGCGAACGTTGCGCGACGTTCGCGAACATTCGGCGAACGCGAACGGTCGATGTTCGTGCGAACTAGTTCGCGGGCGAACAGTCCGCGACATCCCTAAATATTGGCACTACTGTAACCATTTATTGGCTATACTCAAGTAATCTATCTGGATTTATGAGTCTGACCTCCTGCCGGGGCTTGCAGATGAGCAGCGGCACTTAAGGAGTTAACTGTGCTCTGTGTTGAGCTTTATGGAGCCCCGGGGGTTACAGTTCTTGTGCTGGAGCAGAGATTTCATTCGCTGTGGGTAATGCCATTTATAACTAACCACCTGCCCTGTTCCTATAGTGTATGGGGGCTAAATAAATAATTGTACCACTACCAAGTATCTGTCCTATTGTGCATGTATTAATAAGACAACTGTAATAGCCAGGTACCAGTCTTTATATGCAAGCCAGGCATTGCTACACAATATTCCTGTTACAATGTATTTTTGCATGGGAAGTTAAAGTATAAACCTGGGTAATATTGAGTCTGGCAGCACCCAGCTTGTCTCCTATACACCGTCATCATAAACTGGAAGGGTTATTAGATGTGGCCAGTACAAGCAGGCACTCCTAGCTAGGGATGCTGGGGGAAAGTTTAACCCTTAGTTGGAGGGGGGACTTGCTGTGCCAATATTGTACTGCACTCTTGTGTGAGATAGACCCGAAGAAGACGTCTCTGCAGTGTTCAGGATAGACATGGAAAGCCGGTGCCAAGTCTCCAACAGCAGCAGAATCAACCCACCAAGATATAACACCACTCACTATATATATATATATATATAGTAAATATAGTATTTATGTTAGATGAATGGTAGGTAGCTGATAGAGCTTGCTATAGATGCACGGTTACCTAAAGCTCTTGGGTCACTAATTTAATTTCATATTGATACAGTACATATAAATATTCGGGTTTGTTACAGTGAGAGCTGTGAAGATGTGGAATTGTCTCCCTGAATCAGTGGTACAGGCTGATACATTAGATAGGTATAAGAAGGGGTTGGATAGTGTTTAGCAAGTGAGGGAATACAGGGATATGGGAGATAACTCATAGTACAAGTTGATCCAGGGACTGGTCCCATTGCATCTTGGAGTCAGCAAGGAATTTTGAGAGGTTTCAAATGGAGTTTTTTTTTGCCTTCCTCTGGATCAACTAGCCATTAGTTTATATATAGACTTAAGGTTGTACTTTATGGACGTGTGTGTCGTTTGTTTAACTTAACCTACTATGTTACTATGTTACTAGGGCTGATGCACATCTGATCTAAAAGTAATGGCATCAAGATATGCTCCTTGCACTTCCGTATACTCGTGCTCAGTATTCTCGGTATTTCCTGCCTTCTGTTCCCAATAGAGCGCTGCTGCAATTATGACGCAGGGGATCCCTACCATCTCCTAGTGACCCGAGTCCTGCGTCAATAAACTCAGAACACTTGCGGGTAAAGAACTGGGTGCAGTTGTCACATGCCAAACAACGGAAGTTCCACCAGACGGATTTGATGACGTGGAGCCCGAGGCGGTTTGGTCCCAGTGCCGGCCGCCTCTGTTCAGCTCCACCCCCCCATGGCCGCAGGGTACTAACGCCGGCCGCGGCGCTCTCAGACACAGAAGCACTAGGGAGCATCGAGTCCCCATTGTGCCTAAGAACGCGGCTGGGCGGCATGCCGCCCCTAAAATTTCACTTCCCTAGGATTTGTGACCTTGCCACAAATCCGAGCCTGTCTGTGCCACTGCATCTGATTTGGGATGAAATGCATGTGTGGTTGTGGTAATTTTGCCAAATTGGGCGCAATTATGGTAGAAAACACTTCACCTTGACCAAAGGGGCCACTCCAAGCCCACAGTCCCATGAGGCTGCTCCCAAACTTCTTCCCGGGTGCTCAGTCCACAGCGTCCCCACTGCACATAATATGGTACCAAGAAATCAGATGGCACTCCGGCAAAAGGAAGGCAGATTTATTGCAGTGACCTGCAAAATCCATTTTTTAAGCTTATGATTAAGGGATCTATTCCCGAAACGCTTTAAGTGTACGGATTTTGCAGGTCACTGCAATAAATCCTCCTTCCTTTTACCGGCGTGCCGTCTGATTTCTTGGTGCAATTGTGGTCGGGGCAGTACAATTGTGCCAAGCGCTGGAATCCTGGGAACAAAAGCTGCATTGTGAGGAAAAAAATATGGTGAATGTGCTCAGAATTGCACTTTGCTCACTGCACTCACGCAGACACTAATAAAGTTTCCATTAGATTTCAGGTCACTTATATAGGTTCCTATAAATGATAATTACTAATGGGATTCCCCATAGATGATTGCTAGGTCACTAGTAGACCTTCCTATAGGTCCTCTAATAGAGTTTGAGACATTTGCTGGGTCACTAATACAGTTTCCTATTGATGCTACATTTAATTTATTACAGCTTTCATACAGTCAGGCCATATTTAATATATATTGGCACCCGAGGGCATGTGCAAGTTTAGGGAGGTGGCACTTGGGTGCCTATATAATAAATGTAATTTTTATTTTGAAACAAATCAGAAACTTGCAGTGGAGTTCGGGTAGGAGGGGTGAGGGGTACCTGGCCCGGGATTGGAGGAAATGAGGTCATGCACATGCGCAGCTTCCTGCCTGTTTCAACTCCGAAAGCGTCAAATTCTAAACGCGTTGAAGTCAATGGGCATCAAAATTATTTTGACATGCGACAATTGTTACATGTGCTACTCTTTTGTCCAAATGCATTATAGTCAATGGGTATCCAAATAATTTTGACGTGCAAAGATTTTTTGCGAAATCCGGAAATTCGCTGTGAATCCATGCCTGCCGCATAAATTCGCCCATCACTAGTGGTGTCCTGAAGTCTGGTGCCTAGAGTTACATTGGACAAAAATGCATCTCTGACAGTCAGTGAATGACACAGCACCCCACAGCCCTACTTTAACTCATTACCCCATAGTTTTACCTCTCATGGTGAAAACACCATTGGTGCACTTTCACACAACTGCTAGTAGGCAGATACCAATTGTGGAATGAAAAATTTGAGGGGCGCCGTGCAAGAATATCACTCAATATATCCATATTGGGGAGTTAAGAAGTCACAGACATAGACATGGATCTTTCTGTAATATGGATCTTCATGCCTTAAATCTACTAGAAAATCATGAAAACATTAAATAAACCCAATAGGCTGGTTCTGTTTTCAATAAGGATTAATTATATTTTAATTTGGATCAAGTACAAGCTATTGTTTTAATATTACAGAGAGAAAAAGGAAATCATTTTTAAAAATGTGGATTATTTGCATAAAATGGAGACAACCTTTCCATAATTTGAAACTTTCTAAATAACGGGTTCCGGATAATGGATCCCATACCTGTACTATTTTCATATAAAAGTAAAGTTCAAGGTGTATCCTTGCTTGTACCTTTAGCATTGCAATCTCGCAGTAATGATAGTCGCAATAGAGAGCTCAATTTGTTGCAACTATTGGGCTAATCCACGAAAAGCACTCTAAACTAACACCCCCCGTCCAGAATCCCCCATAACACCTGCCTGCCTCAGTCAGGACGTAGATACAAAGCCAAGTGTGGGACATTAATTGGCAGAGTCAGCAGGTCTCATACTGTCGTCTCTAGTGACTTACTGTAGGCTGAGCAGCACTTTAATTAATGATCCTTTTCCTCCATTTGTGCAGCTTTTATTTATAGTTTAGTATAGTTTTATTTATAGCTTGTGTTCCACTAGACCAGTGCTGTCCAACTTCTCTGGTACCGAGGGCTAAAATTTTACTGGCCAATGTGGTGGAGGGCCGATAATGGAAGTCAGCATTGGCCACTCCCCCTTTTAAACCACACCCACTGCAAACCACACCCATGTTACCACAAGAACTTTTTAGATCATATCCACATTAACGGTGGTAGCACACCCAGCAAGCAGAGAATGACACACCCAAGCAGCACTGGGCAAGCAAAGAATGGCACACACAAGCAACACTGGGCAAGCAGAGAATGGCACACACAAGCAACACTGGGCAAGCAGAGAATGGCACACACAAGCAGCACTGGGCAAGCAGAGAATGGCACACACAAGCAGCACTGGGCAAGCAGAGAATGGCACACACAAGCAGCACTGGGCAAGCAGAGAATGGCACACACAAGCAGCACTGGGCAAGCAGAGAATGGCACAACACAAGCAGCACTGAGTAAGCAGAGAATGGCACACACAGGCAGGGAAGGCAGAACAGAGCAGGAGACAGGGAAAGTGACAATTCTAATATGTACTACATATAGTGACACAGTGCTGGTGCTCCATTAGCATTTTGAATAAGGTGTGAACAATGTGGCAGTTTCAGTCTGGGTCTCAGGTGTGAACAGTACAGGACTTTAGTATATAAACAATAGAGGTGTCACAAGTGTGAACAATACAGGGATTACAGTTTAATTTGAGGTTTAAACAATGCAGGGGCCAGTTAATTTCTGTAGTGATACCTTTTAAATGATTGGGACTTGGACGGATTATTCTTCATTTGCCCAGTGTGCGGTTGCAGTTGGGGGGCTACAGGTAGCAAGTCTGGGTCAGGTTTGGGGAAAGCAGGTACAGTTTGGGTTTTAAAAAACAGGTCTCAATCTTATGCACTTGAACCTGCTACCTGATCTGACCCACAACTGCATTATATGCAACCCCTTGGTTCACCATGAAACTGGAAGTGACATCGCTAGCCCCACATTCTCAAGTCCTGGCCGCAACCTACAAAATACCTGCTTTTCCATGGGCAACGTGTAGGGTGTAGGTACCTGACCCAATGCAAATATGGAACCCCTTGGTGACTTCTTATATCCTTTACTTTACAATAGGGGATAAAAAAATGCTAATGTATCCCCACTCCAAAATACAAGAATATTAGGAGCACTTTGCTCAATTTGTCTTTTTCTTTAAGTCCCTCTAAAGGAAGCAGAGCGTCAGTCTCTGAGTCAGGAATGAGTCACAAGGAGAAAGTTTGTCCCCCACGTGTCACCAGTCTTTAACGACCAAACATCATGTCTTTGCCCTTGGCAGGTCAATATTGTATTATAATGTATTTATTTATATAGCACCATAAGTATACACAGTGCTTTCTAAGGCACAATCAGGGGTATAGTATAATTTAGAGAATAAATGAGATTAGCATTTTCAATTTCAATACACTGTTGGAATTAGGTCCCTGTTCTGAAGAGGTTGCACTCAAAGAAAAAGTGTTGATTTTGACCACTTATCAGCCATACATGTACCATAGATATAAATATCAACCTCAGAATTGTGCTCCAGTCTTGTTTACTTACTATCTTGTTTTTTTTTTTGCAATGACACAGTTTAAATAGTGCCCCATATTTGTGTGATTGTTATTGCTGGGTTAACTATGCTTTAACTAGGAGCCCAGCAATTTCACCCAGAGCTATAAATTAGCCTATATTATGTGTAAAAACATGACAAATGAAATTGCTCTTTGACCACTGCATTTGTACTAGAACCCTAGGAGCTGCCCCCCCCCATTCTAGAAATCCATCCCAAATAATCAGCAGGTAGACTGTACTAGTCTCCTGTCTGAAAGCAAATGAATAATTGGTTGCTATGGGATACAAGACCTTCAGCATTTGTTTCCCCCAAGAATGTATCTGTTTGTAGTCTTTAACTTGATTTCTCAGATTATATATCAGCCTTATAAGAGGTAAAAATATATATATAAAAACAAAAACAAATGTCATGTGGATGCCGCAGATCAGGTAAACTCAAATACCTTAATATTCCACTGAGAGTTAGATCCTGACTATGAAATATAAGCAATGAATTGTCTCTCCCCAAGGGATGGATGCTAATAGGCATTGATTTCCAGCATGACAGTATTGTAAGTACAAGAAGAGGCATCTTACATGGACCGGCCACATCTCTGTATTCTGCAGTGGAATCTGATGTAAATGAGACATCAGATTTGCATGAAATGTGTATATATATATATATATGTGTGTGTGTATGTGTATCAATGTGTGTTTGGGTTTTCTCCTTAATATTCTTATACAAGTAGGGGAACTATGATCAGGGTCAGACTGGGCCGACGGGACACAGGGAAAAAAACTAGGGATGCACGAATCCAGGATTCGGTTTGGGATTCGCCAAGATTCAGCCTTTTCCAGCAGGATTATGATTCGGCCGAATCCTTCTCCCAGGCTGAACCGCATCCAAATCCTAATTTGCATATGCAAATTAGAGGCGGGGAGGGAAATTGAGTGACTTTTTGGCACAAAACAAGGAAGTAAAAAATGTTTTCCCCTTTCCACCCTTAATTTGCATATGCTAATTAGGATTCGGAATTTGCCCGAATCTTTCGCAAAGGATTCGGGTGTTCGGCTGAATCCAAAATAATCGATTCGGTGCATCCCTAAAAAACAGGTGGGCCCCAGCTCTTTTGGGCCCCGCTCCCTGCATTGCCACTGCTTACTTCCCTCCCTGACCCGGATGCGGTTCAAAAGAAATGTGTGCCCGTGAGGGGGGGAGGGAGGCTCTGCAGCTTGGGGGACGAGGGAAGGTGTGGGGGATCCCTGAGGCTGCAGGTCCGGTGGGCCCTGGACCCCCCAGTTCAATGCTGTCTATTATACAAAATGCTTGGGACTTGGGGTCTTTCATGAACTCTGAGCTTAATTTCTTAATGCTATACAGATATGGCACTTGTTATCCAGAATGCTCGGGACCTGGGGTCTCCATACCTTAAGTCTACTAGAAAACAATGGAAACGTTAAATAAACCCAATAGGCACCTATCTCAATTTGCAGTTTTCCTGGCATGCATTGGGTTTAGCACGAAAATCCAACTTTTTGGGGGTTTTCAGTCACAAACTCGATAAAATAGAGTGATTCGGGGAAAAGGCCAAAAAATTCAAGTGATTCGGGTTTTCGTTTGATCTTATCGTGTTTTTCCGCAATCTGATTAATTCAGGTTATTTTATTAATAAATAAGGTCAAATCGAGCATGGGAGTTTAGTTGTGTTTTTTTTTTAATAAAATAAGAAATAAATCCGGATTTTAGTAAATAACCCCCTATATGTTCTCCCCATGCCCGTGTCGGTTTGATTCAAGTATTCCAGTTTCCACCCAGTACTGGAACTACAGGGGGGGTGCAGGGGTACGACTGCATCCCCTCGGAGCCCGCTGGTGCTTTGCGCTATTGCGAATCCGCAGCAATCTCTGTTTCCTGAGGGGGCGGGGGTGCCCAGGTGCAAGCTATGCAGCTGGGCCCCCTACACCCCTTCGGAAGTGGAGATTGCGAAGGATTCGCAATAGTGCAAAGCTACAGTAGCATAACCTCTAAATTCCGTTACTGTTTTCACCCACACTCTAAAAGCATACAGACATCGCCAATTACTAAAAGGCGAAGCGGACTATTAACTAGCAAAAAAGCTCAGCGCTAGAAAAGCTTTGTGCCGTTTCGCCAGGCGAATTGCTCAGGAGAATGATCACCACCCCTCAAATTTTAAGTGTGAACTTTCCAATTCGTTTCCCCTTTCGACATCATATCCTGTATACCGAAAAAGTCATGAAAAAAAGACATAACGCTGGAGCTTTTTCATATTTTGATGTGGGATTATGTTTACAAGTGGTAACTGTTAAATATATGTTATTTACATTTTTTTTAACCATTTGAAGCTCATGCCACATGAGTGTTGTTTTAGGGTGGGCTCATGTCTAGGACAATAGAAGATCTATTCTGTCTTTATTTTGCTTCCTTTGACAATTTTAATAACAAGTGGCCAATTCCAACAATTTCACCAACACTAATAAAGACATATTATATGACCTGTATGTACCCGCCATATTTAAACTGACATAAGTATGTTAACGAAATTTCGCTAGGAAGAAAGTAACTCTAGAGAAAATTCACATTTGCTGCAGAATTCTGCTGAAGGTTCACTGGCTAAAGTATGACAACGTTCATCTGTAGAGACAAAACTTTGATAAATTTGATCAGCGTCGGACTGGGATATCAGGGGCCCACCAAAAAACCGTAGACCGTGGGCCCACTTTCCAAATTATTATTCCTTCTCTCCTAACTCAACCTCTTTATTCTTCTAGTCTTTTATTATCTATTTACTGTACTCTATTCTTTCTTTATTAAGCCTCTTTTTTCCCATAAAGAAATAGGGAATGACCATAAAATAGGCCAAATTGTTAGAAGCAAGAGGCAAGAGGACTTTTTCTGGTATCCCGGTGGGCCAGTCCGACACTGAATTTGATAAACAAGTGTATTTGCTGTAGTATAACATCTGCCGAAGTTGCCGAAGTTTCCCGAAGCAAAAATGGGCTCTTTTGTAAATTTGCCCCTAAGACTGGGGGTGCCTGAACATAAGAGCAAATGGGAAAACACCCCCAAATTTTATTGCTGCACATTTACTAAACTCTTATGGGTTTTTATAAACCACAACGAGAACAAAAAAAGAAAACGTTCTTTGATTATTTCTCCTTCTTTATCATTAACAACCTCACAAGCCAATAAGATCAGTAAATATGAAACTGCTTTCCATTGCATGTGGCAATATGAATAGAGTGAGTTTGCCTCATTGCTACTGAAGGGGTCCCAGGACCTAAATAAATTGGATAATAACGGAATAAATTTTCCACCTAGGTCACTAGGTCTCTAAGTCACTATGCTACAATACAAATACTTACTGTTGTCATATAGAGAATGTTAGGTAGGAAAGATATTTATAAAATGATTAATAGGGAACAGGAGATTTCCGCCATTGTGACAGATGCAGCACAAAGGAGATTTGAGGCATAAACGTATAATCCCACAGACAATGATATGGAATCTCATAGTTGGTTTATTCGGGGTTATGTTCAGATACTGTCAGTTTTAATCACAGAATACATTATTCACCAAAAAGCCATTGCTCAGCACAACAATAAAAGAACAAGACATATCATGCAAGCCCGGCTTGGGAATTGGCAGCTGCAGGCATTGCTGAGACCTGCCAGTGAGATTAGTCTCAGGATTGCACCACTCTCTGCTATCATCTTTCTATGGGAAGTGTAGTGAATCTCACACTAGTGACTGGTGTATTATGCACCAACAAAGGAAAAATATCCCTTGTAATGAGGTGCCCTGGTTGGAGAGCCAAGGGGCATCCTACAGCAATTATCTTCTGAGAACTTACTGATGTTGCATTTGGGATTAAAAATGTGCCGTAACAATAAGTGAAGCGTGAGGTTAAGCCTCCAGCAGCCGACAAATGACTATAACCAGAGCCTGCATCAGGAATGTGCAATAATGTTTCTACATATACATGCATGGGAATGTACATTTATAATATAATTCTAAGCTATACATTTGCGTAAATATAATGTATAGTAAAAGCAGCAACTGTATGTCCCTTGCTCTTCTCTGTAGTTAGATATGGATCAGCTGTTTGAACAATGCAGCAGAAGCCAGTAGTCCTCCAGTCAATTTCCCCCAATGCTTCTTCCCAGATCTTTTAATCATCTGGACTGCCAAATGGATATTGCTCTTCAAGAGATGTCAGTGACCTTACTAAGAGATTCTACAATTTCTTTCTAAGACATCGTACAGGTATCAGATTCGTTATCCGGAAACCCGTTATCCAGAAAGCTCCAAATTATGAGAAGCTCATTTCCCATAGACTCAATTTCATCCAAATAATACAATATTTTATAAATGATTTTCTTTGTGCTTGATCCCAACTAAGCTATAATTCCTCCTTAGTGGAGGCAAAACCAGCCTAATGGGTAAATTTAATTTTTACATGATTTTCTAGTAGACTTTAGGTATGAAGATCCAAATTACAGAAAGACCTGTCATCCGGAAACCAAAAATTGGCTTCCAGAAACTTAATATGGTGGATAAATGGCTCATCACCTGGGAAAAAGTTGGATACTACTGCCAGGGCTGATCCTATCAAATGTGGGGCCCAATTGGGACCATGTTGGCGGGGCCCCTAGACAAAGTGTTGCTGGCTACTGACACACCAAGTATTTAGGAAAATAAGGGCATACAGGCACAAAATAGAAAGGAAAGGGGCAGACAAGGTAAGAGAGTGAGAGGGATGAAATAGGGGCACATAATAGGGGCACACAGGGTAAGAGAGAGAGGGAGGAAATAGGAGAGTGGACTGGGCCAATTAGTTTGGGGCAGGCTGGGCCGATTCAGCTTGGGAGCAGGCTTGGTTGGATTGGGGGCAGGCAGGGCCTATCAAGGTTGGAGGAAAGCTGGGCCTATGAGAGTTGGGGACAGGCTAGACCTATGGAGTTGGGGGGATAGGCTGGCTTATCAGAGTTGGGGGTGGGCTGGACCTATGGATTTGGGGATGGGCTGGACTCTCAAAGTTGGGGGCAGGCCAGGCAGCATCATGTGCTGAGGGAAATATTATCTGTGCTGCCCTGTGGTGCGGGGCCCCCAGAGGTGCGGGGCCCTATTGGGCCCAATTGGTCCAATACGCCTAAGGCCGGCCCTGACTACTGCTGTAGAACAATGGAAACTCTAAACATTAAAAGTAAGTATCACCAAGGAATGAGGAGTTTCATTAGAGGTCCTAGTGATGCCTCATTTTTTGTAATGGGTAAATTGGTCCCATTTCGCTTTGCTGAAAAATTAGAAAATTTCCTGTGAAATTTGCGAAGCGGCGAAAAAAATAGCGAAATGCGAATTTTGACACCCACATAAATTTTGATGCCCACAGTAAAGTCAATGGTCGTCTGAATAATTTTGACGTGCAACGTTTTTTTAATTGCGACTATTCTTCCAAATTTTTTAATGGCCCACTAATTCATGTCTGGAGAATTTATTTGCCCATCACTATTTATTTTCAATGGCAGCTATAATAAGATAAGATAATTAAGATCCTCCGTGTTTCACCAGCTTATGTGCATATCCATAAGAGGACTAAGAAAAAGAAAGGCATTTTCAGTACTTCTATTATTATTCATACTGGACTTATTGTTTAACCTCCACAAGGACTAGGACTGGCTGAAGCCTGGACAACACTCAATGGTTGTGTCTTCTGCAGTTGGTTGTTCCAGCATGTATGTGCAATTCAGGAAAGAATATAACTGGGACTGTTTGAATGAATAACACGTGGTACAGAAAATCACACGGTTCCAACAAGTGTTCATGGGCCGTAGAAAGCCGCAAGGATGAAATGGTCCACCACAGTGAAGGGGTCAATGGGCAATCTTGGATACAAGGGTTGAATAATGTGGATAGACAATATGAGGAAACCTCAAGCAATTGAGGTTCCAGCATGTTTTATATGTTTGGCTTCAATAAAACATTGTCTATTATACAGTGGGGTGCCAGATGGGAAAATGCCATAGTACAGTCTGCAAGTTCCCTTACTGCCGATTCTCAGTATTTCTCCTCATTTCCTATGACACAATTCTTTTCGAAATATGAAAATCACTGTCTAACCTGTGACTCGTTGGCTTTTTGACCTTCAGCCCTTGAAGGACCTTCAATCCCAGAAGCTGAAGCCAATTATAGTACAGTACTGCTGGGGCACCAAAGGTTGGACTTTTCTTTTATTGACTTAAATTCTAATCTGCCCTTGATGTAAAAAGTAAAGTAAAGTCCCCCACCAATCACTGTACAGCCTCAGATACAACAAAACCCTTACAATGTAGAGAGACGCATAAGTCTCTGACACAGGGGTCTCTTATTTCCAGCACTGACACACTAACTAAATGTTGTGAGTCCAGGTAAATGCTGGCCTTATTGGCTGTACATTCTGAAAACACTAGTTATGGAGGCTGCAATTAATACAGGTACATTCAGCTGAAAGGAGAATTTCGAAACTACGTTTTGCTTTCATTTTGCTTTCATCTCTATATATTTTCAGAATCTTATGTTTCAAGTATGTACAGTACATAGATGCCACATTACAGATTACTATAAAATGTAATAGGTAGGTCTTTACTGCAACATCTTCTCTATGTTTTGCTGAGCCAGGGCAAACTTTATTAACAACTTCTTGCGAGTAGGCAGGCGTACACACCGTGGCACTGGTTGCCATCAGAAGATTCAGTTATACAAACAACAATGTGTCTACCAAATATCTCTTTTACTCACACTCTTAGCATTCTCTCTGGCCTCACCCTGAAGAAGCATTTTCACTGCTTCAAATGAGACTTCTGTTCCTTTTATCTATAGGAGGGGCTTCTGGGTCTTTGTTTTTTCTATGGGGAAAAAAGGTCCCCTGCTATCTGTCTATAATGCTCTCTAATAGTATATAAAGTAATATGTAGTCTAATCATGTCCCCCCGCAAGCGCCTTTTTTCCAGAGAAAACAAAACCAACCTTGACAGTCTCCCCTCATAATTTAACTCTTCCCTCCCTCTAACCAGTTTAGTTGCACTTAGTCTCTGCACTCTCTCCAGCTCATTTACAGTATTATCCCTCCACTTAGTATATAACTCACATTTTTTTTTTTTTTTTAACGTCTTGCACTTATTAACATTGAACCTCATATGACAATTTGGTGCTCAGTTCTCTGCAAAGTGGCAGCATCCTGCATGGGTTGTTCACCTTTAAGAAAACTTTAAGTATGACGTAGAGAGTGATATTCTGAGACAATTTGCCATTAGTTTTTCTTTTTATTTGTGCTTTTTGCATTATTTAGCTTTTTATTCACCAGTTTGCAATTTCAGCAATCTGGTTGCTAGGGTCCAAATTACCCTACCAACCACTCATTGATTTGAACAAGAGACTGTGGCACAAGATAGTTCCCCACTAATCCTGCTGACAACTCTGTATTTAGTTCACTTATTAATGTGGAGTACTCACCTCACAGATACACACTTTTTGTAGTGTCAGATACTGAACTGGAAGCCCCACTCCTGTCGCTGGGTCATAACGATATGCAAAAAGGAAACCAGCAGCACATTGTGTTAAATTGCATAAGTGCACTAAAAATATATTAAGCCCACATCATATAAATAGGCAAAGTTTCGGGCCTACCAGGCCCTTTATCAAGCCCTGTGTTCCACCATATCCAACCCTTTTAAAGTGAGAGAAAAAATGACATGATCTAGCATACCTGAGGCGCCAGTAAGACTCACTCTGCATACCGTACTCAGCACTCTTCTGAGACACTTAATGATATGCCACATGCCTTGTCAGCATCTATGCCGATCTTTAATAACCTTAGATAAAAAAGAAAGCATTTGGTTAAAAACAAATCTACAACAAGTAGTATGTAACATCATTGTATGTATATACAGGACCATTGTAATTACCTACAAAATAAAGCTGGCTGGGGTATGTTTCCTATTCAGACCACAGGGCCAAATTGTGTCCAATTTATGAATCCACATCATTTCCAGTTTTTTAAGCGCTAGGAGTCTATCTCCCCCCTCTTCTAGGTACTTCCCCAGAGTCAATCACCTGAAATTTAAGTTGCCTAATAGAGTGTCGTGCTGCATTGAAGTGTGCAAGGACAGGTAATGCAGTTCATTTCCTGCGAATTGTGGATTTGTGTTTGGAGATACGTTCCCGTATATTCTCTTTGGATTCTCCCATATATAGTAAGCCACAAGGGCATTTTAACAGATACACCACAAATGAGAATTCACAGGTAAGGTATTTCTTTATCTCATATTTGTTTCCTCGGTGTGAATGATAAAAAAACACTGCCTTTTGTAACCCGAGTTACATTGAGTACAATGCAGACAGGGAAAAGTGCCAAACTTTGGATTTTGCAAAAAAAAAACCAGCTGTTTAACAGCTGTATTTAGTAGAGTCCTCCATAATGTTTCTTTCTGCCTCCCACAGTCGTTCGGGAGGCAGAAGGAAACATTATGGAGGAGTAGGGATGGGTGAATTTTTTCGCCTTGTTTCGGTGCAAAAATGACACCCATAGACTTGTATGGCGTTGTGCGGCATGACACATTTTTTTTGACGCCCATAGACTTTAATGGGCGTTGTTGACATTTCGCTGGCGGCGAATTTTTAGCGAAATGAAACGGGTCAAATTCGCCCATCCCTATGGAGGAGGTGTAGGGGTTTAACAAGGGGTTTGCTTCTCCTTTAATACAGGATTGTACCTCTCTGTCCCTTGCTGCTTCTGCTGTCTGGTTATAATCAAGAAATGGTTGATTCCATAGTATGGAAGAGCACTGGGGCCAGCAAAAAAATTCTCATAATTATAACTTTTATTATGATTATGATTTAATAAAGTTGAAATTATGACTTTTAATCTAACAAGGAAATTCTTAAATCATTTCAGCACTTCACAGACCAGTGCAACTTTTTACCCCCTATTCAGTAAATGGCTGGATGCCAGGTCCCCAGTGGGATTTTGGGGTACTGGTCAGTGGAGGGGGGGGCTAGTGTGGCTTTGATAATGAGTGAATGACAAGGCAAAATGATTATCATAATTCTGTCCACTCGTTATAATGTCATCTGCCTATGGATTTTGGCTGCCATAACTGTAAGCTCTGTGGTACATCAGCAGTTCATAGATTCCCTGTGCCTGTATCCCCAGCCTGTTACTAAGGGACATTCAGTAGGAAATAAGGAAGAAATGAGAGGCAAATGGTGGAGAAAGTGACTGTGGGTATAAGTTGTGCAAAATATTAATTAGTGTGATTCTAATTCAGTAAATAGCACCCAAGTACCCAAGCTGTACCATAATCTCTTTATTGGAGAATTCTTTAAACTTCTTTTTTGAACAGTATTTCCTCAAATATGGTGACATTTCTTCTGTCTTAATAATTACTAATGATCATTAACTCTGTAATACTGTTGGCAGGTTCAAATATGGAAAGGTGAGTAGCACTGCAGGCATTACAGTTGGTTGCTATGGTTACATTATTTACGTTTGCAAGGTTGTTGATCTGCAGATCATTTGCATCTGGCTTCCTATTGGCTGAGACTACTATAGTGATGTCATACAGAGTGCATTGTGAAGTCATCAAGAAGAGAGTTGTTTACTGATGTTACTCACTCACTTGCTTTGTCATAAGACCTACGAGCGCTGGTGGTGACACATCAGAGACTCAGTCTTATCGCTTTTTTAGGAGTTTTTCATACTTTTTATCGTTATTTCAAAACTATTATTATGTCAAAAGAAGAGAAAGATACTAAGATAACAATTAATGAAAAAGAAGAAGAGGAATATCAGCGTTCCTGCATGAGGAAGATCTCCCGGATCGTGGTTCTAATTTTGATTGGACTCCTTGCTACCTGCTATTATATATTTGTGGTGGAGCTGTGCATATTCACTGTACAGTTATTAGAGGCAAAGGTGACTTTCCTGGTGATTTTCCACCTTTTGTTCCTCCTGTGCGTGTGGTGCTATCTCCGGACTGTTATGATGCCTCCCGTTGTCCCTCCTGAAAAATTCCGCCCATCGGAGTCTGACAAGCAGCTGTACCTGAGTGATGAGAGGCCACAAGTGCTGCAGGAGATCCTCATTCGTATGGCTAAAGACTTGCATATTAAGAAGGCTGTAAGGTACTGTACCACATGCCATGTGATAAAGCCAGACAGGTGCCACCATTGCCCAGTGTGTAACGTCTGTATACTGAAACTGGATCATCACTGCGGATTTCTAAACAACTGTGTGGGATTCTCCAACTACAAGTTCTTCCTCCTCGCTGTGATGTATGGAGTGCTATTGTGCATATTCACTAGCGCAGTGTCGCTTTATTGCTCCATACTATTCTGGACTCATCAGCTGCCCAACAGCCCATCCAAAGTCCCTATCATTGTGCTGTTCAGCCTGACCACATTCTTCGCTATAATGCTATTCCGACTTTTCCTTGATCATTTCGAACTGGCTCTAAGGAATATAACTGATCGGGAGGACAGTGATAACAACGAGGAGTTTAATCCCTATAACTTGGGCTTCAGCAAGAATCTGAGAGAAGTGTTTGGCAATGAAAAGAAATACTGGTTCCTCCCAATCTTCAGCAGCTTAGGAGATGGTTTCTCATTCCCAATGGGTGATGCTACAATGGACATAGAGAAAAATGCTGCTATTGCTGCCAAACCCCCAAGTGAGTCCAACAGTCAACTACTGGAACTGAAAACCACCCAGAAAAGTTAGAAGGGACTCATGTAGCAGAGCATTTCTGTTATTTCTGCAATCAGTTATGAGGAAGTTGATGGGATTCTGACTGTGGATGTTGCCACTTCTCCAAGGAAATCTATGTGGACTTTATGTGGACCATTTTTGTTTATATATAATATTATATTTATTGATGTATACATATATATATATACATATACATATAGTGATTGTATTTATATAAACTTGCAACTGTGCAAACTTTAATAAATGTAACTTATAATTAACTGTATTGTTTATGTGTTGTGTTTTTTTTTTAATGTACCCAGAAGATAGAAGTGTGCAATAGGGCAATGCTCTGTTACAACATTTTTTTAAGGGAATTATTTAGGGACTTATTAGGACAGTCTCAGGGGTTTTATGGAGGTATACAAACTAGTCATGGTTAGCGATTTGCAGTTCAATCATGTCTCCTCATAAGCACCTTCTCTCCAGAGAATCCAACCCCAACCTTGACATTCTACCCTCATAGTTTAAATCCTCTATTCTTATAACCAGTTTAGTTGCACTTAGTCTCTGCACTCTCTCCAGCTCATTTATATCCCTCTTAAAGACTGGAGCCTGGAACTGCACTGCATACTCCAGGTGAGGCCTTACCAGGGACCTATAAAGAGGTGGATTTATGTTTTCAATGCCCTTCCAGGCAAGACTTTATTTACTTTAGTAGCCACTGAGTGGCACTGCCTAGAGTTACACAGCTTGTGATCCACAAAAATCCCCAGATCGTTTTTAGTTAAGAACCCCAAACATTTAGTGTATAATTTGCATTTATCAACATTGTACCTGTTTGCTGCCCAGTTTTCCAATTTAGTCAAATCACTATGCAATGTGGAGGTGTCCTGTATGGAACTTATAGTTCTGCACAACAGTACTTACTATGCCCACCTCCAGGTGATTGAAAAAACTGATTAAAAGCAAAGGACCAAGGAAAGACCCCTACGTTGCTCAGCTTGCAATAATGTTAATGTTATATTTTCACCGAGAACCATGAACTATAAACAAAACTGTCATTAGAGGTGTAAATAGGGGCAGGTAAGAAAACTGGAAAAGCAAGATGGAGACAGCAGACCAAGATGGCAGCAGTAACACGTTATATCTGTTTTGATTATGTGTGCGTGTGGGGTAATATATATGACAACAGTTACAAATTATACCCGTGTTGAGAATGAAGGGGGGGCCCATCAGCAGAAGGATCATTAGTTGAAGATCATTACATTATATAAATATGGGGCACAGAAAGACTGTTTTGCACCAGGTCTCACTACAAATTAAAAATGGCCTTCGCCACAGATATATTTTTAGTTGAATTTGATGCAATGTAACCTCTGCCTTCCAAAGTTTCACTGTGTCCTTTAATGTTTGAATCAGTAATTAGGTAACATGTTACTGCACCCAAACACATTTCAAGAGTTCAAACGTTAAATAACCCTCACTGACCAATCAGCAATTTTCATTCACTGGAAATAACACGTGGTACAGAAAATCACATGGTTCCAACAAGTGTTCATGGGCCGTATAAAAATGGATGAAATGGTCCACCACAGTGAAGGGGTCAATGGGCAATCCTGGATACAAGGGTTGAATAATGTGGATAGACAATGTGAGGAAACCTCAAGCAATTGAGATTCCAGCATGTTTTATATGTTTGGCTTCAAGATAAAACATTGTCTATTATACAGTGGGGTGCCAGATGGGAAAATGCCATAGTACAGTCTGCAAGTTCCCTTACTGCCGATTCTCAGTATTTCTCCTCATTTCCTTTTCGAAATATGAAAATCACTGTCTAATCTGTGACCCGTTGGCTTTTAGACCTTCAGCCCTTGAAGGACCTACAATCCCAGACGCTGAAGCCAATTATAGTACAGTACTGCTGGGGCACCAAAGGTTGGACTTTTCTTTTATTGACTTAAATTCTAATCTGCCCTTGGTGTGCCCTTAGCGTCCAACAGTAAAGCCCCCCACCAATCACTGTACAGCCTAAGATACAACAAAACCCGCACACAATTTAGAGATAACTCTCGGACACAGGGGTCTGTTTATTACAGCACTAACAGCTGACACGCATACCTTCCAACTGTCCCGTTTTTTGCGGGACAGTCCCGATTTTGACAGCTCAACCTGCAGTCATGGATTGTTACTGAAATGTCCCGACTTTCTTATTGATCTCCTGCACTAAACAGCCAGGAGAACATACAAAGTTTCTAAAACTTAATTGGCTTTTGGCAGAGAGCCCAGAATACGTGGCAGGTGCACGTCGGATGCGACGGAAATAAGGTAAGTAATTCAATTGTCGCATTGTGTCGCATTGTTGATGCGACGCGACACAACTCTCGAATACAGACGCTGCAAGTCTCAGACGCTCAGCGCCAGTGAGGAAACTTCGCAACTGAGTGAATAAGCATTGCATGAGCGAGGTTTCGTCTGGCGATGTGTGCGATGGCGGCGAGGCTGTCGCTGACGAATTTTTGCCCCTTAGTGAATTTGCCCCTTACTGTTCTCTCTGGCCTCACCCTAAAGAAGCATTTTCACTGCTTCAAATGAGACTTCGGTTCCTTTTTGCTAACGGAGGGGCTTCTGGTTCTTTGTTCTTTTGTATTAGGAAAAAAGGTCCCCTGCTATCTGTCTATAATGCTCTCTAATAGTATATAAAGCTATATAAAGTGTAATCATGTACCCTTTCGCAAGTCCCTTTTTTCCAGAAAAAACAACCCCAACTTTTTCAAACAAAATAGAACATGAGCACACTCCACATACTGCTTCTGCAAACATTCTTTTGAAAAAAGCTTCTTTTATTAATGAGATCCCAGCAAACGTTTCGGGGACGTGCCCCTTCATCCAGTGCTACAAACTGTGCAAACAAAGACTTTTAAAGGGAGGTGAACTACAAGCCCCACCTTCCTTAACCACACAATTGACATCATCAAGTTAATTAACATAGTGAAATTTTTTTTTCTCAAATACATTATAAAAAAGGATCCATAATTCCTTAATAAGGTGATTTTTTAATACTACTGATAGTCCCTTGGTGCTCATAGTCCATATAATCACTCGATCCCTTTGTGTTAAGACTGTAGATAAAAATATACAAAATTTTAAAAGTCAAAAATGCAATAAAATCTCAATTTTACAAAATCAGGAACAACACATATCCCCCCAGTCATAGAAAGAGGAATTACTTAAATCCTCATTTAGTCCCATGGGAGCTAGTGTATTCAATTTCTCTATCCACAGAACCTCGTGCTGTAACAGTATTTTGTCTTGGTTACCGCCCCTCATGGGGAATTTAACTACCTGGAGTACCAACCATCTTAGTTGTTTACTATTATGTCCATGGGTTTTAAAATGTCTACTAACTGGAGTGACATATTTCATTCTATCTAAATCACAATTATCAATCGACCTTTTGTGTTCACCAATACGCATCTAATCTGTCTCTTTGTCTTTCCAACATATGCTTTACCACAAGGGCATTTTATCATATAACACCCATAGTTGTACATGTGGCAAAATCTTTCAAATCAATTTCATACCCCTTAGAAGGATGGTTAAACTTATTACCCTTTATAATGCTACTACAGCATTGACATGTTAAGCAGGGGTATGTACCTTTTTGTGGTGTACCAAAAAAAGATGGTTGGCGACTACAACTCACTCCTCTATCAGTTCTAGTGAGCTGATCTCCCAAGCTTCTAGCTCTTTTATATGAAAACAACAGTTTCTCCCTAAAGAGGGTCCCATAGTGTTTATCCTTCTCTAGAATTTCCCAGTGTCTGTATACAATAGATTTAATTCTATCAGAGTGTGCATTATAAGTGCTGACAAATGGTAATCTCTTTTCCGTATTCTGTTTCTTTATATTTCTGTGCTCACCAAGTGATTTACCCTTTCCACCCCCATCGCCTTCTGTATCTGTTTAACCAGAAAATCCCGTGCATACCCTCTATCCTCAAATCTCTGTAACATTTCCATTATTCTCTTATAACACAAATGATCATCAGAAACAATCCTTCTCACCCTTAGAAATTGACTGTAGGGAAGACCTTTACTCACACTTCTAGGGTGAAAGCTAGAATTTAACATCAAGTTATTCCTATCTGTTTCTTTACGAAATAAGTCAGTTTTGAGTATTCCATCACTTTTGGTTACCAACACATCCAAAAAGCTAATGCTCTTATCATGAAATGTCAGCATAAATGTCATTGTGGGATGTAGGGTGTTAATAATTCTACTCATATCTTCCAATGTCTTTTTGTCCCCATGCCAGTGTTAGGGAATAATCCAAAGACCGGAGATCACCGAGGTAAAAGGAATAATCCAAGTTTATTATTTATATAATAAACATACACGAGCTCCGTGGGTTCTGATACACAAGTAGGTCAGAACTGAGAAACAAAAGATTGACCACACATTATATACCCTCTGGTGGGGAACTTCATGGGAATGGTATGTGAAAGGAGTACGGAAGGGAGTATAGGGAGTGAGGAGGAGTACAAGTCAGTGTGATTAGCTAGTTATGTGAAAATAAAGAGAGTACCACTTTGTGCGAGCTTCAAAGATATTGCACCTTGTTACTGAGAACAAAAACATAACAGTAATACGAACCTTCTCACAGATGTTACACATAACCTTGAACAGTTTCTAGAAGGGCCTCATGGGCACTTAGAAACTGTTCACTCCATTAAGGGGGCCAAGCAAGGCCTGCAAGACTTTTCCTTCCACAATCCCCCGTTTTGTCAGTTCTTCTGACAACCATAATACAAAACAAACAATTAAACATAGCATACCTTATAAATGCAATGCATACAACCTATATGAGAATACATCTGGTATATAATGGTCATACACTGTGGTGGTTCATTGAAGTCAATTTTAGACTTTTAGTGTTCTTAGGATAGACCAGAACAGGTTTAGAAGAACTTGCCTTTAGGAAAGAGTGAGATAATAAGGAGGCACAGCAAGAACAACAGCAACAAATGATGTTAGGTAGACAATAGATGACTAGAAGGATGACACCAACACAAACGAGGACATACAGAATGGTATGGAAAATCTTAGCACTGATATCTTGGAACCACGTGGATGGGTCCAACCAGGGGAAGATGGATTGTTCCTTGTGATTGGTTAAAAAGGTGTCCTTCCTCTGCTAAACCTTTATCAGGTGCTTGTCATCAATGTAATTACAACTGTATCTAACCCTCCTTGACTAGCTGGAAGATAATCTAACACTAAACAATGCGGCAGAACTTCCTTCTTCAATTGTTGAAGTTCATGACTTACTATCTTCAAACTGTTGTCATATTCATTAGTAATGTTATCAAGCAACCACATACTAGACATAAGGCTAAAGGCTTTCTTAATGCAACATCTATTTACCTCAGGGGAAGTTAAAGAGAGCTCTTGCCTTACCTTTAAAGATGCACGCTGCATTAGGAAGTGTGCTGGAATCTGAGCTATCTTAATATCTTTAGCTTCCATATACCAGGTGGGATGAAGCAATTTAGCAATCATACATACACCATGGGAGCCTTTTGGTAGCCACGGATAGGCACATTTACCACAAACAAAGTAATAAGGTGAAGGTAAAGTGTAAGGAGGTATAGATGATTAGCGGAACTGTTGATACAAAGGCCATCAGAACATAAGTGTACCAACTTACCAATCTCCTTGGGCGACAATGTTTTATTAAAACACACTATTGGTGGTTTACTGAGTCCCGATATTGCCATGGGGATTAATGTAGTGTTATACTGAAGAAGTGTGAAGTTTCCCCGTGGCATGTTGACTATGTCTGGAGGTGATAAGGACTCTGCTATGTATGGCATACTACGAGCTGTGAAAGGAGAATGTGTGCATATCCATCAATCAGTAATAGTGTGGATGCTGCTATAACATACATTTTAACAAAAGCATTATCATTAGGCTGAAACAGTTGGGTATACAAGTCTCTTTTGACAACCTTAACCTGATCGGTTGTCGACACATTTGCCTCAGAAGTTGGTGAGGCTGCTGTTGTGTTGCCTTGTGAGTTGTCATTGCCCGCCGGCTTTATGAGTGCTGTCATCAGCACAGCAACAAAGATAATGATGTGCAGTATGGAGACACAGATGATAAGTCTTTTATCTGGCTTTGGGCCAAAGCATCTGGCACACAGAGACATGATGGTGCTGCTGAGGATCTTCACCCGATGGGGACCTACGTCTTTTGCACTGTACGTTAGGGTCCCTGGGACTTAGGTGGTGGAGGGAAAGAGGCGTTATTATGTCCTACAATTCCCCCCCACTTACACCGCAGGTGGAAGTTGAGATTTCTTACAGTGAGACGCGTGGATCCAATGCGCTTTCCCTTCAACTTTGACAGCGGTCTCTGTGGTTAGAAGTATATGGAACGGTCCTTCCCAGCGGGGCTGAAGAGCTTTGGCAACGTGCTTCTGCACTAGGACCCAATCTCCTGGAGTGAGTGCATGTGATCCTGGAACATCAGCTGGATCTGGTAATGAAGAATAAACTCGAGAACACGATTTGGTCAGTTCCTTATGTAACTGAGAAACATATTCAGTCATTCTTCCATAGTTCATGCAAAGAAGATCAGCAGGAGGAAAGTATTGAGCCATGCGGGCTGGTCTCCCAACATATGGGGAGAGTTCACTTAGCCTTTGGGGAGTGTGCATGACAGACCTAAGCACTATATCAAGGGCATCTGGTCACACAAGTGTAGTCTCAGCACATACTTTCCTTAGCCTGCTTTTAATAACACCCTTTAGACTTTCCCACTAGCGTGGGGACGATATGGTGTGTAACATTTGATGAATCCCAATGTCGTTGTGCAGATGTATTACATTACCTGTCCCGTGAAACGTGTACCTGGATCAGAGGAGAATACCTCAGGCAGTCCATAACTGCAGACGATCTCGGCAATTAACTCTTTAGCTATAGCTTCATCTGAAGCTTTTACAATGGACCCAGGGAAGTGGTCAACACAAACAATTACATATTCATAGGTACAACATTTAGGTAACTGTAGGAAATCTATCTGCAATATCTGAAATTGTTACATTGGTTTAGGTCAGTGTTTGGAATAGTCTTACCTAGATTATATTGCAAACAAAGAAAACATAATTATACATATTTGGCTGCACTAGACGAGAACCCGGGGGCAAACCACATTCCTGACACTACATCACATATCCCCCCTTAAAAAGTGTGGGTGAGATCATGTGAGGCAGCAACCAAATATGGTAACAGAGCACGTGGTGCAACAGGGCAATCACCTAGATGCAAAACAAAAACATCAACATCCGGAGTATGTGTACATCTGGCTTTAAGCCAATGTTCCTCCTCCTCAGGTTCCATTTGGTCCTGAAGGGCTGATAAAACAGCACTAGAGGGAACAGGTAGAGTTGGTTCTTTTACAACACATGCTTTAAACATTTTATAACACAATGCTGCTTGCTTTGCAGCTACATCAGCATAAGCATTATCTTGTGCTACAGGGTCAGAGGACCCAGTGTGGGCTTAGTACTTAATGACTGCAATCTGCTCTGGTAGTCGGTTTTGGCACTACAGGATGGGCGACAATAACAACTTTGTTAACTGCTCTGAGATCCTGAACAAAACGCCACTCATTCTTGCAGGGCGTTTTAATTGGCAAGAGGAGCAGATTTACAGGGCTAATCCTATGATTTAACACTCCCTTATCAAGTAACACTTGAATTACTGGGCAAATCCCCTATACCTTTGCCCTGGACAATGGGTACTATGAGATATTGGGCGGGGGGGGGGTCTACTTGTATGGACACTGGTGGGATGGATGACATGAACCCAACATCTGTTGGTGATAAAACCCACAAATCACTTGAAACACATTGTAATTTAGGAGGTACAGTATCTTCCTCCTCAGAAATTTCCTTTAGTGACAGAAGATTAGCAGTATCTAGTGCATTGGTCATCTCAGACACTTATGGAGGCAGGACAGGCACAAATACTGCATCCGGATTACAGTATATGGTGCACACTGGTTTAGAAAGGATGTCCCTACCTATGAAACTGTCAGGGATGGAGGCACTTAAAAGAAAGGCAGCTTTTGTGGATACAGGACCAATGGACACTTCCGATGGGCTTGTTTCTGCCATAGGGATAGAATGTCCTCCAACTCACACTGCCGTGACTACATTACCAGATAATGGCAGGTTTGAGTGAGTCTTTAAACTGAGCGGGCAGCACCAGTATTCACTAAACAAAGTTAGGGTCTTTTAATTAATAAACACTTCAATTAGGAGGTCTGGATAGTGATTAGAAGTGTTTGGAAATACTGGTACCGGGGCTGCGTCGCACCTTCAAGCAGGATTTATGAGGGGTGCATTGGAATGTGAAGGGGCTGCATCTCCTGCAGGGAAAGGGCTTTCTTTGGGGATATGCACTTATGTGCGTAATGCCCTTGATTATTACAATTAACACAAACAACTGTCTTTTTATCACGGTTATCTGACCTGTTCTGCTGTCTGTTAGTTATTGTTTCTGGAGTTTTGGGAATTATCCTGGAAGTTGTTAGACTGTTGCTGAACGAGTAACACCTGCTGGGGCTTAAGACAGGAGTTCTCAACTTGTGGCAACTGCAATTATCTTTTCTAACTTCTTATGCTTCCAGGCAAGACTATGTATGCCGAGGTTACTTTGAGGATCATTTAGTTGTCCTACCACAAAGGTAATAGCATACTGGACAGCAGACTCTTTGGCATCTTGGTTAAATTTGAAAACTATTTCCCAAGAAGCTTCTGAAAGAAAAAAAAAAATGGTGCTTACTGTACTTTTCAGAGCATGTAAACAGACTCCGACTTGGGCTGGGTCAACAGGGTTAGTATCTCAATACATTTTGTCTAACATTTGGTAATCCCCTGGACCACACACTTTGAGTACAAATAATATATTGGACTAATTAGGCTTATGAGCACCATTGACACACAAGAGTTCCTGTGCAAATTTGTGTGGATTAGTATGGGGCTGTGGAACATCTTGAAAAGTCCTTCTAAGATCTGTGTGTTTTTAGTTAGACGCACTTCTGCAGCGTCCCCCGTCGCCCCCCTTTTTCGCTGCTTTGTATTGTACGGGTGGGGTAGAGCTTAGCTGTGGGGCTGGGGACAGCCTGCTCGTCTGTATCTGAGCTATAACTTCCAGAGAACATTTTTCTGAGCTGTTTGTCTTTTTTTGGTGTCAATTTTTCACTGTTCTCTATTATCTAACTTACCCCTTCTGCTATCAACTTTTCTTGTTCCTCTCTTTGCTTTTTAGCTTCCTTTGATTCTTAGGCACGTTCCTGACTTTCTAGGACACATACTTGACCATTTACCTCTTTTGCTGCCTCTCTTTTTCTCTTAGCTATTACGGGAAAACAACTCATCATAGAGTGGGGAGGCTGACGGCTCTATGTATGCCTTATGAGTTACAACCACTCAAGTCTGTGGGGCTAAAGCTTCTGATATATCACTGCTGTGCTGCGTATGTACTTAAATGCTTGTACTCTTGTCTGGTGATCCCATGTATCATTGGGAGGAATGGCAAATTACTTACTCTCTGTAAGTGTACTCCACTTAGGCAAGTAAGCCACTATATCTTTGCCATATTTAACAGCAATCACACTACCTGGTGAATGCTCTACAGTCACTCTGCCTAGCGACTGTCTTGCGCTCACTCTCCTTGGTGAACACGCAGAGGTGATCAGCCTCTGTTCACAATCCTCCCCACTAGGGCAAGATGCTCCTAACGGAGTCTTACACTCATTCTGGCCAAATGCCTTAGTGAGCCTATTTCATCTCAACTAAAAAAATGCCCTCTTCCCTCAAGTACGCATACTATCTTGGGGTATACTGGGGTCTGACCAGGTAAGTTAGTACAATTCTTATAAGCAGCAAAAGTATAGAAAAGTTAGAACTTTTTCACTTTGCAATTAGTCCCCAATCACATGCACATTCATACAGGACACATGGTTAAGACAAACATAGATACCTCATGTGATCACCTTGGGTCAGGCTGCTTGCACAGCAACACCCTGTCCGTTTGGAACCGGAGAAGAAAGGAGACAGAACAAGGTATGCTTACCCTGTGTGGCCACTCCTGTCCCGTTAGTTCTCCGGGTCCTCACTGTGGATGGGTGAAGTCAGCGTCTTGAGCCTGCCCGCATTATCTCCACCAATTGTTAGGGAATAATCCAAAGACCGGAGATCACCGAGGTAAAAGGAATAATCCAAGTTTATTATTTATATAATAAACATACACGAGCTCCGTGGGTTCTGATACACAAGTAGGTCAGAACTGAGAAACAAAAGATTGACCACACATTATATACCCTCTGGTGGGGAACTTCATGGGAATGGTATGTGAAAGGAGTACGGAAGGGAGTATAGGGAGTGAGGAGGAGTACAAGTCAGTGTGATTAGCTAGTTATGTGAAAATAAAGAGAGTACCACTTTGTGCGAGCTTCAAAGATATTGCACCTTGTTACTGAGAACAAAAACATAACAGTAATACGAACCTTCTCACAGATGTTACACATAACCTTGAACAGTTTCTAGAAGGGCCTCATGGGCACTTAGAAACTGTTCACTCCATTAAGGGGGCCAAGCAAGGCCTGCAAGACTTTTCCTTCCACACCAGGTAAAGAAAATATCATCCACATACCTATGATAGTTTTTTATACATGGACTATATGTTTGTTCAAAAAAAACCATGATCTCAATAAATGAGACAAAGATATTTGCGTAACTTGGGGCGACATTACTACCCATACTTGTACCTTGTTTTTGTAGGAAGAATGTTCTATCCAATCTGAAATAATTCTTTGTTAATACAATCCGCAGTAGTTCCACCAAAAAAATGACCAACCTAGATTCATACCCATATTGATACAAAGCTTTTTCAATATACATTATACCCTCATTATGTGGGATACTAGTACATAATGATTGAACATCTGCAGTACACAAAAAGGTACAAGTATCCAAATTTGATATCTCATTTACTACGTTCAGAAAATCAGTTGTATCCTTAAGACAACATTTAATATCCTGTACCAAAGGTTGCAGATATTTATACAAATATATACTTAAGGGTTGCAGTAATGACTCCACCCCTGATACTATTGGGCGTCCCGGTGGTTTATACAGGTTTTTATGTATCTTAGGTAGGAGGTAAAAAACTGGCACCATTGGATAATCTGTAATTAAAAAGTCACGCACATTTTTATCAATTATGCCATTATCAAATGTTTCCTTTACGTACAAATCTATTTTTCTTTTTTTATAGTATTCGTGGGATCATGTTCCAACCTAGTATAATGTACTATATCATTCAATTGTCTCATAGCCTCCTCCATATAATCTGATTTGTTCATCACAACAATGGCTCCCCCTTTGTCCGCCTTCTTTATAATCACATCTGTATTACTTTTCAACTCCTGGAGTGCCATATGCTCTTCTTTAGATAGGTTATATAATTTTCTCGACAGACATTTCCAATTTAGTGTTTCAGTGTCCTGTAAAACCATCTGTGTAAACACATGTAGATTTTCACTGGTAATCTCCAGATCAAATGAAGTATTCCTTTTCTTTACAACAGGTAAATTCAGCTCTATTCCCTTTGCACCCTTAAAATGCATTTTCAACCTGATAGTCCTTATAAAGCGCATAAAGTCAATTTTAAATCGTACAAAGTCACCTTTAGCCGCTGGTACAAAGCCCAGCCCCTTATTGATAACACTAGTCAGTCAGTGAGAATATAATTAGATATATTTACCACAAGGTTTTCTGGTGTGTTCGGCATGCTTGGAGATATCAATTCCTTCTCCTGGTCCGCACTGCTTTCTCCTTGAATGGTGTTGCGGTATGTAGTGACGCGCCTCCTCTTTTTTGCGCTCTGGAGCAGGACCCGTGGGGATGTCCCTCTGGCCTCTGCCTAAAAAACCTTCCCCGCGTTGTCCTCGCGTCTGGTCCCACTGCTCGTGGTTCCTTTTCCCTTGACGCTGCTCCTCTGCTGAATCCGTATCGCTCTCCATTGAACCGGAAGTGACGTCAACTCCGCGTGGCTTCCTCTCTCGTTTGGACCAATTCCGTGTCTGTCTCCTCTCCAGATGCCAGGTATACACACGCCTCATGGAATAATCTTCAGTATCCCTTCTGAACTTCTTTAATTTAGACTGCAGCAATTCATGTTGTAAAGACTCAATGCCCGCAGTGAGTTTTGCATTAAAGGCGACGTAATCATCATGGGACAAGCTGGTCTTTAACTCTTCCAGTGCTTTAACAATCTCTTTCGTGGTTTTACTAATTTCAGGTTGTAGATACTGCAAAGTAAGAAAAATAAGATCCAAACTTGCCTTGTTTAGAATTAATTGCCATTTTTCTAAGTATTCTGCATTATCTTTCAATAAGGCTGGTTGGTTCTTAATTCTCAAGCCTCTCGGTATACGTTGGACTTTCGCATATTCCGTTAGAGCTGTACTGTGTAAACTGAGTGTCAAATGTCTTTTACTTAAATCCTCTAGTCGTTGTCTTTTATCAGCTGGACTCTGTATGCTTCTAAAATCCAGCGTTTGTGATACTGCTGACCTCAGGATGTGATCTCTTTCCTCCTCAGTAAAAGAGTATGTTTGTGCCCTTTCTTTTGTAAGTGAAAAGATCTCAAAAAATGACATCTTAGCTGGCAGGGAAATGGGCATGCAGCATAAATTAATACATCCAAACTTTTAAACTCATTCCCCACAAAGATTTGTTTTGTGTGAACAAAAACTTTATAACTCACTGGAGGTGCTCCATGTAGGCTCTGCTGCAAACAAAAAGCCTTCTTAGATTCCAAACAAAATAGAACATGGGCACACTCCACATACTGCTTCTGCAAACATTCTTTTGAAAAAAGAATTATTAAGGTATTATGGATCCTTTTTTATAATCTATTTGAGAAAAAAAACAATTTCACTATGTTAATTAACTTGATGATGTCAATTGTGTGGTTAAGGAAGGTGGGGCTTGTAGTTCACCTCCCTTTAAAAGTCTTTGTTTGCACAGTTTGTAAGTAGCACTGGATGAAGGGGCACGTCCCCGAAACGTTTGCTGGGATCTCATTAATAAAAGAAGCTTTTTTCAAAAGAATGTTTGCAGAAGCAGTATGTGGAGTGTGCCCATGTTCTATTTTGTTTGGAATCTAAGAAGGCTTTTTGTTTGCAGCTGGGCCTACGTGGAGCACCTCCAGTGAGTTATAAAGTTTTTGTTCACACGAAACAAGCCTATCCTCATAATTTAAGTCTTCCCTCCCTCTAACCAGTTTATTTGCATTTAGTCTCTGCACTCTCTGTTATCCTCAAAAATATAATTAACGATGCCCCAAAAACACTACCATTTAGTATATAACTCACATTTTCGGGTTTTTTTTAACGTCTTGCACTTATTAACATTGAACCTCATATGACAATTTGGTGCTCAGTTCTCTGCAAAGTGGCAGCATCCTGCATGGGTTGTTCAGCTTTAAGAAAACTTTAAGTATGACGTAGAGAGTGACATTCTGAGACAATTTGCCATTAGTTTTCCTTTTTTATTTGTGGTTTTTGCATTATTTCGCTTTTTATTCAACAGTTTGCAATTTCAGCAATCTGGTTGCTAGGGTCCAAATTACCCTACCAACCATGCATTGATTTGAATAAGAGATTGGAATATGAACAGGCTTGAAATGAAAGATGAGTAATAAAATGTTGCACTAACAATAAATGTGTAGCTTTACAGAGCAATTGTTTTTAGATGGAGTCAGTGGCCCCATTTAAAAGCTGGAAAGAGTCAGAAGAAGAAGGCAAATTATTCAAAAACGATAAAAAAAAACTAATGAAGACCAATTGAAAAGTTGGTTAAAATTAGCCATTCTATAACATACTAACGGTTAACTTCAAGGTGAACCACCCTTTTAAAATACCAACAACAAGGTTACTAACAAATGAATGGTAGATTTATAGGTGGAACTGCAATGGTACAGAATGATGATCCCAGGTAGGTCCTGAGTTCAATTCCAACTTGTTCACTTTCTGCATGGAGTTTGTATGTTCTCTTTGTGTCTATTTTGGTTTCCTCTATATACTCAGTATTTGTACCACACTCCTGTGTTAAGCCTCATTGTCCTTTGTCATTGTCCTATAGGACAGCTGTGACTCTAATAACAGCTAATAACTCTATGTTATCTCTACATTTGAATTCAGGTCCCGATACATTTCAGCTACACCTGATCTTGGTGCCAGATTGCTGGGACGAAGACATCCAGTGGCACAAGATAGTTCCCCACTAATCCTGCTGACAACTCTGTATTTAGTTCACTTATTAATGTGGAGTACTCACCTCACAGATACACACTTTTTGTAGTGTCAGATACTGAACTGGAAGACCCACTCCTGTCGCTGGGTCATAACAATATGCAAAAAGGAAACCAGCATTGTATGTATATACATGACCATCGTAATTACCTACAAAAATGATGCCCATAGACTTGTATGGCGTTGAGCGTCAAAAAAAAGACATGTGCCAAAAAAATTCCGCTGCACGTCAATTTTTTTTGACGCCCATAGACTTTAATGGGCATTGTTGACATTTCGCTGGCGGCGAATTTTTAGCGAAATGAAATGGGTCAAATTCACCCATCCCTATGGAGGAGGTGTAGGGATTTAACAAGGGGTTTGCTTCTCCTTTAATACAGGATTGTACCTCTCTGTCCCTTGCTGCTTCTGCTGTCTGGTTATAATCAAGAAATGTTTGATTCCATAGTATGGAAGAGCACTGGGGCCAGCAAAAAAGATTTTCATAATTTTAACTTTTATTATGATTATGATTTAATAAAGTTGAAATTATGACTTTTAATCTAACAAGGAAATTCTTAAATCATTTCAGCACTTCACAGACCAGTGCAACTTTTTACCCCCTATTCAGTTAATGGCTGGATGCCAGGTCCCCAGTGGGATTTTGGGGTACTGGTCAGTGGAGGGGGGGCTAGTGTGGCTTGGATAATGAGTGAATGACAAGGCAATATGATTATCATAATTCTGTCCACTCATTATAATGTCATCTGCCTATGGATTTGGGCTGCCATAACTGTAAGCTCTGTGGTACATCAGCAGTTCATAGATTCCCTGTGCCTGTATCCCCAGCCTGTTACTAAGGGACATTCAGTAGGAAATAAGGAAGAAATGAGAGGCAAATGGGGGAGAAAGTGCCTGTGGGTATAACTTGTGCAAAATATTAATTAGTGTGATTCTAATTCAGTAAATAGCACCCAAGAACCCAAGCTGTACCATAATCTCTTTATCGGACACTTCTTTAAACTTCTTTTTTGAACAGTATTTCCTTAAATATGGAGACATTTCTTCTGCCATAATAATTACTAATGATCATTAACTCTGTAATACTGTTGGCAGGTTCAAATATGGAAAGGTGAGTAGCACTGCAGGCATTACAGTTGGTTGCTATGGTTACATTATTTACGTTTGCAAGGTTGTTGATCTGCAGATCATTTGCATCTGGCTTCCTATTGGCTGAGACTACTATAGTGATGTCATACAGAGTGCATTGTGAAGTCATCAAGAAGAGAGTTGTTTACTGATGTTACTCACTCACTTGCTTTGTCATAAGACCTACGAGCGCTGGTGGTGACACATCAGAGACTCAGTCTTATCGCTTTTTGGATTTTTTCTTACTTTTTATCGATATTTCAAAACTATAATTATGTCAAATGAAGAGAAAGATACTAAGATAACAATTAATGAAAAAGAAGAAGAGGAATATCAGCGTTCCTGCATGAGGAAGATCTCCCGGATCGTGGTTCTAATTTTGATTGGACTCCTTGCTACCTGCTATTATATATTTGTGGTGGAGCTGTGCATATTCACTGTACAGTTATTAGAGGCAAAGGTGACTTTCCTGGTGATTTTCCACCTTTTGTTCCTCCTGTGCGTGTGGTGCTATCTCCGGACTGTTATGATGCCTCCCGTTGTCCCTCCTGAAAAATTCCGCCCCTCGGAGTCTGACAAGCAGCTGTACCTGAGTGATGAGAGGCCACAAGTGCTGCAGGAGATCCTCATTCGTATGGCTAAAGACTTGCATATTAAGAAGGCTGTAAGGTACTGTACCACATGCCATGTGATAAAGCCAGACAGGTGCCACCATTGCCCAGTGTGTAACGTCTGTATACTGAAACTGGATCATCACTGCGGATTTCTAAACAACTGCGTGGGATTCTCCAACTACAAGTTCTTCCTCCTCGCTGTGATGTATGGAATGCTATTGTGCATATTCACTAGCGCAGTGTCGCTTTATTGCTCCATACTATTCTGGACTCATCAGCTGCCCAACAGCCCATCCAAAGTCCCTATCATTGTGCTGTTCAGCCTGACCACATTCTTCGCTATAATGCTATTCCGACTTTTCCTTGATCATTTCGAACTGGCTCTAAGGAATATAACTGATCGGGAGGACAGTGATAACACAGAGGAGTTTAATCCCTATAACTTGGGCTTCAGCAAGAATCTGAGAGAAGTGTTTGGCAATGAAAAGAAATACTGGTTCCTCCCAATCTTCAGCAGCTTAGGAGATGGCTTCTCATTCCCAATGGGTGATGCTACAATGGACATAGAGAAAAATGCTGCTATTGCTGCCAAACCCCCAAGTGAGTCCAACAGTCAACTACTGGAACTGAAAACCACCCAGAAAAGTTAGAAGGGACTCATGTAGCAGAGCATTTCTGTTATTTCTGCAATCAGTTATGAGGAAGTTGATGGGATTCTGACTGTGGATGTTGCCACTTCTCCAAGGAAATCTATGTGGACTTTATGTGGACCATTTTTGTTTATATATAATATTATATTTATTGATGCATACATATATATATATACAAATATATATAGTGATTGTATTTATATAAACTCACAACTGTGCAAACTTTAATAAATGTAACTTATAATTAACTGTATTGTTTATGTGTTGTGTTTTTCTTTTAATGTACCCAGAAGATAGAAGTGTGCAATACGGCAATGCTCTGTTACAACATTTTTTTAAGGGAATTATTTAGGGACTTATTAGGACAGTCTCAGGGGTTTTATGGAGGTATACAAACTAGTCATGGTTAGCGATTTGCAGTTCAATCATGTCTCCTCATAAGCACCTTCTCTCCAGAGAAACCAACCCCAACCTTGACATTCTACCCTCATAGTTTAAATCCTCTATTCTTATAACCAGTTTAGTCGCACTTAGTCTCTGCACTCTCTCCAGCTCATTTATATCCCTCTTAAAGACTGGAGCCTGGAACTGCACTGCATACTCCAGGTGAGGCCTTACCAGGGACCTATAAAGAGGTGGATTTATGTTTTCAATGCCCTTCCAGGCAAGACTTTATTTACTTAAGTAGCCACTGAGTGGCACTGCCTAGAGTTACACAGCTTGTGATCCACAAAAATCCCCAGATCGTTTTTAGTTAAGAACCCCAAACATTTAATGTATAACTTGCATTTATCAACATTGTACCTGTTTGCTGCCCAGTTTTCCAATTTAGTCAAATCACTATGCAATGTGGAGGTGTCCTGCATGGGACTTATAGTTCTGCACAACAGTACTTACTATGCCCACCTCCAGGTGATAAAACGGATTAAAAGCAAAGGACCAAGGAAAGACCCCTACGTTGCTCCGCTAGCAATAATGTTAATGTTGTATGTTTTCAAAGAGAACCATAAACTATAAACATTAGAGGTGTAAATAGGGGCAGGTAAGAAAACTGGAAAAGCAAGATGGAGACAGTAGACCAAGATGGCAGCAGTAACACGTTATATCTGTTTTGACTATATGTGTGTGTGTGGGGTAATATATGACAACATTTACAATTTATACCTGTGTTGAGAATGAAGGGGGGGAGGGGTTTATGTATACATTACAAGACAGCCACACATGGAGCTGGTACAATATGGCAAATGTAAGACAAGATAGAAATTTCATACATCTGTGTTGGCCAAACTCCAACCATTGTTGTTGAAGTACAACACCCAGTACTGACAGATACAGTAGCTGAAGGCCCATCAGCAGAAGGATCATTAGTTGAAGATCATTACATAATATAAATACACAGAAAGACTGTTTTGCACCAGGTCTCACTACAAATTAAAAATGGCCTTCGCCACAGATATATTTTTAGTTGAATTTGATGCAATGTAACCTTAGCCTTTCAATGTTTCACTGTGTCCTTTAATGTTTGAATCAGTAATTAGGTAAAATGTTACTGCACCCAAACACATTTGACCGATTTAAGGGTTCAAATGTTAAATAACCCACATTGACCAATCAGCAGTTTTCATTCACTGGAACACCTGGTTGGCTGAGAGCACAGCTAGCACATAAACAGAGGCTGCATTTGCTGCCATCCGCATCATTCACTGGCATTTTGGGGACAAAATATTGGAGTTGTGCAGTTGGCCACGTTTCTGTATGCATATCGTGACAACATCTAACCACTGTTGCTATTTTGTTCTTTCCCAGGGGACCCTTTATTGTGTGTGTGTGTATGTGTGTGTGTTTGTGTGTGTCACCAGCAGCAGATGTTGATCATTTTCTCATCTCATGAGCAACTAAGAAGTGATACAGGTGGGAGCAGTGCTCATCAACGGAAGGATTATTCCATCCCAATAGGCCTCTAGCTGTAACGAAAATATTCAAAGCTGAGTCCTTTTTTTGGCACTTGTGAATACATGATTTTTCCCTGTGCCAGTGGCAGATGTTCACAACTCCACAGTTAAAGATTCACTGTTTTCTGGGCTTTGCTGCTACAGTGAGAAGAAACATCATAAAATAAACTTCATTTAAAGGCGCAGCAATACAATACAGTGCATCCACAAAATACATATGTATAGTGATGCCCAGGCCTGAACTGGAATGCAAAGTCGGCCCTGATTTTTAAGTACACTGAGGCCCAAACAGCAACCCCCCACCCCCACCAGTCCACTAAATAGTGTCCATCTATGGCATCTTTCAGCAGCCCCTCTGGAATTTGCTAAAAAAAAAAATACAATCGGGGCTCGTTGATGCATTTGTTGCATCCAAAGACGCTACTTGCACTTGCCTATTGTTGTGCTCCTTGTCAGTGCATCTGGCCATCCTTCTGTTCTGAAATGTTTGGCTAGTGATGCAGGGGAACTCTGGAGTTATGGTCACCTTCCATCTGATGGTATTTCTGGGGTTCCTACTATTAGTTGCATCAATACAAGAAGCAAGCTTGCACCTAAAGAATCCAGCACGGATGTAATTGTGAGACTAAATGCCCAAAATGATGAAAACCAATTTTCAGTCTGGTCCATGTCAAAATGAGTGCAATTGTAATTGCAAGCGCATCAAGAGTAACTCTCCTTCACAGCTACAATTACAATGACATTGTAGGGGAAAAAAGCTGCATTCTGGGTTAAAAAAAAACAGTTGCACTGGACACTGCACTTGCATTTGCAAATGACCCTTAATGGTTAGTAGCTCATTTACATTTACAAACTAAGGTGCAATGTTGTTCAAGTGCAGTTGCCGATAGCAAACATGCAGCAGTTTGTTTTGGTCAGTCGGACAGCAGTTCGGAAATAAAAGTAAAGAGCTGACTGCAGCGCGGGTCCAACCCGGGCCCTAGGCTGCCTGGCCAGGCATAACGCCCACAGACGCGCATGCGCAGAAATACAGAATGTGCGCATGCGCAGAAAAACTGGATGCTCGCTTGTGAGAAAAAACTGAATGCACGCATGCGCAAAAAGCCAACGTAGGTATTCACAAAAATAAGAAGCTGAAAAGAACAGTGCGCATGTGCTAAAAAGCACACACACGCCGGATTCATCTGCAAGCGGGGACCGGACTAGGGGTAGGAGAAGCAGAGAACGCGCGTGCCTGGCGCCTCCCCAGCATTGCGCCCTAGGCACGTGCCTGCTCTGCCTAACCCTAGTTCCGGCCCTGGCTGACTAGTTGCCATGGTGGCGTGACAAAATGTTAAAAAATATTTTAAGAAATTTACTACGTACACTCAACCCCTGATGTAGACAACTTATGATGTGATTCTGTATGGCTTCATTCTTCAATAAACCTGTAATAGGTAACAAAAACATTTAAAAACATTAAAGAACAGCTAAAAAGCAGTGAAATCAAATTCTAGCCTTTAAGTCTGCCAGATTTCAAATCGATCTCAAAACTCATGTAGGAAACTGGTAAATAGTTTTAGCTTTTATTGTGCAGTCCCCTAAAGTTTGGCCACTAAGGGGCCCTGTAGTTTATAAAAGAGATAGGCTCCTCTTTCTGGGTTAAATTATGACCTTTAGGATTTCCCTAGGGAAAGGAGAATTCAACCCTTTTATAAAAACCTGTACCCCCCACCCCAAGTATACCCCCTTCCCTCCAGCCTAACTCGGGGAAATGCCCCATACTTTATACTTAGCCCTCAGCGCAGATTCTGGCGTCGGAACCCCACGCAGCCATCTTTGTGTCCTCGTCCGGCGATTCACCAATTTTCGTGAGTTTTGGGCGCATGCGCAGTTGTTGCAATCCGGCAAATTGCTCCAACTGTGCATGCGCTGACATGCCGATCTCCCACTCAGCTTGCTGAAGACACAGAAGATGGCTGCCAAAATCTGCGCCGAGGGTAAGTATAAAGTATGGGGCATTTCCCCCGGTGGCAGTTAGGCTGGGGGGTCTACGTGGGGTGGGGGGTACAGGTTTTTTTGTAAAAAGGTTGAATTCTCCTTTAAGCCACAAGATAGCAGTGCTGTAGGATATATATATATATATATGTTGGAGCACATAGGGTTCTGGGCTTTTTGTTTTTGATAGGGGAAGAGAGTCAAGAGTGGAACCCCAGATAATGTCACAATCATGTAATATGTTTTTATAGGGGCGATAGATTGGTTCAGTTCTATTTAGCTGAGCAGTTTTTAGCCCCACCAAGAAGTATTGGAGGGACCAGGTTGCTGGTGGCATTGTTGGGAACCAGTGTTTTCAGGGCTAGATAGTTCTACTTGAGTTCCACTCAAAGAAGCGCCTCAAGAGAAGAGAAGCATAATGGGAGTGATTTTCTTCTTCTTGATGCTCTATAGATGCAAATGTTATTCTCACAGAGCAGTATCATGAGTAAATGTTAACCTACTACATATGCCCACCCATATATTTCTCTGATCTCCTTGGTGGATTGTTCTCGATAAAGTTACAAGAAGCCCTGGTGCCTATTTCTGTGTAATACTAGCAAAATGTAACATCACCCTGCCTCCAGTACATGCAAGAACTCATACATAGGCCAGGGAGTTTCATCTTGGAAATTATTTGTAATGTTAAGGTAATTCGGTAGCCCTAGTAGCCTCTTTTACTATAGCCTCACACTCGCATTGAAAAAAACATGGATCTTGAAAATACAACTTCCATTGACTTCTCCATGAACGTCCCCATCTTTTAGATGATTCTTTTTTTTTCCTTTCCTGAGTTCTTTGCTTTTAATAAATCTTGACAATTCTAGTTTTGGAAACTCAAACTCATGATTTTTGCCTAAAATTTACATTTTTGTAAATCTGTCCCATAGCATTACCTTAAAAAAAAAAAAAACCAAACTCGATATGTGTTACGAGCCTTACAGTGCTGGCTCAGATTAACTATGTGCAAATACATTGTGTTTATACAGATATTTAATTAACAGGAATACTGAATGTTTGTGCTCTAAGGACCCAGCGAATCACATATGACAAACCCAGGGGTATTTCATACATAAAAGAAGGGAATGGAATTATCCTTGTGTGTCAGCGTACATTCTTATCTCATTTACACTTCCCATGATTTCCCATTGGGTGTTACATTACACATTAGAAATGATGTTCGTTCCATTGCTGTGGGACCAGTATCTAATGAAGTGGCTTATTTATTCTCTGGGTTGAACTTAATAGTGCTCCTCCTGCCTGACAATAATATTTATGTCATTAACACAACGTCATCGGATTAAAGGCGCTGCAATAAACTGATCCACGGGAAAATCGCTCTCTCTGGACTAAGATAATATCTTGACAAGAATGAACCAGGAAACCCAAGGTTAGAGATGGAGCAACTTCTATTAATCATTGAATACACAGAGACATTAAAGTAGGGTTAGATTTGTAATTGTAGGGGAAAAGCAGCAAAAGTCTGATGGAGCTTGGGTGGGAGAAGAGAAATCAATACTCAGTAAAAAGATAAATCTATACAAATACAGCTGCGCTTCATATGTAACTTACATACACAACCAACCATCTGCAATCCCTCTCACAAACTTGTAACAATTTCTCTTCAGTACCTGAATGCTCAGCACAGCCCAGCACAGTGGCAGATTGACAGCAGACACAGCCAATAGGAGTTAAGTTAGCTGCCAGTACAATGTGTGATGTCATATAAGGAAGTGGAGTAGCGACTGTAATGTTTTTGGGGGTCAGTGACCCCCCTCCCAGCACAGGGTCCATATGGAACTGAAGGATTAGTACAGGGAAACCTCTGAGGTGAATATCTCTTCAACATTACATTTTCTGTTAACTATTTCTATGGCAACATTTGTTCTATTAATGTGAACTTTTAGATTTGTCCATTTGTTACAAAGGTGAACAACCCCTATAAAGTGGCACCCACAGTCGTTGCTTGTGCACAGAAGGCGTGAAAGTGGCACCCATGGCCATTCTTTGTACAGGTATGGGATCCGTTATCTGGAAACCCATAATCCAGAAAGCTCCGAATTACAGAAAGGCATATACTCCATTTTATCCAAATAATCCAAATTTTTAAAAGTATTTCCTTTTTCTGTGTAATAATAAAACAGTAGCTTGTACTTGATCCCAACTTAGATATAATTGGTGATGAGCGAATTTGCGTCTCGTTTTTGACGCCGGCGTCTGTGTCCAAAAAATGGATGGCGCGGTCCATTTTTTTTGACACCGGTGAATTTTCGCGCCCGCTTCGCCGCGGCAAATCGCGTAAATTCGCCCATCACTAGATAGAATTAATCCTTATTGGAGGCAAAACCAGCCTATTGGGTTTATTTATGTTTATATGATTTTCTAGTAGACTTAAGGCACGAGGATCCAAGTTATGGAAAGATCCATTACCCAGAAGACCCCAGGTCCAGAGCATTCTGGATAACAGGTCCCCTACCTGTACCTTGTACTTTATCCCAACTAAGGTATAAATAATCCTTAATGGAAGCAAAACCAGCCTATTGGGTTTATTTAATGTTTACATGATTTTCTAGTAGATTTAAGGTATGATCCAAATTATGGAAAAGATTCGTTATCCCATACATGTAAATACAATTTATGGAATCTAAAAGGGTTATACTGCAAATGTCATTGCCATTAGCAGCACCTTATAATGCTCTGTATCAGTTGCCAACAGATACCATGAAATGTAGTCCCAAATCACATGGAATCAATGTGCACAGACCTTATACAACCAGTGAACAAAATGACATTTGTGTAACATCGCCAATCAATTCTTGCAATCTATGGCAAACATCAGTAGCATCTTCCATGCACCAAAGAGGGAATGTAATAAATGCCTGTAATAACCGCTGCTTACCCTGGTGGTCCAGTGGTGTGTCCTTTGACATGAGGGGGCGCCGGCCGTATGCGTCCTGTCCCTTCGGTGTCCAGTTCCTCTATGACGAACACGCTGTCACGCTTCCTGGTTTATGCACCTGCGTGATGATGTCATCGCACATTGGCACGAGTTTCAAAAAATATAAAAGGGGAATTCAGTGGTTAGCAAGTTGCCCGTTGGTTCAACTTAGCTTGTTCCTGGTGCTATTGCCTTGTGCTTCCTGCTATTCCTAATGAATCCTGATTGATCCTTAGTGTATTGACCTTTGCCTAACTACTCTGATCTCTCCAATCCTGATCCTAGTCTGTCTGTGACTACTCTGATCTCTCCAATCCTGATCCTAGTCTGTCTGTGACTACTCTGATCTCTCCAATCCTGATCCTAGTCTGTCTGTGACTACTCTGATCTCTCCAATCCTGATCCTAGTTTCTGTGACTACTCTGATCTCTCCAATCCTGATCCTAGTCTCTGTGACTACTCTGATCTCTCCAATCCTGATCCTAGTCTGTCTGTGACTACTCTGATCTCTCCAATCCTGATCCTAGCCTGTCTGTGACTACTCTGTTCTCTTCAATCCTGATCCTAGCCTGCCTGTGACTACTCTGTTCTCTCCAATCCTGATCCTAGCCTGTCTGTGACTACTCTGTTCTCTCCAATCCTGATCCTAGTCTGTCTGTGACTACTCTGATCTCTCCAATCCTGATCCTAGCCTGTCTGTGACTACTCTGTTCTCTTCAATCCTGATCCTAGCCTGCCTGTGACTACTCTGTTCTCTCCAATCCTGATCCTAGCCTGCCTGTGACTACTCTGTTCTCTCCAATCCTGACCATTTGCCTGTCCACCGACTATTCTACGCTCTCCTATCCTGATTCCGACCTGTCTAACATTTCTCTGCTTGTGCTGGCCCGGCCTGCCTGTTCCTGGTGGTGTTCTGATCTCTCCAATCCTGATCCTAGCCTGTCTGTGACTACTCTGTTCTCTTCGATCCTGATCCTAGCCTGCCTGTTACTACTCTGTTCTCTCCAATCCTGATCCTAGCCTGTCTGTGACTACTCTGTTCTCTCCAATCCTGATCCTAGTCTGTCTGTGACTACTCTGTTCTCTCCAATCCTGATCCTAGTCTGTCTGTGACTACTCTGATCTCTCCAATCCTGATCCTAGCCTGTCTGTGACTACTCTGTTCTCTTCAATCCTGATCCTAGTCTGTCTGTGACTACTCTGATCTCTCCAATCCTGATCCTAGCCTGTCTGTGACTACTCTGTTCTCTCCAATCCTGATCCTAGTCTGTCTGTGACTACTCTGATCTCTCCAATCCTGATCCTAGCCTGTCTGTGACTACTCTGTTCTTTTCAATCCTGATCCTAGCCTGCCTGTGACTACTCTGTTCTCTCCAATCCTGGCCATTTGCCTGTCCACCGACTATTCTACGCTCTCCTATCCTGATTCTGAAATGTCTAACATTTCTCTGCTTGTGCTGGCCCAGCCTGCCTGTTCCTGGTGGTGTTCTGATCGTGCCCCTTTGCTTGTCCAGAACCGTTAGCTTTGCTCCTCTCTCAAATAAGACCTGGCGGCATCCGATTAGCCGAGGACTCCTCCCAAGGTGAAAGGCGGCGGTTAGAGGACCAGGGAGCTTGGCTTGGGTTCTGGATATAGGGTGCCGACCGTGACAATGCCATAACATTTGCACACATTTGCTTAATAAACATTTGACACCTATTTGGGCTGCAAAGCACACAAATAGTTAAACTGTCCAGCTAGCATGGGTTACACTGCGACACACACAACAGGGTCAGGGCCTTCGCCATGTGGAAGTGTTCCCTCTATGGTGTAGTGCAACTACATCTCCCAGGCTACTGTGCAATAACAAAAGACTTGGGCACCAGGAGGTTCTTAATAAAACAGTAACAAGGTTTATTACTCTGCACGAGGCAAGTGACATCAGGTTTAATACTCACGCAGGAGTTGAGGCAACAGCATATAGAGAGGTCACACAGATCTGCAGGCAGCTCACCTAGAGCAGACACAGGCATTTCATGAGGAGGAGCCTCCATTAGACATTTGCAGAATTCACACACATTCCCTCCTGGAAGTTGTCAGGAAGCAGCTTGTACCCTACAGTCCCTCTTCACTGAGGTCCCTGACTGGAGGCAACACACAAAGCCTCTGGGAAGCTACTCCCTTACTGCAAATCCTTGTTGGAGCTTCAGCTGCTCTTTCTCTCTCACCTCTCTGCCTTTCTCTCCTAGAGAGACTATGACAAGTCTGCCCTAGTATATCTGTTCCTCATTCACGGGGTTACCTGGTCCCCGACTTGGACACATGACTTCTTCTGGGCCTTCTGTTCTCAGCCCCTCTGAGCACATCCAGCTGGAATCACATCCAGAGGCGAAAGAGGAAGAGGCCACTCCTTACACTCACTATAGTGCAGTGTAGCAGGAAGCTGTCACACCTCTCCTGGCAGATCACTCGAAGAAAAAGGTGGGGGCCTTAAAGCTGCAGGGTAGATTAACCCGTAGGGACCCCTACATTCATTTGCATTTTTGTAATGTAATATCCTACATTGTGAATTTGAATTGTGCGTAGTGTATTCTTAAGACATACATTTTCAGTCTGGCTCCAAATAGTTTTGTAACATAATATGGCACACAGCGGCACTGGCTTCTGTTACCTGCTCTTCAGCTCATATACGGGGGATCATTAACAGCCTGTCCCCTATGTTCCCCCGGCAGTGGGAAAACTGCCAGTCACAGCGTGGTCCCAAACACAGCCAACCAGAAATGCCGTTCAGAAACAGCTTGAGAGCAGAAGTACTGCTAATGGCCCTACACAGTCTTGTACAAACATCTCTCCAGCTAATGGAAAGTCATTGTGGGACCAACCATGGATATAGTCAGGGAAGAGCTAGTTAAATGTAGCCACTGTATAGAGCAAGAGTGTGAATGAGATGAAGAACAGCACAGGCAGGAGGGAGAGATCCACAGAACCCAAACAGGCAGTTAGAGATGGCAAATTAGTGTAGTTATAGGGGCACATTTACTTAGCTCGACTAAAGGAATAGAATAAAAAATAATTCAATCATCGAATTGGCTACTTCGACCTTCGACTTCGAATTGCACAAATCGAACTAAAAATCGTTCGACTATTCGACCGTTCGATAGTCGAAGTACTGTCTCTTTAAAAAAAACTTCGACCACCTACGTCGCCACCTAAAACCTACCGAGCATCAATGTTAGCCTATGGGGAAGGTCCCCATAGGCTTTCCTAGCTTTTTTTTATCGAAGGAAAATCGTTCGATTGATGGATTAAAATCCTTTGTATCATTCGATTCGAAGGATTTAATCGTTCGATCAAACGATTTTTCCTTCGATTGTATGAACGAAGGAAATGCAGTAAATCCTTTGACTTCGATATTCGAAGTCGAATGATTTTACTTCGACGGACGAATATCGAGGGTTAATTAACCCTCGATTTTCGACCCTTAGTAAATGTGCCCCATAGTGTCTGACTCAGGTACTAACAAAAGCCTTTAAATGCTTTCTTGTCTCCCTTTTTCTCATTATGTTGCCTCTTTCTTTGATATTTTGGAGGCTTGAAGTTGTTTTTAAAAGCATTTTTAGCTGCAGAGATGATTAGAATACACAACACCTTCCTATATTATTGTATAGTCACTTTATTGAACTAGTGCATTGGGCATTAGATTAGTAGACATCAGTAACCAAAAGGTATTCTAACTACAACCTTATTTTTCTATTGTCCCCTTTTAACATCCAGCTCTTTTAGTTACTTCCTTGTCTAGTTTGCCACCCATTTTGTTTTCCTCTCTCCGACTAGAAAGACCTCAAAGAGGTGTCTACTGGGCATGCTCACTGCCTCTTCTCCAATAGAAATCAGTGCTCATAAAGCACAAGGGGCCGAGCTGTGCACTAGACAAGGAAGTAACTACCGGTAATAGAACTACACTTGAAATGGCTGTAATAGAGAAAAGAAAAAGAAAAGAAAACATCTGAATTCATGAAAAATATATGTTACAGTGTTTTTAGGGGATTTTAAAAATAAATGCTTAATTATCCTTTAAAAAGCAGCTCCTCTGTCCCGAGTAGGGTTGCCATCCGGCCAGTATTTTACCGACCTAGCCAGTAAAACACCTGCCAAGGCCGGGGGCCAGTATTAAAAATTTATTGGCAAAGTAGTTGCCGTTAATTTGTAACCCTTAACAAAAGCCCTTGGCCCTCCGGTGGAAACGTACCTTTTCTTCACCTTCTGGCCATCACCCAACGTGACCCCACCCTCTTTTTGCTCTTTTTGTGTCACGTCCAGCCCCTTTAGTTACCGCTCCCACCACTGGCCAGTAAAATTTTTTGAAAAGGTGGCAACGCTAGTCCTGAGTCACATATTTAACACATATACTATATTAGTATGCACAAAATCCCTCATGTTTTTATTTCGAATCCTCCACAGAACTGGATCTATTTCACATATTAGAAATTTGAGATAAGTCAAAAAACTACATCATCTTTGTCACATTAATTCGTCCAGAGCTTTAAAGTCCTATGATTTTCTGTTGTGCCAAACTGAATCTAGACCTTAAAGATCCAAGAGAAAAAAAATGCTGGAATTTGGTGCAAACCCAATATATAGTTTAATACCCAATATAATCATTTTTCCTTTAATGTAATTAAATTCATTTTACAGTCAAAGCTCCTCATGTGTATATGTAACATATACTGGAAAAAAAAATCTGCTTTTTATTCCACTGACGTTCTTGAGTTAAATTTATATGTGCATGGGAATTTTTTGCCTGGACTTCTACCTTTATAAATATGCCAATAAGGTCCTTGCGATCATCAAAGCACTTGTAGATAATTACATTATACAGTATAACACAGGGAGGCTGATAAATCTTAAATATAACCTAGTAGGGATGTCGCGGACTGTTCGCCTGCGAACTTGTTTGCGCGAACATCAACTGTTCGCGTTCGCCGAATGTTCGCGAACGTCGCGCGACGTTCGCCAATTTGGGTTCGCCTTAGCTGGCGCTTTTTTTTGCCATTTCTCCCCCAGACCAGCAGATACATGGCAGCCAATCAGGAAGCTCTCCCTCCTGGACCACCCCCACACCCCCTGGACCACTCCCCTTCCATATATAAACTGAAGCCCTGCAGCGTTTTTTCATTCTGCCTGTGTGTGCTTGGAAGAGCTAGTGTAGGGAGAGAGCTGTTAGTGATTTGAGGGACAGTTGATAGTAAGTTTGCTGGCTAGTAATCTACTTGATACTGCTCTGTATTGTAGGGACAGAACTCTGCAGGGATTTGAGGGACATTTTAGGTTAGGTAGCTTTGCTGGCTAGTAATCTACCTTCTACTGCAGTGCTCTATATGTAGCTGCTGTGGGCACTGATCTCTTCTGATCTCATCTGCTGACTGCTGTAATAACCCAATAGTCCTTGTAAGGACTGCTTTTATTTTCTTTTTTGTTTTTTTACTTTGCTACTATAAGAGCCCAGTGCTATTAGTCTAGCTGTGTTGGGGAGTGGGACTGGTGTGCTACTGTGCTGCTCCTAGTAGTTCAGCACCAACCAGAGTAATTTTTTTTTTTTTAATATACATATATATTTTTTTTTATTTTACTTATCTTACTGTTCTTTAACGTGTCCAGTGCTGTTTGCTGTTCTTCATAGTAGTGCACCAATAGTAGTGCACTTGCAGGCATTATTTGCCCAGTGTGTTCTTCAAACAGCTGCCACCTAGCTGTGTGAGCTTGTTCACATTCTGTCTAAATATCAATAATAATACCGTCTCCAGAAACACCACCTGAGTGACGTTGTTCAAGCAGCAATAATATATTCCGTATCCACTGCTGTAGTGTATACGTTGACCTTGTAGGCATTGTTTGCCCAGTGTGTTCTTCAAACAACTGCCACCTAGCTGTGTGAGCTTTTTCACATTCTGTCTAAATATCAATAATAATACCGTCTCCAGAAACACCACCTGAGTGACGTAGTGTGATTTCTGCCCTTTACAGCACAAAACGCAGCGCTGTGTCAACAATGTATTTTTCAGATACATTTTTGCCCTTGATCCCCCTCTGGCATGCCACTGTCCAGGTTGTTGCACCCTTTAAACAACTTTAAAATCATTTTTCTGGCCAGAAATGTCTTTTCTAGCTTTTAAAATTCGCCTTCCCATTGAAGTCTATGGGGTTCACGACGTTCGCGAACCGTTCACATTTTTGACGCAAGTTCGCGAATATGTTCGCGAACATTTTTTCCGACGTTCGCTACATCCCTATAACCTAGAGCACAAACAGGAATGATTGGAGTGACCACTCTTAAGTGCTGCTTTTAGGGAATCCTATTGAAATACCTAATGGGGCAAAACTGTAAACCAACGAATAATGCCTTTCCAAGTGGTTAAGGAGCATTGCCCTTTAGCTTATAATAAAGCTGTTTGATGCCTAACAATAATGGTCCATGTTGCCCCTGAGAGCTAGACGTATACTTAAAGGATTATTATGACTTTAAATCAATTGTAACATACTCCCAAAAGGATTGTAACATTGACAAATATTGGCATTAAGAACCACCTTCTCTTCTTTTAATGATGCTCATTAGGCAAGGTGCTCTGCTTAAGAAGCCGTGATCAATAAGTTCATGAGTCAAACTGTATGGGATAAAGATCTCTGACATATACAGTTGTGTGATCTGTTATCCAGAATGCTCGGGACCTAGGGTCTTCTGGATAATGGATCTTTCCGTAATTTGGATCTTCATACCTTAAGCCAGTGATCCCCAACCAGTAGATTGTGAGCAACATGTTGCTCTCCAACCCTTTGGATGTTGCTCTCAGTGGCCTCAAAGCAGCTGCTTTTTTATGAATTCAAGGCTTGGAGGCAAGTTTTGGTTGTATAAAAACGAGGTGCACTGCCAAACAGAGCCTCAATGTAGGTTGACAATCCACATAGGGGCTATCAAATGGCCAATCACAGCACTTATTTGGCACCCCTGGTACTTTTTTCATGCTAGTGCTCCCCAACACTTTTTTCTTCTGAATGTTGCTCACGAGCTCAAAAGATTGGGGAACCCTGCCTTAAGCCTACTAGAAAATCATGTAAATATTAAACAAAACCAATAAGCAAGTTTTGCCTTCAATAAGGATTAATTATATCTCAGTTGGGGACTTGGGATCAAGTACAAGCAACTGTTATATTATTACAGAGAAAAAGGAAATTATAAAATTTGGATTATTTGTTTGAAATGGAGTCTATTAGGTATTTCGGAGCTTTTTGGATAACGGGTTTCTGGATAACGGATCCCATACCTGTATATGAGTGGGATGGTCATGTAAAGCGTATGTAAATAAGATCCTGTAAACGATTACAACCACTATTTCACATGGCGCAGACTATAAATGGTTGATTGCTTGGATTAACATATTTTCAATGTGAGATAAAGTTTTGTAAATGACCCTGGTCCAACCAATTAGAATTCAAACCCTTTAATTATAATTGGGGTCTGACACACGTCAGTATACAAATTATTTAAAACAAATTACCATTTCACACCGGATACTTATTCAGCATATACAGGATCTCTCAATTATTCTCTATTTTTTATAATTCAAAAAATATTTAATACAGAATAATTGAGAAATTTCTGCTGAATAAATATCCTGTGTTAAGTGGTAATTTGATACACAGGGGGGGTTCTTTTTCTCAAAAGTTGTTTTACATATTTTCAGTGTGTCTCTCCATGGGTTGGTTTGTAACCTCTAGACTAGCACTACTCATATAATCTATGTTCCATCTACCTTTGCTTTTATTGAGTTTACCATGTTCACAAGAATTTTCAGGCTCAACAAATCACATACTAGATAGCAGCTAATCAGTAAGGAGGAAAAAAACTTTGGTAATACTGGTAAATTCTTCTGAAATTTGTCTACTGCTGATATTTTAAAGTATTAATGCTGATGCAGAGATATAGCTGAAGTCACCACATATTCTAACTGGTATTTATTGGCTATTTAGTTGAGGAAGTTCATGAAAGCCACTGTGTTTGTCTTAATGCCTACTGTAAGTTGAGAGTAAATTTTGTTGTCCCTCTTGGTATTTATTGGTTTTGATTATAAAAAATGCCTTACCCTTTAAACAAAACAGGTAGTGATGGGCGAATAAATTCGGCAGGCACGAATTCACGGCAAATTTCCACGTTTCCACATTTCCACAACTGCTTAGATGTGTCAAAAAAATTTGGGCGGACGGCCATTGACTTAGCCAAAATAGGCGCGTATATAACAATTGCCGCGGGTATCGAAATTAGAGCGCAACAAAATAATTTTTGACTTCAATGCGTTTCATGAATTTTTCAGGACAAATTCGCCCATCACTAAAAGCAGGGATTGTTTGTCCATATATTGCAAACTACGTCAAAGTCATCCCTAGTTTGGCCAGTCCTATATTGATAATGGGTTGAGTGCAGAGGACCTCTTGTATTTGTCTATATTTATTGGTTTTGATGACTAATCTCAACTTCTCATGTTATACTTTAAGATACCCCAACTGAATATGTTAGAATATGTGATACTGGGCCTCATCAACACTTATCAACACTGGGTCCATGGGCAGTAACCCATAGCAACCAATCAGTGATTTGCAAATTTGTCCAGAGTTGATAAAAGACCTCACCCGCTCATGTAAACATTATGCCCTTGGACCAAACTGGTGACTGTTGGCCTTCAGGTAAAGCTGTTGTCTATTAGTTTGGTCTATCAGTTTGGTCTTCCACATGGATTACCAATCATTTGTGCCAATGACCCAAACAAACAGATCTGAAAGGAGGTTCGAGGGAGCAATTCCTTATTTCTGCTGATCCTCAGCTAGATATTGGTCAAGCAGACCAGATAAGTAACTGACTCCTTTTTTTTCCAAGGCCCAAGTCACTAGCTAAAAAATATTAAAACCTTTAGTAAAATTTTGATCTAGGGATTGGTCCATCATGTAGTTTTAGGCAGGATATTCAAGGTGATAAACATCTTGTATGAGCCAAATCAGAGGCTTGACATCAAAGCAGCTGAAGCTACCCATTGATTGGCACCTCTGTGTAATCAGACCAAGAAACAAACATTGTATCTTTTATTAAATTTTCAATGGATGATGGGATTTATGCAGGGTCAGACGGGGAAAACACCCAGTGGGCGCCAGCCATCTTGGCTCTGCCACCTAGACCTGCTCTCCTGCCTGAAAATACCTGTGCTCCCTGACCTCCCCTCATACCAATCAATAGGAAAAAAGCAGGTGGAGTCAGGGGGGAGGCGGGTAGAGGGGGTTTGGAAACCGTTGCAGCTGGCTTGGGGGACCCATGGAGTTGGTAGGGGGCCCCGGGGAGGTGTGTGCAGGCCCCTGATGCAGCAGCCCCAGTGGAACCGACCCCTCCCCCCCAGTCTGACACTGGATTTTTGGTTCAAGGACAGCGTGATATCCCCTGTAACATTAACCTGAGCCCTTCCTCCAGCCAAAATACATTTTCTTACAAAAAAACATTGCTTTTACCTGAGGTAGCATTTAAAGGGTTGTTCACCTTTGAGTTAACTTTTAGTATGATATAGAGAGAGTGATATTTTGAGAAAATGTACAACTGGTTTTCATTTTTATTAATTGTAGTTTTTGAGTTATTTCAATTATTTCATTAATTTTTATTCAGCAGCTATCCAGTTTGCTGTGTCAGCAATGTGGTTGCTAGGGTCCAATTTACCCTAGAAACCATGCATCGATTTGAATGACAATATGGAATATTAATAGGCGAGGGTCGGAACAGAAAGATGAGTAATAAAAAGTAGCAATAACAATACATGTGTAGCTTTAGAAAGGATTCGTTTTTAGAGGGGGTCAGTGACCCCTTTTTGAGAGCTAAAAAAAGTCAGGAGAAGATAATTCATAAACTATAAAAAATAAATAATGAAGACCAATTGATAGGTTGCTTAGAATTCGTCATTCTATAACATACTAAGAGTTAACCTGAAGGTGAACCATCCCTTTAAGATAAATGCAATCTGTCTACTTTAGCGTCATGTATGGGGGTTATAAAAAATAAACGTTTGTTGTTCTTAGCAGCAAAGGAAAGCAGAGGCAGCTGTTTGATTTAGAAAAAGAAGGAAGAATGCCCTTAGAATATGTAATTCTGAAATAATTTGATATTGCCTGTTTGTGTTCCATCAGTTGACTCTCAGTACAACAGGGAGGCATTCACCTATTACATTATGCAGCTGGAAAATGAGATAATCAGGCCACTCACTGTAACATATGGACCAGGCATGGAAATCCCATCCCATCTCTCATTCTCAGGCTCTTCTTAGTTATGTAATTCTAATACTATAGTGTATAGTTCCCTTCTGGTCTCCTATATTAAATATATAATAGCACAGACTCCCGTTCTGCCTTTTTATTCACAGCAAAGAATGTGCAGTCAGAAACAGGAAAAAAATTTTGCAATGCGAAAATGGTTGCCTCTGCACGAACACATTTTCCTTTGTGCGTATTTATTTTTGCAAACCTGGAAAATGCTTAGCGAACACTTTCGACTGTAGAAGAAAGATTGCGAATTGTATTGATTGCCTCAGTGAACAGTGTATGTACAGTAACATAGTAACATAGTAAGTTAGGTTGAAAAAATACACATGTCCATCGAGTTCAACCTTAAAGGAGAAACAAACCCTTAATTAAGAAAATCCCTACCCCCCTACCCTACATAGCCCCCCTCCCTCCTGCCTAGCTGCCCCCCCCCATTCCGAGCAAATGCCCCTAACTCTTTACTTACCCTTCTGGCTGGGGGAGGGGTCTATGTAGGGTAAGGGGGTAGTGTTTTTTTATTAAGGGTTTGTTTCTCCTTTAACTCTGTAAAAAAATTCCTTCCTGACTCCAAGATGCAATGGGACCAGTCCCTGGATCAACTTGTACTATGAGCTATTTCCCATAACCCTGTATTCTCTCACTTGCTAAACACCATCCAACCCCTTCTTATACCTATCTAATGTATCAGCCTGTACCACTGATTCAGGGAGACAATTCCACATCTTCACAGCTCTCACTGTAACAAACCCCTTCCCAATATTTAGGCGGAACCTCTTTTCTTCTAATCGGAATGGGTGACCTTGTGTCAGCTGGAAAGACCTACTGGTAAATAAATCATTAGAGAGATTATTATATGATCCCCTTATATATTTATACATAGTTATCATATCCCCCCTTATTATGTAATAAAAACATCTTACCGAAAAAGTTATGTTTCCTCCAAAAGGGAAACTATTGTGTAAATGAAAATGTATTGTAAGCATCATCATGCTAACATAAAAAACCTGAATACAACTCTGAATATAATAATTAAAGGGGTTCTGGGGTGGCTCAGCCCCCCCCCGCCCCGCACATATCTTTTTATTGTTGCAGCCACGGTGGGTCCAGGTAGGGAGGATTGGGCTCATAAAGGCCGGGGCCCACCGGGTTTTTTCCCAGTGTCCCGCCATCCCAGTCCTACCCTGAGTACACTTTTAGTGTTATAGAATGGTTAAGCAACTTTTCCCTTGGTCTTCATTTTCTCATTTTTATAGTTTCTGAATAATTAGCTTTTTTATTCTGACTGTTTCCTGCTTTCCATCTAAGAAACAAATGCTCTGTAAGGCTACAAATGTATTGTTATTTCTACTTTTTATTACTCATCTTTCTATTCTGACTCTCTCCTATTCATATTCCAGTCTATTATTCCAATCAGTGCATGGTTGCTAGGGTAACTTGGACCCTAGCAACCAGATGGCTGAAATTACAATCTGGAGAGCTGCTGAATAAAAAGCTACAAATCTCAAAAACCACAAATAATAAAACATGAAAAACAATGGCAAATTGTCTCAGAATATCACTCTCTACATCATAATAAAAGTTAATTTAAAGGCGAACAACCCCTTTAAATAAGCCCAATTGGCTGGTTTTGCTTCCAATAAGGATTAATGATATCTTAGTTGGGATCAAGTACAAGTTACTGTTTTATTATTACAGAGAAAAAGGAAATATGTTTTAAAATTTTGAATTACTTGATTAAAATGGAGTCTACAGTAGATGACCTTTCTGGCTTCCTGGATAATGGGTTTCTGGATAAAGGATCCCATACCTGTAGTAGTTCCAGGGTTCCCTCATAGTGCTACATCAATGAAAGGATCAAATGTAAGTAAATTCTATCTGATTCACAAATGAACACTCACACAATTGCATTTGTTTTGACATATTGGACACAACTGTGGCAGACGCAATGCTGTGCATGAATACTGATGGGGGGATCAAAATGCTGCATTCTGGGTAAACACTGCAAATTATGTCCAATATTGCACTTTGCACTATGTGCCTCTGTAAATATGTTCCTGTCTCTGTTCCAGACAGACCTGTTCTTGACATTACCAGGGATGTGAACTGCTGTGCATGACTCCCTCCGCAGTCAGTGATGCCCTTCCAGCAACGTATTTGCTCTAGCAAGCTTGTCCTAACTGTAATTGTCTTCTTAACTGATTAGACATTTCCCACTGGTTGCCAATGGCATGTGAATGGCACAGTAATTAATGCAATGTTGTACATTTCCCACTAATTAGTTATTATATTTAGCTGATGGTGACACGCGCCAGATAGGGGTTTTTTCTCTGAAGTCAATCAGAGGAATTTATAGCTGGAGTGTATTATAATGTCTTAATATGGGAAATGTACTGTAGCTTTACTTGTGTGATCTCTATTAGTACCGTTCTCCTGAGAGTTGGGGCTCGGGGGTATGACTGTCAGGTGCATAAGTGGACACAGCATGATAGGCTAAGGGTCCCTGAGTGGATTGATTGGGAGGCTAAGGGTCCCTGAGTCAATGGTATGGGAGGGGATCCTGAATTCTGGAGGGTCACTGAGTGAATGGCATCAAAGAGTAAGGGTCCCTGAATTCTGGAGGGTCCCTGAGTGAATGGCATGGGAAGGTAAGGGTCCTTGAATTTTGGAGGGTCCCTGATTGAATGGCATGGGAGAGTAAGGGTCACTGAATTCTGGAGGGTCTCTGGGTTAATGGTATGGGAGTTTAAGGGTCCCTGAATTCTGGAGGGTCCCTGCATGAATGGCATGGGAGGGTAAGGGTCCCTGAGTGAATGGTATGGGAGGGGAAGGGATCCTGAATTCTGGAGGGTCACTGAGTGAATGGCATGGGAGGGTAAGGGTCCCTGAATTCTGGAGGGTCCCTGAGTGAATGGCATGGGAGGCTAAGGGTCCCTGAATTCTGGAGGATCCCTGAATAAATGGTATGGGGGGGAAGGGACCCTGAATTCTGGAGGGTCCCTGAGTGAATGGTATGGGAGGCTAAGGGTGCCTGAATACTGGAGGGTCCCTGAGTGAATGGTACGGGAGGGGAAGGGACCCTGAATTCTGGAGGGTCCCTGAATGAATGGTACAGGAGGGGAAGGGAACCTGAATTCTGAAGGGTCCCTGAGTAAATGGCATCGGAGGGTAAGGGTCCCTGAATTCTGGAGGGTCCCTGAGTGAATGGCATGGGAGGGTAAGGGTCCTTGAATATTGGAGGGTCCCTGAGTGAATGGCATGGGAGAGTAAGGGTTGCTGAATTCTGGAGGGTCTCTGGGTTAATGGTATGGGAGTTTAAGGGTCCCTGAATTCTGGAGGGTCCCTGCGTGAATGGCATGGGAGGGTAAGGGTCCCTGAATTCTGGAGGGTCCCTGAGTGAATGGCATGGGAGGGAAAGGGATCCTGAATTCTGGAGGGTCACTGAGTTAATGGCATGGGAGGGTAAGGGTCCCTGAATTCTGGAGGGTCCCTGAGTGAATGGCATGGGAGGCTAAGGGTCCCTGAATTCTGGAGGGTCCCTGAGTGAATGGCATGGGAGGCTAGGGGTCCCTGAATACTGGAGGGTCCCTGAGTGAATGGCATGGGAGGGGAAGGGACCCTGAATTCTGGAGGGTCCCTGAATGAATGGTATGGGAGGGTAAGGGACCCTGAATTCTGGAGGGTCCCTGAGTGAATGGCATGGGAGCGTAAGGGTCCCTGAATTTTGGAGGGTCCCTGAGTGAATGGCATGGGAGAGTAAGGGTCGCGGAATTCTGTAGGGTCTCTGGGTTAATGATATGGGGGTTTAAGGGTCCCTGAATTCTGGAGGGTCCCTGCGTGAATGGCATGGGAGGGTAAGGGTCCCTGAATTCTGGAGGGTCCCTGAGTGAATGGCATGGGAGGCTAAGGGTCCCTGAATTCTGGAGGGTCCTTGAGTGAATGGCATGGGAGGCTAAGGGTCCCTGAATTCTAGAGGGTCCTTGAATGAATGATATGGCAGGGTAAGGGTTCCTGAATTCTAGAGGGTCCCTGAATGAATGGTACGGGAGGGAAAGGGACCCTGAATTCTGGAGGGTCCCCGAGTCAATGGTATGGGAGGCTAAGGGTCCCTGAATTCTGGAGGGTCCCTGAGTGAATGGTATGGGAGGGTAAGGGATCCTGAATTCTGGAGGGTCCCAAAATAAAAATGGCATGGTAGGCTAAGAGTCCCTGAATTCTGGAAGGTGCCTGAATGAATGGTATGGGAGGGGAATGGAAGGGACCCTGACTTCTGGAGGGTCCCTGAGTGATAGCATGGGAGGGTAAGGGTCCAATTAAGTAGTAGGAACTGAGAGAAAGCAATCAAAGCAGAGTTTACTGCTAAGTAGTTTATTCACACAACATGTTTCGGGGTGCAAGCCTCAACTGAGGGTAAGGGCAAGTAAATGGCATGGGAGGGTTAAGGTCCCTGAATTGTGGAGGATCCCTGAATGAATAGTATGGGAGGGGAGGGGACCCTGACTTCTGGCGGGTCCCTGAGTGAAAGGCATGGGAGGGTAAGGGTCGCTGAATTCTGGAGGGTCCTTGGGTTAATGGTATTGGAGGGTAATGGTCCCTGATTTCGGGAGGGTCCCTGAGTGAATAGCATGGGAGGGTCAGTACCCTGAATTCTAGAGGGTCCCTGACTGAATGGCATGGGAGGGTCAGTGCCCTGAATTCTGGAGGGTCCATGAGTGAATGGTATAGGAGGATAAGGGTCCCTGAATTCTGGCGGGTCCCTGAGCACCCTTGGGGAGGTTGCACAACATGATAGTTCATAAATATTAGGGTTTATAGAAAAGATTCCCTATAAATAAAAACAGACCTGCTGGAACACTGAGAGAAGGTTTGCATGTGCTTGTCCCCATCCGAATTCAAACCAGTTACTATATAATGTCACACTCTGCTGCCGACCCACTTATGAAAATGAACTCTGCAAGAATGGTTGACTAGCAAAGGGAGACAGAACTATTAAATGATACAGAGTTCATTATCTCCTGCAGTCCCAATTCCAAGCCATAGGTTTTAAAAAAATAAGCATTGCAGAGGAGATATTGATCTTTCAGTTGTGTAGCTGCAAATTATTGACCGAAATTCCGGCAAAAATTTTTTTTTATAAAATACTTCCTATTTGGTTAGAATTAACAGTTTTAAACATACTCAATAGCAGAAATGGAATGCATTCAAATTAAATTTAAAGGAGTGGTTCACCTTTAAGTTAACTTTTAGCATGACATTGAATGGCCAGTTCTAAGCAACTTTTCAATTGGTTTTATTTATGTTTATTGTTTTTTTTATTTATTTGCCTTCTTCTTCTGACTCTTTCCAGCTTTCAAATGGGGGTCACTGACCACAACTAACAACAAATACTCTGTAAGGCTACAAATCTATTGCTATTGCTACTTTTTATGACTCATCTTTGCATTCAAGTCCTCGACTATTCATATTCCAGTCTCTTATTCAAATCAATGGTTGCTAGGGTAATTTGGACCCTTTGGACCCAGTTTGCTGAAATCGCAAACTGGAGAGCTGCTGAATAAAAAGTTAAATAACGCAAAAAACACAACTTATAAAGAAATAAACCAATTGCAAATTGTTTCAGATTAGCATTCTCTACATTATACTTAAAGTTAACTCAAAAGTGAGCAACCCCTTTATAGAGGGGGGCTTTCCTATTTATAACTATGCTAAATAATTGTATGGGAGCCCCCTTGATCTCAGGTCAGGTCTTCAGCTGGAAAACTCAGCTATAAATAAAGAAGCTATAAAATATAACCAGAGTCAGACTGGGCCACAGCGATAATGGAAAAAATCCTGGTAGTAGAGTCTTGCAGCGGGTCGGGTACACCCGCAAAAACCTGCGGTACCCTGCAGGTTGCAGGTAGAAGTTTCGGGAGCGGGTATAGACATGGGTCGGAGGTTCTCCAGGTTTGCAGATCTCAGGTCTTCTCAATAGCAAGTTTTACTCCTTTTATTCTGATCACGCCTACTTCTAATGACAGCACTTCCAGTTGGGTCAGGTTGGGTCAGGTCGGGTAGCTGGTCCAAGAGGGTAAGTATGCGGGTTGCGGGTCCGAGTGCGGGTTTCTGGTCGGGTTTAAAAAATTGGTTCCACGCAGGACTCTACCTGGTAGACCATGGTCCTGGAGGGCTGAATCCAAACAAATGTAGTGTGGACTCGCACACCCTATTTGAAAGTGAACACAGATGAGCCGGGTGCACACGGGTGGGGGCTCGGCCACCTCCCAACAAGTCTGTAGAAAAAAACCACGTGGCACCCAGGTCTATATAAATATTTGAAATATTCATATAGACCTGGGTGCCACGTGGTTTTTTCTACAGACCTGGTGGGCTGGCCCATTAATAAGATTTGCAGCCACCTAATGCCACTGATAGGACACCACCCCAACAGTCTTCCTTTGTAGCCCATTTCTCCTATAATAATCCCTGATGATGTCACTGCCTGGACCTGGGGTCTATAAGGTCAGATTCTCTGATAGGTCACAAGTGCCCTAGTCCAACCCGGAATATAACATTCCTTAATTAATCCATACACATTTTCCCTTGTATTTCTAAAATACATACTGCATAAAGCTTTCCAAAGTATTTATACATAAATATATTATTTTCACAGTAGAATAACCTGCTATGGTAATGGCTGGAGACATCCTGCAAACAGCCTAATTATCTAATGATTAAAAGGAGAGAGACACAAGACAATGTGCTAAAGGTCAGCACAGAATTCATTAATTCTTACTTTGACGCCTATCAAGCATATCTCCTGGCCAAATGTTTTGCCTTTATAAAAGTTACTCCCGAAAGTTTAGGGAAGAGCAAGTGTAGAGAGAAGGTGAAAGGCAACATCTGCTTGCAGTCGAATAGAGAAACCAGTCGGGCATAACAGTAATTAAGAAAGGGAATACTTTGCAAGCATAATGGAAAAAGAGAAGGTCTATGTTGAGCCTATAAAATAGTTTTAACAAAGACTACAGAGGCAGCCATGCTTATCACATAAGAACTTTGTGTTTTCTTGAGCTATCACATTCTTGTTATAACCGTGAACGCAGAGAGCAGAGATGTGAAACTACACTGGTAATGGAAAAAACTATGAAGGGAGACTGTCAAGGTTGGGGTTGTTTTCGCTGCAGAACAGTGTTTGGGAAGGGACATGATTACTCTTTACAAGTACATTAGAGGGCATTATTGCCAGATAGTGGGGAACCTTTTTTTCTGTAGAAAAAAATCAAAGCAATAGAGGCCACCCCTTTAGACTTGGGGAACAAAATTTTCATTGGAAGCAGTATAGATGGTTCTTCACAATGAGGACAGTGAGGTTGTGGAATGCCCAATGATCTTGTGATGGCTGATTCTAATAATGCCTTTAAGAGGGACTTGAATGATTCTTGAATAAGCATAATATTTAAGATATATTTGGGGGAATGTAATTAAAGTCGCAAAGAGCAAAACAATTCGGACCAATAAGACTAAGAATCCATATCTCGTTATATTGTTCGTTAAACTGTTATTGCATTGTGAATTTTAATTTACGCATTGCAAATTTAATTTAATTACAAAGGTGTCGTAATCTTTTGGAGCAAACATAACGACTTTTTAAGTAAGAAGTTTTATTACATTTACTGCATTTGGCACAAACTATAAAATTCGGAAATGATTGGTTGCTAAACAGTTTCCGGGTTCGCAAAAGCTATGTTAAATTCGCGCAACGCAAAATTTCTTCGCGCAAAGGCATAACTTTTCACATTACGAATAGTTTTTCCGTTAAGTCTCAGGTTTACAGATAAGAAGGAGCTCATAGAAATAAAATTGATTAAACACTCCCCAAAAATTACTCTAGAGAGCAAAAAAAGGTAGGATCAGGTGTAAAATTAAGTCATTTTTATTGCATTGTTATGAACTGTACAGTACAGGTATGAGATTCGTTATCCAGAAACCCGTAATTCAGAAAGCAAATTCTGGAAAGGTCATCTTCCATAGACTCTATTTTATCCATGTAATTCATATTTTTCATTCATATTTCTAACAGTTCAAAAGTGAACAACCCCTTTAAGCTGTTCTATCTGGTAAATTAAAGGGGAACATAACTTTTCTATGTTCTTCTCTAACACAAATGACCATTAGCTGAGAGATATCATATGAATGGACCATTATACTACCAATGCATTAATTTATGTATCAACTCTCAAGCTCCCTGCATATGAAATAAATCTCTAGGGGAAGACTCACTAGAATTATTATGAACTGTCATCAGCCTGTAGGAAATTATAAAGTTCTCAACGTGGCAAAGACAAGAATATACATATGAAACAAAGCTGTGTATAAAAGGAATTGAATGTGTTGACTGTATTACAAGAGGAAGTTATTTTGGCAGCTCTACTGCCTCCAGGGATAACACGTTCCTTACTCAACTCATTTATTGATTCTGTGTATATTTTCTTAATGCCAGAACCTTTAAAGAACCAGAAATATTTGTCAGGCATTTCAATGTCTTTAATAAAAACGACCGGAAAGCTGATGGATGAGGTTGTATAAAACCAATATTTTCAAAAGTGCCTGAAGGACGTTTGTTGGAAAAACAAAAACAGCAAACTGTATCTTGATGTGAGATTGCAAAAAGATTCCTGGAGAAAGCTATAGATGGAAGAGGGAGACCCTTGGTTCATCTAGAAAGGTCTACTGGCCAATAAGGCCTAAGAGATGTCTCCTATAGACCTACTCAAGGGTACAGTTCATCTTAATGTAGGTAATTGTTGTTTATAGGGTTGCCATCTGTCCGGTTTTGAAGGGCTGCCCCGGTCAAAATTAGGAAAAACGGACAGGATTCCCAATGATTGACATGGCGGTCTGCCAATCACTGCGTCATAGCCACGCCCCAATGCCACAGCCCCTCCCCTCTGCGTCACGACCCCGGCGCCTCTGCGTCACTGCCCCGCCCCCGGTCCGGTCTCCACCAGCAGAAAAGGTGGCAACCCTAGCTGTTAATGAGTTGCCAGATGAATAGTAATTGGTAGTAACGCTATTGAGACGAGGGAGGAAGAAGAAAAGATCATTAAGGGGGCATGGGTGTAACATACAGAGGAATCAGGAGTGTAGATTGACCAGTCAGGCCCTAATTATTGAGCAGCTTCATTATATATGTACAACAGTTCAACTAACTAATATTTTGGGACCTTCATTTCAATTTGCTGTGGGGCCCAGTAACATCTAATCATGGCACTGGCAGAAGGGAAGAAGGAAATTAAGGTATTGAGCTATTCCTGGTGAGCCCACACTGGGAAAGCAGAAAATAGATTAATACTGAGAGTATTTTTTATTCTTATCAGTAGAAGTACAGGTATGGGTTCCAATATCCAGAAACCCATTATCCAGAAAGCTCAGAATTACAGCAAGGCTGACTCCCATAGACTCCATTTTATCCAAATAATCCAAATTTTTAAAAAATGTTCTCTGTAATAATAAAACAATATCTTGTACTTGATCCAAACTAAAACATAATTAATCCTAATTGGAAGCAAATCCAGGTTATTGGGTTTATTTATTGTTTACATGATTTTCTTGTAGACTTAAGGTATGAAGATCCAAATTACGAAAAGATTAATGCCCTGGTCCCGAGCATTCTTGAAAACAGGTCCCATACCTGTAGTAGTAGCAGTAGGAGTAAGAGTAGTATTTGGTAGGTGCACTTTATTCAGATTCTCAAACTAGGGAGTCCTTGGGGTACAAGGTGCTGCAGAACCATGTACATAAGGCAGGTGTTAAGTACAGGGCACCCTGGAATACCACTTTAGCTGTATCTTTAATAACAGAGCAAATTAGGTTGAAAAAAAGACACACCTCCATCAAGTTCAACCTTTTAAGTCTATATATAACCTGCCTAATTGCTAGTTTATTCAGAGGAAGGGAACAAAAAAAAAACATTTGAAGCCTCTCCAATTTGCCTCAGAGGGGAAAAAATTCCTTCCTGACTCCAAGATGCAATGGGACCAGTCCCTGGATCAACTTGTACTATGAGCTATCTCCCATATCCCTGTATTCCCTCACTTGCTAAACACCATCCAACCCCTTCTTATACCTATCTAATGTATCAGCCTGTACCACTGATTCCGGGAGACAATTCCACATCTTCACAGCTCTCACTGTAACAAACCCCTTCCCAATATTTAGCTGGAGCCTCCTTCTAATCGCGCTTAGGTGCCCAGTGGTGATGCGCTCAGAGTGCTTCAGTTCATACGTGTCTAGCGAGTATGCGCCCAGCGTGTTCCAGTTTGGCACAGCTACACTTGGTACATTCTAGTAATTAGAGAAAGGCGCCTGTGTCTGGTTGATGCTAATGATGCATCTATTCCATGTCCATTTGTTCCTCGTCTTGTCAATCAAGCCTACCCTCTCTCCCATTGGCCCCTTGCTCCTTAAATAGCATCTTTCCATTTCCTTTCTTGCCCAAGCTGGATTCTGCTTATTCAGTTTCTGCTGAAGCTTTGTTCGTGATTGCTACTCTGGTTTTTGACTTCTGCCTGCCTTTTGACTCTGATCCTGCCTTAACCTTGTCCGTGTTTGTTATTCTGGTTTCAACTCCCGCCTGACCTCCGACTCTAATCCCCGCTGCCTGTCCCGAACCTTGCCTAGCCTTGATTCCGCCTACTCCTTGTCTGTACTGTGAGTATCCTTGATGTGTTCTTGTTCCCTTTTGATTCTGCAGTAGAAAGTCCGGGGCCCCAAAAGGGTCTTGGTGAAGACCAGGGTCGTCAGGGGTGACCTTGTTCACTGAAAGGTGCTTCCTAGCGGTCTCCTTGGGTTCCTAGTTAGCTAGCATTACAGCCCCTTTTAATACAAGACCTTTGTTTGCCCTTGCAGCACAATAGGCAGAACACTTACCTACATAATAATAACATGACATTTTAATACATAACTTGCATTATAATATAAAAATAGATCAGTCCATAAAAGGTAATATTAAGGTGAATATCCACTAGGGATTTATGGGCGTGTGTGTATATGTGTGTGCACTCATAAATCTTTCAAATTGTCTTATATTTATCATGCAGAAATGTACAAGTACCCTGTAGTGCCAAGCAGGGTTCTGTCCATTAATGAGGATTTGTAATTAATGGGTATAATCAAGCACATTGGGGAAAAAACACAAAATAAATAAAATCATTTGTATTTTTTACTGTATTACCAGTCCTTAAAATAACTGAGTCTCATCTATTTTATTTAAATATTGGAAAGTCTGCTCCATCATAAGAAGATTATGTTTCCCCTTTATTCTGTTCTTCCTATGGATGGTCCCTGCCAGCTCTGTGGGGCTGAACATAAGCTCCAGACATAAGGGAAAGTGCTTTACAGCGGAACAAATAACATTGGCAGCATTCTGCTTTCACCACTAAATCACAAACCACTTTCCCCATAGCATGAAATGGAAAGCGCATGGTTTTCTCTCTGTATTAACATCTGTTCTATTTCCACCCACATATACAGATATATTGCCTTACTGCCATGCACAGAATTTAGCCTGTAAGTGAGTATTTATTCATTTGTTCATACTGACCCATTATGACTCAACTACAAACATGGCGGCAAGGCAAAAATGTTGGCATTTTTTGCCAGTACAAATGCAGGTCCCTATTTATTGTGCTCACAACGTGCTGGAAGAAAGGTTTGGTGTTGTTGAACTGTAACTTTCAACATATATACCTTGGGGGTTATTTATCCAAGTCCAAATTTATCTCAATATTTTCAGCTACAAACTGCGATCAAATCCGCTCGGGTTTGTTACGCTTATTTATTACATTTTCCCTAAAATTTGATATGTGGAAAAAAAAATCAGATTTTCATGTTTTTTTCTGACTTTTCATTAGTTTTTCACAAATTTTTTAGATTTTTCATCCAATTTTTGCCCGAAAACTCCAAAAACTTCAGGGGATTGCACGAAACCCAGGGCACATCAAAAAAATCATTGGGACTTCTCCCATTGACTTATATGCAACCTCGACAGGTCTGAGATGCCGGATTTTCAGATTCTGACTTTTCCATCCTCGGGGTTTAATAAATTCGGAAAAACTTTGATTTTATAAAAAAAAAAAATGGTGATTTTTGCATTCAGAGTTTAGAAAATAATCCCCTTATGTAGAAAGGATTAGGCACCAGAGGTTCATAATCACCTATACCCATAGGGAGTAATATTGATGTGAAGGTTGTGATTCCCACCAGTAAGGAGACATCTCTGGGAAGTGGTTCAACTCCAATGGAAGCCTCTCAGAAAAGAATGGTCCTTGACTACCATTACCTTTATCTCATGCACATGGTCCCTACTCCCCAACTTTTTTACGGTTTTTAGGGCACAATGCTTGATAATGGAGCTTTATACTTGAGGCTCCAAGCACATCTATCCGTGGTACAGGTATGGGACCTGTTATCCAGAATGCTCAGAACCTGGGGTTTTCCGGATAACAGATCTTTCCAAAATTTGGATCTTCATACCTTAAATCTACTAGAAAATCATGTAAACATTTAATAAACACAATAGATAATTATATCTTAGTTGGGATAATATACAAGCTACTGATTTATTACTACAGAGAAAAAGGAAATCATTTTAAAAAATTTGGATTATTTGGACTAAATGGAGTTTATCGGAGACAGCCTTTCCCTAATTCGGAGCTTTCTGGTTAATGAATCCTATACCTGTACATGGTGGAGACCAAAGCGCATCCGTTTCAGCTTCCTCTGAGGCATATGTTCCCTCTCCTCATATAAACGAAAGACAGAAGGCTAGTCACACTACCCCTGATCCAACTGGAAAACCTCCCTCAAGTTTCCTCAAGAGGATGGGTATGATGAATTTAGTGGAAGAGACAAACTGCACTTGTATTTAAGTTAGTCTGGAAGTGGTTGCCTTAGTGAACAACATGGGGTGGATTTATGGATTTATGGGTGGTAAAGGAATGATGATTTACAGGTATTAGGAAGCACCTGGTTTAACAACCCTTGACTAGACTTAAAGTACAACCTGAAGTTCAAACTTTTATCCAAAGGTCTGAAGTTGTGTACTGTTTGCCTTGGGGGCAGGGGGTGGGGTTATGCTCATCTCTGAAATGGTAAGAGGGCCAGTGTGTAATAAATCTTCTCTGGAGGATTTTTTCTTTGTTTAAGAGAGTGATGGTTTCTTTAAGAGACTAACTTTAACACCCATTATCCAGAAATTACCGAATTACGGAAGATCCAAACTATGGGAAGATCCGTTATCCGGAACCACAGGTCCCGTGCATTCTGGATAACAGGTCCCTTTCCTGTACTAAAAATCAATTATATTTTTTTCTTAGCACCCAGCCCTTTCTTGAAATTATTTAAAATGTATCTGCCAGTACAACCTCTTCAGAGAGAGAACCTGACGACTGGGCTGTAAAACTCCATTTTAATATCTTAAGATGGAACCACTTTTCATTTAATTTCAGTGGACAGCCTTGTGTTACTTGAATAAAGCTGCTGGTGGGTAAAAACTCGAGAGAGCTGAAAAACCTCTTGATAAAGGAAGCTAGGACCCAGGATGGATGGCTAAGGAGGGAGGAGTGTGGACCCAGGACTGATGGCTGAGGAGTGAGGACCCAGGTCAGGTGGCTGAGGAGGGAGGCATGAGGAGCAGGACCTGACAGTTGAGAAGGGAGGAGCAAGGTGTGACATCTGCTTTGAGGAGGGGTGAGTGTAAAAGCAGGTGACGTTGCATTCCTCTAGCATAGGAGATCGCATACAGGGGATGGATTTCCCCTGACAATGTCCTAATATGCATTCCGTATGCTGATACAAAGTAACAGTAGTCAGCCAGCTCACAAAGTAAGTCAGACAGATAAGCAGGAAAGAAGAGGGCTAGGCTTAAGGAACTGCCAGTAACCATTAAAAATCATGAAAAGTCTGCATATTGTTTTAAATGATGTATATTGCAAAATTACTTGAAATTATGTTTACTTTTCAAAAAGCTTTTGTGGAGTTCCCCTTTAAGGATATAATAAAAAACACAACTGGTCTAATATTTCACACATAATGATTCCCGAAGGAAACGCTATAGAAAAAAAAACGAAATAATGGCACTGTGATTAATTCTCTTTTACTGTGCTGGTTGTCTCACATCATTAAAGCTCTCATAGCAATTAAAGTTTGAATCGTGCTACATACATTATTATTTACAAGGCATAACATTATTTTGGCTGCATTCGCTTCCAGAACAACGTCAGTGTCAGCAAAGAGGAATCGTTAGCGTGGATTAAAATTGCTTCTAATTATCACTGACTGTTTTTAATTATTAACCATCACTCATATACACCTAGATTTCTCATGCAAGCCCTTATTGATAATCCATGCCTGTTTGACTTCGTAGGTTTGGGGAAGTGTGAGATAGCGGCAAACATGGTGGTGACCCATCTGTGTCAAGGTCTACATAACATTTGCTCCATCTGCAGGTAGAGCCTTGCTTCACATGTATAGAGTTTGTCCAATGTACATTCCTTAACAATACCATAGCCCCAACAAAAAAATGTAACAAAATGTCTTTTTGGAGATCAGCCAATGAGTGAGCATCTTGAGATTCAAGGGGCATTCCTTATGCTCCAGATGCAGTAACAGAGTGAGGAGAAGGTACAACCTACAGAGAAGTTGAATCTCCACGCTGCTAAATCAGAGGCTATTCCTATACAGGTATGGAATTTGTTATCCAGGATGCTTGGGACATGGAGTTTTCTGGATACGGGGTCTTTCCATAATTTGGATCTCCATACATTAAGGGGCAGATTTATCAAGGGTCGAAGTGAAAATTCAAAGTAAAAAAAAAACAAATTTTGAGCTATTTTTGCATACTTCGACTAGGGAATAGTCCAAATTTGATTCGAATTTGAAAGAAAATTGACTAGCTAAATTTATCATGTCCCATCTCTTTAAAATTTCGACTTCAAGCATTCGCCATCTCAAACCTGCCGAATTGACCTCCCAGAACCTACATGGAGTCAATTGGTGGACTTGGTGAAAATCAAAGTTTTTTTGAAAATACTTCGAATTTAATTCGATCTTACTTCGTGTTGAGCTATCGAATACAGCCTATTCACCCGTAAAAAAAAACTTAGATTTTTTAAATAAATATTGGTTGGACTTTTTTTGTTTGAATATCGAAGTTCTGAGAGTTCCAAAAAACTCCCATTACTTTCGAACCTTGATAAATCTGCCCCTAAATCTACTAAGAAATCATTTAAACATGAATTAAACCCAATAGGATTGCTATGGCTCCAATAATGATTAATTATATCTTAGTTTGGATAAATTACAAGGTACCATTTTTTTATAATACGGAAAAAGGTAATCGTTTTTAAAAAATTTAATTATTTGATTAAAATGGACTCTATGAGAGATGACCTTCCCGTAATTCGGAGCTTTCTGGATAAGGGGTTTCTGGGAAAAGGATCCCATACCTGTGTTAACAAATATAGGAAACCTTCATAGCCGGATTTTCATTAAGGCTTGGAGAGGCTAAGCCCCCCCTAAACCCTTTTGTCTAAAAAATTAAAAGAAAAAACATTAAAAACCTTCTGTCGCACCAATGTATCTATTTGAGCTTGTCTGGAGGGTTGGAGGGTGCTGCTGACTACTGTCTTTAGAAACTAGACTCCAGTTATGTCATTGTGAGATTTTGCTGTCTAAAACCTGTGAGTTTTTGGATGGGAGAGTTTAAGAGCTGATCTGAATGCCATGCAGTGTTACTAGGTGAGACTTAGCTTTTTCAAGGATGCATTGGGGATCAGGGCCAAGAGACAAAGCAGCTGCTTACTATTTTATTATTACAGAATTACAGGGAAATAATTTTAAAAAATATGGATTATTTGCATTAAATGGAGTCTAAAATTTTTTAAAAAAATATGGATTATTTGCATTAAATGGAGTCTAAAAAAATTTAAAATTCGGAAAGTCAGCATTAATACATTAGTGTGTTGTCCAACAGCCACAATACTGCAGAAATGCACTTTTCATACCCTACAACAAACTGAAAATATAAAAATGTTTACATTTTACTTTGAAGTGTTTCCAGGTCTAATAAATAAGAATGGCACACGTTGCTTTCTTAATTCCATTAGGTGTTTATTACCCTTTTACTGCCCGTTCTATACATGGAATATAGAGCTTGTATTTATCACAGAGCGGCTGCCAAAACCCTGGGCTCCAAGTGCAGAAAATAAAACCAACACAAACTTGTTCTGCACATGAATCTGGAGGCTGAAAGGAATCTGCTGTATTCTGTATGAGCTTAAACATCCTTTAGACAGGCATGAGGTTATACATTATACATATCTATATTGCCCTGTATGTATTTTAATTTTTAAATTTTAGGGGCTGATTTATGCTCAGTATTGTTGACAAAGTGGTAACAATACTGCTCAAACCAAATCCCAATTCTGTCAGATTTAGAGGGGTGGTTTAGTATACAGCCTTCAGTATAACTTTGAGTATGTTATAGAATGGCCAATTCCAAGCAACTTTTTTAATGGATCTTCATTTTTGAGGGTTTTTTAATTATTTACTTTCTTCTGACACTCTCCAGCTTTCAAATGGTGATCACTGACCCCTTCTAAAGAAATAAATGCTCTGTAAGGCTACAAATATATTGCTATTATTTTTAATTCTCACCTTTCTATTCAGGCCTCTCCTTTTCATATTCCCGTCTCTTATTCAAATCAATGCATGGTTGCTAGGATAATTTAGACCCTAGCAACCAAATAGCTGAAACTGCAAACTGGAGAGCGGCGGAATAAAAAGCTAAATAACTCAAAAACCACAAATAATAAAAAATGAAAGCAAATGGCAAATTGTCTCAGAATATCAATCTCTACATCAGACTAAAAGTTAATTTAAAGGTGAACAATCCCTTTAACTAGAATTAGAGGTCATTTATAAATGCAAGTACAATGTGCCCCACAATTCCAGCAAAATGGTGGCAAAATGTGTGCAATTGCTTTTGGGGTTGTTCACCTTTAAATTAACTGTTAGTATGATGTATAAAGTGATATTCTGAGACAATTTGCAATTGGGTTTACTTTTTTATTATTTGTGGTTTTTGACTTATTTAGCTTTTTATTCAGCAGCTCTCCAGTTTGCAGTTGCAGCAAGTCTTAACTCAACTGACTCACTGTCTGTATCAATTTTTACGGGACCAAACTATGCATCAGGAATCTCTTCTATTAACTTGTATAGGGGAATCAACTGGAGATTAACCATTCAGAACATCCACCAGAATAAAGGTCCTATTTACTCCTGCAACAACAGTTTTCAATATGTTCAAAAAATGAAAGTGCTACAGTTGCTCATGTTTTGATGCATCATTCACAATGACCTATTTTTACATATTATTATGAAAGACAGATTAATATAAAATAATAAGGCAATATGTCTACCTTCCCTGATAATGGAATTAAATGGAATCAAGACACTTGCTGGGCAGGTCATCAGCTCTTTGGTGACCCCCCCCCAAGGATCCAATGCAGAAGAAAAAGACTTTAAATTAAATAATCCAGTGTTGCTTCTACAGCTTATTTATTATTTCACAAGCAGTTTGTTAGAGAGAGAGGAGAATGGGCCATCTGCTTAAAACCTTTCACTCTATGGCGCAAATTCACTAAGTCGCGAAGTGCCGAACGCTAGCGTTAATTCGCTAGTTGGTAGTTTTGCTAGTGTTACTTCGCACCCTTACGGCAGGCGAATTATCGCTAGCGACGAAACTATACAAATTCACTAACTTGCGCAGTGTACTGAACGCTACCTTTTACGCTAGACTTCCTTCGCCACCTCAGACCTGGCGAAGCGCAATAGAGTAGATAGGGATTGTTTCCAAAAAAGTCAAAATTTTTTCTAAGTCCCAAAAAACGCTGATGTGTTTTCTACATGATGGGTGATAGGCTGAAAAAGATCGAAAAAATCTTTGGGGCTCCCCTCCTTCCCCCCTACATTTCCTGACTCATGGCAACTTACCTAGACAGTGGGCACATGTGTAGGGCAAAATAACATTTTTATTTGCTGATTTGAAGGTTTTCTAGGCATTTGTAGTGCTGATACGTGTTCCTCCATTGAAATTTGAATTTCGCGCCGTATGCAAATTAGCCTTAGCTAGCGTAACTTCGCTTTACATAGCGAATCAACGCTAGCGCAACTTCGCAACCTTACGCTACCCCTGAGCGCAACTTCAGATTTTAGTGAATTTGCGGAGCGCTGGCGAAACTACGCCTGGCGAAGTGCGGCGAAGCTCGGCGATGTTGCGCCTGGCGCAACTTCGCATCTTATTGAATTTGCCCCTATGGGTTTATTTATCAAAGAGTGAAGTTAATAGTCAAATTCTGCCACTCTCCATTAATTTCTATGGGATTTTTCACTTTCACCCATTGATAAATACGCCTTTCAAAATCCCATAGAAATGAATTGAGAGCTGCGGAATTTCACTCTAGTGGCGGAACTTCACTCTTTGATAAATTTACCCCTTAGACTTATTACTACAGGTACCATTTCTCATTAACACTTCTTGACACTTTTTCCAGATGGGGTTATTAATGCCTACACAAAGGGCACAACGGACGCACCAAATCCACTATTTTAGGATTCGGGCGTACCCTGAATCCTTTGTGAAAGATTCAACTGAATGCCGAACGAAATCCGAACCCTAATTTGCATATTTTAAATTAGGGAGAAAGGGAGAAAGAGAACGGCACAATTATGACAATTTCAAATTCGGTGCATCCCTAGCAATTTGTCATTTGTATAGTATGTAAGTACTGTGCACCTAAAAAAAGGCTTTGGTATCTTCATTTTCACACATTTTTATTTCTGCCCGGCTAGAAATGACATGTCACTAGATTTACACATTGGCACACATGTATTAGCACAACTGAACATTTGGACACACATTCAGATTACACATATATACTCTAGACATACCCTGTATAGTGAGACAAGTACAGAAAGACACAAGAGATATTTATAGATACAGGTATGAGATCCGTTATCCAGAATGTTCTGAATTATGGAAAGGCCATCTCTCACAGGGACACAGCACCCATAAGGTGAGCTGAAAAACTCAGGTTACCAGGGGCAGCAAAAAGCCTCTCCTGCTACCTGTTTTTAAACCAGAAATTGGGCTCTTCTAGCACGAAAGAACACAATCGTTCGACTATTCGACATTCGATAGTCGAATTACTCTTTAAAAAAAACTTCGACCCCCTAGTTCGCCATCTAAAAGCTACCGAAGTCAATGTTAGCCTACGTTGAAGGTCCCCGTAGGCTTGGCTAACTTTTTTTGATCGAAGGATATTCCTTCGATTGTTGGATTAAAATCCTTTGGATCCAAGGATTTAATCGTTCGATCGAAGGAATTATCCTTCGATCGTTCGATCAAACTATCTGCACTAAATCCTTCGACTTCGATATTCGAAGTCGAAGGATTTTAATTCCTAGTCGAATATCGAAGTGGTTGATTAACCCTCAATATTCAACCCTTAGTGAATCGGCCCCCAAATGTAACCATTCCCTATAAATGTCTCTTTATGCTTTATTGCCAACTTCTCCTTAATTAATAATTTAACACAGCAAATTATTAGAAAAGTAACATTATGCATATTATTCATCCTCATTAATAATCAATGTATTCTAATTAAAAGTGCTTTGCAGCGCTCTCATTGGCTGTAAATGTTTTATCCTATAAGAAATAATGTAAAGTAAAGTACATGTTATCCATCCCCATTCCAGGAGGCATTATGAAAAGGAAATCATGCCCGGCCAGAATTGGATTTGGCTCAGTACAAATTGCTTAGCAAATGTTTTCTAGGTTGTGTGAAAGTCAAACGCCGCTCGCTACTCATCAGTGGTTTGATCTACTTTGCTCTCCTTCAAGACTTGGAGGACAAAGTGAAGTAAAAATAACCTGTTTGCTAGTCTTTCAGCCAAGGGAAGAGCTAAAATACACTGAATATATAGAGCAGGCTTCCATGGATCAAGAGCCAGATGAAAGTGAGTGTTTCCTTAAAGGACAAGGAAACCCATCTTTCAAATTAGTTACCCCTTAATCTACTAAATCGCAAGGTTTATTGTTACAAATAATGCTTCCTTTACCCACTCTTCCTCCTTTTCCTACCCATGCACCTATTGGGAAGGCTACGCATTGCGCATGCTCGTGGTCTTGGTCTTGGAAAATAGGGGTTTTGAACTACTACTATTAAAGAGCATTCAGGTATGCCTTTCCATGCACAGAATTTTTACGGAATTTCACCCAAAAAAGACAATTTGTAGAGACCGCCAATGTACTAAAAGATGATTACCAAACTTTGCTGGCAAAAAACCTGTGCTGGAGAAGTTTGGTGCCATATCACCAGGCAAATGTAATTAATGTACATTATGGGTGGTGCCATGCTGGAGACTTTTCCTTCATATTAACATACAAAGTAGATTAAAGGAGAATTCAACAATTTTCAAAACAAAACCCTACCCCCCACGTCACGTAGACCCCCCTCCCTCCTCCCCCCCAGCATAGCTGCCCCTTGGGGTACTGACCCTAACTTTATACTTACCCCTTGGCGCAGATTCAGGCATCAGAGTTCCACGCAGCCATCTTCCGGGTCTTCGGTAAGCTGAGTGGGAGGCCGGTGAAGCAATTTGCCAGTCTGTGACAACTGCGCAAAAATGAACAGAAATTGCTGAAGCACCAGAAGAAGACACGAAGACCCAAAGATGGCTGCGTGGAACTCCTATGCCTGAATCTGCACCGAGTGGTAAGTATAAAGTCAGGGGCATTTCCCCGGGGGAAAGCTATGCTGGAGGGGAGGAGGGAGGGGGATCTACTTTGGGTGGGGGTAGGGTTTTTTTTGAAAATGGTTGAATTCTCCTTTAAGTTTAAAAAGGGGCAATGGGACTTAGGTTTGTACTAAGAATTAATTCCTGTGGGCTCTAACTAAGCAACATTATGCTTGTACAGTCCAATTTCTTTTGCTTAAGGGATTTTACTTGTTGAATTGTGTGCCCAGTAGTAAGGTTTGTAAGGATTCTGTTCTTTATTTCCACACTCTCCCAAAATGTGATAGAAACTCTAATATATCATTCAACCAGCAACGCACTTCCAGTTGAAAGAGGCTGAGTTCTCCAGGCAGAGCATGGCCAAGCCATCCAGATGCCATAGGCAGCCACCTCCCCCTCCTCATTTGTGTGGTGATGTCACACAGGGGGTGCCAGAGACTGATCTTCACTTTGGGGAATAGGGTCTGGACTAGGGGTAAGCAGATGGAAGAGGTACATGCCTGGCACCCCTTCACCTTTGTGCCCAAGTTCTAGCCCTGGCTCCAGGAAAGGCTAACATCCAAGTAGTCTGGGATTGCCACTTACATCATTTCTCTTTGTAAAAAAATAAGAAGAACACATTTGTTATGACCCTTTGGCAGAACTCCCAGTTGATGGTCCTTAGGTTACAAGAAGACCTGCTGGATGGTACCTGGGAGAATGCCAATTATGAACCTCTTCAGCTGACCATATGCCAATAAAATCATGCCACACTTGAGTGAACCCTAGGACTCAATCTTCTGGCTTCATGCAGTGGCCAAAAGAACTTGTGACCAACCTGCCAGTAAGACAATGGGGCAGATTCCCTAAAGGGTGAAGTGACTAATGCAAGTGAAAATTTGCTTCGCTAGCAAAGAAGATAGACGCTAGCATTGCTTCGCACTCCAACTCCAGGAGAATTTTCGCTCTGGCGAACGGATGTAACTCCTCAAATTTACTAAAAAGGAGATTACTGAACGTTATCTCATTCGCCAGCTCAGACCATGCGAAGTGCAATGGAGTGCATACAACCTCAATTTTTAGTGCAAAATTTTTCCCAAAGTCCCAAAAAACGCTGCAAAGGTCCGTAAATTTTTTTTTGGGTAAATTGGTTACCCCCTCCATTTTCTAACATATGGAACATGAACTATACACTGGGCTCATGTGTAGGGCATTATTACAACTCAATGTTATTTATTAAGATTCCCTGGACTTGTGTAATGTAATGTATTTACTGATACATATACGTTCATGTAACTTTATCATTTCCCGCCGTATGCATATTAGGCAACGCTATCGCATCTTTGCTTTGATTTCCGAAGTAACGCTAGCGAAAATTCGCCAGCGTACGGCGCTCTTGACTCAACTTTGCACTAGGGAAATGGTGTTGTCCTAGTGAATTTACGCCTGGCGAAGTGTCGTGATGGCTACGAAGCCGAAATTTAGCTGGTTAGGGAATTTACCTCAATGGCTTCATTGGCAAGGCTTAAACTGCAAGATCAGCCAATAGCCTGGGAACATGAAGCAAAAGGAATATAAATATACTTCCAGCTCATTAGGCAAGTCAATAAAGAAAATTAAGGAAAGTTTTGAGGCCTTTTTCTAAATGGATAAGCAACCTTCCCCCTAGTTGGCCTACAGCATCCAATGAGACCTTTAGAGGGACCAGTCTCTGCAGTTTCATATTTAAAACCCATAGCTCTTGAGTTCCCAAGACTGAAATCAGCACTGAGATTATTGTACTGTTCTCCCAGCTTCAATTTGCAAGGAAAATCAAGCGACACAACTTCAAGTGGGTCCGTTCCACGGGGTGCGTTTATTGTAGTTTTAAACTTCCGCCACAAGAAGAACCGAAATTCTATGGCCCAAACGGCTCCTGTGATCTACAACATTTTTTATTAATATCTGAGAGCTGGCGGCTTCAATATCTCAGCCTGTGCATAGACTTCACATAGAGTTCTGATGTTTATATTTCCCAACATTAACTCATTTCCTTGCATTGGGCAATGTGCCTGACTGCAGGAGCAGCTGTTCCTATTAGTCTATTCATTTCACTGTACCGCTGCCCAATTCCTTTTTGCTTCCCCATCACATAATTATAGAACTATTAATATTACATGTGAAGATGTTTAAAGGCAGAATCCGGCTGTGATGATGCACAGAGCAAATCATTTCATTTGTAACAATCAAAAACAAAAAAACAAAAAGTAAATAGACCAAGTGATTGGCAAGTGGGTTGGCACAGAATTTTTTTAGCTGCTTTCCTAGATCTATAGTGCTGGTAGTCAAGTTGCTGGGTTCTATATAAATGGCACAGTGCCCATTAACTAGAGGTTCACATAAAAGTTACCATGGTCGACAGCAAGGAACCCAATACCCAATAAGGAGTAATGTAAATCTGTTGGATCCTCCATGAGTCAGTTGAATGGCAATATGTTGTTTTATTGTGAAACTTGGCTTCCAAACTGTGGTTGGGGCTGACCTTCCAGTGGATGGATACACTCAGACTGAACTACACTTTGGGCAGAATAAGGTAAACTAAAGGTGGACAAACATGGGCATATTCAGGCATTTGGAGAGGTTGCAAAATGAGCAAATCTTTCCCCAATATGCCCACCTTGAGTGGGAAATACCAGGCTGATTCACTTGTGGGCCCTAGGGCATCAACAAACTGATACGATCCACGATCGATCGATATCTGCCTGGCGTCTGGCCAGATATTGGTTGGGGAAGCCCGTTGGAGGGTTCCATACACTGGCCAATAAGCTGCCAACTTGGTCTATCTGCCAGTGTATGGCCACCTTAACAGGAAGTCACATCTTCTATATTTGATGTTCTAGGTCAGGAAATCAAACCTAATGGTCAATATGGGGTCAGCATATATTTGCTCTTCTAGATACAGTATCTAGGGAGCAGTTCTAGCAGGCCCAATATAACAAAGTTTTCAATGTATCTATGGGCATAAACCCAAATAATTTGAAAACTACCAGCCTAGGGACAGAAGACCCAGTAGGTATTGAGGGTCTCAACATAATACAGGGCACAGTTAGAGAATGGAACGATAAGTAATTTCAGTCTATCAGTGGCTCAAGGCTAGAGGTACAGTATGGCAATGTCATAACCAAATTCAGTTGGTGGGCTCCAGCAACGTCAAAGGATTCCACTGAATCTCACCAATCAAAAGGAAAAATAAGTTGTCACATGATTCTTTAGGTGCAAGTCTTCTGCATCTATTGGAAACCTGGAATTACCATCAGCTTGAAGGTGGTGGTAGCTCAAGAGATCCCTTGCTACAATAGATGCTCTTGGCTTGGATTTGGAACAGGAGGAGGAACGGACACACTGGTGCTGAGAGCAATTATAGGTCAGTACAAGGAGTGTTTGGACTCAAGTACCTTTACATGGACACGTGCAATGACTGCAGACATGTCCTCATGACTACAGTTGCGGTGTATGTCTAACCCAGCAGGTGAAAATGAGGTCTGGAAGATGCCTGGTTGAAAAGTTATTGCAGATAATAGAATATTTTCAGAGATTTTTACAATAGGCATAAAGACCCACAACTGTTAAATTTGACTGTGTTCCATTTATGAATAGGTTGCAAATCCTCAGTGAGTAAAGATTATTCTATATATCAAAAATCAAACATTTTAAACCATATACAACAGGCACTTAAAGGGGATGTAAACGCAAATATTTATTGTTTCTGTAGTCAAGCAAGCAGTGAAGAGCACAGCATTATAGATACTGTTTTATATAGCAATTACTTTTGCAAATGACTGTTGGTATAGATTTACAGCCCAGGCTTATGTACCTGGGAAGATGTAATATGATTTTACCCAATACAGCGTCACACTCAGGGGCAGATTTATCAAGGGTCGAAGTTCAAGGGTTAATAAACCCTCGAATTCGACCCTCGAAGCTAAATCCTTCAAATATGGAATTCGAAGGATTTAGCACAAATGCTTAGATCGAACGATCGAATAAAAATCGTTTGATCGAACGATAAAATCCTTCGAATCGAAAATCTGCGGTTTGAAAATGCTTCATTGTTTATGTAAAAACCCTTTTTCCATGGGGTGTATTTACTTCTATATTTTATCAATAAAGCATTAACACTCAACTCCCATAGCAGGAAGTAAGTGGTGTTCTGGCTATTATGTTAGACATTCGTTCACTTCAGCCTTCGTACATTACATTTTTGGCTAACTAACTATATTAGAAACATTTTTAATTTTGCAAAACCTATCTATTTACCCAGTTTTTATTTTTTAAACTAAACTGTTCCTTTAAAATAGTGATGTGCTGGTCCTCCACCTTCACCGAACCTTAACCCGTCCCTTCACCATCCGCACCCGACCCTAACCCGGTGCTCCTCCCCATTTATAGACCTGTGCCCGCCCTGTCCCACTGTGATGTCACAGAAGGGGAGGGGCACACAGCGCAAGTCTATAAAAGAAGTTGGTACTAACCCCTCTGACCCAAGGCTCCCATGGGTTTGTACATCACTAGTGTGTGATTATTTGTATTACATCAATGCTGACCTCATTAAAGGTGGAAGTTTGTTTTTTAAAAAAAATTCCAAGCTATCCCTATTGCCAAATTACCCCTTTTCTTTTTCTTTTAAAAGACAGTCCGACTTAAGGCTCAAGCACCCGCACAGCCCAAGGGGAAAGCACTGGGCCTTCTGGTTGGTGGACCCTGCCTTCAAAAAAAAACAACCCTGACCCTGATATGTCCTGGCCACTTTCTAATGCCATAATTCTGTCCCATGATCTACCAAACCCCGCCCACCTGTACATAAACATTACACCTCGGTAGGTTTAAAGTGGCGAAGTATGTAGTCGAAGTATTTTATAAAGAGACAGTACTTCGACTATCAAAAGGTCGAATAGTCGAACGATTTTTACTTCGAATCGTTCGAATCATTCAAAATTTCATGAATCATCAAATTTGACCCATTCAATGGTCGAAGTACCCAAAAAAATTCTTCGAAAATCGAATAAAGCACAACCCTTTCAAGACCCTTTTTTCCATCTTGGGGTCCCAATCTGGGAGCCTTACCAGAAAGTCTGTCTGAGTTAACCTGGACTCAATAATTGCCAACTACTAAAGTGCTACTAAATTTTTCAAGGAGAAAGCATTACCCATTGTTCTCCTAAAGAGGAACTGCTATAGTTGACTCATATAACCTGAGCTTAGAACTGAATACATGTTCTCATCCCCTGGTAGGTACTTCTAGTGTTCCTAAATTGCTTACATTTTTTCTTGAACCCCAACCCAATTACCAGTTTTGATTTGGGCTTGATATATATACAGTATGGACATGGTTTGTAATATGATATTGATCCTGAAAGACTGGGCAATGCTAATTTACTGCACATTTTTTGCCTTTTTAGTAAACATTTCCTAAATGTTCCATGCAAGACACAGCTCTGATGCCAGTCAATCCTCATTCTAAGTGAAGACCACTGTGTATATTGGGATTTGGCTTTCATGTAGGATGTGCAGTAAATTGAGCAATTACCTCTGTTTATTCATTTTCCTCCACTTTTTTCTTCCACGTCAGCAAATTTGTTCTGTCTTTTAACAACACCGTATAGGCACCTTTGAAATTTATGATATTTATTCTTTATAAATCACTGTTATATTCCAAGGCCTATCTCTTAGATGCTTGCTCTACAGAATAATAAATTAGGAAGAGTGAACATATTTAGAACAAGTAAATAAATGCTCAAATAAGGCTACTCAGAACTAAATAAAAGCTATATTGCCACTTGCCCTTGCCAGGACAGCACACTTAGCATGCTGGGAAAAACATGGCTGCACAATGCCAATATGGCACCCACAATGGATAGACTGGTATGATATCATGACATTGGGCCTTAGTATCCTGATTTGATGGGAGATTTATGCTGATTGCTAGTGATGGGCGAATTTCTCCCGTTTTGCTTTGGCGAAAAATTAGTGAAACTCGAAATTGACGCCTGCTGGCATTAAAGTCAATGGGCGTCCGAATATTGTGTTTTTTTCAGATGCATGTCCAAATTTTTTTGACACCTGCGAATTTTTGCTAATTAATTCACGAATTAATTTACTACTGATGGCCTACTATAACTAATATATATAAATAGTCATATATAAGAGCCTGGAATCTTATTTGGATAGCTGTGCTGAAAAATATATTTTTGGATATTTGCCTTCATGCTGACATTATCGGGGCGTCCACAACCCAAAGATGATACTTTGGAGTTGGAGGACTTTGGAGTTGGAGGACTGGTGAAAAACTGGAAGGTGAACATGTTTGTCGATATGGACAGGAATGGGAAATTCATTGATGAGCTGTCACTAAACTGCCAAAACTTTGCAAAATCCTCCAGGGAACCCCATGAGACCTGGCTGAAGGTACACATTTAATAAATATTTATAGTACTAAGGATTTGCTTTACATGTGCCAAAATTCATAGAGGATGTCTACAATCAACATGAACTATCTGCTTCCCAAAATAATAGAATTTTAAAACATTTTAGTTAAAAATTTCAACTAAATGGATTTTGCATTATTGAGTGAAGGCAATCGTACATGGGACTACCCAACCAATGGGTCAACATGCTAATGGCTGAATATGGCCTGTTGGGTGGTCACATACAGTAGTATTATAGTTCATTTCACAATGTCCCAAACAATTGGATCTGGATGGAAATCAGAACATGCTGTTGCCCTTTATGATACAGGTACTGTATGGCACCTGTTATCCAGAGTGCTTGAGACCTTGGGTTTTCTGCATAAGACATCTTTCTGTAATTTGGATCTTCATAGTTGGAATCCCAAACCAAATGTATCCCAATTCCAACAACCTATCAGGCTCTCTTCCGCCTCCAGCACAGTTCCAAACGAATTTTCTGAAAGTCTCTGAAGTGAAAGCGCAAGTCTTTAACGTCTCTCAGAACAAACTGCGCATGACTCCGGTTTCGCATCAGCACAATTCCGCGTACGTCACTGCTCCGCCACGTTTCACCTGTATGGCTTCCTCCAGGAGTAACTTCTGCAATTGTTTTTATGACTTTTGTGGATAATATACTACTAGAGTTTCGCATGAACTGAAGTGTGGGTATTAACAGTAATATCGCTATCCCTTTTTTGGTCAATCACTGGCAACTTCATGCTTATTAAAGGACAAGGAAAATTAAACTAAGTAGCTAGAAATGTTTTGTGCTTCTGTACCAGCCCAAGGCAACCACAGCCCTTTAGCAGTAAAGATCTGTGTCTCCAAAGATGCCCCAGTAGCTCCCCATCTTCTTTTCTGCTGATTCACTGCACATGCTCTGTGCTGCTGTCACTTACTGAGCTTAGGGACCCACTCACAATATACAGTACACATAGAATAGAAATGTCACAATATAAGGCTGATTAGTAATTAATACAGATAATTACTACATGGCAGCACAGAAACCAGTGCAATTAGCATCAGAATTGAATAATCAGCAAACCTGTAGCATCAGCTTATATTACAGCCAGGGAAGCTCATTTTCTGCTGGATAATTAGTGACGAGCCCTAAGCTTAGCTTCTCAACAGCCAATCAGAGCCCACTGAGCATGTGAGTGTCACAGACACTTTCCAAGATGGTGACCCCCTGTGACAAGTTTGAAGTCCTGGATCATTGCTGCTATTGACAAGCTGAAACTTTAGCCTCGTGCAATAAGTTCACTATATAAAATATGGCATTTTTAGCCATATCAATTTTTAAGGTCTAGTTGTCCTTTAAGAGCTCCATTCACTGTTTATAAAAGGTGGACGTCTCTACTTTGACACTGATTCTCTGTACAGCAATAACACTGGGTGTGTGACTATATCATGAACACTACACTATTTTTGCTTTTTATGTTTTTTTTTCCCCATTTCCCCTTTTCTAAGGGACACCACAACCTTTATTACAAATACACAATACTGAGCTGAAATGGCTTTTTTTCTTCTATCCAATGGAGCAGCACAACAAGAATAAATTCCATATAAAATACAAGTTAGTTTGTTTTTTAATATTTGTCAAGTATTTAAACACCCTGAGCAACTTGATTATTTAGCATTGAATTAATTAAAAAGCCTGAGAGCAAAAATAGCAAAAAAAAAGAAGGATATTGGGCACCTGTAATAAATGCTATCTATGGCTGGTGTCACAGGAAATATATGGGGTTCCACACGCTATTAATACCAGGCCGAGCCAGTGCAGTCTCTGGAGAAACAATCTCATTTAGAACTTGGCAGCCGCATTCAGATTCCCATTTTACCAAGTGTGCTGTAATTTGAAATGAAGCAGAAACATTTGGACATAATAAGATGCCACACGGAATGTACAATGTAATCGGAACAAAATATTAAACCATTTATTTTATGTATAAGTTCTGGCATTTCCGTTTATTCTTCCCCTAAAATATCTGCTAATGCAAGGTCATCTGGATGCAGGAATGATTATTCTTTATAGCAGGAATAGGGTCCTAGCACCAAGCACCTCTCCCCTCCCCACGCTTTATAGTATTTTATATTATTATTATTATTATTATTATTAATAATACCTTTTTATATTAGGGACGCACTGAATCCAGGATTTGTTTCAGTATTCAGCAAGGATTCGGACATTTTCAACAGGATTCAAATTCGGCCGAATCCTCGTGCCTGGTCGAACGGAATCCGAATCCTTAAAATCATGTGAATTTTCGTCACAAAACAAGGAAGTAAAAAATCCGCGCGGCTATATTTCCCCCTCCCCCTCACTGATTTGCATATGCAGATAAGGGTTTGGATTGGGTTCGGTATTCGGCCAAATCTTTCACGAAGGATTTGGGGGTTCTGCCGAATCCAAAAAAGTGGATTTGGCGCATCCCTACTTTATATATCTCCAACATATTCAGCAGTGCACAATAAATTACTGTATACAGTGATGATTACACTGTACACAAAAAGAGCTTACAGTCTACTATCGCTGTCGCTTTTAATAAGCATGGCAGAAAGGAGTTGGAGAAAATACTGGACCTTAAGGGTAATGGCACATGGATCTGCTTCAGGAATTTAAACTGTGTTTTGTTCTACAAAGTGGCGCTTAAAGCATCTGAAACAGAAAAAGACACAGGGGCTCATTTATAAACTTTGCGCAGGGCAGATCGGTTCGCACAGTTTATATATTTGCCCTGCGCATGGTTATATTTATAAAGCTGAATAAGAGTGTGCGAATTATTTTTCACAATGCGAATGTCTATAAGAGCTTTTTAAATATGTCAAAAATCGCAAATTGTGAATATTTATGTGCACACTCTGCATTTGAATTACGCAACAAAATATTCACAAAACAGTTTAGCAAATTGTGAATTTAAGTTACTGTCAATGCTATTTTTGCGCACAACAACCTGGCACAGTGGGCGCACTCATGCAAACACCCGTCTTATTGGCGAAAACTGTATTCACAATGCAAATTCGCAAAGACCAGAAAGACGGGCAGATCAGTGCAATATATTAGCGTTCAGGAAAAAAATATAGGCAATACAACCATTTGCCAATAAATATGCACTACAGAAACTTTATAAATTACCCCCACTGTGAGGAACAAAAATTTTGCTTTATAGCTGGGATATAATCCAAGGATCAGAGTGCAGGGTCGGACTGGGCTGGCGGAACACCGGGAAAAAACCTGGTGGGCCCCACTGACCCAGACCTGCTCTCCAGCTGTGGTGCTGCCCCCTGACCTCCAGCCCAGTCCCAATTGCAGCCACAAGAAGTGGAAGGTACATGCCAGAGAGGAGGAAGGGGGTTGGATAGCGTCGGGTTTCAGTTGGGCCAGGGGCCCGGGGGGGGCTGTGTCTGGGATGGAGGCCCCTGAAGATTCAGCCCCAGTGGGCCCCAGACCCCCCCCCCCCGCAGTTAGACACTGTCAGAGTGTACTGCCCCACAAGACAAAACCAGGATCCAGTGCCCGCAATATACAGTATACACAGTATAAAATTCACGTAACACTGCAGCTCTGCATTCTAAATCCACATTGACTTCTGTGATGGACGTAACCGCAGTGACTACCCACAACCCCTAAGCTTTGTTTCTCAACAGCAGCCCAGAGCCCACTGAGCATGTGCAGTGCCATTGACACACAGAAGGTGGTCTAACAAGATCCAAGATGGGGAGCTGCTGGGGACAACAAAAGATCTGGATCATTACTGTTATATGACTGCTGAACCTCTGGGCTGGTTCAATTAATTCAGTATATCAAATAAAGCATTTCTAGCTAGATCTTTTTTTTGGGTTGTTAGGGTTTTTTAAGGAGTGTGATCAAGGTAATCTTGAACGGAAGTCCAGAGAATTCCAATCCATGGTTGATTTGATATCAAAAGTCTTGTCAATTTTACCCAGCTCGCTAACTAAGCCTAATTAATTAAGTTTAGACAGTTTGATTGAATCAATCTAAATCGAAACCATTGACTGAGCCTTTCATTATTAATACTGATCATATTCAAGAGCTGATGTGTCTTCAACAGTTTATTCATCTGAATTGAATTGATTTAAATGAATCAAAATGAATTCTATTAAATTAATTAATTGTAAATATATTTCAGGAATCGGGCTCTGTGATTTTATTCAGGCCATGGAACTGCAAGGTTACTTCTAGTTGTCTTGTAGTTAAAAGTAAACCATGCATCGTTTCTTCATCATTAAGCCCTGATTATAATTAACGGCCTTGCCATGCACCATTTATAAGAATATATTTGTGTCTTTTACATAAATGGAAAGTTATATGTATTTTTTTTCCCACTGTTCCATAATAATTATAAACTTATAGGGGGTTTAATAGCAACAGCACAGGGATTCTTAACTGATGGTTTGGAACCAAAGAAATGGTTCCCATGATGCCTTTATTAATGTTATGGCAGGGCAGATAGTCATTAGGTCTAGAGTAGTGTTGTCTTGTTTCACAAACAGGGCCGCCATCAGGGAGGCACATGGGGTACAACTGTACCGGGACGGGTCTGAAGGGGGCCCGGCTGCGCTGCACTTTTCGAAAGAGCCAGGATCTCCTTGACAGCCCCGAAGCAGGGCCGAACAGCCGAAGTCCTGATGCAGTGAAAAGACCTGAAGTCATGAAAACAGCCGTAATTGAAGTCCTGAAGCCGTGAAAAGACCTGAAATCATGAAAACAGCCGAAATTGAAGTCCTGGGGCGGCGAAAAGACTCGAAGTCACAAAAGTCCTGAAGTCATGAGTTTGATTCTACTGAACACCAATGTGTGCAGGGGCGCTCCGCCAATGAGGTGAGCTGAGACTCCAGAGAGGTTTCTAGGGGTGGCAAAAAGCCAATCCGATACCTTTAAGAGCTGAATTTCCGTTTTTTAAACCAGAAATTCCCCTGCAATTGCGCTCTCTGCACTAGTGTTTCTGCCTCCCCTCCCGACAGGTAAGCCAGCGAGGGGGGCTCCTTCTACAGAATCGGCGCTGAATGTGTTTGTGTGTTTTTTTAATCCCCTGGCCACCAATGTATCATTTTAACACTCTATAAGCCCCTGCCACCAATGTTTTTTTTAAAAAAAATATTCTTTGGGGCCCCAATTTTTTTTTTACTTGTAAGGGGGCCCTAGCGGAAAATGTTTTTTTTTTAAATATTCTCTGGGGCCCCAATTTTTTTTACTTGTAAGGGGGGGCTCTGGCACCAATGTTTTTTTTTTTAAACTTCTATGGGAGGCCCTGGTGCCAATGTTTTTTTTTTAACTTATAGGGGGCCCTGACCATCAATAGCTTTTTATGATGTCTGTGTGGTCTTTTAACTGTGGGCGGAGTAAGTGGGATCTGGCGTGGGGCTTGGGGCCAGGGGGCCCTAAAAAATTTGTTGTATGGGGCCCTGTGATTTCTAATGGCGGCCCTTCTCACAAATGACATCACTAAGCTTCTTCACCCCCTTAAACCCATCCTACCATAGGGTGCAAACACTTTGAGGTCCTCTCCAGAATTCCAGTTCGGTGCCTTTTGGCTAGAGGGGGAAGAGTAAAGGGACCCTTAGCCTTGTGGTTAAGGGGGGCTGAAGACTTTTTGAAGACTCCTGCCTCCTATGGGACTTATCCAGGGAGGTGAGGAACAAAGGGGCTGCCCCTAGCTTCAGTAAGGGGGAGCCCGAAGACCCAAGATCATTTTGAGCTCTTTGGCCGAGTGCCCTTGAGTTTAATGGACTTTTTAAAGGTTAAGTCATGCACCCTCTTGCACTTGTTGGTGTTTGCACTTTTTTGCACTTGGGCAAGAAGCATCATCAGGCTTCAAAAAATCACTTATTATACCTGATGACATCACTAAACACTGCTTACAAGGATGTATTTATGGGTCATTCGTGGTTTTATTTATTATCAGTAGACGCATGTGAATGGGCAGTCCCAAAAAAACTACTAATGCAAATGTATTTATAATTAAGGCTTACTATGCACAATAACCTACAATTTCTTAAGAGCTGCTACTTGTAACATACTACAAGTAGGTTGAAACACTCAATAAATCTCTCACCTCATAAATGGGAATTAAATCTATTTCTAGGCACTTGTAAGTAGCATTAATTAATATTCTAAGTAAAAGCAAAGCCCATTTACAGATAATCATATAACGGCTTGGAATTACAGCATTGCTATGAGGTCTCTGCTGAGAACTAGGAATGAAATGTATGGAGATCTAAATTCCACTGGTGTATTAGTGAGCCTGGCAGGACTCCCAGCTGATGGAAGGTAGGGATGTAGCGAACGTCGGAAAAAAAGTTCGCGAACATATTCGCGAACTTGCGCAAAATTGCGAGCGGTTCGCGAACGGTTCGCGAACCCCATAGACTTCAATGGGAAGGCGAACTTTAACATCTACAAAAGACATTTCTGGCCAGAAAAATGATTTTAAAGTTGTTTAAAGGGTGCAACGACCTGGACAGTGGCATGCCAGAGGGGGATCAAGGGCAAAAATGTATCTGAAAAATCTGCCTGTGTGTGCTTGGAAGAGATAGTGTAGGGCGAGAGCTGTTAGTGATTTCAGGGACAGATGATAGTAAGTTTGCTGGCTAGTAATCTGCGTGATACTGCTCTGTATTGGAGGGACAGAAGTCTGCAGGGATTTGAGGGACATTTTAGCTTAGGTAGCTTTGCTGGCTAGTAATCTACTGTTCTCTTTAAACAACTGCCATACGTTGACCTTGTAGGCATTGTTTGCCCAGTTTTTTTGGACGCAGCCACTGAAGCACAGTTGCCAGAAAAAATATGCCATATAAATGCTGAAAATAGTCATTTTTCGCCATACGTTGACCTTGTAGACATTGTTTGCCCAGTTTTTTTGGACGCAGCCACTGAAGCACAGTTGCCAGAAAAAATATGCCATATAAATGCTGAAAATATAAATTTTTTTGGTTGCAGCCACTGAAGCACAGAGGCCAGAAAAATTATGCCATATAAATGCTGAAAATATAAATTTTTTTGGTTGCAGCCACTGAAGCACAGAGGCCAGAAAAAATATGCCATATAAATGCTGAAAATAGTCATTTTTTGCCATACGTTGACCTTGTAGGCATTGTTTGCCCAGTTTTCTTGGTCGCAGCCACTGAAGCACAGTTGCCAGAAAAAATATGCCATATAAATGCTGAAAATATAAATTTTTTGCCATATACGTTGAGTCAAGGTATGGCAAAAAATGACTATTTTCAGCATTTCTATGGCATATTTTTTCTGGCCTCTGTGCTTGAGTGGCTGCGGCCAAAAAAACTGGGCAAACAATGCCTACAAGGTCAACGACGTTGACCTTGTAGGCATTGTTTGCCCAGTTTTTTTGGCCGCAGCCACTCAAGCACAGAGGCCAGAAAAAATATGCCATAGAAATGCTGAAAATAGTCATTTTTTTGGTCGCAGCCACTGAAGCACAGTTGCCAGAAAAATTATGCCATATAAATGCTGAAAATATAAATTTTTTTGGTTGCAGCCACTGAAGCACAGAGGCCAGAAAAATTATGCCATATAAATGCAGAAAATATGCATTTTTTTGGTTGCAGCCACTGAAGCACAGAGGCCAGAAAAATTATGCCATATAAATGCAGAAAATATGCATTTTTTTGGTTGCAGCCACTGAAGCACAGAGGCCAGAAAAATTATGCCATATAAATGCAGAAAATATGCATTTTTTTGGACGCAGCCACTGAAGCACAGTTGCCAGAAAAAATATGCCATATAAATGCTGAAAATAGTCATTTTTCGCCATACGTTGACCTTGTAGACATTGTTTGCCCAGTTTTTTTGGTTGCAGCCACTGAAGCACAGAGGCCAGAAAAAATTAAACCAGTAGGGTTTGCACCCTAGTTTGTAACGGTGGCGGAGGGAGGAGGACGCTAAAGGACAGCTGTGTGTGGAGTCATGAGGCTTGAAGAGAAGGACAGCTGCATAGAAGTCAGAACAAGTCTTCCGGCGTGCAGTAACCCTCCGAGATCCACCCCTCATTCATTTTAATAAAGGTCAGGTAATCGACACTTTTGTGACCTAGGCGAGTTCTCTTCTCAGTTACAATCCCTCCTGCTGCACTGAAGGTCCTTTCTGAGAGCACACTTGAGGCTGGGCAAGACAAGAGGTTCATGGCAAATTGTGACAGCTCTGGCCACAGATCAAGCCTGCGCACCCAGTAGTCCAGGGGTTCATCGCTCCTCAGAGTGTCGATATCTGCAGTTAATGCCAGGTAGTCCGCTACCTGCCGGTCGAGGCGTTCTTTGAGGGTGGATCCCGAAGGGTTGTGGCGCTGCCTTGGACAGAAAAACATTTGCATGTCTGACGTTACAGACCGGCCAAAGGGCTTTGTCCTTGCAGGTGTGCTCGTGGCAGGATTACTGGCACCTCTGCCCCTGGAATGTTGATGAGTTCCTGAAGTGACATCACCCTTAAAAGCATTGTACAACATGTTTTGCAGGCTGGTTTGTAAATGCCGCATCTTTTCGGACTTGTGGTATGTTGGTAACATTTCTGACACTTTATGCTTGTACCGAGGGTCTAGTAGCGTTGCGACCCAGTACAGGTCCTTCTCCTTAAGCCTCTTGATACGGGGGTCCTTCAACAGGCATGCCAGCATGAAAGACCCCATTCTCACAAGGTTGGATGCAGAGCTATCCATCTCCGCTTCCTCATTATCAAGGACTGCATCATCCACGGTCTCCTCCCCCCAGCCACGTACAAGACCAGGGGTCCCCAAAAGGTCACCACTAGCCCCCTGGGAAGCCTGCTCCTGTTGGTCCTCCTCCTCCTCCTCCACAAAGCCACCTTCCTCCTCTGACTCCACTTCTGGCACCTCTCCCTGCGTTGCAGCAGGTGCCTGGGTTCGTTCTGGTGATTGCGACCATAAATCGTGCGCTTCCAGCTCCTCGTCACGCTGGTCTACAGCCTCATCTGTCACTCGTCGCACGGCACGCTCCAGGAAGAAAGCGAAGGGTATTAGGTCGCTGATGGTGCCTTCGGTGTGACTGACCATATTTGTCACCTCTTCAAAAGGTCGCATGAGCCTGCAGGCATCGCGCATAAGCACCCAGTAACGGGGGAAAAAAATCCCCAGCTCTGCAGATCCAGTCCTACCACCCAGTTCAAAAAGGTACTCGTTGACGGCCCTTTGTTGTTGCAGCAGACGTTCCAACATAAGGAGCGTTGAATTCCAGCGAGTCTGGCTGTCAGAAATCAAACGCCTGACTGGCATGTTGTAGCGCTGCTGAATGTCAGCAAGGCGTGCCATGGCTGTGTAGGAACGTCTGAAATGGGCCGACACCTTTCTGGACTGGGTGAGAACGTCCTGGAATCCTGGGTACTTGGAGACAAAACGTTGGACTATTAAATTTAACACATGTGCCATGCAGGGCACATGTGTTAAATTTCCCAGTCTCAACGCTGCCAACAGATTGCTTCCATTGTCACACACCACTTTTCCGATCTGCAGTTGGTGTGGGGTCAGCCACCGATCGGCCTGTGACTGCAGAGATGACAGGAGTACAGATCCGGTATGGTTTTTGCTTTCCAGGCACGTCATCCCCAAGACAGCGTGACAACGGCGTACCTGGCACGTCGAATAGCCTAGGGGGAGCTGGGGGTGCACAGGTGTGGAGGAGGAGAAGGAGGACCCAGCAGCAGAGTAAGAAGAAGAAGAGGAAGAAGACGAGGTAGAGAGCGATGGAGGAGTAGAGGTGGTGGCAGAACCGCGTGCAATCCGTGGCGGTGACACCAACTCCACTGTTGTTGTTGTTGTTGAGCTACCCATTCCCTGCTTCCCATTCCCAGCCATTACCAAGTTCACCCAGTGGGCAGTGTAGGTGACATACCTGCCCTGACCATGCTTGGAGGACCATGCGTCAGTAGTCATATGGACCTTTGGCCCAACACTAAGTGACAGAGATGCGGTAACTTGGCTCTGCACATGTTGGTACAGGTGTGGTATTCCCTTTTTAGAAAAAAAATTGCGGCTGGGTACCTTCCACTGCGGTGTCCCAATTGCTACAAATTTGCGGAAGGCCTCAGAGTCCACCAGCTGGTATGGTAAAAGCTGGCGGGCTAAGAGTGCAGACAAGCCAGCTGTCAGACGCCGGGCAAGGGGGTGACAGTCAGACATTGGCTTCTTACGCTCAAACATGGCCTTCACAGAAACTTGGCTGGTGGCAGATGACTGGGAATGGGAACAGGTGGTCAAGGTGGAAGGCGGAGTGGAGGGTGGTTCAGATGGGTCAAGGAGAGCAGAGGTAGAGCAGTAAGATGCTGGACCAGAAGGAGTGTGACTTTTAGTTTGCCTGTTGCCTTTGAGGTGTTGCTCCCAAAGTGCTTTGTGCTTGCCGCTCATGTGCCTTCGCATAGAAGTTGTACCTATGTGGCTGTTGGGCTTACCAAGGCTCAGTTTCTGACTGCACTCATTGCAAATTACAATGCTTTTGTCAGAGGCACACACATTAAAAAAATGCCACACTGCTGACTTTTTGGAAGTCTGCGATCTGGCGGTAACAGTAGAAGTTGGCGGCATTGGCGGCAATGGCGGGTGCGTTGGCCGGCTGAACACAGGTGCCGATACATGTTGTTGCCCTACTGATCCCTGCGGGCTGGCCTCCCTGCTTCTTCTAAGTCTTATTCTCCTACTGCCTCTCTGACTCTCCGTCTCTCCATCTGAACTACCCTCCTCTTGCTCTCTTCTACTAGGCACCCACAAAACATCAATCTCCTCATCATCATTCTCCTCAGATGCATCAATTTCTTCTGACACATCACAGAAGGAAGCAGCAGCGGGGACCTCCTCCTCCTCCTCATCACTCATCATTATGTCCATCTCTGTCGTGTTCTCTGCCAGAATTAAATCTGGTGTAACGTCCTCATCTCCTTCATCTTCTTCTGCCAATAATGGTTGCGCATTACTCAGTTCAAGAAACTCATGGGAAAATAACTCCTCTGACTCCAGTGAAGATGGGGCACCGGTGGTGGAGGAAGTGTTACGTGGGGTGGCCATAGCAGTGGAGGATGAGGAGGATGTTGTGGTAAAGTTAGAAACGGTAGAGGATGGGGTGTGCTGTGTAAGCCAGTCAACTACCTCTTCAGCATTTTGGGAGTTCAGGGTCATTGGCTTTTTAAAACTGGGCAATTTGCTAGGGCCACAGGATTGCATAGCAGCACGGCCCCTAGCACGGCCTCTGCGTGGCGGCCTGCCTTTGCCTGGCATTATTTTTAAAAAAACAACAACAACAAAAACTCAGTTGGTTTTTCTGGAAACGATAATACACACAGCTAGATGGCAGTTTGAAGAAAACAGTGTGCAAATAATGCCTACAAGATCAACGTATACACTACTACAGCGGTGGATACGGATTACGTAAAATATATGAATGCTGCTTGAAAAAAAGTAACTCAAGTGGTTTTTCTAGAGACGATAATATTATCAATATTTAGACAAAATGTGAACAAGCTCACACAGCTAGATGGCGGTTTGAAGAAAACACTGTGCAAATAATGCCTACAAGGTCAACGTATACACAGCGGTGGATACGGATTACGTAAAATATAAGAATGCTGCTTGAAAAAAAGTCACTCCGGTGTTTTTTCTGGAGACGGTAATATTATGGATATTTAGACAGAATGTGAACACGGTCACACAGCTAGATAGCAGTTGGTTGAATAACACACTGGGCAAAAAATGCCTACAGGGCAAATAATGCCTACAAGGTCAACGTATACACAGCGGTGGATACGGATTACGTAAAATATAAGAATGCTGCTTGAAAAAAAGTCACTCCGGTGTTTTTTCTGGAGACGGTAATATTATGGATATTTAGACAGAATGTGAACACGGGCACACAGCTAGATAGCAGTTGGTTGAATAACACACTGGGCAAAAAATGCCTACAGGGCAAATAATGCCTACAAGGTCAACGTATACACAGCGGTGGATACGGATTACGTAAAATATAAGAATGCTGCTTGAAAAAAAGTCACTCCGGTGTTTTTTCTGGAGACGGTAATATTATGGATATTTAGACAGAATGTGAACACGGGCACACAGCTAGATAGCAGTTGGTTGAATAACACACTGGGCAAAAAATGCCTACAGGGCAAATAATGCCTACAAGGTCAACGTATACACAGCGGTGGATACGGATTACGTAAAATATAAGAATGCTGCTTGAAAAAAAGTCACTCCGGTGTTTTTTCTGGAGACGGTAATATTATGGATATTTAGACAGAATGTGAACACGGGCACACAGCTAGATAGCAGTTGGTTGAATAACACACTGGGCAAAAAATGCCTACAGGGCAAATAATGCCTACAAGGTCAACTTATACACTACTACAGCGAGGGATACGGATTACGTAAAATTTATTATGGCTGCTTGAAAAAAGTCACTCCGGTGTTTTTTCTGGAGACGGTAATATTATGGATATTTAGACAGAATGTGAACACGGGCACACAGCTAGATAGCAGTTGGTTGAATAACACACTGGGCAAAAAATGCCTACAGGGCAAATAATGCCTAAAAGGTCAACTTATACACTACTACAGCGATGGATACGGATTACGTAAAATTTATTATGGCTGCTTGAAAAAAGTCACTCCGGTGTTTTTTCTGGAGACGGTAATATTATGGATATTTAGACAGAATGTGAACACGGGCACACAGCTAGATAGCAGTTGGTTGAATAACACACTGGGCAAAAAATGCCTACAGGGCAAATAATGCCTAAAAGGTCAACTTATACACTACTACAGCGATGGATACGGATTACGTAAAATTTATTATGGCTGCTTGAAAAAAGTCACTCCGGTGTTTTTTCTGGAGACGGTAATATTATGGATATTTAGACAGAATGTGAACACGGGCACACAGCTAGATAGCAGTTGGTTGAATAACACACTGGGCAAAAAATGCCTACAGGGCAAATAATGCCTAAAAGGTCAACTTATACACTACTACAGCGGTAGTAAAATAAAAAAAAAGTTAAATAAAAAAAGAATGAATATTAAAAAAAAAAAATTAAAGTTGGTGCTGCTGAACTACTAGGAGCAGCAGATTAGCACACCAGTCCCACTCCCCAACACTGCTAGACTAATAGCACTGGGCTCTTATAGTAGTAGTAGTAGTAGTAGTAGTAGTAGTAGTAGTAGTAGTAGTAAAACAACAAAAAAATAAATAAAAGCAGTCCTTACAAGGACTATTGCTATTGCAGCAGTCAGCAGATGAGATCAGAAGCAGGACAGCTGCCCACTGCAGCTACATACAGAGCACTGCAGTAGAAGGTAGATTACTAGCCAGCAAAGCTACCTAAGCTTAAATGTCCCTCAAACCCCTGCAGACTTCTGTCCCTCCAATAACAGAGCAGTATCAAAACGATTACTAGCCAGCAAACTTTCAACTGTCCCTGAAATCACTAACAGGCAGCAGCTCTCTCCCTACACTATCTCTTCAGCACACACAGGCAGAGTGAAAAAAAGCTGCAGGGCTTCGGTTTTTATAGGGAAGGGGAGTGGTCCAAGGGAGAGCTTCCTGATTGGCTGCCATGTACCTGCTGGTCTGGGGTGAGAGGGCAAAAAAAAGCGCCAACAATGGCGAACCCAAAATGGCGAACGTCGCGCGACGTTCGCGAACTTCCGGCGAGCGCGAACACCCGATGTTCGCGCGAACAAGTTCGCCGGCGAACAGTTCGCGACATCTCTAATGGAAGGTTGAGTAGCAAGTGGTTCTCCATCAGGCTCGCTTAATAAGATTACATCTAATCAGGGATTGCTACCATCATGCGTGCCTCTCGCCCCTGATCAATGGAGTCTCCCACAAATTGCCGGCAAAGTGACTCCAGAAGTGCAATCAATCCTGCCTTTAAGTACAGTCACCAACGTAGCATTTAATAAAGGCATTTATCATGTTACTGTAGATGGGCAGGAGAGATTCCTTGCTTAAGATATGGCTTGCCATTAATAGATTCTATATTGAACCACGTCAGATTAAAGAGCATTTTCTTAAAGGTTTTTATTTATACATGTCCTTAGTTCATAAATGGGAATTAAATCAACGTATCGGTGTATGGCTATCTCATGTTAATATATTATGAGAAACATGAAAGAGTTTTTTTCTAACTGCAGATACTATACTCACTTGCTCTGCTGGTGGGAAACCACTAGTTTTCCATCAGCAGTGGCTGTTTGGGCAGCTAAGCCCTCCAATGACAATACACTATGGCCTCTAGCTCAATAAGAGGGTTATGGACAGTGGCTTAACTATAGAGGAAGCAGACCCTGCAGTTGCAGGAGGGCTCGAGGAACAGAAGGGGCCTGGACTGTGGGGTCTGCTTCCTCTTTAGCTAATAAAAAACTCTCCTCCCCAACCGCTCTCTTACTTGCGTTGAGGAAGGGGGGACGCAAGTCGGCAGGAGTGGACGGAGTCGGGCAGGGAGTGGTGGGCATGGGTGGGCGTGGGCAGAGGTGGGACGGGAAGTGAGCGGGAGGATGGGGATCAGACTATGCCGGGCCTCTCTGAAGATTTTTTTGCAGAGGTTTCCGACGCATTCTAGTTACGCCACTGGTTAAGGGAGCTACAGCATGACTTAATTATACCTACACTGATGATCAATGGGTTAAAAGCAAAAGAAAAAATGATATCTGGACAAATATAAGGGGAACACTGAAGAATGAAGGCAGAGTAACCTCCATTCCCCTTTTTAAAAGCACACTGTAACATGCCCGTAATTATTATTTTTGAGGGTGCACCGAATCCTGGATTCCAAGCTATTTTTATCAAGATTCGACTGAATCCAAGAGCCTGGCCGAATCGGAACCCGATATAACTTCGCACATGAACCCATGCATCTGGGATTTCCTCCCATGCGCCGACTTTTCCAGCACAGAAGAAGGGTGCCAACTTTGTTCAGTATTCGGCTGAATCCGTACCCCTGGATTCATGGATTCTGCTTACAGGGTTCAGTGCAAACCTAATTATTTTCCTCCTCAAAAGTTGCATAAAAACCTACAGATGGAGCACCCTTTGCTTCAGCCAGATTACATCACCCTTTTCCATCTTCAGACAGAAGGAAGAACTGCATGTAAAACTAATTGCCAGATCACTCTGTTAAATACACATGCATTTTGAAGATTACTTTATTGATTACAGAGGAATTTGCCTTGGTTGCCAAACAATTACTGATGTATTAGCTACCGAGGGTTATTCTGTTAATTGCAGGTCTTTTTGTTGGTTTAATTGGTTAATTGCAGAGCTTGTATGAGGGCTTCGTCTATTGACAATACAAATATTTTGTTGACCATCATTTTTTTAAGAAACTGTGCATTGATAACACAACTTTGTGTGGCAATTTAATGGCAAACTATAATTCTGCTAAATGTAGATGTCTTTGCTTGGTGATAACAAAGAAGCATCCTTAACCAATGAATTGTAGGTCTGTAATAGAAAAAAAAAAAAAAAATATATATATATATATATATATATATATATATATATATATATATATATATATATATATTTTGACACACCTTACACAATGTCTGAATGCATAAATTACCCCCATCCCTTGTTCCAGTGAAGAGATTCATGACACTTTTCTTTGACACATTCTCCTACTCATGCACCATGGCAGCTAATAATGGTGAATATATAGATAGCATATATTCAGTATATCAGAATATTTTGTGCCCTGTGTATTTGGAGTTATTATAACCATGGCTGTCAGTATAAATTGCTTACAAATTATTGATGATATTGCTAAGGTTTTGGATAAGTATGTGGGCCTCATTATGGCGCAAATTCACTAAGCGCCGAAGCACCGAACGCTAGCGTTAATTCGCTAGCGTTTGGCATATTTCGTTACTGCGCAAATTCACTAACGAACGCTGGCGTAGTTACGCTAGTGTTACTTCGCACCCTTACACCAGGCGAATTTTCGCTAGCGACGTAACTACGCAAATTCACTAACTTGCGCAGTGTACTGAACGCTACCTTTTACGCTAGACTTCTTTCGCCACCTCAGACCTGGCGAAGTGCAATAGAGTAGATAGGGATTGTTTCAAAAAAAGTCAAATTTTTTTCTAAGTCCCAAAAAACGCTGGCGTGTTTTCTACATGATGGGTGATAGGCTGAAAAAGATCGAAAATATTTTTGGGGCTCCCCTCCTTCCCCCCTACATTTCCTGACTCATGGCAACTTACCTATACAGTGGGCACATGTGTAGGGCAAAATAAAAATTTTATTTGATGTTTTGAAGGTTTTCTAGGCATTTGTAGTGGTGATACGTATTCCTCCATTGAAATTTGAATTTGGCGCCGTATGCAAATGAACCATCGCTAGCGAAACTTTGCTTCGCTTGGCGAATCAACGCTAGCGCAACTTCGCAAACTTACGCTACCCCTGTGCGCAACTTTGGATTCTAGTGAATTTGCGGAGCGCTGGCGAAACTACGCCTGGCGAAGTGCGGCGAAGTGCGGCGAAGTGCGGCGAAGCGCGGCAAAGTTGCGCCTGCCGCAACTTCGAATCTTAGTGAATTTGGGCCTATATGTTTAGACAGCTCAGAGGGGTCCTTAGCCATAGAAGGGATTATAAGGTGAGCAGCCCTGTGCTCTGGGTCCATTTTGTAGTAGCCCCTACTAGAGCAGACAGGAAGGGTCTGGTGGAACATAGGTAGGCCAGACCTAGTTAGTGGTAGCATAAACTCTTTAATAGGTCACTCTAGAAGTGACAGATGAGAATAGAGCTATTTAGTCGAGCAGCCCGAGGCTCCACCAAAGAGTGTTAGTGGGACTAGATTCCTGGGTGTACTACTGCTCAGAAGTAGGGAAACTGGGGACGTAGGGACTAGGAAAGTATCTCTAGGTTCCACTTAGGCTAGGGCCTGAAAGTTGGGGGTGCATTGTTGTAAGCTGCTCTGTTCTCATTCGTTACCCTCGGGGGATGTGTGCTGACCAACAGTGAGTATATCTTAATTACCACCTGTTCTGCTATCCTGACAAATCCTCTTTGATATTTCATTGCACTCCCATGTGGATATTGTTTAATAAATCTGTCCATGGTTAAGTTAAGAACCCCTGGCAACCATCATCAAAGCCAAGAGATATAGTTGCACTACAACTACACCCTGGCCTCCACTTAGCGAGGTCTTACACCTGGGAGAATAGAGTCTCATACAGGGCAATTATCAGAAAGTTAATGGTTTTGGGAGCCCCGGGTAGCCCCATTTTAGTATAGCCATACAATTGTATGCACCCATGGCCACAGAGTTATTCTAGTCCAATAGAAGACTCATTAATGGTTGCAGCTACAACTAGATACAACCTTGCTGAATCCTGCAACTTTCTTCAAGACATGATACCCAAATCCTTAACGTATAACTGAAGCCTAGCAGATATTTTATATAGTGGTAGTATCACCCATTTTATCCCCCAATGTCAAGAAGCATTAAAGCCACTGTGAATGAGCTAAATGTAGCAAAAAATAGAATTCCTTTGAATTCTAGCACTGGGCACTCTACACAAGGTTCTGGTAGAAAGTCTCAAGAAAGGTCTCATTCAGAGATAGTGCTATCATTAAAATGACAGGTACGGGACCTGTTATCCACCATGCTTGAGACTTGGGGTTTTACAGATAATGGATCTTTCCATAATTTGGATCTTCATACTTTGTCTACTAGAAAATCATGTAAACATTATATAAACCCAATAGGCTGGTTTTACCTCCAATAAGGATTAATTATATCTTAGTTGGGATCAAGAACAAGCTACTGTTTTATTATTACAAAGAAAAAGGAAATTTAAAAATGTGGATTATTTGGATAAAACGAAGAGATGACCTTTCCAAAATTCAGAGCTTTCTGGATATTGGGTTACGGATAAACTGTCATGGAATTATTAGGGAGTAGGCATTTCAGTCCCATTATTTTACCAGGAACTAGGGATGCACCGAATCCAGGATTCGGTCCGGGATTCGGCCAGGATTCGGTCTTTTATCAGCAGGATTCGGATTCGGCCGAATTCTTCTGCCCAGCCGAACCGGAATCCGAATCCTAATTTGCATATGCAAATTAGGGGCGGGAGGTAAATTGCATGACTTTTTGTCAGAAAACAAGGAAGTAAAAAATGTTTTCCCCTTCCCACCCCTAATTTGCTTATGCAAATTAGGGTTCGGATTCGGTTCGGTATTCGGCCGAATCTTTCACGAAGGATTCGTCGGTTCGGCCGAATCCAAAAAAGTGGATTCGGAGCATCCCTACCAGGAACAGTGACCACTGGCTTTTGGCTGTACCTCTGATAATCAAATGCACAGGGTCAAGGGATAGAGCAACTGCCATGGTTGGAAACAATTCAAAAGCAGAAGTTTTGAAGTAAGTATAGTCAGTAATGAGGCAAATATTCAGGGTACAGGGAGAAGGGATCCAGAAAATAGGGGAAACAGGAGTCAGGGAAGCATCAATGGAAATCAGGCAGGAGTTACAACAAGACAAAAGAGAAATGTCCCAGACAGAGGAATAATCAGGCAGAGGAATGAGATAGTACAGGGTATACAGGGTGCCCATCACCTTAATTGACCAGCATCGAGCTACACATGTAATCAATAAAGCAATCAAGGTTCAGTTAAGGCTCAGCATATATTCTAGAAAGGTTGAAAAGATCCTTTAGCAGAATAGTAAATCTGGAGCCTGGAACAGACATTGACGGGTTCACTTGCCTTGAATTGATAAGGAATCTTATAGTGTCAAGTCTAGGGTCTGTTACCCGTTATAATATAAACCTTTAATATGTGTTGCTTTTCCCAGTATATAGCCAGTCTCATCTGGATGGATCTTCACGTAGCAATACATTGGGTTCTGATGCTGCTACCTTTTTATTCAGCAGCTCTCCACTTTGCAATTTCAACCATCCCGTTGCTAGGGTCCAAATTACCCTGACAACCATCTATTGATTTGATTAAGAGACTGCAACATGAATAAGAGAGGCTGTGAATAGGAAGACGAGAAAAAAAAAGTAGCTATAACACTAGATGTGTAGCCTTACAGAGCATTTGTTTTAAGATGGGGGCCAGTGACCCCTGTTTGAAAGCTGGAAAGAGTCAGAAGAAGAAGGCAAATAATTAAAAAGCTATAGAAAAGAAAATGAAAAGTTGCTTAGAATGAGCCATTCTATAACATATTAATAGTTAACTTTAAGAACAGGGCATCATCCTGCACCAACGATTGACACAAGTGAATGGGCAGTAATCTATGGAGGCACCATCATTTTAAAGGATAAGTAAACCTTTAAAATAAGTGAATGTACAATTGACGAGAGTGCTATTCTAAACACTTTGTAAATTACATTCATTATTTATTGTCTTTTAATTCCAAGATATTAAGGTATACATGTACTGTTAATATGAATGAATTTTGTTACACCTGCTGGTCAGTTTCCCACCAGTCTGACCACCAAGTAGTCAAGGAATTTGTCAGGAGAAATAAAGAGGCTGCTATTAACAGTACATGTATTCCGTAATATCTTGGAATAAAAAGAAACTAAATAATGAATGTAAATTACAAAAGTGCTTAGAATAGCCCCCTCATCAATTTTACATTCACTTATTTTAAAGGTTTACTTATCCTTTAATATCTTTTGAGTGACAGTAAAGGAGCATATTTAAATATCATCTGTACACTACACTATGACTGCGTGCTTGTGTGCAGGGGGATAGTATTCATCTGTATTGTGCATATACTATGCTTGTGTACTAGTCGGTTTTTGTTTTTTCCTCTTGTGTCCAGATGAATTGCTGTGCTTGACCCTAAAGGTTCTGGAAAATCAATGTGTTACTCTATGAATAAGGCAATTAACTATGTGTAGCCTTCTTGATTGCTTTTAGAAATAAAGTTTGTTGACATTCATTTGGACTTCTGTCCACAGTGGTTATTATTAGGGAAGGAGTCATCTTAACATTTCAAATAAATATGTGCCTTTATCATGAGCGGACACTGTGCCAGGCAGAATAATGTAGAGTGGTGACTCCTACTGGTACCAGTTTACTTCTATCTTGGCTAGGGATGGGCGAATTTGACCCGTTTCGTTTCGCCAAAAATTCGCCGCGGGTGAAATGTCGCAGACGCCCATTAAAGTCTATGGGCGTCAAAAAAAATTTGTCGCGCGGCGAAATAGTTTTGACGCGCATCTTTTTTTTGACGCACGCCACCATACAAGTCTATGGGCGTCATTTTTTTTTGGTGAAACTAGGCGCAATTCGCCCATCCCTAATCTTGGCATATTGGGTACAAGGTGCAGAATGTAGTGTACTTGAGAGCCTTAAAGGCGTTGTTTACCTTTAAATTTACTTTTATTATTATGTAGAGAGTGATATTCTGAGACAATGTCCGATTGGTTTTCATTTTATATTGTTTGTGGTTTTTGAGCTATTTATCTATTATATTCAGCAGCTCTCCAGTTTGCTATTTCAGCCATCTGGTTGCTAGGGCCTAAATTACCCTAGACTTTCTCTGTAGGAGGGGGTTTAGTTCTCCTTTAATACTGCCTTGAGGAGGAATGAGATATTTGGGTCCCCTTTGCACACTGTATCTATAGGTGTGTGCTATTCCACCATGAGGTGTGCTAAACCTTCATGAGTTAGAGTCCTGCAGAGGGTCGGGTACAAGCGGGATACTCATATATTAGTCAGGATTTGGATGGGAAAAGATACTTTTGTGCAGGGGGCGCCGCAGATACCCATCTGGGAGGTGGTGGACAGCTTCAAAACCTAAAAAAAACTGTCTCCCCAATGTTTGTGTCATTTTGTGATGTCACTTCTGGTCCCATGGCTGTTCTGAAATATTGGCATCACAGGGAACAGGGTGGGTTCAAGACAGCACTTTTTCTAGCGGGTTTGAGTAGGGAGACCAGAGGCAATGCAGGTGCATGTGTCCATGTGGGATCTGAAAAAACAGGTCTGGGTTGAGTGCAGGTCTTTACCATGAGCAGGGATGGACTGGGGGGCCCGGGGCCCACCAGGGCTGGTGTTTCAGGGCCCCCACCCATGCCACAAAACCCCCACCACAGCTGCAACCAGGGTCAGACTGGGCCCCGCCAGGCCAGACCCCCTCTCCTGATATTTATATTCTAAAAAAAAAAAAATTCGGTGACGCCACAGTAGGAGGGGGGGGATTATGGAGGGTGGCCCTGGACAGCAGTCCCGGTGGGCACCGGGCCTCAACCCCTTTTTAGCCCCCCTCGCACACATGTGCCAGTGAGAGTGGTCAGGCCAGAAAAGGGCAAGGAGCGGGTCTGGGCCGGCGGACCAGTCCAACCATGAGGTCCCAATACCTCATACAAAACTGAACACCATGAGGTTCTAATAACCTCATAAAAAACTGAACTCCTCCCTAGTTTGCAGACTCAGATCAGAGCATAATCTATTAAAAAGTATACTTACCTAAAAGCTTCAATTATGGGAGGGAATAGCAAGTTACTTCCGAAATTGCACTTGTGGTTGTAAATGAGCCCTATAGCCACTTGCAGAGGGTTTCTACAATAAGTCTTCTCTTTTTCTGGGATCAATATTCTGATGGATGTGTCCATGAAAGAAATACTGACGCTCAACATCAATTTTCTATCAAAAGTTAGAAAGGATTTGGAATGCTTTGGCCGCAACCCTTTCTGCTAAATGAAGATGCTTTTCAATAAACACGCACTGTATTTCGGCAATAACCGTGTCACTTATTGCTCATTAACAGTGTGATGTCATCGTTAATATGTCATTCTCATATTCATCATTGCTAAACAATAAAACTGCCTGTATATGACATTACAATAAGGTAAAAAAAAAAATCTTTCATGTCTCATATCTTTTATGTGCAGTAGCCCATAGCAACCAATGAGATCTCTGTATACATTATTCTACCTGAACTAGATCAATAAGTGCTAACTGCTGACTGGAGGATTTACTAATAACTGTGCCATTCAATCAATTAAAGCTTCACAGGCCACTGTGTTCTGATTCAAATATTTGCAATGTCAAATTTTTGAGAAAATACAGGTATGGGACCTGTTATCCAGACCTAGGGTTTTCTGGATAAGGGATGTTTCTGAAATTAAGATCTTCATACCTTAAGAAAATCATGTAAACATTAAATAAACCCGATAGGCTGGTTTTGCTTCCAATAAGGATCAATTATATCTTAGTTGGGATCAAGTACAAGGGACTGTTTTATTATTACAGAGAAAAATGATTTTTTAAAATATTAAATTTTTTTGGATTAAAATAGAGTCTATGGGATATTCTGCGCATTCTGGATAACGAGTTTGGGGATAATGGATCTCATACCTTCACAATGAATTTGAAACGATCAACTCAGACCTACAGTATGAAGATGACTTAGAAATCAATGGGAAGTCAAGAACTTTAAAGTATCCTCAAATGGGCAGAAATTCATGGAAAGCAGCGAATTTGGGAACATGACCAATATTATTTTCTATGATTAAATGTCCAAATTTGCAAAAAGTGTAGGGATGCACTGAATCCACTATTTTGGATTCGGCCGAACCCCGAATCCTTCGTGAAAGATTCGGCCGAATACCGAACCGAATCTGGACCCTAATTTGCATGTTAATTAGGGGTGGGAAGGGGAAAACATTTTTTACTTCCTTGTTTTCTGACAAAAAGTCGCTTGTTTTCCCTCCCACCCCTAATTTGCATATGCAAATTAGGATTCGGATTCGGTTCGGCTGGGCAGAAGGATTCGGCCGAATCCGAATCCTGCTGAAAAAGGCCGAATCCTGGCCGAATCCCGAACCGAATCCTGGATTCGGCGCATCCCGAAAAATTGTAATCATTACCATGTAGATTAGTTGTCATTCTTTGCGGCTGAGGTATGAGATCCATTATCCAGAAATCCGTTATCCAGAAATCAAAATTACGAGATGGCCGTCTCCCATAAACTCTGTTTTAGTCAAATAATTAAATTTTTTAAAAAGTATTTCCTTTTTCTGTCTAATAATAAAACAGTAGCTTGTACTTGATCCCAAGTATATAATTAATCCTTATTGGAAGCAAAACCAGCCTATTGGGGTTATTTAATATTTACATGATTTTCTAGTACACTTAAAGCACAAAGATCCAAATTTCAGAAAGATCCGTTATCTGGAAAACCCCAGTTCCAGAGCATTTTGGATAACAGATCCCATACCTATACCTTGTACTTGATCCCAACTAAAATATAATTAATCCTAATTGGAAGCAAAACCAGCCTATTCGGTTTATTTAATGTTCAGATGATTTCTAGTAGATTTAAGGTACGAAGATCCAAATTATGGAAAGATCCCTTATCCAGAAAATCCCAGGGCCTTAGCATTCTGGATAACAGGTCCCTACACAATTTTTGTTAAATGTGCCCCTAAATAAATTGAGCCAAATATATATATATATATATATATATATATATATATATATATATATATATATATATAAAACATGTCTAAGTGTTTGCAAATGATTTCAAAATGTTCTGTTCAGGAAATTCTTGTAATATTACGGAATTACATGTTAACAGAACAATGTACGTTGAGTTCATGAATAATTCATATCGATTCTTAGAATGTAGTGAAGACTATTATATCCCTTAAAGCAGTGGTTTCCATGAGGGTGTTGGGCAGTTTGGAGAATAGTCAGGGTCAACTTTGGGGAAAATCCATATTTGCTCCCCTAGGTATTCCTGGAAGTCCATCTTTAATATCATTTAATGATTTTTGGACACCAATCTTGGAATTCTGGCTAAATGGATAAAAATAACAATGGTGCTCTCATATATCTATAGCCATGTTGTAAACCAAAGGGAGTCCTGACCAAATTCTGGGCTTTAGAGGAGGCTTAAACTAAAACATAATGGAAATCACTGCTTTTTATTTGGATTCCAAAGAGCAACATTTTACCTTTCAGTTTAATAATTGATAAAAATGCTAATCAGGCTTTTTTGGGTTCATTCGGTTCCTTAATAACAAGCTAAATAGATGGCTGGGCTGGCCGTATTGTGAATTCAGACACAAGATTTAGAACCTATCACCGGCCAATGCTCGCTGTTTTTTTTATAACATGTCCTTTACAAGGACGATATCTAATTAGCTAACGCTTTCTCTTCTATTACCTCATTTCAAGTCTTGTGTTAGATTTGGAACAATCTCTTGTGTTTTTGGCCAAATGGCAGGTCTACAAGAATCATAACAGATGAAACTTATTCCAACAATAGCCAATCATTATAAGTAGAAAAATAAGAAGAAATAAGGAACAGTCTTGAGGTTTAGGACAGTGATATTTTCTCTGCGACTGTTGGAACAAGGAACGGTTTATCATCAATGAAATGCCTGCAAAACCGTAGGCAGCTGGAAAGAACCGACTTTTGTGGGAACCAACAGTTAGTGGAGTAACTGCCAGTCCCCTGCCAAAAAGTCTTGGGGGGACCTGGCACACACAACCATGGCAACCAGCTCCACAGACTACATGACCACCCGTCCTGATTTCCTAACCAGTTAGCAATGCTCACTTTAAAGTAGGTAAGAGGCTGGAAATGTGGACATGAGAGGGGCGGACAGGTTGCTAGTTACTGCAACTATAGAATAAGCAGACTCTGCTCTCCGGGCCCCCCCGTTCCCTTGCCCCCCCCCACCACTGCTAGTTTTGCTGCCTCTATAGTTACACCACTGCCAACAAGGAACATGTACACTCCATAGATTAGTTCAATACAAAAGGCTTAAGGTGGCCAGACAAGCCGACTGATATCGGCAGAAGACTTGCATATCAGCTTGTTGATCGGCTCTGGCGCCATTAAAAGGCACTAGACAACTGGAAAGCGCTGAATTGTCAGATACAGGTAAAATGCTATTGTTTCTATCTGTATATCTGACAATTCAGCTCTACATGTGTGTATTGAAACAAACAATCGTAAAAAAATTTGTTACGTCTATGGCCACCTTTAGGCAGGATCTGCCAATAGAAGGCCACTTGGGGAAGGTTAGCAGGGCACAGCAGTCTTTTAAACAGTAAATGGCTCAGAAAATTCAAATATGACATTACGGCATTTGGCACTGTGTCGTGAATGTCTAATATTATGGTATATGCCGTTACAACGTCAGCTGCTCATGTGCAAGACCACCACGTCTTACACTTCTATTTCCATTGATGCCTGTGACCGATATAACGTCTGCCATTGTTATCTCGAGGTGAAGGGCCTCATTTAAAGAAGCCTAGACCCAAAGAGAACTATTGGACACTACATTACACCCCCTTCCCTTGGTAAGCACTTGTGCCTGGGCCTTGCTGCTCAGTGGTGGTGGGTTCTGTATTTATTGCCTGCCAAAGGGGTGACTTTGCACCCTGTGCCCACCTTGTTCCTTAACTTGCATGTGTGAATGACAAGCAAGTTTGGGGTGGGAGATGCTATGGCTACATGCCACCCCCAGCCTGCCCCTTATGAATAAAGTGCTGCCAAGCACAGCCAGCTCTGTTTACACATGGAAAGTTCCGTTTGCGCGCGTAGCTTGTATATGTGGGCGCTGATGAATGGGCAGGGTGTCAAAGACATTGCAGCTTGTGCCTGTTTTTGCAGTGCCATGATCTGTAACTGATGCCCAGTATGTCTGTTAGTCGATATGCAATAAGGTCTTGACTTGACTAAGCATTGGAGTAACAATTTAGCTTTAAAGTTCTGCAAAATACTGGCATTAGAGACAATTATGACCTATTTTCTATGATAATACCCTGTTAATGTCACATTTTTTTTTTTATAAAATCAGACTTTTAAAAAAATCACAAATTTTTATTAAACCCCAAGGATGGAAAAGTCCGAATCAGAAAATCCGGCATCTCAGACCTGTCGAGGTTGCATATAAGTCAATAGAAGAAGTCCCAAGGATTTTATGATGTGCCCTGGGTTTTATGAAATCCCCTGAAGTTTTTGGGCAAAAATCTGAGTTTTCAGGTGAAAAATCCGGAAGAATCATTAAAAATCGGATGAAAAATCGTGAAAATCGGATGAAAATTACAGAAAAATCATGAAAATCTGATTTTTTCCCTCAAAGCAAATTTTCGGGAAAATTTAATAATAAATAAGCGCAAAAAAAACAAGTGGATTTTATTGGAGTTTGTAGCAGAAAATATTGAGATAAATTCGGACTTTGATAAATAACCCCCTTAATGTATACACACTCATGACAAAGCCTGTGTATCCACCATGAGTATGTATTGTCAGGGCCGCCATCAAGGGGTATAGTTGTAGCGGGCCCAGGCCTAAAGGTGGACCCGGCTGTGCTGCACTTTTCAAATTAACAGGGTCCCCCTTGACAGCACAGAACCAGTGTCGGACTGGAACACTAGGGGCTCACCCACATATCTTAGACAAGGGGCCCACCAAAAAAACCTTAGACCAGGGGCCCACTCTCTGTACTATATTCTTCCTCTCCTCACTCAACCTCCAGTCTCCTAGTCTCTTTTGTTTACATACCATAATCTATTATTCTATCTATTTAGGCTCTTTGTTCTCATAGAATGGCCATGAAATAGGCCAACATTGAGCAGCATGAGGGCCCACTAACACCTGGGCCCACCGGGAGTTTTCCTGGTATCCCGGTGGGCCGACACTGCACAGAACCGCAGAAGTCCTGAAGATCCGAAGTCCCAAAGCGCCAAAGATCTGAGGCCGTGAAAAAACCCAAAGTCCCAAAAGGAGCCAAAGTTGAAGACCCGAAACTGCAAGAAGAGCCAAAGCCACGAAAGGAGCCTAAGGTAAGTTCAAATGAACACCAATGTGTCTTTTTTAAATTTTATTAAACCCCTGGCCCCCAATGTATTATTTTAATACTCTATAGGCCCCTAGCCACCAATGTTTTTTTTTAAATATTTTATGGGGCCCCTGGCCACCAATGTTTCTTTTGGACTTGTAAGGGGGAGCATGGGCACCAATGTTTTTTTAAAAACTTTTATGGGGGGCCCTGGCGCCAATATATTTATTTTAATTTATGGGGGGCTTGCCACCAATGATTTTTTTAACTTGTAGAGGGGCCCTGACAACCAATATTTTTTTGAAAACTTTTATTATGGGACCCTGGCCACCAATTATTCTTTTTTTTAACTTATAATGGGATCCTGACCACAATGGCTTTTAATAGCTTGTGTGTGGGGGGCAGGGTCAGACTGGGCCGGCGGGACACAGGGAAAAAACCTGGTGGGCCCGGCCCTCATGGGCCCCCAGAAAAAAATTTTGTACGGGCCCCGTGATTTCTGATGGTGGCCCTGTGTATTGTACATATTTTTGCAAGTGTTCCCTGAAAAGGCCAGTGATGTAGCAGGGTGGTTAAAGTTCTCTTCTATAATACAAGGCCATTTCATATTCATGATTTCTTTTCCCTCTCAATAAGCATCTATCAGGGACTCTCTTTCCCGGTTATTTAATAGATTCAACACATCTCCAGCCATAGCTTCAAGCAACGAATCAAGTCCCTCTTTCCGATGAACTTGTGTCGGGCAGGAGGAATATGTAAATACATTGCCGGGGCCGACTCAATCATCGCTGTTCATTAAAACATTTCTGGGCTGTTTGGTGGTGAATTCTATTAAATGAATGAAATGATAGGAGCCCGGCATTTTCATTTTGAGCACATATAGGAGGTTTTCTTGACTCCAGGCAGTGTATGGGTATTAGAGATTTGACTCGCTCCAGTTACACAGCAGACAAGTCTGTAAGAGGAGCCCAGAGAGGCTTTAGAGTTATATTGACTGACGTATGATAGCAAGATGAATTACTGCACTGGGTGCTTAATATGAATGCCATTTTGTTTATGGTTTTGATGTCTAATTCAGGGCCAGCCTGAGGCTGATTGAACTTATTGAGCACAATCCCCCATGGGCCTACATATATATCTCACAGCAATATCTGCCCCTCTTGTCTCCCTCAAGAGAGACAAGACTGTGATGCCACTTCCCATATAATATACTTCACCCCTTCAGCCACCTGGACATGAGAGGTCAGGGCAGGACCAGACTGGCAAACTGTAGGTTCTTGCAAATGCCAGAAGGGCTGCCATAAGATGTGGCAAGATTTAGTGAGCTGGTGGGGAGCTCTCTGTACTTGAAATGCCAGGGCCTATTTTGACTCCCAGTCCAGACCTGGGTCAGGGGTATCACTGATGATAAAGTCTGGGGTTTGGGGCAGGAGCTTTCCCTAGGGGTAATTTATCAACACTGGGCAAATTTGCCCATGGGCAGTAACCCATGGCAGCCAATCAAAATGCTGCATTCATTGTTCCTCTTGCAGTGGGCTTTAAAAAGCAAATAACTGATTGGTTGCTATAGGTAACTGCCCATGGGCAAATTTGCCCAGTGATGATAAATGAGCACTAGTTGTAATGTATTGATTGAGGGCCACCATGTTACAAAATGCATGGGGGCTACCAACGTTGGACTTGGGGTTCCGAGGCCAACACACCCACACACCCCTGGGCCCCCTGTCCCAGCCATAACCCCCCCCTGCCTCTGAACCCCCACCCCAGTCGCAACTGCCGTCAGCCTACCTGTACATACCTTATTTTATCTTGTTCTAGTCACAATTAGGGAGAAAATGGTGTAGCACCCAGGACAGGGACCAGGTCTGGGTTGGTGGGGCCCACCAGGTTTTTTTCCAGTGTCCTATAGTGTTATGAAAGACAAGGTGCCACGAAATGCTGGGAGGGAATGTAACAAGGTAGAAAGGTGAAGAGGCAGCATTACTGCAGCAGATGAGAGGGAGAGGCGCATCATTTGCCCACCCAGACTCTGAGACCCAGTGGGTCTGCCAGCCAGCAACACCCAGTCTAGGGTGCCCCACCAAAATGGTCTTAATTGATCAGTGCAGTTAATAAGCACGGCCCATGTAATTCATAGGGTTATACTACCTGTAAATCAACTAATTGTAAGCCATTAAACTTTTCATAGTGTTGTCATAAATCCTGGGATATCTAGAGGTACCCTGACTCCAACCTGGGCACTATTAACAAGGAGGTTTTATGTTCCCCCAGTGCTGGTGTGGGTTTCCTTTGGGGACAGTTTCCTCCACTCCAAAAACATACAGGTAGCTTTATCAACCAGTGATGGGCGGATTTGTCCCGAAAATTTTTGCGAAACACGAATGTTAACGCCACCGTTAAAGTCAATGGGTGTCCGACTAATGCTGACCCGTGATGGATTTGATGCGAGTGACTTTTCCGACGTGCGTCCAAAATGTTTTTGATGCCGGACAAAATTCGCAGCACTTTCGCAAATTTATTCGTTGATATGGAAACACTGAAATTCCCCGTGAATTCGTGCCTGTCAAATTTATTTGCCCATCACTATTATCAGCTCCTGATAACAATGACCCACGTGCATGAGTTTAAATGTGGCAGGGACCTTAGACTTGAAGCTCCACTGGGATAAGCAATGATTTGAGTCCAACTAGCTTGTGAGTAACAGAGGTTCTCCCACTGGGTCCAGATCCTACTGAGCAAAAAAGGGAAAGTTGTGCTCACCACTACATTTTAAACCTATAAGTGGGGGTGCAATGAGGCTGTAACCACAACATTCATACAGACAAATACAAGAGCTCCTCTGCATTCATCCCATTATCAATATATTCAGGACACTGAAACATTTTGTGCCTTTAACCAATAAAAATGCTGTAGACATGAACTTTTTCTCCAGCCTTCATTGTTTGAAATGTAGTGATACACAGTGTCGGACTGGCCCACCTGGATACAAGGAAAACTCCCAGTGGGCTCAGGTGTCATGGTCATTCCCTATTTCTTTATGGGAAAAAATAATAGAAGAATATAGAAAGTAGATATAAAAGACTAGGAAAATATAATGGTTGAGTGAGGAAAGGAGGAATAATAGTTTGGAAAGCGGGAACACAGGTTTTATGGACCATGGGTTAAGGTTTTCTGGTGGGCCCCTTGCATCCCAGTCCGAACCTGGTGATGTGCACAATTTTCCCTTTTTATAGTAAAAAGGATAACAAAAACTTTAATAAAGTCTGTCCAGATGCTGTGGGAACAGCATTTTCCCATAAGAATTAGATTCATTACAGCAGGGCTAAGAAACCTTCAGATTCCAGTTGTGCAGAACTTGGACTCTCATGTTCAGAGCTGTGGTTTCTCATGTCCCACATGTCTGCCCTTAGCAATAACAAGCCCGGCAGTGTCCTTCCCTCGGGAACGTATCGGCAGTAACTTAGGGGCGCAAAGACATTATCTGTTCTTGATGACAGGGAGAGCTGACAGTGCCTACAGAATTCCCAAGTCTGCATTTTCCTCCTTTATAGCACAAGACACATTTTAAATATACATTTAGTGCGTGTTTGTTTGCACAGATATACGAGCATTCGATCGGCAGAGATTTATAGGACTTAAGAACCGCGCACCCCTGTCACCAGCGAATGATGGGGGGGATCAATAATGTTTGGGCTTAGGTAATGGTCATTGTGAAATGTTAAAATCAATTAGTCCCCTTCATAGCCTGCACAGTAAACACAATACTGCTGACAAAATTCCTATGGAGACTTTATTGACAGCTCTGGCTGATTGAAACGAATTACCCACGGCCTGAAATGTATAAAAATGGAGCAGGGAATATGACTTGTCCATGCCAATTAAAGGAAAGGCTTACTCATGGATTTTAGGGAAAAAGAAGAAGTGATGGAGAGGTGGAGCTCATAACTGAAGTTTGGAATCAATACTTGAAATAATAAAATAGAGAACCAAGATACAGATAACAAATATCAGAAAATACAAAGGGGGGAAACCAAGACGAAATAGGAAGATAAAGCAACAGAACAGACAGGTAGAAGAAGAAACAAAAAACAAGTAAGAAGATACAGCAAACCAAGTGGTGGACTAAATCTGGCTGATCTGATTGCTTGGGCTCCGGAGTCAATGATGGGATCACATGGGGGGACTATGAAGACCCATCTGTCCCTGAATGAAGTTTGACTGGAATTTCCAGGTGTGAGAATACCTGGTGGTCTATCGGGGGTGCGGCGGGGACACACAATGCCGCTTCAAAGTTTGACACATGGGATTGATGCCGCCATATTTTACTTTGATGTGCCGCGTTTATAGTTTGTCTGATCCTTGTTCTTGACCCTGCCTGTCCCTGACTTTGATTATCTGCTGCCTGTACTGACCATTGCCTGTTATTGACTGATTTAGTACAGCGATACTGTTGGTGTTGACTACGGCCTGTGACCTCAACCACATTTCCTGATTTGGTATGACGTTGTCTACTGATTCTGCCCCCAGCTTGTAAGCCTGACTATGCCTCTGTTTACCAATATTGTACTGTATTGCACGATTGGTTCCCCATTCTTCTGCCCAGAATTCTCCCATTGGTTCTCTCACATTAAGGCCTTGGCGGCATCTAAGTAGCTGAGGGCTGCTATAGGTAGAAGAGTGTGCCGTGACAGGGTTCTTGGGGTTTGTTCTGGGTTTGGGACACCCTACATTGCATGGCTTCTTTAACAATATCGTCACAAGCCCACCAACATATCAATTTAGGAGGCCACTGCTTTTGGGCTCATATATGGGGTTATAATAAATTCTGCAAACTCAGTCAAGAGTCTACAGCCAGTACCTGCCATCGTATGGGCACCTTCGTAGGACTAGTGATGTCTACAGCCAGTACTTGCTATCATATGGGCACCTTCATAGGACAAGTGATGTCTACAGCCAGTAACTGCCATAGTATGGGCACCTTCATATGACTAGTGATGAGCAAAACTAAAATTTCCCCCAAATGCATTGGAGTCAACAGGCATTTTCTCTTTGTGTTTTTTTTCTCCAGACAAATGCATTTTAGACAATAGCTGTTTTTTCTTGTGCAAAATGCATTGAATCCAATGGCTGTTTATTTCCTGCACCAAATGATTTGTAGTCAGTGAGCATTTTTTCTCTGTAGTTTTTGTCCCCAAATGCATTAGTGTTAATAGGTGTTTTCCACGTGAACAGCACATTTGAGAATATTTTTGCCACTCGTGAAACCGTGAGTTTTGCCACAAACCTGTATCAGTCGAACAAATGTGGTCATCCCTATGGAGGACCAATGGCAACACAGCCTGATGACATACTGTACCAGCTGAAGAATTGTTTTGGGGCCCATACTCTGCAGCTAAAACCTAACAGCGTATGAGCACATTTACATAAGGTAGTCCCTATCGCTCCTCCAGAATCCGGCACACTGTCGGCATAAACTGGTGGACACTCAAGCCAATTGGAATTGGAATAATTGGAAGCAGTAGATTTTGGGGGTTATTTATTAATTTACGAATGTTAAAATCTCTAAAAATTCAAGTTTCTCTCACTAAAAAAACTAAAATGTTTAGAGGAAAAAGGTCTGAATCTGAAAATCCATTATCTCAGACCTGCCAAGGTGTTGTATAAGTCAATGGGAGAGGCACCTATCTCAGTTTGAAGTTTTCATGGTCTGCGCTGGGTTAAGCCTGACCAAAAAATAGGTTTTGGTCTATTATATTGAGTCTTTCCACAATCTGATTAAATTGTGTTTTTTTATTGATAAATAAGCTAAAATCAGAAATTAGTGTTTGTTCATGTTTTTTTACATATGAGATAAATTCTGATTTTAGTAAATAAGCCTCTACATGTTGTTCTATTAGGAACAAAAGTCCTTAATTTTGAAAACACTTAGGGGCCGATTCACGAAGGGTCGAATATCGAGGGTTAATTAACCCTCGATATTCGACTGGGAATTTAAATCCTTCGAATTCGAATATCGAATTCTAAGGATTTAGCGCAAATCCTGCGATCGATCGATCGAAGGATTTTTCGTTCGATCGAACGATTAAATCCTTCGAATCGTTCGATTCAAAGGATTTTAATCCAACGATCGAAAATCCTTCGATCAAAAAATCACAGGCAAGCCTATGGGGGGACCTTCCCCATAGGCTAACATTGACTTCGGTAGCTTGTAGGGGGTCGAAGTTTTTTTTAAAGGGACAGTACTTCGACTATTGAATGGTCGAATAGTCGAACGATTTTTACTTCTAATTGTTCGAATCGTTCGAATTCGATCGAATTTAACCAATTCGATGGTCGAAGTACCCAAAAAATACTTCGAAATTCGAATTTTTTTTTATTCTAATCCTTCACCCGAAATTCGTGAATCGGCCCCTTGGTTATAAATTATTTACATCATTTTAGAAAAGGGCTAAAAATTGAACGGCCTGCTCATGCCGAATAGCATTTAATGATGGAGAATATGCCAGTACTGCCCATGTCTCTAGCCATTGATTTACCTGTTATTGGTGGAACTGGCGGATTTTGGCTCAAGAACATACAAATATGAATCTTTGGCTTGAAATCCACCTTATGTACCCAGTGATAGGTGGATGTTATTGATGTCTCTGACGACATGCATGTACGGTATCAGTACCACTTGTAATGATCAATGTTCCTTATCTACATGAATAATGATTGCTTTAAAGGAAAACTATACCCCCAAAATGAATACTTAAGCAACAGATAGTTTATATCAAATTGAATGACATATTAAAGAATCTTACCAAACTGGAATATATATTTACATAAATATTGCCCTTTTACATCTCTTGCCTTGAACCACCATTTCGTGACTCTATCTGTGCTGCCTCAGAGATCACCTGACCAGAAATACTACAACACTAACTGTAACAGGAAGAAGTGAGGAAGCAAAAGGCAGAACTCTGTCTGTTAATTGGCTCATGTGACCTAACATGTATGGTTTGTTGGTATGTTTGTGTGCACTGTGAATCGTACGATCCCAGGGGATCAATACCCAACCATCTATCCTTTATGGCAAACATGGGCCTGTTAATATTAAACTACAACTGCCACCACTAAAGACCATCAGTGGGATGCAACACAAATGGCTATACCTGAAATTGTGCCAGCAAAGTTAGCCTGAGCAATGATTGCCATCACACCCACACCCAGGGAGGCAGAAAGTGATTTTGGAAGCAACTAGTTAATTCAGCAGCCTAATTAACTCTATTGACAGACAATACAAGTTATACTGGTTGTACAGGAAACTTGGTGCCCAGATTCAGCTCCTCTCTATAGTCATAATTATGATACAAAAATCTACATTTAGTTTGGTTTGTATGTGTGCACAGTGAATCTTACGATCTCAGGGGGCAGCCCTTATTTTTTAAAATGGCAATTTTCTATTTATGATTACCCAATGGCACATACTACTAAAAAAGTATATTATTATGATAATGGTTCATTTACATGAAGCAGGGTTTTACACATGAGCTGTTTTACTCAGTATCTTTTAATAGAGACCTACATTGTTTGGGGGGTATAGTTTTCCTTTAATATCCCCTTGCCTAGGGAGATATGAATATGTAAAAGATAATTTCCTGCAATTCTCATTTCATTTATACTTTTATTTTTTTCTTTCTCTCCCCAAATTCCCAGACTGCAGTGTTTCTATCCTGAATGACAACAAAGAGATTACAGACCACTGACTCTTTTTTATTGACTCAGAGCTGGAAGAAAGTAAATAGCCTCAAGGTAAACATGAAAGAATCTAAACATAGAAGTATCTATAACATTTTCAATAGACTTTTAATACTTTTATTAAATATACTTTTTTGAAACAGGTATAGGACCGGTTATCCAGAAAGCACGGGACCTGGGGTTTCTGGGTAAGGGATCTTTCTGTAATTTGGATCTTCGTACCTTAAGTCTACTAAAAAATAATATAAATATTAATTAAACCCAATAGGCTGGTTTTGCTTCCAATGAGGATTAATTATATCTTAGTTGGGCTCAAGTACAAGTTACTGTTTTATTATTACACAGAAAAAGGATTAATATTTTGGTTTTCTATTTAGAATCTTTGGGAGATGGACTTCCCGCAATTCAGAGGATAACGGTTTCCGTATAACGGATCCCATAACTGTACAATATACATCGGGGACCTTATTTATCAAAGTCTGAATTTATCTGCGTATTTTAATAAAAAAAAGCCCAACCAAACTAGAATCCACGATTGGACCTTATTTATTCGTAAAAAATCTGTATTTTATCGGATCTGGGACAAACCTGAAAAAATCATGCGAAAATCTGAATAGTACATTTTTTAAAGATTTTTTTCCGGAATTGCTAGATTTTTTGGGCTTTTTCTGGAAAAGTTTAGGATTTTTGCCCGAAAAGTCAGAAATAGTTGGATTTTCGGCTAATTTCAGACGACAGAAACTTCCAATTAGAAGAGATAGGTCTGATCAATCTTGAAAGATTCCAGTTTTTTTCACTAAAAATTGTCATTTTATAGTAAAAAAAACTTGAATTCTTTGAGTTTTTTGCATTTGGGCTTGAACAATATGAGTGTAAATATGGTGCAAGGCGGTTTAAATTCAATGTAGAAAGGAGTGTACGTTTCCCATCTGAGCGTGGCACATTTCCAGCTGAGTTTAATACCACTCTAATTACTGTAAGATTGTAAAACATCTCAGAGTTGATTTATTGAAGGTGTCACAGCCAGATTTAAAGTATGTATTGGACTTACATTTTCCCATAGCAGATAACATTAACACGTGAAGGATAAGTCCAAGGGCAGAAGCTGATTATGAATTACACAGAGGACTCTGAGTTCTAATTTGGGTGCAAAATGTTTACAGAAAGAATTGTTATATTTGCAATACAAGTTGAAAGCATAGGAAACAATACTTTGGGGGGGGAATATAATATTGGTCGCTAAAACAAAAATTATTTGCAATTTGTTTGCAATCGTTAATAAAATAAAATTTCAAACATCTTTAATTTACCTTTTTTCATAAGCTCTGTGCTTATGCGTTCATGTAAAAACTCATTCTAGCCAATCTGTTATGGATTAAATGAGGCCATTTTTATTCTGAGATCACTTTTGGAACCCAGATCATTAAATTTACTCCTGTGGGAGTTTTCTCTCTAAGTAAAGCTACTGTTAATTTTACATTTTCTTATGATGAAGCACTGGCAGGGTCGGACTGGAAAAAAACCCGGTGGGCCCCAGCTCTTGTTGTCCCTGACGGCCCAGACCCGCTCCCTGGTGAATCTTCCTGCCGTCCTGCTGCGACCGCCCTTCTGGGCCGCGGCAAAAAAAAAAGTGTATGCTCGTTAAAAAACGTGCGTCAAAGAGACCCGTACACGCATCAAAAACTGGTCAAAAACTGCACACGCCTGTCGGGGGCAGGGCTTCGGAAGGGGGCCCTGGGACAGCAGCACCGGTGCCCCCAAGTCCGACCCTGAGCACTGGACGCAAAATACCCTTTCTGTACAGATTCTCCTAGTTGGAACTAGGGTTTGCCGCCTTTTCCAGTTGGGAACTCCGGGGCGGGGGTGGGATGATGTTGGGGGCGGGTTGGATGATTTGGGTTGTGGGGTGTGTGACATCAGGGGCAGGGTGGGTGCCTATTTAGGGGGGAATTATGACATAGCAGTCAGAGATTGGCTGATCGCCATGTCATTAAAGGGCATGTAAAGTCTAAAATAGAATAAGGCTAGAAATGCTGTATTTTGTATACTAAATATAAACATGAACTTACTGCACCACAAGCCTAATCAAACAAATAATTTATGCTTTCAAAGTTGGCTACAGGGGGTCACCATCTTGTAACTTTGTTATACATCTTTGCAAGACTAAGACTGTGCACATGCTCAGTGTGGTCTGGGCTGCTTAGGGATCGTCATAAACAAAGCTGCTTGAGTTCTGCATGGCTGGGAAGTAAGGTGGGGGCTCCCCCTGCTGTTCATAAGTATGATTGTTTCCCTGCAGAGCAGTTATGGACCGTCTGACAATTCATATCCACAGCAGTAAATGAAGGGAGAATTTCACTGCATACAGTCAGGTTTCTTATAAAAACGGTACACATGTTTTAATTAAAGTATATTGGAGGTTTCTTTTTCATTAAAAAAAGTAAAAATGGTATTTTATTTTTTTGCCTTTACATGCCCTTTAAGGACAATGTCTGGATTTCTTAATTTGGAAATCTAGACAGGCTGTTTTCACCCAGGCAGCCCCTCTGAAAACTGGGCTGTCCAAGTGAAAACCAGACAGGTGGCAACCCTTGATGGAACTCATTGTTAGGAATCAAACTGACTGGTTGGGAAACAGGCAGGCAGGAGTTAACAGCAGAAAATAACATAAAAGGAGGTACATGCATAGGAAGGGTTAACTGAAGGTAGGCACTGGGATCACAGGCTGGGAGAAAGCCCAAGGTACAGCACAGCAAAGGTTAATACAGCACAGGTCCAGTGTCCAAGCAAGATCAGACTAGGAACAATGGTGCACTTATACCTTGTGACCAGTAATAGAATTCTACGTGAATGGGCGGAGACTTACATTGGGGACAAGAATAACCAACCAGCCAAAAATTTGCTTCCTCTTCTTATGCAGACGGCTCCATCCATCAGTTAATAGGATATTCCCTCTGACACTCGGCATAATTGTAAAACCTTTTTACTTCGGGCAGATCATTTCTGATTCGTTCAATAAAAAAACGCTAATAAAATTACTCAACGTAGATCAGTACTAAGCATCACTGAATGTCACCCTTCTTTCATTAGAAACTTGTTGATATAAGCTTAATAAAAACCTTGTAAAGGCGATACAGAGACACGGCAACAAATCCTAAGCGATTGTGAAATGTTATTGCAATAAAATTGGATTTGGGAGCATTACGCTGTAACGGTACCAGCGCTCACAATCTCACGCCATTCTCTCGCTCAGAAATATAACTAGAAAAACACAAATCATAATGTTTATTTTTTTTGTTTATTTATTGATGTAGAGTGAGAAGCATCATTTATTCATTGCCATCTGGAGTCTGAAAAGCCTTTAAAGCCGTCATTTTCATTAGCTGGTGTTTGTTTGGCCAGAATCTCCCGTTTGGAGACGCAATAGGAACGCATGCTTAATGCAGGTGACAATGGCACAGGAGGTTGTGGGTAAATCAGAAAAGTGACAAGAGTATTGAAATTATTGCAAAACAAAAATAAAACCTGGCACACGACTTCCCTGATCCGATTACACTGCATAATGCAGCAGCTGCTTCTATTCCAACATAGAATAGATTTCCAGCTAATGAATTGCTTGGGACTTCCATATTTCACTTAAAATGCATTTCTGAATTTCATGAGCGAATCGAATAAATTAGTTGCAGGCTGAAATCAATGCTAATTGTAAGCTAAGCTCAGAATTTACAGGAAGGATGTCTCCCATAGACTCCATTTTAATCAAATAATGCAAATATTTAAAAAATCATTTCCTTTTTCCCTGTAATAATAAAACAGTAGCTTGTACTTGATCCCAACTAAGATATAATTAATCCTTATTAGAAGCAAAGCCAGCCTATTGGGTTGATTAATGTCTACATGATTTTCTGGTAGCCTTAAGGTATGAAGATCCAAATTTCAGAAAGATCTACTATCTGGAAAACCCCTTGTCCTGAGCATTCTGGAACACACAAAGATAAAGTATCCATACACTATACAGAGGATGGACTCTATGGATTTATGTTGAAGTAATTCTTTAATTTCTTTTAGTCCAGGTTCTAGGACATTTTTTTAAGACCATGTTTATATATCTGTGTTTGATTTCAATAATTCATCTTTACTACTCCACTATTCCTTTTAAGATTAAAAGCATTGACCAAGGAGAACTAACAGAGCTCTGTGTGCCTTTTTACTCCCCTTTCCCCTGATTCCTAATGCTGATTGACGCATAGGGGGAAATTTACAAAAGGGCGAAGTGGCTAACGCTAGTGAAAATTCACCAGCGTGATGTCATTTTGGCACTTTGCCGATTTACTAACTGGTGCTGGTGTAAATTCACTAGTGAAGTAGTCATACTCTAGTGTTACTTCGCACCCTAACGCCAGGCAAAATTGCGCTCTGGCAAAGGGACCTAACAACGCTAATTAACTAACTTGCGCCAGACTTGACTACGCCAGCTCAGACCAGGTGAAGTGCAATAGAGTAGATAGGAGGATCTTCAAAAATAGTTGAAATTTTCCCCAAAAAACGCCGTCTTTTACATTTTTCAGGGTGATAGACTGAAAAAGAACAACATTTTTTGGGGGGTAACCGGCTTTCCCCCTACATTTCCTAACATATGGCAGGCACCTAAACTATACAGTGGGCACATGTGTAGGGCAATATAAGACCTCTATTTTATTTAATGAATGTTTCCCGGGCTTGTGTAGTGTAATGTAGTTTATGCTACATATATGTCCATTGTACTTTAACTTGGCGCAGTATGCAAATTAGGCATCGTTAGAATAACTTTGCTTTCCTTGACAAATTAACGCAACTTCGCCCTGGGCGCAACTTTGGATTTTAGCGAACTTCGGATTTTAGCGAATTTGAGCAGCCCTGGCAAAACTACTCCTGGCGAAGCAGTCGCCAACACATATCCGTCGCTTAGTGAATTTGAGCCATAGCCTTTATTATAGACCTCGCTCATGGAGTCCCTCCATCCCTTCTTCAACCCTTCACCTCAAGGGAAGTTCAAGAGACCTGGCAATGTTACCAACCCTCATCCCCCCCATTATTTATTGCAGGGTCAGACTGGGACATCAGGGTCCTTCAGGACTGCCACTCAAGGGTCCTTTCCCTGGTGCCCAACCTCACACCTCTCTTGACACCCTTACACCACTCGTGCACATGTGTTGCCGTTGCCTACTTCTGTACTTGCGTCTGTTTGGGGGAGAGGGTCCGGTGCGGGCCAAGGAGTGCAACTGGGTCGGACACTGAGTCTTCTATACCACTAGTGGGAACTTCCTATGGAGGTAGAGTTTTTTCCTGTTCAGGAAGCCGTAACAACCAGTAACTTATTTGCTTTCAGTAATGTAACTGTCCTAGAAAACTATTTTAATTAAATAGTCTGATGAACACTCAGGGTTGGACCCAGACCTGCTCAGAGCTGGAAACCCTGGGTGCTGTACCTTTACCTGCCCCTCAGGTCCGGACTGAGAATTAAAATAGACCCTGGCATTTTAGGGACACAGAGGCCCAATCAGCCAAGATAGAGGCCAATCAGCCAAGATAGAGGCCCAAACTGCCCTCACCAGCCCACTAAATATTGACTTTCTATGGGACCTTATAGCAGCCTCTCTGACATTTGCCAGAACCCGCAGATTGCCAGTCCGGGCCTGCTGCCCCTGACCTGATTGAGGCCACAACAAGCTAAAAACAAGGCTCACAGGGGGGGTGGAGGTGGGTTGTGGCTTCAGTGGGGGGCCAGGTGGGGTGTGGACCCCTGAGGCAGCAGTGCCGGTGGGCCCCGGATCCACAGTCCAATGCTGTGTACACTGTGACTTGAAGAAATGCAATAGAATAAAATTGCAGAATTATTGCACATGCACAAGTCCAAGTAAGGGATGCCTGGCAATGGAGTAAGAAGTTGGAGCTGTGTTCTGTTTGAAGGTATATCAGCACCGTCCCAGAGAAATACATTTTGAAATCTACAGTGAAGATAACCTTTCCTTGTCCTTTAAATGACATCATAAATTACATCAGAATGCCGTCATGTGACTCATGCTTTACTAAAACTTACATAATAACTAACTGCCATTGGCTACTAGCCAGCCTGGTGATACCACCATAAGATATGTTTGCATTCCATGCTTTTCTTAGCCCAGGGCATCTTGTGAAACTTGCCATGCAGGTTATTTTAACAGACACAATGGCTTGGGTTCAAATTCACCTATACCTAAAAAGATATAAATTGTTCCAAATCACCCATCCACGCAATATTCTCTCAGATATTAGACTTGCCTAATTCTTTGCTTGGTCTGCCTTCCTGACACTTTGACTTGAATAAGGTTTTATCTGCTGAAAATTAAATCTTCAAGGATTCTTATCTGTCATTTTCTTAATGGCCGCTGGTCTCCTGGGACGGATTTATGTCACTAAAGAGTAATAACTTCTCAGTACAATAATTATGTTTTGATATTTATATTATATTAATTACTGAGAGGTCTGATACCGTAATGTCGGCCACTTACAACGATTGCTGTTGGTATCATTAGTAACTGTAATGTAGCGACAGTTACTGAAGGTGGAATATTTACATAGACTCAGCCCTGGGGGCCCATATACAAAAGGTCGAATTTGAGTGGTTTTTGAGGTTTTTGAAACCCTGACTAAACAAATTTCCTTTAAATTCATGAAAGTTATTAAAAGATCTGCCTATAAAAATTATGAAAGAAAAAAGACAGAGAACTATATGAAAAATACAAATATCCCCAAAGGTCAGGGCACACGCTCAGAATCGGGGAGATTAGTCGCCCTGTGACAAATCTCCTCTTCTTCGGGTAGACTAATCTTCCCAAACTGCATCCCGCCGGCTAGAATGTAAATCACTGGCGGGATGGCACTCGGAGCGATTCGTTTTCTGAAGTTGCATCGCGAGACGCTGGGTGACTAATCTCCCCGAATCTGAGCATGTGCCCTGACCCTTAAACCTCTATAAATGCAAGTTTTTCAGGCTATTACAAGCAAAAAAAATCCAAACACCTCTAGAAGTCTGAATGGCCAAAAAAAGGTCCAATAGGATCAGTGTAGCTCCCATTAATTACTATGGGACCTTGACTGCTTTTACATAGAGAAGTTTTGTATTCATCTTTTTTGCATTTTTTACACAATGAATCTCAATTTTTTTATAGTTTTAGAGACATTTTTAGAGGACTCGAGAAAAAAAGGAAATCCGAAATTTCCTTAGTTGCCCCTTAGTTTTTGGGGCTGATTTACTAAAACTCCACCAAAGTCCCTTCCATGAATTGACCTCATGTATCAATAATTTTTCTCGAAGAAGTTGGAGCAAAAAAAGTCACGACAAACTTGAGCGCCTATTCGCATTGTATGATCGATTCTCTGAAAACCCGATTTCCTATTTTCAGATTTTTTAGCAGCTTTGGGGTATAATAAATCTCTAAAGTTGAATTTTCCCCCTAAAAACTCCCCTTAGTATTTGCCTTCTACTGTTAGTTACTAGGGCTCATTTGCTACATGCAGGGTAGGATGAAAAGTGCAAAAACTGGTGCAATCTGTAAGTTGCTTTTTTTTTTTGCCCATTGTTTTTTTGTCATGGAGACATACAGAAATAGGGCCGAATGCCTTTATTCAAAAAGTGATTATTTCATGCCTTAACTGCTTTTCCATTATTTTCTGCGGTTTCTCTAAAGGGGATTGTAACATGATCTATCCTTCCATACTCCAATACATTGCCTGAATGACTTACTTATACCCCTGAGGCACGGCTCGGGAATATCTGAAAAAGATCTTGACAGAATGGAAAGCATTTTAAAGAAGTGTGATTTATTTGTGTTGGTGTCTATGGATTTCAGAAAAAAAGTGATTAAACCCACTATAAGAACAGTCAAATGATGTTAAACTCCACCACAACACCTGCATAAGTAACAGATTTTATCTACCTCTGATACCGAATGTCTAGCTTTTATTTCTTCTGGTTGAAACCTTACACTTGTGAAGGCAAAGCGAGTGTGGGAGCTGCTTAGCGAGTGTTGCATGTGATCGAAGTGTTGCATGTGAATTAAGTGTTAAGCAGCGTTAAAAACCTTAAGGCGTTTAAAACTGAAAAGGCGTTGGTGAGGAATTACATTTGGGAGACTGTAAGTACCCAGTGTAAATATGAGTGGATTTGCTGGTATTACTCAGTGTGTGTCTTGTCACATGTATGTGGTGTTGGAGCAGCAGTTCCATGCAGTATTTACATGTGAGAGATGTCGGTGGGTTTTCATCTTGGAATCTGAGCTGCAGACTCTAAGGGGTGAACTTGCAGCACTGAGAGCATCGGCAAACGAGGGGAATGACAGGAGGCTCGCAGAGCAACCACTGGCAGGGGCTAGTGGAGCGGGGGGAGGAGAAGGGGCAGTGGAGGCTAATGAGGGAGGAAGGTTTGTGACAGTCAAGAGGGGAAGTAGGGGACAGAAGAGTAGGGGGGCTGGTCCACAGTTTGTCCAAAACAGCAAATTCGCCGTTTTGGCTGAAGATGCTGGGGAGGAAAACTCCGAACTGGCATGTATGGAGCAGGCTGACTCTCGGAGCACCCCGGGAGGCAGTGGCTCTAATACGGGTGGTGGGGGGAGTGCAAGGAAGGAAAGGCAGGTTCTAGTTATAGGGGATTCAATTATTAGAAAGGTGGATAGGGTAATCTGTCGCAAGGCCCCTACATGCCGAACAGTCTGCTGCTTGCCTGGTGCTAGGGTTCGGCATGTGGTGGAACAAGTGGACAGATTATTGGGAGGGGCTGGGGAAGACCCAGCGGTCTTGGTACACATAGGTACCAATGACAAAGTTAGAGGAGGTGGTGAAGTCCTCAAAAATGATTTTAAAAAACTAGGTTCAAAGCTGAGGGCGAGGACTTCCAAGGTAATTTTCTCAGAGATATTACCTGAGCCACGAGCAACGCTAAGGAGACAGCGGGAACGTAGGGAGATTAATGCGTGGCTGAAAGATTGGTGTAGGGAGGAGGGTTTTGGGTTCTTGGAGAACTGGGCTGATTTTTCAGTCGGCTACAGGCTCTTTGCTAGGGATGGGCTGCACCTCAATGATGATGGGGCAGCTGTTTTGGGAGAGAAGATGGCTAGAGGGTTGGAGGAGATTTTAAACTAGGTGTGGGGGGGAGGGTTCAGTAAAAGATTCAGTGGTAGACAGGTTAGATGAGATAGTGGGCAAAGAAAGGGAAAATGGGGGAGGAGATTTGGCTGGGGATACTGTTAAGGAGAGGGAGGACCACATGTCATATGTTCAATATGGTGCCAGTATTAAATGTATGTTTACAAATGCAAGAAGTCTGGCTGGTAAAATGGGAGAGCTGGAGCTGCTGGTGATGGAAGGAAAATATGATGTGATTGGTGTGGCCGAAACATGGCTGAATGAGTCGCATGACTGGGCAGTAAATATCAGTGGCTATACTTTGTTTCGGAGGGACAGAGGCAATAGAAAAGGAGGAGGGGTATGCCTGTATGTTAGGCAGGATTTAAAAGCTCATATAAAGGAGGAGGTTATGTCAGAAAATGAGGGGGCAGAAGTCATATGGGTGGAGTTCTTCACCAATTGTAAAGAATCTAGCAAATTAATTGTAGGCGTATGCTATAGACCCCCTAATGTAACAGAGGAGGAAGAGGCAAAGCTCCTAATGCAAATAGAAAAGGCTACTAGTTTAGGTAAAGTAATGATAATGGGGGATTTTAATTACCCAGATATTGACTGGAGCAACGGTACTGCTAGATCAGTTAATGGGAACAAGTTTATAAACTTATTGCACGACAATTTTTTAGCACAGGTTGTAGAGGAGCCTACCAGAAAAAATGCTATTCTTGATTTAGTGATCTCAAATGACCCAGAACTTATAGCAAATGTGCAAGTCATTGATCCCCTGGGTAATAGTGACCATAATGTTATATCTTTTAATGTCTGGTGCAAAAAACAAAAATATACTGGGGCAACAAAAACCATGAATTTTGCAAAAGCTAATTTTAGTGCCTTGAGGGCTGCCCTACAGAGCATTGATTGGGGCATTAGGTTTTCAGCTAAAAACACAGAACAGAAATGGTTGTCCTTTAAAATGATATTAAATCATTACTGTTCTCAATTTATTCCCTTAAGGACTAAACGTAGAAGCTCTAAGAATCATCCTGTGTGGCTTAATACAGAAGTAAAGAAGTTAATGAGACAGAAGAGAAAGGCATTTAAAAACTACAAATCTGTAGGGACAGAAGCTGCATTTAATGAATATAAACACTGTAATAAATGTTGTAAATCAGCAATCCGGAAGGCTAAGAAAAGAAATGAAGAGTTAATTGCGGTGGAGGTGAAAACTAACCCTAAAAAGTTTTTTAAATATATTAATAGTAAAAAGATGCAGGTTGAGAGTGTTGCTCCATTAAATAATGGTACCAGTATGGTTGTAACAGATACAGATAAGGCAAATGTGTTAAATCAGTTCTTTTCTTCAGTGTATACAATAGAGGAGTCTGGGTTCACAGGCTCACTTAATAACTGCACGAATGGTTCAGCTCAATCTAGTCAGTGGCTGACTCAGGATATGATTCAAAAAGCTTTAATACAAATTAATGTAAACAAGGCTCCAGGGCCTGATGGCACACACCCCCGGGTTCTAAGAGAGCTTAGTTCAGTTTTAGACCAGCCCTTATTTCTGATTTTCTCAGATTCACTGTCATCTGGTATGGTGCCTATGGATTGGAGAAAAGCTGATGTTATTCCAATATTTAAAAAGGGATTACGATCTCAGCCTGGCAATTATTAGAGATGGCGCGAACTGTTCGCCGGCGAACTTGTTCGCGCGAACATCGGGTGTTCGCGCTCGCCGGAAGTTCGCGAACGTCGCGCGACGTTCGCCATTTTGGGTTCGCCATTGTTGGCGCTTTTTTTTGCCCTCTCACCCCAGACCAGCAGGTACATGGCAGCCAATCAGGAAGCTCTCCCCTGGACCACTCCCCTTCCCTATAAAAACCGAAGCCCTGCAGCGTTTTTTCACTCTGCCTGTGTGTGCTGAAGAGATAGTGTAGGGAGAGAGCTGCTGCCTGTTAGTGATTTCAGGGACAGTTGAAAGTTTGCTGGCTAGTAATCGTTTTGATACTGCTCTGTTATTGGAGGGACAGAAGTCTGCAGGGGTTTGAGGGACATTTAAGCTTAGGTAGCTTTGCTGGCTAGTAATCTACCTTCTACTGCAGTGCTCTGTATGTAGCTGCAGTGGGCAGCTGTCCTGCTTCTGATCTCATCTGCTGACTGCTGCAATAACAGTAGTCCTTGTAAGGACTGCTTTTATTTATTTTTTTGTTGTTTTACTACTACTACTACTACTACTATAAGAGCCCAGTGCTATTAGTCTAGCAGTGTTGGGGAGTGGGACTGGTGTGCTAATCTGCTGCTCCTAGTAGTTCAGCAGCACCAACTTTAATTTTTTTTTTTTTAATATTCATTTTTTTTTTATTTTACTTTTTTTTATTTTACTACCGCATTTTTTGCCCAGTGTGTTATTCAACCAACTGCCATCTAGCTGTGTGACCTTGTTCACATTCTGTCTAAATATCCATAATATTACCGTCTCCAGAAAAAACACCGGAGTGACTTTTTTCAAGCAGCCATAATATATTTTACGTAATCCGTATCCATCGCTGTAGTAGTGTATAAGTTGACCTTTTAGGCATTATTTGCCCTGTAGGCATTTTTTGCCCAGTGTGTTATTCAACCAACTGCCATCTAGCTGTGTGACCTTGTTCACATTCTGTCTAAATATCCATAATATTACCGTCTCCAGAAAAAACACCGGAGTGACTTTTTTCAAGCAGCCATAATATATTTTACGTAATCCGTATCCATCGCTGTAGTAGTGTATAAGTTGACCTTTTAGGCATTATTTGCCCTGTAGGCATTTTTTGCCCAGTGTGTTATTCAACCAACTGCCATCTAGCTGTGTGACCTTGTTCACATTCTGTCTAAATATCCATAATATTACCGTCTCCAGAAAAAACACCGGAGTGACTTTTTTCAAGCAGCCATAATATATTTTACGTAATCTGTATCCATCGCTGTAGTAGTGTATAAGTTGACCTTTTAGGCATTATTTGCCCTGTAGGCATTTTTTGCCCAGTGTGTTATTCAACCAACTGCCATCTAGCTGTGTGACCTTGTTCACATTCTGTCTAAATATCCATAATATTACCGTCTCCAGAAAAAACACCGGAGTGACTTTTTTCAAGCAGCCATAATATATTTTACGTAATCCGTATCCATCGCTGTAGTAGTGTATAAGTTGACCTTTTAGGCATTATTTGCCCTGTAGGCATTTTTTGCCCAGTGTGTTATTCAACCAACTGCCATCTAGCTGTGTGACCTTGTTCACATTCTGTCTAAATATCCATAATATTACCGTCTCCAGAAAAAACACCGGAGTGACTTTTTTCAAGCAGCCATAATATATTTTACGTAATCCGTATCCATCGCTGTAGTAGTGTATAAGTTGACCTTTTAGGCATTATTTGCCCTGTAGGCATTTTTTGCCCAGTGTGTTATTCAACCAACTGCCATCTAGCTGTGTGACCTTGTTCACATTCTGTCTAAATATCCATAATATTACCGTCTCCAGAAAAAACACTGGAGTGACTTTTTTCAAGCAGCCATAATAAATTTTACGAGATCCATATCCACCGCTGTAGTAGTCTATACGTTGATCTTGTGGGCAGTATTTGCACAGTGTTTTCTTCAAACCGCCATCTAGCTGTGTGAGCTTGTTCACATTTTGTCTAAATATTGATAATATTATCGTCTCTAGAAAAACCACTTGAGTTACTTTTTTTCAAGCAGCATTCATATATTTTACGTAATCCGTATCCACCGCTGTAGTAGTGTATACGTTGATCTTGTAGGCATTATTTGCACACTGTTTTCTTCAAACTGCCATCTAGCTGTGTGTATTATCGTTTCCAGAAAAACCAACTGAGTTTTTGTTGTTGTTGTTTTTTTAAAAATAATGCCAGGCAAAGGCAGGCCGCCACGCAGAGGCCGTGCTAGGGGCCGTGCTGCTATGCAATCCTGTGGCCCTAGCAAATTGCCCAGTTTTAAAAAGCCAATGACCCTGAACTCCCAAAATGCTGATGAGGTAGTTGACTGGCTTACACAGCACACCCCATCCTCTACCGTTTCTAACTTTACCACAACATCCTCCTCATCCTCCACTGCTATGGCCACCCCACGTAACACTTCCTCCACCACCGGTGCCCCTTCTTCACTGGAGTCAGAGGAGTTATTTTCCCATGAGTTTCTTGAACTGAGTAATGCGCAACCATTATTGCCAGAAGAAGATGAAGGAGATGAGGACGTTACACCAGATTTAATTCTGGCAGAGAACACGACAGAGATGGACATAATGAGTGATGAGGAGGAGGTCCCCGCTGCTGCTTCCTTCTGTGATGTGTCAGAAGAAATTGATGCATCTGAGGAGAATGATGATGATTGATGTTTTGTGGGTGCCTAGTAGAAGAGAGCAAGAGGAGGGTAGTTCAGATGGAGAGACGGAGAGTCAGAGAGGCAGTAGGAGAATAAGACTTAGAAGAAGCAGGGAGGACAGCCCGCAGGGATCAGTAGGGCAACAACATGTATCGGCACCTGTGTTCAGCCGGCCAACGCACCCGCCATTGCCGCCAATGCCGCCAACTTCTACTGTTACCGCCAGATCGCACACTTCCAAAAAGTCAGCAGTGTGGGATGTTTTTTAATGTGTATGCCTCTGACAAAAGCATTGTAATTTGCAATGAGTGCAGTCAGAAACTGAGCCTTGGTAAGCCCAACAGCCACATAGATACAACTTCTATGCGAAGGCACATGAGCGGCAAGCACAAAGCACTTTGGGAGCAACACCTCAAAGGCAACAGGCAAACTAAAAGCCACACTCCTTCTGGTCCAGCATCTTACTGCTCTACCTCTGCTCTCCTTGACCCACCTGAACCACCCTCCACTCCGCCTTCCACCTTGACCACCTGTTCCCATTCCCAGTCATCTGCCACCAGCCAAGTTTCTGTGAAGGCCATGTTTGAGCGTAAGAAGCCAATGTCTGACTGTCACCCCCTTGCCCGGCGTCTGACAGCTGGCTTGTCTGCACTCTTAGCCCGCCAGCTTTTACCATACCAGCTGGTGGACTCTGAGGCCTTCCGCAAATTTGTAGCAATTGGGACACCGCAGTGGAAGGTACCCAGCCGCAATTTTTTTTCTAAAAAGGGAATACCACACCTGTACCAACATGTGCAGAGCCAAGTTACCGCATCTCTGTCACTTAGTGTTGGGCCAAAGGTCCATATGACTACTGACGCATGGTCCTCCAAGCATGGTCAGGGCAGGTATGTCACCTACACTGCCCACTGGGTGAACTTGGTAATGGCTGGGAAGCAGGGAATGGGTAGCTCAACAACAACAGTGGAGTTGGTGTCACCGCCACGGATTGCACGCGGTTCTGCCACCACCTCTACTCCTCCATCGCTCTCTACCTCGCCTTCTTCCTCTTCTTCTTCTTACTCTGCTGCTGGGTCCTCCTTCTCCTCCTCCACACCTGTGCACCCCCAGCTCCCCCTAGGCTATTCGACGTGCCAGGTACGCCGTTGTCACGCTCTCTTGGGGATGACGTGCCTGGAAAGCAAAAACCATACCGGATCTGTACTCCTGTCATCTCTGCAGTCACAGGCCGATCGGTGGCTGACCCCACACCAACTGCAGATCGGAAAAGTGGTGTGTGACAATGGAAGCAATCTGTTGGCAGCGTTGAGACTGGGCAATTTAACACATGTGCCCTGCATGGCACATGTGTTAAATTTAATAGTCCAACGTTTTGTCTCCAAGTACCCAGGATTCCAGGACGTTCTCACCCAGTCCAGAAAGGTGTCGGCCCATTTCAGACGTTCCTACACAGCCATGGCACGCCTTGCTGACATTCAGCAGCGCTACAACATGCCAGTCAGGCGTTTGATTTCTGACAGCCAGACTCGCTGGAATTCAACGCTCCTTATGTTGGAACGTCTGCTGCAACAACAAAGGGCCGTCAACGAGTACCTTTTTGAACTGGGTGGTAGGACTGGATCTGCAGAGCTGGGGATTTTTTTCCCCCGTTACTGGGTGCTTATGCGCGATGCCTGCAGGCTCATGCGACCTTTTGAAGAGGTGACAAATATGGTCAGTCGCACCGAAGGCACCATCAGTGACCTAATACCCTTCGCTTTCTTCCTGGAGCGTGCCGTGCGACGAGTGACAGATGAGGCTGTAGACCAGCGTGACGAGGAGCTGGAAGCGCACGATTTCTGGCCGGAATCACCAGAACGAACCCAGGCACCTGCTGCAACGCAGGGAGAGGTGCCAGAAGTGGAGTCAGAGGAGGAAGGTGGCTTTGTGGAGGAGGAGGAGGAGGACCAACAGGAGCAGGCTTCCCAGGGGGCTAGTGGTGACCTTTTGGGGACCCCTGGTCTTGTACGTGGCTGGGGGGAGGAGACCGTGGATAATGCAGTCCTTGATAATGAGGAAGCGGAGATGGATAGCTCTGCATCCAACCTTGTGAAAATGGGGTCTTTCATGCTGTCATGCCTGTTGAAGGACCCCCGTATCAAGAGGCTTAAGGAGAAGGACCTGTACTGGGTCGCAACGCTACTAGACCCTCGGTACAAGCATAAAGTGTCAGAAATGTTACCAACATACCACAAGTCCGAAAAGATGCGGCATTTACAAACCAGCCTGCAAAACATGTTGTACAATGCTTTTAAGGGTGATGTCACTTCAGGAACTCATCAACATTCCAGGGGCAGAGGTGCCAGTAATCCTGCCACGAGCACACCTGCAAGGACAAAGCCCTTTGGCCAGTCTGTAACGTCAGACATGCAAATGTTTTTCTGTCCAAGGCAGCGCCACAACCCTTCTGGATCCACCCTCAAAGAACGCCTCGACCGGCAGGTAGCGGACTACCTGGCATTAACTGCAAATATCGACACTCTGAGGAGCGATGAACCCCTGGACTACTGGGTGCGCAGGCTTGATCTGTGGCCAGAGCTGTCACAATTTGCCATGAACCTCTTGTCTTGCCCAGCCTCAAGTGTGCTCTCAGAAAGGACCTTCAGTGCAGCAGGAGGGATTGTAACTGAGAAGAGAACTCGCCTAGGTCACAAAAGTGTCGATAACCTGACCTTTATTAAAATGAATGAGGGGTGGATCTCGGAGGGTTACTGCACACCGGAAGACTTGTTCTGACTTCTATGCAGCTGTCCTTCTCTTCAAGCCTCATGACTCCACACACAGCTGTCCTTTAGCGTCCTCCTCCCTCCGCCACCGTTACAAACTAGGGTGCAAACCCTACTGGTTTAATTTTTTCTGGCCTCTGTGCTTCAGTGGCTGCAACCAAAAAAATTTATATTTTCAGCATTTATATGGCATATTTTTTCTGGCAACTGTGCTTCAGTGGCTGCAACCAAAAAAACTGGGCAAACAATGTCTACAAGGTCAACGTATGGCGAAAAATTACTATTTTCAGCATTTATATGGCATATTTTTTCTGGCAACTGTGCTTCAGTGGCTGCGTCCAAAAAAATGCATATTTTCTGCATTTATATGGCATAATTTTTCTGGCCTCTGTGCTTCAGTGGCTGCAACCAAAAAAATGCATATTTTCTGCATTTATATGGCATAATTTTTCTGGCCTCTGTGCTTCAGTGGCTGCAACCAAAAAAATTTATATTTTCAGCATTTATATGGCATAATGTTTCTGGCCTCTGTGCTTCAGTGGCTGCAACCAAAAAAATTTATATTTTCAGCATTTATATGGCATATTTTTTCTGGCAACTGTGCTTCAGTGGCTGCAACCAAAAAAACTGGGCAAACAATGTCTACAAGGTCAACGTATGGCGAAAAATTACTATTTTCAGCATTTATATGGCATATTTTTTCTGGCAACTGTGCTTCAGTTGCTGCGTCCAAAAAAACTGGGCAAACAATGCCTACAAGGTCAACGTATGGCAGTTGTTTAAAGTGAACAGTAGATTACTAGCCAGCAAAGCTACCTAAGCTAAAATGTCCCTCAAATCCCTGCAGACTTCTGTCCCTCCAATACAGAGCAGTATCAAGCAGATTACTAGCCAGCAAACTTACTATCATCTGTCCCTGAAATCACTAACAGCTCTCCCCCTACACTATCTCTTCCAAGCACACACAGGCAGATTTTTCAGATACATTTTTGCCCTTGATCCCCCTCTGGCATGCCACTGTCCAGGTCGTTGCACCCTTTAAACAACTTTAAAATCATTTTTCTGGCCAGAAATGTCTTTTTTAGATGTTAAAGTTCGCCTTCCCATTGAAGTCTATGGGGTTCGCGAACCGTTCGTGAACCGCTCGCATTTTTGCGCAAGTTTGCGAATATGTTCGCGAACTTTTTTTCCGACGTTCGCTACATCCCTAGCAATTATAGGCCAGTAAGCTTGACATCTGTGGTGGGCAAATTATTTGAAGGCTTGTTAAGGGATCACATTCAAAATTTTGTCCTAATGAATGGCATTATGAGCAACAATCAGCATGGCTTTATGAAGGATAGGTCATGTCAGACGAATTTGATTGCATTTTATGATGTGGTAAGTAAGATTCTGGATAGTGGGGGGGCAGTAGATGTGATCTATTTGGATTTCGCCAAAGCGTTTGATACTGTGCCCCACAAACGACTGCTTTCTAAACTAAGGTCTGTTGGGCTTAATGAAGTCGTTTGCACATGGATAGGAAACTGGCTACAGGATCGGGTACAGAGGGTAGTTGTTAATGGGACATTCTCTAGTTGGAGTAAGGTTCTTAGTGGGGTCCCCCAGGGCTCAGTATTGGGTCCACTTTTATTTAACTTGTTCATTAATGACTTAGGGGAGGGTATTGTAAATAATGTATCAGTGTTTGTAGATGACACAAAACTATCCAGCCCAATTAATTCCATCCGGGATGTGGCACTTGCAACATGATCTTGACAAACTGGCAATCTGGGCAGCTAAGTGGCAAATGAGATTCAATGTTGATAAATGTAAAGTCATGCACCTGGGATGTAAAAATATCCACTTATACCCTTAATGGGACTGCACTAGGCAAATCCATTATGGAAAAGGACCTTGGAGTCCTTGTAGATGATAAACTTGGCTGTAGCAAACAATGCCAGTCAGCAGCATCAAGGGCAAATAAGGTCTTGAGCTGTATTAAAAGGGGCATAGAGTCAAGGGAGGAGGGGGTCATTCTTCCACTGTATAGAGCACTTGTAAGGCCCCATCTAGAATATGCCGTACAGTTTTGGTCTCCATCACTCAAACAGGACATTATTGTATTAGAGAGGGTACAGAGAAGGGCAACTAAGCTGGTAAAAGGTATTGAAAATCTTAGCTATGAGGAAAGACTGGCCAAATTGGGGATGTTCACGCTGGAGAAGAGGCGCTTAAGAGGTGATATGATGACTATGTATAAATATATAAGGGGATCATATAATAATCTCTCTAATGCTTTATTTACCAGTAGGTCTTTCCAGCTGACACGAGGTCACCCATTCCGATTAGAAGAAAAGAGGTTCCGCCTAAATATTCGGAAGGGGTTTTTTACAGTGAGAGCTGTGAAGATGTGGAATTCTCTCCCTGAATCAGTTGTACAGGCTGATACATTAGATAGCTTTAAGAAGGGGTTGGATGGCTTTTTAGCAAGTAAGGGAATACAGGGTTATGGGAAATAGCTCATAGTCCAAGTTGATCCAGGGACTAGTCCGATTGCCATTTTGGAGTCAGGAAGGAATTTTTCCCCCTCTGAGGCAAATTGGAGAGGCTTCAGATGGGTTTTTTGCCTTCCTCTGGATCAACTGGCAGATAGGTAGTTAATAAAAAAAAAAAAAGGTTGAACTCGATGGACATGTGTCTTTTTTCAACCTTAATTACTATGTTACTATGTTACTATGTTACTATGTAAGAAGCCGTGAAAGTCCTGGGAATCCTCAGGGAGATGCCTTCTCATTCATGTCCCTGTGTCAGGAGCACCCAATGTCGCTCCCGTCTCCGGCGGCATCCAATTCAAGATGGCGGCGCCCATGAACCACGTTGGCACGGGCTCAATGCATGATTATAGGAATTGCTGAATTGTGTTCCTGGGTTTCCTAAATTCCTAAATTGCTGATTTCTGGATTCCTGAACCTCTGCTAGACCCTGATCCTTGCTGCCTGCCTTATTGAACTCTTGCCTGAACTTGACTACGCTTACGCCTGACCTCTTTGGACTAGGGAACCACCGAATCCAGGATTCGGTACGGGATTGGGCCAGGATTCGGCCTTTTTCAGCAGGATTCAGATTCGGCCGAATCCTTCTGCCCAGCCGAACCGAATCCAAATCCTAATTTGCATATGCAAATGAGGGGTGGGGAGGGAAACCACATGACTTTTTGTCACAAAACAGGGAAGTAAAAAAATTTCCCCCTTCCCACCCCTAATTTGCATATGCATATTTGCAGATTTGGTTCGGTATTCGGCCAAATCTTTTGGTAAGGATTCGACCGAATCCAAAATAGTGGATTCAGTGCATCCCTACTTTGGACCCCTTTTGAACTTGGACTTTAAACTCTAAGCTTCCTCCTTGGTCCTTACTTCTCCAATAGGAGCTGCTAGGCCCCTGACAACCAATTGGAAGGAGCTGAAAGGACCTGTAGAACAACCTTTAGATACATCACATGGGCTTCTTTCAGCTGGTGCTTATTCTGAAAGAAAGTCATACACCAGACCCTACATATCAAGCACCTTGGTGGTCACATCTGACTTAGGAAAAAAGGAACATGAGCCAAGTAAGATGAAGAAGAAGGAAGATCGTTATGAGTTATTCACTTATGATTGATCCATAATGATTATTACAATTACAATTGCCAATGAAAATCTCAATCACCTAAACACGGATTTGTGTCCATTTTACCTAAAACACAACCATCTCGTTACATCATAATCCACTGCAATACACATTGATTATTAGAATTTAACATAAAACGCATAAGTAATACACACACATGAATCAGATATCTCAGTTTAGCCTCGGCAGTAATGCCATGGAACATCAAATCAGTCAACAATGAAGAATCATTTCAAAAGGACACTAGGGGCAATAGTACAGCTGTATATACTGTATACAGGTATGGGACCTGTTATCCAGAATGCTCGGGACCTGGGGTTTTCTAGATAAGGGATCTTTCTGTAATTTGGATCTTCATACCTTAAACATTAAATAAACCCAATAGGATTGTTCTGTCTCCAATAAGGATTAATTATATCTTAGATGGGATCAAGTACAAGATACTGTTTTATTATTACACAGAAAATGGAAATAATTTTTAAAAATTTGAATTATTCGAGTAAAATGGAGTCTATGGGAGACGGCCTTCCTGTAATTTGGAGCTTTCTGACTTTAGATTGTAGATTCTATATCTATATAGCAAGAATTGCAGCTATATTATCCAGCTTGGCTCTTCTTGTATCAATAAGCAGAAAGGCTGAATTGCATAGCTGTAATGATTATTATTCCATATATATATATATATATATATATATATATATATATATATATATATATATATATATATATATATATATATATATATATATAAAGGAATGCTCAGGCCTGGGGTTTTCTGGAGAAGGGGTCTTTCCATAATTGGCATATCCATACCGTAAGTCTAGTAAAAAATGATTTAAACATGAATTAAACTCGATAGGCTGGTTTTGCTTCCAATAAGGATTAATTATATCTTAGTTGGGATCAAGTACAGGCTACTGTTTTATTATTACAGAGAAAAGGGAAATCATTTTTAAAAATTTAATTTATTTGATTAAAACGGAGTCTATGGGAGATGGCCTTCTCGTAATTCTGAGCTTTCTGGATAACAGGTTTCCCGTACCTGTATCTAAAAGAAGGAAATCTATGAGGCAAGTCATTAATGCACGCAGTTGATTTCCTATGTGCGAAAGTGAGAAGACAAAGTTACATTAGCTACATGGGAAACAATCAGGGGTGCTTCGCCAATGAGGCGAGTTGAGGCTGTCGTCTCAGGCGGCAGCGCCCCACTAGGTACCAGGGGCAGCAGAAATGCTGCTCCTGGCACTTTAAGAGCGAATTTCTGGGGGAGGGGGGGGCAGCAACTGCTGTTGCCTCAGGCGGCGGGGGGGCCAGGATTGCCCCTAGAAACAATATCAGAACAGATTTGCCTTCTTCAATTCTTTCCCTGTTACACTTCCCTTGAGTTAAAGTAGGAGGTTTGTGTTTACTGAGCCAAAAATAAGCAAATTTAAAATTTGAACTCATCTTAAAATAACCCATATTTCGGTATCTTACCGATTTAATGGTTCAGACACATGAATACTTGATTTGCATAGAATTTAATTGTTCTGGGTTTTTTTTTTTTTCTTCAGACCCAGCACACAGCTAATTCTAAGTAATTCTTGCATCTTGGCTATTTCATTATCATGCATCAGGGGTTTTATGTCAGTCTCTGGTTCCAGCAATCTGTCTGCAAACAGATGTACTGCTTAACAAACACCATTATGCAGTGCCCTCATCTGGGCTTCATCACTTGTACTATTGATTAAATAAAAATAGTGTTCCGTTGGATGTTTAAGAAGCAAGCACCTCATATTGTTTTTATATTCCTTTTTTTTTTTGTTGGAAACTATATAGTTCAAAGCATAAAAATAAAGCGAAATGCTCAAGGGCAGATTTAACAAAATGTAAAAATCCCTCTTGATTTTTCTCACCAAAATTGCGGGAAATGCTGCTGGATATTTCTTACCTTATGTAGTTGTATTTATCAAGTCTTGAGCATTAAAACACCCAAGAACATTTTTGAGAATTACGTTGGTTTCCCATAGAATTTAGAATTTGTCACAACACTTGAGAGTCCTCATGTTAGTGGAGTGATAGAGAGAATTACTGTCAAACAAATGCTCATTGGATGCTCATTGGATTCAAAGGAGCTTGGCAGGTTCAAGCTGCCGAAATTCTTTTTGTTGTAAAGATGCCAGTGAGGAGACCCCAATAAATCTGATATAGACAGTTAATTAATGTTTTCCCTCAATATTTAACTCAGATTTTATTTGAACATTTGTATAAATTGAGTTTTTAATAACATCAATAATGTACAGGCAGGGGACCTGTTATCCAGAATGCTTGGGACCTGTGGTTTTCCAGATAACAGATCTTTCTGTAATTTTGATCTTTATAGAAAATCATGTCAACATTAAATAAACCCAATAGGCTGGTTTTGCCTCCAATAAGGATTAGGGATGCACCAAATTCACTATTTTAGATTCAGCTGAACCCCCAGAATCCTTTGCGAAAGATTCAGCCGAATACTAGACGGAATCCGAATCCTAATTTGCATATGCAAATTAGGAGTGGGAAGGGGAAACATTTTAACTTCCTTGTTTTGTGACAAAAAAATCACGTGATTTATATGCAAATTAGGGTTCAGATTTGGTTCAGCCCGGCAGAAGGATTCGGGCGAATCCAAATCCTGCTGAAAATGGTGAATCCTGACCGAATCCCGAACGGAATCCTGTATTCGGTGCATCCCTAATAAGGATTAGTTATATCTTAGTTGGGATCAAGTACAAGCTACTGTTTTATTATTACAGAGAAAAAGGGAATCATTTTGGAAAATTTGAATTATTTCATTAAAATGGAGTCTATGGGAGACAGCCTTCTCGTTATTCAGAGCTTTAGGGATAACAGGTTTAAGGATAATGGATTCCATACCTGTATCACTAAATTGTTTTTTTATCCTGATATTTCTAATTTTTTCCACAAATCATACTGTTTCCCTACACATTTGTATTTGTTTTATTCCTCTAAAAGCCTAAAACGTCAAGCTTTATTGAGTCTAAAAACCAGGAATAAGTTGAATACAAAAATTTGCCAAGTAAAAGTAGCTGAGGTCCCATAGAAGTCAATGGGAGCTGCGTCGATCCTATTGGACCTTTTTTTTATTCATTTAGACTTTAAGGGAGTTATTTACACATTTAACTGATGGGGCTTTTTGGGGCAAAAATATTTTTTTTGTGGTCTGTGCTGGGTTTAGCCCAAAAATGTCATTTTTGGATCAAGCAGAAAGGAAGAAAACATTTTCTGCGCTATATGCCTGTCTGTTATGGAAGACTTACTAGGTAACCTCAGAACTAAAACTAAACTGAGATTGACTACTAGGATATTAGTGAAGTTTACTTTCCCTGTGTTTCGAATCAGTAAAGGGAAAATCTAAGGCATTTACCCCCAACAACCAATCAACAGCTATCTTTGATCACTCAATGGCAAGCTGAATAATATAACTATACATTTGATTGGTTGCCCTTCCTTCTACGGAGCCATCACTCACCACTACTATAGTTAATGGCTTCCGATTTACACCAACCCCAAAAACTGGTTACATGCTCTCACCTATGACACTCTATACATAGTAAAGGTTGAAAAAAGACACACGTCCATCAAGTTCAACCTTATAAGTCTATATATAACCTGCCTACCTGCTAGTTAATCCAGAGGAAGGCAAAAAAAACATTTAGAGCCTCTCCAATTTGCCTTAGTGGGGGAAAATGCAATAGGACCAGTCCCTGGATCAACTTGTACTATGAGCTATCTCCCATAACCCTGTATTCCCTCACTATCTAATGTATCAGCCTGTACCACTGATTCAGGGAGACAATTCCACATCTTCATAGCTCTGACTATAAAAAAACCCTTCCCAATATTTATACTTAGAGAGAGTGCAGGAAATATAATTCCACCAAACTCTTCTACATATGATAGACCTTCGTGGTTTAGGGGGTACTTCCTCTTGCACATGGCCACCAGGGCTTAACATAAAGCTGGTAAGGACAACAGATGTATAGACATGGCAGCCATTGGTGGGGTGAGGAGAACCGTGATTAGGAAGAAAGCTCAGCCAGTTGGTTAGCTCAACCAACAATGGTTAGGGTTAGTTCATATGATAGGGTCAAGATTAAGCCATTGAACTAACAAGACTTCTGGATACTTGAACAGGCTGCACCTAAGATACATGTGCATCATTCCATTGGCAGCAGATAACCTCTAAAGTACTCTAAGAACTCACCTAAAAATAGACAAGTGAGCCAGGAGATTCAAAGTCACGTCAAGCACATGCAGTGCCCGTGTAATTGCTTTTTGTTCATATATGTGTGTTAAGAATAAGTGGTCCGGCTCAGGCCTAGCCATTAGATATGAAAATGCCTAAGTCATGGCCAGAACAATAAACGGTCAAAAGTGGAATCTCTGGACCCTTGATTGGAAAGATTTCTGGCCCTACACTTCCACCGCCTATTCTGGTATTGATTTTATTCTATTATTCCTGTTGCCTGCATGGCGCATGGATAGGGAAGGTGCCCTGATGAACTACATTTCTAAAAATAAAAGGAAACAGGTGGGGAGAGGGTAGAGAGTAGGGGAGACAAATAAATGAATGTCATTGATGCCAATTGCAGTTTCACAGAGATGAATGGATTTCAATCTCTTGTTTTGCTAAGGTGACATTCCTATCTACCTTCTGTATATGTCCTTGACTGATGAGCACCCTCTCTGAAAGTACCATATTCATAAATATACCCATTTATAATGTCCCATCAATAACACGCCTTTGTCTTTCTGCCTGAAGAACTGATGAATGTTAGCGTAGGACGCCTGGTTCTCTTGCAATTTATGTTGAATTTCTCTATATTTATCATGTCAGCTTGATGAAATCTATCATATCACCACATTACACCGTAATGTATAGATATTGTCACGAAACCAGAAAATGATTTCAGAACGTTACTTCTGAGTCAAGGTTTAATCTGGGTAAATATACGGCAGATATGTCATAAATTTAACACTTGCATCATAAACAAGACAAAATCAATCCAGCAATACCAATGAAATATTTAAAGGCAGGATGGAAAGTGTTGACTGTCTTGTAACTGTAACTAAGTCTTGTCTTGCAATGCAATATATATATATATAATACACAAAAGCCATGAATATCCTGTCAATTATATCCTTATAAACGGTGAGTTCTGATGTCATCAGTTATAAACGGTGAGTTCTGATGTCATTTCTGTCACATGACTCATTGAAATTTGTGTATTATAATAAATAAAGTACCCCCAGTTGCAAAATATGAGGATATTAGAAGTTACCTTGGATTTCCATGACCTGTATCAAAACACTCGGCCTTCGGCCTCATGTTTTTATATGGTCATGAAACTTCTCGGTAACTTATAATATCCTTATATTTTACAAGAGGGGGTACTTTATTCACTATATATACTGTTTATGCATTGAAACTTGGGGAGCTCTACTGAGCATAGTTCTGTAGCTACATTTGAAAGAACAATTCTCTTCTCATTTGGTTTTCATGTATGAATATTGAGATCCAGTAGCTGCAGAAGGTAAAGTATGCAGTTAGTGTGAATATGGGCAGGAATAGTCTTTCTTTTATTCATGATCACAGCCACTGAGCTTCAAATTATGTGCTACTTAAAGTATAGCTGTGGCTCATTTTCTGGGAAGCTGAAAGCAATTTGTGTGCAGGAAAAGTGAAAATAAGCTGCCATCCGGCATAATGGAAGTTCCATCATTTAGTGCTGACATAAGCAACTTGCAGGCCTCTATGTTTTGTTGAAGGATATATCCCCACACCTCCACCCCAAGATTTAAACTAAGATTTGTGCTTTGGGATTTGTGATAAGCACCTGAGTTTGACAGGACATTAAAGCCATTGCAGGGAAACATTTCAAGCTCACCCCTTAGTATAGAAAGACAAGCAGCCCATGGGGTGGAAAGTAGGAGGAAATCAAATTTGTGTGCACATTTCACAAGATCTTTATAAACCTCAAATCCAATTAGCATCAGTAGTGATGGGCGAATTTGTGCAGTTTCGCTTCGCCGACAAATTTGCTAATTTCGTGTGAAATTCACGAAACGGCGCCGGCGTCTCGTTTTTGACGCCGGCGCCCGTTTTTGACGCCGGCGCCCGTTTTTTCGACGCCGGCGCCCGTTTTTTGTGCCGGCGTCTGTTTTTTCGAAAAAAAAATTTTGACGCCGGCGAATTTTTTTCCGCGAATTTTCGCGGCCGTTTCCTGAATTTATTCGCCAATGGCGAATCGCGCAAATTCGCCGCGAATTCGCGCCTGGCGAATAAATTCGCCCATCACTAAGCATCAGGCAACAGAGGACTGAATGTATAAAATAGTGAACTGTCGTTGACACCTATTGTTTATAGCAAGAACTTGTAACTCTATGTACGGGTATGGGACCTGTTATCCAGAGTGCTCGAGACCTGCGGTTTTCCAGATAACAGATCTTTCCGTTATTTGGAACTTCATACCTTAAGTCCACTTGAAAATCATTTCAACGTTAAATAAAACCACTCCAGTAGGATCCTTTCTCCGCCAATAAGGATTGATTATATCTTAGTTGGGATCAAGTACAAGCTACTGTTTTATTATTACAGAGAAAAGGGGAATCATTTTTAAAAATCTGGATTATTTGGATAAAATAGAGTGTATGGGATATGGCCTTTCCGTAATTCAGAGCTTTCTGGATAACGAGTTTCTGGATCAGAGATCCCATACCTGTAGTAAAATGGGGAGCTAAGGCATTCTCAGCAACATAATCAGATTAGGGTTTACAAGAATTTTATTACAGCTTTTTCCCATTCCAATGTCCTTTTGTGACACAGATTCTTCCCTGTAAATTTATATATATTCTGTTTGAGCAGCAGCAATAACCAGGGCAGTCGGAAATTACGTCTTGCTTTTGGAATGTGTACAGATGCAGCCACTTTGGTTTGTCTGTTTGACACAGAATAACTAAACACAGATATCCCATTTATCTCATTTAACACAGAAAACTGTGTCACAACATCCCATCTAATTAAAACATTCACCATTGTGAACAATGGTGCTTTGGTATGCTAATGAAAAGGTTAAATGCATTAAATGAGTTAAGATAACTTTAGATAACACAGTTTCTTCAATTAACCACGAGTCATGACGCATTTAACTCACAAATCCAAGTGGCTTCATCTGTACCTCCTTTATTTAGAGACAAAGGGTAAAAACAGGTGCCATCAGAGTCTTTGCAGGGCCTGAAGGCTGACGGCAAGTACTGGAAGATTCAACAACTGAAGAATTGCATGTTGGGCAACAGTAATCCATAACGTCCCCAATCCTGATTTACTGTCACAGTGTTGCAACTTACAACTTCTGATCTGCAGGGCAACTTTTTGTGAGGGGCACCATACAGTTATCTGTATTACTAAACCCTAACAATAGCTCTGGGGCTAAGGAGAGATGAGGAACAGGTAGTGTCACAATTAGACGCCCCCTTGGACCTCCAAAACCCCTGTGAAATATACTAAAGATTTAGAAATGATGGGTCCCATCTCAGGTGTAGCATCATCTAGATCTAGTCTTACAAATGGGAGTAGCCAGGGGGCTCTTAGATATAAGTTTATGTGTATATAATGTACAACCCATTTCCAACGTAGAACAAGTTCTATTGCTGACGGTTCATTGGTGGTTTAATTTGAGTAGGGGGGCTTGAGAAAAAGCCCTCCCTCCATTCACAGTAAGAGCCATCTCTTCTCAAAGAAGATTCCTTTATGATGCCTTCAAAAAGCATTGCTAACACATCTTCACCAAACCCCTTCAATCATTACCTCCAGACCTCTCAGCAGGGCCCATTAGCTGTACCTGTACCTCTAAACTCATGATCCACACTTACTCCTATCAACAATAAATGGGAAAAAATATAAATATACAGTTTATAGATCCTGCGTGTATAAACTGCAAGTTAAACCCATTTTTTTACTTTAATTATAAGCAATATATTGCACCTTTTTCTATATTATTTCACTACTGTATTACACACTGACATCTGAATATTTGAGGAGCAGATCTTGGCCTGATTTGGCCACCCTGGACCTGGGCACATCATAAAGCTGGGCCTATGGAAATATGTTGGACATAGACAGCATCAACATGTCCATGTGGTCCTCATTCAATGGAATTTTCAACCCTACCCAATATCTAGGAGAGTTAAGACTAAAACAACTGGACTTTTCTTGAGTTTTCTTGGAAACCACTCATCCGAGTGACTTTTTCAGTTCAGCTGTTGAACTGAAGAAGCAGCTTAGCTGAGTGGTGAAATGTTGTCATGAAAATTCAGAAATTCCAGTAGCTTTAGACTTAACTCTACTAGATACTGTACATCATGACCTGGATGATTGAGAATCTTTATAGACAACCTAGGGCCACATGACAGATACTGGGGTGGAGCACTCAGTATAAAACCACCTTCAGCTAAGTAATTGCTTATGTGAGCTCATAAATTATTCATAATCCCTAGAGAAAGGATTTTTCTGCATCTGCAAGTGGAGGGAACAAGCTGTCACTGATATTGTGGGTCATGTTAAAATGGTAACAAAACCCCTCAAGCGAAATAGGACTAAAAAAAAAAGGTTTAAAAAACCCCATCAATACTGCAAATCAGGGGACAGGGGTAGACTTGATAATTTCTAACATTTGTTACATTCATGTCAATAAATTATATTTAGTAGAGTCTTAAATATTTTTAGACTATGGCGGATGTGATGGAATAATGGACAGTCCCCAGAACAGGCCCAGTGTGCTGACACCTGTAAGACAATTTTGTTCTTAGGTATCACAATTACTGCTTACCAACATGGACTAATCCTGTACAGTAATATTGTACAGATACCCTTAAGCAGCCAGCTGGTATTGTGACAATCTATAAAAAGATATGGGATCTATTATCCGGAAACTTGTCATCCAAGATGTTTTTATTCTCTGTATTAACAATTTAAACCAATTAACCATGTTGGTGGCAAAACAGTTCTATTTGGGCTTTCTAAGGACCTCTTCTTTGGGCGATTAATCTCCCAGAACTGCCTCCCACCGGCTAGAATGTAAATCGTTGGCGGGGTGGCAATCGGTGCACTTCAATTTTCAAAGTCGCCTGAGGTTGCCTCTCAAGGAAACTTCGGGCGACGTCAGAAAACGAATCGCTCCGAGTGCCATCCTGCCGGCGATTTACATTCTAGCCAGCAAGAAGACAGAGGAAGGCAGTTCAAGAAGATTAGTTGCTCCGAAGAAAAGGGCGATTTATCGCCAGGCAACTAAATCTTCCCGAATCTGAGCATGTGTCTCTGCCCTAATAGTACAGGTATGGGACCTGTTATCCAGAATATGATCTAGGGGGTTTCCAGATAAAAGATCTTTCAGTAAAAATGATCTTTATACCTTAAGGGGGTTATTTATCAAAGTCCGAATTTATCTCACTATATTCTGAAAAAAACTCAGACCAAATCCGCATGGGTTTTTTGGGCTTATTTATTAATATACTTTCCCGAACATTTTGTTTGCAGGAAAAAATCGGGAAAAATCTGATTTTCACGATTTTTTTCCGGATATTTCATCCGATTTTTTTGGATTTTTCACCCAAAAACTCTGAAAACTTTGGGGTATTGCCAAAAACCCAGCGCACATCAAAAAATCATTGGGACTTCTCCCATTGACAGATATGCAACCCCGTCAGGTCTGATATGCCGGATTTTCAGATTAAGACTTTTCCATCCTCTGGGTTTTATAAAAACATTTTTCGTGATTTTTGCATTTGGAGTTTAGTAAATAACCACCTAAGTCTACTAAAAAATCATGTAAACATTTAGGGGCCCATTCACCAAGCTCAAGTGAAGGATTCGAAGTAAAAAAACTTAGAATTTCGAAGTGTTTTTTTGGCTACTTCGACCATCGAATGGGCTACTTCGACCTTCGACTACGACTTCGAATCGAAGGTTTCAAACTAAAAATCGTTCGACTATTCGACTATTCGATAGTCGAAGTCCTGTCTCTTTAAGAAAAAACTTCGACCCCCTAGTTCGCCACCTAAAAGCTACCGAACCCAATGTTAGCCTATGGGGAAGGTCCCCATAGGCTTGGCTAAGTTTTTTTGGTCAAAGGATAATCCTTCGATATTTGGATTGAAATCCTTCGAATCGTTCAATTCGAAGGATTTAATCATTCGATCGAACGATTATTCCTTCGATCGTTCGATCGAACTATTTGCGCAAAAATCCTTCGACTTCGATATTCGAAGTCAAATGATTTTAATTCCCAGTCGAATATCGAGGGTTAATTAACCCTCGATATTTGACCCTTGATGAATTTGCCCCTAAATAAACCCGATGGGCTGCTTTTGCCTCCAATAAGGATTAATTATATCTTAGCTGGGATCAAGTACAAGCTACTGTTTTATTATTACACAGAAAAAATTAAGTTTTCTGGATAAAGGGATTCCCGGATAAGGGACCCCATGCCTGCATCTTCCTGTACTAACAGAAATACTATACAGGTATGGGACCTGTTATCCAGAATGCTCAGGACCTGGGGTTTTCCGGACAAGGGATCTATCTCTCCATAATTTGGATCTTCATACCTTAAGTCTACTAGAAAATCATGTAAATATTAAATAAATCCAATTGGCTGGTTTAGCTTCCAATAAGGATTAATTATATCTTAGTTGGGATCAAGTACAAGTTAATGTTTTATTATTATAGAGAAAAAGGAAATAATTTTTCAAAATTCAGATTATTTGGATAAAATTGAGTCTATGGGAGACAGCCTTTTTGTAATTCAGATCTTTCTGGATAACACGTTTATGGGAGACAGCCTTTCTGTAATTCAGATCTTTCTGGAAAAAGAGTTTCTGGATAACATATCCCGTACCTGTATTATACAGTTTTAGCCCGATACTTTATGTCCAGTATAACATGTAGCCCATAATGTACAGAACAATCCAAATTAAACAAAAGCCAAAAATGTCAAATCAGCAATGGCAAGTGGGAAAAGCAATTTCGTTGCTGGTTGTTGTTCTACACTCAGCGAGATGATGGGAATATTTAATGCATTTATATGTCTGCTAATGAGCAGTCGCAGCTATTGCTCACCGCGTATAGTACATATATGAGCAACGGGTAATTACCAGGCAACGAGGAAGCCATAATGAATTTGCCCTGGCGCCTCGTGCTGCTTATACACAGCAACGACAGCTTCTGGCAAAGCTCCATGTGACTGAGGTCACCTTATTTGAATGTGAATTTTATAAAGTAGCAGCAAATGCGCTGGAAGACAAATGATGTCATATTATTAACTATGACCTCTCAATCAGAAAGTGACAGCGCCCATAGGATTATTAGAATGTATTGCATCAATAATTCATATCTGTGAGGTTGATATATACAATTGGAAACCATTACAAACCATATCGAGGGGCAGATTTATCAAAGGTCGAGGTGAATTTTCGAATTAAAAAAATTCAAATTTTAAGTTATTTTTGTGTACTTTGACTAGGGAATAGTCCAAATTTCGTTTCGAATTTGCAAAAAATTTAAATTTTGAAATTTCGAATTCAACCATTCGCCATTTAAAACCTATGGGGGACCTCCTAGAACCTATCTGGAGTCAATTGGTGGACTTTGAAAAATCAAAGTTTTTTTGGGAAAAACTTCGATTCACATTCTTACTTCGATTCATACAATTTGAATTCGAACGAATACAGACCTGTTCAATCAAAAACGGACCTATTCGACCAAAACAAAACTTCGACTTCATTTCGGTTGGTCTTTTTAAATTCGAATTTCGAAGTTTTTTAAATTCGAAATACGACCCTTGATAAATCTGCCCCCTAATGTGTTGTTCTTACAGTGGGCCAGAGTCGGCGTTGCTTGTAAAGCAAAAACTGCCAAACACAGAAACCAGATATTCTAAGGTTCATGAAATATAAAGTGAAGCAATATACACATCAGCTCATCCCAGGCATTTCTCTGTTTCATAAGAGAAATACATAAAGAAACATCAGCTCATGTGATGAGCGAATCTGTCCAGTCTTGCTTCACCGAAAAAGTTTCAAAACTTTGCAGAACACATTGAAGTCAAAGGCAACAATTTTTTTTGACGCGCAACTTTTTTATCTCACTCATACATTAAAAATTCGCCCATCACTTTTCAATACTCATGTGATATAATAGTTGCTGGTTTAACTGTGTTTGGCTGCACATGTAGATGCCCATTTATCAACACTCTCATTTTAGTGGCTTTAGAGGTTTTTGAAAAGATTAATAAACTAATTTTTTTTTCCAAAATCACAAATGTCATGTAATTCGGCGGTCCCCAACCTTTTTTGGTCTAGGGACTGGTTTAAAGGCAGACCATTTTTTCAAGGACCGGGGGGAGACAGCAGGCGCGCAAATGCGTTTGTGTCCCCATTAAATTGTGGCGTGCCTGCGTCAAAATATTTTGCGGCGTGTCAAATTCAGGCGTGCTCAGCTGGGCGGCTTGGTTTAGCTATGCCCGTGGCCTGATGGTTGGGGACCCTTGATATAATTGATTAAAATATCCCAATACAGGTATGGGTCCTGTTATCCAGAGTGCTCAGGACCTGGGGCTTTCCGGATAATGGATCTTTCCATAATTTGGATCTTCCTACCTTAAGTCTACTAGAAAATCACGCCGAGTTTTTCAGCCCCCAAAATATGCTGAAAAACTCTACCTCGGCTTATACTCAGGTCAAGCGCAAAAATGGTCGCCGGCACCTAAGAATATTCGCCGGCACCTAAGAATATTCGCCGGGACCTTAGAATAGTAGCCGGCGCCTAAGAATATTCGCCGGCGCCTTAGAATAGTAGCCGGCGCCTAAGAATAGTCATCCAAAAACGAGATTGAAACTTACCAGAAGCTGCTGCATTTCTCACCCTCGGCTTATACTCGAGTCAATAAGCTTTCCCAGTTTTTGGAGGTAAAATTAGGTACCTCGGCTTATACTCGGGATTAATTATATCTTAGTTTGGATCAAGTACAAGTTACTGTTTTATTATTTCAGAAATAATTTTTAAGAATTTGGATTATATGATAATAAGAGTCTTTCCGTAATTTGGAGCTTTCTAGATAATGAGTTTCTGGAAAATGGATACCATACCTGTATAAAAGGTACGAACACTACGGGGCCCATTTACTTAACATCGAATTTCTTTTTTTTTTCACAAATCTCAAAAAATGTGTGGTTTTCCTATTTTTTTTAAAAGATCGAAAACTTTGAGATTTATTTAGTGTAAAAACCACAGAAACCACTAATACAAAACTTCAGCAAGTAAAAGTTATAGAGGTCCTATAGAAGTCAAAGGGAGCTGCGCTGATCCCATTGGACCGATTTTACTCAATTTGGTTTTTGGATTTTTTTTTTACGCTAGGAGTGGTACGAACAGCTCAAATTTTTAGAGGTATTTGTTATCCCATGAATTATCGTTATTTTCTGTTAGTACCTTTTTTATTGGATCTTTTAATAAATGTCATGGCATTCATGGTTTTGAGAAAGTGAGTTTAGTCGTGGTTTCCAAAACCTCTAAAACCACTAAAATTTGACCTTTAATAAATAAAAGCACTAGTAATTACAAAAACATCTAAAACCTCTAAAAATGTAGCTACTAGCAAAAAAAAACCTCCAAAACACCTAAGGGGTAGATTTACTAAAGAACGAAGTGGCTAACGCTAGCAATAGTTTGGTAGCGTTGCCACCGGCAGGGACATCGCACAAGCGCCAATTCGCTAGCAAACCAGACCATCGCTAGTGCAGTATTCGGATTCTATCGCCATGCATATTTTTGCTCTGGCGAACGGGCACTAAATTGCGGATTTTACTAAACGTTACCTCTTTCGCCAGAGTTGACTTCGCCACCTGAGATCACACGAAGTGCTAAAAATAAGCGACATCTTCCTCAATCTTGTCACTTACATCATATCCTGTGTGCCGAAAATGCATTCAAGTTCAAAAAACGCTGGTAATTTTTCTTTTTTTCACGCAGGATTTGCTGCAAAAGTCTAACTTGGACTTCTTTTGGGTAACTGGTAGTGATGAGCGAATTTGGGGCCTTCTGGTTCGCCAATAAATTTGCGAAACGGCAAAAAATTTGCGAAACGGCGCCGGAGTCTCGATTTTGACGCCAGCGTCCACGTTTTGGAATTTTTGTGGCGGTTTCGTAAATTGCAGGAATTCGCCCATCACTAGTAACCGGTTTTCTCCACACATTTTATAACATAGGGAACATTCATTTTACAGTGGGCTCATGTGTAGGGCATTATATTATTATTTATCTTGTCTTTATTAGGGTTCTCTGGACATTTGTAATAAAAAGTGGTAACTTCAAGCATTTGCACCAACATTTATAATAAAGACCTCCATACAACTTGAAATTTCCCGCCGTATGCAAATTGACCTAAGCGCAGGATCTCTAGTGAATTTTTGGTAGGCACAAATGAACGCTAGCGCATCTTCGCTATGAAATACTCGCACTGCCGAAGTAACACAAGTCGCCAGTGTTCGACGCTCAGGACGAAACATCGCATTTTAGTGAATTCGTATTACATTTGCTCCTAGTGGAGGGGTGCACTGAAGTTTTTTCAGGGGAAGAACCCCCCTCCATCCACACAAGAACTTTCACAAACAACAAAGAATACCGACAAAAAATCCTACAACACAAAAAAAAAGACAATCTCAATGCCCTACTCAGAACTTGGAGGAGGAAGAGAAATCCCCATACACAAGAAGATATGTCCTGAGAGAGAAGAGACAGAGATAGAAGTTTTAAACTTATCCACACAAACTCTTAAGCCGGCCATAGATGTAAAGATTTTTAAAAAATCTTTTTGTTATCGTGAGACCACGATTATCTCGAAACGATCGTTTAAATGTACGATTTGTCCATCAACTAAAAAGACCATTTCAAGCGATGTTGTCTCGTTGAAGCCAGGAAAACTGAGGGGAGCTGCCTGCTTGGCCCTGCAAACATAGATAGATTGCACTGGGACCGATATTTTTTTTAACCTGGCCGATCAATTTTCTGACAGACGTCGAACGAAAAATCAATGTACAATCTTTCGACTCCCACTAACTTCACGATAATTTGATGGATTGGTTGGACTGCACTGAAATCGATCGTTAACCAACGAAAGATCTTTGCGTCTATGGGAACCTTAACTCGAAATTAACTTAAGGTATTGGCAAAAGGTTCCCTACAAAAAGTTTCAACCTTTTCCAGACTATTATTCACATGAATTCATTTGTTTGTAAATTAAAACAAATGAGGCTTTTAAGGTGAATATTAGCAGAACTAACGGCATATTGACCGAATTCTCTGATATTTGTACTTTGAAGATTCTACAATCCCTTGAACGGGAATGTAACAATGATGTAGGTATACCAGTCCTCCCAGCTCAACTAAGCCTGTTTTAACCAAAATCTGATTTCTACCCAGTTCATCAAAGGACTCAAGTGGTTGATCTTTTCCAAAAAAAGATGGAGAAAGATCTGAAATCCCTTCATAAAAGAATCCAATTTGAGGCATTAAAAACCTTAGAGAATGTCAATTGTCATCAGTTCTGCAAATAAAGGGGCACAGCAGTGGTTCTTAACTATTTGGGCAGAGACACACGTGGAGATTTGGGGAGATTTATTTGCCCGGCGACAAATCGCCTCTTCTTCAGGGTGACTAATCTCCCCAAACTGCCTCCCGTCGGCTAGAATGTAAATCACCGGCGGGATGGCACTCTGAGCGCTTCATTTCTGACCTTGACAGGAGTTGCCTCACGAGGAAACTTTGGGTGACTTCAGAAAACAAAGTGCTCTGAGTGCCATCCCGTCGGCGATGTAGATTCTAGCCTGTGGGAAGGAATTGCAGGGAGATAAGTTGTGAGAAGAAGAGGCGATTTGTAACTGGGCGACTAATCTCCCCGAATCTCCACGTGTTTCTCTGCCCTGAGGAGTACAAACAAGAAGCGATATGGCACTTGTCCGATAAAAACTAAATATTTCCCTGATATATTATAACTGTATATTTCCCTAGCTGAGAAGGCAAAACAAGCAAATTTGTTGAATGAAAGTCAAGTGGAATTCCTTAAGGTACAATTCCCAATAACACACCTATCTTCTATCACTTGCCTAAGGTTCATCAACCTTACTCATTGCCCCACTCTATTCTGCTTTGCTTCCCATTGACTTCTATTGGACCTCAACTATCTCTACTTGGTGAAGTTCTGTATTAGAATTTTTCGTGGTTTTTACACTTGCTAAATCTGGAATTTTGGAAAGAAAAAACATGAAAAAACTTGATTCATCCCAACTCTTCTTGCTCTTAGACTTGGAACCCACATTTTATTTTGCTCATTGCTGTCAGGTGATCTGTAAGGGACCATAGAGAACATCACACAATGGTGGCTCAATGTAAAAGATGTAAAACATCCGTATAACATATGGCCAGTTTCATAATCTTCTCTGGCTGGTCACTTAGTAGGACAAAAATTATCTGTTTGTTAAATTTGGTTTAAAAAAATAGGTGCCTTTAAATAATACTATGTGCAAAAGTGGTTCCATTAGTAAACTTTGCTTTAGAACACTAGTGGCCTAAAGAGACTAAGGAATAAGTATAAAAGGGGTGTCATTGTGAGATCTGTCATATATTAAGGAGTTTTGCTTGTTGTATTAAAGAAGGATATGTAATAAGGCAGAACTGGGTCGGATCTTGCTTTGGGTACTGGCTGGTTATCCCAAAGTAGGGATGCACCGAATCCAGGATTCTGCCTTTTCCAGCAGGATTGGGATTCTAGCAAATCCTTCTGCCTGACCAATCTGCATCCTAATTTGCATATGCAAATTAGGGGTGGGGAGGGAAATCAAGTGACTTTTTGTTACAAAACAAGGAAGTAAAAAATTAAGTTTTGGATTCGGTTCGGATTCAGCTGAATCTTTCACAGAGGGTTCGGCTGAATCCAAAATAGTGGATTTGGTGCATCTGTCTGTATCCCAAAGATCCAATATTTATGTAATATATGGCACCTTGAGTAATCTACCACCTTCTCAAGTCTGCTCATCCATGTAGGCTTTGTCCTATAAATGCAAAGACTCCCATATTTGTCATGATGCAACTGAAAAAATAACTTAGCAGCATTATTATCTAGACCAGGGTTCCTCAAGTGTTTGTTTTTACTCATGAGCTACTTTCAAATGTAAAAAAAGAGACGGAGAGCAACACAAGCATGAAAAAAGTCCCTGGGGTGCCAAACAATGGCTATGATTGGATATTTGGTTGTCATTTGTGGATTGAAAGCCTACAAGAATCTCTGTTTGGCCATAAACCTGGTTTTTATGCAACAAAAACTTGCTCCCCAAACCAAGAATTCAAATATAAGTACCTGCTTTGAAGTCACTGATCTAGACCAGTGTTTTTCAACCTTTTTTGAGCCAAGGCACATTTCTTTCATTGAAAAAATCCCGCGGCACACCACCAGCTGAAAATGTGAAAAAAAAGCTTATATTAACAATATAAGTGCTATTTTTAATATAAGCTTTTTTTTAAACATTGAAGAATGACGGTTATATTTATAACATCCTTAATAGGAATCAAATAAACACAAAGAAAAAAGTATTTTATAATCTTTGATATTTATACTCACTCAGTGTGAACTCTGGGCCTGTTTGGATGAACACAGAGCTGATATCCTGGCAGGAATCGATGAAAGACACACACGAAGATCTTCCTCCACAGCTCTCAGTCTTTCTCTGTTTTTAGATTTTACAGCAGTCAGGCTTGAAAAGCTCACCTCACACAGATATGTTGTGGAAAATGGGAGCAATGTCGAAATAGCTTTGTTGGCCAGCATGGGGAACTCCTTGACAGCTGCCAACCAAAAACTGTCCAAAGGTAGATCAGCAAAGTTTAGCTTGAGACCACGATCTTGTCTCAGTTCAGTTAGTTCCTCCTGCTCCTGTAAAGTCATGTCCTTTCCAACAGCTGATGCTGAGCTGAATGGGTCCCTAACCCAGTCAAGGCACTCCGTGGAGGCTGAAGAGAAATAAAATGACATCTTCTCCTGAAGAGTTTTCAAATGTTTAGCTATTAGCTCACACAGTACAGCAGTATTAACATCTTTCCATTTATCGGTGAGTGGGAACATTTCAAGATTGCCACTTTCCACATGTTGCTGCCAGAGTTGCACCTTTGAACGGAATCCATTTATTTTATCTGTACTTGTAAGCAGGTTTTCATTTCGGCCTTGCATTCGTGTGTTCAGCTCATTCAGATGATGAAAAATATCTGCCAGGTATGCCAGCCTTGCACACCACTCATCACTTGCAAGCAGCTTTGCGTAATCGGACCCCTCATTTGTCAGAAACACTTTAAGTTCCTCTTGCAGCTCATACACACGGGCCAGCACCTTGCCGCGCGACAACCATCGGACCTCCGTATGAAAGCTCCCATTTCCTCACACAAAGCCGCAAATATGCGACTTTTCAGAGGTCGTGACTTCACAAAGTTTACCATGCGCACAGCATTATCCAACACAGGAACGAGGTCTGCTGGTAAAGTCTTGGCTACGAGGGCTTCGCGGTATAAAAAACAGTGTGTAATGATCACATCTGGATTTTTTTCCTTCACTCTGCTTACAAAGCCTTTGGTGCGCCCGACCATGGCTGCAGCTCCATCAGTGCAGACACTCGTGCAGTTTTCCCACTTAAGTCCTCCTTTTTCCAGATATTCTGATGTGACCCGAAAAATTTCCTCTCCTGGTTTTCTGGCAAAACCTTGCAAAATAGAAAGTTTTCTCTGATTGCGTCTCCATCCACAAAACGCACATTGGCCAAGAGTTGAGCATGTCCACTTATATCAGTAGACTCATCAAGTTGCAACGCAAATTTATTACTGATACGGATCTTGTCCAAAACCAAACTTTTGATGTCTGCAGACATCTCATCAATATGTCTGGAAATCGTGTTATCTGAGAGAGGGATTTTGGCTATTTCTTTAGCCGCTTCGGGTCCGAGCATCTCATTTACAATGGCTTTGCAGGCAGGAAGTATTAATTGCTATGCCACAGTGTGGGCCTTTTTTGATTTAGCCACAAGTTCAGCGACGTGGTAGCTAGCTTTAAGGGCTCTCTCATTTACCTTTGCGGTTTTTCTCATGAAAGTTGCCTGTTTCTCCGTGTGTTCACGCAGGCGAACAAAATACTCCACATTTTTGTTTTGAAGTGAAGGGTGTTTAGTTTGGAGATGGCGTTTAAGTTTACTTGGGACCATAGCACTGTTGGAGAGCTTTTCACCACATACCAAGCACAACGGAATCGGTGTCGTTGCATCTCCTGTAAAAGTAAATCCAAATGAAAGATAGCTTTCGTTGTATTGCCTCGTGCCAGAAACTTTGCTTGACGTCACCGTCTTTGCTTTCTTTTGACCTCCACTCATACTAGGGCCTTCATCTGGGTCCAGTTCAGAGTCAGCATTTTTCCTCTTCAAAAACGTATCCATCACTTTCACTGTCGTTCACAAATTGGATAATTTTTACAATGAGTTTTCAAACACAGTTCTGCAGGGGGGAAACATTAGGCACATTTTAATCATGTTTATGTTTCTCCTGTATACAGCAGGAGATAATCTGCCTCCCATGGTGTGCCATGTACATTTTCCTTCTTTCTAAATTTTAAGTAAGGTGTAAGTACTAAATAAATAAAATAATCAATAAAAAAAAATAATAAATCAAATGTTTTACAAAGAAATTGGAAGTAGCCCAGTGAGTAGCCCAGACACAGAGGCAGGGATGTGTGCAGACTAATAGTGTGCAGACTAATACTAATAGCATCCCCAAAGACATTAAAACTGGCAGCATTGGAGACCCCAGACTGCAGTGTCCCTGGGCATGCTGGGTAGAGGGTATCTAGTGATGCCGATGCATGGGTCTAATAACGAGACTATCATGTGGGAATGGATGCAGAAACAAATGTTTTGATTGTTGTTTACTGAGTAATCTGAGTAAACCATCCCAGATTATCTTCTGTTATAAGTCTTATAACCAGCAGATAAGTACATTGTACCTCCCTCTGGGTTCTGGCTCCTGCTTAAACAGATCAGGCAAATATAAAACAAACAGAATATATTTAACACTTAAATACAATTTCTTTTGCTATATGTGGCAATTAAAGGATGACTGAAATTTCAAATGGAAAAACCTAAATTCCTGCTTTTTTTGGAGAGAATAAAAACGTTAATTATTTTAAACATCAAATTATTTTATAAATCCTACTGCAAATTTACATTATGTTTACCTAATTACTGCTCAAAGTCCATTATTTGAATTCTTGGCCTTCTTGTAACTACCTGTCTTTGCTCTATGTCTATGAGTTGCTAATCTGCATATATTGCATCCCTTCAATTTAGGAAATAATGTTACCATACCAAGTCAGAGAAGTATGGGGGATCCTGGAATTAACAGTTCCACAAGGTGTTACAGAGGGTGCATAGCCACAAATACTTCAGCTTTCGTACGTATATGAGCCCTCAAGTCATATGATGTATAGGGTTGAAGTTACTCTAAATATTTCATAAAGTGAGAGAAAAAAATTAGTGATATTTTAGGAACATTGCATACAATGCTCCAGGGGTTTGCCCAGTTTTGCTTATATAATATAACTAAAATAACACTTCTGACTAACCGCCCACACATTTGCATTTTATCCCAGATTGTCTACAGACCACTTTTTAGGGAACATGTGCAGAAGAGTTGTGAGTGTCATCATATTCTTATCTTTGTAGTTCCCCCATTTCTAAAACAACGAATAAAATCTACACTGATATGTTATTTAAAAACCACTTTATATGGATGTCAACCAATTTCCTTAAATAACGGTACAATGAAATAAACAGCCTAGTGAATATGAATACAGGACGGAGCCAGCACAATATAAAAACAAGTACTGCTGAATGCCATGTCACACAGCAATTGTGTATGAATACACAGTCTCCCTCTCAATTTTATACAAACACACAGGCATCTCCCTTGTACCAATTTGTGTGTCAGGCATTAAGATACTGCGCAAAGCAGCACCGTGATATATGGGAACACAGGATTCACACTGAAGCAGTATGTACAGGGCCGGCACTATACATACATCCAGGGTTTATCTTTGGCCGAGTATTTAGTGCCAAACGCATTTACTAAAGATGAACTGGATAATTATGTGCACAAGAGAAAAGCCTTAGATTAGAGCAGCTAAAGGCAGAATCCAGGCTAGTGCTCGAATACCTACCAGCTTCTGCCAGGCTCTGCTATGCACATCGAAGCTGCGCGCAGTGCAGCCAGCGACTTCCCTGACCAGCCCAGGCACGCGCAGGTCACATGACATCACGTCAGGTCCGCGCACTTCGGCCTTCGCATGCGCGCAGCAAAGCCGACTCCAGAGGTGAGGCAGTGAGGCGGTGAGGCGGCACACCTAACATTAGTTTGCGGCACACCAGTGTGCCGCGGCACACAGGTTGAAAAACGCTGATCTAGACCAAGTTTTCTTCAAGACTTAAACTTCTCTATTGAACTCTGTCCAAGTGCAAAATGTTCCCTTCTTTAATGGTTTTATAGTTCATTCCATTGGGGGAGGCTGGAAAAAATAGAATATTTAATCAGGAGTCAGGAGAGAAAAATTCTGACTCATGTTGGATCATGGAAGATCTTGGATGGCTGCAAGAAACGAGACATATACAGGTAGGAATATAAAGTAGGATGATGGGGGTAATACCCATAATTCGCATAGAAGATGGAGAGTGGTGGATACATGAGAAACATGGCTTCATAGTATCAATCCCAGGATGGCTGTTATACAATACATAACAAAGTATTGAAATTACATTTTCTAACTCTAACCTTTTAGTTATCAGTTCTAAGAAGCCAAATTCTACATTGACAGAAGATGCATGAAGTAAATATGAATTCCCTTTAATTCTGACATTTAGAATTGGGTTGCTTAGCAACATATCTAGATATGTGCCATTACTGTATTTCTATGGAAATGGTATAAAGTTTCCAATGCCTTAGGACTTTACATAAGTTAATCAGTTAAAAAGGTCACATTGCAATTATTAAAATTTTAACATATCATATTCCCTATCTGTCTCTGAAGGAAGACGAGTTCTTCTCAATTTCTCCTCCACTCAGGTTTTTGGAAAGAAATCTAGGGAAACACTATTAGGAACTTGTGTAATTACTTTTTATGATCTGATAAGTACTGAGTCCAGTGAGGCCACATCTGATGGGCAATTTTAGTACAGATGCTGGGCCACCATCATTGGGGCAATGGTTTTGTCAGGGGAATAGTCCAAGTGAGGGACCCAGGCAGATGCAAAAGTTAGACAGACCTTGAAAGGAGCAAAACATGCTGGACATGGGTGGGGCTCGGGCAGCTTGGACCATGATCAGTAAGAGGCAAGCGGTTCTTAAAACTGGGATCTCATTCTACTTTGTTAGTGTAAGGCCAAAGGCCTCAGAGGTAGTGAGGACCAAGGGAGGAAGTAGCAAAAGTCCAAGTTCGCGGTACAGATAGGGATGAGACGAAAGAATGGTCAAACAGGCAACAATATCAGTCCAGGCAGAAGAGGTTCAATGTCGAAGAATCCAGGCAAGAGGTCGGTACACAATAAGCAAGAATATCACAAGAACACACCCAGGAATAGCAAGCTAAAACCTATAATTGGGCACTGATGACTTTCCAGAGTTCCTTCTTATAGGCCCAGATTTGGCGCCAATTTTGGACGCATCGGCGTCATGACGTGTGCGCGGACGCGCTGACATCAGTGACCGACGCGCTGACGTATGCGACCGATGCCGGCGCCAATTATTGACGCTGACGCCCATTCCGTCACCGGCGACCAATCCGAGTGCGGGAAGAGGTCGGCGTCATCTGGCTGCCACCATCTTGGACGCCATCTTGTTCACCATTTTGGAATCCCAGCTCAGACTCCATTACAGTACCCCCTCCCTAGGGGGGGCCTCAGGACCACCTGGGTTAGAAGGAAACTGCCGATGAAATTTTTGGACCAGGAGAGGAGCATAGACATCTGCACTTCTTACCCAGGAGCACTCCTCAGGGCAGAACCCCTTCCACTCAATGAGGTATTGTAGAGTGCCCTGAGAGTCCAGGATTCTTTTCACCTCAAATTCTTGATGACCGTCCACCATGACAGGAGCTGAGGAGGAAGAAGAAGAAGAAGTACCTGCAGGTTTGAGCAAGAAGACATGGAAGGCGTTTGGAATCCGCATTTCCGAGGGAAGTTGTAAACGGACAGCCACCGGATTGATGATCTCAGAGATGGAGAAGGGACCAATAAACTTGGGACCAAGGTTAGGAGAGGGGACTTTGAGACGAATGTTCTGGGTAGATAGCCAAACCTTGTCACCGGGTGCATACAGAGGGGAAGGAATTCTTCTTTGATCAGCGAATCTTTTCTGGACCAAGGAACTTTTCTCCAGATTGACAACAGTGGCGTTCCAGATGGCCGACATGTGGGCAGCTCGGTCATTGGCAGCAGGGACATTGGTGAGTAATAAGTCCTGAGGATCTTTGTAGGAGGTACAATGGATTCCGGTTCTACAGAAGAGAGATCTTCGAGAAGAAAGCTTCTGGAAAGAGCGTCCGCCTTCTTGTTTCTAGCACCAGGCCGAAAAGTTAGAATGAAATTAAAACGAGAGAAGAATAGTGCCCACCTGGCCTGACGAGGGTTGAGGCGTTTGAGTGTCTGGATATACTCTAGATTTTTATGGTCCGTATAGATGGTCACAGGGACGGAAGAGCCTTCCAACAAATGTCTCCATTCCTCTAGAGCAAGTTTTACGGCCAGTAACTCACGATTTCCAACATCATAATTTTGTTCAGAAGAGGTGAATTTTTTCGAAAAGAAAGCGCAAGGATGTAGTTTCCCATCAGTAGACGCTCTTTGGGACAAAATTGCTCCAGCACCGACATCTGAAGCATTAACTTCAATGAAGAATGGCTGGAAAGGTTCAGGGTGTCTGAGAATGGGAGCAGAAGAAAAAGAAGTTTTAAGACTCTTGCATGCTTCCAAAGCTAAAGGTGGCCAATGCTGAGGCTTACCCCCTTTTCGGATAAGAGAAAGAATGGGAGCAATTTTGAATGAAAACCCCTTGATGAATTGTCTATAATAGTTAGCGAAGCCAATAAATCTTTGGATAGCTTTAATACTGGTGGGGAGAGGCCAGTCCTGGATAGCGGAGATCTTGGCAGGATCCATTCTGAAACCCTGTTGAGAAATGATGTAACCAAGGAAGGAGATGGACGATACTTCAAAAGAACACTTCTCCAACTTGGCAAATAAGTTATTTCTCCGCAGACGGGAAAGGACTTCTTGGACTTGAAGACGGTGCTCCGCAAGGTTCCTGGAAAAAATAAGGATATCGTCCAAGTACACCACCACGTATTGGCCCAGTAAATCCCTGAAAATGTCATTTACAAATTCTTGGAAGACCGTGGGGGCGTTACAGAGGCCGAATGGCATTACTAGATACTCATAATGCCCGTCACGGGTGTTGAATGCGGTCTTCCATTCATCTCCCTCTCTGACCCGGATTAAATTATAAGCCCCACGAAGATCCAACTTGATGAAAAGACAAGCTCCTTTGAGTTGGTCGAACAGTTCAGAGATGAGGGGAAGGGGATAACGGTTTTTAATTGTAATTTTGTTTAAACCTCTATAATCAATGCAGGGCCGCAAACCTCCATCTTTTTTTTCTACAAAGAAGAAGCCGGCTCCAGCCGGGGAAGAGGAAGGACGAATAAAGCCTCTTTGCAGATTCTCTTGAATGTACTCCTTCATGGCACAGGTTTCAGAAGGAGAAAGCGGATAGGTGCGACCCCTGGGAGGCATGGTTCCAGGAAGAAGTTCGATGGGGCAATCGTAAGGACGATGGGGAGGCAGGACTTCGGCAGACTTTTTATTGAAGACATCAGAAAAGGCTTGATAAACAAAGGGCAAAGAAGAATTTGAAGACACAGATGAAACTTTAATGATGGATTTGGTGGGTAAACACTTTTGTTGGCAGAAAGAACTCCATCGGGAGATCTGAGACGAAGCCCAGTCTATTACTGGGTTATGAATATTCAACCAGGGCAAACCAAGCACAATGGGAGTAGAAGGACAGTCAATTAAAAGGAAGGACAATCTTTCAAGATGCATGGTTCCCACAATAACAGAAAGTTCATCGGTGGAGTGGGAAATTGTAGCAGAAGACAATGGACGATCATCAATCGCCAATGCACGAAGGGGAACAGCCAGAGATCGCAGGGGAATGGAGTGGTTTTCAGCGAAGACTTTATCCATGAAATTCCCAGCTGCGCCGGAGTCAAGGAAAGCTTCAGAAGAAATCGTCTGGGTCCCAAAACGAATCTGCACAGGAAGGAGGAAGCGTTGAGCAGAAGAATGGGGAGAAGGACCAATTCCACCCAGGTAAGTCTCCCCAGTCTTACCTAGGTGTTGGTGTTTCCCGGCTTCACTGGGCACTCATAGGCGAAGTGGGATTTTCCACCACAATAGAGGCAAAGTCCAGCAGCCCTTCTCCGAAGCTTTTCCTGTTTGGTCAGACGGGCCCGTCCGATCTGCATAGGTTCTTCCGAAGGCAGGGAAGAAGAAGCAGAAGCCGCAGGAGTTGGAGAAGGCAAGGTGGAAACCGGATTGGGAAGGAAGGGTCTTTGAAATCGAGGAGCCAGAGTAGGTTGGAACCTGTGGAATCTCTTGGTTGGGGAGCGCTCTCTGTCGAGCTCAGCTTGAAACTCCCTCTGCCGAGTATCTACCTTTATGGCCAAGGCGACTAGATCTTCCCAACGGGATGGAATTTCCCTGGACACCAGATCCTTCTTGATGCGCATCGCCAGGCCGTTGTAAAAGGCAGCGTGATACCCGTCATTGTTCCACGAAGTCTCAGCAACCAGGGTGCGGAACTCAATGGCATACTCCGAGACAGGGCGAGTTCCCTGATGAAGTTGAAATAGGCGTGCAGAAGAAGCAGTGGCACGACCCGGAACATCAAACACCGTACGGAGTTCGCGAATGAAGGACCTGGCATTGTCAATGATGGGATCTTCCTTCTCCCATAGAGGTGAAGCCCACTCCAATGCCTTCCCTTGCAGGCGGGAGAATATGAAGCCCACCTTGGCACGTTCCGAGACAAATTGGCTGGGTAAAAGTGCAAACTGGACCTCGCACTGGTTGACAAACCCGCGGCAAGCTTCGGGGTCACCACTGTAGAGTGGGGGAGCCGGGATGCGGGGTTCGGAAAGTGGAGACACAGGTACCGGTACAGGAACAGGATCAGCAGGTGTTAGGGCCGACAACTTTGCCAATATTGTTTCCAGGGCTTGACCAAAATGAGATTGCTGTACCTCATAGGACTGCATCCGAGAAGCCAGTCCCCAAAGCGCTCCACCGACATCAGGCGGCGCAGGGTTTTCCTCCGAAGGGTCCATGGCCCAATTATAATGTAAGGCCAAAGGCCTCAGAGGTAGTGAGGACCAAGGGAGGAAGTAGCAAAAGTCCAAGTTCGCGGTACAGATAGGGATGAGACGAAAGAATGGTCAAACAGGCAACAATATCAGTCCAGGCAGAAGAGGTTCAATGTCGAAGAATCCAGGCAAGAGGTCGGTACACAATAAGCAAGAATATCACAAGAACACACCCAGGAATAGCAAGCTAAAACCTATAATTGGGCACTGATGACTTTCCAGAGTTCCTTCTTATAGGCCCTGATTTGGCTCCAATTTTGGACGCATCGGCGCCATGACGTGTGCGCGGACGCGCTGACGCGCTGACGTCAGTGACCGACGCGCTGATGTATGCGACCGACGCCGGCGCCAATTATTGACGCCGACGCCCATTCCGTCGCCGGCGACCAATCCGAGTGCGGGAAGAGGTCGGCGTCATCCGGCTGCGTCCGTGAGGAACCAGGGAGCCACCATCTTGGACGCCATCTTGGTCACCATTTTGGAATCCCAGCTCAGACTCCATTACAGTTAGCTCCACCAGACCCTCTGAATGGAAAGGCCTATGAACTAGATAGTATCTGACTTCTGATTATGACTTGGGAGACCCTAATATGATTCCGCTTTGGGCCTGCGTAGCTGAGGTAGCAGATAGACAGAATTTTCTCTTTCTGTCTTTACCTTTTCTGCCTCCCTTTCTCAGATGACACAAAATAAGTGTGTGACTGTCCACAGATCAATGGAACAAACTCCTGCATTGACCTTCCTTATACTGTACCTCCTTCAACATCCATCTTGTATAGACACCATCTCTCCCTACTATACCTGCTATCCGACAGTCACACTCCCTTCCCAGAGACTATTATCCCACTGTTACTATAGGCACCATCTCTCCCTACTATACCTGCTATCCGACAGTCACACTCCCTTCCCAGAGACTATTATCCCACTGTTACTATAGACACCATCTCTCCCTACTATACCTGTTATCCCACAGTCACACTCCCTTCCCAGAGACTATTATCCCACTGTTACTATAGACACCATCTCTCCCTACTATACCTGCTATCCGACAGTCACACTCCCTTCCCAGAGACTATTATCCCACTGTTACTATAGACACCATCTCTCCCTACTATACCTGTTATCCCACAGTCACACTCCCTTCCCAGAGACTATTATCCCACTGTTACTATAGACACCATCTCTCCCTACTATACCTGCTATCCGACAGTCACACTCCCTTCCCAGAGACTATTATCCCACTGTTACTATAGACACCATCTCTCCCTACTATACCTGCTATCCCACAGCCACACTCCCTTCCCAGAGACTATTATCCCACTGTTACTATAGACACCATCTCTCCCTACTATACCTGCTATCCCACAGTCACACTCCCTTCCTAGAGACTGTTATCCACTGTTACTATAAACACCATCTCTCCCTACTATACCTGCTATCCCACAGTCACACTCCCTTCCCAGAGACTATTATCCCACTGTTACTATAGACACCATCTCTCCCTACTATACCTGCTATCCCACAGTCACACTCCCTTCCCAGAGACTATTATCCCACTGTTACTATAGACACCATCTCTCCCTACTATACCTGCTATCCCACAGCCACACTCCCTTCCCAGAGACTATTATCCCACTGTTACTATAGACACCATCTCTCCCTACTATACCTGCTATCCCACAGTCACACTCCCTTCCCAGAGACTATTATCCCACTGTTACTATAGACACCATCTCTCCCTACTATACCTGCTATCCCACAGTCACACTCCCTTCCCAGAGACTATTATCCCACTGTTACTATAGACACCATCTCTCCCTACTATACCTGCTATCCCACAGTCACACTCCCTTCCCAGAGACTATTATCCACTGTTACTATAGGCACCATCTCTCCCTACTATACCTGCTATCCCACAGTCACACTCCCTTCCCAGAGACTATTATCCACTGTTACTATAGGCACCATCTCTCCCTACTATACCTGCTATCCCACAGTCACACTCCCTTCCCAGAGACTATTATCCACTGTTACTATAGGCACCATCTCTCCCTACTATACCTGCTATCCCACAGTCACACTCCCTTCCCAGAGACTATTATCCACTGTTACTATAGGCACCATCTCTCCCTACTATACCTGCTATCCCACAGTCACACTCCCTTCCCAGAGACTATTATCCACTGTTACTATAGGCAACATCTCTCCCTACTATACCTGCTATCCCACAGTCACACTCCCTTCCCAGAGACTATTATCCCACTGTTACTATAGGCACCATCTCTCCCTACTATACCTGCTATCCCACAGTCACACTCCCTTCCCAGAGACTATTATCCACTGTTACTATAGGCACCATCTCTCCCTACTATACCTGCTATCCCACAGTCAAACTATACCTATATACAAACTATACCTGCTAAAATATAGGGCCTTACTGAGCTTTCCAAAACACTTCTTGTCTACAACTGTTTCTCATCAGGTCCTAATTATGTGTATAGCATAGAGCAGCCACTACAACTCACCCACCAGTCAGATTTCAGAAATCCCCGAGCCACACAATTATTTGTTCAGAGTTAAGCTCATCCGGGATGTTGCTTTTTCTATGTTCTGCACGTGCAGCTTTGTTTCATTAAAATTATTTACAGATACATTCCGTTCATCATAATTTTTCCACTCAGTGTTTCTTTTTTTGGACTATATCAGCCCCCTTTAGCGCTACAATCATTTATTCCCGGCCGCAGTAAAGTGTAAGTGGGTTTTACACAGCGTGGGATTAAGTATGATAAGGTGTCACTGAAAGCTTTCTATTAATGACCGCCATCAAACAAACCCGTCCAACTTGGCAGCTTGGGGCTCAGATTTACACAAATCTGCTTCTCCTTTCAAAAATAATAGGCAGAACAAAGGCAAAGTATTAGAAGATATCCCGGCTGTCATCATTTCTACTGTCTGCGGGGAGAACGCAAAGAGCACAACAAATAGGCCTCGAGTAAATAAATCTGCAACAGGATTTTTCTCTTTTCTGTTGATAAATAAACAAGAAATAATTCACAGTGGGGATGGCAGGCAATTATTTTATGGGAGAGTCTTACCAATAATATTTATAATTCTGTTTGTGTGGTGCCAACAACATACCAGAGCTTTTCTGCCAACAATTTTATAGAACAGGAACTTGGCTCATCATTTTTATATAGTAATGGGCTGAACAATATAGACTTGGGCCCTTTTGGGGAAAGGAAGATAAAATATGGGGACGTAAGGGATATACTGGGAATTATTTAACAGCTGTAGGGTTGGAGGATGGATAGCCCTAATTTATACACTTTCTTTTTTTCTTCTATAGTGACCAATCACATTACAGAACTGGGCGTTCAGAGATGAAGGCTGGGGGATGCGGCATTGTACAGCATTGGGTTCTTTTCGAATTCTGTCTGTTATACCTTATGCCGTCTGTAGACACAAGCTCCGTTGCTAGTCTGAAACACAGGAAAAAAAGTCACAAAACACTATGGGGCAGATTTACTAAAGGGTGAAGTGACGAATCATCGCCAGCGTTACCGATTTCAGGCACTTCGGTGTTATACTAACGGGAGCAGGCGTAACTTCGCTAGCAAAAGAGACAGACACTAGGGGGCCCATTCACTAAGTTTCGAGTGAAGAAATAGAGGAAAAATAGTTCGAATTTTGAATGTTTTTTTTTGGCTACTTCGACCTTCGACCACGACCTTCGACTTTGAACAATTCGAACTAAAAATCGTTTGACTATTTGACTATTCGATAGTCAAAGTACTGTCTCTTTAAAAATTTCTTCGACCACCTAGTTCGCCACCTAAAACCTACCGAGGCCAATGTTAGCCTATGGGGAAGGTCCCCATAGGCTTGCTAACAATTTTATGATCGAAGGATAATCCTTCGATCGATGGATTAAAATCCTTCGAATCGTTCGATATTCAAAGGATTTTAATTTGGCAGTTGAATACCGAGGGTTAATTACCCCTCGATATTCGACCCTTGATACATCTGCCCCTTGAACTCATACCAAGCGAATTTTCTCTCTGGCGAATGGACGTTACTCCATGAATTCACTAAGATGTGGATTTTACTGAACGTTACTTACTTACATCATATTTCTAGTGGAAAATGCGAAGTCCAAAAAACACTGGCGTCTTTTCCTTTTTTCAGAGGGATAGCCTTAAAAAAATTTTTGGGTAACCAGGTTCCCCCAAACAAATGGAACATTTGAAGGGCCAGATTTATCAAATAATGTTGAATGAAAAATTTTTTTTTGTGTACTTCGACTAGCGAATAGTCCAAATTCGATTCCATTTTGTAGGGCAGAATCGCATTTCGAGTTATTTTTTGTGTACATCGACTAGATTAGTCCAAATTCGATTCGAATTTGAAGTGAATTAAAAAATTTGAATATAGAAATTTATCATGTACTCTTTAAAAATTCAACTTCGACCATTCGCAATCTAAAACCTGCCGAATTGTTGTTTTAGCCTATGGGGGACCTCCAAATAGGTTCTAGGAGGTCCCCATAGGCTGAAACAGCAATGGTCGAATTTTTAAAGAGATGATAAATTTCGATATTTGAATTTTTTAATTTTCTTCACATTCCAATTGAATTTAAACTATTCCCTAGTCAAAGTACACAAAAAATAGCTTGAAATTCGATTTTTTTTCATTTAAAAATTCACATCAACCTTGGATAAAACTGCTCCTTAACTTAAAGATGAACCACGCATTTAATAACTAGAATAAAAAAATCGAAAAGCAGAATTTAATTAGTGTTAGGTAAAATCTAGTGATTATCTCTTAAAGGTTTTTTTTTTAAGTTTAAAGTTAAACTATTTAAAGTTTTCCAAATAAACATCAGCAGATATGAGTAGTGATGGGCGAATCTGTGCCGAAACGCAAGTGAATGAGCGTCAAAAGAATTCGACAATTTTTATCCGCGTAACTATTTGGTCCAAATGCATTAAAGTTAGTGAGCTTCCGAATAATTTTTATGCGTGACAATTTTTATGTGCAACCATTTTGACAATTTTTTTGCGTACAGATTTTTCTCAGACAGTTTCGCAAATTAATTTTTGCAGCGAAATTTGGAAATTCATCGTCAATTTGTGTCTGCCAACTTTATTTGCCCAACACTAGATATGGATTAGAAAGAGGAGTAATTAAAGGGGGAAGAGGGGAAGTTTTGGGATAGCTGGGGGGGTCCAACCAGGACCCCCAAATAGTGTCAAATTTATCCTGACAGACCCAGGGCCAGTTACACCAATTTCTGCATAGGGATAAAGTCAATGAGCAGCTTTCTCCAGAAAGTCAGGGATGGATTAAGTGGCTTATTTATCAAGGGTCGAATTTCGAATTGAAAAAACTTTGAAATTCGAATTCAAAAAAACAACCAAAATTAAGTCAAAGCTTTTTTTTTGGTCGAATCGGTCCATTTTTGATCAAATAGGTCTGTATTCGGACAAATTTAAATCGTACGAATGGAAGGAATAGCGCATTTGATTGAATTCGATTCAAAGTTTTTCCCCAAAAAAACGTTGATTTTTTCGAAAGTCCGCCAATTTGAATTGACTCCAAATGGGTTCTAGGAGGTCCCCCATAGGCTAAAACAGCAATTCGGCAGGTTTTAGATGGTGAATTGTCGAAGTCAAATTTTTAAAGAGACTGTACATGATAAATTTTGATATTTGAATTTTCACATTTTTTTCAAATTCGAATTGAATTTGGACTAATCCCTAGTCAAAGTACACAAAAAATAACTTGAATTCGAATTTTTTTCATTCAAAAATTCAACTCGGCCTTTGATAAATCTGCCCCTTTGTCTTAACCTTGATGGGATTATTAGGTATTGATCCAATCAGCCTTGGATACAAAATGCTAATTTTTATATCTGTCAAATCAATGTTTCTCCGGTACAAAATTAGCTCAATCCAGAAAAAAAAGCTCCTGCAGAAATCGGAGGACAAATATTTCAATAAAACCAAGTTGAAATCAATTTAGGAGACCAATAACAAAGTCAGATACAGACGAGATCAGGTGCAGATGTACAAACCTTTTTTTTTTTTTTGGGACAAGCAAGTTGGTTGAAGTGCAAAATTTACAAAAGTATGAAATATTTTTTTTTATTATTTTAATTAAGTAAATGGAGAATGACAAATCAAAATCCTTAACAGGATAAATAAGGTAAGGAATATATCGGTTTTTGAATATTATATAACTGTAAGGGGCTGATTCACTAAATTCGAGTGAAGGATTCGAAGTAAAAAAACTTCGAATTTCGAAGTATTTTTTGGGCTACTTCGACCATCGAATGGGCTACTTCGACCTTCGACTACGAATCGAAGGATTCGAACGAAAAATCGTTCGACTATTCGTCCATTCGATAGTCGAAGTACTGTCTCTTTAAAAAAGACTTCGACCCCCTAGTTCGGCAGATAAAAGCTACCGAAGTCAATGTTAGACTATGGGGAAGGTCCCCATAGGCTTGCCTACGTTTTTTTGATCGAAGGATATTCCTTCGATCGTTGGATTAAAATCCTTCGAATCGTTCGATTCGAAGGATTTAATCGTTTGATCGAATGAATAATCCTTCGATCGTTCGATCGAATTTTCTGCGCTAAATCCTTCGACTTCGATATTCGAAGTCGAAGGATTTCAATTCCTAGTCGAATATCGAGGGTTAATTAACCCTCGATATTCGACCCTTGGTAAATCTGCCCCCAAGTATCAATGTAGAACAGGTATGGAACCTGTTATCCAGAATGCTCAGGACTTGGGGTTTTTCACATAAGGGATCTTTCCGTAACTTGGATCTCCATACCTTAAGGGGCAGATTTATCAAGGGTCCAACTTCGAAATAATGGGAGTTTTTTTGAACTCCCATAACTTCGAAATTCGAATAACAAAAAAAAATGTATTGAAAAAATCTAAGTTTTAGCGCATTCAAACAAATTCAAATCGAAGGATTTGCCCCAAACAACTTAGATTTTTCAGAGTCCACCAAATGACTCCAAATAGGTTCTAAGAGGTCCCCCATAGGCTAAAACAGCAATTCGGCAGGTTTTCGATGGCGAATGGCCGAAGTTTTAAAGAGACAGTACATGATAAATTTCAATATTCGAATAGTTAAATTTTCAAATTCAAATCGGATTTTGGCCCATTCTATAGTCGAAGTACACAAAAATAGCTCGAAATTCTAATTTTTTTACTTTGTATTTCCACTTCAACCCTTGATCAATCTGCCCCTAAGTCTACTAAAAAGTAATTTACACATTAATTAAACCCAATAGGATTGCTTTGCATCCAACAGGTATTTATTATCTCTTAGTTGGGATCAAGTACACGGTACCGTTCAATTACAGAAAAAAAAGGAAATCACTTTTAAATTTAAATTTGAATCCGATTATAATGGAGTCTATGGGAGACAACCTTTCCGTAATTTGGAGCTTTCTGGATAACTGGTTTTCCAGATAACGGGTCCTATACCTGTTCAACGGATAAAATGCTGCTAATAAAAGTCAATTTAGATCAGTTATAATTTAGTTTATCTTGACTTGCAAATGATAGAAAAGATTACATAAATCCTTGGAATTTAAGAAGAATAGAGAATCTTGTCCAGCTGTTCTTTATCCATTAGAGATTTTTTGAGTTTTGAATAAATAGTTTTCATTCAAACCAGAATTTAGAACAATTTTTATGCGTCGTAAAGTATTAAAGGTCAAGTACGATCTACTGTTTTATTATGAGAGAGAAAAAGGAAATTATTTTTTTAAAAAATGATTATTTAATTATAATGGAGTCTACGGGAGATGGCCTTTCCGTAATGCAGAACTTTCTTGATAACGAGCTTCCGGATAGCGGATCCCATACTTGTACAATAGTGATGGGCGAATAAATTTACGAATGGCAGGAATTTGCAGCGAATTTACGCTCTACACCATCGGCGAATAAATTTGCGAATCTCCTGAGAAATTTCGCCGATGAAAATTCAGTTTTTTCCGTGAAAACGTTTGAATTTCTCGTTTTTTTGGTGAAAACTTTCAAATTGCTAGATTTTTTTGTGAAAACTTTCAAATTGCTAGATTTTAGTGAAAACGTTTGAATTGCTTGATTTTTCAGTGATTTTTTCTGTATTTCTCAGCAAGAAACTGCATGTAGCCGGCAGCCATCGGCGAATAAATTTGCGAATCTCCTGAGAAATTTCGCCAATGAAAATTCAGTTTTTTCCGTGAAAACGTTTGAATTTCTCGATTTTTTGGTGAAAACTTTCAGATTGCTAGATTTTTTTGTGAAAACGTTCAAATTGCTAGATTTTAGTGAAAACGTTTGAATTGCTCGATTTTTCAGTGATTTTTTCTGTATTTCTCAGCAAGAAACTGCATGTAGCCGGCAGCCATCGGCGAATAAATTTGCGAATCTCCTGAGAAATTTCGCCGATGAAAATTCAGTTTTTTCCGTGAAAACGTTTGAATTTCTCGATTTTTTTGTGAAAACTTTCAAATTGCTAGATTTTTTTGTGAAAACTTTCAAATTGCTAGATTTTAGTGAAAACGTTTGAATTGCTCGATTTTTCAGTGATTTTTTCGTGAAAGCGGTAGAATTTCATTATTTCATATATTTTGCGGAAATTCACACTTTTATCGGCGAATGGAAACGGGAGAAATTCGTCCATCACTACTGTACAACACAACATATTTCCTTCTGTATTTCTCAGCAAGAAACTGCATGTAGCCGGCAGCCTTTGCTTCTGGCTGTGAGATAACCGAGGCAGGTAGATGTGATTGAGACATTCGGCTGAGCAATATTTATTCTAGTTTACTAACATATAAATGACTATTAGCCCTGCTATTATACAGCCTCCCAGTAATGATCCATGCTGCGCTCGCGCGGCGTGATTGATTGAAAATTCACAATTAAATGAGTCAAACTGGCATCGGGTTTCAGTCAATAATTAGGAACAAGGCTCATCGGGGAATGACGGTGCCCAAGCTTGTTAATATCCCTTTTTAATTGTCTTTCTGTATATTCATTAGTGATTGGATCATGGGTGCTCTCTAGCTAGTTAATTCCTATCTGCCTCTCTATCTCAATAAATTAGCCGATCAATTTTTGATTGATTTTGCTGCATTTTACTTTTATTGCACATGTTCCAGGTAGGGATGCACCGAATCCTGGAATCAGTTCGGGATTTGGCCAGGATTTGCCCTTTTTTCGGCCGAATCCTTCTCCCCGACGGAACGGAATCCGAATCCTAATTTACATATGCAAATTAGGTGCAGGGAGGGAAATCGCGTTACTTTTTGTAGAAAAACAAGGAAGTAGAAAATGTTTTCCCCTTCCCACCCCTACTTTGCATATGCAAATTAGGATTCAGATTCGTTATTCGGCCGAATCTTTCGATGGATTCGGGGGTTCAGCCAAATCCAAAATAGTGGATTCAGTGCATCCCTAGTTCCAGGCTACAATGCCCTTTACTGAGTGTGCAAATAGATGTGTGTGTGTGTTTTACAAATTAAAAATCTCAAACCCGCCCACAAATGAGCACCACTGGCGGAAAAATATAAGTACTTATAAGTAAAATATAAGTCCTGAATATTCATAATCTCCACATCTATATCAACAATCTCCCAATAGCTTAAAGTGGTGGTTCACCTTTAAGTTAACTTTTAGTATGTTATAGAATGGCTGATTCTAAGCAACTTTTCTATTGGCTTTCAATTTTTTTTTTAATATCGTTTTTGAATTATTTGCCTTCTTCTTCTGACTCTTTCCAGCTTTCAAATGGGGGTCACTGACCCCATCTAAAAAAAACCCAAATGCTCTGTATGGCTACAATTGTATTATTAGGGGCACATTTACTATTGGTCGAATATCGAGGGTTAATTAATAAAACGAATATCAAAGTCAAAGGATTTAGCGCAATTCCTTCGATCGAACGATTGGAGGAAAAATCGTTCGATCAAACGATTAAATCCTTAGAATCGAACGATTCGAAGGATTTTAATCCATCCATCGATTGATTTTCCTTCGATCCCAAATTGCCTAGAAAGCCTATGAGGACCTTCCCCATAGGCTAACATTGGTGCTCGTTAGGTTTTAGGTGGCGAAGTAGGTAGACAAAGTTTTTTTTAAAGAGACGGTACTTCGACTATCGAATGGTCGAATAGTCGACCGATTTTTAGTTTGAATCGTTCAATTCGAAGTCGTAGTCGAAGGTTGAAGGTCGAAGTAGCCAATTCCATGGTCTAATCCTTCACTCGAGTTTAGTAAATGTGCCCCTTATTGTTACTTTCTATACAGGCCTCTCCTTTTCATATCCCAGTCTCTTATTCAAATCAATGCATGGTTGCTAGGGAAATTTGGACCCTAGACGCCGAATTGCTGAAACTGCAAACTGGAGAGCTGCTGAATAAAAAGCTAAAAAAAATTCAAAAACCACAAATATTAAAAAATGAAAATAACTGTCTCGGAATATCACTCTCTACATCATACTAAAATGTAATTTAAAGGTGAACAACCCCTTTAAATGGCTTACGGATGGATGGACAGTCTGTATAAAGCACAGTATAAAATGAGTCTACCCTACCTATATAAATGATAATAATATAGAGATAGAGAGAATATGTACCCCCTATGGTATATTATAAGGATTTTATAAGTCTTCAAGGAGTCCCATGACACAAGGATGCAGGCCGATGCTTTTATACAGCTCATGGAACATTTCATGTCCCAGATATTCCTAGAAGTCCAGGGAGAATTAGAGATTTGAATGGATTTTTGGGTGGACACCTACCTGCTGCCCTAGATATTTCTGGCAATATAGTACAGTGATTAATATCTGCATGAGCTAAGGTGAACCCTCGCCAAGGATTGCTCTATAAAGAGATACTTGGACACAAAAAAAATGCTGGTGTTGTTTTACTCGCTAAATTCTACACAATCTATTAGGATACATGTAATTCATTGAGAAGGACTTGAAAGGATCCCTGAGCCAGAATGTCAAAGCAAATTATAAATTATTATTATTATTATTATTCTTTTCTGTATGGCCTGGATTATGAAATTGATTGTATTATTGTTGTGCCCCTAGAGTCTCTTGTTTATGTTCAAATTAGAGATTCTAATCGCTTATCACTGTACCGGCCATTTAAATATTCATGCTTTCACAGTCTGCTTTATATTAGGAATTATTATGCCGGCGGATTAATTGCACCCTTTAATTATCTTGTCTCAGTTCTGGTAATAGAATTATAGTCTGTGCTGTGGAATTGTTATTAATGGAAATGCAGTTCCATCGTCCTGCCCATTATGCAGATATGGGATCCGTGGTCTGGAAACCCGATATTCAGAAAGCTCTGAATTACAGGAAGGCCATCTCCATCAGACTGCATTGTAATCAAATAATTCTAATTATTAAAAATAATTTCCTTTTTTCTCTGTAATAATAAAACAGTAACTTGTACTTGATCCCAACTAAGATATAATTAATCCTTATTGGTAGCAAAACAAGCTTATTGGGTTAATTTAAAGGGCTTGTAAAGTCTAAAATAAAATAATGCTAGAAATGTTGTATTTTGTATACTAAATATAAACATGAACTTACTGCACCACAAGCCTAATCAAACAAATAATTTATGCTTTCAAAGTTGGCTATATGGGGTCACCATCTTGTAACTTTGTTAAACATCTTTGCAAGACTAAGACTGGGCACATGCTCAGTGTGGTCTGGGCTGCTTAGGGATCGTCATAGACAAAGCTGCTTGAGTTCTGCATGGCTGGGAAGTAAGGCGGGGGCTCCCCCTGCTGTTCATAAGTATGATTGTTTCCCTGCTCAGCTGTTAGGGACCGTCTGACAATTCCTATCTACAGCAGTAAATGAAGGGAGAATTTCACTGCATACAGTCAGGTTTCTTATAAAAACAGTACACATTTTTTAATTAAAGTATATTGGAGATAGGTTTCTTTTTCAATAAAGAAAGTAAAAATAGGATTTTATTTGTTTGCCTTTACATGCCCTTTAATGGCTGCTGCCAGGACAGAACAGCAGGGGGTGCTCCTGTTACACATTTATGATAGTAGCAGAGTTAACCTACCAATATCATGGAAATGAAAAAAAAAATCTATGTAAATTGCAAAAGTGCTCGGAAGAGCAAATTATACCGTTGCGTAAAAAATCATATTCTACTGATTACTAGGCCCAGATTTGTGTTGAGGCCACAAAGACCCGGGTCTAGGGCTTTGGAATTTCTGCACTTATCTAGTTACTAAGGTCCAGAATACCCTAGGTTTGAATGCAGGACTGAAATATGAACAGCAGAGGGCCTAAATAGAAATATAAGTCATGACAAGCAGCATTAACAATACATTTGTATGCCACAGAGCAATCGTTTTTGGCTGCACGGTTCAATCACCCCTATTTGAAAGCTGAACAGAGTCCAATTTAAAAGGCAAAAGATCAGTTGAAAAATGGAGCTGAGAATTCGCCATTTATTACCTAATCTATTAACTTAAAGGTGAACTACACCTTTTATTCATTAGTAAGTGATTTTGATTCTGTTGGAATTGGCAGGGGAGATGATTTACTAACAGAAGTCTGAGAACCCATAGCGGTACCTCATAGCAAACAATCAATTGATTGCCAGTAGAATGACTCTGATTGGTTCCTGTAGCAGATCAACCTCACCCATATTTATACTCTTATTAAAGGCAGAAAATGGTGTTGTCCCTGCTATTTATTATTGCACTGAGGCAGATTTGACCCAGTGATACCCCAGTATGCAGCTCTACAGTTTGCAATTTTAGCAATTTGGTTTCTAGGGTCCAAATTCCCCTAGCAACCATGCATTGATTTGAATAAGGGACTGGTATATGAATAGGAGAGGGACCGAATAGAAAGATGAGTAACAAAAAGTAGCAATAACAATAGATTTGTGGCCTTACAGAGCATTTGTTTTTAGATGGGGTCAGTGCCCCCCATTTGAAAGCAGGAAACAGTCAGAAGAAGAAGGCAAATTATCCAGAAACTATAAAAAAAAGAAAAGAAAATGAAGACCAATGGAAAAGTTGCTTAGAATTAGCAGTCCTATAAAATTCTACAAGTTAACTTAAAGGTAATAAAAAGTAACAATAACAATACATTTGTAGCCTTACAGAGCATTTGTTTTTTAGATGGGGTCAGTGACCCCCATTTGAAGGCTGGAAGAAGAAGATAAATAATAAAAAAAAAACTATAGGAAAAAAAAAATGAAAACTTTGCTTAGAATTAGCCATTCTATAACATACTAAAAGTCAACATCAAGGAAACAAATAAATAATGAAACCTATACAAACCCAAAGTTCCGTCAGACAAAAGAATCATTTAATTCCTGATGAATTCTCTCATTCCATTTCTGTAAAACCCCAAGCAATTACTTCACAGAAAGCATTATCAGAAGCACACAAATACTGTACAATCAATAACACTATATAATAAAGTGAGGGAAATACTGAAGGCTCAGTCCCATGTTGGGAGGATTTGGAAACTGCGTCTGACAGTTTTTCAGCTGACTCAGCCCTGAATTATATAGAAACCTTCCTCAAACCCTCATCCATTGTCTGTGGCCCCGGCAGCTATTGATATTAACAATATTATCTGGCACGTCCTCTCTATTTCTCTTCTGCAGATCAATATACGGCTCTTTTGTTATACCTCATAGGCACTGCCTTAGGAACAAAAGAAATCCTGGCTTTACGTTTATACCATATTATATAGTACAACTTACTGTTTTGATTTTGATTTTTGCCATACCCCTGGAACTATAGCAGGGTGACACCCCAATGTTTCTATATATCTGTAACCTTGTTATGAGCTAAGGGGGCCCAGTCTGAAGGTCAGTTAGGGGGAGATTTGGGGTGAGTGATTATTTGTGCCCTGGGTACCCCTGGAACTATAGCAGGGTGACTGTTACCCAAATGTTTCTATATATCTGTAACCTTGTTATGAGCTAAGGGGGCCCAGTCTGAAGGCCAGTTAGGGGGAGATTTGGGGTGAGTGATTATTTGTACCCTGGGTACCCCTGGAACTATAGCAGGGTGACTGTTACCCCAATGTTTCTATATATCTGTAACCTTGTTATGAGCTAAGGGGGCCCAGTCTGAAGGACAGTTAGGGGGAGATTTGGGGTGAGTGATTATTTGTGCCCTGGGTACCCCTGGAACTATATTAGGGTGATTGTTACCCCAATGTTTCTATATATCTGTAACCTTGTTATGAGCTAAGGGGGCCCAGCCTAAAGGTCAGTTAGGGGGAGATTTGGGGTGAGTGCTTATTTGTACCTATTATATAGTATAGGTTTTACAAGGGATAAAAGCCGTATGAATATAACCTTGTAGCATTATAAATTTACACTAATCCTGCTATGCACTGAATGAAGCCTAACAAGTTGCATGTATACACTATCTATAATACGTAAGTTATGGAAACACAATACTGTGCATTAAGTGAATTTATATGTAAAGGTAAGAGAACTCATCCCCAATAAAAATGAAAAGAAAAGTGAATTATATGTATTTTCATGTCCCTTTACTTTATATGCTAAAGTGGCTGATGGTATTATTTAGAGCAAGTGCCTTTTGTGATATAATTTCTGGGAGATTAAAGGAGTCAGAGCTTTTTCCCTATGGGCATATATGTAATTTAGATGTACCAGAGAATGGGGTGCTGGGAAAGGTTAATAGAAAATGCTATAGGCTGCTATTTTCTGGCAGCAAATAAAAGTGCAACTCTACCAGTAGGGACACGAGTTCTGCAAAAGAAAAAAAAAAACCTGAATCATTTTGACCTGAATAAAATGTTATTGTCAAATTAAAGAGCTGATACAGCGTAGAAATTAAAATAAAGTCTCGGGATAATTACATAGTGGCAGGGGAGTCATGACGAACCTTTCACCATTCATTCCATTTGCTGAAATACTTAATAGATAAAACTTTCCTAAAAAAAAAATGGGTTTGTGCTTGGCAGTTATAATTCTATAGGCCGTGTCTCCTGAATAATAGAGTCGTCCCAAAACAAATGAATTCCAGTGAAAAGTGCTGAGCTCGGGCTTCTAATTTGCCAATCTGAGCAAATACAGCCGGAGCTGTTACGATCACAGAACTGCAGCGTAAAAGCTCCAAAAACCTAAGCCCCTCCCAACAACATTCTCCATTTTCAGTAAGTGGGACATATTTTCGTTGCAGCACAAACCTGTTACAATTAGTCGAACGATCAAATGCTTTGATCATGCTAACTGCATTAGGACAGTAAATCCTAACTGCTGTTTGGTTGCTATGGGTTACAGGGTTCGGAAAATCATTGGACAGACTTGGACATAACGGTGCAAATCAGATACAGGGATGGGAACTTTTATCCAAAATGCCTGAGACATGGGGTTTTCTGGATAAGGATTTTTTTCATAATTTGGTTTTTCATACTTCGTCTACTAGAAAATCATGTTAAGTAAATAAACCCAATAGGCTGTTTTTTTCACTAATAAGGATTAATTATATCTTATATATAGGGATCAAGTACGAGCTACTGTTTTATTATTACAGAGAAAATGGAAATCATTTTTAAACATTTGGATAATTTGGATAAAAAGGAGACTATGGGAGATGGCCTACCCGTAATGGGTTTCCGGCTATCGGATCCAATACCTGTACTAACAAAAAGGTACCAGTGAGGACTGGAGTTACTGGAGCAAATTATGGATTCCGCCATGTTTGCAGTGAATGTAGAGAAGAGCACCACAAATGCATTCTCTTTAGCCAACCTTAGACTCTTGTTTTTTGCTGGTGGTGGGACGTTTGCTTCATTATCAACTGAAGGGTTGCAAGTTGAAAATCAGTGATATTGGGTGCTATTGTCATCAACATTATCTTGCCTTACTACACCTAAAGACTTCTTGGCTACAGGGTTGTCCAAAGAACCTTGATGTGTCCTTCATCCTCCTTGTGTATTAGAGATACTACTGCATCTTACCACTTATTTTCCTCTGGTTGAACTTAAAGGGCATGTAAAGTCTAAAATAGAATAAGGCTAGAAATGCTGTATTTTGTATACTACATATAAACATGAACTTACTGCACGACAAGCCTAATTAAACACATAATTTATGCTTTCAAAGTTGGCTACAGGAGGTCACCATCTTGTAACTTTGTTAAACATCTTTGCAAGACTAAGACTGTGCACATGCTCAGTGTGGTCTGGGCTGCTTAGGGATCGTCATAAACAAAGCTGCTTGAGTTCTGCATGGCTGGGAAGTACGATGGGGGCTCCCCCTGCTGTTCATAAGTATGATTTTATGACTATGAAGATTTTCATTCATCCAGGTCATAGTATATCTAGTATAGGTCAATCTAAAAACAACTGGACTTGCTGAGTAATCAATGAAGACGTTTCACTACTCATCCGAGCAGCTTCTTCAGTTCAACTGACTGGTGTGGGAAGTTCTCGGCATATAAACTCTTCCACTAATCCATTTACAATGGCACATTGTAACTCTTCAAAGAGGTGACATCTGAAGAAACTCACAGAGGTGTTGATTCTGTGTAGTTGTGATAGGATTATCCAATGTGTCATGCAACTCCTAGATACAGGTGTTACTTGTGCCATTGTAAATGGATTAGTGGAAGAGTTTATATGCCGAGAACTTCCCACACCAGTCAGTTGAACTGAAGAAGCTGCTCGGATGAGTAGTGAAACGTCTTCATTGATTACTCAGCAAGTCCAGTTGTTTTTAGATTGACCTATACTAGATATAAGTATGATTGTTTGCCTGCAGAGCAGTTAGGGACCGTCTGACAATTCCTATCCACAGCAGTAAATGAAGGGAGAAGTTCACTGCATACAGTCAAGTTTCTTACAAAAACAGTACACATTTTTTAATTAAAGTATATTGGAGATAGGTTTTTGCCTTTACTTGCCCTTTAAAGGCACTTTCAAAAAGTCAGTAAGCATAGATGGTTCAGTAAGCAGAACCACCCAGTTAATGTTTGGTGATGGGGAAAAACCTGATGACATCAATGCATCCAAACTGGGCTACACAGACACCTATTTAACTCCAGTGTATCAGTTATGTTAGCAGGAGGCTGGAGACTTATTCTTCTTGTATATATAGTTGTATTTACTGTATGTAGCACTTCTTGTTACAGTGACAATCAAGTACTAAGTGCTAAGTGTTAGAAAGACAAAAGGAAGGAGGTACCTGGCCCTTAGAGCTTACAATCGTCAAACAACACACAGCTGAACTTGTTATGCCTGTCCAATTAATCCCTATTACTCAGTATGGAACTCCCAATAATATGACCTAGACATTGGTCCAGTTACTTGAACTGAGTCGCCAGTTTCAAAGACGGCCATTGATTAGACATTTTCTTCAACATTAAAGTTGGAATGACATATTTTATTGAGTAAATGTTACATAATGTCAAACTCATTCTTTCTCATTCTGGAGCCTCAACATTCATGCCTTGGCCTAAGAGATGCAGAGTTATTTGGGCTGCCCCAGTTATGTGACTTGTGCCTTCACTTTAGGATGGAACTACTTTCTGACAGGTTGTTATTTCTTTCTTGTGAAGGCACAAGTCACATAACTGGGGCAGCTGGGAAACTGACAATATGTCTAGCCCATGTCAGATTTCAAAATTGAATATAAAAAAATCAGTTTGCTCTTTTGAGCATTGCACTAATGCATTTTGGAAAAAAAAAATGTTTTCCCATGACAGTATTCCTTTAACAACAGATATTGAAATTGTATATGAATTAGGGCCTCATGGGGCCCCTATACCTCATGGGCCCCCCTGCAGATGCAGGGTCTGCTACCTCTGTAGCCCTATAGGTTTGATCAGCGACGTATTGTTGTATAAAGTATAAGTGCTACTGATGTGGCTACAATCGCTTCATATACATGGTCAACAAAAGAGTAACATCATATAGTAGTGAGTGTTTGTAGCTTATTACAACAGAAATATCAGGAATATTGTTCCGACTTACCAGACCCGCAATAGTATTACATTTTATACCATTTCATATTAACCAAATCTCTTACATAACAGGAACCAACAAACCAATATGTCTAATACCAAAAGCTTATACAATAACATTATCATTTTATGAACATAAGCTAAAATAAGCTCATTTTATTGTTGGCATATCACTTTAAAAATGATTGCACATACAGCAAAATGCGATTGAGCTTTTATATTTTCTATGATAATTAACCGCATTATGCACCATGCTCCGTGACACTGCGTTCCTCATTCATCAATTTTTGCGGGCAGCGTCTGACAGCGACATAAGGACATCAACACGGAATAATTCCTTTAGTCCATGGCATGCGGCAAAATGTCTCCCTAGAAGAATTTGAATATTTATAGAAAATAGATACCGGCGTGGCAGCAATCCATTAAAGAAAGATGAATTATAACGTGGGGGGAGATCTATGGAAAAAGTACCAAAAGTATCCAAATCATTGTGTTGGCTGATTCAGTTAATGACTATAAGAGGGTCTTGGATGATTTCTTGGACTGACATAATACCAAAGGCTATTGTGATACTAAACTTTATAGTTAGTATAGATATGGGTATATAGAATATATGTGAGAGTATGGATGCTGGGTTTTCATTTGGAGGGGTTGAACTTGATGGACTTTGTCTTTTTTCAACCCGATTTAACTATGTAACTGTATCTTGCCTGGCCAACATCTCATTCCAAAACCATTTGAAGCTGGTCTTCTCTTTGCTGCTCAACCATCTGAGAGGGTTTCCATTAGATGTGGGAACACTGTTGGTGTTCAATTTCTTCCCACAGGAAGAACTGATTTTGGATGTCCTGCCTCTCATCAGTTTTCAAGTTCTTCTCACAGGTGTTCAGTTGGGTTGAGGTCAAGGCTTGTTGTAGGTTCTTCCATTCTCAAACCTGCAGATCAGATGTGTATGGACCTTATTTTGTGCATGGGGTTATAATCCTGAAACAGGAAAGGGCCTTCTCCAAACTGTTTCCAAGAATCAGTGCCAGGCCAAGTCGGCTGGGCGCCCAAGGCAACCCAGCCGGCTACATCGCCCCCTTCCTGATGCGTGTGCATGAATACTCGCAGACACAGGCAGAACGCATGCGTCCAGGAAGAAGGGGATTGCTGCCACAGGAGTGGAAACAAGGGTCTGAACTAGGTGCAAGGCAGCAGAAGAGGTATGGTGCCTGGCATCCCTCCACCTTTGCACCCTAGGCACGTGCCTCTTCTGCCTACCTCTAGTTCCGGCCCTGCCAAGAATATACTTGTATAATGTGGGTGATTGGTGGCCAATTCCAATAATAAGAAAAGTGTGTCCAGATACTCTTGGATATCTATTGTAGTTCATTGGGGATGCAAATCCATTCTCTAACAGGGGTCCTCTTCGCTTTCTAATAATAAACCAAATTCATAACACGACAATCTACCCGATAAGCATAAGCCATTTAATTTGCCAAATAAGCACATGGCTTACACTAGGCACCGACACTTTATGGACTACCTCAGGGCAAGTATAACTCATTTTACTTATGGCCTAAGAAGAGATTTACCCTCATTCTGCTCATTGATTGACTGTATCACCACACACCGCTCATCATTTTCATCAATCAATATCCTCCACAAAACTCCCCCCGCGTTATAGTTTTCTTTGGAATTCAATACATCTTTCTCCTAATGGATTGCTGCCATGCCGGTATCTATTTTCTATAAATATTCAAATTCTTCTAGGCAGACGTTTTGCTGTATGCCATGGACTAAAGGAATTATTCAGTGTTGATCTCCTTATGTCGCTGTCAGCCGAAGATTGATAAATGAGGAACGCAGTGTCATGGAGCGTGGCGCATAATGCAGTTAATTATCATAGAAAATATAAAGGCTCAATCCCGTTTCGCTGAATGTGCAAGAATTTTTAAAGCGATATAGCTACAATAAAACAAGCTCTGTTATTTTATCACTCATATTCTTAAATTATAATGTTATTGTATAATCATTTGGTATTACACATATTGTTTTGCAGGTTCCTGTTATTTAAGAGATTTGGCCATTAGTGATGGGCGAATCTGTCGCGTTTCACTTCGCCGAATAATTCGCGAATTTCCAGCGAAATTCGCGAAACGGCGAAAAATTCGCGAAACGAGTCGCGCGGCCCGATTTTGTCGCGCGTCAAAATATTTTGTCGCGGACGCAAGTATGTGTTATAACGCGCGACGTTATTTTTGACGCGCAGTGCAATTTGATGAAGCCCATCTTCTATGGGTGTTTTGTTTGTATAACCTTTTTTCATCTTTGGGCCTACAAATAAAAATTTTCCCCTTAGTTTCAAGCTTTGTAGTCTGTGATGATAAATGAACATGGTATCTTTTGCTTTGTGTCTGAATGTGCTGAATTGGATTGGACTCCATGGGAAGACCAATACACATGCGTGTTTCACTTAGTATACTGCTACACACATGCCCTGCATTGTTAGAGGACTCCTATCTTGAAAAAATGGCTCCCATTTTGCAAGTTTCTTAAACTTTTAACGTTTGTGGATTTTTTCACATTACCTCTGGTCAACTGGTAATGGTATCTACTACTACTCTATATCTCTGTTTAACCAAAAAGTACCATCTGTACTTCAAATATCCAATAGTAGATTACTAACACAAGTACAACTAATAAATCTGAACAGATAGTATCTGGATGCTTTGTATCTCAGATAAAAATGAATAAACCATATGTTTATGTGAATGAACCTTATATTTACATCATGTAATTGTAATGATTCTGAAATACTATGTAATGTAATTTTAATGACTCCGATTAAGAATAGTCATCGTTGTGTTATTAGAATCCAAACAATTCCAAGTACCATGTGAGTATTAGTTTAGTCAAATGAAAAATGAACTCAAAATATAGAGATATAAAAAATTTTTTTAATTCACAACATATAGCACAACTGGTGCTGTAACAAATAATAAATAAATTAAAGTGGAGGAGGAGGAGGAGGAGCAACAACCCTCTGGAGGTTGTCAACAATGTCCCTAACCTCTCCCAGCTCCTGCCGCATGGCATTTACTTGATGAACTAGGGTGACCAGGAGCTCAGTCTGGTCGTAGTAGGCATGCTCTGTCTGAGTGCCTACACTGAGCCCCTGGTCGTCCCTATCCCACCCTTCTTCCCACCACCACCACCACCCATCCCTAACCCACCCTTCTTCCCACCACCACCCATCCCCCCTCTCCCACGGCCCGTCATATTGGGCAACTAAACTTAAAAAAAAATATATATATATAAGGGGGGGGTTTGGATATTTCGGGGAAGGAAAGGAGAAAAAAATAAAACCCTCAACTAAATCCCCTCAGCAGAAGTGTGCACCCACAAGGAGTACACACACCAGCACAGACAAAGACAAAGACAGTTAGCCCTAAAAAGGGCTATTGGGTGGTGAGCAGGCAAGCAGAAGAGGGAAAACAGTAAACTGAAATCCACAACCTCCACTTGCACTGACTCAGAAAAAAAAAAAGCTCTCTACACAAACTCCACTAGCTAAATCACACACAAATCTCTCACTATCCTGCTCTCTCTACCTCTACCAGAAACGCCACGAGTAATGGCCGCCTCTGCAGCTCCTTATATAGCCAGTGGGTTGGCTCAGGGATGGCTCACATCTTATTGGCTGCTGTGGGTGATGTTTAGTTTGTCGCGCGTCTTTTTGTTTTGACGCGCATTAGCGGTGTCGCGGCTCGTCGCGCGACGAAAATTTCGACGCGCGGCGAAACGAGTCGCGAGGCGAATTTTTGCCGCAATTTCGCGAAAAATTCGCCCGCGGCGAAACGCAGAAATTCGCCGCGAATTTAACCATGGCGAATTTATTCGCCCATCCCTATTGGCCATATAATGTGAGTTGAATGGATAAATTAGAGGATTTGTGTAATATTGGCAAACTTTGTTTTAAGCCTAGTAATGCATAGCAATCAATTACCAGGTCACAATTACTCGAGGTGGAACTGGATATCTGAATACCAGGAGATATTTAGATGGATCTTTAAAGGAAACATGTCTCACCATATCTCATTTCTCCTTCATCTAGATCAGTGACCCCAACAAGCGGCTCATAGGCGACATGTTTCTCACCAACCCCTTGGATGTTGCTCCCAGTGGCCTCAAAGCAGGTGCTTATTTTTGAATTCCAGGCTTAGAGACAAGTTTTAGTTGCATAAAAACTAGATGAACTGCCAAGTAGAGCATCTTGTAGACTGCCAGTGCACACAGGGGCTCCCAAATAGCCAATTACAACCCTTATTTGGCATCACCGGGGACTTTTTTCATGCTTGTGTTGCTCCCCAACTCTTTTTACATTTGAATATGGCTCACAAGTAAAAAAAAAAGTTCAGGGACCCCTGTCCTAGATGACTACATGATTGGACCTTCTGCTCCATCACAGCATGGATGAAATTAATTTGCAATCTTTAAAAATATCTAATGGCTAGTGATGGGTAAAAAAATTTGCCTGGCGAATTCGTGGCGAATTGCCACGTTTCGCCTCCAGAGAAAACATTCCCCAAACTCCCGCGAAAACTCACCAGCATCAAAAAAAATTTGGACTCGCGTCAAAATAGCACGTCAACACTATTCGGACGCCCATTGACTTTAACGCCGGAGTCGAAATTGGTACGGGTGACCTTTCAGACGCGTGGCCAAACTTGACGCAGATGTAAATTTTAGAGTATCCCGAATTTTCCGCTGTTTTGCAAATTTCGCTGGAAATTCGCAAATTTTTCGGCGAAGCTAAACTGGAGAAATTCACCCATCACTGCTTATGTCACATAATTTACTATTTCACTATGGAGGCAGTGTAATAAAAGTCATAAAGTTTACGCTGGGTCTTGAAACTGAAGCATTTACTACTCATTATATTGGTTGCTATTGGTTATTAGACTATAATTAAGACTTTTTTTTTAGCAAATTCACTCTGGTCTATGGGCTGTTTCACCTGTGATTGTTATACAGCTGGGAATTTTCCACCCAAACTTTTATTTTCTAGGCTGAGATATTAATATAAAAGTATTAAAAGAGACTTCAGATGAATCATTTATCATTGAATTACCCACTGAGTAATTACTGTTTACTTTATTGGCATCACTCGTTATCATCATTTGCCCAACTGGAAATGGTAATTCATTATTCCTATTGCTGAATGAATCTGCCGTCCAAGTATTAAATATAAATGACCCACATGACATTCATTTAGATATTCTCCAGGCAGGCTATTCAGACTGAACTCATTTAACCCTATACAAATGATGATCTGATTTTGCATATAATACCGCTGAATCTAAGAGGAGCACTGAGGCCAACCTTTAAATTGAGGGAATATATTATATTATGTATATAATGTATATGATATTGATTGACATTAGGGCCATATAACCTTCATTTTTTATGTTCACTCTGTATTTTTTAATGGAGATCCTTCTTTGTTTTCCAGAGCTGCTATATAGAAGTTACAGACTCATCCTGCAGATTCAGCCTTGCATAAACTGCCATTTTCTCTCAGACTGGCTGGGCACAATCATTCTTCTCTCGTTCCACATCCCTCCTATTGAGATGGGATGCACCGAATCCATGATCTGGTTCGAGATTCGGCCAAAATTTAGCTTTTTTCTGCAGGATTCGGATTCAGCTGAATCCAAGTGCCTGCCCGAACCAAATCCGAATCCAAAAAAAGAAAGTCAAAACATTTGTAAACACACAGTTTTCTTTTCCTCTCATTTCCCTAATTTACATTTGCAAATTAGAGTTGGGATTTGGTTCAATCACAAAAGATTCGCCCTAATCCTAAAATAGTGGATTTGATCAGTGTCGGACTGGCCCACCGGAATACCAGGAAAAGTCCCGGTGGGCCCAGGTGTCAGTGGGCCCTCCTGCTGTTAAACATTTGGCCTATTTCATGGCCATTCCCTATTTCTATGAGAACAAAGAGACTAAATAGGGCTAACCTCTTGCTGGGTTCTTGCATAAGGGAATAAAATATAATATACGTGGCAACTAGAAAGACATAGGAATAGACATTCCAGGAACCATGGAGTTTTATGCTAGGCTGAAACTATGGTAAGCACAGCAAAAAGGAAATAGTTAATATATTAGACAAATACGTAAGGACATTTAAAAAAAACAAAAAAAAAAAACAAGATATAGTTACCCTTTAATTCAAACCAAATGTGTTGAATCAATTTTAACTGGTGTCAATATCTGTCTGTAATTTTGTCACCCCCACCCCCCGCAATAACCTGCACTGCTCGATTAAAATCATATATTAAATAGGTTCTCTTGCTATGTCTTCTTCTACTTCACTGGTTCATTTGAGGACATAATGTTACCTGCTGCTTTTTAATTTGCTGATTGAGAAAAATTGAGTTTAGATGGAACAGAGATGTCAGTTGAATTTATTTCATTTTGATAATTGTAGGCAAATAGAGAAAACAGAAAATTTCATTTTTTCTATCTATCTGTCCGTCTATCTAGCTGTCTGTCTATCTATCTATTATCTATCTCTACATCTATTATTTATCTATCTGGGTATTGTCTATCTATCTCTCTATCTATCTGTCTATTGCTTTTCTGTCTGTCTGTCTGTCTATCAACCTATTTGCCTATTGTCTATCCATCTCTCTCTCTCTCTCTCTCTCTCTCTCTCTCTTGTCTATCTGTCTATTGTCTATCTATCTCTGTCTGTCTGTCTGTCCGTCCGTCCGTTCATCCATCCATCCATCCGTCTATTTATCTATCTATATATTTGCCTATTGTCTATCTATCTTTCTCTCTATAGTCTATCTGTCTATATGTCTATCTATCTATCTATCTATCTATCTATCTATCTATCTATCTATCTATCTATCTATCTATCTATCTATTTGCCCATTGTCTATCTATCTCTATCTATTTATCCTCTATCAATCTCTCTATTATCTATCTATCTGTCTCTCTCTATCTGTCTCTTTCTCTCTATCTATCTGTCTATCATCTATTGTATTTAATAAGACAGACACCATAGCTTGTTTTATTATGATTACATTTAAGATCAAACAGGCAACATAGATGGTGTAAGAACCTTATTTAGGAGGCTGTATGAAGATTCTGCAACCCATGATATAGTGTCTGTTATAATTCTTCCAGAGCTGATGTTTTTCATTGGGTAGGTGTTTTGTGATCCTATAATATGATACCATATAGCAGATACCAAGTAGCAAGTGTTTAACCAGGAACTGATTTTTATCATTCCAGTTTGTTCAATCACATTTGGGGTCTCCTTCAGATCTGTCTCTCTCTCTGTGGGTCCCTCCTACCCAGTATAGCTGTGCCATAATCATGTTATTACAAGTCAAGTGTCACAACGTGCATGACTGCCCCTCTCTTCTGCCCATTACAAAGATCTTACTCATGAAGAGCAAAATGAAACAGCAGACCAAGCTTTTGACTATAACCCAATATTGTATGAGACCTGTGAAACTCTTGAAAGAACAGTGTTAGGAGGAACAAGAAGCCTCAGTCTTTGGTCACAAGAACAACTACAGTCTACAGCAGCACAAGGGTCTGAGACACCTGGTTGTATTTAATAGTCCATTCCCTGGTGAGCACCAGCCTCCTCTGTCTCTGATGCCCTCTGATTTACAGCTTACATATGGCTCAAGTATTTGCTGCTTTTATATCATGTATATCACAATACATCTGGAGGCAGAGTCATGCAGGTAACATACTATAGATGCCCATGGCACCTCTGCACTGTTCACAGCTTGGCCCATGCATTGGCATTTGATTATGTCCCAAAGCCCTTCATGGCTCTCTGCTGTTTCCAAAACACAATTTTTGTCCATAGCTCGATGTCTCTGAAGTTAATCAGCTTCCACCATAGCTTCAGCTAGCATGTGGTAGGCGAGAAAGGAGATATGAGCTAAGAGCTAGAACTATTTTATTCAAGGAGAATTGACATGTATACATGGGAAAGGCCAGCTAGATACCTACAGGCATCACTTTTTTTCCCTCTCCCCTGTGTAGTTGTTTATGCAGTTGGGACTGGTTCCTCTACAAAGCCAAGATTTCTCTCTTTGCTTGAACATCGATAACTGCTTTACAATAAGCTGGTCTGATTGGTCAGATCAAAATGCTGTTTTACTTTCTCAAGCAGTTGCATTGACCAGTGGACATGTTCTTAACATCTGTTTGCCCAACCTATTGTTTTGTGATTCTGGCACATTTACGCCTCTGTTGGAAATGGGATTTCACATTTAGCCATAACTACAACTCTGGTTTTCGTTATTCTTATCCACTTAATATTTCACTGTCTATTGCCTCAAAGCAGGGGCTATCCTGGCCCCTCCGCCGCCTGAGGCAGCAGCAGTTGCTGCTGCCCCCCCTCCCCCGTAAATTCGATCTTAAAGTACCAGGAGCAGCATTTTTGCTGCCCCTGGTACCTAGTGGGGTGCTGCCGTCTGAGGCGACAGCCTCAACTCGCCTCATTAGCGAAGCACCCCTGCCTCAAAGAAGAGGTTTCTTAAAACTTCCATAACATAGATATCCTAGGACCTTTCCTATTCTCTTCATGCTCGGTGATTCTGATTTGTTTGGTCTTCCTTCCCTGTCCTGTAACTATGCTAAAGGTGCAACTATATAACTTTGGGCCTGGTGTAAAATATGGTGCAGGTTCCCCGTCCCACCCATTATTATTCCTCAACACTTATGTACCCAATGCCTACTAGTCCTTTATTCTGGGCTCCATCAACCCATATCCCTCAACCTCTTCATATGGCAGTGTGTGTTGGCCACTTCGAAGTCAAGTTTTCCTTCTGGGTGGAAACAATTATGTGTCCATGTCCCTTTTAGATTCAGAGGCCCCATCTGAGATTCAGCACCTGAAGCCCATGTTGCTACACCAGTCGTGGCTCAAGTCCTCACATGTACAAGTCTTCCTCTCGTTGCTCTATATCTTCTCTACTATTATCTATCTCAAGCCAGGCCCGGACTGGCAATCTGTGGCTTCTGGCAAATGCCAGAGGGGCTGCTATAAGGTCCCATAGAAGTCAGTATATAGTGGGCTGGTGGGGGCAGTTTGGGCCTCTATGTGGGCTGATTGGGCCTCTGTGTACCTGAAATGCCAGGGCCTATTTTAAGTCTCAGTCCGGACCTGTCTCAAGCCAATTCTGCAGTATTTTCTCCTTCGTTTCTACAATCACAAGCCTTTGTTTCTCGAGGAACCGGTGATTGTCATAAAGTTTCATTAGTTAAACCGCATGCGTTCCATCCCCATCTTTGCTTCTCAGCACGTCGGACAGAAAATCATTTGTATGCGGCATATGGCACCAATGCCAATAAATGCTTTTAATGGCTCGGGCGAACGCCTGACTAAATTCAACAATTAAATTAATCTCTATAAAATGAAGTCAAAGTCAAAGTGAGATTCTTGTTGTGATGTTTGCTCTCTGATTTATTGGCTTGTCAGGATATTGCAGGGCACTGAAACTGTACATAGAAAAGCTTCTGGTACATGGCAAAAATGTGTCTTATTGGTGTCATAGTTATCCCTTAATATATTATATTCTGCATTGTTCTCCTGGAGTTGAGCCACATAGCAACAGATGGTGATTAATGATTGTCCACCTGGAGATGATTTGATGTTTGGCACTAGAAGATATTGGTCCCTATGCTGGAAGCTGTATGTGTTAGGGTTTTATGCACCAATGAGGACATTTGGTATAGATATTTTAAGGGGTGATGGGATAGAATATGTGTGGGTTGGATTATATTACCATGATTATGTTATACAAAGACTAGAATCCTAGGATTAACTGGGGGCCTCTAAAATGCCTTGGATGGACCTACAGTAGATGCCTTGTTGTCCTACAGTAACCAATCCATATACAGGTATGGAATCTGGCCGTACCTAAACAAAAAGGAGACTGGCTTTCCTTCAGGGGAACTTTTAAATGTGGATCCACAAGATGCAGGACCTGTGGAGTGATTGATGTGAGTATTGCTCTTTCACATTAGGGCCATAGAGAGAAAAGATGACAAATCACCTATAGCTAAACATTTCTCTTTATGCTCTTCTAGGGGCATTAAAGATCTGGGTGTAAAAGTCATTGAAAAGGTGAGAACTCCCCCAAGAGGAGGTGATATTTTACACCCATTGAATCTAAGAGAGGCATTTTGGATTCTGGAACTTGACACTAGAATACTGAAAGGTCTAAACACAAGACACAACCTTGTACACGTCCATTTTTCTAGAATACCATCCTAATGACGAAGTTACCAATACGATATGGTTCGTCTTTACTTTGTCCAAGAACGACCTATGGAATCCGTTATCCAGAAAGACCCAAATTACGGAAAGGCTGTCTCCCATAGTCTCCATTTTATCCAAATAAACCAGATTTTTAAAAATGATTTCCTTTTTCTCTGTAATAATAAAACAGTATCTTGTACTTGATCCCAACTAAGATATAATTAATCCTTATTGGAAGCAAAACCAGCCTATTGGCTTTATTTAATGTTTAAATGATTTCCTATTTCTCTGTAATAATAAAACAATACAGATATGGGATCATTATCGGATTATCCAGAAACCCGTTGCCCAGAAAACTCTGAATTACAGGTAGGCCATCTCCCATAGACTCCATTTCATCCAAATAATCCAAGTTTTTTAAATCATTTCCTTTTTCTCTGTAATAATAAAACAGTATATTGTACTTGATCCCAACTAAGATATAATTAATCCTTATTGGAAGCAAAACCAGCCTATTGGGTTTATTTAATGTCTATATGATTTTCTAGTAGATTTAAGGTATGATGCAGGCTCGGTCTGGCAATCTGTGAATTCTGGCAAATGCCAGATGGGCTGCTGTAAGATGCCATAGACAATCACTATTTTTTGGGCTGGTTGAGTTAGTTCGGACCTCTGTGTACTTAAAATGCCATGGCCTATTTTGAATCCCAGTCTGGACTTGGTATGAAGATCCAAAATAGGGAAAGTTCAGTTATCCGGAAAACCCAAGGTCCAGAGAATTCTTGATAACAGGTCCTGTACCTGTATTGAATTCAATATAGTAACTGCTCTAGATCCAGAAACCACTAACTGCTGCATGCTTGCTAAGGGTTACTAGACTGCGATAACCTTAACCAGTGTTACTACATCATCCCCATGCTCCTGACTTTTTTTTTTTTTTTTTTGCATTTTTTACAATAATCTTTTTCATATTTCCCCTAAAACAGTAATAAAACGAATGATGTATTTGTACAACGTAGGAAGCAGAGATGTTATTTCTGCAATGTCAGGGTCAGATGAAGGGCCCCAGCTAAGCCTGGAGCTGATATTTTTAATGGGTCTATTCCCTGGAAGGATTTAAAAGATACAGTAAAAAAAATATATAATATAGATGGAGACTCTATAAAGTATGTATGTCCGGAACGTTTACAAGCCATACACCATGAATTCTAACAATACAATCACTTAAATGTCCTCTGTCGCCTGCCCTGCATCCCTGCATAAAAGATTTATATTACATTTTTGAAATATATTGCCACATTTATTTTTCTGGCTGCATAAGTAGGTTATTTCCATCCATTTCCCTCTAGTAATAGGATTCTATCTGTCTGTCTAGTAAAAAAGATTTGCCATGGTCAGGGTTCTTTACCCACCTAAACAATTAATGTAAAACTTTCTTTTGCGTCGGTTTTTTTTTAGTTTTCCTAGTTTTAGCGGTTTTATCCTGCTAATATCTTGGCTTTGTAACAGGAGGGCCCTTTGTTGTTCTGTAAAACCAGCCTACTGATGCAGGAAGTATCTTCTGCTCACAGGGGAGCCTGGACTGTTGGGTCTGCTTCCTCTATAGCTAAAACCCCTTCTCTCTTTCCGCCGAGGAAGGGGACGAAAGTAGGGGCAGTCAGGGGCAGGATGTGGGTGGGGCAGAGGCGGGGCATGGGTAAGTGGGCAGGAGGATGGAAATCAGAGTGTGCCCGGCCCCTCTGAAGGTTTTTTACACAACTGATTACCAGGCTGCACCCCAAACCTGCCTGAGCCTCAAGTCACTACCCACTCTAACATAACAGCAGGAGGGCTGCCTTTTTTTTTTTTAAAAAAAAAGAAAAGAAAATTAGTACAGGTAGAGTATCCAGAAACCCATTATCCAGAAAGCTCAGAATTACGGAAAGGTCGTCTTCTATAGGCTCCATTTTATCCAAATAATCCAAATTTTTTAAACTGATTTCCGTTTTCTCTGTAATGATAAAACAGTCGCTTGTACTTGATCCCAACTAAGACATAATTAATCCTTATTGGAAGCAAAACCAGCCTATTGGGTTTATTTAATGTTTACATTTTCTAGTAGACTTAAGGTATGAAGATCCAAATTACGTAAAGATCCATTATCCGGAAAACCCCAGGTCTCGAGCATTCTGGATAACAGGTCCCATACCTGTAGTATGAAAAATGAATATTAGTGGTGTAAAACTGCAAATATCATGAACACAAAAAAATAAAAAGAAATCATGTAAATTGCAAGCGGGCTTTATTTAAAATAATCATTGGATTTAGGTTTTTCTTTTCTACCTTTTTTTTTGTGTCAATAATTTCTAAGGCTGCAGGGTTGTTCTAAAAGGCATCAAAGCTGTTTCAGAACAATTTTTGGGTGAGATCACAAACCGGCATTCAGAATACCAGTAATACAACCAGAGGGAAGATATCTAGTGAATTTATAATCCACCGGCCCAAGGGAAGGAAAGAGAATGCACGGCCTCAGGGAAAGAGCTTCCACATTGCTGAAGAATAAATGTAACGGGCTGAATTAAAATCATTAATCTCCTGTATAGAAATGTATGTTACGTGACTGCATTTGTAGCAATTATTTATTGGCCTGGAACATGCGCCGAGGCTTTTGCTCATTGGATATGACAGGAAAACTCTGATTAAATGGAAGATGCATTTGCCTCCTGGTACCCAGAGGAACATGAAGCAGCAAAGCTACAGGAACATTTCCCATGGTGCACGTGTAGTAGTCGGGCCCAGCAGTACACAGACTTACACGTAGAGACAAATGGTCCACAGGGGACAACGATTTATATAGAAAACTCTTAATAATGGGAAAAAAAGATGTTACTGACTTCTGTTTCTCCCCAACAGGTCTTTGTCTTAGCCTGATATCATAGGGATTGGATGTTAACATGGAAGTGTATGGACATTGGCTTTCAGGATGCCTCCTGTACCAGTACAGTCAGCAGTGGGTTGTAGGGTCAGGGCAAACACCAACAACATAATTTTACTTAGGTTATTTATCAAAGGTCGCATTTTATTTTATTTTTTTTACCTCGAATGAACTCGAATGACCTCGAAACTCGAATGGTTTCTTATTTAAAGGGCATGTAAAGTCTAAAATAGAATAAGGCTAGAAATGCTGTATTTTGTATACTAAATATAAACATGAACTTACTGCACCACAAGCCTAATCAAACAAATAATTTATGCTTTCAAAGTTGGCTACAGGGGGTCACCATCTTGTAACTTTGTTAAACATCTTTGCAAGACTAAGACTGTGCACATGCTCAGTGTGGTCTGGGCTGCTTAGGGATCGTCATAAACAAAGCTGCTTGAGTTCTGCATGGCTGGGAAGTAAGGCGGGGGCTCCCCCTGCTGTTCATAAGTATGATTGTTTCCCTGCAGAGCAGTTAGGGACCGTCTGACAATTCCTATCCACAGCAGTAAATGAAGGGAGAATTTCACTGCATACAGTCAGGTTTCTTATAAAAACGGTGCACATTTTTTTAATAGTTTTTTAAAGTATATTGGAGATAGGTTTCTTTTTCATTAAAGAAAGTAAAAATGGGTTGTTTTTTTTTGCCTTTACATGCCCTTTGATGGAGAAGTTCAGCTTTAACTTTCAGAATGTTATAAATGGTTTAAATTTTCAATTGGTCTTCATTTTTTATTTCTTATAGTTTGTTTTTGTTTTTTTACCTTCTTCTTTTTCTGATGCTTTCCAGCTTTCAAAAGGGGGTCACTGAGCCCAGCAACCAAAATCTATGGCTTTGTGAGGCTACAGTTTTTTCAGTTCAGTTATTGTTACTTTTTATCTATGATCTATTTGGATCCTCTACTGTTCATATTCCAATCTCTCATTCAAACCACTGTCTGGTTGCTAGGGTGATTTAGTCCCTAGCAACAAGATAAGCAAAAACAAAAATGGGAAGAGACCCCCTATTAGTGAAAAAGTAGCTCAAATAGTATTTAAAATTAAAAAGTATTTATTAGGACATGCATTAGCCTAACACATTTCATGCCAAGGTGGTCACTTACTTATAGACAGCCTACGAGTAAGTGGCCACCTTGGCATGAAGCGCATTAGGCTAATGCATGTCTTAATAAAGACTTTAATCTTAAATACTAGTTAAGCTACGTTTTCACTAATAGTGGGTCACTTCCCATTTTTGGTTTTTGATTTACTCTGCTAAACGATGGATAACCCTTTGGACTGGGGGTTTTTCTGGGATGAGACCACTGTATATAATCTCTTGACTTAAATTGTTAAAGGTAAACAGCCCCTTTAAACTGCATACTAAATCTGCATGCCTGGGGGAAACTGGGGGAAACCAAATATAAAACATTCATCCCTAAGGGGCAGATTTATAAAAGGTCGAGGTGAATTTTCGAATGAAAAAAAATCGAATTTCGAGCTATTTTTCTGTACTTCAACTAGGGAATAGTCCAAATTCGCTTCGAATTTGAAAAAAAAAATCGAAAATTTGAACCTATTTGGAGTCTAAGTTTTTTCGGGAAAAATGTCAAATAGAATTCGACCGAATGCGATATTCCTTCGATTCGAACGATTTGAAAACGGCCGAAAATGGACCTATTCAACCAAAAAGAAAACTTCGACTTTATTTCGGTTGGTCTTTTTGAATTCGAATTTCGACGTTTTTCCGATTCAAAATTCGACCCTTGATAAACATGCCCCTAAATGTTCATAGTAGAAAACCAAAAAGGAAAAGTAAACGAAGGTCTAATAACGAAATGGCCTTTAGTTTTTATATAGGGTTGACATCTGGCCGCCATTTTACCGGTCTAGCTGGTAAAACACTTGCCAAGGCTGGGGGCCGGTATTACCAGCAATGTAGCCAGTAATTTTGTAATACCTTTAACAAAAGCCCTTGGCCCGCCCCCAATCCACCCGAAACTTGCCTTTTCTCTGGCACAACCTGCCTTATGGCCATCTCGTGACATGGATCCACCCCCTTTTTATGGCACAGCCCGCCATTTTTTAAAAGGTGGCAAACAAAGCTCACATAGGGCTGAAACGTTGTCAAATCTGAAGAACAGGTATGGGACCTGTTATCCAGAATGCTCGGAACCTGGGACTTTCTGGACAACGGATCTTTCCATAATTTGGATCTTCATACTCTAAGTTTACTAGAAAATCATGTAAACAGTAAATAAACCCAATAATCTGGCTCTGCTTCCAATAAGGACTAATTATCTCTTAGTTTGGATCAAGAACAAGGTACGGTTTTATTATTACAGAAAAAATGGAAATAATTTTTAAAAATTTGGATTATTTGGATAAAATGGAGTCTATGGGAAAAGGTCTTTCCTTAGATCGAATCTTTCTGGATAAAAGGTTTCAGGATAATGGATCCCATACCTGTACAATACATAGAAAACATTATTCAGAAATGATTTACAAGAACAATTAACACTTGGGGGCCGATTCACGAAATTCGGGTGAAGGGTTCGAATAAAAAAAAAATCGAATTTCGAAGTATTTTTTGGGTACTTCGACCATCGAATTGGTTAAATTCGATCGAATTCGATCGAATTCGAACGATTCGAATTAAAAATCGTTCGACTATTCGACCATTCGATAGTCGAAGTACTGTCCCTTTAAGAAAAACTTCGACCCCCTACTTCGGCAGCTAAAAGCTACCGAAGTCAATGTTAGCCTATGGGGAAGGTCCCCATAGGCTTGCCTGTGATTTTTTGATCGAAGGATTCTCCTTCGATCGTTGAATCAAAATCCTTCGAATCGAACGAAAAATCCTTTGATCGATCGATCGCAGGATTTGTGCAAAATCGTTCGACTTCGATATTCGTAGTCGAACGATTTTAGTTCCCAGTCGAATATCGAGGGTTAATTAACCCTCGATATTCGACCCTTCGTGAATCGGCCCCTTGGAGTGAAGAAACGGACCAAATACAAAGAGTTGGTCTTTAAGCAGAGAAAAGTTGCTGCCACTGCCGCTGTCAATGGAGCCATAAAATTAATCATGGGGAACCAATGGAAGGACCTCATTACCTTTTATAGAGCTGACGAAACGTGAAGTCAATTAGTAGGTATAAACAGTGCTACCCAAGCTGAATGTAAATGGCTTCGCAAAGTGACGTATAGTCAGCTCCTTTGTTTATTCTCTTATTTAAAGGAAGATATATTCTCAATATCAGGAAGGAATTTTCGTCTGCATTTTTTTTCCATGGAACAGACAATAAGCTATGAAGATATACTTTATTTTTCCTTAATATTTGGTCCTTTCCAATTACAGGCTCATGGCAAGGTTACATACAAGAGCCGTTATTCATCAGTCCTGTTACAGCTTTTTCAGTTGGAAAGTCGATTTGAGGTCCTAGATTTAGTCAGGACCCCGCTTGGATGATGGCAATGTTACAGATATATATAAAAAAAATGCTGCATTAACCATAGTTCCAAGAATATTCAGGACAGCAAATAAGTGTACATATCAAATCTCACCTTAACAGACCTTCAAGCTGGACTTCCAGAAGTTTCTAGGTGAGAGAAGGTACCCTACACCAAATCTCACCCTAATTGGTCTTCATGTTAGGAACCCCAGCTAGAACCTAGCATTGGTGAACCTCTACTTCTCAGTTGCCATTATCTAGACATGAAAGGTAAGGCTTATACAAACATTGTCTAGTAATTGGGGATGGTACAGGTGGCTTGAAGTAGGTATATAGGTGGATAAGGAATGTTCTTACTCATACTTAAAAGCCTCTATAATAGAAAAGCCGTGACATAGACCATATGGCCACCTTCATCTCAATCCGAAACAAAAGGCATTAATATGAAGTTGGTCCTCCCTTTGCTGCTATAACAGTGAGCTATTTCACTTCAGGAAGGAATTCCACTTATATTTGGGAAGTTGTTGGTGGGATCTGTTATTCAGCCACAAGACCATTAGTGAAATTTGGTATTGGTTCCCAGTAAAAGACTCATGGCAGTCTGAAATGTTGCTAAATATCTGGGTCAGAGCCCAAGTTCCAATAAAGGCGTTTTAACCAAAGAATTCTGTGGCTGGTGCTGTCTGTAGGTATACTTGTTCACAATGTTGGACTGGCCCGGCCGGGCCACTCCGCTCTCCTGATTGGATACAAAAAAAAAAGTTTTTTTATGCACCGTGTAGCGCCATCTGCACATGCGCGCGGCACCAACTAATTTAGGAGCGGCGCCTTCACTCAGTCGCGCCAAGCAAAACCTTCATCCATGCTTTCTCGGCGCATCATAGTGAGGGGGCGGGGGGTCAGAAGGGGGGTCGGAAGGGGCCCTGGACATTAGTCCCGGTGGGCCCTGGGCCCCCCAGTCTGACCCTGCTGGTTCACAGTCAATTCATCCCACAGGGGTTCTGTTGGGTTGAGATCAGGGCCCTGTGTAGACCAGTCAAGTTCCCACACCTCCACCTCAAGTAAAGTATTCTGTAAGTGCCTCATTTTGTTCATGGGAGGAATATCAGGAGGAACCAGGAAAGAACCTTCCCTACACCATTGCCTGCATAGAATTGTCAAGAATGTTATTATACACTGTACAAAAGGTGTTTTTTAAATGGAACCAGGCATCCTAACCATGGAAAACAGCTCCACACCATTATTTCTCCCCCATAAACAATTACCATTGGCATTATCCAGCTAGAGTTCTCCTGGCATCTGCCAAACATAGAGATTAAGATCAGATGTCCTGATTCCTCTGCTCTGGTCCAATAGTGTTGACCTTTTCACCAACGCTTCACATTTGCACATAGTCAAATTGTTAAATTTCTTTGCCTCTGATCATGCTCCCTAAAAATAGTTCTTATATTGGTACCAAATTTTTCATTGGTTCCACACACTCCAAATGAGTCTAAATAAAGTCCCATGGCCTTTATATGATGATGGAACTTCTTAGTGACTTCTAACATCTCTACATATTGAATGGAGGCTATATTCCCTTGGTAAATCTATTCCCAGGGGTGTCATATGACATGGGAAAAGCCACCACATGAGTAACCCACAACGACCCTGCAATCCAACCCTGTAAACATTTAATTTGGCATGGGCCTGGGGGAAGAAACACATATTGAGTCTTTCCCTGGGCCCCATTTCACGTTAGGCACCATAGGCAGCCATGTAATCTGCTTCCCCTTTTATAACACCATAGTATTTCCCCTTACTAGAGGGGGTCAGCACCCAGAGTTTCCATTAGGGTTCTAGGTCTTAAGACAATATTCTCAGCTTCCATAGTAGATAACTACCATATAGTGATTGGCGGGTCGGATCCACATCTGGCCCACCCATCTCTGTCAAAAGGGGAGGGAAAGGGCAGGCACGCACCTATAAATTTAGGTTGCCAAAGGTGGTAGCCAGCCCAGTAAGGTTGTGGGCAGGGAAAGCAAAAGGAAAAGCTCAACCAAAACCCGCCCGTGACACAAAGGGGGTTATTTACTAAACTTCAAATTCATCCGGTAGGGCTTTTCGGGCGAATTTTTAATGTAACAAAACTTTAATTTTTCGAGATTTATTATACTCTGCAAAAAGCCAGAATCCAAAAATCCATCTCAGACCTGTCGATGGTCCTGTATAAGTCAATGGGAGAGGCACCTATACTAATTTGAAGTTATTGTGGGCTGCACTGGGTTTAGTCCGAAAAGCCTACTTTTTCAGGGTCTTCGAGCAAAAACTCGAAACAAATCGGGTGATTCGAGAAAAAAAGACTGAAAACTTTGAGTGATTCGGGTTTTCGCTCGATTTTATCAAGTTTTTCCGAGATCCGATTAATTTGGGTTATTTTATCAATAAAAAAGTTCCAATCGAGCGTGGGCGTTTGATTATGGTTTTTTTTTGATAACATATGAGAGAAATTCGGTAAATTTTAGTAAATAACCCCCACAATCTTGTACTGAAGTCAACCCAAACCTGCGCCACCAGCAGGTAAACCCACGGGTCCAGCAGGTCTCAGCCCACACATCACTACTACCAAGAGCCTCTCAGTGTGTACACCTGGATCTGAGGGACAACGTCTAAAGTTAGGACAGGCCAAACCTTGCCAGAATAAAGAGGAATTAAGACAAGAAGCGTTAAATAACGTATAGAGGAGATTTATCAAAATCCAAAAATTCTTTTTGAGAATGAGAAAAGAAACATTTTCACGTCAACTTTGATAAATTGTCCCTTTAGTAGATGACGATCTAACAGCAGACATTTGGCAAACAAATGCGTACAAGACGGCTAAATATTTAGTATAATGAGTACGTAGCGCGGTTTTCACGGGCAAATTCTAGATCGGGATGAATGTATCTGCCCTCGCTCTATACGAGTCCCTGGAAGACGAGAGGAATAGGCTGAAAATAACTGTAAGGGATTCTCATCTACACGGAGAAGCATTCATCTGAGCAATTAGGCTTTAGAAAGGAAAGTCTGTGCAACCAAAGAGCCGCTCATTAGTAAAGCAGCCAGATTGTTTTGCGCATAAAACCTCTGCAGTGTCAGCACTTCTATAATCACACTACCGCTCCGTGTCTGTGCCCAATAAAAACTCTGATCCTGCAAAAAAAAAAATGTGACTTTAATGCTGATACAGATGAATAACCGTCTGCAGACTTTATGAATAGGGATTCATATCCACTGGGTCAGACTTGGTTTAGTTTTACCGGAGCTTCTCCTTTAAATGAACTTTTAGTATGGATGGACCTATTCTAAACAATGTTTCTGTTGGTCTTCGTTATTTATTTCATATGAGTTTTGATTTATTATTCTTCCTATCCTCTAATGTTATTGGAGGTCACTGACCCTGGTAACCAAAAAGCAGATCAAATACGAGGTTTAATCTAACTATATTGTTATTCCCACATTTTTTTCTTTTCAGGCCTTCTTACTGTTCCATTGTGACTTCCATACTGCGATTCTGTGGCCAGGGTAATGAACTTAAAGAGGAAGGTCATTGCAATGAAATTATTTTTTTATCACGTACAAGTCCTGTGTGGATCCGCCAACTGAGACCTGTCAAGGTCCTGTATAAGTCACTGGAAGAGGCACCTATCTCAATTTGAAGTTATCGTGGTCTGCGATCGGTTTAGCCAGAAAATCCATCGGGCAAAAACTCGAAAAAAGCCCACAAAATTCGAGCCATTGGGGTTTTTACACTCGCTGTGTGGACTGTCTGGTCTTAAGGCAGAAATCCCAAACTTTTTGAACCCTTGAGCAACATTCAGAAGTAAAAAACTTCAAAACTTGACTCTAAGCCTGGGGTGCCAAATAAGGGCTATGATTGGCCATTTGGTAGCCCCTATGTGGATTGTCAACCTACATTGAGACCTGGTTTTTATATAACCAAAACTTGCCTCCAAGCCTGGAATTCAAAAATAAGCTCCTGCTTTGAGGCCAGTGGGAGCAACATCCAAGAAGTTGGAGAGCAACATGTCACTCATGAGCTACTGGTTGGGGATCAGCAAATCCTATCAGCCTATTGGGTTTATTTAATGTTTACATGATTTTCTAGTAGACTTAAGGTATGAAGATCCAAATTACAGAAATATCCATTATCTGGAAAACCCCAGGTCCGAGCATTCTGGAAAACCGGTCCCATACCTGTAGTACACGTTGAGTGTATTTATTATTATTATTAACATGTATTTATATAGCGCCAACATATTGTGTAGCACTGTAAAGTAAATGTGATTATACAACTACATCACACGAATTGCATATATAGAATATATGGAGTAACAAACATCACAATCAATACAGGTACAAAAAGGTGAGGAAGGCCCTATGCATAGGCATACAGTCTAAAGGGAAGGGAGTAATACACAAGGTGTGGGAGTGGGCAAGATCGAAGTAAGTGGGTGAGAAATGTGGTATTGTATGTGGTGTTGCGTTTGGTAGAGATTTTTTGAAAGCAGAAAGGTTGGGAGAAAGTCGGACAGACCGTGGGAGAGAGTTCCAGAGGAGGGGTGCAGCCCTTGCAAAGTCTTGAATGCGAGCATGTGAGGAGGTAATGAGAGAAGAGTTGAGTAGCAGGTCAGTAGAGGAGCGTAGTAAGCGAGTGGGTGAGTATATAGAGATGAGTTCAGAGATGTAGGGTGGAGCAGAGTTGTGAAGTGCTTTGAAAGTCAGTGTCATTAATTTGAATTTGATTCTGAAAGGTAACGGAAGCCAGTGCAGGGATTGACAGAATGGCGAGGCAGAGGAGGAGCGGTTGCTGAGGTGTATGAGCCTCGCAGCTGTGTTCATTATGGACTGGAGAGGTGAACGTCTCTGGAGGGGGAGGCCAATTATAAAAAGATTATTATTGTACCTTGCCCTGAGAGGGAGAGTGGGACTAAAGGGGTAATTACTTATGACAGGGTCTGAGGGTCACAAATCCCAGAGAACTAAGGGGTACAGGAATATACCCCTGAGTCCTTACTTAACAAGCACTTGTATCCCAGGGAATGCTAATGCAGTCAGTGCCATATTTGAGGGAGAAGTGATGATTTTTTTTGCATTTTGCAGTGTGCAAAGAGCATAAAAATGCACAATTGGCAATTTCTTTGCACTTACTGGGCATTCAGTTATGTAATTGACCCCTGCACATTATTCATTCCTCCCACCCGTTACTCTACAGACTCCCACGGCGAGGACTGAAGAAAAGTAAAAGAAAAGTATAGAACTAAAAAATTAGATAAATTTCATGAACAAATGTTGTAATTTGATGAAAAATTCCCAGACAAATTTTTTCTCCTCAAACTGCCAACAATTTTGCAAAAAAATACTGTTAAAAGGGGGCGTCATTGACGCGTGGTCGCTGCAACATTTTTGAGAATTCGTTGGACCTACAACATTTCAAGGCTAAATGTCACCCCCGCAATGAAGATGCCAGGGCAAAGTGTCACTACCTTGATTTGGCTCGCTTCACTATCAAGAAGAATTGTTACCACACTATATATATATTATTTATTTATAAATATACTATAAATAATTAATTATGCCACATTTTTATCAATTTTACCATTTATTGGACACCCACTAAGCCGACAGTTGCTAGCTGTCTGTCCTGGCTTCCAGTTGCTCAGTTGTATATGCAAATCCTCTATTGTGTGTACATGATTGTTGTACTCAATACAATATACAATGCAATATATTGGTGCAGTTTGCCATGTGACTTTTACCCACAATACACCACAGAATTCCAATATCATTGCAAATTGTAGATATCACTCTGGGGAACCAATTTCTTTAATCAGTAATCACTTTATTCAGAAATGCACGACATGTTTCGGATCAGGCGATCCTTCCTCAGGTGGTTGGATCCGAAACATGAATTTCTGAATAAAGTGATTACTGATTAAAGGAATTGGTTCCCCAGAGTGATATCTACTGTTTGTGAAAGTTTGAAGGTCTGGCGGTGCCTTACTCTGCTGGTGAACCATATACTTTGGGCACAAACCATGCCCCAATTTTTAAATCTCACCCAAGTTGCACTCATGGCATCATAGGGGCAGTTTATGGGAATAATTATGAGTGTAATGCACAAAAGGAGCCCTGTACTTAATGCCACGGCTCCATTACTGTACCTAGGTGACATTATTTAATGGGTGGTTCAACTTTAATTTAACTTATAGAATGGCTAATTCTAAGCAACTTTTTAATTGGTCTTCATTATCTATTTTTTATCGTTTTTAAATTATTTGCTTTCTTCTGTTGACTCTTCCCGGCTTTTAAATAGGGGGTTCACTGACCCCATCTAAAAAAAACAAACAAATGCCCCGTATGGCTACACAATTATTGTTATTGCTACTTTGTATTACTCATCTTTCTATTCAGGCCTCTCCTATTCATATCCCAGTCTCTTATTCAAATCAATGCATGGTTGCTAGGGTATTTTGGACCGTAGCAACCAGATTTCTGAAACTGCCAACTGATGAACTGCTGAATAAAAAGCTAAGTAACTCAAAAACCGCAAATAATAAAAAAATGAAAACCAACTGCAAATTGTCTCAGAATATCACTCTCTACATCATACTAAACGTTAATTTAAAGGGCATGTAAAGTCTAAAATAGAATAAGGCTAGAAATGCTGTATTTTATATACTAAATATAAACATGAACTTACTAAGACTGTGCACATGCTCAGTGTGGTCTGGGCTGCTTGGGGATCGCCATAAACAAAGCTGCATGAGTTCTGCATGGCTGGGAAGTAAGGCAGGGGCTCTCCCCACTGTTCATAAGTATGATTGTGTAGTGCTATAGTAAACTCCTTTGTATTTAGCAGTTATAGCTACTTTCCTTTGTGGTCTGATACCACAGATGAGCTCTCTTTCTCAGGGGCAAGCCCTCGCAGCGGGGTGGAGGCAGGTTGTAGTTTAACTGTAACTAGGTGCAATAGCACAATGATGGGCGCTAGTAGTTCTTTAACGGTTGAACATAGAACAGTATTTATTGAACAATAGCACAGAGATCATTCAGCACATTGATCCACAATGGAGCATAGAATAACACAGCAGCATAAAGGAAACATATACTCACAGCACGTATAGGCTGAATCCCTACAGGCTAGGATATCTTCCAGTGGCAGACTAGGGGAATTCCTATCAGGCCCGGACTGGCAATCTGTGGGTTCTGGCAAATGCCAGAGGGGCTGCTATAAAGTTCCATAGAAAGTCAGTATTTAGAGGGCTGGTGGGGCTGTTTGGGCCTCTGTGTGGGCTGATTGGGCCTCTTTGTACCTGAAATGCCAGGGCCTATTTTGACTCTCAGTCCAGCCCTGATTCCTATCATCCCTAATCTCAACACTTTAGTCCTTACTCAAGGTCAGTAATACCCTGGGATCTTAATCCCTCTAATCTCCTCGGCGGAGCCTTGAGCTGCTCAACTAAATAACCTCTCGATCTATAATTGAGTATAGCTGTCTAATTACTAGGGCCAAGGCGCCTAGGGTGACACTACCCATTCCCTTCCAGCCTGCTTGGTTGGGCTAAAGCAATGGACCCAGAGCACATGGTTCCTAAACCTTTTATACTCTGACACAGTGCCATCTGGTGTACACTGTGTGAACTACAGTTGTTACATAAGCACAAGGTCCCCATAAGGACCTTTTAGGCGTCCATATAACTAGGGATGTGCTTGTCTGTAATGTGTAAGGGTGTCTAAGATTTTCACATCCCTACAATTGTTTCCCTGCAGAGCAGTTAGGGACTGTCTGAGAATTCCTATCCACAGCAGTAAATGAAGGGAGAATTTCACTGCATACATTCAGGTTTCTTATAAAAACGGTACACATTTTTTAAATTAAAGTATATTGGAGATAGGTTTATTTTTCATTAAAGAAAGTAGAAATGGGATTTTATTTTTTTGCCTTTACATGCCCTTTTACGGTGAACAACCCCCCTGTAATACTGGGGCAAATAACAGAAAAGGAGGCATACCTCCCAACTATTTTTAGAGGGACAGTCCCCCTTTTGACAGCTCAACCCACAGTCCCTCATTTGCACTGGAAAGTCCTGATTTTCTCTGCACTGAACAGCCAGAAAAAGAAACAGTTTCTAACTTAATTTGCTTTTGGCAGAGAGCCCAGAACAGCCACAGCTGCTCATAAAATACTTTTGTAACAATTTCAAGATAAGGAAATAAGTAATTGTAACAATATGAGATAACAGGTCTCTTGGGAAAAGTTAGACTCACAGCTTAAAGGGTAATTCACCTTCATTATAAAAACTGTAATAACAAAAAAAAACACAGAAATATGTTCAAACTTTCATAACCTGACAAATTTTGTAAAATGAACATGGTAATTAGGGGGTGTGGCCACAAAAATGGGCGTGATCAAAAAAATCATCATGCTACGCACGCCAACTTTTTGTCCCTCATTCTATTTCCAAAATGTTTGGAGGTATGAGGAGGCCATTGACTTTTTTTGGATTATGTTGATTTTAGGACCCTCCTAAGTAAAACCTGAAAATGGCAAGTGGCCTCGTAGATCCGAGTTTGTGGAAGCTGGGGCTGTACTCGGGGCTATGGAAAGGTTTGTCTCCAGAGTTGGATAAAGGGATTCCATTCCTGGGATCACAGACTGCAAGGTAAGCACAAAGCTGCTCTCAATGGCACAAATCCTATTCTACAGATGGAATGAGTTATGGGACCCAGAGCAAAGGTATTGCATTGAGTTAATTTATGGCCGGGCCCAACAGTTTCTATGGGATGAAGATGGCTACATTAATAATTGACTGTCACACACATACCCAGCTCCTCTTTATGGGGAAGATTAAATCCTTTCTGTTTCCTGGTGGGCAATAAAGGCCCAAGGACACCAATACCCACTGAATAATTATCAGATCGTTATGCCGGGCGGCAAACAGAAATGGCACTGAGTGGTCTGCAGGGGACAATGCGCTGAGTTTCACTCTCGCAGCAGCAGGATCATAACAACTTGCAGTGTGTTCAGCTTAGATGTGACGCAGGAGAGTGTTTTCAGCAGACGGGGCCCCGGGGGCCAATGTAGGGTTTTAATTTATTGCCACACATAAAGGGGCTTTATAATATACTGTATATACAGAACAAACACATATAAATGCAACTTGCAATGAACACGGCAGCAAAGGTGTAAGGACACACAAACTCTTATTCATGGTGCAGCACTGTTAACCCTTCCAACACTTTTTCCTTTTCTCTCTTTATATATATTAGGCACCTGTCTAGTGCTGACAGTCTCTGTTTCTATAGTGAAACTGACTGTGAAACTGACTGCAGAGCAGGCAGTAACCCTTCCAGTCATTCTTCTTGTCTCTGTTTCTATATATTAGTTACCTATCTAGTGCCTATTTCTGTAGGGGAATGAGAGCAGAGCAGGCAGTAACCCTTCCAACACGTTCTCTTTGTCTCTGTCCCTATATATTAGACTCAATGTTACCAATCCCTATTTCTGCTAGAATAACCAGCATTTCAATTCCGTTCCCCATGTCTGAGCAGGATCCCCCCCAAGTCATATGGGCAGGTTAATTGGCTCCTGATGGGGCACTAGTGCATGTGAATGATGTAAAACTCAACATAACTCACTGGTGCTGTATAAATATAGGAAGATAATACCAATGTAATGGCACTAGTCAGAATGTTGGCACCAGGCGCCCTCTGCTGGTAGTCTGTTATCATTACTATGAGATCGCTATTTGTCATCATTCAAAAGAAAAATAGGATATTTTACATTAGCTATGCCTGAAATATATTTAAAAAATGTGGTAACTGAAAATAATGGGTAAGATGCATCTGGGGTGGGGGGGGCACATGTTGAATATCACTGATATTGGCAGCCTCCTATACATTAGTGAAACCTGAGGAACTAGAGCACTATTGCCTACCTTTACTTTGCCCACTATTGCCTACCTTTACCCTCTTTTATCATCCCAGTGATCACCTCCAGCTTCTGTACATCCATCGACGTGCGGTTTTCCAAGTGTGTCCCTTCGAACGCACACCGATTCCCAAGGTGATATGTGAAGGGTAACCCGGAATTGGGATAAAAGCTCCACTCGGCCCCCATCTCTCTGTGCCCTGGCAGAGAACAAATATCCACTTTTATCATTAGTATTAAGATAAACACGTATTTATAAAGTACCAACGTATTCCACAGCGCTGTACAACAGAAGAGTAGGCCCATGAAATATGCCGATTATATACAGATACTGACCCATACTGGAAGGAAAGGGCTCAGCTGAATCTGCCGTAAATTCAGTACTGACCCCTGTAATAAAGCCTCTGGGTTGCTAATGCCGGTGTAATAAACTCTAAAGGGCAGGTTATACAGAGACCCAAATACATTTGTGAGTATAAGGACAGAATTGCTCATGTGATTGAGCAGGTAAGTGCCTGTTGGGCCAGAAAGGTGTGCCTACATATTAGGGGTTATTTACTAAAACCAGAGACACAAGTAATAGAGCACTAGAGAAGCACAAGAACACCCCTTTATTTAAAAATACTTGCTTTTGGGGTGTGGCTGTGAGTAAACCTGAGGTCATTTGCATTTGTGCATAATAAACCTGTTCACCTGTTTTACCATCTAAGAACCTCCTGGCGTCCATTTATCTATTTTTACACTAATATGCCTGTGAGTTGTAGTTCTACAACATTTCAAAGGGGAAGCTTCCATTTGGCGAAGGCTCTGCCCTGGGTGTAGATTCGCAATGTAAACCATGCTCACTACTTAGCTGGACACCCTTAACTCCTAATTGGCAGGATAGCCCAGAAAAGTGTTACATACTATTCCTGTTTTTTGGACTTCTGCTTGTTTGACTTCGATTCCTGCCGCCTGCCTCGACCCATTTGCCTGTTTTGTTACTACGATTTGCCTGATCCTTGCCGGTACCTCTTTACGGACCCTCTTGCTACCAAACGCGCAAATTCCTTGCTGGTTCCACAGCAGAAAGCCCGGGGCCCCTAAAGGGCGTTGGTGAACACCGGAATCCGCAGGGGTTCCCTTGTGCATCTGAGTGTACCAGCTGCCTTCAAGGTTCATGATTGACAACTTTGTTACAGTATTCAACCACTTAAATCATGATTATTTGTAAATCAAATCTCTGATGATCCCAAGTGCGAAACTAGAGGTTTTAACCTCAAATCTGAGAGCCCCTCATTGATGGACCCAATAATGATTCTACCACAATGGGTCTACCATCCAGAGAGGTCACAGATTTATGTAATTTTGGAAGGTGTTGGAAAACCGGTGGTTTAAAATCCCGAGAATCCATCACCCCTAAGGAAATGCCATAAGACACCAACTTTTCTATGTGTGTTGAAAACTCATTCTGTGGATTACAAGGAAGTCTCATATATGTTTCAATATCATTAAGTTGTCGCTTTGCCTCCATTTCATAGTCACTGGTGTTCATGACCACCACACTACCTCCATTGTCAGCCTGTCTAATGGTTATGGATGTATCATCTTTTAATGACTTAAGGGCTTGTCGTTCTTCACTGGATATGTCACCAGAACATCTTTTTATTTTCTTGGTACTCAGAATCTTTAGATCATTCTCCACTAGGTCCTGAAACATATCCCTTGAAGAACATGGACTGTAAAGGATAAAAGTCAGAAGTCATCTTCTTATCTATGATAATTTTCCCCACCCTTTCACTATTGGAACAATACCCTGTTGTTCTCTCATCTTGTAAAGTTTGTTAATCAGACAGTATTCTCTGAAGGAAACCAAAGATCCTTCTTGTCTCTCCTTCCCCTTATCAGGTTGGGACCCATGAAGTTCAATTCTAATTAAGCCCATCCTGTATGTCCAAAGTGTCTTTTGAGAGTTAATTTACGTACAAACTTATTGACATCAAGTAAAGTGTTAAATATCGTATATACTCGTGTATAAGCCGACCCGCGTATAAGCCGAGGTACCTAATTTTACCTATGAAAACCAGAAAAACTTATTGACTCGCGTATAAGCCTAGACACAACTCAGAAAAGTCTCAGAAATATCAAACAGTCAGTTTAATGTTAAAAATCAAGCCATGATGTGGGGAAGAGCGAGAGTTGTAGTTGAGGAGGAGCCACAGGTTGCAGACATGAGGCATGGCCTCCCCATACAAATACATTGTTCCTACACCCAGGCACCTTCCCCCTCTCTTACTTCCACCTTGGGCCCTGGGGATTAACAGTACGAACACCGGGACATACCGTACTCACAGCTCCAGTGCTGAGCCGCAAGCACGGACACTGGGGAACCCGCACTCACTGCAACATGGCGAGGGAAACAACGGCGACCCGACTGTTCTATTCTCCCTCCTCCCGCTGGTGCACACTGCAGCCTGGGAAAGACTGGCACCTCCTCACTGCAGCCGCTACCTGAGCCTAGCGTGTATTCACTTCCTGCTCCTCCCCTCCCACTTATTGTTATACCTCCCACAGACCGCGACGCCTCCTAGCGCTGTTCTCTCCTCGCTGCTCTTCCGGCTACTTCATGTGGGATTCATCAGCAGCTGACCCGCATATAAGCCGAGGTAGGATTTTCAAGCACATTTTGGGTGCTGAAAATCTCGGCTTATACGCGAGTATATACGGTAACCTAAAATGATGGGTGGGAACAAAAGACAAGCCATTGCTTAACACTTTCTCTTGTAAGGGCATTAAAAAGCATTACTGATGATATGTTTACCATGTTTAATGAGTCCTGTTCTTCCTTCTCGGGTTCGATCTCAATTAGGGATGAACCGAATGCACTCTGAGATTTGGCCGAATCTTCGAATCCTTGGTGAAAGAATCGGCCGAATACCAAACCAAATCCGAATCCAAATTTGTATGTGCAAATTAGGGGCAGGAAACGAAAAAGTGGAAAAATCCTGCTTTTGTGACAAAAAGTCACGTGATTTCCCTACCCACCTCTAATTTACATATGCAAATTAGGATTCGGATTCGGTTCAGCCAGGCACAAGGATTTGGCCGAATCCAAATCCTGCTGAAAAAGGGCGAATCCAGGCCGAATCCCATTGCATCCCTCATCTCAATCGATAATGTCTTTCCCCGGAATCGCTCGTCATATTTTCTTTTGGGTCTGTGGCTCTTTCTGGACCATTCTGTCTTGTCTGATTTCTTGCGCGTAACATAAGGATCCTGACCATAGCCTTTTTTGGCCTTTTGGTGTTATCCATTACTTCCAAATCATCCAGGTCTGCCGCTGTTGGAATTTTCCTGGTCCGTCGTAGGGAATTTTTTTTCTAAATCATCAGTTCCAAACGAGGTGTCTTCTCCGGAGTCACTTTAAAAAGAGACAGATTTATTATGATTATACTGTTTAAACTTATATTTTAGAATGGATTTAGGTCTATTCCACATATAGACCATATTGTTCTCATAATCCATTTTGTCTCTCTTAAGTTTACATTTCTTTCCGGCACTTACTACCTACTCCAACTTTTGTAAATGTTCTTGTAATTCCTTATCCAGCATATTAAAATCTGGAGATTCCTCATGATTGGACAAAAGCAATTGAGATTCTTTAATATTCTCTCTTGACTGTAAGACGCGCTCTGAGATTTTCCAGCGTTCTCACCTCCCGCCGTGTCTCTTGCCGACTGAGGGGTCGTATCTGGCGCTGATGTAAAGTACTTCGAAGTGACACCGACATCACTTCGCCAGCGTTGTGATGCTTGCATCATGATGCTGAGCCCCATGATGTCATCATTCCACGCAAATTAAATTTTTTGCTTTTGCAGCCAAGATTCCCTTTAAAGAGCTAATTCGCCATTTTGTCAGTGCCCACGCTGGCTTCTGTTTTCAGATCCTGCCTAAGCGTTATTCTGTGTTTGAATTCCTGGTTTTGACTCCTGCCTGACTTTTTGACTTTGATTCCTGCCTTCACCCTTTTTGCCTGTTCTTCGACTACGTCTTGCCTAAATCCTCGCTGGTACCTCGTTTTTGGACTTGTTACTTTATTACGCACTACTCCTTCTAGATTCCGCAGCAGAAAGCCCGGGCCCAAAAAGGCAGATGGTGAACACCGGAATCCACAGGGGCGTCCTGTGCATCCGAGTGTACCCACGGCTTTTAAGGTTCCAACTGACTAGTACATTACACTGACATTGAATATATATTGTTTTTGTAGTCAATAACGAGACCCATTAGCTTAATAGAGCATTTAGCTCATTCCATCTTTTTGCAAAGTCCACATCATTCCTAGCAAATGTAGCGTATTTTCTAATTCTTAAAGGGGAAGTAAAGTCTAAAATAGAATAAGGCTAGAAATGCTGTATTTTGTATACTAAATATAAACATGAACTTACTGCACCACAAGCCTAATAAAACAAATGATTTACACTTTCAGAGTGGGACAAAGGGGGTCACCATCTTGTAACTTTGTTAAACATCTTTGCAAGACTAAGACCATGCACATGCTCAGTGTGGTCTGGGCTGCTTAGGGATCTTCATAAATTATCAAAACAGCACAAGTCAAATAATATCTGCCAGAAGCCGATACAACAAGACTGATTAATAATCAGAATATGCAGACTGCACTGGGTGCTGTGTTGTCATGTAATCTAATGTGGATTTTATAGTTGTTGTATTGTTTAATCCAAACTTTCTCCAACTCTGCAGAACCAGTGGCTGCAGCAAATAGAATCCAAATAGAATCCCAGTTTATCTGTTTAAATCTGGCTCCATGATCTTTGTCCCTGCAGCTGGAGTTGGAAACATCAAAAGTAGGCAAAAAAAAATACAAATCTCTACACAAAGCTGCTTGAGTTCTGCATGGCTGGGAAGTAAGGTCTGGGGGGGCTCCCTTGCTGTTCATAAATATGATCCTTTCCCTGCAGAGCAGTTAGGGACCATATGAAGTTTCCCATCTGCACCTGTCAGAGCAAGTAAAACAAAGGGAGAATTTCACTGCATACAGTCAGGTTTCTTATAAAAAGGTACACACTTTTTAATTAAAGTATATTAGAGATAGGTTTCTTTTTCATTAAAGAAAGTAAAAATAGGATTTTATTTTTTGCCTTTACATCCCCTTTAAACTAGGGATCCAATTCAAGGACACATACTTTTCCAATGTTAGAATATCCCAGAATAGCAGTAATTCCTGTGACATAAATGTATCCAGAGTTTTAAATAGCATAATGATATCATCCACTCCCTCCCCTTCAAAATCCTTATTGCCCAGTAAAGATTCAAATTTGTTAAACCGGAATCCTCCAATTTTTCCAAAGCACATAGTCTGCTGAAATCCATAAAATCTGCAGCCTTGCTGGCCGCCTTGTTGCCGCTCATTTAAGTAATTCTCTGTAAATGGTATAAAAGTTATATGTTAAAAAATTCAGGGAGCTGCTAATGGGTGTTATTGGCTTATACCAATAGGAGTCTTTTAGAAGCAGGGTCCAAACCAGTGTCGGACTGGCCCACCGGAATACCAGGAAAACTCCCGGTGGGCCAAGGTGTCAGGGGGCCCTCATGCTGCTAAACTTTTGGCCTATTTCATGGCCATTACTTTTTTTTAAGAGAAAAAAAGAGGCTAAATAGATGGAATAATTGATTATTGTATGTAAAGAAAAGAGACTAGGAGAATAGAGGTTGATTGAGGAGAGGGAGAATATTAGTACTGAGAGTGGGCTCCTGGTCTAAGGTTTTTGGGTGGGCCCCTGGTGTCCCAGTCCGACACTGGTCCAAACCATGCAATACCGTTAAATTTCCCCTACATGGCGATATAGGGCTATGTCAGATGTCTTTAGGCAGTGTGTAAAAACTCCCATCTATCACTAGGGTACATTATATGCATGTTCTAGTCTTCACTGCCATATTGATATCATGAGTGACCCAGTACCTTATATCAGAAAAGAGAAAATCAGGGATTAATGTGTCCCTCCTGTTGTGTTTTGGGTGAGTAGACACCTCCAATGTATAGTCTAGTCCTGCTGGCAAATATCTATACGTTGGACAATGATCACAAATGATCACCCGCACCTCTGGGGGCCCCGCACCACAGGGCAGCACAGATAATATTTCCCTCAGCACATGATGCTGCCTGGCCTGCCCCCAACTTTGAGAGTCCAGCCCATCCCCAAATCCATAGGTCCAGCCCACCCCCAACTCTGATAAGCCAGCTTATCCCCCAACTCCATAGGTCTAGCCTGCCCCCAACTCTCATAGGCCCAGCTTTCCTCCAACCTTGATAGGCCCTGCCTTCCCCCAATCCAACCAAGCCTGCTCCCAAGCTGAATCGGCCCAGCCTGCCCCAAACTAATTGGCCCAGTCCACTCTCCTATTTCCTCCCTCTCTCTCTTACCCTGTGTGCCCCTATTATGTGCCCCTATTTCATCCCTCTCACTCTCTTACCTTGTCTGCTCCTTTTCTTTCTATTTTGTGCCTGTATGCCCTTATTTTCCTAAATACTTGGTATGTCAGTAGCCAGCAACACTTTGTCTAGGGGCCCCGCCAACATGGTCCCAATTGGGCCCCACATTTGATAGGATCAGCCCTGCCTGGAGGTCTAGTGGGGCAGGGGGATGCCCGAATCCTTGGGGTCTGTAGTTGCACACGCGTCTTTCCTTTTCTTTCAGTGTACAACATATGAGGTCATCATGCTGGCGTGTAATTTAAATACTTAAAGGCACCACAACCATTTTCCCATTGCCCAAGGTGGGCATATTGTAGATAGTTCTTGGGTGCGCTTCTAGTCTGTTTTCTATGTTCCTTGACCTTTGCCTGTCCTTGACCATCGTTGTATCACTGCTTGAACTGACTTTTGCCTCTCACAGGGTGCCCAACAGAATTGTGAAATGACAGTAATTAAATATTTATTTCCCCCACTGGGCACTTAGGTTGGATGAAAATGTTTGCCTCAGTCCTATTTCATAGTTTTCTCCCAGTTCCAGGAGAATACGTGTGGCTAAAGTTGGTCAGGACCTGGACTTAACTCCACATTCTCCTGGTTGGTGATTGTACTGAAGAGAACATGAAGCGGTGAGAGATATCATCTGCCAACTGAGAAAGTGCAATGAAGCTGTAATAAAGAGCATGGGAGGTCTCAGTTATGAAGAAAGCCTAGTAGAGCTGTAATCCTGTAAAATTCTCTCCCTGAAGTCATTTTATAAATTCACACTTATAGCTGACTCTGCTATCACTATTCCTGTCCGTGAGAGGGATATTAGATTGTAAGCTCTGCTGGGACAGGGATTGATGCTACTCATCAAACGTCCTCTATAAAGCACTGCATATTATGTAGGTGTTGCATAAATAATAATAACAGATATATATTTCTAAATTACATAGGCACATAAACATGTGGCATCATGGCAGGCTGTGTTCTTTAATGTCTGTTTTCTAGACCTTCACTGATCCATCTGCAATACAGTCCCCCAATGGAAGCTAAGAATATTTTCACTTGCTTTATTTGGTCACTAGAGGTCTCTGTTCATTAATATTTGCAATGTTCTATTTTAGCATGAACTACTAGAGGTTGGCTTATTTATATTCCACGTTGAGAGCCATGGCGTATATTGCTGGGAAACAGGGCACAGCAGTGTTATAGGACCCTACAACGATTAAAGGGTTACCTTTAAGTATGTTACAGAATGGCTCATTCTAAGCATCTTTTCAATTGGCCTTCATTGTTTCTTTTTTTTATAGTTTTAGACTAATTTGCCTTCTTTTTCTGACTCTTACCAGCTTTGAAATGGGGGTCACTGACCCCATCTAAAAAAAAATGCTCTGTAAGGCTACAATTTGTTTGTTAGTACTAATTTATACTACTCATCTTTCTCATATATCACTCATTACATTACTCCTTCTTTCTGCAAATTGTCTCAGACTATCGCTCTGCACATTTATAGATGAACAACCCTTTTAATTTGAATGGAGACCATTGAAATAACTGATTATATTTCTATTCTTCTCTCTTCAAGTTGTTTGAAGAAAGATATGGCTATTGCTATTGAAAACAGTGAGTGTCTGGCCATTTATCTACTCTGCACTGATGGTTCTGACTACTGAAACAATGCAGCAGAAAAAGAAGAATGGGCTTCTGCTACACTTTGACAAAATTCAGAACCAGAGAGCAGTAAGGGATAAATAAATACTGCTTTCGAGAGCAATTACATACAAATAACTTTGTGTTTGCGTTCCTACGTAGATCCAATAAGTGTCAGCCCTGTGAGCCACCAGCTGCTCATGTGGTATAGTCTGCTGTAATACTAGTGACCCTTCCTTCTTGGCCACAGTTATTTGTGCTTCCAGCCAAGCTCAGCATCAGACATAACAAACCACCAAGCTCCTATTTTTTTCCTGAGTGGAAAATTGTTCCTGACCAGTTTGGCCGGCGCTCGTTCTGACACTCGGCAGCTGAAGGGAAAGCCGCAGGAAATCCAAGCAATATATTCACAGGGAATTAGAAACGAATCAAAAACTTGATTTCTGTGCAGAAATGTCAGGGAGTATTATGTGGAGCCTCCATCTCCTGCTGTTTTGGTGCCCAGGCCTGTTGCCAGCTTTCTGCTCCACTCAGTGTCGGACTGGGGCACCAAGGGCCCCCCAGAGAACCTGATATCAAAGGGTTTTGTTCACCTTTAAAGGAGAACTAAACCCTAAAACGAATGTGGCTAAAATGTCATATTTTATATAGTGAACTTATTGCACGAGGCTAAAGTTTCAGCTTGTCAATAGCAGCAATGATCCAGGACTTCAAACTTGTCACAGAGGGTGATGCTACAGGTTTGCTGATTATTAAATGCTGATGCTAATTGCACTGGTTTCTGTGCTGCCATGTAGTAATTATCTGTATTAATTACTAATCAGCCTTATATTGTGACATTTCTATTCTATATGTACTGTATATTGTGAGTGGGTCCCTAAGCTCAGTAAGTGACAGCAGCACAGAGCATGTGCAGTGAATCAGCAGAAAAGAAGATGGGGAGCTACTGGGGCATCTTTGGAGACACAGATCTTTACTGCTAAAGGGCTGCGGTTGCCTTGGGCTGGTACAGAAGCACAAAACATCATGTACAAGATTTCTAGCTTTAGTTCTCCTTTACATGAACTTTTAGTATGATGTAGAGCAGCGTTTTTCAACCTGTGTGCCGCGGCACACTGGTGTGCCGCAAACTAATGTTAGGTGTGCCGCCTCACCGCCTCACTGCCTCACCTCTGGAGTCGGCTTTGCTGCGCGCATGCGAAGGCCGAAGTGCGCGGACCTGACGTGATGTCATGTGACCTGCGCGTGCCTGGGCTGGTCAGGGAAGTCGCTGGCTGCACTGCGCGCAGGTTCGATGTGCATAGCAGAGCCTGGCAGAAGCTGGTAGGTATTCGAGCACTAGCCTGGATTCTGCCTTTAGCTGCTCTAATCTAAGGCTTTTCTCTTGTGCACATAATTATCCAGTTCATCTTTAGTAAATGCGTTTGGCACTAAATACTCGGCCAAAGATAAACCCTGGATGTATGTATAGTGCCGGCCCTGTACATACTGCTTCAGTGTGAATCCTGTGTTCCCATATATCACGGTGCTGCTTTGCGCAGTATCTTAATGCCTGACACACAAATTGGTACAAGGGAGATGCCTGTGTGTTTGTATAAAATTGAGAGGGAGACTGTGTATTCATACACAATTGCTGTGTGACATGGCATTCAGCAGTACTTGTTTTTATATTGTGCTGGCTCCGTCCTGTATTCATATTCACTAGGCTGTTTATTTCATTGTACCGTTATTTAAGGAAATTGGTTGACATCCATATAAAGTGGTTTTTAAATAACATATCAGTGTAGATTTTATTCGTTGTTTTAGAAATGGGGGAACTACAAAGATAAGAATATGATGACACTCACAACTCTTCTGCACATGTTCCCTAAAAAGTGGTCTGTAGACAATCTGGGATAAAATGCAAATGTGTGGGCGGTTAGTCAGAAGTGTTATTTTAGTTATATTATATAAGCAAAACTGGGCAAACCCCTGGAGCATTGTATGCAATGTTCCTAAAATATCACTAATTTTTTTCTCTCACTTTATGAAATATTTAGAGTAACTTCAACCCTATACATCATATGACTTGAGGGCTCATATACGTACGAAAGCTGAAGTATTTGTAGCTATGCACCCTCTGTAACACCTTGTGGAACTGTTAATTCCAGGATCCCCCATACTCCTCTGACTTGGTATGGTAACATTATTTCCTAAATTGAAGGGATGCAATATATGCAGATTAGCAACTCATAGACATAGAGCAAAGACAGGTAGTTACAAGAAGGCCAAGAATTCAAATAATGGACTTTGAGCAGTAATTAGGTAAACATAATGTAAATTTGCAGTAGGATTTATAAAATAATTTGATGTTTAAAATAATTAACGTTTTTATTCTCTCCAAAAAAAGCAGGAATTTAGGTTTTTCCATTTGAAATTTCAGTCATCCTTTAATTGCCACATATAGCAAAAGAAATTGTATTTAAGTGTTAAATATATTCTGTTTGTTTTATATTTGCCTGATCTGTTTAAGCAGGAGCCAGAACCCAGAGGGAGGTACAATGTACTTATCTGCTGGTTATAAGACTTATAACAGAAGATAATCTGGGATGGTTTACTCAGATTACTCAGTAAACAACAATCAAAACATTTGTTTCTGCATCCATTCCCACATGATAGTCTCGTTATTAGACCCATGCATCGGCATCACTAGATCCCCTCTACCCAGCATGCCCAGGGACACTGCAGTCTGGGGTCTCCAATGCTGCCAGTTTTAATGTCTTTGGGGATGCTATTAGTATTAGTCTGCACACTATTAGTCTGCACACATCCCTGCCTCTGTGTCTGGGCTACTCACTGGGCTACTTCCAATTTCTTTGTAAAACATTTGATTTATTATTTTTTTTTATTGATTATTTTATTTATTTAGTACTTACACCTTACTTAAAATTTAGAAAGAAGGAAAATGTACATGGCACACCATGGGAGGCAGATTATCTCCTGCTGTATACAGGAGAAACATAAACATGATTAAAATGTGCCTAATGTTTCCCCCCTGCAGAACTGTGTTTGAAAACTCATTGTAAAAATTATCCAATTTGTGAACGACAGTGAAAGTGATGGATACGTTTTTGAAGAGGAAAAATGCTGACTCTGAACTGGACCCAGATGAAGGCCCTAGTATGAGTGGAGGTCAAAAGAAAGCAAAGACGGTGACGTCAAGCAAAGTTTCTGGCACGAGGCAATACAACGAAAGCTATCTTTCATTTGGATTTACTTTTACAGGAGATGCAACGACACCGATTCCGTTGTGCTTGGTATGTGGTGAAAAGCTCTCCAACAGTGCTATGGTCCCAAGTAAACTTAAACGCCATCTCCAAACTAAACACCCTTCACTTCAAAACAAAAATGTGGAGTATTTTGTTCGCCTGCGTGAACACACGGAGAAACAGGCAACTTTCATGAGAAAAACCGCAAAGGTAAATGAGAGAGCCCTTAAAGCTAGCTACCACGTCGCTGAACTTGTGGCTAAATCAAAAAAGGCCCACACTGTGGCAGAGCAATTAATACTTCCTGCCTGCAAAGCCATTGTAAATGAGATGCTCGGACCCGAAGCGGCTAAAGAAATAGCCAAAATCCCTCTCTCAGATAACACGATTTCCAGACATATTGATGAGATGTCTGCAGACATCAAAAGTTTGGTTTTGGACAAGATCCGTATCAGTAATAAATTTGCGTTGCAACTTGATGAGTCTACTGATATAAGTGGACATGCTCAACTCTTGGCCAATGTGCGTTTTGTGGATGGAGACGCAATCAGAGAAAACTTTCTATTTTGCAAGGTTTTGCCAGAAAACCAGGAGAGGAAATTTTTCGGGTCACATCAGAATATCTGGAAAAAGGAGGACTTAAGTGGGAAAACTGCACGAGTGTCTGCACTGATGGAGCTGCAGCCATGGTCGGGCGCACCAAAGGCTTTGTAAGCAGAGTGAAGGAAAAAAATCCAGATGTGATCATTACACACTGTTTTTTATACCGCGAAGCCCTCGTAGCCAAGACTTTACCAGCAGACCTCGTTCCTGTGTTGGATAATGCTGTGCGCATGGTAAACTTTGTGAAGTCACGACCTCTGAAAAGTCGCATATTTGCGGCTTTGTGTGAGGAAATGGGAGCTTTCATACGGAGGTCCGATGGTTGTCGCGCGGCAAGGTGCTGGCCCGTGTGTATGAGCTGCAAGAGGAACTTAAAGTGTTTCTGACAAATGAGGGGTCCGATTACGCAAAGCTGCTTGCAAGTGATGAGTGGTGTGCAAGGCTGGCATACCTGGCAGATATTTTTCATCATCTGAATGAGCTGAACACACGAATGCAAGGCCGAAATGAAAACCTGCTTACAAGTACAGATAAAATAAATGGATTCCGTTCAAAGGTGCAACTCTGGCAGCAACATGTGGAAAGTGGCAATCTTGAAATGTTCCCACTCACCGATAAATGGAAAGATGTTAATACTGCTGTACTGTGTGAGCTAATAGCTAAACATTTGAAAACTCTTCAGGAGAAGATGTCATTTTATTTCTCTTCAGCCTCCACGGAGTGCCTTGACTGGGTTAGGGACCCATTCAGCTCAGCATCAGCTGTTGGAAAGGACATGACTTTACAGGAGCAGGAGGAACTAACTGAACTGAGACAAGATCGTGGTCTCAAGCTAAACTTTGCTGATCTACCTTTGGACAGTTTTTGGTTGGCAGCTGTCAAGGAGTTCCCCATGCTGGCCAACAAAGCTATTTCGACATTGCTCCCATTTTCCACAACATATCTGTGTGAGGTGAGCTTTTCAAGCCTGACTGCTGTAAAATCTAAAAACAGAGAAAGACTGAGAGCTGTGGAGTAGAGATGGCGCGAACTGTTCGCCGGCGAACTTGTTCGCGCGAACATCGGGTGTTCGCGCTCGCCGGAAGTTCGCGAACGTCGCGCGACGTTCGCCATTTTGGGTTCGCCATTGTTGGCGCTTTTTTTTGCCCTCTCACCCCAGACCAGCAGGTACATGGCAGCCAATCAGGAAGCTCTCCCCTGGACCACTCCCCTTCCCTATAAAAACCGAAGCCCTGCAGCGTTTTTTCACTCTGCCTGTGTGTGCTGAAGAGATAGTGTAGGGAGAGAGCTGCTGCCTGTTAGTGATTTCAGGGACAGTTGAAAGTTTGCTGGCTAGTAATCGTTTTGATACTGCTCTGTTATTGGAGGGACAGAAGTCTGCAGGGGTTTGAGGGACATTTAAGCTTAGGTAGCTTTGCTGGCTAGTAATCTACCTTCTACTGCAGTGCTCTGTATGTAGCTGCAGTGGGCAGCTGTCCTGCTTCTGATCTCATCTGCTGACTGCTGCAATAACAGTAGTCCTTGTAAGGACTGCTTTTATTTATTTTTTTGTTGTTTTACTACTACTACTACTACTACTACTACTACTACTACTATAAGAGCCCAGTGCTATTAGTCTAGCAGTGTTGGGGAGTGGGACTGGTGTGCTAATCTGCTGCTCCTAGTAGTTCAGCAGCACCAACTGTAATTTTTTTTTTTTAATATTCATTTTTTTTTATTTTACTTTTTTTTATTTTACTACCGCTGTAGTAGTGTATAAGTTGACCTTTTAGGCATTATTTGCCCTGTAGGCATTTTTTGCCCAGTGTGTTATTCAACCAACTGCCATCTAGCTGTGTGACCTTGTTCACATTCTGTCTAAATATCCATAATATTACCGTCTCCAGAAAAAACACCGGAGTGACTTTTTTCAAGCAGCCATAATATATTTTACGTAATCCGTATCCATCGCTGTAGTAGTGTATAAGTTGACCTTTTAGGCATTATTTGCCCTGTAGGCATTTTTTGCCCAGTGTGTTATTCAACCAACTGCCATCTAGCTGTGTGACCTTGTTCACATTCTGTCTAAATATCCATAATATTACCGTCTCCAGAAAAAACACCGGAGTGACTTTTTTCAAGCAGCCATAATATATTTTACGTAATCCGTATCCATCGCTGTAGTAGTGTATAAGTTGACCTTTTAGGCATTATTTGCCCTGTAGGCATTTTTTGCCCAGTGTGTTATTCAACCAACTGCCATCTAGCTGTGTGACCTTGTTCACATTCTGTCTAAATATCCATAATATTACCGTCTCCAGAAAAAACACCGGAGTGACTTTTTTCAAGCAGCCATAATATATTTTACGTAATCCGTATCCATCGCTGTAGTAGTGTATAAATTGACCTTTTAGGCATTATTTGCCCTGTAGGCATTTTTTGCCCAGTGTGTTATTCAACCAACTGCCATCTAGCTGTGTGACCTTGTTCACATTCTGTCTAAATATCCATAATATTACCGTCTCCAGAAAAAACACCGGAGTGACTTTTTTCAAGCAGCCATAATATATTTTACGTAATCCGTATCCACCGCTGTAGTAGTGTATACGTTGATCTTGTGGGCATTATTTGCACAGTGTTTTCTTCAAACCGCCATCTAGCTGTGTGAGCTTGTTCACATTTTGTCTAAATATTGATAATATTATCGTCTCTAGAAAAACCACTTGAGTTACTTTTTTTCAAGCAGCATTCTTATATTTTACGTAATCCGTATCCACCGCTGTGTATACGTTGACCTTGTAGGCATTATTTGCACAGTGTTTTCTTCAAACCGCCATCTAGCTGTGTGAGCTTGTTCACATTTTGTCTAAATATTGATAATATTATCGTCTCTAGAAAAACCACTTGAGTTACTTTTTTTCAAGCAGCATTCTTATATTTTACGTAATCCGTATCCACCGCTGTGTATACGTTGACCTTGTAGGCATTATTTGCACAGTGTTTTCTTCAAACCGCCATCTAGCTGTGTGAGCTTGTTCACATTTTGTCTAAATATTGATAATATTATCGTCTCTAGAAAAACCACTTGAGTTACTTTTTTTCAAGCAGCATTCTTATATTTTACGTAATCCGTATCCACCGCTGTGTATACGTTGACCTTGTAGGCATTATTTGCACACTGTTTTCTTCAAACTGCCATCTAGCTGTGTGTATTATCGTTTACAGAAAAACCAACTGAGTTTTTGTTGTTGTTGTTTTTTTAAAAATAATGCCAGGCAAAGGCAGGCCGCCACGCAGAGGCCGTGCTAGGGGCCGTGCTGCTATGCAATCCTGTGGCCCTAGCAAATTGCCCAGTTTTAAAAAGCCAATGACCCTGAACTCCCAAAATGCTGAAGAGGTAGTTGACTGGCTTACACAGCACACCCCATCCTCTACCGTTTCTAACTTTACCACAACATCCTCCTCATCCTCCACTGCTATGGTCACCCCACGTAACACTTCCTCCACCACCGGTGCCCCTTCTTCACTGGAGTCAGAGGAGTTATTTTCCCATGAGTTTCTTGAACTGAGTAATGCGCAACCATTATTGGCAGAAGAAGATGAAGGAGATGAGGACGTTACACCAGATTTAATTCTGGCAGAGAACACGACAGAGATGGACATAATGATGAGTGATGAGGAGGAGGTCCCCGCTGCTGCTTCCTTCGGTGATGTGTCAGAAGAAATTGATGCATCTGAGGAGAATGATGATGAGGAGATTGATGTTTTGTGGGTGCCTAGTAGAAGAGAGCAAGAGGAGGGTAGTTCAGATGGAGAGACGGAGAGTCAGAGAGGCAGTAGGAGAATAAGACTTAGAAGAAGCAGGGAGGACAGCCCGCAGGGATCAGTAGGGCAACAACATGTATCGGCACCTGTGTTCAGCCGGCCAACGCACCCGCCATTGCCGCCAATGCCGCCAACTTCTACTGTTACCGCCAGATCGCACACTTCCAAAAAGTCAGCAGTGTGGGATTTTTTTAATGTGTGTGCCTCTGACAAAAGCATTGTAATTTGCAATGAGTGCAGTCAGAAACTGAGCCTTGGTAAGCCCAACAGCCACATAGGTACAACTTCTATGCGAAGGCACATGAGCGGCAAGCACAAAGCACTTTGGGAGCAACACCTCAAAGGCAACAGGCAAACTAAAAGCCACACTCCTTCTGGTCCAGCATCTTACTGCTCTACCTCTGCTCTCCTTGACCCATCTGAACCACCCTCCACTCCGCCTTCCACCTTGACCACCTGTTCCCATTCCCAGTCATCTGCCACCAGCCAAGTTTCTGTGAAGGCCATGTTTGAGCGTAAGAAGCCAATGTCTGACTGTCACCCCCTTGCCCGGCGTCTGACAGCTGGCTTGTCTGCACTCTTAGCCCGCCAGCTTTTACCATACCAGCTGGTGGACTCTGAGGCCTTCCGCAAATTTGTAGCAATTGGGACACCGCAGTGGAAGGTACCCAGCCGCAATTTTTTTTCTAAAAAGGGAATACCACACCTGTACCAACATGTGCAGAGCCAAGTTACCGCATCTCTGTCACTTAGTGTTGGGCCAAAGGTCCATATGACTACTGACGCATGGTCCTCCAAGCATGGTCAGGGCAGGTATGTCACCTACACTGCCCACTGGGTGAACTTGGTAATGGCTGGGAATGGGAAGCAGGGAATGGGTAGCTCAACAACAACAACAGTGGAGTTGGTGTCACCGCCACGGATTGCACGCGGTTCTGCCACCACCTCTACTCCTCCATCGCTCTCTACCTCGTCTTCTTCCTCTTCTTCTTCTTACTCTGCTGCTGGGTCCTCCTTCTCCTCCTCCACACCTGTGCACCCCCAGCTCCCCCTAGGCTATTCGACGTGCCAGGTACGCCGTTGTCACGCTGTCTTGGGGATGACGTGCCTGGAAAGCAAAAACCATACCGGATCTGTACTCCTGTCATCTCTGCAGTCACAGGCCGATCGGTGGCTGACCCCACACCAACTGCAGATCGGAAAAGTGGTGTGTGACAATGGAAGCAATCTGTTGGCAGCGTTGAGACTGGGAAATTTAACACATGTGCCCTGCATGGCACATGTGTTAAATTTAATAGTCCAACGTTTTGTCTCCAAGTACCCAGGATTCCAGGACGTTCTCACCCAGTCCAGAAAGGTGTCGGCCCATTTCAGACGTTCCTACACAGCCATGGCACGCCTTGCTGACATTCAGCAGCGCTACAACATGCCAGTCAGGCGTTTGATTTCTGACAGCCAGACTCGCTGGAATTCAACGCTCCTTATGTTGGAACGTCTGCTGCAACAACAAAGGGCCGTCAACGAGTACCTTTTTGAACTGGGTGGTAGGACTGGATCTGCAGAGCTGGGGATTTTTTTCCCCCGTTACTGGGTGCTTATGCGCGATGCCTGCAGGCTCATGCGACCTTTTGAAGAGGTGACAAATATGGTCAGTCGCACCGAAGGCACCATCAGCGACCTAATACCCTTCGCTTTCTTCCTGGAGCGTGCCGTGCGACGAGTGACAGATGAGGCTGTAGACCAGCGTGACGAGGAGCTGGAAGCGCACGATTTATGGTCGGAATCACCAGAACGAACCCAGGCACCTGCTGCAACGCAGGGAGAGGTGCCAGAAGTGGAGTCAGAGGAGGAAGGTGGCTTTGTGGAGGAGGAGGAGGAGGACCAACAGGAGCAGGCTTCCCAGGGGGCTAGTGGTGACCTTTTGGGGACCCCTGGTCTTGTACGTGGCTGGGGGGAGGAGACTGTGGATGATGCAGTCCTTGATAATGAGGAAGCGGAGATGGATAGCTCTGCATCCAACCTTGTGAGAATGGGGTCTTTCATGCTGTCATGCCTGTTGAAGGACCCCCGTATCAAGAGGCTTAAGGAGAAGGACCTGTACTGGGTCGCAACGCTACTAGACCCTCGGTACAAGCATAAAGTGTCAGAAATGTTACCAACATACCACAAGTCCGAAAAGATGCGGCATTTACAAACCAGCCTGCAAAACATGTTGTACAATGCTTTTAAGGGTGATGTCACTTCAGGAACTCATCAACATTCCAGGGGCAGAGGTGCCAGTAATCCTGCCACGAGCACACCTGCAAGGACAAAGCCCTTTGGCCGGTCTGTAACGTCAGACATGCAAATGTTTTTCTGTCCAAGGCAGCGCCACAACCCTTCTGGATCCACCCTCAAAGAACACCTCGACCGGCAGGTAGCGGACTACCTGGCATTAACTGCAGATATCGACACTCTGAGGAGCGATGAACCCCTGGACTACTGGGTGCGCAGGCTTGATCTGTGGCCAGAGCTGTCACAATTTGCCATGAACCTCTTGTCTTGCCCAGCCTCAAGTGTGCTCTCAGAAAGGACCTTCAGTGCAGCAGGAGGGATTGTAACTGAGAAGAGAACTCGCCTAGGTCACAAAAGTGTCGATTACCTGACCTTTATTAAAATGAATGAGGGGTGGATCTCGGAGGGTTACTGCACGCCGGAAGACTTGTTCTGACTTCTATGCAGCTGTCCTTCTCTTCAAGCCTCATGACTCCACACACAGCTGTCCTTTAGCGTCCTCCTCCCTCCTCCACCGTTACAAACTAGGGTGCAAACCCTACTGGTTTAATTTTTTCTGGCCTCTGTGCTTCAGTGGCTGCAACCAAAAAAACTGGGCAAACAATGTGTACAAGGTCAACGTATGGCGAAAAATGACTATTTTCAGCATTTATATGGCATATTTTTTCTGGCAACTGTGTTGCGTCCAAAAAAATGCATATTTTCTGCATTTATATGGCATAATTTTTCTGGCCTCTGTGCTTCAGTGGCTGCAACCAAAAAAATTTATATTTTCAGCATTTATATGGCATAATTTTTCTGTCAACTGTGCTTCAGTGGCTGCGACCAAAAAAATGCATATTTTCTGCATTTATATGGCATAATTTTTCTGGCCTCTGTGCTTCAGTGGCTGCAACCAAAAAAATGCATATTTTCAGCATTTATATGGCATAATTTTTCTGTCAACTGTGCTTCAGTGGCTGCGACCAAAAAAATGCATATTTTCTGCATTTATATGGCATAATTTTTCTGGCCTCTGTGCTTCAGTGGCTGCAACCAAAAAAATTTATATTTTCAGCATTTATATGGCATAATTTTTCTGGCAACTGTGCTTCAGTGGCTGCGACCAAAAAAATGACTATTTTCAGCATTTATATGGCATATTTTTTCTGGCCTCTGTGCTTCAGTGGCTGCGGCCAAAAAAACTGGGCAAACAATGCCTACAAGGTCAACGTCGTTGACCTTGTAGGCATTGTTTGCCCAGTTTTTTTGGCCGCAGCCACTGAAGCACAGAGGCCAGAAAAAATATGCCATATAAATGCTGAAAACCTGTACGGTTTTTGAAAACAATTTGCCCACTAGATGTCAGTTTACGGAAGTCTATGGGAATTATTTTATACATAAATATCTAGCAGAAATAAATCTAGAACAAATGGACTTGCTGAGTAATGATTGGAGACATTTCACAATTTATCCGAGCAGCTTCTTCAGTTCAACCGAACTGGATCCTCTGAATATAAACTGATCCAATAATCCAATCACAATGGTGCAGTGTCACTATCCAGAGGTTCCTGGAGTTGCGGGGCACCTTGCTAATTCCATCACAGTAACTACACATTTGAGTTCCACTTCTATGTGGGTAGTGTTCTATGTGTGCTCTCCTTTGTGTTCTGTTTGCTGCTTTACTGCTAGTCCAGGTATAAGATCCATTATCTGGAAAACCCGTTATCCCGAAAGCTCTGAATTACGGGAAAGCCATCTCTCATGGATGCCACATAATCCACATTTTTAAAAATGATTCCCGTTTTCTCTGTAATAAAAACAGTAGCTTGTACTTGATCCCAACTAAAATATAATGAATCCTTATTGGAAGCAAAACCAGCCTATTGGGTTTATTTAATGTTTCAATTATTTGTAGTAGATTTAAGGTATGGAGATCCAAATAACAGAAAGACCCTTATCTGGAAAAGCCCAGGTCTCAAGCATTCTGGATAGTCCAATACCTGTACAAGCTGCATAAGGACCCAGAACAACACAATGTGGATACAGACAGACTGCAAAGGATAGCACAGACAGGCAGGGCGCAGACTGAACCTCTCTATCACTGTGCCCAGATTATATGATTGTTTTGGGAAATCTATCAGAATCTATTCCTGAGAAACTGCCCCTGCCAACTCTATATAATAACAATCTCCCTGGATTCTCCTGCTTATCTGTGGCAATAAATGTAGCTGGCCATACACTATAAGATCCGCTCATTTGGCAACATCTCCAAACAAGCAGATCTTTCCCCAATATGCCCACCAACGCAGAGTTATATTCCGAATATGCGGCCCTAGGGTTCGGATTACAATGAGGAGCAATGGGCTCTAATGGGTTGATCGCCTGAGTTCCTGCACTGTACACCAGAATGGGCAAAGGTCCCACTTAGGTCGGGGCCCATGGAGAAAAATTCCAGTACCCCTTCTGCCAGGACAAGTAGAAAAGGTATATGGTGTCAAGAGAGGAAACACTATAGAGATAGAAAGGCTTTTTTTGAAGATTACAATAAATATTTGAACACAACGCATAATATAAGGAGTGCTATAGAGTGGGTACCATGGTAGGGCTGTAGCCCAGCAGGAGTCACCTTAAATTATTTATCAACAGGACTGGAGACACATTGGGTTTAAATGCATCAGATGGCATTGTGTTTATGATTTTTGCAATGAAATATCTATTTACTGACTGAAACTGGGTTAGGGTAAGAGTCAAACCCAGGAGTATGTGACCGCATTGTTGCTTGTAACCGACTATGCTGGGAGTGCAGGTAATAACAAGATCGCTGGGCCGCATGTGATTGGATCAACAACTGTTTGCATAGGGTTGACAAAGTGGATGAAAGATCTTGTATGGCCAGTGTCAGCCATGGCAGCACAAGGACTCAGCAAATGCCAAGTGTAGAGGGTGGGGGTAGCAACAGAATGCACTTAGGGACACCAAATTGACAAATCCCCACATGGTAAACATTCTTATAAAAAATATACTGCAGAGGGAGTGAATGGAGCAAGTATAAAAGAAAGCATTGCTTTTTGGGGTACTTCAAAAGGTGCTGGGTTTTTTTAGCAGGGATCTGTAGGTGAACTGGGTAGAACTTGCACAAAAGATAGGAGGGATATTTTACTGGGAAGCCCCTCAGAAGATCTGAGAGTGATTTGAGATGGCCCTCCAAATCATGCTCAAGAGATAAGTGGGATCTGAGCATGATTTGAGATGGGCTTCAGAACCATATGTATGAGATACAGTAGGAGGGATCTGAGAGTGATTTGGGATGGGCTTCCAAACCATGCTAAAGAGATAGGTGGGGTCTGAGAATGATTTGAGATGAGCTTCAGAACCATGTGTATGAGATACGAGGGATCTAAGAGTGATTTGGGATGGGCTTCAGAATCATGCGCAAGAGATAGAAAGGATCTGAGAGTGATCTGAGATGGATTTCCAAACCATGCTAAAGAGATAGGTGGAATGTGCAAGAAATAGGAAGGATTTGTGAGTGATTTGGAATGGGTTTCAGAACTATGCAGATCTGGAGGCGAGAGCTGGGGGGGGGGGTTTACTGAGTGGGGTGGTAGAAGTCTGGTGCTGTAATAATACATAATGGTGTCTATAAAAGAAAATAACATACACAGTACCCTCAGTGCCAATCATGTGTATTAGATAGGAGGGATCTGAGAGTGATTTTAAATGGGCTTTAACCCATGCTCAAGAGATAGGTGGGATCTGAGGTTGATTTGAGATGTGCTTCCAAACCATGCTCAAAAGATAGGTCGGATATGAGGATGAGATAGGAGGAATCTGAGAGTGATTTGGGATGGGCTTCAGAATTATGCGCAAGAGATAGGAAGGATCTGAGAGTGATTTGAGGTGGGCTTCCAAACCATGCTCAAGAGATAGGTGGGATCTGAGGATGATTTGAGATGAGCTTCAGAATCATGCGCAAGAGATAGGAAGGATCTGAGAGTGATTTTAGATGGGCTTCCAAACCATGCTCAAGAGATAAGTGGGGTCTGAGGTTGATTTGAGATGGGCTTCAGAACCATGTTCAAGAAATAGGAAGGATTTGTGAGTGATTTGGAATGGGTTTCAGAACTATGCAGATCTGGAGGTGAGAGCTGGGAGGAGCTTTTTACTGAGTGAGGTAGTAGAAGCCTGGTGCTGTAATAATACGTAATGGTGTCTGTTAAAGAAAATAACATACACAGTACCCTCTACTTCCTTCTGTTCCACTGACCCATCCTAGAGTATCTACGCCTCAGTGTAATTGCACTAGTTTCTATTATTATTAATTTAGAGAAAATGATACAAAGAAATACTGTCAAAAAATATGTATCTTGAGTTAGAAAAAAGAGGGATCCTGACAATGCAGGACATTTTGGGGCTCATATTAAGAGTAAAAGTAAATGAGGGATATCCAAGCTGCCATTCTCTAGCTGTTGTTGACCCAGAATACCTAGTATACTCTGACAAGTAGTTTATTGAAAGAATGCTAGGATTATATATGTCCATTTTACACACACACATATATATATATGTAAACACATTCTTATCCGACTTTTCGGTCCCACCTGGGGACCTTTTTCAAGGATGCTTGAAAAAGGTCCCCAGTTGGGACCGATATATATATATATATATATATATATATATATATCCTACCCCAAAATATACTGTCCATTACCGGGCCTAGTTCAGAATTAGCAGGGCATGCACCCTATGGGGCCCACCAGGAGGACATTGGCCAGTGCTGAATGAGACAGTATGAGGAGTGGGGGAGAGTGGTTCAAAGGGGACCTCAGTGGCCATAAGGGAGTAGTTATGGTACAGTCAGGTAAGTGTCTTTCTTCCCTAACAGCAGCCTTAGGTACCAAATATACCTACGTATCAAATCCAGGTGGTTGGTTGAAACAGATGCAAGGCCCTGCATATCACATTGCCACATCAAGTTCATAACAAAGGATAACATGTTTTCCATCTTTGAAGTGGTTTGTTATAAATGTCTTTGGGCAATATTCCTACCGAGTGTAGCAAATGGGAACACCCATGAAATACAATAGCGTTGCGCATCCAAAAAAAATCTGCTCTCGCTGATGTCAGATATCCCCCGCACATTACTAAGCATAAGTGTGATGTATTGGGAGGATAGAATAAGTCTAGATGCAGAGGGCCGTGTCAAGGCAAGTATAATCCTCCAAGGACTCACAAGTGCATTGTTCTTAACCTGTGACACATGGGTAAAGAATTTAATGTTGGCCCGGCCACTGCACATCGTATGTACTCAGCTGTTAGACAACAGAGAGGTGTATGTCGCTGGCACAGTAATGGAAGAGCCAAGTGGAAGTCTATATCATTTGAGCAGAAATGGCAGGGCAAAGATGGAGGTGTATGCCATTGGTACAGTAATAGAGGAGCCAAGATGGAGATGTATGTCACTGGCACAGTAATGGAGGAGCAAAGATAGAGGTGTTTGTCACTGGCACAGTAATTGGAAGAGCCAACATGGAGATCTATGACATTGGCACAGTAATGGAGAAGCCAAGATGGAGGCACAGTAATGTCACTGGCACAGTAATGGAGTAGCCAAGATGGAGGGCTATGTCATTGGCACAGTAATGCAAGAGCCAATATAGAGGTCTGTGTCATTGGCACAGAAATGGAGTAGCCAAGATGGAGGTCTACGTCATTGGCACAGTAATGAAGAAGCCAAGATGGAGGCACAGTAATGTCACTGGCACAGTAATGGAGTATCCAAGAAGGAGGGCTATGTCATTGGCACCATAATGGAGAAGCCAAGATGGAGGTCTATGTCACTGGCACAGTAATGGAGGGACCAATGGAGAGGTTTATGTCACTGGGACATTAATGGAGGAGCCAAGATGAAGATGTATGTAACTGGCACAGTAATGAAGAGCCATTGTCACTGTCTTGCAGAGCAACACCTACACAGAGACATATTTTATCTTATTATTTTATCATACATTAAATAATGTGCTCTAAATCAGACCTTAATTCCCAAGGATTCAGCTCTTGCAACGGTGTGGAGTACGGGTATTGTTCAACTGTAAATAGATGAGGTGCACAATAATAAGTTCCCTGTTGCAATTTAAACAGGGAACTTATTTATTGAAGAGAACAGCATCCACAAAGGAGTTCATATAGAGATGAGCAGGAACATGGAACAACAGTGAATAGACATATACTCACAGCATCAATGGTTTGTGTAGGTCCCCACAGAGACAACAGCATACACAGTATCCACAAAGGTACACCCTGCTTTCAGCCTTTACCCTAAGTGGAGCGCACTGTGACACTTACGGGGGAATGGAATAAATGTCAGTAACGGAAATACTATTCGCAATGTCAAAAGTTATGCCTTTGCCCAAACAAATTTTGCTTTGCGCGAATTTAAAATAGCTTTTGCGAACCCGGAAACTGTTTAGCGACCACTTTCGACAGTGGGAGACCATTTGTGAATTTTAAAGGTTTGCGCCAATGCGCAGTCAATGTAATAAAACTTCTTACTGAAAAAGTCGTTATGTTTGCTCCAAAAGATTACGACACCTTCAAGTACTTCTTCAGAGTGCGCAATTAAAATTTGTAATGCGCAATTAAAATTCACAATGTAATAACAGTTTAAGGAACAATATTACATTGCGAGATTTTTATTCTTATTGGTGTGAATTGTTTTGCTCTTTGCAACTTTTATTACATTCCCCTGTTATTCCTTTAGGGAAACAGGATTATAATCCCACTCACACTCATCCGTGGAGCCTCAGCTACTCGGATAAAAGTCTAACTATCTGTCACTCTTAAAATTCACTAAGTGCCGAAGCGCCGAACGCTAGCGTTAATTTGCTAGCGTTTGGCATTTTCGTTACTGCGCAAATTCACTAACGAACGCTGGCGTAATTTCGCTAGTGTTACTTCGCACCCTTATGCCAGGCGAATTTTCGCTAGCGACATAACTACGCAAATTCACTAACTTGCGCAGTGTACTGAACGCTACCTTTTACGCTAGACTTCCTTCGCCACCTCAGACCTGGCGAAGCGCAATAGAGTAGATAGGGATTGTTTCAAAAAAAGTAAAAATTTTTTCTAAGTCCCAAAAAACGCTGGCGTGTTTTCTACATGATGGGTGATAGGCTGAAAAAGATCGAAAATATTTTTGGGGCTCCCCTCCTTCCCCCCTACATTTCCTGACTCATGGCAACTTACCTAGACAGTGGGCACATGTGTAGGGCAAAATAAAATTTTTATTTGCTGATTTGAAGGTTTTCTAGGCATTTGTACGTGGTGATACTTTGCTTTACATAGCGAATCAACGCTACCGCAACTTCGCAACCTTACGCTACCCCTGTGCGCAACTTCAGATTTTAGTGAATTTGCGGAGCGCTGGCGAAACTACGCTTGGCGAAGTGTGGCGAAGTTGCGCCTGGCGCAACTTCGCATCTTAGTGAATTTGCAGAATGAAAGTGATTTAACATATCCTAACTAGACCTGACCTTACAAAAATCTAGGGGGGGTGGTGGAAGCAGGGCCAGGCCAGGCCAGCTGGGCACCCCAGGCAACCCAGCCAGCCACATAGCCCCTCTGCTGAACGCCACTACATGAACGTGCGCATGCACACCTACGTGAGTGCACACACGCATGCTGAACCACCGCGTCACCCCCTCCCCTCCCATTGAGCGTGCGCATGCGCGCTGACACGGGTTACTCATTCACCTCATAGGCGCACAGGAACAAGCCAGATTCAAAGTCCCGGACTGGGGTAGGCAGTATTAGAAGGTACGTGCCTGGCGCCCCCCAAGCTTTGCACCCTAGGCACGTGCCTACTCTGCCTACCCCTAGTTCTGGCCCTGGGTGAAAGCACTCTTAAGGATAATACAAAATATATTTAAGTATAATGGAAGTGCTACTTACAATGCACTTCCCTGGGCCCCTGTCTCATAAGTAATTCAATATAAATGTCAATGCATATGTTTACAAAACAGGGGTTTTTAGTTACAAAGTTATGATCATAAAGTTGAAAAGCCACCATACCACGTCAAGGTAAACCCCATATGGTGGTCCCTAACTTACTTCACTCAGGTCACAATATAAAAAGATACTTCTCTGCATAAGAGCATTGCCTGTACACAATGTGTGTTGTGCATTGGTTTCAATCTGAAGGCTGAATCCTCCCCCGCCAGCAAGGGCTTTTAAGAGAGAGAGATTGCTCAAACCAACGCCCATATTTAAAAGCATAGGACCACCATTAGTATAAAGGGGTGGGTATGGGGTGCTATTAAAAAAACCACACTGAGCTGAGCCACAGCTTCAGGCGAACATACAAAAATCTAGGGGGGGGGGTGGTGGAAGCACTCTTAAGGCTAATACAAAATATATTTAAGTATAATGGAAGTGCTACTTACAATGCACTTCCCTGGGCCCCTGTCTCATAAGTAATTCAATATAAATGCAAATGCATATGTTTACAAAACAGGGGTTTTTAGTTACAATGTTATGATCATAAAGTTGAAAAGCCACCATACCACGTCAAGGTAAACCCCATATGGCGGTCCCTAACTTACTTAACTCAGGTCACAATATAAAAAGATACTTCTCTGCCTAAGAGCATTACCTGTACACAATGTGTGTTGTGCATTGGTTTCAATCTGAAGGCTGAATCCTCCCCCGCCAGCAAGACCTGACCTTGTCTAGGTTCCACTTCCCCCTTCCTGCCTGCTCAGGTAAGGGGACTAACAAAATGGACCCTGAGCACATGTGCTCAGTCATTTATATTATAGCGCCACCTAGCAGCTAAACCTGGGATAGCTAGGGGTTATACTATGACCCAGGAAACAGGGAATTACTCCTTCCTTTAGATCAGTGATCCCCAACCAGTAGTTCGTGAGCAACATGTTGCTCTCCAACCCCTTGTATGTTGCCCCCAGTGGCCTCAAAGCAGCTGCTTATTTTTGAATTCCAGGCTTGGAGGCAAGTTTTGGTTTCATAAAAACCTGGTGTACTGCCAAACAGAGCCTCAATGTAGGTTGACCATCCACATACAGGCTACCAAATGGCTAATCACAGCACTTTTATGGCACCCCAAGAACAATTTTCATGCTATTGTTGTTCTCCAACTCATTTTATTTCTGAATGTTGCTCATGGGTTCAAAAAGTTGGGGTTCCCTGCTTTAGACTAAGGGTCCCCTTTGGGCACAAGCTGTGGGGGAATGCAAAGTAAATGGAGATACATTAATCAGTCCAATAAAAATTCTAAGCACAAATATATCTATTTCCTGTAGAAAACTCACCAACGTAAAGCAGTGGCATTTTGTGTTCATCTGACATTTAGTGCTAAGTTTAGATTTTGAAATGATTGTCTAAATTTTCAGAGTGCCAAATACTGTACCTTTTATTGCTCTATACATTTATCAGTCCCATATATATTCCTGCAGAATTATGCTTACTATAAAGAATATCAATTTTGGGGCATGTTAGACCACTGTTGGGAACCTAGGGTTTATAGAGCCAGGGACCTATCTGTAAGAAGTCTGTTTATCCTCCTTGTGCTTGTATAGGTTTCTGGTTTCCTCCCACACTCTAAAAACATACAGGCAGGTTAACTGTCTGTTGACAACATTGGTCATGGTGTGGGATTAGTTTGAACTGGAGCCAATTGAGGTTCTTGAGGGGGAGATATGCATCAACACTGGTACGGAGCACATAGCAGAATCCCCCCTCCTTGGCTGAAGGTCAAGTTTAGCTCAGACTCCCAGCATGGCCTGACATAGGCTGGGTTTCCTTATTCAACCCAATAACTCTATGTTGTGTTTTAAACAGAACAAATTGTGTAGTGCAGAACTGCCAACATAATTTTTTACAAAGGGTTAGTCCATTTATTTTATTATTGTGTTTCATTTCTGCCTTTTGAAGAGTGGATAATGGTTATTCTCTTATTCAAGGGAGCCTAGAAAGAGATGCCAGGTAATAAAAAAAAAAGCAGATGCTGTATAAAATACTAAACAATGGAGTAACAATGCTCTAGCTTGTAAATCACGTACTGAGTACAATGGAATGTGCTAAAGTTTGACTTTGGAGAAATGATATTCTCATGTGATGTATGTATAGTATGCTGCAACTGTGGGAACGTGGCTTTGTAATGCATATATTAGAAGGCAAATCCAAGAGAATAATGGTCAGCGCACAGTAGGACAAAAGACCTTCATTTGGCATTAAACTGGAAGCAATGGATTCTTCTTCCAGGACAATAGAGTACACTGTGCATACAGAGAGTCTCATTTCTCATTGTTATGGTAGGTAAATGGAAGACTTCTTCTGTATCACAGCATCGCATGCCATCTTTACCCTTCTGTATGATCAAACGTTATGCCCTTTAGTACATTCTAATTTACAGCCAATAATGATTAACTGCTATATATTTATATTTATTGGGTTTCAGCTTGCAAACCTCAGAGGTTCAGCCCATGATGTGGATGAGAGTTAATAAGAAGAAATGGTAATGCCACTATTTTGTTGGAGTATAGCAGCAGGCAAAATGCCCCTATCTGCCTGAAACCATTCCTAATGTTCTTTAAGGAAACCTCCTGAGGACAAGGGACCTCTGATGTTCTCCAAAATGCAGCAGAAGTCAAAATCCCCCAGCTGACATTAGCCTAAATCAGGATAAAGCTGATTTTCCTTCCAGTGTTGTCTCCCCATGACTATACGCTGGGTACCATTATGTAGACGCTAACCTCTATGTAGCACTAATGCAGACTTTTCCAAAATGCCCTGTCCTTTGCTGTATACAATGAAGGGACATCACATGACATGCACACAGTTTGCTGATCAGCCATCAATAATGCCTAATGAGCACATGCAGTGCCACTGACACCTGCAAAAGGGCCAACCTAAACCAGAAAGAAAGAAAGGGGGGCTATTGGTCAAAGATAGGGGATTTCATAACAGTCATAAGACTTCATCCTACAACTCAGTATCTAGTCTGTCCCTAGAGGGGAAATAAAATTCTTTTCAGGACAGACAGGGCCTCATTGGGTACAGTGTCAGACTGGGCCCACAAAGCACCCTCTGCCCCCCACCTTCTTTTTCTTTCAGTCACACTTCCGACTTCAGCTCAAGGACCGGGTCTTGGCCAACAGGGCCCATGAGGGCCAGGGACTACCGAGTTTTTTACCTGTGTCCCTACAGCCCAGTCCAACACTGATTGGGTAATATATTTGTAAGCATCCGGTGCAATAATACCCACAAGTTGGCACATATTAAAATCGAATCCACAGATGTTCCCAAAGTGCCAATGCACCCATTGTGCCCATTAGGAGCTTTACACTCTTCAGCACATCCGTAGGCCAGTTGATTCAGTAGTCACCAAGCCAATGATCAATTTGGTCCAAGGGGGGGATAAAATCAGGCAGTGATCTGGTTGTTTGGCAGCCTAACTGAGAAGATCTCACCATGTATGGCGAGCCTCAGATAATTATGCATTGATAGCAAACCAGTCAAACAGTTGTTCAACTGCTTTTCTTGAAATGCTTCTATCTAATGGAGGGTTCTGGGATTTGTGGTAGAAATCATCACCACTAGTGCAGTAGCGCTACCTGTGCAATGTAATCCAGACTTTCCCAGGATACGTGGGATGCCCCTTCCACTGGACTAACAACAATAAAGCCCATTTGTATTCCAGTTGAAGTGCTGCTCTGGATTCCGGCCAGGACATACATTTGCTCTGTGTAACCACCTCTTTAGGCCACATAGATCCCACATCAATCCCTAAACAAACATTAGAGTAAGCTTCTGTCAAACACAGCTCCATTATCCCTGGGAAAAGGTATAATTCAGCCCCTGAGGCGTTCTCTTCCCCACATTCTAAAATGAACAGCCCCCAGACTTGTTATCCTAACTGAGACGCCCAGACGTGGGCTGGAGATATCTCACTGCAAGGCTGGGACGATGCATTAATTGCGCCAGTGTGGGGCTCACAGCAAGAGACTGTATCCTCTGTTACTTGTACCTTGTATAATAAATGCACAATTATTTTCCTGTTAGCTCCTATTCCTCTAAATCTCTAACCTTCCTCCCTGGGCAGGAAAGCAACAACACCACATTTGGCTTTTTTCCCTGGTATCTGTTGTATAAGCTGTATTCATAAGCAGTGCTGTTAACTCATAAAAATTACTATATTACACTCGAACAGGGGATACATGGGAACTGAATGAAGATGGCATGTCACTGACCTGTTGGGTTGTCACCTGACCAGTGTCACATCACAGATTTCTTAGCAATGCATTTGCTCCCAATACTCGCTTCCAGTTTGGCTTCTTCTCCCCTTATTGGTATTGCTACCCCGTCAGCCCCTTTACATCATCATTTTTCCCCTTCTATGTCATCACCATGTTCTTCTTTGGTCCCACCTCATCCCATGTAGGTGACAACCCTACCATTTAGACTTAAAGGGCATGTAAAGTCTAAAACAGAATAAGGCTAGAAATGCTGTATTTTGTATACTAAACATAAACATGAACTTACTGCACCACAAGCCTAATCAAACAAATAATTTATGCTTTCAAAGTTGGGTACAGGGGGTCACCATCTTGTAACTTTGTCAAACATCTTTGCAAGACTAAGACTGTGCACATGCTCAGTGTAGTCTGGGCTGCTTAGGGATCGGCATAAACAAAGCTGCTTGAGTTCTGCATGGCTGGGAAGTAAGGTAGGGCTCCCCCTGCTGTTCATAAGTATGATTGTTTCCCTGCAGAGCAGTTAGGGACCGTCTGACAATTTCTATCCACATCAGTAAATGAAGGGAGAACTGCATACAGTCAGGTTTCTTATAAAAACGGTACACATTTTTTAATTTGATTAAAGAAAGTAAAAATGGGATTTTGTTTTTTTCCTTTACATGCCCTTTAACTTAAAATTATGCTCCTTTATGAAGTCTGTTCATAAGGACATGCAGACTGGATATTTTGTGGGTTTGGCATCACTTGTCCTACTTGTTATTGGCCAATAACTGGCATCAAATCTATGAGGTCTATGGTTGGCATATCTCCTGCTCCCTAAAAAGTCATGTAGCATGATTAAAGACCCCTGGTATAGCTGAACCCTAACATTTTTGGGTTATGGGTAGTGATGGGCTAATAAATTTGGCAGGCAAAATTCTCGTTGAAATCAAACAGAAAACTAATAGAAATTTAATATTTCAGCAACTCTTATGGACTATACTGGTGCCTGGGTGTCTCTTTAGCAGCAACTATTGGTCCCAGGGCTGGATTTACATAGCGGACACCCCTAGGCCCGCTGTCCTTCGTCGCCCCTGTCCCCTCCCTTTAATAGCTCAAATTTTCATCATCGGGACTGTGGTGTTTATACAAATGGCCTGTAGATGTCACTGGGTTCATAACTTATACTGTGCATACTTTCTATACAGCTTGTGGTGTTAGAGTTGCTTACTGTTGTGTAATGGCTGCATGAGCCTGCTAATAAAGCACGGTTATACACTGATATACACAGGTCTACACAGGTCTTCCTACTCATCCTCGGCTACCAAAACATAACAGGGACCGGAGCAATGGGGATTGGTGCACAGGAAATTTAAAAAACTATTGTATCTCCTGCGCATCCCCAGTGTTTCTGAACCAATGTGGGTGTGGTTGGGCAGCATGCCGCCCCCTAAAAAGTTGCGTTGATTCATCCATGCACACCAGCGTCTGTGCGCACCAGCGTCTATTTACCCATGCGTGCCCCCCTTCGGCACAATAGCCGGCCATGTTGCCTAGGGCGCCTGACTGCACTGGCCCGGCTCTGGCCTCTCCACAAATCCGGGCCTGATTGGTTCATAGGTTTGACTTTATATAAACAGGGGTTCCTGGGCCTTGCCACCCCAAGACAGTCCTGGCAGTAATACCAATGTCAGAAAGGGCTGTCTTCTGCAAGCTCCCCGTCCGTTGACACTTGCACACTTCTATATACAGAATTACAGAGCAGGCTGAATGGTTACAGGACCCCAATGGCAATTATTTAATGAATGTCACTTTTTTTATTGCTTGTTAGAGTATAACCATACCCTGGGACAGCAATAAAGAAGAAACACGATACTGTCTTTAAACAGGGCATGTCTGTGTGATTTATCTCAAGGAAGACATCTGGAGATTGACCCCTTGAGAAGAAAAGGAGAACTCCAGCAGATTTGGCTTTAGATAAATGCTTCTTGGCCCTCACCCCTACTAGGTATGCCCAGATGGGAGAGCACCTTCTGCTTGTTTATATTTAGAAGGGTTTATGGCAGAGGAGAGACATAAGAAAGGAAAAAGAATGTGTTGAAACACAATATGATTGCAATATAACCACCGTTTATATTTGGGGTGTTGGGGTTGTGTAGCTTTATAGGGTGCAACCAGTTGTAGTTTTTGCAACAGTTGTAGTGCCATAGGTTGCTTATCCCTGTTGGTCTCCAGATTAACTGAGCAAGATATATCTGAACAACAGTACTTTACTGACTTTCAGCATATCTGTATATTACATATTCTCTCAGCATGACACACACATTATGTTCTTTTGTCTGGGGCAGCAGCTGTATCACTGGGGTGACAAAAAATTAGTGAGATGCATGTGAGTGAAATAAAAGTGCAAAACACTTGTTCCCTCCAGTCCCTATAAACCAAAAAAAAAGTTTTACAAGAAGTCCTGAGTAGCTGAATTTCATGGTCAGTAAAACTGGAAGAGAAGTAATTAACCGGCACAACTTGGGTAATGCTGGCAGGGAAAAACCCTTGCTAGTTTATTGCGGGATGCAACGTTTCAGTTTCAGGGTGTAACCCCTTTGTCAAGCAGGGGTTATTCCCCAAAACATTGCATCCCGCAATAAACTAGCAAGGGTTTTCCCTGCCATTACCCAAGTTGTGCCGGTTAATTACTTTTTTTCTACATTGATTAAGAGGTAGCTGATTTCTCTTTCACTGGGCACCGGGGATTCTTATTGGCCAGGGTGTGCGAGGGTAATTCTTCCTCTGCATCAGTAAGACTGGAAGTAACATAAAATTTAAATTGTAAATGAGTTTGGGTAACTGCTTTACAACTGCTGGTGCAAGTGCTTTCATGGTGCCCACAGAGGTGACCACCCTGGGCCCCACTAACACATAGGGGCAATTGCAGAGGTACAAACCTTGTAGGTACAAACAATGGGGCATATTAGGTTCAGTAGAGCAAGATTGTTACAGTAAAGCCAGATGGCAGCTGGAATGAATGTGGGAGACAATAGAGCAAGATGGAGACAGTAGGAGAAGATGATGCCAGTAGGGTGAGAAGGAGACATCAGTGCAAGATAGAAAAATCAGGTCAAGCCGGAGTCAGTAGGGGAACATAGAAACAACTAGATGGAGTCAGCAGTCAAGAAGAAGACAGGAGGTTGTAGGCAAGAAGAAAACAGTAAGGTAGGATAATGACAGTAGGGCAAGATGACAATTGTAGGGAGGCAATTAGGCAAGATGATAATGGTAGGGGAATAAGGAAGAAGTAGGTCAAGATGGCAGTTGTAAAGCAAGAAGTATGAGGTAAGCTGGTTGCAGGAGGGCAAGGAGCCAAATCCTGGCAGTAGAACATGGGATTCCCCTTCCATACAGAACATTGGAACAACACCATCATGTGGGCCTATGCTAGAAATATAATGTTGTTTTAAATTTAGCATTTGTGTGCAACAAAGACCATCTTCCAGAAGGATTTAATGATGTTAGTGTGGGGACCTGTGAATTATAGTGATACCAGTCTCATAAGTGAAGCAAAGATCAGATGACGTACTCAGGCGGCACATAGTGACTTAGTGCTTACAGGCTCTTGGCCTTTCCTGAAGTAAATCAATCCATACTGGCATGGGACAGCTGCCAGGGGTCTAACATGGGGCAACTAAAAGCTGACAGATCATTGTTAATATGTGAATGGTTGCTGTCACTGTTATGCATGAGACGTTTTTTCAGTAAAAACAAATACAATAATAAACTATTCACAGAACATTTACAGCCTGTTAAACTGGGGTGTTGGACATTGGTCAGGTCCTTGTGGTTTCCAGACAGACTATGGATAGCGGAGAAAGAGGCTTAACTGCACATTCTCATCACTTACAGGACTCTCTTTACTCCTGTTGGGGAGGATGGTGTTGACGTGCTGATTAAAATGGGAATATTTTGGAGCAATACTGGGTTTCCATTCCTAAATTTCTTCAGCCCTGCAAATGATTTCAGGGTCTTGTGGATCCACTTCCCTGGTTCTACAGATCAGAAAACCCTGCACTACACTGATGAGCCTCAATAAGGGAGACACTGGGGTATAGTTGGACTTGGGATCTGATCAGCAAGTGCCCTGACTGTGCTTTAAAGGAAAAGGCAAGGGAAATTGTTCAGTGTGTTAGGCACCCCCCCCCCCAGTGAATTGAACTAAAAAGGAGCTCATCTGCTATCTTTCTTACAATTCCCAGGAATCCCTCAGCAGCTTAGACTTGCTCAGTAGAGTAACATTTTCAGATTAATCTGCATTAGGGGTGTCTGGAAAATGTAAGAACAATGAAGGAGCAACTTTTTTCCCTGGGCTGGTGCATAGGAAACAATAGTGATTGAATTCAGCATTTGTGTGTGTTTGTTAATTTTTTTAAGACTAACAATGAATATTTAGATTGTTACTATCACTTTTAGGGTGGTGGCAGATGGGGACAAATCTCCTCTTCTCCGGGCGACTAATCTCCCAAAAAGCCTTGCAGGCAGGATGGCATATGGATCACTTCGGTTTTCCAAAGTCGCCCAAAGTTTCCTCGTGAGGCAACTTCGGAAAATGAAGTGATCCGAATGCCATCCCACCGGCAATTTGCATTCTTGCTGGCGGGAAGGCTTTACAGGGAGCTTAGTCGCCCGGAGAAGAGGAGATTTGTTGCTGGGTGACTGATCTCCCCCAAATCTGCGCGTCTGCCACCACCCTAAGGAATAGGTTTCCTCGACAGGGGTAGCCTTGCTTATGAGCCTTGATGATGTTTATAGGATTAAATAATGTTGCATTAATTCTGACAAAGGTAGGATCAGAGCCTGTTCAGCCATTAGGTGAATCTAGGCACTAGTGATGTATGGGCCGACCCGATACCCACTGGTCGGGCGGGTTCGGGCCGACCTCGCACTGCTTCTAGCAGGGGGCGGCGAGTGCGGGTTGAACTCTTCTTTTGCTCTCCCTGCCCGCCACCTTCAAATGCCGGCTTCCGACTTCCGAGTTCAGGTTTTATAGTCTCCTGTCTGCCCGCCCAGCACCTTCATCATTGTGACGTCATCGGCGGGGCAGGTCGGCGCGGGTTGGAGCGGGGCTGGTTAGGGTCGGGTGCAGGTCAGGAAAACCCTGACCCGCATATCACTACTAGGCACTCACCTAGGTCACACCTTATCTTATCTGATTTGCAGCTAATGGTATAAATTTCAAAAGAGAGTGTATGGCTGGTGCAATGGTGGTTCCGTGTGCTGCTGCTACAGGAAGGTATGCTGTAGCTGCAAATCCATTCAGGGGTCAATTCAATCAGCCACGGAAATGGAATGTAATTTTTGGGGCCTGGCTCCTGGCCTTTTGAAGTCCCAATTGCTTAGGGTCCCATTTAGCCTTAATGCAGCTCTGAGTAGGATTATGTCAATTGATTGATTGAATCCAGATGAACATATTGGACCAAGGCCAGTAACTTCGAGACAAGCAAACAGGAACCTCCAACCCACCCTGAAGAAGGCATTTTGCTGTGGAAACTAATAATATTGATTGTTTTTGTAAGTTTTATTGTAAGTGTCCCATCAGTCTATCAGTAGTGACCCTAGATTCCCTGTTTGGTATGAAGCCAGCTTGTTGGGATTTCCAGCTTGATTTTTGATGATTTGATCTCAGTATTCATAAGAGATATTGGATGGTGGTTACCTAATAGTGATGCATCTTTTCCTAATTCTTTGAGAATGATAAGTGTCCCCTAGCACTTGTGCTGCCCATACCATAGCAAGTATAATAACTCATAGCAACAGACAGCACAAATATTTGTTTTCAGGTGTCCATTAAATGCTACCTCCCAACTGGTTGCTATAGTCACTAGAACTATTTCTGTTTCATTACACAAAAATACATTATAGAGTAACAAGATTCAACTGGATTTTATAGGATTAGATAGAGAAGCAATTTGGGCAAGAGGTTTTCTTATTAGGGGAATGTTGGTGGTACAACTTGTGTCTTTCTGTACTTTTCATGTCATGTTTATTTTTCATTAGGGTGCCTATAGTGTCCCCCCAGATAGTCTTGGGTCATTTGAGAAGTCATAACTTGTTCTCCATTTCTTTAGATCAAAAAATCCCAAACTGCAGGATTGGCCCCATTGCTTGGAGAAGGACCCAGCCTGAAGGCCAATTGTTGTGAAATTAGGGGAGAATGCTGATTTGCTCTCCTAGATAAACCTGAAAACTCATCTTGAAGGCCAGTTGGGGTGAGCTTTGGGGTAAATATAAATTGTCAGTGCTAGTTATTATGAAACTACGACTGACTGAACATAATTCTGTCGTTTTTTTATGGCTGTATTAATTTCATGAGCTAAGTGAGGCCCTTGCCGAATGTTGGAACTTCAACGGATGCTCTAGTCAAAGTTTGGACCTTCAAATGGCCTTAAACTGAAAAACATTGACAACCACAGTTTTGGATTATAGTTCTTGTTAACCGGAACCTCTATACATACTGTTTTATTCTACAATCCTTGTTTGTTAATTTATTGTAAGAACCTTGTAAAGAGTAACTTGATGCTACTAACAATGATCATGATGATGATCTAAGAAGCATAAGAAAAAGCATAAGGAAGCCCCAGTTCAAGTTCACCAGCAACCTAATAATAGAAATAAATTAACATTAGAACATCGAGCCATATACTTCCCTTTGTTTTTTTCTCCTTTGTTATCAAGCTCCGATTTAGTTGCTAAATAATTTAATTTAAATATTGTGAAAACAAAGCCATCCGATTTAAACAAAGGCTTTATTGTTGCCAAAAAATGAAAAGTTCTGTGTCCCCTGTAAAAAACTACCCATTCCCTTATATTTATGAACTCACATGCAGTCTTTGCCTTATCATTATCTATTGGCTTGAAAATGAATTTGCTTTTGTCCCACAGCAGATTGTACAGATTCCAGTAAATAGTCAAAGTCAGATAGAGGCCATGCTGGAACCAGCAAGCAATTCAGCGTGTGACCTTCTCATTTGCCGGTTCTTTAGCTTGGTTTCATTTTTCCATCTTGACTCATTCACTACTGTACTGAAGCTGAACTGTTGTAGAGTTCAATGAGTTACCAGCTAATGTCTTTACTCCAGCTGTTGTATTCTGTTTTGGTTCAAATTATTATCTTTTCTCCAAAATGCACTCCAAAAAAATAGTCTATTAGTCTTAAAGGAGAACTAAAGCCTAACTAAAGAAGTAGGCTAGAAATGTTGTACGTTATGTTTTGGGCTTCTGTGGGATGTAAAAATATCTAAGCCACTTATACCCTTAATGGGACTGCACTAGGCAAATCCATTATGGAAAAGGACCTTGGAGTCCTTGTAGATAATAAACTTGGCTGTAGCAAGCAATGCCAGTCAGCAGCATCAAGGGCAAATAAGGTCTTGAGTTGTATTAAAAGGGGCATAGAGTCAAGGGAGGAGGGGGTCATTCTTCCACTGTATAGAGCACTTGTAAGGCCCCATCTAGAATATGCCGTACAGTTTTGGTCTCCATCACTCAAACAGGACATTATTGTATTAGAGAGGGTACAGAGAAGGGCAACTAAGCTGGTAGAATGTATGGAAAATCTTAGCTAGCTTTAAGAAGGGGTTGGATGGTGTTTAGCAAGTGAGGGAATACAGGGTTATGGGAGATAGCTCATAGTACAAGTTGATCCAAGGACTGGTCCCATTGCCATTTTGGAGTCAGGAAGAAATATTTTCCCCCTCTGAGGCAAATTGGAGAGGCTTCAGATGGGGGTTTTTTTTGCCTTCCTCTGGATCAACTGGAAGTTAGGCAGGTTATATATAGACTTAAAGGAATTGTTCAGTGTAAAAATAAAAACTGGGTAAATAGAACTATGGAGGGGATGAACTCTAACCCTGTGATTAAGGGGTGGGATTTCAACAGGATATGTTTTAAAAGGTCACTTTGTTTCCATTTTTTGTTACACTTGATAAAGGGCGTTTGAGGCCCGAAACATGTTGTGTGTTTTGTAGCTGCTAATAAACTACATTGATGCAGATCTTCTGCCCTGGATTGCTCTCCTCACTTTTCTACTTTTAAATAGAACTATATTAGAAACATTTTTTATTTTGCACAGTCTATTTATTTACCCAGTTTTTATTTTCACACTGAACTATTCCTTTAAGGTTGAACTTAATCATATAATAGAACCATAGACTAGAAATGTCACAATATAAGGCTGATTAGTAATTAATACACATAATTACTACATGGCAGCACAGAAACCAGTGTAATTAGCATCAGAATTTAATAATCAGCAAACCTGTAGCATCAGCTTATATTACAGCCAGGGAAGCTCATTTTCTGCTGGATAATTAGTGACGAGCCCTAAGCTTAGCTTCTCAACAGCCAATCAGAGCCCACTGAGCATGTGAGTGTCACAGACACTTTCCAAGATGGTGACCCCCTGTGACAAGTTTGAAGTCCTGGATCATTGCTGCTATTGACAAACTCAAACTTTAGGCTGCTGCAATAAGTTCACTATATAAAATATGGCATTTTTAGCCACATTCATTTTTAGGGTTTAGTTTTTAGTTTTAGGAATAATTGGTTTTCCGAATTATCAGTTGCAAGACATTTTTTTCAAAATAAACATTATGATGGATTATATTGGAACAGGTAAATCTACTGAGAGGAGGTAATGTGCGGAAACAGTTACTAAGGAAAGAGGCAGTATGGATAAAAAGATTAGATTCTCTTATGCCTATGGGATTGAATGAGAGTTTTAGTTTACTATGCTTTTTGTAGATATCTAATGTATTTATTACAGAATAAATGGTTTTAATTGATATATTACTTATTGTTATATTTCAGGCAATTAATTTTATGCATCACAATGGACTGGGACATTTATGCTCATTAAATGATTGACATTTTTTGAGAACCTGTATAATTGGTGTAAAGCAGGGCCGGACTGGGGGTAAAAAGCAGCCCGGCAAAAAAATCAAAGCAGCCCACGTGAACACGCAATGTTCTTGTACTCATCCACTCATATATTGGGGTAAAACTGCAACCAATTATGTGCATAAAGAGCTGCCTTTCTCAAAGAGCAACAAATAAAAAAAAACAAATACAAAAAGTATTGTAGAAATTATACCTATATTGGCAAACAATAAAAATACATTGCAAGCTTTCGGAGCACCAAGGCCTTGTTTTTTTATATTGTTATTTTTGCTACTGCCTAGGCTAGAGAGCAGGGAGGGGGTCTATGTATGGTAGGGGATTTTAATAAAAACGGGGTTGGTTCTCCTTTAAAGAATAAGTAATAAAAAAATGAGTAACAAGTTTAAAGGACCAGTAACGCAAAAATAAAATTATGTAAAATTATGCTTCCTCCTACACATCATGACGTAGCTGTGTGAGGAGGCAACGCTGGGTTAAGGTGATTAAGCGTTTGCGGCCGTGCTCGTTCGTGTGTTTACAGGATCACTCACTGGCGAGTGCAGAGCAGTTTCTAATTTGAATTATTGATCAGGAGCGGCCCAATGGAATAAAATAAAGACGGCCCGTCAGGCAAATGCCCGCACAGACAGATTGCCAGTCCGGGCCTGGGGTAAAGGGTATTTAATGCAATGGGTTCACTAAGTGTTGTCCCTAAAAGCTTGTGCCACATTTCTGCTGCAATAAATGTTTTAAAAGGCAGGAGCCAAAGTATGGTGTGTGTCACGATCGGCTCCCTAGATCCAGAACAAGTGCTAAAGTAGTAATGGGCGAATTTATTTGCCAGGCGCGAATTTCCACGTTTCGCCGATGGCAAATAAATTCACAAAACTGCCACGACAATTTTGACGCCAGCAACAATTTCATGCACTCCCATTGACTTCAATGCAATTGGACTAAATAGGTGCGAGTCACATTGTTGCCTGAGTCAATGCAAATTCAGAAATTTTTCGGCATTTCACTGGAAATTTTTTGGATTAGATTTGCCCATCACTAGTGCTAAGCTCCCTGGTCAAGGCTCTGCTTCCACCTGTAGCAGCCATCTTTGGCCTCAGGAGGAGCCTTCAGCTACTCAGACGCCGCCATCTCTTAATAAAACAGGAGCCACGCAAGAGTTCTGGACAGGCAAAGGGGTACGGTCGTTACCAAGGTTTTGGATGGAAAGCAACAGTTCAGGGAATAGATGAAAAGCGTAGTCAGGAAGGCCGGGGTTGGTACAGGTGGAGTTCAAGCAAGGTCAATTAGGCCAGGGTCGGTACAGGCAGCATTCAAGGATAGTCAGGCAGGCAAGGGTCAATACCAGTAGAATTCGGAATAGTCAGGCAGGCAAGGGTCAGAATTGGCAGAGTTCAGAGTAGTCAGGCAGGCAAGGGTCAAAACAGGAATCAAACAAGACAGGAATCACACCCAGGATACTAACAAGTGAGACCTAACAACGGGCAATGAGTTTGAGCCCAGAGCCATTTTAAATATTCTAATTTTGCCACTCTGCGTGATGACATCATACGCATGGCGCGTAAAACCCGGAAGTACACGCCATACGCACCCTTGTGATTACCGGCAATTGGAAGAAGGAGAAACACACGGCGGGTGTCCCCTCCGGCTCACTAGACCACCAGGGTAAGTGTTCATTACAGTGTGTTTAATTTCCCTTTATAAAGGAACTGCTCTAAATGTAGACACATCAATGTGAGGGCTACTGCTAAACACAATTCAAAAAGCAGTGGCAGCATTCCTAGTAACGGGGTATAGTTTGTAGTTGTCTAATATTCAGTACAGTAGCATACCTCCAAACTGTCCCTTTTTCGGAGGGACAGTCCCTCTTTTGACAGCTCAACCCGCAGTCCCTCATTTGTACTGGAAAGTCCCTCTTTTCTCTGCACTGAAAAGCCAGAAAAAAAACCCCAAAGTTTCTCACTTAATTGGCTTTTAGTAGAGAGCCCAGAACAGCTAACAGGTGCAAATAAGATACTTTGTAACAATTTTGAGACACAAAAACACAGTTTAGATAAGGAGAAATATTTTCAAACTTTCATAACCTGCCAAAATTTAGTAAAACGAACATGGGTGTGGCCACAGAAAGGGGTGTGGTCAAAAAATTGCTGCGCTATATGCGGGAAAAAATTTTTTGTCCCTCTTTTTACTTTCAAAATGTTGGGAGATATGCAGTAGACCCACATCTGAACAAAAAAAATCCTGAAAGTTCTCAATCAATGCTCAGCAACTCCAGCAAAAACTGATTCCTGACAAACGGGGCAACAAATTTCTTTTAAATCTAATTACTAATGAGTTACACTCTATGCAGAGTATAAGGGCTGGACTCCCTGATCGTTTTACGCTGGATCGACGCCCAGCGACAAAACGCAGGCGACAAGTCAGACGGAGTTGCAGACGTCAAGATATAATTGGACTGAACGAAAAGTCGCGGGTATAAAATACATGTTGGATGTGAACGCAGAAAGCAGCTTCTTCATCCAACAGTATGACCGTGTCGTTTTTATCCGTGACTTTTCGTTCAGTCTGATTATAACTTGACGCCTGTGACTCCGTCCGACTTGTCGCCTGCACTTTGTAACCAGGCGCCGATCCGACGAAAAACGTTTGTGGAGTCCAGCCCTTACATGAGGCCATACCTGGATCCTGCTAGACAGCTGGTTATGGGGCTTCACACATCATGGAAGGACACTCGGAAAGAGCCAAGATTACAATTGCCGAAATGGAATTAACCTTGACGTTTTACCTGTGTAAATATTTTCTTGCCCCTAGAAGAATCCAGCACAATCATTTTACTCATTAACGATGACTGTTCCTGACTTGAAGCCAAGCTGGAACCTCTCCAAAGAAACAGAGGGCACCTCTAGCAGAATAGGAAACGCTTCCTATGCAAATTAATGAAACGCTGCCAAACATTTACTGGATGGAATTTTATTTGTAACTGTAAAGTAACATTTGGGTTTTAATAATGCATGAACTTCTCTGAGCAGATGCAGGACTCCCTAATAAATAAATAGAGATCAGAAACCATGAAAAAAAAGTCGTTTATTGGTTGATAATGAGGAAGCGTCTCCTAACAGATGAGCCTCAGGCCATGGTGTTTGATAAACCAGATGCATTCTGGATGTCCTTTCAGTGGGGGCTTTGGGATAAGGCACCCTGCTCCCAGGAAGGAAAGGTCATGCCTCAGATATTGAGAGGAATTCCATGTTCTTGATTTATCCCAGCAAGAGCATTGTGGCTGTGTGAAATCTCACTCCTGATAATTTATGCTGTATACACAAGTTCACCAGATGCCCAGATGGAAAACAGAAGCCACATTAGGGATACTTCTTTGATGGAAAAAAAAATGGAATATTGTCACTGGACATCTTATTCCCAATGTGTAAATCAAGGCACCGGACAAAATCAGCATCTGATAAGCACTGTCTGTAGAATTTTTGTACTGAAAGTACTTTTTGGAACATATAACTGTTTACAGTACAGTTACACGTTTAGGGCAGAGACAGACGAGAACAATCGGAAGATTCGGACGACTTCGGACAACTTAAGAAAACAAAGAGCTCCGGGTGCCATCCCGCCGGAGATTTAGATTCTAGCCGTCGGGGAGGCAGTTCGGGGAGATTAGTCGCCCGAAGAAGAGGCGTTTTGTCACCAGGCGACTAATCTCCCCAAATCTCCATGTGTGTCTCTGCCCTTACTGTTTTCTGTCTATAAATGTGTTTAAGTGGTTTTAAGTTACTCAGAGACTCTTTTGTTCCTTCAGTCACATTTCACTAGATTTCTTGCATCAATGCAAAGATATGTCAAGACAAGTAGGTTTAGGTGTAACAGTATGGAGGCCATGCGTTGGGTAACACCATGACTGGCAAACCTATCTACTCTTCCATGGTTTGAGGGAGACCTCGAAAGTGATACCCCATTGGGATAGGGGATAGGCAATGACTGGGTAACACTATGATTTGCAAAGCTATCTACCCTTCCATGGTTTAAGAGAGACCTCAAAAGTGATACCCCTTTGGGATAGAGGATAGGCAATTATTGGCTATCACCATGATTTGCAAAGCTATCTACCCTTCCAGGGTTTGAGGAAGACCTCAAAAGTGATACCCCATTGGGATAGAGGATAGGCAATGGCTGGGTAACACCATGATTTGCAAATCTATCTACCCTTCTATGGTTTAACGGAGACCTCTCAAGTTATACCCTCCCCCCCTATGGTGGAGGATAGGCAGTGGCTTTGTAACACCATGACTAGCAAACCTATCTTCAGTACCCTTCAAGGGTTTTAGAGATACCTCTAAAATTATACACCACTGGTATGGAGGACAGGCAGTGGCTGGGATCTAAAGTTGAGGCACAAGGGGAGTGTAGTTATCTTGTATCACAGTATTGTCAAAGTCTCCTATATTCAGTTTCAGAGAAGTCGGAGTGGGTGTTACATGACTTCTTGAAGGGGTTGTTCACCTTTGAGTTAACTTTTAGTATGAAATAGAGAGTGATATTCTGGGACAATTTGGTTTTTGGTTTTTATTATTTGTGGTTTTTGAGTTATTTAGCTTTTTATTCAGCAGCTCTCCAGTTTGCAATTTCAGCCATCTGGTTGCCAGGGTCCACATTACCCTAGCAACCATGCATTGATTTGAATAAGAGACTGGAATATGAATAGGAGAGGCCTGAATAGAAAGATGAATAATAAAAAGTAGCAATAATAACAAATATGAAGTCTTACTAAGCATGTGACCCCTATTTGAAAGTTAGAAAGAATAAAAAAAAAAAGGCAAATAATTCCAAAACTATATAAAAAAAAATGAAGGCCAAATGAAAAGTTGCTTAGAATTAGCCATTCTATAACATACTAAAAGTTAAATTAAAGGTGAAGCACCCCTTTAAGACAAGAAGCCACAAAGTGGAATAGGTTTTATAATATTGTGTGACTATGTTACTATGTTATCTACAATATAGGTTTGGGACTGGCAGCTACCAAATAGTAACCAAAAATACCAGACACAGACTAATGATCAGTGAGGAAGAAAAGGCCAAGAAAAAGACTAGCTAAAGGGCAATTCCTCATTTCGGTCCAGAGGTCAAGGCAAACATGACGTATTAGAACCACTGAGTCCACAAGAACTGAGCATATGACTCACATAAACCCAACTCCTGAGCCCCTTGATTAGGGAACTGCTTTCCTAAGGGCAGGACTACATGGCCGATTCAGCCGTGATCCGACGCGATGCGCAAAATCACAGGTGTCACGTCGGATGTGATGGAAACAAGGTAAGTAATGGCAGTGTCGGATCGTGTCGCATTGTTGATGCGACGCGACTGTCGGATGCAGACGCAGCGTGCAGCGTCTGCATCCGACAGTCATGTTGCGTCGCATCAATGCTGCGACACGATGCGACAATTGAATTACTTAACCTATTTCCATCACATCCGACGTGACACCTGAGATTTTGCGCAGCGCATCGGATTGCGGCTGAATCAGCCATGTAGTCCTGCCCTTAATGACCTAAAGGTGGAAACAAAGGAGATAGAGGTGGAGAAGGAAAGGTCTATCATAATTACTTAGCAGGTTGGGCGTTCACAGCTTTCTGTAGCTTGATTGGTAGAGCACTGACCAAGCACCTCAAGGTTCTTGGCACGGCAGGTTCTGAAAAAGTTCTTAAAGTGGACCTGTCACCCAGACACAAAAATCTGTATAATAAAAGTCCTTTTCAAATGAAACATGAAATCCAGTTTCTATTTTTTATTAAAGTATTCATAGCTGTTGTAAGCTCATTTAAACATTTCAGCTGTCAATCAAATATTGTCTGCCCCCCTCTATGCCCTAGGCATAGAGGCAGGGCAGACAATTACTTTCACTTTCCATTCAGCACTTCCTAGATGTCACTGCTCTCCCCACATTCCCCCGTTCTCTTCACAGTTTAATTGTGTAGCCAGGACATGGGGATGGACATCAGGTCCCCCATTCTGGTGCACAAACAAGATTCTGAGATGATGCAAGACTTGCCCTAATAACAGTGTCCACAAAATGGCTCCTGCCGGCTTGTTATAATTATGAATTCCCAGACTGAAGGAAACAAGATTCAAATAATTTATACAGTGTAATTAAGGTTCATTTTGCTTGACTGATGTGATAAAATAGGATTATGAATATTTTTTTGGGTGACGGGTCCCCTTTAATATAATTTGATAGATAACAACAAGTAAATAAGAAGGTGAACAATCAACTGGGTTCAACCATTTCCAGTCTCCATGTAGCAGAAAACACTAAATAAAGAAATGGACATGATCAATTATCAATACTTCATACTGTCTTCAAAATACATTTTATTCTATCATGCAATGAAAACATTAGGGATGCACCGAATCCAGGATTCGGTTCGGAATTCGGCCAGGATTCGGCCTTTTTCAGCAGGATTCCGATTCGGACGAATACTTCTGCCCGGCAATACCGAATCTGAATACTAATTTGCATATGGGGAAATTGCGTGACTTTTTGTCACAAAACAAGGAAGTAAAAAATGTTTTCTCCTTCCCACCCCTAATTTGCATATGCAAATTAGGATTAAGACTCGGGTTCGGCCGAATCTTTCGCAAATGATTCGGGGGTTCGGCCGAATCCAAAATAGTGGATTCAGTGCATCCCTAGAAAACATGTGATCAAATCACAACAATGGCGAGACAAACAAGACACTTTTGATATATATATATATATATATATACAGTATACATGGCAACAGCCCAACCATGCTGGAATAAGCCCTGGTTTGAGAAACTCTCTAATGCTTGTGATATAACAAACCAGCATAAATACTGCCACGTTGCACCGAATACAGTTATGGGGGTCGGTCACCCTGAAATCCGTTATCCTGAAAGCTCGAATTACAGGATGGACATTTTCAATAGACTCTATTTTAATGAAATAATTCAAATATTGTTTTAAATTATTCCCTTTTTCTCTGTAATTATAATAAAACAGTAGCTTGTAATTGATCCCAACTAAGATAATTAATCCTTATTGGAGGCAGAAGAATCTTATTGGGTTTAATTAATGTTTAAATTCATTTTTTTTTTGTAGACTTAGGGGCAGATGTATCAAGGGTCGAAGTGATTTCGAGGGAATTTTTGAAGTAAAAAAATTTCGAAATTCAAAGTAAATTTTTTGGATACTTTGACCATTGAATAGGATACTACGACTTCGAATTTACTTCGACTTCGATTCGAAGTAAAAATCTTTCGAATAATCGACCATTCGATAATCGGAAAAAAAAAAAAGTCGACTTCAATACTTCGCCAGATTAAACCTGCCGAAGTGCTATGTTAGCCTATGGGAACCTTCTACAACCATTTTCTAAGTCTTCACACATCGAAGTCAAATCGTTTGATCGTGCGCTAAAATCGTTCGAATCATTTGATTCAAATGATTTTACTTCCATCATTCGAAGGCCAAATTCGGTGAAAAATACTTCGAATTCAATTTGATGGTCGAATTTCGAAGTATTTTTTACTTCGAAATTCGACCCTTGTTAAATCTGCCCCTTAAAGTATGGAGATTCAGATTACAGAAAGACCCATTATCTGGAAAACTGAGTATTCTGGATAACAGGTCCCATACCTGTACTAAATCTAACAACTGAAAAAAATCCTTTCAAATAATGTCGAGCACTAATGGCACTAATTTCGTTATTAAAGGAACAGGCTGCATCTTTATTTTTACATTTTCTGTAAGGAAAAGCAATTGAGCATCAAAGTGAAATTCTGTTTGTATGTTTTTCATGTTATTTCAATGAGCTGGAGACGTCCAGTGTAAACTTGTAAAAATTGACCTTTCATCCCCAGCTTTGTACAGACTGTCCACACCAATGAAAATAAAGGAGGGTTTATTTAAACATTGGCGAGAGTTTTGCTAAAATGTGGAAATGCTTGTAGTCATTCATGCACGGCTATTATTTGTGTTTCAGACAAGCTCGTATGGTTATGTTAGGACAGTGATCCCCAACCAGTAGCTCAGGCTTGGAGGCAAGTTTTAGTTGTATAAAAACCAGATGTACTGCCAAACAGAGTCTCCTGTAGTCGTAGTCTGTCAGTCCACATAGTGGCTACCAATAGCCAATCACAGCACTTACCTCCCAACTGTCCCATTTTTAGAGGGACGGTCCCTCTTTTGACAGCTCAACCCGCAGTCCCTTGTTTGTACTGGAAAGTCCCGTTTTTCTCTGCACTGAACAGCCAGAAAAAGAAACAAAGTTTCTAACTTAATTGGCTTTTGGCAGAGAGCCCAGAACAGCCACAACAGAAGACAAGATTCATTTGTAACAATTCAAATGTATCTAGATCAATCTAGATAAGCAAATAAGTAATTATAACAATATAATATAACAGGTCCCTTGGGAGAAGTTAAGGTGGCCATACACGGGCCAATAAAAGCTGCCGACAGACCGAGTCGGCAGCTTATTGGCCCGTGTATGGGGCCCCCCGAGGGGCTTCCCCGATCAAGATCTGGCAGAAAGTTGGCCAGATCTCGATCGGATGGGACTAAAAATCCCGTTGCTTCACGGCCGTATCTATTCGTTGATGCGGTCCCGCGATCCCACTGCCCATTCCCATTCGTTAGGATCCGATCTTTGGGCCCTAGGGCCCACGATCTGATTAGCCCAATATTGCCCACCTCAAGGTGGGCATATCGGGGAGAGATCAGCTCGTTTGGCGACATCGTCAAACGAGTGGATCTATCCGTGTATGGCCAGCTTTAGACTCACAACTTAAAGGGCAATTCACCTTCATTAGCAAAACTGTAATAACTGAAAAAAAAAACAGAAATATGTTCAAACTTTCATAACCTGCCAAAATTTGTAAAATGAACATGGTAATTAGTGGGTGTGGTCACAAAAATGGGCGTGGCCACAAATTTTCGCCACGCTACAAACGACAACTTTTTTGTCCCTCTTTTTATTTCCAAAATGTTGGGAGGTATGATTCTTATATGGCACCCCCGGGAACGTTTTGCATGCCTGTGTTGCTCCCCAACTTTTTGAACGTAGCTCACGGGTAAAAAAAAGGTTGGGGACCCCTGGGTTAGGAGTAACAATGACATTGTATTTTTACTGATGAGATATACAGAAACTCTAAATACAGGTAGGCTCTCATTTCTTGCTAGATATATATATATATATATATATATATATATATATATATATATAATCAAACAGAATGGAATGCACAACCATTAGTATGCAGAAACCTGGGTGCTAGTCTGAGAAGTATGTAGACAAAATGCAGGGATTGACAGCACTCCAAGGAAATACATCAAGTCAATAATTCAAATGAAAGTGGAGATTTATTGGTGATCCAACGTTTCGGCTCCGCACAGAAGCCTTCGTCAGGGAAAGAAAAGCAGTGCACAAGTGTTTGGGGGTTTAAATAGGGTAAAAAATGGCTCCAAGACACCTGTATACGATGCCTGTCACTCATTGTTTGTTATGCAAAGCAGTATATACATGTGGATACAAAGGCAAATGTTGTTATCCATGTTAGGTATGCCCCTTTGTATGGGAGAGTTCTGCTTATACACAGGGTGCGTCCTACTGTTACCCCACTCTGTCACATTATTCTGATATGTAGCGAGCTACCCGTCCTATGCCCTGTATAGATGGGCTGGAAATGCACCACAAACCCACAGTGAGCGGCGTTGTACCGTTGCTAGGCAACCCATGTCCGTCGCCGAGCACTCAACTACTAGCAACTGCAAAGGGGAGCCAGCAGAGACAGCGCTTGTGGGCGAATGTCAGCGGAGGGTTTTGCGGAGTGTGCAGTCACTGAAACCAACGTCTGCCTACTGCCAGCGGTTCTACCCAGCCACATCATTAGGGTTACATGGGTGCCACCGGCCTTCGTACTGCTTGTGCTCAGCTCACCTTGGTATAGGGACCCACATGCAGGGCAGGGTAGTACAAACACGTTAGGGCCATGCAGAGTTATGTTAGGGGAACTGACTAAAGCAGCACCGCGTCCTTAAGCCAATTAACCTCCCAGTGGTCATCAGTGGGACAGACAGACAGGGCAAATATGGATACATAACAGATGCATATAGTCAGAGTGAACTGCGCTGTGTTTACATAAGAAGGGGAGGACAAATGGGTAAACCAAAATGACAATAAACATAATTGGACAAAAAAGCAACATTTGTAGCAAGCTATATGGCAACAAAACAGGATACGAGGTAGTAAAAGTCAATATTGTTTCACAAAAAGCAACCCAAAGGCAGGGTCTCATTGAGACCTCGGGGAGCAACTGTGTCCAGTTTCAAAATCCAGCGGGACTCCATTCTCAGTAGGGCCTGGTCCCTATCACCCCCTCTTACCAAGGGGGGTTGATGGTCAATTGCAGTGCACCTGAAAGGTCAACGAGGGCATCAAAATCATCGTTTCGCAAATTTTCATTCATGGCGAAGCTAAATGGGACAAATTCGCCCATCACTACTACTTCTGCTCTATAACTTAAAGGAGCTGTTCACCCTTGAGATAACTTTTAGTTTTAGGTGGTGATTTATCAAAGTCCGAATTTATCTCAATATTTTCTGCTATAAAATCCGCTCGGGTTTTTCACGCTTATTTATTATTACATTTTCCCGAAAATTTGCTTTGCGGGAAAAAAAATCTGATTTTCACACATTTTTCTGACTTTTTCATGATTTTTTGTAACTTTCACCTAAAGACTCTGAAAACTTTGGGGTATACGGCACACATAACAAAATCATTGGAAGTTCTCCCATTGACTTATATGCAATCTCGACAGGTCTTAGATGCCGGATTTTCAGATTCAGACTTTTCCATCCTCGGGGTTTAATAAATTCTGAAAAATTCGTGATTTTTGCATTCAGAGTTTAGTAAATAACCCCCTTAGTATGATATAGAGAGTGATATTCTGAGATAATTTGCATTGGTTTTCATTGTTTTTTTATTTAAGTTTTTTATTCATAAACTTTCAAGTTTGCAATTTCAGCCATCTGGTTTCTAGCAAATTCCCCTAGCAACCATACACTGATTTGAATAAGAGACAGGAATATGAATAGGAGAGGCCTGAATAGAAAGATGAGTAATAAAAAGTAGCAATAATAACAAATATGAAGTCTTACTAAGCATGTGACCCCTATTTGAAAGTTAGAAAGAGTCAAAAGAAAAAGGCAAATAATTCCAAAACTATAAAAAAAAAAAATGAAGGCCAAATGAAAAGTTGCTTAGAATTAGCTATTCTATAACATACTAAAAGTTAACTTAAAGGTGAAGCACTAGTGATGGGCGAATTTATTCGCCAGGAGCGAATTCGCGGCGAATTTGCGCGATTCGCCGCCAGCGAATAAATTCGCGAAACTCCCGCGAAAATTTGCGTCAAAAATTCGCTGGCGTCAAAAAATTTTTTTTGAAAAAATGGACGCCGGCGTCGAAAAAATGGGCGCCGGCGTCAAAAACGAGACGCCGGCGCCGTTTCGCAAATTTTTCGCCGTTTCGCGAAATTCGCAAATTTTTCGGCGAAGCGAAAAGGCGCAAATTCGCCCATCACTATGAAGCACCCCTTTAAGACAAGAAGCCACAAAGTGGAATAGGTTTTATAATATTGTGTGACTATGTTACTGTAACAATATAGGTTTGGGACTGGCAGCTACCAAATAGTAACCAAAAATACCAGACACAGACTAATGATCAGTGAGGAAGAAAAGGCCAAGAAAAAGAGCCTTACAAAGCATTTGTTTTTTTTAGGTGGGTTTAGAAGAAAAAGGCAAATAATTAAAAACTATAAAAAATAAATAATGAAGACCAATTAAAAAGTTGCTTAGAATTAGCCATTCTATAACATACTCAAAGTTAACGTAAGGGTCAGGCCACACGAGCAGATTCTGGGAGATTAGTCACCCTAGCGACAAATCTCCTCTTCCTCCGGGCGACAATCTCTCCAAATTGCCTTGCCCCGGCTAAAATGAAAATCGCCTGGGGAGAAGGCACACGCGGCACTTCAGTTTTCTGAAGTCGCCCGAAGTTTCCTCGTCAGGCAACTTGAGAAAATGCCATCCCGCCAGCGATTTACATTCTAGCCGGCAGGAAAGCAGGGGAAGCATCTCTGGAAGAAGAGTAGATTTGTCTCTGGGCGACTAATCTCCCCGAATCTGACTCTGCCCTAAAGTTGCACCACCACTTTAAGAACACGACATTCCCTTATGTCTGTGGTCCAGTGACCCATAGCAAGCAGCAAATCAGATCATCTCTTTTATTATTCCACCTGGGCTTTTACGGGTCACACGTTGCCCACGTTAGTACATTACCACCTTCGTGTTTATCTAGTACATGGGTTATATCCAACGAGACAATACTGCATCTTGTATAAATCAGCACAATGGGGAAAAATATCCTTTCTACTGGCGGAAACACGGAAGCCCTAAAGGGCATCTGAACTAGATACGCCAGAAATAGACTCTATACGTTTTGGCATCAGCATTTTCTGATGGAAGAAGCGATTGTTCAGCAATAGGAACTGACAAAGAAATAAAACAGAGCAGAGAAAGATGAGGAAATAACAACAAAAAAAAAAAAGCCCATGAAAGCCCAAGAACAAAGGGGACATTGAGATGAGATGAATTCACAGGCTTCTGCTTTCAGTCCCTATAACATTTATAAAGGATCTGTACAAACACACTGTACATAGCACAATAGGCTTGTGTCTCGCCCTCTTTCAATGCCGGCGAGTAGGGATCTCACACACACCGATATTTATATATTTCTGCATCCAAAGAGGAACTCAGTCATCTCATTTAAAGGGGATCTGTCACCCACACATGAAAAGCTGTATAATAAAAGTCATTAATTAAAGGAGAACTAAACCCTAAAAATAAATATGGCTAAAAATGCTGTATTTTATATAGTGAACTTATTGCCCGAGGCTAAAGTTTCAGCTTGTCAATAGCAGCAATGATCCAGGACTTCAAACTTGTCACAGGGGGTCACCATCTTGGAAAGTGTCTGTGACACTCACATGCTCAGTGGGCTCTGATTGGCTGTTGAGAAGCTAAGCTTAGGGCTCGTCACTAATTATCCAGCAGAAAATGAGCTTCCCCTGTAATATAAGCTGATGCTACAGGTTTGCTGATTATTAAAATCTGATGCTAATTGCACTGGTTTCTGTGCTGCCATGTAGTAATTATGTGTATTAATTACTAATCAGCCTTATATTGTGACATTTCTATTCTATGTGTACTGTATATTGTGAGTGGGTCCCTAAGCTCAGTAAGTGACAGCAGCACAGAGCATGTGCAGTGAATCAGCAGAAAAGAAGATGGGGAGCTACTGGGGCATCTTTGGAGACACAGATCTTTACTGCTAAAGGGCTGTGGTTGCTTTGGGCTGGTACAGAAGCACAAAACATCATGTACAACATTTCTAGCTACTATTTTTGGTTACGCTTTAGTTGTCCTTTAAAATGAATCATGAAACTCAAGTTTTTTTTATTTTTATTTAAACACTCATACTGGTTATAAACTTATTTAAAACTCTCAGCTATTAATCATATATAGCCTGAGGCATAGGGGTGGTGCAGGCAATTAATTTCACTTTCCATTCTGCACTTCCTAGTCACTACACTCCTTACATTCCCCCTCCAGCGGGTTATTTATCTAAATATGAGTTTTTCTGATTATTTAATTAAAAAAAATCAGACCAAACTAGAATCCATGATTTGACCTTATTTATTATTAAGAAAGCACGATTTAATTGGATCAGGTAAAAACTCAATAAAATCGAGCGAAACCCCAAATAGATTTTCAGATTTCTTCCCAAATCGCTCAATTTTTTCAGGCTTTTTCCAGAGAATCCTGAATTTTTTGCATTTTTGCCCGAAATAGTCAGATTTTTGGGCACAGAAACTTCCAAATAGGATAGGAACCTCTCCCATTGACTTATACACAACCTCGGCAGGTCTGAGATGGCGGATTTTCAGATTCAGACTTTTTGCAGCCTCTGGGTTTGATAAATCTTTAAAAAATCAAGATTCTTTTTTTCACTACAAATTCTGATTTTATGGTAAAAAAAAGAAATGTTTTCGGGTTTTTAGCATTCGGACACAGGCATGGGCAAATTAGGGATGGGCGAATTTTTTCGCCTCGTTTCCCCAAAAAAATAATGCTCATAGACTTGTATGGCGGCGTGCGTCAAAAAAAAAAGACGCGCAACAATTTTTTTTTTGACGCCCATAGACTTTAATGGGTGTCTGCGACAATGCGCCGGCGGGGAATTTTTGCCGAAACGAAAGGGTTAAATCCGCCCATCCCTTGGGCATCAGGTGCCCTTTTTTGGTGCATAAACAAGATTTTGGCATAATCTAAAGCTTGCCTTAATAACAGTGTCCACAAAATGGCTGCTGTCTGCTTGATGTGATTGTGATTTACAAGACTAAAAGAAAGAATTTTGAAATCATGAATATAGTGTAAGTGAAGTTTATTTCACTTGACACACTTCATAAAACAGGATTTGGAATTCATTTTTATGGTGACAGCTCCCCTATAACACATGATTTTTTTTATTCCTATATCTGTTACTAATAGTCTCTGCACCTCATATGAGAAAGTGCCCGTTTGGCACAAAACGCGTCAGGCTATTATGTCCTAATGAATCATTTTTACTTCATATTTATTTTTGTTACTGCATTTATTACCACCAGGTCTCTTGCACACGTTGAGATTGTAGCAACCCTTGGACTAGAGTTTTAATGTGTTGAGACCACAGGGTAATTGTTTTGAAACCTTTTTCGTGACTAAATACATTAATTTTTTTTTTATCGGGAGCAGACACACATCCCTCAACTAATGTAAAAGCTCTTATATTATCATGCAAGTTTTACCAAAGGGTTTTGGGTTTTTGGGTGACATGATAACGGGTCTGCTTTAATCCATAGCCTTCAGTTTTTGGGATGTGCAGGCCCGGGGTAATACCCGCAGGACCCAAGGGATGGGCATATTCATCCGACTTACACACACAGTTTTTGGGTCTCAGATTGGTTTGGATTATGTTCCTCCTTCCGTTCACCCTGCCCATGACCTTCCTGTGCCGGCTTCTTCTCCCAGCAGCTTCTATTTATAGGGGCAGGCCTGTCCCGACCCCTTTCGTGACAACAATGATGCCCGGGTCAGGGCCGGGTCTGTAATTAGAAATACCAGGTGGATTCGGATCAGGTGCGGATTGGGAGTGTGTGGGATTGGGAGTGAGTGAGATTGGGAGTGTGTGGGATTGGGAGTGTGAGGGATTGGGAGTGTGTGGGATTGGGAGTGTGTGGGATTGGGAGTGAGTGAGATTGGGAGTGTGTGGGATTGGGAGTGTGAGGGATTGGGAGTGTGTGGGATTGGGAGTGTGTGGGATTGGGAGTGAGTGAGATTGGGAGTGTGTGGGATTGGGAGTGTGTGGGATTGGGAGTGTGAGGGATTGGGAGTGTGTGAGATTGGGAGTGTGTGGGATTGGGAGTGTGTGAGATTGGGAGTGTGTGGGATTGGGAGTGTGTGAGATTGGGAGTGTGAGGGATTGGGAGTGTGAGGGATTGGGAGTGTGTGAGATTGGGAGTGTGTGGGATTGGGAGTGTGTGAGATTGGGAGTGTGTGGGATTGGGAGTGTGTGAGATTGGGAGTGTGTGAGATTGGGAGTGTGAGGGATTGGGAGTGTGTGGGATTGGGAGTGAGTGAGATTGGGAGTGTGTGGGATTGGGAGTGTGAGGGATTGGGAGTGTGTGGGATTGGGAGTGTGAGGGATTGGGAGTGTGTGAGATTGGGAGTGTGTGGGATTGGGAGCGTGTGAGATTGGGAGTGTGTGAGATTGGGAGTGTGAGGGATTGGGAGTGTGTGGGATTGGGAGTGAGTGAGATTGGGAGTGTGTGGGATTGGGAGTGTGAGGGATTGGGAGTGTGTGGGATTGGGAGTGTGAGGGATTGGGAGTGTGTGGGATTGGGAGTGTGAGGGATTGGGAGTGTGTGGGATTGGGAGTGTGAGGGATTGGGAGTGTGAGGGATTGGGAGTGTGTGAGATTGGGAGTGTGTGGGATTGGGAGTGTGTGAGATTGGGAGTGTGTGGGATTGGGAGTGTGAGGGATTGGGAGTGTGAGGGATTGGGAGTGTGAGGATTGGGAGTGTGTGAGATTGGGAGTGTGTGGGATTGGGAGTGTGTGAGATGGGAGTGTGTGAGGGATTGGGAGTGTGTGGGATTGGGAGTGTGTGAGATTGGGAGTGTGTGGGATTGGGAGTGTGTGGGATTGGGAGTGTGTGAGATTGGGAGTGTGTGAGATTGGGAGTGTGTGGGATCACTAATATGCTGGGTTCACTGGAATATATGCAGCCTATTTAAAAGGTATTGACATCATCTAAACTGGATGCCAGATAAAGGGTTTTTTCACTTTTAGTAAGATGTAGAGAGTGAAAATTCTGAAATTCTGAGACAATTTGCAGTCAGTTTTAATGTTTTATTATTTGTAGTTTTTCAGTTATTTTGTTTTTTATTCAGCAGCTCGCCAGTTGGCAGTTTAAGACACCAGGTTGCTAGGGTCTAAGTTACCCTAGCAACCATGCATTGATTTGAATAAGAGACTGGAATATGAATAGGAGAGGCCTGAATAGAAAGATGAGTAATAAAAAGTAGCAATAACAATACATTTGTAGCCTTACAGAGCATTTGCTTTTTAAATGGGGTCGGCGACCCCCATTTAAAAGCTGGAAAGAATCAGAAGTAGAAGGCTTAGAATTAGCCATCCCGAACATACTGAAAGTTAATGAAAGGGTGAATCACCCCTTTAAGTATTTTCAGGTTTATTGCAATTAACAGGCACTTGCATGGTTGGACAATGGAGTATATATATCACAGGTAAAGAAAATCTATAATCAGTATTTTAGGTTGACTACAATGTAGATTCAGGCTCTATTACTGAATGTGTTTTGTAGGGTACAGTGATATCTATTAGTGTTCCAAGACGTTGGAGAAAAGTGCAAGACTGACAAATTTGGATGCACCAAAATCCAGGATTCGGTTCGGGATTTGGCCAAGATTCTGCCTTTTTTAGCAGGACTCCAAGGGGCATATTTATTTAGGGTCGAATTTTGAATTGAAAAAACTTGCAATTCGAGTTCAAAAAGACCAACCAAAATGAAGTCGAAGTTTTTTGATTAAATAGGTCCATATTCGGCTGAATTCAAATCGAATTAATATCGCATTCGATCGAATTTGATTCTAAGTTTTCCCCCCAAAAAATTTGATTTTTCAAAGTCCACCAATTGACTCCAAATAATTTCTAGGAGGTCCCCCATAGGCTAAAACAGCAATTCGGCAGGTTTTAGATGGCGTATGGTCAAATTCGAATTTTTAAAGAGACAGTACATGATACATTTCGAAACTCAAATCGAATTTAGACTATTCCCTAATCGAGGTACACAAAAATAAAAAATGAAAAAAAATGTAATTTTAATTTTTTTCGTTCGAAAATTCACCTCGACCTTTGATTAATCTGCCCCCAAGTGTCAGGCTGAACTGAATCCAAATTTAAAAAATTACATGACTTTTTGTCACACAAATAATGATGTCAGAAATGTTTTTACTCACACGCTGCACAGGCGGTTCTCTATCCATAGGGACATGCTAATCCCATGTTGGATATTTTTGCACCCAGCTAATTGTTCCAAACCCAATTGATCCCATTGAGCACAATGTCCCCGGATATAAAAACGATTTGTTTTATTCTATAGCTGTACACTCTCTTTAAATGCACGCAACTCCCATTAAAGGGGAGGTTCAACTTTAAGTTAACTTTAAGTTAGATGTTATAGAATGGCTAATCCTAAGCAATTTATCATTTGGTCTATATTATGTATTTTTTTATAGTTCTTGAAATATGTGCCTTCTTCTTCTGATTCTTCCCAGCTTTCTAATGGGGGGGGTCACTGACCCCATCTAAAAACAAATATGGGAGGTCATTGACTCCATCTAAATTAAACGCTCTATAAGGCTACAAATGTATTTTTATTGCTACTTTTTATTACTCATCTTTCTATTCCATCCTCTCTTATTCATATTCCAGTCTCTTATTCAAATCAGTGCATGGTTGCTAGGGGAATTCAGACCATAGCAACCAGATGGCTGAAATGGCAAACTGGAGAGCCTCTGAATTAAAAGCTAAACAACTCAAAAAACGCAAATAAAAAATAAGTACCAATCGCAGAATATCATTCCCTACATCATACCAAAAGTTAATTTAAAAGTGAACAATATATGAACTTCAATGTCTGCCAAAAAGAGGGATATTAAAATTGTGACCCTCAATCTTTTATGGCTCGTGATGAGCAAATTTTTTTCAGCAATCATTGATTAGCGGCAAAATTCCACATTTCGCCACCTGCAAATTTTTTTTTAACAAAATCTGCCCCTTGAAAAAAGTCGCAGAGACAAAAAAAGTCGCCAAAGGAATAAACACCCATTGACAAAAGACAATTGACACACATCAAAAGATAATTTGTCACCTATTGACTTAAGTTCAAATGTTTCGCATTTCGTGCATTTTTCACGGAACAGATTCATTCATTACAATTCATGGCCTCCCACTGCAAACTGGAGGTTAAAAGTACAAGCCCTGCCGGTGCTTAGAGTTCGGTTTACTGTTAATCCGTTATAACATCAGAGGCAAATAAAGCTCGTGCTTAAATATACATTGATTTGCATTTAGAATTCAAATACCCATATTATCCCCAGATCCCATTAGCACAGCTAATAAGCGAGTGCCAGGCTCCCCTTTCACATTTCTCCTCTTTGTTTTAATAACCAGGTTGAACTGTAAACCGTAAAATGATATGCAGAGTTCAGCCACAAATAAATCTCTACATTATATTCTATAGCTGGTCCAACACATTATTATCCTCCAGGACATCAATCCAACGTTTCAACTTATTACCGCAATAAAAACAAGATTGTCTGTAGGAAAGATTCAGCACTTGGATAGACTTCTGCTCTTTTCAGAATGTAATTAGCCTCATTTCTAAGAGTTAAGTCTCCTGCTTAACTGCACTGGGAGACTTGCATTGGAAATGGCATATTTGCCGTATATTGAAGAATTCCCTACATACAGTATTCTTCATTTTCTGATCACTTGCTGAATACCCTGGCTTCTCTTCAATTGTCTGGGTTTCTATAAGCTATATTATATGTAGGGATGCACCGAATCCAGGATTTGGCTTTTTTTCAATCTGAATCATAATTTGCATATGCAAATTAGGGGCGGGGAGGGAAATTGTATGACCTTTTGTACGCTTTCCACCACAAATTTGCATATGCAAATTAAGATTCGGATTAAGTTCGGTATTCGGACTAATCTTTTGCCAAGGATTCGGGGGTTCGGACGAATCCAAAATAGTGGATTCTGTGCATCCCTAATTATATATTATTATTATTGCTAGGGATGCACCGAATCCACTATTTTGGATTCGGCCGAACCCCCGAATCCTTGGCGAAGGATTCGGCCAAATACCGAACCGAATCCGAACCCTAATTTGCATACGTAAATTAGGGTTGGGAAGGGGAAAACATTTTTAACTTCCTTGTTTTGTGACAAAAAGTCACTCAATTTCCCTCTCCGCCCCTAATTTGCATATGTAAATAAGGGTTTGGATTCGGTTCGGCCGGGCAGAAGGATTCGGCCGAATCCGAATCCTGCTGAAAAAGGCCGAATCCTGGCCGAATCCCGAACCGAATCCTGGATTCGGTGCATCCCTAATTATTGCTGTGTCCTATAACCTTTGTTTAAACCCTAGGCCCCCTCCAGCACCCTCCAACCCCTATCCCAATATAATGCCCCTTCCCCAGGCTTTTTATCATGGGAGTATAACATATGAGGATGACTATGGAAACTATATGGTTGTAACACTGCAACTATGGCAGTACAGGCATGTCCAAATACATAACAATTAACTGGAGTAATATAAAGGAACATAATTGTTTCCACCAGTTAAACTCAAAGAGGAAATAAAAATTAACATATAATGACCCTTTAGGGTGGTGGCACACATGGCGATTCGAAGGAGATTAGTCGCCCAGCGACAGATCTCCTCTTCTTCGGACGACTAATCTCCCCGAAATGCCTTCCCGTCGGCTAAAATGTAAATCACCGGCATGATGGCTCTTGGATCGCTTTGGCTTTCCGAAGTCGTCCGAAGTTTCCTCGTGCGACTTCGGAAAACGAAGGTTCCGAGTGCCATCCTGCCGGGGATTTACATTCTAGCCAGCGGGAAGGCTTTTCAGGGAGATTAGTCGTCCGAAGAAGAGGAGGAGATTTGACGCTGGGCGACTAATCTACCCCGAATCGCCAGTAGGGTTGCCACCTGGCTGGTATTTTACCTGCCTGGCCGGTAAAAATGATGGTTGATCCCAATGTTATTAATAGGGACAAAAGATAAAAATATAGGAAGGCTGGTATTTTTTTTTCCAGAAAAGGTGGCAACCCTAATCGCTAGGTGTGCCACCACCCTTAAGGGTTTTCCATTTGGCTGTAAAACAAAGCGACACACTCTTCCAAGTACCCAAAATAAATACAAAACTATATTCTGTTTATTTGTTTCACTGCTCTTCAGACGCGCTTGGTCTCTTTATTCTTCAGCGTGCAAACAATGGATTTTCCCTCTCATAAAATATATATATATAAAAAACTGCATTGCTATCCATAGAGAAAAAAAGCTGAACACAGATAATTAATAAGGCACAACACTGTGCAGTTATCTCCAAAAATAGATATTTATATATATTTGAAACAAACATGGAAAAAAAGAAATTCAACCTCTCTGAGGCTGTTACTGTCTGACACACACAGGGCTGGAGTTAGAGAGGAACGAGGCCCCTCCTACTAATGGGAGGCGGCAGCCTCAGTCTGAGCCCATACCCCACCCACCCACCCAAAAAAATCTGTACTTTGGTCCCCGAGGTGTCAGTCTAAATGCCGGCAGAGACTCCAAAAGTCTTAAATATTTTGTAACGTTCAATAAAGGAAGCTCCTTCTGCACCTCCATGAAAATGCCCATAAACTGTAGCAGGTTTCCTGCTTTGGGGCGTCCGATTGTCTGATTGGGCCCCATTACATCATAGCATATCATGCTGCATCTCAGCATCAAGTCCAACAAAGAATAGGCCTCCTTCAAGCAAAGCCTGAAGAAATACCTAGAGAAGCTTTTAATATTTCCTTCAGGCAGTTCCCTTAATTCGTTTTCCAGGTGAGCACAAGCTCTTCTGTTTATTGGTCCATCAGATCATTTAAGGAAACCAGGAGAATGTGAAAATTAACCCCAGAGAAATGCATTTGCGCACTAATAGTACCGATTGAGACTTCTCGTTCCTGGGATGTCCGGCTGCCCGTTCATCCATATTTCCCGGATGATGCGTTCCCGTTCTTCAAGCCTCTGTGCCCTCTCCAACTCCTCGGCGGAGGTAAAAACGTTCATGTTTAAAGTCCTCTCAAAGCGTCGATGCCTCCTTGCTGACAAGTCTGACGCAGTGTCGGAGTCATCGTCGCTGTCGCTGGTGTCACTGTCGCTGTCCTGTCTCCTGGGAACCTTCTTCACCGTGGTCCTTTTACAGTCCGCCTGGCAGGATATCCTCATGACCAGCGCCACCAGGGTGAGAATGAGGCCGATGCACACTCCGGATACGAAATACAAAGCGGCTCTCTCTGGATTTTCTAAGGAAAACATAGATTGAGGGTTAGAAATAAAGTAGAGACGAGTGTATTTTTTTGGTTAAAAGAGACACATTTTAAAGGAGAACTAAAGCGTAGCTAAAGAAGTAGATAGAAATGTTGTGAATAATGTTTTGTGCTTCTGTACCAGCCCAAGGCAGAGCCAGGCCAGACCCAACAGGCGCCTAGGCAACCTGTCTGCGCAGATGCCGGTGAGCGTGCGCATGCTTGCTTGAATTGACGCTCGTGCGCATCCATGTGCGCACTTGCGCAGAAGCACAAATACAGAGAGATTCGACCGGACATGGGGTAGGCGACAGAGCAGGTACGTGCCTGGTCCAGATTTGCACCCTAGGCACATGCCTACTCTCCCTACCCCTTGGCCCGGCCCTGTTCCTAGGCAACCATAGCCCTTTAGCAGTAAAGATCTGTGTCTCCAAAGATGCCCCAGTAGCTCCCCATCTTCTTTTCTGCTGATTCACTGCACATGCTCTGTGCTGCTGTCACTTACTGAGCTTAGGGACCCACTCACAATATACAGTACACATAGAATAGAAATGTCACAATATAAGGCTGATTAGTAATTCATACAGATAATTACTACATGGCAGCACAGAAACCAGTGCAATTAGCATCAGAATTTAATAATCAGCAAACCTGTAGCATCAGCTTATATTACAGGGGAAGCTCATTTTCTGCTGGATAATTAGTGACGAGCCCTAAGCTTAGCTTCTCAACAGCCAATCAGAGCCCACTGAGCATGTGAGTGTCACAGACACTTTCCAAGATGGTGACCCCCTGTGACAAGTTTGAAGTCCTGGATCATTGCTGCTATTGACAAGCTGAAACTTTAGGCTGGTGCAATAAGTTCACTATATAAAATATGGCATTTTTAGCTTCATTCATTTTTAGGGTTTAGTTCTCCTTTAAGACCTAATCATTAAAGTAGAGCATTTATATGAATAAAGGATACTAAGCCCACTGAAACTGAAATTGTGCAGACAACTGTTTAGAAACTGACTGCATTTCCATACCAAATTAATTTTAAGGAGAACTCCCCATTCAAGCACTGCGAAACATGGTTTTATAGGCCAATAACTGCTTTTCCAGGTGTGTTCTTTTAGCAGATGTTATCTGAATCCCATATGGGTCCCTCACAAGGGTAGAGACCCAGAACATTCAATAGCAAAGGCTTTTCATTGAAAAGTTTATGTATAATTCCGATGAAGACTCTTTTCACTCATCCATTGATGTTCGAAGATGAATAGATGATTTGCTTATTTTGCCCATTAATATAGCAAATGTTTTATTTGCTTGGTTGTTTTTTTTTTTCCTGATTTATTTTTGTTTAAGTTGGCATTTGTTGCCTTATTTTCATTGGATTGAAATGAAATGTAATAAGAATTCTTGTCTTTTATTATGTAAACTGATGGGCTTTATTGTAAGTCAATATTTTGTTGATTTTGCTCTTACTGTTTAATTTTTAAATACCAATAAACATAATTGGAAAAGAAAGCAAAGGCTTTTCCAGCTCAACTACAACGCTCAACGCTTGTTTCTGCGAAATAAAGGGAAAGACAGGTGGTTCTTAAACGGGGGAATATGGTCTCTACCACTGACTTGAACTCATTCGCGGAGTCCCTGTTCCCCAACTTAAGGTGGCCATACATGGAGAGATCCGCTCGTTTGGCGATGTCGCCAAACTAGCGGATCTCCCTCCGATATGCCCACCTTGAGGTGGGCAATATCGGGCTGATCCGATCGTGGGCCCTAGGGCCCAACGATCGAATCCTAGCGAACGGGCGGTCCGATCGCGGGACCGCATCAACGAACAGATGCGGCCATGATCAGACGGGATTTTTAGTCCCATCCGATCGAGATCTGGCCGACTTTCGATAGGGGAAACCTGTCGGGGGCCCCCATACATTGGCCAATAAGCTGCCGACTCGGCCTATCAGCAGCTTTTATCGGCCCGTGTATGGCCACCTTTAGGTTGTTGTTTACCCTAGAGCTCAACTAGGCTTGCCACATTTTAGATTCAGAAAAGGTATTTTTGCCTGTTAATTGGATTAATTGGTCTAACGTGAGGACAAGGACAAGCCTTCTGCCTCTATCGGCTAAATGGGAGGAGCAGCCTTGCCCTATGGAAAGGTTCCGTTACATATTTGTAATAAGAGTCATTGAAATGGGACTCCCGTTACTACTGAAGAGGTTTTCCAACATGGTTGACTGCCAGCAGGTAAGCACCTTAATTCCTGGAACAATTGATCAGCACTCACCCAAACCATAAATTTATCAGGCAGGTGCACGTGCAAGGTTGTCCACTCAAACCGGATAAGCAATGCAGAACGAAATCACAGCACCATCCAAATTGTATATAATCTTAAAAAGCTTTTAAGATTATATACAACGTTTCAGGCCTATGTGGCCTTTTTTCAAAAAGGGCCACATAGGCCTGAAACGTTGTTCGTCTGAGATCCAAGCCAGAAATCCAATAAAGGCTTTTTAAGATTCTATACAATTTGGATGGTGCGGTGATTTCGTTCAGCACCTTAATTCCACCTTAAAATATAGTTCCAGGAAAGGATTTCGGCAAGGTTGAATGCAGTTCTTTCAGTAGAATGTACTATGGGTTTTTTATTCTTTTGTACCAAATAAACTCCTTCCCATAAAGAATTCCTGCGCATCAGAACTGTCACCAGCCCTAGAGGCGATATCTCCGGGGCGGAATTCTCACTTGGGTGTATCAGTCAGTCAAAGCAATGAAGGAATTCATCTGTGCTAAATGCCTGTCTGGGGGCTCCCCCAAGGAATTCTGAGGGATCATAATATCACATCAAAACCACTGGAATGTGTAAAATGAGAAATAGTTGTGACAGTTACCTGTCAAAATGTAAAATGGTTAATTGCTATTGGATGGAACAGGATTAACTAGAATAAATATATACCCGGGGGTCTTTTTATTTTGGGACCGAAATACTAGCAATGATCATTGTTTTGTTTTTAGATAAATTCCAGTGGAATATTTACGCTTGAATTTATAAATTATTGTCCAAACCCAGTTGACCTTTTCGCAGTTGAAAGCTTGATTCGAACACACGCCAATGATTATGCTGATGTGTGATAACAGAATGATATTTAAAGGGATACCATCAATCCCTAATTTTGCTCATTTTTAAAACTTATTTTTTCATTTTTGATTTTAAAACTGTCATGGGCCATGGAATTAAGCAAGCGTTATTCTATAATTCACTGGTTAATCCTGTTATGGGCTCAGAATTGCCAGTTTGGCAGACCCGTGCTCAACCCGGACCCCCTAACTCAAACTTGATCTGGACCCGCTGGCCTGCTATCAAGGGCCCTGTCCCTGTTACCCAAACCTACCCAAAGCTTTAATCTGACCCGGGACCCGCACAAACCGCAAGTGACGTCACCAGTAGATAGAAGTGATGTCATGGATACACCAGTTTTAACTTTGGGAGGTGGGGGCAATGCGAGCCTGCAATCAGCCTGGGCCACATGGATATTCAGGGAATCGTGGTCTTTTTGCCCAAACCCTGACCACTTTGAGGGTATTCAGTGGGTACCCTATTTAATGCAGGACTCTAGAATATGACTATGCCTGTAATTGAATTCCTGCTGGTGTCTCTGGTTATTGACCCTTGTCTATCTTCCATTCTTGACTTTTCCTCATCCCTATCTGTACCATGCTGTTACCCCAAGTCTGGTCTCTTGAGATGAGTTAGTTCTCTGTTAATGCGGCTGGAAAAAATTCCGGGGCCCCAAAAGGGTGTTGGCAAAGACTGGTGTTGCTTCACAGAAGGGTATGAGTTCTACTACTAACTAAATCCATACAGCCATAAAGCATGGAAGAAATGCTGCTTAGTTAAAGGAAGATTTGGCATTTGTCCTTAAACGGGTTGCTTACCTTTGAGTTAACTTTTAGTATGATATAGAGAGTAATATTCTAAAGGAAATTTGCCATTGGTTTTAATTTTTTATTATTTGTGGTTTTTGAGTTATTTAGCTTTTTATTCAGCAGCTCTCAAATTTCAGCAATCGGGTTGCTAGGGTCCAAATTACCCTAGCAACCATGCACTGATTTGAATAAGAGACTGGAATATAAATAGGAGAGGCCTGAATAGAAAGATGAGTAATAAAAAGTAACAATAACAATACATTTGTAGCCTTACAGAGCATTTGACAGCTTGAAAGAGTAAGAAGAAGAAGGCGAATAATGCAAAAACTATAAAAAAAAAAAATACATAATGAAGACCAATTGAAAAGTTGCTTAGAATTGGCCATTCTATAACATACTAAAAGTTAACTTAAAGGTGAACTGCCCCTTTATGCAAGCATGTGCACAAAGTGATTTGTACGGACAAGTGAGTGGCCAAACAGCACCCCTTATACATGTGCCTCTACTGTACAGAAAATATTCAGTCTCTGTTAGTGGACACAACTGATTGTATCCCATTAATTGCCTCTAAGCCAAAAAGTGAAACTGTAGCTTTTCATAACATCCATTTTTCTTACTGAGAGGAACCACGTTGGCTTGAAGCCCAGACCACCGAAAAAGAACTCCTGGGTGATGGAGGGTTGATTTATCATTTTCAATTCCTTCTCCTCCTCTGCACCAGTGACCGGCCTCTTTACTGCGGTTTAGTCATTTGGCAAATATCAACGTAATTACGGACTTCACAATAAAGACAGGGTCAGACTATTCATCAGCGTATCTCAAGTAAATGGGAAGTTTGCAATTTCTCCATCAATTCTGTCTTGGTGTATTATTCTGCACAGTGAGCCTTATTTGTCTGTATATAATAAGGATGCACCGAATCCAGGATCCGGTTCAGGATTCGGGCAGGATTCGGCCAAATCCTTCTGCCTGGGCGAACTGAATCCTAATCTGCATATACAAATTAGGGGCGGGGAGGGAAATTGCGTGATTTTTTGTCACAAAACAAGGAAGCCATCAAGGGACCTATGATTAGCGATGGGCGAATCTGACACATTTCGCATTACGAATAATTCACGCAAATTCGCCGAAATGCATTGTCTATGCAAAGACTATGGGCAAAGTCTATGGGCAACAAACTTTTTTTTGACGTGTGACAAATTTCTTCACCCATTAGAGTCTATGGGCGTCATTTTCACGATGTAACTTGGCGAAAAATTTCACTCATCACTACCCATGATCTAAATCCCAGCTGTTTGCTGCCATGATTGTCTCTGTTCCAGAGAGAAAGTTGCCCTTGTCTCTCGTTATTGGGGTCTCACTATTGGGGAGCAGAATAATTCTCATCCATCATATATCTGCCCTTGTCTCTTGCTGTTGTTCCATGATCAATACATGGCAGCGAAATTAGTTCCTTCATTAAGCTGCTAGTTGTATATGCCTCAAGATGTATTTTCTTTTTCTGCAGAAGCAGAAAATGACGTTCAACTTACTGGAACTTGCTGGGGATTTATAACGTTATATGTAAGTAATTACAGATGTGCTTCATTTGTCACAACAATCAGCAGTAAACATGGCTTAGACTCCAGCTGGCACATGCCACATCCAATACACTTTATTCTTATTCCATTATAATTGAAAAAATCCTTAACGAGTTATATAAACATTATGTACGTTTGCAAGTGGCGTTATCTACATGACATTCTACTATACCAGGAGACCACACTCTCTTTCATTATTGCTTCAAGGTGGTGGTTTACATGGGGCAGGCTCCTATGGGGTAGACTAGAAGAGTGGCAAGAAGCAATTTAGGGTGGTGGCAGTGACTTACTGGCCCACAGGGATACCAGGAAAACTCCCGGTGGGCCCAAACGTAAGTGGGCCTCTTGCTTCTAACCATTTGGCCTATTTCATGGTCATTTCCTACTTCTTATGGGAACAAAGAGGCTTAATAACGGAAGAATATAGTATAGTATGTAGAGAAAAGAGATTAGGAGAATAAAGAGGTTGAGTGAGGAGATGAGGTATAGTAGTTTGGAAAGTGGGCCCTCAACCTAAGGTTTTTCTAGTGGGCCCCTGGCCCTCCGACACTGAGTTGTGGCGACAAATCTTCTCTACTGCAGGCGACTAATCTCCCCGAAATGCCTTCCCGTTGGCAAGAATACGAATTTCCGGCAGGATGGCATACAAATTACTTCAGATTTCCGAAGTGAGTGAGCTGTCCGCAGTAGAGAAGATTTGTCTTCCACCACCCTAAAGCTGGCCATAGACGCAAAGATCTGATTGTACGAATCGAGGATTCGTACGATTTTCGAACCATGTGTGGAGAGTCCCGACATTTTTCGTCCGGCGGAGATCGGTCATTTGGTCGATCGGACAGGTTAGAAAATTTCTGTCGGCTGCCGATAATATCTCTGCGTGTATTGCCGAACGCACGATTTTCAGTGGGAGACTGTCACTAGCTTTGGTTGGACATAGATATTGTACGATTGCTGTCAGGGGCAGAAGATTGCTGATCTGTTCTTTAACTAATCTGACTGGTAAGACTTTGATCTGAATGGTTAGTGGCGGGTCGGGAGATGGGAAAGTCCGATCGTACGATGATTCGTATGATCGGATCTTTGCATCTATGGCCAGCGTTAGGGTGAGATTTGTGGAATATTGATCTCCTGAAAGCAGGGCCAGAAGGCCAATTAGGATGAGATTTGGGGTGAAACCCTATTGGCTGTTCTGGAGAATTCTTGGAACTGTGTCTAAAAGGCCGATACATCAATATTTCCATATATCTGTAAACTTGTTATGCACTAAGGGAGCTCTGACCAAAGGATGGGCCTTCAAGTGGGCAGTAAACTGAAAAACGTCATCAACTACTACTTTAGGTCACCAGTGTGTTATATTAAAGTAATTGGGAATAGATCTGAGTGGCAAATGGTTTCCAAAAGTATTGGTTATAAAAATGCTGCAAGCCACCCCAGTAGACTGCCAAGTGCCATAGAGTAGATCCTGAGAACATGCCAGTAAAGGTAAAGCATCTGGTAGTATAGTCGTGATCACTGCAACAAGTATTGCTCATCAGTGTTGGGACTATGTTATTATAAATTACTGCACAAGATCTTCTAGTCATCAATGTATAAGCTTAAAATAAAGCTGTACAAAAGCTGTAAAAGTGTATTGATGCTATTTTGATTGCCAGATATATTCATATTTACTGATGACTGGAAGGGACAAATGCTATGGTAAATATGGTCAGGTTTCCTGATCAAACTCCTCTTTTATGATTTGACTCTTGTACAACAGCTGAAGTCTGTAGGCATGGTGAGCATTGTTTGTAATATACATTCATTCTACCAGCCCAACAAACCACAGAAAACCTGTTGTGTTAACCAAAGGAATGTAGGAATATTTATGGGCAAGAGTCAGCTGTTTATGCCTCCTTACATATATATCCCTAAAAAAAACAAGTAGCAGGTGCTGCATCTAAAAGAGCAGATCTTTAATGGTTAAGGCAGCCCACCAGAGCTGTAATGGGGGAGGCTGTCTTGGTCCCCACTTATAATGGAACTCCAAATAACAGCATTCAGGAAAAGTGTGGGAGGCTCAATAATGCACCATAAATGACCTATAGCACCTATAGTAATAATATCCTCTAGGGTTGTGACTGTAGGATAGCAGGTATAATAGGGAGAGATTATGTCTATAGTAACAGTGGGATAATAGTCTCTGGGAAGGGAGTGTGACTGTGGGATAGCAGGTATAGTAGGAGAGATGGTGCCTATAGTAACAGTGGGACAATAGTCTCTGGGAAGGGAGTGTGACTGTGGGATAGCAGGTATAGTAGGGAGAGATGGTGCCTATAGTAACAGTGGGATAATAGTCTCTGGGAAGGGAGTGTGACTGTGGGATAGCAGGTATAGTAGGGAGAGATGGTGTCTATAGTAACAGTGGATAATAGTCTCTGGGAAGGGAGTGTGACTGTGGGATAGCAGGTATAGTAGGGAGAGATGGTGTCTATAGTAACAGTGGGATAATAGTTTCTGGGAAGGGAGTGTGACTGTGGGATAGCAGGTATAGTAGGGAGAGATGGTGCCTATAGTAACAGTGGATAATAGTCTCTGGGAAGGGAGTGTGACTGTGGGATAGCAGGTATAGTAGGGAGAGATGGTGTCTATAGTAACAGTGGGATAATAGTCTCTGGGAAGGGAGTGTGACTGTGGGATAGCAGGTATAGTAGGCAGAGATGGTGTCTATAGTAACAGTGGGATAATAGTCTCTGGGAAGGGAGTGTGACTGTGGGATAGCAGGTATAGTAGGGAGAGACGGTGTCTATAGTAACAGTGGGATAATAGTCTCTGGAAAGGGAGTGTGGCTGTGGAATAGCAGGTATCTATTGTCAGTAAAAACACATGTATTTACCAGAAAGATGAAAAATACAATATTCCCAGATATATACTATAATGTTTACTTAACTCCTCGTTATATATGATAATAGCCTGCAGAATGGGAAATGGGCCAGAGGACATTACTCTTGGGCAACTACGGCCATTAAAAACATCCTACCAAAATAGAATCTCTTCGTGTGGAACAAGTTAACGTCCTTCCGATAACACACGTAAGCTTACAACTTCTGACATCTGACAGCTGAGGACAAGTTAATGTTCATCGGGGCAGTGAACCCACTCTTGCGTTGGATAGTGAGCAGCAGATTGTATAAATTATATGTATTTATAAACATGGCTCCATGGTTCAGACAGGATAACTGAGCAACCTCCTGTGGAGTCTGATATCTTTTAAACCCTGTGTAGATACGGGAGAAACCTGACCTCAGTGACACAAACCCCCAATTTTAACCCAGAAAGACTTCCAACTAGGTCCGTTTTTGACACATATTAAAAAAGTTATAGGTGCCCTTTGACCCTTAAAGTGTTGAAGCATCTGTCAGAGCTTGGGAGATGATTGGAGCTTGTCAACAGATACAGGTCCATTGCTCTGTATCACTATACAGGGTAAACATAGGGTGACTGACATGGTCCCCACAGAGTATAAATTATATTAGATATGAAAAAGGTGTAGTAGGCAGAGTAAGGCAAGATGAAAAGAGTTGGTCAAGATGGCTCCACCTAAGGTCCTTCAGTTATTGCTGAAGTACAACTCTTAGCACTCACTGATAGCTTAGGTAGGTCTCATGTTTTTTCTAGAAAAATACCTCAATGTAGGGGGAGTCCAAATAGCCAGTCCACACAGTGTAATGTAGATTCTGGGATTTCACCCCAGCTCCCAGGGCACTCTCAAATTGATTGAAAAAAAAGTTAAGCCCGTGAACCACTGATTATAAAAGTCAAAAATGTTTTATTAAGTTAACTTGATAAGAATTGGTACATACTGCCCCTCAAATTGGTACATACTGCCCCTCAAATGATCCACCTTACCCGTTTCATACCCTCCGGTACTTAGTCATAGGCTTCAGTATTAATAACTTAATAAAACATTGGTTCACGGGCTTAATAAAACATTGGTTCACGGGCTTAACTTTTTTCCCCCAGTGTTTTTTCCCCTTGGGGCCCCAAGATTACTAACGTTTCCACCAACATTTTCTTTGTATTAAATTGCTAAAACATGAATGTTTTTCTTGAATCCATTCCATAATCTGATGGAGATAGTAGGTCAAGTTGGGAGAAAGTAGAACAAGATGGATAAAATGGGACAAGCTGGCAACAGTACGGCAAAATTTAGGAAATGATAGAGGGAAGATGGGGACAAGTGTAGTACAAGATAGAGGCAATAGGGCAAGAAGAAGACAGTAGCACTTTTTTTGCCAAGGTGCTACTTGAATCTGCTCACATACCTGTGATAAAGGAATATGCTGCCATCATGTTGCTGAGCACTGCCATCTCCCTGTTCATCTGACCCACGGGTGCCATAGTGCGGTTGGTAACAGGCTGATAAGCCTCATCCATAGAAGGGTTGTTACTTGCTGGATAAAAGGCAGCAGCTCTTCCCGTCTTCTTCTCTACTATAACATAAAATAAAAAACAACTCAGGAGCATGAACTGGGTCCTAGCCGGTGGTCTCTTCCCTTATGACGACTTGAATATACCAGGACAGTAAAAGCCATGCAACAGGTGTGCGATATAGTCATAAAGAGAACCGCAGTCCTTGTTCAGACTCAGTTAGACTCAGGCACTCCATATTGATGAGTGGAGCCTCTTATTCTACTGCATGTTGAATATTCTATCCTCCATTTCTACCTTTAAGAAAACAACACGATCTAAGGTGGTACCCAGACTGGCAACCTGCATAGTCACTTTTTAGAGGGTCTTTAGTGGGTTGTTTGGGTCTCAGTAAACTTAAAATGCCAGGGCATATTTTAAACAATATGGAGAATGGGTTCCCTGCTCATATTTTAATATCAGACAAGGGGAAATATATGGGAGAGGCATACCTCCCAACATTTTGGAAGTAAAAAGAGGGACAAAAATTTTTTACCCGCACGTAGCGCAGCAATTTTTTGACCACACCCCTTTCTGTGGCCACACCCCCTAATTACCATGTTTGTTTTCCAAAATTTGGCAGGTTATGAAAGTTTGAAAATATTTCTCCTTATCAAAATTGTTACAAAGTATCTTATTTGCACCTGTTAGTTGTTCTGGGCTCTCTGCTAAAAGCCAATTAAGTGATAAACTTTGTTTCTTTTTCTGGCTGTTCAGTGCATAGAAAAGAGGGACTTTCCAGTACAAATGAGGGACTGCGGGTTGAGCTGTCAAAAGAGGGACTGTCCCTTCGAAAAAGGGACAGTTGGGAGTAGGGATGCACCGAATCCACTATTTTGGATTCGGCCGAACCCCCGAATCCTTTGTGAAAGATTCGGCCGAATACCGAACCGAATCCGAACCCTAATTTGCATATGCAAATTAGGGGTGGGAAGGGGGAAAAAAATTTACTTCCTTGTTTTGTGATGAAAAGTCACGTGATTTCCCTCCCCATCCCTAATTTGCATATGCAAATTAGGATTCGGATTCGGTTCGGCCGAATCCGAATCCTGCTGAAAAAGGCCGAATCTTGGCCGAATCCCGAACCGAATCCTGGATTCGGTGCATCCCTAGTTGGGAGGTATGGAGAGGAATGCTACATATACATAATATCTTTTCCCTGGCTTTTCACTTGGCTGAGGGCCCTTGCCCATTTAGGAAATCCACTCCTATGAGATGACGGGTAACTCGCTGGCAGTAAAGGGGTTAATAATGACCAACGTATCAATTAACTTCGTCACCCGTCTCTGGTTTATTTCAGGGGGCTAATTATGTCGGAGCAGCTCTGTTTATCACTTCCTCTCTTGCAACGCTCTTATTAAATTTAGCCGGAGAAGCATTTCCTCTTTGGAGTGGGCAAGTAAGTGGGAGCTAATTGAATTTTATATGGGCAAGAAAAGAAATCTGAGAAGCAGTTGCATAAAAACAAAGTAGACCCTAATTTGAGCAGTGTCCTACCTCCGACTGAGCAATTTGGGAAACTCTGGATATGTACAAGTGATTTTCCGAAGGGGCCAGGCAGAGATTGAAGTAGGTGGAGGCCCATATAATGCAAAACTACATAAATCAGGTGGGTTCAAACCACAACCTGTTATCAAACTCCAACTCCCACCCATCACTAGCCTAGGATACTTGAAGTTGCAGTTCAGCAACAGCAAATTGCCTGCAGTTTGGACTCTATAAGGTAAACAAAAATGTACTTAAAGCTTGAGGCATGTGTCCTTTCCCCTACTCTGAAACCAGCCTTGCCAAGTTCCCAGTGGTAAGTCAATAGGACAGATAGGTAGGTGTAACTTAATATGCATGGAGCTATTGTCTGTAATAATCTGTACTTGAGGATAAGAGTTCAACAGAGATTAAAACTGAATGTATCTGAGGCTTTATTTGACCTTTAAATGTAGCTAAAAGTATAAGTCATTCCTATGGGAAAAAATATTTTTTACTCTGGCTTTTTGCTGGGCTACACCAGCCTCTAGTCTAGCCAATCCAAATAGTAGAACATTTGCAGGACTAGACCTACCTCAAGCCATTCAGAGAATTAGAACATTCACAGGGCTGTAACCAACCTCTAGCCAATCATAGTATTACAATGTTTAAAAGGCTGTAAACAACCTCTACCAAATCAGAGAATTAGAACACTTTCAAGGCTGGAACCAACCTCAAGACAATCAGAGTATTTTAACATTCAAAAGGATGGAACCAACCACTAGTTAATCAGAGAATTAGAACATACACAAGGCTGGAAACAACCTCTAGCCAATCAGAATATTAGAACATTCACAAGGCTGACCATTGATCCCCAACCAGTGTCTTGTGAACTAGTGATGTGTGGCCTCTTTATTTATAGACTAGTGCCCACCCTGGCCCGTGACATCACTGCAAGGTGGGCGGGGTCTACAAATAGAGGGGGAATGGTGCGCCGGGCCAGGTGTAGGTTGGAAAGGGGCAGGTTAGGGTTGTTTACGCACACCCACACCCCACTATCGTGAACAACATGTTGCTCACCAACCCCTTGAACGTTGCTCCCAGTGGCCTCAAAGCTGGTGCTTAGTTTTGAATTCCAGACTTGGAGACAAGTTTTAGTTGCATAAAAATTAGATATTCTGCCTAACAGAGTCTCCTGTAGGCTGCCAGTCCACATTGGGACTACCAAATAGCCAATCACAGCCCTTATTTTGCACCATCCAGGAACATTTCATGCTTGTGTTGCTCCCCAACTCTTTTTACATCTGAATGTTGCTCATAAAAAAGGGTTGGGGACCCCTGCTTTAGACAATGCAACAAATAATAATGCAAAATAATGTAACATTCACAGGGCTAAACCAATCTCTAGCCAATCAAAGTATTAGAACATTAACCAGGCTAGACTAAACTCTAGCCAATCAGAGCATCAGAATATTCTTAGGGCATGAGATCCCTTGGTCCTAAAATACAATGATGCTGGAATTCCAAGAGGGAAAAACATGGCATATTGAGACAGATTTTTCTCAACATAGTGTTTCTGCACAGCATTAGGTAAATAACCCATTTTGCATCTCAAAATATAGTGAAAATTGCTTTGACATTAGAGACATTGTGGGGTTTGTAGGACCCAGTTGACCCAATGTAGATATCTGGTAACCAGAAGATTGATGCCAATCTAGAAAACACACCAAATTATCATGACATCACTATGCACCAGGGCACCCTGTAGACCATCTCCATGACATCATACCTGGCAGTTGCTGCTCTGTTATAAAAGCTGGATCGGCGACGAAGGCCCCATCCCCTATAACATTCCGATCGTATGTGCCCCGCTGCCGTGGGAAGTGTGTTTGTAGAATGCCTTGGTAATTTGTTGACTTTGGCTCGGTTTCATAGAGCAATTTCTTCGGCACTGAGAAAAAAAAAAAGAAGGGAAATCAATTAAGAGACGAAAGATTTCTACTTCGCTAGGCATTAAGCTTACAAACCATTAATTCCTAAAGTTGTTTTTTTTTAAATTAGATTAAGTAACATTTATCAGCGACTGTGAATTCCTCGAATTTCCTAATAGAGTCAGAAAATCCATTAACTATGTAAATGTGCAGGGGAAATAGAGGAAAGTCCTACATTGGCTGAATTTAACAGTGATATTTGATATACACATATATATACATACACATACAGTATAGTAAGGTAAGGTGGATACAAGCAACCTTCCTAGAGCTCTAATAGTTGGAAAAGCAAACAAAATTACCTTTTTAAGAGTATATATACCATATAAGTATATTTATATGTCATATACATAGACCTGGACAGAAGGCAAGAACACTTACTAAGGGACACAAAAGTGCACCCCCTTCGTGCTGCACTCTGCACCTTTTACTCGAGAAAAAATCTGGTGCGAGACGCTGAGTAAAGCATCAGTGGGTGCTAGGTAGCCATGTTCTTCCCATCAGGCCTAAGTCACATTTCGTTGAAACCTGCACCGGTCAGTGATGCCTAAATTGCACATCTGAATGATTATCATCATGCAGAGTCGGACTGGGGGGTCTGGGTCCACTGGGGCTGCTGCATCAGGGCCCCTGCCCCCCCTAACAGGACCCTTTCAGGCCCCCTCCCCAGCCTCAAATCCTGCTCTGCCCCTCAGCATCCCCTCCATTACCCCCACCAGCGCATACCTGTGCACGTCAGGCGGAGCAGGTCTGAGCTGGCGTGAAACACAGGGGCTGGGGTCCACCGGGTTTTTTCCCGGTGTCCCGCCTGCCCAGTCCGACCCTGTTATCATGCCTCCCCCTGCTGCCCTCATGAAAACTGTGTTGCAAAATAAAGGGTTATAAAATTCTAAAAAGTGCATTGTGCACCTTTTAAGTCAAGACAGTTCACATGACTCCCAGTAGATCACAGAATGTCCACCAAAAAGTCTTTATTTGGCTCCTATCCACAAGGACAACCATTGGGTGTCCCTAAAATGAGCTCACACCTCTAGCTAGTTTGCCTTTGAATCCATTATGTGAACACATATCAACAGACCAATCTACCTGATCAGTGATGTGGACAAATTAAACAATATCTGAGCATTAAAGAACCTTAATGTCCATGCCCATGTGTGTCCAGCTTCACAAGACTGAAATGATAATCAGCAGAAGCAGAATGAATCAGCGTTAGTTCTCAATGACTATCAAGCCCATTTGGCACCAGTTATACTTTTCCAAGAAAAGGAAATGTTTAGGGAAATGTGACAACCTCTGGAAAGAACTCATTACGTTTTTATTTTTACAATCAAGCATATCAGAACCTCCTGATAAATGGAGACAAAGTAGTAGCCCCCCAGTTGACTCCCGTTGATGGCCTGGCATTTATGTGCATATAATAGTAGTACATAGACAGCATCAAGGGCAACTTGAAAGTGTGCCAATCATGGGGAGTTTACAGACTCTCACATCTGCCAGCTATAATAACAGAGCTCTCCGTGCCTGCGGTTTGAGTTCTTTCTTCTCTAGATTTAAGTCCCACCAAGATTAAGGGCACACACCAGACAATGCTCTTATTGTGCACATTCAAAGTCAACTTGTATTTTTTGGTCATTTCAAGATCATTCCTAGAACTTAGTTGTGGCTCTGATTTCCTGAGAAATTCTCTTAAAAATACTGCGGGCGAGGAAGTGGGATGAAAGCTGGAAAAAAATATTTGCCTGGGAGGCGTTCATTTTCATAAAAACAAAGACCTTCGTGACCCAATTGTTGCCAATAACGACTTATACTTTAAAGCAATAGAGCTTATTCTTATGAGTGCAATATTTTTAGAATGTGGGGTACAAAAGAGAAGGTATGGAGAAGCGTAAAAGGGTAAGTATACAAAACATATACCAATAACATCCCTGTGATTGTGCCAGAGACAAGAGAAGATCCACTGAAACAAGAACACAGGCTGTTTCATCAGTGATGGATTTTGGGGATCGGTGATTGGCTGGATTTATACTTGGTTGGTTGCCTTTTAAGATGACATGGTAATTAAATCCATATTGATGTATTTATGCAAAACTGCCAAATGGACAACCTCTTCCTTCCAAAATGGACTCCCTCTTTCTTCCTATAGACCCACTCAGAGATGGCTACTAAAAGGCAACCTCTTGGAAAAGTTTATCACTCTTATGAACTACTCAGCTGGTCACACATGTGTCTCTGAGAGTCTCCAAGAGAATCAAGGCTAAAGAGTTGATGGAGTAGGACCACCTTGAACATCTAGTGATGCTTTCATTTTGAAGACATAGGTTTCAAACACAGGATATTTTTTTCCTGTGTTCCAGAGACACTGGCCCATTATTTTCACCCACATATTGACTATGAACCTGCAAGTAACCCCTAAGATAGAGAGGTACAGATTAACCAAAATGTTCCTTATAGCCCATAGGTGACACAATTTCCCCAGGATGCTCAATAACTCCACAAAAGAGTTCACCTAGGTGGGATTAAAATATAGGTCATGTGATTCTTTTGGATTTGGTTTGGCCAGGAACATGGATTCGACCAAATCTGAATCCTGCTGAAAAAGGCTGAATCTTGGTTGAATCCCAAACCAAATTTTGAAGTTTGACTATATTACCCTGATTTGTCAGTTACCCCCTCCAATGTTGGACTGGGGTTTCCATCTCATGGCTCCCCCCTCCACATGCTCCATACACCATCTCCCCTCCCCAGTTTCCCCTGCACATACATGTATTTTTTATTTTTATGGTGTGATGGGTTGGGGAAGACCCATCAGGTTTCTTCCTGGTGTCCTGCCGACCCAGTTGTAATCAACCACCTAGTATGCTACAATAAAGCCGTTTTGATATTATTACTTCTGCCTCCCGGTTGATATGTTGGCCAGCGCTGATAGCGGGTAAAGTATTACTTTTCAATTAAAGCCCTTGGTGGAAGTTGCTGAAATTCCGCGATAGCTGCGGCGGACGAGGTGAGGCAGATGGTTTGAGCTGGGCTCTGCCATATTCATATCCCTTTTTGCCAGTTTGGACCAAGTTTGATCCTGACCCACCCAGAATTTAGGGTACAAAAAACCCTATTAGCAGGGAACCCCTTTTTCTATAAGTGTACTACTGCTTCCTGGTCACTCTCTTTAGCTGTAAGTTATCAAAAAAATCACAATAATAGCCCCATTGAGGCATTGCATTCAGTATCTCAGTTCCTACAATCCCCAACATTCTCCAACAGCCGTTGGATTTGACCAAAATGTCCAGAACCACTTTCTACAGATCAGTACAGTTTTTTGTTAGAATTGGGTTTCCTACAAAAGTGCTATAACCCCAGTTTAAGGGCTGCGTCAACTCCTGTTCTGGCACCAAGAGATTAAATGGATTGCCATACAGAGAACCATGTTATGCACCTCTCAGTGCAGATCCCAAATCTCTGCACTGTCTGTGATTAAGATTGTTCTTACCTCCCACCGAAGACCACCAGCGATGCCATTAGTACGACACAAAAATCCACCCCAAAGATTCCAGCAAAGCGGAGCCAAGGAGAGTGTGAGCAGGCTGCTGCAGAGCAAGGAAGGTTTCCAGTAACCTTATACCCCCAGCCAGTTCCATTCCCTGGGACACAAGCGACTGTTCCTCTACATTTGGAACTGAAGGGACTGGCACTTGGCAAAGCAAATTCTGTGTATTTCTAATTGTAAACTTGGACGCACAGATTTCTGAAAAAACAGCCGTACATGTGTTGTTCATAAGCCGTGCCGGGGTGAGAGCTTGTTTATCAGAACTGGCATGTGCCCATATTATAGCGGGCCAGTTATTTTATAGGCGATCTAATGAACGGCTGGAAATGCTAACGAGGTTTCCTGCTTATTAGGTTTCAAGCACGTTCTAGAGGAAGGCTGAGGGCAAGAATACAATTTCTATTATTCTAAATCCTTTCATATACAGAAAAAGCTGGTCTGCAGCCCGGTGTGGGTCTGGATCAAACTACTCGGGGGGCTGCAAGTCGCAGACAACACGTTATTATTAACTAGCATGGAAATAAACAGGAGGTCAAGTTTCAGTTTTGCTGTTACTGATCCTTAAAGGATTTCAGCAGCCTGGGACCAGCCTGTTTTTCTTTCTGTCCCTTCCTGTAAATGAACCAAGGGAAAAGGAAATGTCCAGTTAGCACTTTAAATGTAAACAGAACCCAAAGTAAAAATGCTTAGACCAGCAGTGCAGACGTCCAACGGCACAGACAGGCCCAGGAGTTAATGCTGGGCACAACAGCGCTGCCAATTATTACAGGTTTTTTGTATGTTTCAGCTAGGGACACACTGGGGCTCATTTATCAACACTGGGCAAATTTGACCATAAGCAATTATCTATAGCAACCAATCACCAATAAGCTAATGATGGTCGAATTTATTCGCCAGGTACGAATTTGCGGCGAATTCCAGCGTTTCGCCGAAACTTGCGCGAAAATCTGTCAGCGTCCAAAAAAAAAACCCAGATTTTCGCCGGTGTCCAAAACGAGAATTTCACGGGAAATTCTCAAATTTTTCAGCGAAGCAAAAAGGGACAAATTCGCCCATCACTACCAGCTGCAAATAGAACAATGAATGCAGCAATCTGATTGGTTGCCATGGGTTACTACCCATGGGTAAATTTGACCAGTGTTGATAAATGACCCCCACTGGATCTGATTTGGTCAAATCCCAGCTCTTTTATCAGGATCCAAATTTGTCTGAATCTGGGGAGGTCCATTTGATAAAGGTTAAAAATTTAAGTGGTACAGGTATGGGATCCATTATCCGGAAACCCATTATCCAGAAAGCTGCAAATTACGGAAAGGCCATCTCCCATAGACCCATTATCCAGAAAGCTGCGAATTACGGAAAGGCCATCTCCCATAGACCCATTATCCAGAAAGCTGCGAATTACGGAAAGGCCATCTCCCTTAGACTCCATTTTATGAAAATAATCCAATTCTTTCAAATTATTTCCTTTGTCTCTGGAATTATAAAATGGTCCCTTGTACTTGATCCAAACTAAGATATAATTAATCCTTATTGACTGCAAAACAATCCTACTGGGTTTCATTCATGTTTATCTCTTATTTTGGTAGAATTAAGGTATGAAGAATTACAGAAGATCAGTTATCCAGAATTAGAGGTTTTTGAAACCACGATTCAGCTCTCTTTCTCTAAAACCACGATTGCCATGAACGTTATTAAAAGACCCTTATATAAAAAGTACAAACAGAAAAAAGTGCTGAACCATCCGAAACAAAAATTACAAACAAGTTTTAAATCTCTAAAAAAATCCGGACAATTACAAGCAAAGAAAAATCAGAAAAACCTCTAAAAGTCTGAATGGCTAACAAAAATGTCCAATAGGATCAGAGCAGCTTCCATTGACTTCTATGGGACCTCGACTGCTTTTACCGAGAATTTCTAGAGAAAAAATACGATTTGTGAAAACAATTGAAATCTGAATTTTAGCAAATAGGCCACATAGAGGCCAATTAAATCTGAACCTTTAAAACAAAGCACTGGACAGAGAAAAATGAAGCTCTGATTTTTTGTGCTTTCGACCCAAATGAACAGACCAATGGGAAGATACGACCGATCATATCATATTTGTTCACTGGCCAATTAGTGGGATTCTGTATGGGATGTATGGCCACCTTTATTCATTGCATAATGATGCCTGGAATCCTAAATTCCTATTGAACCTGAAAATTATCTGTTGTGGCCTTGAGCCCGTATTCTTTACATTAGTCTATATAGTATGGGACCTGTTATCCAGAATGCTCAGGACCTGGGGGTTTCCGGATAACGCATATTTCTTTAATTTGGATCTTCATACCCCAAGAAAATCATGTAAATAACCCCAATAGGCTGGTTTTGCCTCCAATAAGGATTAATTATATCTTAGTTGGGATCAAGTACAAGGGACTGTTTTATTATTACACAGAAAAATGAAATTATTTTTAAAAATTTGGATTATTTGGATAAAATGGAGTCTATGGGGGATGGCTTTCCCGTAATTTGGAATGTTTCCGGATAACGGGTCTCATACCTGTACTAACAGTTATTTCCCTCCACTAAGCACATTTTAACATCCTCCTAAGTTTGCTCATTGTCTGTACCAAGAGACATGGTATTATTATTAAAGCATAGGTATTCGCCTGCACTGAGCCTATGGGAGACGGCCTTTCTGTAATTCAGAGCTTTCTGGATAACTGGTTTCCAGATAACAGATCCCATACATGTACAAGGAAGTAGAAACAAAGTGCTTAAATCAAAACAGCTGCACAAAAACAAATGTAAAGGAAAGAAAATCGAATTTCCATGTATTAAAGTGAAGGCCATAAATCATGTCAGTTAAGTGGCCCCGTCAGGCCAAGAGACAGACTTGAAGTCCCACAACTTCCTCGGTATAATGTCCTTCGCCGTGACCTCCCTTGGCCTGCTGACCGTGCAACAGATGGACCTACTAGGGGGAACCTAATGAGCGCTCTTCCTTCCTATTGTGCAGCTGACAGTTGCGAGCACATTGGTGTCACAGGCCGGCGGAGCAGCAACAGGCAGGAAACATTCCAACCCAAAAGTCATAGAAATACAACAAAGTGGGTGTAGAAAGATCATTTAAGAACTACCACAAGACAAAAGATTATTTGAGTCGCACATGGACTATTTGAGGGGTTAAAATGCCTTAAGATGCCCTGGGCTATCAGGAAAGATGGCAGTTGGGAATAATGAAATCATTGTGGAATGAAAGTGCAACTGAATGTTCCCAATGGAGCCCGCACAAGTATGAAATGTCTACATTAATATCATCACTTTGGCCATAAATATTCAGAGAACCACGGGGGGGGGGGGGGGTTGTAATTGAGGGTGACTGTAATCAGCCAAATACACAACGAGGTGCGGCAGAGCAGAGACTGTGGGTGGGAAGAATGGGGGTGAACAGGTATAATAGAAGTTCTTCAAGACACTAGGGTGAGAGTAGCACTATGGGGTAAATTTATCAATGAGTGAAGTTCCGCCACTAGAGTGAAATTCCGCAGCTCTCAATTCATTTCTATGGGATTTTGAAAGGTGTATTTATCAATGGGTGAAGTGAAAGTTCACCCTTTGATAAATATGCCTATAAAAATCCAATAGAAATAAATGGAGAGTGGCGGAATTTCACTCTAGTGGCGGAACTTCACTATTAACTTCACTCCTTGATAAATATACCCCTATATGTTGTCTAACCTGCCTTCCTTCACTTTGTAGCACCTACACACAGCAACAGACTAATATGAGGTGCTGTGGAAGTTGAACGTTGTACAATCCTACTTTTTATTGATAATTGGGCCCCACAATATCTGCGTTACCTTCACTGCAGTCATCACTAAAGGTGGCCCTGGGGCAGCAGCAGTAGAACCCCCCTTTAAAGCAGAATGAAAGCATCAATAGATGAAGGGTTCCAAATGTTTTGGCACCCCCCAAGGAGTGTAAATACTTACCCGATACCCCCATATCAGGTAATTAATTACTATAATTTGGCACCCCCATCAATTGGAGCTTTCATTCTCCTTTAAGCATAAAATGAAAGCACAATAAAATGAAAAGTTGCTTAGAATTAGCCATTCTATAACATACTAAAAGTTAACTTAAAGGGATTCTGTCATAATTTTTATGATGTAGTTTTTATTTCTAAATGACACTGTTTATACTGCAAATAGTTCACTCTATAATATAAAATTTCATTCCTGAACCAGCAAGTGTATTTTCTAGTAGTTATATCGGTGTGTAGGTGCATCTCAGGTCATTTTGCCTGGTCATGTGCTTTCAGAAAGAGCCAGCACTTTAGGATGGAACTGCTTTCTGACAGGCTGTTATTTCTCCTACTCAATGTAACTAAATGTGTCTCAGTGGGACCTGGATTTTACTATTGAGTGTTGTTCTTAGATCTACCAGGCAGCTGTTATCTTGTGTTAGGGAGCTGCTATCTGGTTACCTTCCCATTGTTCTTTTGTTTGGCTGCTGGGGGGGAAAGGGAGGGGTGATATCACTCCAACTTGCAGTACAGCAGTAAAGAGTGATTGAAGTTTATCAGAGCACAAGTCACATGACTGGGGGCAGCTGGGAAACTGACTATATGTCTAGCCCAATGTCAGATTTCAAAATTAAATATAAAAAATTCTGTTTGCTCTTTTGAGAAACAGATTTAAAGGTGGCCCTGGGGCAGCAGCAGTAGATATGCCCACACTGAAGTGGGCTATATCGGGCTGATCCTAGGGTTCAACGATCAGATCATAATGGATCTGATACGAGCGGTCGGATTGCGGGACCGCATACCAGGGTCGGACTGGGGGGCCCGGGGCTTCTGCCTCAAGGCCTTCCGTCCAGCAACAACCCCAACCACACGTGTGCGCTAACATGCTGATGCGTTCACACTCGCGTCAACGCGCCTACTGCTTATTGCCGTAACCGGGGAAGGAAGAAAACCAGGGTGCGGATGTGGGTCGGCTGGCCCCACTAGAGCCTGGGGCCCACCGTGTTTTTTCCCGGTATCCCTCCAGCCCACTCCGACCCTGCCGCATAGATGCGGCCACTTTCGTCGGATGGCCCCACACAGGGACCAATAAGCTGCCGCCTCTGTCTGTGGGCAGCTTTTATCAGCCCGTGTATGGGGGCCTTTACTCTCTTCCGTGCCGATCCTTGTGTAAAATAAAGAATAACCCCACATTTTACACGTTGAGAAATATTCTCATTTCCAAAGAATCTGAGACCAGGGCAGGCCTATTACAGCTTGTTACATTCTCGTGAGTCCGGCCTTGTGATCCAACCTCTACGCTCCCTGCTTGTTAATTCACATTACTGCTGACTCAATGGCTCGATTTAAAAGAGCCGACACAAGCTGCTGGGTTTGGACGGGGGCCACCCTGGGACGGGTTCCCACACTGCTCTGGCACTCGTCTGACTCTGGCGCAGGACTTGCACGGTGCAGCAGGATCAATCAGATTATCACAATGAGGCATGTGAGTCCTACGCAGGTCCCGCTTAGTCAAAGACATTGTTCCCTAGGCCTAAAATATATTTATTATATACTGTAAATACTGGCACTTATTTTTAGGGTTGTCCAGCTTGTAACCCTGCTCATGGACTACAACACCCTTGTGGGGGCAGATGGATTGACTTGTCTACTTCACTTCAACCCTGTTGTCTAACTGAAAAAAATATATAATTCTAAGCAAGATTACAATACACATTCATTAAACAGTTTCAGTGATATTAACGGGGTTGTTCACCTTTGAATTAACTTTCAGTATGATGTAGAGAGTGATATTCGGAGACAATTTGCAATTGGTTTTAATTTTTTATTATTTATGGCTTTTGACTTATTTCGTTTTTTATTCAGCAGCTCTCCAGTTTCTCCAGTACTTTTGGCAATCTGGATGCTAGGAGGCAAATTACCCTAGCAACCATGCACTGATTTGAATAAGAGACTGGAATATGAATAGGAGAGGCCTGAATAGAATGATAAATGTGAAGCCTTACAGAGCATTTGTTTTTATTAGGGATGCACCGAATCCACTATTTTGGATTTGGCCGAACCCCCGAATCCTTGGTGAATGATTCGGCCTAATACCGAACCGAATCTGGATCCTAATTTGCATATGTAAATTAGGGATGGGAGGAGTAAAACAGTTTTTATTTCCTTGTTTTGTAACAAAAAGTCACACAATTTCCCTCCCTGCCCCCAATTTGCATATGCAAATTAGGATTTGGTTCGGCTGGGAAGAAGGATTCTGCCGAATCTGAATCCTGCTGAAAAAGGCAGAATCCTGTCCGAATCCCGAACCGAATCCTGGATTCAGTGCATCCCTAGTTTTTTATGAAGGGGTCAGCGACCCCTATTTGAAAGCTGGAAAGAGAAGAAGAAGGCAAATCATTCAGAAACTATAGAAAAATAAATAATGAAGACCAATTGAAACGTTGCTTAGAATTGGCCATTCTATAATGTACTAAAAGTTAGCGTAAAGGTGAACCACCCCTGTTTAAATATAACTGCAATTCAAAGCGGTATTTATCTGCTCTTTTGTTTTCTCATCACTGCTGGTTCTGACTACATGTACCATATAGGGGATTTATGGGAAGCAGAAAAAGGGAATTGGGGCGGGCAGCCGGTGATATGTTTGAGGATTACAAATCAACATGGAAGGCAAATTTGTAATACTGGCTCTGGCTTTTGCTACCAGCTTGGCTAAACGCAGTACAGGTATGGGACCAGTTATCCAGAATGCTCAGCACCTTGGGGTTTCCGGATAACGGATCTTTCCATAATTTGGATCTTCATCATGTAAACATTAAATAAACCCAATAGGCTGGTTTTGCTTCCAATGATGATTAATTATATCTTAGTTGGGATCAAGTACAAGCTACTGTTTTATTATTACACAGAAAAGGAGAATCATTTAAAAATGTGGATTATTTGTATAAAATGGAGTCTACTGGAGACTGCCTTTCTGTAATTCGGAGCTTTCTGAATAATGGATCTCATACCTGTAGACACTTTATCTGGCACAAGGTGCAGAGTTCAGCCAAACCCCAGACGTAAGTGGTCTCTGAATGAGAACTAAGGGGCTTGTTACAGTGAACTTGACCCCTTGAGCTCTCCTGCTGACAAGATCCTGGTTCCTACAATGCCTTGCAAGTCCTGTGAGTGTTGCGATGGTACAAGTAGTCAGAACCAACAGTGCAAGTAAAAACAAGTGAAAGACAGATGCTGCTTTTAATAGAAATTACATTAACCATTGAATGTATATTGAGAAGTTGCCTATCTTTCATTGAGCAAAATGTTCATTTTGGGGTCTATTTTCCCTTTAAAACAAAGTGAGCTCCCTTTCCCTGCCTCCCCTTGGATATTACCCTGAGTGGAAGGTCGCATTTGCCTGACTGCACACACAGCACACACGCATGGCATTCTAATTTCTAATTCCTCCAGCCCCTGCAATAACATATCTCACAACTGTCCCCTTTTCAGAGGGGCATTCCCTCTTTTCACAGCTCAACCCGCAGTCCCTCGTTTGTACTGGAAAGTCCCCATTTTCTCTGCACTGAACAGCCAGAAAAAAAAACAATGTTTCTAACTTAATTGGCTTTTGGCAGAGAGCCCAGAACAGCCACAGCAGCTGATTAGATACTTTTGTTACAATTTCTAGATAAGCAAATAAGTAATTGTAACAATATAAGATAGCAGGTCCCTTGGGAGAAGTTAGACTCACAGTTTAAAGGGCAATTCACCTTCATTAGCAAAACTGTAATAACTGGAAAAAAACACAGAAATTTGTTCAAACTTTCACCTGCCAAATTTTGTAAAATGAACATAGTAATTAGGGGGTGTGGCCACAAAAATAGGTGTGGTCAAATATTGCCGCGCTACATGCACCAACTTTGCTGTCCCTCTTTTTATTTCCAAAATGTTGGGAGGTATGTAATACATAAAGCATGAAATGGTATCAAGCAGAGCAAATGCACACACATCTGCTGAGCTTTATACTCGCTTTATACTAGCTCAGGCTGCGGTAAAGGCAGTTACATCTGCCATTGCTGGACTACAATTCCCAGCAGCCCCAGGCAAGCTAGTAGTTGCAACCCGAGGTTATGCCCTTCATATTAGTATTTAGACATAGGAATAGGTGCTGCCATAGTGCTTGCCAAATCAGATGACAGTTTACAGACCATCCAGTTATGACCAGTTATTTTTTGGAGGGGGGATACATTTTGGGGAATGCACTTTAGCCTCTGTAGAAAATCAGGCTGACCCACATGCAGTCATTTACTTAACCCCGCTCCACTCCTGTTTATTTTTTAGGAATTTTATCACTATCGGCGGTTGCTCCCTTCTCTTTTAATTTAAAAAAAAATTCCTTTCAGAGCTGTTATCTCCCACATGTAGGAAATGCCGGGCGATTGAATGATCTGGGTCAGCATTTTCATGCCCAGCGTGATGTGCAGCTTCTCCCACAAACTGTTTGCTTTAAACTCAAAATGCCGCCTGAGATGACAGTTTCCAAGGCCCCAGATCATGCTCTGTACAGCAACAATCTGCTTTTCTCATTAATTCCGCACTTTCTTATGGTTTGTTCTATTAGATCATTTTCACGTGAGGCGCTGAGTAAAGTCAAGTGCCAACAGTCCTGTGGCTAATATGGGTCTATGGATAATAGGCAAGATTTGTCATATTTGAAATAAACTGAAATAAACTTAATATTGTATATATATATATATATATATATATTATTTTTTTTTTTTTTTTTTTTTACATTGTCCTGTGCCATTCAGCCATAATTGTACTATGGAGTACAATTATGTACTCCATAAGCACTATTGCAATAAAGGAATTCCTATACAGGTATTGGATCTCTTAACCGGAGGCTTGATAAAGGGCCATAGAAGCCCAAAACATTGCCTTGGCACTTTAAGTAAAGATTCACTTTTTTCACATTACCGGAGTGCTGCTGCTTTTGTTGATCTGGATCTCTTATCCTGAAACCCATTATCCAGAATGCTCAGAATTACGCAATGGCCGTCTCTCATAGGCTCCATTTTATCCAAATAAATCAAATTTTCAAAAATGATTTCCTTTTTCTCTGTAATAATAAAACAGTAGCTTGTACTTGATCCCAACTAAGATATAATTAATCCTTATTGGAGGCAAAACCAGCCTATTGGGTTTATTTAATGTTTATATGATTTTCTAGTAGACTTATGGTATGAAGATCTAAATTACAGAAAGATCCATTATCTGGAAAACCCAAGGTCCCGAGCATTGTGGATAACAGGTCCCATACCTGTATAATAATTATGATTATTATAATGCACAAGAGCAGAGCCATATTAGGGTCCTGTGCTGCCCTAGGTTGCCCCCCAGCTCTGATGTTGAATTTACCTAAAAGTGTCTGACAGCAGGCGGGAGGGAATTTTTCCCCATACAGGCGCCTGAGGGTCTAGGGCCACCCCAAGCATGAGCCCATGGGGGTCTACATGGAAAATACAGCCCTGCAAGAGAGGTTGTTCATCTTCAAATTTACTTTAAGTTTGATATAGAGAGTGATATTCTGAGACAATTTATAATTGGTTTTAATTTTTTTTATCATTTGTGGTTTTTGAGTTATTTAGCTTTTTATTCAGCAACTCTTCAGTTTGCAATTTCAGCAATCTGGTTGCTAGGGTCCAAATTCCCCTAGCAACTGAACACATTTGAATAAGAGACCGGAATGTGAACAGTAAAGGCCTGAATAGAAAGATGAGTAATAAAAAGTAGCAATAACAATACATGTGTAGCCTTACAGAGTATTTGTTTTTTAGATGGGGTCAGTGACCTTCCCCATTTGAAAGCTGGAAAGAGTCAGAAGAATAGGAAATAATTAAAAAAAAAAAAAAAAAAAACGATGTAAAATAAATAATGAAGACCGAATGCTTAGAAGGTAAACCTCCCCTTTAAGGTGCTTTGCTTTCCTCCTACACGTCTTATACATACAGGTCGGTTAATTGGCTCCCGATGAAACTGAACCCAGTTGTGCATTGGCCTGTGGGAAGGTAATTGGCCTGTAGTTCCCCTGGGATGTTGGACGTGAATAGTCTCTGTGATATGTCTGGGCTATATCAATAAAGGCTAACAATAATAACCACAACTCCCGGCAGAATCCTTGGCTGTACAACACAGTTTATTTGAATATTCCTGCTTTAAAGTCATAATGATACAATGACAAAGGCCATAATGAAATTAAAGTATTATATACATATATACACAATTATTGTTGCACATTCTATCTTTGCAGTTAAAGGAGAAATAAACACTAAAAATGAATGTGAGTAAAAATGCCATATTTTAAATACTGAACTTATTGCACCGGCCTAAAGTTTCAGCTTGTCAATAGCAGCAATGATCCAGGACTTCAAACTTGTCACAGGGGGTCACCATCTTGGAAAGTGTCTGTGACACTCACATGCTCAGTGGGCTCTGATTGGCTGTTGAGAAGCTAAGCTTAGGGCTCGTCACTAATTATCCAGCAGAAAATGATCTTCCCCTGTAATATAAGCTGATGCTACAGGTTTGCTGATTATTAAATTCTTATGCTAATTGCACTGGTTTCTGTGCTGCCATGTAGTAATTATGTGTATTAATTACTAATCAACCTTATATTGTGACATTTCTATTCTATGTGTACTGTATATTGTGAATGGGCCCCTAAGCTCAGTAAGTGACAGCAGCACAGAGCATGTGCAGTGAATCAGCAGAAAAGAAGATGGGGAGCTACTGGGGCATCTTTGGAGACGCAGATCTTGACTGCTAAATGACTGTGGTTGCCTTGGGCTGGTACAGAAGCACAAAAAGATAATGTACAACATCCTTTAAGCATCTCTCTAAATCCAAAGATCTACATTAATACATAGGGCTGCTGTATAATTTTTAATATAACGCAGTCCCGTCGTACCTCCTGTCATACATAGCCAGCTGAACTGGGCAAAACAGTTGATATGAGAGCCTCCTCTTCTTCGGGGGGTGACTTATCTCCTCAAACTGCCTTCCCCTGCCTTCCCTCTGGCTAGAATGTAAATCGCCATCGGGATGGCACTTAGTTTCTGAAGTTGCCCCAAAACAGAGGAGATTTGTTGTCGGGCGACCAATCTCCCCCCGAATCTGAGCGCATGTCTCTGCCCTTAAAGGGGCAAAGGGCCGCTGCACTACACAGCGGATGGTACGACACTCCTATACACTGCGTACAATAGAACAGGGTCATTTTTCCTCATTAAAAGCTTTCGATTTAAGTTATTATCCTGATTGGCAGCGGAATAAAGACCACATGTTTTGCTAAGGCTAAAGGGGCTTAAGAAAATAAACAGACCCGGTTCCACGGGAAACACTTATTGTGGGGGGAATGAGAGCTAAGCAAGCTAATAGCATCCTGAGGGTCTAATCAGAGACTCCATTAAGCAACCCCCCCAACAATAATTCATTTGTCTTTACAGGATTAGCTCTATCCAATTTAGCTAAAGTAGCTTAATGAAGACACAAGATTCAGCTACTCCTTTAACAAACACAGCCCCACCGTACCTTCAATTAGGGATGTAGCGAACTGTTCGCCGGCGAACTAGTTCGCGCGAACTTCGACTGTTCGCGTCCGCCGAATGTTCGCGAACGTCACGCGACGTTCGCCAATTGGTGTTCGCGTTCGATTCGAAGTAAAATTTCGTTCGACCATTCGACCATTCGACCATTCGATCGCTAAAATCGAACGATTTCCATTCGTTCGAACGATTATAAGCATTCGATTGAATTAAAATCATTCGATCGAATAGCTTCGATCGTTCGATTCGAACGAAAATCCTTCGATCGTACGAATAAAATCCTTCGATCGTTCGATCGAACGATTTTATCGAGCGTTCGAAGTTCGCAAACTGTTCGCGAACAGTTCGCTTTTTTGCCGGTGTTCGCGAACGGCGTTCGCGAACACATTAACGGCAGTTCGCTACATCCCTACCTTCAATTTCTATAGACGAGTGTGAGCTTGGGACATTCCTCCCTTTGCTTTGTGTGCCCGGATCTGCACAGAACTGCTAGGAATTCCCAGCTTGTACAGGAGAAAGCAAGCGTCACAGCAAACAACATGGCAGCTTCCATTCATTTGCACAGATAGAAATATGCAGAGAATGAAAGTCTTGCGCACACAATGAGCTGCACCTATACAATTACTACAGGACCCAGGAAAGTGAACCCACAGAATCCCATCAATGGACTCAACAGTTCCCAGGTTATTTCCAATAAACAGAATCGGTAAATGCAATAAGGCAGTTGCGATGTATGTCATATAGGGGCAAATTCACTTAAGGGCGAGTTTTCGCCTGGAAAGGCTTCACCACACTCCATGCCAGACGGAAATCTGATACCACTACAATAATTCACTAAAATGCTAATTTGCGTTGCTGCAGCCAAACGATGGCGAAGTTTCGCTGGAGTTTCTGCCTAGCAAACTGCCTAGTACACTTACGTTTAGGTCAATTTGAATAGGGCGGCTAGATATAGGTCTTATATTTGATTTTATTAGAGATGTTGGTGCAAATGCTTGAAGTGCCCACTTATTATTACAAATGTCCAAGGAAGCAAAATAAAGACAGAAGAGATCCTCTAACGCCCTAGACATGAGCCCACCCTAAAACAAATGTGGCCTGACCCTCAAATGGTTAAAAAGGACATTATAACAAAAATTTGTTACAGTTACAACTTTTAAATACAATCCCACTTTAAAATGTGAAAAAACGCCAGTGATTTTAACAAACTTTATGACGTTTCGGTATACAGGATATGATGTCACTGACAACGTAATGGAAAATTCGCACTATAGTGAATTTGCGGAATAACAATCGTTAGTCTGAGCAAAAATGTGCCTGGCGAAAGGGCGTTAAACTTCGCTAGCGATGCACTCTTTCGCCTGTTAGAAGGCTGACGATCTCCCTGCAGATTGGCTTTTCTAGCGAATTTTCGCTAGCGAAGGCTACTTCACCCTTTAGTAAATCTGCTCCATAGACTCCTACACCACCCACATGAAGCCATTTGTACGTTGTTGTTCGCCTTTAAATGAAATTTTAGTATGATGTAGAGCAGTAGCTTGCGAGCAACATGTTGCTCACCAACCCTTTATATTTTGCTCCCAGTAGCCTCAAAACAGGTGATTATTTTTTAATTCCAGGCTTGGTTGTATAAAAACCAGTAGGCAGCCAATCACAGCCCTTATTTGGCACCCCAGGGTGTTTTTGCATGCCTGTGTTGCTCCCAAACTCTTTTTATTTTTGAATGTAGCTCATGGGTAAAAAAGGTTGAGACAATGTGCAATTGGTCTTCAATTTATTAGTATTTGTGGATTTGAGTAACCAGTCATTGATATGAATAAGAGACGGGAATATGAATAGGAGAGGCCTGAATAGACAGATGAGAAATATAAAGTGGCAATAACAATACATTTTTAGACTTACAGACAGGGCCGCCATCAGGGGGGGACAGGGGGGACAAGCGTACCGGGCCCGGGCATGAAGGGGGGCCCGGCAGCGCTGCATTTTTTGAAGATCCGGGCCCCCCTTACGAGCGCCCGAGCCGTACGTCTTGCCTCTTGCGTGCCAAATGCGGAAGTGCCGAAAAGCCGAAGCCGATGCGCCAAAAAGACCCGAAGTCACGGAAAAAGCCGAAGTCACGAAGCGCCGAAAAGACCCGAAGTCACGAAAACAGCCGAAGCCGATGTCCTGAAGCAGCGCAAAGACCCGAAGTCACGAAAACAGCCGAAATTGAAGTCCTGAAGCGGTGAAAAGACCCGAAGTCACGAAAGGAGGCGAAGTTGAAGTACTGAAGCCATGAGTTCAATCCTACTGAACACCAGTTTGTGTGTTTTTTTTTTTTTTTTTTTAATCCCCTGGCCACCAATGTATTATTTTAATATTCTATAGGCCCCTGCCACCAATCTTTTTTTTAAAACTTTTTTTTTGGGGCCCCAATTTTTTTTTTAACTCGTAAGGCCACCATTGTATTTTTTTGTTTGTTTTTTTTTTTAAAAAATTAATTTTCTTTTTGGTGGCCCCAAATTTTTTTAACTTGTAAGGGTGCCCCTGCCACCATTTTTTTTTTGTTTTTTTTCAAAAAAAAATTATTTTGTTTTCAAATTTTTTTTTGGGGCCCCAATTTTTTATAAGGGGGCCCTGACCATCAATAGCTTTTTACAACTTGTGTGGGGGGGGTTACTTTTCTATGGTCTTTTAACTGCAATGTGGAGTAGGCGGGATATGGGGTGGAGCTTGGTCGTCAGCATGGGCGGGGCCCGGGGGGGCCCCAAAAATTTTGTTGTACGGGGCCCCGTGATTTCTAATGGCGGCCCTGCTTACAGAGCATCTGGGGTCAGTGACCCCCTTTTAAAGCTGGAAAGAGCCAGACAAAGGCAAATTATTCAAAAACTATAAAAAAGAAAAAGGTAAGGCCAATCGAAAAGTTGCTTAGCACTAGCCATTCTATAACATACTCAACAACAAGATAACAAGTTATCTTTTAAGGCCCTATTTATTAAAGCTCTGGATGCAGGTGCAAGAACACTGCCATTATGTAGCCTTGCTGTACCTTCTGCTGATGCCAACATTTCACACATATATATATTATTTATATTATATATATATATATATATATATATATACAGTGTCGGCATCAGCATCCAGCCCTACAGTGTGTGGCTACATAAGCACAAGCTACTGTTCCATACGGCAGCCCCATGCAGGATTCTTGGGTTAAACATTAATGGGAGTCCAGTATGAACATGAGCTATAGAAGTTGCAATGATTACGTCTATTTGTATAAGGAGAATTCCTGCTCCCTGACCTCCAAACACACAATACAGAAAATGTCCCCTAAGGAACCTGTGGGAGGAATCAACCTGGCCTTTAGTATTTAAATCCTGCCTGGTTATTTTAAGGGGAATCATTGTTGGGGCGAGTGCCCTAGAGAGTGCCATCACTATAACTCCCTGCACCTCCAACATCTCCAATTGCATCAAGCAAATTATGAACTCAACATGGCTTGAAATGACTCTATAGAAAAAAAAAAACATATATAATATATTTTATATCTCAAGCGCTTACTATTTCCCCATAATCCCTCTCTCAAGATAAATCAGGCTGTGCATCCTTGATCCAGCATAATACAGGGATGTGGCTAATATGATGCCAGATAACTATATTTAGTTCACCCATTTTAAAGCCGGCTCACAGAATGCATCACTAATGCTCCGACGAGCATAAATATTCCTTCATCAAACCCAGATGTGACCAGATGGGGGGGAGGCAGAAATACTGAAGGCAGCTTCAAAGTGCTGTATATAAAATGTATTCAGTTAAGTTAAGTAAGAGCTTGATTGAAGCCATACGTCTGTTTAGGTGAAAACACAATATAAAAATAGATTTACTCTAATATAGAAGAATAATATAAAAGAAGCCTCAACATTGGAGAATTCTACTAAATCAAGACACCCTTGGACCTTTCATATTCCTGTACCCCAGGCCCATCCCATTACTCTTGCTTTGGGCATAATCAGGTTAATGTTTGTATCAGGTCTAGAAGCCCATAGGAACCGCTCAGGCAATCAGTAGAGGCTACCTGTTGATTGGTTGCTAGGGGATACTAGACCCGGTGCGCTATAAATGAGAAATAAAGGCAAGTGTTTCATTTGATCTTAAAGATAAAAAAAAAACCCTTTCCACACCCTACGGAAGCAGAGCAAGTTATGAATTGACTATGGAGTCGCTAATTACGGTGCAGAGATGTTATCTTAACTGGGCAATAAATCACTTGGCTCCTTGGGAGATGTTGTAGATTGTAAAGTGCTGAGCACATGAGATTTCTTTCTATGTGGCAGGTGTATCTGCCCCTTCCATCACAAATCTGAAACTGCAGGAAACTGCACCTGGAGGCTTTGGAACTCAGTAGAATGACACTTTGATGGGGCAAAAGGAACATCAATTCTTCAGACAAATATAATATGACCCTTCCAAGCACTTTTGCTATTGACTGTTGCTTTAGGCTGTTTGTTGCTTTGGCACAGCAGGTTTCCTTGAGAATTGCTATGCTATGAAAACAGCGACTAGTGCCTGGTACTTCATTAAAATTTGGCACATGGGTATATAGTCTTGTGGGATGTCTCTATAATGAACACCAAAAGAATTGCCCTTTTTATGCCAACTATGGTCCTGTTTCAAGGGTCATGTCCAGTAAGGTCCAAAAAGGCCCATTCGTCAGGCAAAATACAAATGAAAGCTAAAAAGGCACAACATATATTCTGTTAGATCAGTGAGAGGTATTCAGAGTGTTTCTGTAACTTCCTAATTTATTGGCCATGAATACCTCTCACTGATCTAAGAGTATATACGCTGTGCCAAAAGCTTGCAATGTATTTTTTATTGTTAGCCAATATAGGTATCATTTCTACAATACTTTTTGTATTTGCTTGTTTTTTTATTTGTTATTTAAGGGTCGTGTCCCAAATTCTCTCATGCCGTGACCCTTCGGGGGGTGTTGTAAGTTAATTTGAAAGCAATTGGAGAGATGAGATGGCCATGCGCTGGCTGAGGTTTGAGTTATGGATGTAACTACTGAGGGCAGGGGGTGCGACTATAGCCCAACCACCCATGGGGCCAGAAGAAGACTTTAGAAAGCTTGGAAGATAAGGGTACAAGTGAGTGAGCATGTGCGTGGGTTCCTGGTTGGGTGCACCTGGACCAGTCTGTTTCTAGCTACTGGTTTGGGTTTTCTGCTCAATCTACCCATATACCCAGCGGTGGAAATCTGAGAGGTACTGGGGAGGAGCTGCTGCTCACCTTGTTTCCCTGTCTGCCCATGTTTCCACCCACTTAAAGAACAGCAAAGAGTGGGATGATAATCAGCCCATCTTAAACTGAGCATGTATAGCCAGCAATACCCTCATACTGAGTTGCCATCAATAATTGTGTGGCATCATACACCCGCCTAACTATAAGGCTCTGCTGGGATTCGAGCAAAGAACCTCTGGGCTTCTGGCTGCATACCCAATCATCTAGGCCAGCAGAGCAGCTAGCAAGCATACTCGTTATATATCACCTGGACTTTCCTATCTGGTCCCTTATTATTTGGATAGGGTCAGCCATCCAATCAGGGCCGACCCTGTTCTATATTAGTCCCCCTCGCTGACTTCCTGGGCCTGAACATTATGGTATGTCCCTGGCAATTTATCTGTTTCTCTTAGTCTGTTTCTTTGCTCTGCTTTCTCTCTTCCTAGTTCTGACCTGTTTCTTTTCCCTACTCTAGTCCTGCTCTTGTTCTATTCTTGCTCCTATCCAGTCCTGTTCCAGTTTCTTCACCTGCAGATCCCTATCCTGTACTGGACCCTGACTCTTCACCCTCATCACCCTAATCTTGTTCCTATTCCTTCATCACCCCTTCTTGTCTCCTGTGTGCACAATACCTGTCCTCACCTGTAGGACTCACACTTTTCTCTACATAGTTATTCCTTACTATCCCTTACTCCAACCCCAATCTGTCCGATCCACCCAAACTCAACCCTTATGGAGGTTAGTCCTGCCCATGTTGTGGCAATCTAGGCGGACATTTTCAATGGTTTCTTTACAGTACCTCTGCCTGTCCCCTCCATGGCATCCCTGCCCTCATAGAAACTGTAGGAGATATTGCAACTCAATTTTGTTAAAGACTCTGGCAAATTGGTCCTTTAATTACTATCCACAATATTCACAAATAAACTGTGAAGATGAAAAAAAGGACCATTGTAAGAGCAGCTGGTGAACATTATATTTCCTACTCATTCCATGCCCTGAGCAGCTCCAGTCCTCTAGGTGTTACACATAACAGATACAGGCGCACAGAGACAAACACACACAGACAAACACACACAGACAAACGCAGACAGACAGACACACGCACACTCTCTCTGGAAATAATTATTCCGCTCTGCCCCCAGATTCAAATCCATCAACATGTCTGGAAGTGCCGTCAATCATTTATGGAAGGGGCTAATCATGTCTATACAACATAAACAGCAGCATTTTGTGCAAAGCTACAGAATATGAGTTGATTAATTATAGTCCTATTTGATGTAATTCCTATGCACATCTGGTTTCAGTGCCCTTGGGCGACAAACTCGCAGTATCAAAGCACTAGGGATCCATCCCCGATGATATAAGGGTACCCGGGACCAACCCATTAAGGTCTGAGGTGGGAACGATTCTTTAATTTGCTGAATACATGATCAATATGATAATGTAAAAGCTAATGAATAATAGATGGTTTGGATTTTTTTTAGAAATGTAAAGCAAGTTGTATCCACATTTATGTACCTGCATCTGATTTATGCTCCAAACTAGAGCTTTTCATCAATCTTATGCCAGGCTAAAATACAGGTCAAAGTTGGCATTAAAAAGTGAGATAAATGTAAGACTACTTGGCCTGGTGCCCACATGCTCAACCTTCAAAAGTGTATTGCCTTCCTCCTGAACCAATCAAAAGCCTAGGTGGTGGGATGTGGAAAATGGCAGCTTCCACAACTGTTTCCTAAAATGTCCTGTCACTATACCAAGGTTTTATGAAAAGAATATTTTGAGTCCATTGGAAGCCTCAGAAAACCCATGTAGCTGGTCATAGGGTCAGAATCTTGTGGAGTGTCTTAAAAGTGGAGAGAAGTTTAATGGAGTGTATTGTAGAGAGTGTTCATATAGGTGATGGCACAACAGAGTCTATTGCACAGAGGTTTTTGTAGGGTGATGGCAGAACAGAGTCTATGGCAGATAGTGTTTTGTAGGGTGATGGTACAAAGAAGTGTATTGTAGAGAGTGTTTTGATGGGTGATGCACAATGGAGACTGCAGGCAGAAGGCATGCTCATCTACACATAGCTTTTGCTTTTCTGCCTAATCAATATGTGCCATTTTTTTGTTCGAATGCAACTGTGATGGTAAAGGAGCCCTATAGAATATATAAAATCTCCCTCTGAATGACTTTTAACTCTTGAATATCGAGGAGAACAAATAGGCATCTTCCCTAAATATCACTCTAACTGCACCCCTGGCAGGGAACCCCAGAATTTTGAAGTTACTAATCTAGAGAGAAAAAAGCAAAAGCGCCAATAATTATACATTCACCTCTTTACATTATAAAAACACAAAGGGCAAACAAAGCGGTGAAGGTATGTGCCCTTTTGAAGACCAGGTTCTGGAAAGGTATGTTTTGTTTTCTCTAGCAAGAATCAACAAGGTGCCTGTCAATAGCACGGGTCACGTCAAAGAGAAAGATTCTTTTCTTAGCAAGGAGCTAAAGTCAGGTGGAGCATGATTCCGATGTATGTACAGCAAATAGATTCCACCTGGATTAAACACAAGGCTGTTGTGTGTAAGAAATAAGGACAGACTTTAGATCTTACTCCTTAGAGAAGAATATATGTATGTAATTGTTGGAAAAACACAATGAATAAAGAGAGAAAAAAAAAAATAAGGGCAATCCCTCTCTGTCTGAGCTCCATCAGTAAGGTACATGAGCCAGCAGATTAGATGGGTCAGTCTGGTTCTTATCTACAGACAGATTCGCAATGAAGTCACAGTCAACGTTGCAGACATGATGTCAATAGCAGGACGTACCAACGCAACAAGTTGAAGTTCACCATAATATCAGTTTTTAGAGTGACAATGACAATAAAGACACCGTGGTTGCTTTTAAAGACGAGAGACATTTCCAGGACCAGAGAGTCGGGAAATAAAGGATACTTGGCACCTTCATGGAGAATTAATAAAGTCCTCGCTTGAAATGTTTAGAAATTGGTTTAGAGATGTTTGAAGGTTTCCCATGGGAAAATTCCCTGTTAAAGGAAAACTATACCCCTCAAACAATGTAGTTCTCTATAAAAAGATATTGCATAAAACAGCTCATATGTAAAATCCTGCTTCATGTAAATAAACCATTTTCATAATAATAACTTTTTTAGTAGTATGTGTCATTCAACAATCTGCCATTTTAAAAAATAAGGGCAGCCCCCTGGGATCGTAGGATTCAAACAAACGATACATGTTAGGTCACATGAGCCAATTAACAAACAGAGTTCTGCCTTTTAGTTCAACACTTCTTCCTGTTACAGTTAGAGCTGCAGTATTTCTGGTCAGGTGATCTCTGAGGCAGCACAGAGACCATCACAAATGGTGGTTCAAGGCAAGAGATGTAAAAGGGCAATATTTACTTAAATATATATTCCAGTTTGATAAGATTCTTTAATATGCAACTTAATTTGATATAAACTATCTGTTGCTCAAGTGTTCATTTTGGGGGTATAGTTTTCCTTTAAACTCTCATAAGATCTTACACAGGGCTGCATCCTCCACTCTATAAATCCAGACAATAAAAGCCCACTTGCTGCATGGCTAATTAGGTCAGAGAACCTTCGCATGAAAACCAACTTTGAATATTGGCAGCAGAATGCACCCCAAGGTAATGGCATTATTAACTGCTGCGGGGTAGAGACTAGTATATAGTTTCTTTATTTAGCACATAAAGGGGGGTATTTACTTAACTCCAGTCAGGCTTTTTGGGGCAAAACTCATATTTTTTTTATTGTTTTTAAAACTCACATTTTTGAGGATTTATGAAAGCCCGATGCTGCAATAAGTCAGAATCCGTAATCCATCATCTCAGACCTGACAAGGTTGTTTATAATTTAATTGGAGAGTTCCCAATCCTATTTTGAAGGTTTCTGTGGTCTGTGCTGGAATTAGACTGAAAACCCAACTATTTCCAACTAAATTGTGTGATTCGGGTTTTCGCTAGATTTTATAGAGTTTTTCCCCAATCCCATTAAATTAAGCTTTTTTAATAAAAATAAGGTCAAATCGTGGATTCTAGTTTGGTCAGATGGTTTTTTTAAATAAAATAACAGAAAAATGTGGATTTTGATCAATAACCCCCCAATAGCAGTGTCGGACTGGGACACCAGAGGCCCACCCAAAAACCTTTGACCAGGGGTCCACCAATTAATTTTAGACAAGGGGCCCACTCTTAGTACTATTATTCTTCCTCTCCTCACTCAACCTCTATTCTCCTAGTCTCTTTTCTTTACATACTATAATTTATTATTCCATCTATTTAGTCTCTTTGTTCTCATACAAATAGGGAATGACCATGAAATAGACCAAATGTTTTAGCACCTGGGCCCACCGAGAGTTTTCCTGGTATCCCGGTGGGCCAGTCCGACACTGCCCAATAGTGTTGCTTCTTCAGTCCTTATAAAAGAGGCACATATTTAAACCTGTATGAGGTACAGAGCTCAGCACCAGAGAGTACAAGGCAGCCCTGGCAGGCAGTAAGTACAGGTATAGGATGTGTTAACCGGAAACCCATAATCCAAAAAGCTCTAAATTACAGAAAGGAGGTCTCCCATAGACTACATTTTAATCAAATAATTTAAATTCTTTACTTGCAATTTTCTCTGTAATAATAAAACAGTACATTGTACCTGATTCCAACTAAGATATAATTAATCCTTATTGGAAGCAAAACCAGCTTATTGGGTTTAATTAATGTTTAAAAGATTTTTCAGTAGACTTAAGGCATGGAGATCCAAAATATGTAAAGATCCCATATCTGGAAAACCCCAGGTCCCAATCATTTAGGATAACAGGTCCCATAACTGTACAGGGCCCCATTGCAATCTACACCCACCTGTGTTCCCTGACTTGCAGCAATTCTTCAATTTGCAGGGCAGGATGAAGGGCGCAAAAAACTTTTTTTTTACGTTCCACCGTCTTGCATTCTGTAAATGACTACCACTGCCTCCTTAATGTGGTTGCAATGGCTAATACGTTTGTTTCTAGGAGGGGTAGAGGGTGCAAGTGTTAAAATCTTAAATTTATGGATAGAGTGGTCATGTGTGCTGGGTAGCTTTGAATAAGTGACAGTTGCCTAAAGCTGGCCATAGACGTTTAGCTATATCCTTATGTCTGACGCACGATCGTTTGTTGCAATCTTCCGACCTGCCACTAACCATTCAGATTAAATAATGTAGTACAAAGAACAAAACAGACTATGTTCGGCCATTAATTCGAAGACATCAATCGTGTGAACATTATGTCCGACAAATACTAGTGACGTCACCCATTGATACATGCAGAGATATTATCGTTAGCCGACAGAAATCTTCTTCCGATCGCCATGGTACGAAAAATGTTGGGACAATATACAAACGGTCTGAAACGAAGATTCGTGTGACTTTATTTTTGCATCTATGGTCAGCTTTAGAGCAGGGAAAGATGCAAAGCAACAGATCTGTTGGAAGGAAGTTTCTTATCTCTGGAAGAAATGGCCGGAATAAGTGCTAGGAAAGTGGCTTTGAGTGCAAGGAGTGAAGTGTCAGCCCTGGGTGCTGTGGCAGTGAAACAAGGCAGCCAAATGTGATAGTGAAGAGGCAGGCCCAGGATTCCCGAGGTCTCACACATGTAACATGATAGGGAGAGGTGTGTTGGTGCAGGGATGGGGGGGGGGTGGGGTTGGTGGAAGGAAGTGAGTGGCCTCTGGCCTCTCCGACAGGCAGACTGGAGCAATCAAAATGCAGTCTAATTTAAAGCAGAAGTCCCAGAGTGACTGCAGAAGAGAAACAAGCAGATCTGGGTTTACATTACGTAAGATCTCTACAAGAGCCATATGGCAAGGGGTTTGTAAACACTGGAGGAGACCCCTCTGTGCCATGTGCATTCACTGCTTTACAATGAGCCCTCTCACTCGCTTACTCTATTCCTGAGCATTTCAGCTCCATAGGGTGGCACTGAATCTTATTATTATCCTTTATTAACAGTCCCTGTCCCAATGGAGCTTACAATCTAAGGTCTCTATATCATTTACACATACTAGGGTCACTATTATCAGGAGCCAATTATTTTGCCTGTAGGCTTGGGGGTGTGAGAAGAAAACAAGGTACCCGGAAGAAACCCACGCAGAGACAAGAACTTGTAGATAGTTCTTGTTATAGTGAAACATTAACACAACCTGAATAGAGCTCAGAGAATCACTAGATATTTTTACCATTGAATTTCTTCTCGGTTCTCTGCAAAGCACAACAGGCGCCCAAATCCCCAACTCCCACATGGCATCAGAGCTTATAAGAATCTTTTGAGGTGAGAATGAAACTTGTACTTTTTCAAAGCATTTCCCCCAAGGTTATTGAGTTTATTCATCCAAGCCCTTCCCGCTATTACATGGAACATAATTGCATAGAAACTTCATAGGCACAAATGGTATCACCAGTCGGAGAACCATTTGCTCGTGGGGATACTTGTTTTTATCTATGGCTGCTATGTATGAGGGGCAGTTTTAGGACAAAGATGGGATTTACCTTGAATCTCCACTATTAGAAAGGCCACTTAGCCACCTCTGATGCTGGGGGAAGTTAATAAACATCCCCCAGTGGATATCGTGTTGTTGTTAATTCCACCAACAGCCAAAGAATGCCCTATACCCAAGCATTATATTATTATATATTTGCAACTTCAAGAAACTGAATTTGATGGCAGAGAAAATCGATGCACCTTGCAGAAGGTTAATGTCCTTTCTAGTCTGTAGAGAAGAACAATGTCCCACCAATTATTGGAGAGATAACCATGCACCTTGAGTCTACAGAGGAGAAACATGCACCTTCTGTTCTGCAGAGAGGTGGGGGAAGAGCTCCTAGACACCAGAGAATGATGCACCTTCTAGTCTGTAGAGAAGGACCATGCACCTTCTGTTCTGCAGAGAGGTGGGGTGAGAGCTCCTAGACACCAGAGAATGATGCACCTTCTAGTCTGTAGAGAAGGACCATGCACCTTCTGTTCTGCAAAGTGGAATGTGAAAGGAACAACGAACCTTCTATAGAGAACTGTGCTGCATCTTTCTTCATAAAGAAACTGTGCCCTTTATAATCTTACAAGTATGGTGCCCATTAGAGTCCTCTGAACAAAGCCACTCTCATTCTAAAGGTGGGAAGTTTTTCTTCCAGGTTTCTTTATGTTCTCTTACATTCTTCCTCCCTCCAGCTTTCCTCCTGCCAAGCCTCCTTTTCTGTAATACACTTCCCTGCTGAGCTATAACTCAGTTCTTGAATTTGAAATAGCATTCTATTTATTTGCACTGTGCTATTTAGATCATTTTAGTAGCCCCTGAGTTTTTTTAAAAAAATTCATTCACTTTTATTGGTCGTTTTATGCGCAGACTTTCTATTAACAGAAAGTATAATCCATGGGGTATCCTCAAGCTATGTTCCAGCTGTTGCAGAATTAGAGTTTCAGGAAAGGTGTACCAGTCAGCTCCTGAACTACAACTCCCAGCATGCACATTTAACACTGTCTATTTAGATCATTTTAGTAGCCCCTGAGTTTTTTTAAAAAATTCTTTCACTTTTATTGGTCGTTTTATGCGCAAACTTTCTATTAACAGAAAGTATAATCCATGGGGTATACTCAAGCTATGTTCCAGCAGTTGCCGAATTAGAGTTTCATGAAAGGTGTACCAGTCAGCTCCTGAACTACAACTCCCAGCATGCACATTTAACACTGTCTATTTAGATCATTTTAGTAGCCCCTGAGTTTTTTTAAAAAATTCTTTCACTTTTATTGGTCGTTTTATGCGCAAACTTTCTATTAACAGAAAGTATAATCCATGGGGTATACTCAAGCTATGTTCCAGCAGTTGCCGAATTAGAGTTTCATGAAAGGTGTACCAGTCAGCTCCTGAACTACAACTCCCAGCCTGAACTACAACTCACAGCATGCACATTTAACACTGTCTACTGTGTCTCCAGACACAGTAGATGAGCCTTCAGACACAAAAAGCATTTAAAAACATAGCAGGGTCCTCAAATCCAAATTCCAACCCAGATTGTCCCAATTCAATCAGAATTGTTTTAAATTTGTACGTTATTAAAAAACGCTGTGTAATTAGTTAGCACAAGCAAAGATGAAGATATTATGTGAACGACAACATGCAAAGCTGTTATTACAGGGTCCAGAGAGGACCAAGTACCCAAGCTACAAAAGTTGGTAGGTGCGCACTTTTTTCAATTCGAGGTGCTGATCCAGACATCCAGTAGGAGGCTGCCCAACTGAGTCTCCAAAAATATATGCAAAAATACAAAAAGTTTTTACTTACTTAATTTTTACTTTTGTGCCCCTGAGGAAGACAGTGGAAACGTATAGGGCAGACCTTATGATTCGGTGAGAATAGGAGCAAGTACCCACACTGTGCCCACATAGTATGAACCCACACAACAGCAATTTTATTCATGAAGAGATAGAAGACATGGTAGGTCAGATGGTATAGAGGGTATAGTAGGGCAAGGTGTAGCAGTAGGGCAGATGATCCATAAACTAGTATTACCCAAAAGTCAGCCCTTAATAGCCCAAGCACCCATGAAAGACTAAGGCTGACAGGGAGTTCTGGGAGTTGAAGTACAACAGTAGAACATCCATAGGCTGGGAAGGCCTCATAGGCTCCCTGTAATTTTCTTTGCCTCTGACCCTATAACCATCCCTGACCCACGACCAAACATCCACACCCAAGCTGGAACCATGTTGAGTATCTAAAATAAAATACATAAATCTATTTTTAAAGCTCGAGAATCCAAGTCTTTGAGTGTTCAGCAACAATGACATGATTTAAAGGCATTAAGTGGGTTCACCAACAAACCAAGGTATTTATCCATTACAGGTAATAATGTATAACATTGTTGGAATTACATCCTACTGTGTCTCCCCCTAAACCTTCCAGCAGCTATATGGTCCACACAAAAAAAAAACACAGGGACCCTTCTTTCCCAACATCGGCTTATGGACTGCAAGCCTTTGAGCACAGGAGTCCTATTCTAGCTGCTGGAATTTGAAGTTTCTCACTAGTTGAAAAGGAAGGGGGTGTCACTGGAATAAACAGCAAGGAAAAACTGCCAGTTATTATTATTACACAAGTTCATACTATGTTATTTTTAGTTTTTAGCTGGAACCCCATAAACATGCTGTGTCCTATAGTTCAGTGCTACCCTGCCTCCTGCTGTACAAGACATTCATCTCATCACTTGGACTCCCCTTACCTGTGTCTCCTTCCTTTCTCTTTCTTTCTTCGCTCTTTCTCTTCTGTAAGTTCTATGAAGCTGCAGAAAGCAAATTCTTCCCCAGAGTAACTGCCGCTTGTGCCTGGCGCAGGTAATTTCCTTGCTGGTTAAATGCCAGTCTCGATATTTCCCAGATTCATAAAGTGGCTGGGGCTAAATCAGCTCTCCCAGACCCAACCAGACTCAGGCTAGAAGCACAGACAAATGCTGGAAAGTCTCATAGACTTACAGGGGGAAAAGGGTTTGTCTTGTTTCCTCCAACCACTTCACAATACTTTTTTGGCTCTCTCCTCCCATTCCAGCCCTACCTCCTCCTCCTCCTCCTCCTCAGCTCTCAACCCCCCTGCTTTAAAAAAAAAAAAAATCCATGTGCGGGTGCTGACAAGATTGCAAGAAAAAGCACCAGCACAGGACTCCCTCTGTTATCACTCTCTGGCAGGGAGATATTAAATGAGATATAATCAGGTCTGTCTGACTGTATTCTGCATTCCTGCCAGCCAATTCCTCAAAAACATCATCTGATGAGACATGGGGGCAAATTTACCAAAGGGCGAATTTTAGCCTCGGAGGCTCCACCACACTTCATGTAACCTTGTCAGACGTTAATTTGCAACGCATACGCTTATTTATCAAAATGCAAGTTGCGTCTCGGCAGACGAATGCTGGGGAAGTTTCACCAGCAAATGTTCGTCAGCTCTGGAATTTCATAGCGAACTTTCGCTAGCGTTACTTTCTTCTTAGTGAAACCTTGTTAGTACACTTACGCTTAAATCAACGTAAATAGGGTGGGTACATATAGGTCATATACTGTATATGCCTTTATTAGAGATGTTGATGCAAATGCTTGAAGTGAGCCTATGATTAAGGGGCCGATTCACTATGGGTCGAATATTGAGGGTTAATTAACCCTCGATATTCGACTAGGAACTAAAATCGTTTGACTTCGAATATCGAAGTCGAACGATTTAGCGCAAATCCTGCGATCGATTGATTAAAACGATTAAATCGAACGATTCGAAGGATTTTAATCCAACGATCGAAGGAAAATCCTTCGATCAAAAAATCCCAGGCAAGCCTATGGGGACCTTCCCCATAGGCTAACATTGACTTCGGTAGCTTTTAGCTGCCGAACTAGGGGGTCGAAGTTTTTCTTAAAGAGACAGTACTTCGACTATCGAATGGTCGAATAGTCGAACGATTTTTAGTTCGAATCGTTCGATTTTCGTAGTCGAAGGTCGAAGTAGCCCATTCGATGGTCGAAGTAGCCCAAAAAAAGTTTTTTTAATTCGAACCCTTCACTCGAATTTTGTGAATCGGCTCCTAAGTGTCCTTGGGGGACACCAAACGTATAAGGCTTTTATCTTTTATACATAATGTAAAATAAAGATTTTTTGTATTATTTAAAATTTGGGCTCCTTTCTATTGACTTTTATGATCATGGTGTTCCGGAGTGGTGCCTGCCTACAATCCAAGTTTCAAATGCTTGAAGTGGCCACTTTTATTACAAATGTCCAAGGAAGCAAAATAAAGACAAAAGAGATCCTCTAATGTCCTAGATATGAGCCCACCCTTACAGAAGACTTGAAGCACAGCACCGGTTTATGTTTAAGAATAAAAAGCCTTTATTAAGCACATTTGGCAACGATCTGGGTACAGCGACGTTTCAGGCCCTATGGCCTTTTCTCAAGCTTATCAGCTGCTACAAAGTTACTTCCTTTTATACACAGAAGGCAAATGTGCCATGAGCATCAAATGGTTAATAATAAAAAAATAAATTAAAAAAAAATATATTTAACAGTTACAACTTGCAAACATAATCCCTCTTTAAAATATGAAAAACCCCAGCATATCGTCTTTTTTTTTTAATGACTTTTTGGCATACAGGATCATATTTTTGAGGATGTAGCTTCATCTTATAGTTCGCCGGGTATAACCTGGCAAAACATATTCTGGTGAAAAGGGTAACACAAGGGCGCTCCGCCAATGAGGCGATTTGAGGCACTCTCCTCAGGCGGCAGCACCCCCCTGGTTACCAGGGGCGGCAAAAATGCCGCTCCTGGTAACTAAGAGCCATATTTCCGGTTTGAATCCAGAAACTCACAATTGCGCTCTCTGCACTAGCGACGTGGACCCCCCGGCGAAAACGAAGGCAAAAAGGAAGCCCGTCTCGGGCAGCAAATTGGGTAGGATCGCCCCTGGGGTAACGTAGTGGAAACCACACGAATCGAGTAACGATCGTTCGCCTGAGTGAAAATTCTCCTGCCCAAAGGGCCCGACACTTCATTAGCGCTGAGCTCTTTTGCTAGCGAATTGTCCTATACGCTTTTTAGTAATATGGTGATTTTCCTGCGAATTATATTTTTGGCAAATTTTTGCTTGCAACAACCCATTTCATTTAACCAAATGTAACTCATTCCTCTGCACGATGTGAAGCTCCGGCACATGCTAATTTCCCGGCACTTGGGTTATTGAGAAGAATTCCCAAAAATTGGTAGTTAGCGACAGTTGAGCATTTACATGTCAGTGCATTAGTTGGTCAGGAATGCCCCTTATTGGATGCAGAGAGAGGCCAGCTACCCAAGGGAAAGTATACGCTTGCGGGCTGGGGGTTACAAGAGTTCGAGCCATGTTCCATGTTAAGCTGACGGCAAAGAGATGTTGTAGTTATAGTAACTTGCAGGGTTGATTTATGCAGTTGCACCAGTGCTGCCTTTATCAACAGCTGTGCCCAGGAGAGCCCAACTAAAATTTAAAAGTAAAAATGCGGCCTTTAAAATTAGACGAAATTAGTGGACATTTTTCTTTTTTGGCCTGGGCTTCCTTAATACACATAAGACTGCAAGGCATTATATACAAACAGACCCAGTAAAGCATTTAGAGAAGCTTGGGAAAGTCCTGTAACTGGGGTTTCATTATACATTCATTTAAACCAGTGCTGCATAAAAAATAAATTTAAATTCTCCTTATCGTTACATTAGTAAACTCACTCGGCGGCACTCAGAGGCCACAGCAGGTATGTCAATTTTGGGTTTATATAGTGTTATTTGTATACGGTAAAACAATCCATGGGTTCGAAAAGATGGGGAAGGAAACAATATAAATAAATAAACAGCAAAATGCAATTACATGCAAGACACAGTGCTAAGAGTCAAGAGACACAAGAAAAAAAGAGGGTTCTGTCCTGCAGTGCTTGCAATCTAAGTGGATGGATAACTTTTAGACTCAAAGAAAAGAAGAGGCAGTAGCATGATTATGGGGAGTGCCCGCAGAGAAAAGGGGTCTAGTTAGAACCCATAAGACCACATCCCACTTATATCCTGGGATCCCCATGTCTCTGACTCCTTCTCACATTTACTATGTTTAAGGGGTCAGAGCCTGTGGGTGTGGGTTATAGGTGCATAATAGGAGGGTTTTTAGAAATATGCACATTTTCTAATATACATATAATATATAAATACTGTAAAACAATGAGATATGTATGTGCTGATTCTCTCTCCCTCTGCACACAAGTTTCCCTGGTGAGAAAACCGGCTGAACTGCCCAACCAGACAAAAAAGTCTTGTACCTGGTAACAAGAAAAGCCATGAGCAGGAAGGCTTGTATCTGCCATGAAAGGGGAGCACTTGTAATGATCTTCTTAGGGGGATGTCAAGGATATAAACTGCAAATGTATGCAATATAAATTCCATGGTAAATATGATACATCTCAGCTAAGTGAAGGGCTAGTCTTTGGCAAGGACATACAGGGCCGAAGACTATGAACATCACAGGAGCCCCTTGTTGACCAAAGGAGTATAAAGAGCACATTGGCCAGTACATATACTGCAAATCAGGATGGCTGCTGCTTCAGGGGCCCCTACACACACCCCTGGGCCCTCCGCCCCCAGACATAACCCCCCTCCGCCCCCCTGCACGTACCTTTTTCTTTCTTGCGACTACAACCGGGGCCAGGAAGGGAGGTTGGGGGCAATGGCAATAACTGGTCTGGGCCCACCGGGTTTTTTCCTGCAATCCCGACGGCCCAGTTTAACCCTGCATCTTTCAGCCTTTGGTTAAGGAGTGGGGAACTAGGGTCTACAGCTTGGACATTTGTAGATTGAACAGAAAGGGGCCAACTGTTTAAATGTTGGGATATAACTGTAAGATTTAAAACCAGAAACCTTTAAATCCTAAAACTCTGATCCTCTGGCTAGAGGGCCTTCTGCACTCTCTTACTAATTTCCAACTGGTTGCTCCTCAAACTCAACTAGCAGCAGTAGTGATTCTACCAACATTTTGTTCTACTGTCCCATATTGGCCTACTGTCTCCAACTGAAGGTGTCATTTTCCAGTGGCCCCTGCAGGCACTGGGAGATATGAATGGATAGATAGGGTGGAATTAAGAAACATAAGGTCACAGGGCCATGGGAGTTGTTATGGTGTTACAATGGGTGCTTGATCAACATTTGGGCACATGGGTTTCAAGCTACATTCCTGGTATTTAATATGAACTGAGTCAATGCTGAATGTACAGAGAGCTGAGTAGGGAATGAGCAATGCTGGAGGAAGTCCTGTCTGACATATGTCACCCTAAGTCTAAGGTTTTTCTTCCCACGTAGCTGCTGAATGCAGTAGCACAAACCCTGGACTTCTGCCACAGAACAGTGTTGTAATACACAATTCCTTATGCCAAAATCCACATGGTGGCGTCTCATTTAGCTTCATCAGCCTGCCAAACGGTTCAATCATTTCTACATCTTGCATTGGCGCAGTTAAGGAATTGTCAGACAGAGCAAAGTGACTCAGTCATCAAAAATCCATATCCTTGACTGATTTTAGATTGTGAGCTCTACTGCTAAAAGGCCAATCTTTCTGAATGTCTGGCACTGAAACTATATCTGCCATTCTTATACAGTACTTACATTATAATGCACAGTATGGGATACATCATCAGAGATCACTGTATAACTCAACAGTTGGGAGTAGAGTATCCCTTATAATACATGAGTGATACTCAGAGTTCCCTGTATAATCCAGCCTGCAGCCTTGTGTCTTTATATGGTCACAGAACCCCTCAGTGACTTCTAATATCCTTATCATTTACAGTAGGGGGTACATTACCCCTTATAATACATGAGTGATAATCAGAGTTCCCTGTATAACTCAGCCTGCAGCCTTGTTCCTTTATATGGTCACAGAACCCCTCCGTGACTTGTAATATCCTTATAATTTACAGTAGGGGCCGGGGGTACATCATCCCTTATAATACATAAGTGAGAGAACCCTGTAGAACTCAGAATACATTGTTCCCTAAATATTTTGCAGTAGAGGCTGCATTATTCTGCATCTATTTTCTATACTAGTGAAGCTTGTACACAGTAGAACAGACATGGCTGGCCGCAGGCACAGACGGGATGACAAAGAAATGCTAATCATGCTTTATTAAACATGTCAGATTGCATTATATCAGGCAGCTTCTCTGTGGAAGTTCCTACTATATTAGAATCCAGGGCTCTGAACTAAAAGTTATATTCAGGGTTATCATTTTTCAGAAGGTATTTTTAGCTTCACTAAATGATGGCATTCTAGAAGAATGTTTTCTGTTCTCTGAGCAGCTTTGTGTTTTATTATGTCAATTTCGGGCAACTTTAATCTCATGTTATTCAGTATTATTGCAATTTAAGAAGATCACAGCGGAGCAGGTCACAATGTAAGTCAACTACATACAACGAGAATTCCAGGATCCAGAGTGGGACTTGGTACATTGAGAATAGACAAAAGTCGATCACTGCCAGGGTAGGCAAAATAGTACCAAAGTAGGCAAGTGGGTAAAATAGTAGCAAGAAGGTACAGTATGATAGTAGGAAGAAAGGGTTGAGATTAGACAAGATGGTATAAGAGTGGGCAAGCAAGTAAAATAGTAGGAAAGAAGGTAAGAGGGTAGGCAAAAGAGTATAAGAGTAGGCAAGATGGTATGACATTAGGCAAGAGGGTATTAGAGGAGGCAAGAGGGTATTAGAGTAGGCAAGAGAGTATGACATTAGGCAAGAGGGTATTAGAGGAGGCAAGAGAGTATGACATTAGGCAAGAGAGTATGACATTAGGCAAGAGGGATTAGGCAAGAGGGTAGAAAAATAGGCAAGAGGGAATAACTGCCAGTGATTATGAATTTGCCCCCTGATAGTTTCGATTGGATAACTTCTTAGTACTGCAGTGAAAACCCGGCTCTTTTGTTTGAGCTTCATAAATCTTAAAGTACTAAAATAAGCGATTGTGGAGCTCACCACTATTTCTGGAATACCAGAGTGGGTACCTGTCACTCCCACTCGGCAGCAGCTTCCAACCAATATCTGTATCTCAGGACTCAAGTTTAACGCCGCACTGCGGATGTTGTCGTTTATCATAAAAAGGAAAGAGGGTCTCCCCACAGGGTCCATAAACATGAATGAATCAATGAGATCCCACAATACTTGTTATTATGTCCTTAAAATGGACCCCAAATACAATTTAGGCCAGGGAAAGGCAACATCCACACTTTAAACTGCTGCTAACCTGAAGCTCCCAACTACACCTCCTCACCATTCTCTATCAAGCAACCCAAATAATCTCCCTGTTAAAATATTCCCTTTAGAAGTGCATCTACGACCCTTAAATAATGAGCAGCTTTACGTCTGATCATTAAGCGAGACAAGGAAATTTACTGCACCTTATAAATATTAAACAGGATTTCTGACTGCAGGCAGGATTTACAGGTCTCAGAGGAAGTTCATGTACAGGTGACTAAAATGTTGAACCTTTAATAAAAGCCATTTTGCTTTATAAAAGGCTCATAGAGTAGAAATGTTTTAAGCTTCTGGGCAAGTCAATGGGGCAGCAGAGAAAAACTCCCCAGCTTTCTATTACGGATTTCTAGGGGAAAGTATATCAAAGGGTGAAAATACCCCAAAAAATCCCATACAGCTAAATATATACCTGTGAAAAGCTCTATTTTAACCCTTTCATAACTATGCCCCGCTCTCTCTCTTTATTTATATATATATATATGTGTGTATGTATATTATTTTCAAAAATCCCCAAATTTCCTTTGCATGGTTATACAATAATGGTTAGGGGAGTACCTGCATATTTCACTTGCACTTTCATCTCATCATCATATTGTTTTCTAAATAATTTATTTCAGGACTACTAAGGTCCACAAAGGAATAAAACCAATAAGGGGGTGTTCACCTTAAAATTAATTGTTAGTATGAGGCAGAGAGCGATGTTCTGAGCCAATTTGCATTTGGTTTTCATTTTTTATTATTTGTGGTTTTTGAGTTATTTAGCTTTTTTTTTTTTTTTAGCTGAATAGAAAGCTGAGTAATAAGCAGTGACCCCCATTTGAAAGCTGGAAAGAGTCAGAAGAAGAAGGCAAATAATTAAAAACTATAGAAAGATAAAAAGATGAAAAAAAAGAAAGATAAAAATTAGGCCAAATGAAAAGTTGTTTAGAATTAGCCATTCTATAACATACTAAAAGTTAACGTAAATCAATTTCAGTGAGAAACAATTCTGGAGCTATTAATGTCCCTTGCAGTTAAATATCTGTGTGCCATTACCATTACAGTCTCCCATTCTAGTGTTAGCTTCGCCTAAGCTGCCATTGTCTCATGTTGGCTGCCTAAAGCCTTCCTTGTAAACTACCGTAGCTCTCTCTTGTGTTATATTCCCCTAACAAAAAGATAGTAGCGGAAGTAAGTAACACAGCAACATATTCTGCCATTACTGGAGCCTGGAACAATAGGATAATACAGTGATCCCCAACCAGTAGCTCGTGAGTAACATGTTGCTCTCCAACCCCTTGGATGTTGCTCCCAATGGCCTCAAAGTAGGTGCTTATTTTTGAATTCCAGGCTTGGAGGCAAGTTTTGGTTGTATAAAAACCAGGTCTCAATGTAGGTTGACTGTGAGAATCTACGCATGCGTCCTGTTCGGCGCAGGCGCGGGCACGTTAATGCACGCCGGCGTGTGACGCGGGACGCCGGCGACGGTCGCGGGCGCAAGGACGTAGGCGGAAACGCCTGTGATGGACGTGCTGGCGTCAGTTCCGCGACGTCAGCGCAAAGACGCCAGTTTGGCGCCAAAGTATCAGTACTTAAACCAAATCCAGACTAAGATGCATTGCCTGGTTATTAGGTTATTTAACTGAAACCCTAGCGTCTTATACTATTGAATTCTTGTTGTTGACCCTTGCCTGTACCTGTACTACGATTTCTGCTGCCTGCCTCGACTCTTCGGCCTGTCTCATCGTTCACGAACCTCGCTGCCTGCCTTTTGACCTCGGACCTTCTGACCACGACTTTGCCTAATCCTTTTGTACTTCGCTTGATCGTCTCATTGGCTACTCTCCATAACCCCGCTCCCTGTTTCATTCCAGGTGGGTAGCGGTTGTGTGAGGCGCTTGTGAGTTCAATATCTTCAGCTCCAGCTCCTTCTACGACTGGATAATACTGGTAAGCTTGACAGTTGACAATCCACATAGGGGCTACCAAATGGCCAATCATAGCCCTTATTTGGCACCCCAAGAATATATTTTAAGCTTGTGTTGCTCCCCAACTTCTTTTACTTCCAAATGTTTGTCATGGGTTCAAAAGGTTGGGGATCCCTGGGATCTAACAAACATTTTATCCGAAGGGGCCCAGGAATTCTGCCCTACATTAAAACCGGCCTGCGGTGCTTTCGCTATAAAGAGTCGGGGAAAAAAAGTTCTCTTTTATTTTGCAGTTCACTGTGTCGATCTCCTGTGGGCGGAAACAGGCTGCACGTAATTCTCCTGTTTCCATCTCACCCTTTGGAGCGTTAACAAAGTTATTAATTCCAGGAGCTATAAATTGTCCTGCGGGAAGCCAGAGGAGAGGTGAGAAACCAGTGAGGAGAAAAAGAAACAAATTGCAGCAGGCTTGGTTGGTTCCGTGGGTACAGGACAGTGACACGTGGCAGGGCATCATGGGTATAAACTCATTCACACAAGGAAAAGCACAGGCTGCTCTCCTTTCTGCCGTCTAAAGTTGCCCTTTGTTGGTTTATTTTATTGATTTGTACTTTCTATACTCCCAGCACTGGGGCGCTCTACTGTTGCAGCCTACATGGAAAGGCTATAATCCAAAATAGGTGACAGGTGGTACTGCAAGTAACAGAATTATTACACTCGGCTCTTTTATTGCTGATTTTCATCACAATCCTTAGGTTCCCTAGCGTTAGTCCTGGAGAGCATCAGTGGATGAGGGGGTTCTAGTCTGAATGGCATTTAGGGAACTATATTATGGTGATTGCTATAATGTATTCAGTTATGGGGAACCTAAACAAATACTGGACTAGAAATAGAAACTTAAAGCCAAAAATTTGACTGCAGACTTAAAAGAACAGAGGTGGGTCTCCAGGTCTCTAAGGGAACGGCCTTTGTCAAAGTAATATGGCAGCTAATATCAATCATTTCTAATACCAATACAGTATGGGACCTGTTATTCAGAATGCTCGGGACCTGGGGTTTTCTGGAGAATGGGTCTTTCTGTAATTTGGATCTTCATACCTTAAGTCTACTAGAAAATCATGTAAATATTATAGGGGATGTTCACCCCAGAAATAAAGACTTTTTTTTTAATTACTTTCCATTATTTATTTTCTACTGTTTTTCCAAAATCTAAGTATAAAGTGTAATGTCCCTGTCTCTGGTGTTTGAGTCTGGCCCCTCAGTAATTCAGGTGCAGATTCTGAACTGTTACAATTCTGCAACATTTAGTTGATCCATTTCTCAGCAGCATCTCTGGAGTATCAGCAACTATTGTATCAAGTCTAACAGCTGCCTGTAATGAAACTCAGGGATTCTGCTCAGCAGGGACAAAGATAAGAAATGTATCAACTAAATGTATCAATTTAGTACAGTTTACAGGGTCGGCGACCCTCCTCCCAGAGCTGCTTTAGAAGGTGAAAAATTACACTTTACACTTCAATATTAGAAAAACGGTGATACATAGAAAATAGAAAGTCATTGGAAAAAGTTTTTCTTTCTATTGATCTATCTGAAAACAACTAGTTGTTTGAAGGCGAACAACCCCTTTAAATAAACCCAATAAGCTGGTTTTGCCTCCAATAAGGATTATTATATTTTAAGGTGGGCATACATGGGCAGATTGCCAACCTCTGCAAACGAGCGGATCTTACACCTACATTTCCACCTTGAGTGGGTGATATCGGCTGATCCAATCATGGGCCCTAAGGCCCATTGATCAGATCACAAGGCCCGGAATACAGGTGGTGGGATGCGTTTCTCAATCTGAAGGGAATTTTAGGCCTGTCCGATCAATATCTGGCTGATTTTAGGCCAATTTTTTAAGCCTGTCCGATCCACGTCTGCCCGATTTTCCGATCACGGAGGCTTGCTGGTAGGCCCCATATACTGGCCAATAAGCTGCTGACTTTGTCTATCGACAGCTTTTCTCAGCCCATGTATCATTAGATCAAGGATCAAGTACCAGGCTGGCCCGGATTTGTGGCGAGGTCACATAGGCCCTGGCCTAGGGTGGCAAAAAATTAGAGGCAGCGTGCCGCCCAGCCACATTATGGGGACCTGTGAGTCCCCATTCAATAGCGCAGGTGCATGTGCATTCTCGGCGAGCCGGGGGAATGCGGGTGGCGCTAGGACTGTGCGGCCGCCCAATCAGACCGCGTGGTCTAGGGGCAACCGCCCGAGAAATCCAGGCTGTGTACCAGGTTCTGTTTTATTACTACAGAGAAAAAGGAAACCATTTTTAAAACAACTATGGGATCCATTATCCAGAAACCTGTAATCCAGAAAGCTCCGAATTATCAGCCATCTCCCATAGACTCCATTTTATCCAAATAATTAAAATTTAAAAAAATTATTTCCTTTATCTCTCTAATAATAAAACAGTCGCTTGTACTTGATCCCAACTAAGATATAATTAATCCTTATTGGAGGCAAAACCAACCTATTGAGCCTATTTAATGTTTGATATACAATATATATTATTTTAGTAGACTTAAGTTATGAAGATTCAAATTAAGGAAAGACCCCAAATCTGGAAAACCCCAGGTCCTGAGCATTTTGGATAACAGGTCCCATACCTGTACTTGTATAGAATGGAGTTTACGGGAGACAGCCTTCCCATAACTCGGAGCCTTCTGGAAATTGGGTTTCTGGATAATCGATACCTGTATATACACAATGAATGTTATCTGTCGCCAGTAATCTTGGTCACTGTAACTGTAAATTTATCACAAGAGCAGTGGTTTATAAATGATATTTATTTATATATATATATATATATATATATATATATATATATATATATATATATATATATAATGCCTTTGGTGTCCGCACACGCTATACTCAAGTCAAGATATATATATATCTATGTATGTATATATACAGTATACAGGCATGTAAATATTAAACCCAATAGGTTGTTTTTTCCAATAAGGATTAATTATGTCTTAGTTAGGATCAAGTACAAGCGACTGTTTTATTATTACAGAGAAAAAGGAAATCATTTTAAAAAATTTGGATAAGATGGGAGAGTCTATGGGGCAAATTCACTAAAGTCCGGAAATTCGCTAGCGCAGCCTTCGCCGCACTTCGCTAGGCGAATTTTCGCCAGGCCGGCACTAATTCACTAAAATCTGAAGTTTTGCTCAGCAAGCGAAAGGTACTGAAGTTGTGCTAGCGTTAATTTGTCAGGGTAAGGGAAGCTGCGCTAATTTGCATACGGCGCCAAATTTAAATTTGAATGGACGTGTATGCAGCAGCGCATACAGAACACTACACAAGCCCAGGGAAAGTTAATAAAAGTTTATATAGGTGTTCTAATACCCTACACATGTGCCCAAAGTATATTTAAGGTGCCATATGTTAACCAATGTAGGGGGGAAGTTGGGCACCCTAAAAAAAATGTGTTTAATTTCAGCCTATCCCCCAAAAAACGCCAGCGTTTTTTTGGTATTCAGAATTTTTTTTAGGACTTAGAATTTTTTTTGGGACTTGCCCCTGAGGGAGACCTCCTTTTTGTAATTCGGAGCTTTCTGGATTACGGACCAGTACCTGTACATATATATTTTTTTTAATGATTATGGTTTCAATGTTCAGCTACATTTATTTACTTTAGCTCCTAGCACAGTTTTTTATTTTTATTTTTTCATTTTATTAGTTGGATGGTACTGAAGGCAATCCTCCTTTTTGTTTCAAGTCGGTTCAGCTGGCAGCGTGGCATATGGTTTCTACGTATTCCGGTGTGCGGCCGTGTTGGCGTACTCCGACATTCTAGGGTGGCGCTGAGCCATTTGTTTTGCTAAGGATATACTTGTGGTTGGGAGTGATTTGTGTCCAGACAAATACACCATGAGTAGCTGGAATTACTGCAGCCCCATAATAACAAGAAGTGGGTTTCTACACTGGAATTTCATGTGAAACGATGTCATTACAGGAAATAGACTTTTCTGTGCCTAAGCCAGCTATATAATAAAAACGCTTAAAGCTGAGTCCCACAATGCACTGCAGGGGTATAGACTAATATTTTCATAAACCGAACAAATGATAGGGGAAAAGAGTCCTAGTTTAACCTTTTCACCTCAAATACAGGAATGGAATCCATTATCCAGAAACCTGTTATCCAGGAAGCTCTGAAATACGGAAAGGTCATCTCCCACAGACTCCATTTTATGCAAATAATCTACATTTTTAAAAATGATTTCCTTTTTCTGTGTAATAATAAAACAGTAGCTTGTACTTGATCCCAACTAAGATACTGTATAATCAATCCTTTTAGGAAGCAAAAAAGCCTATTGGGTATATTTAATGTTTACATGATTTTTAGTAGGCGTAAGGTATGAAGATCCAAATTATTGAAATATTCGTTATCTGAAAAACCCCAGGTCCTGAGCATTCTGGATAACAGGTCCCATACCTGTGTCAACAGGTGACTCATAGGCAGGTTGCTAAACAGTCAAGAGAATTGGTATGATCCTTGGAGCGATATAATGACTTCACAAGCCTTTGTTAGGAGTTCTAAGTAGAGATGACCGCCCAGGGCCAGGACATGGCAGTGCCCCATAGAGTAGCGGGTGTTGGCATAGGGAAAGCTGGTGACAGAAGGGCAATATGGCAATGGAATACGGTCGAAAATACGGTGACAGCAGCACTTCTTATCTGTGTTGTCTAATTGGAAACCCTTTTGCCATCATTAAAGCATCTAGGGCCACAGACTCCATTAGATAAACATAATCGGACCCTCCAAATTCTGAGATGCCACCATTACTAAATACAGCCCCAATGATTTATACTGTGTCTAACTATAAATACATAAGTCCACAAATGTTTAATCTCAAGCCAACAATTATTTTAATTTAAAGCATGGTTATTTTAACTGGCTCGCATTAGATTTAATGGTAGCGTTGCCTATCCATTGCCTTTGAGTATTGTATCTGTACATCCGCTGCGTAGATATCACAATCTATTTTATTGCTCCAACATGCGGATCCTATTACAGTTCTATAAATACTAAAGGGTTTATCTCCATATATATAAATATATGAGTAAAGCTCTTCCCTTATGTCATGCAGATGGCGATATCGGCTTAATCTGGGTACTGTGATAAAAGTTGAAAAGTAGACGCCAAGTCTAGTAACCCTGAGCAACCAACCAGCACTTACTTGTCAGCTAAATACAAATTGATTGGTACCTATTGGTTAATAGGTGCAAACTTTGCAACAGCTAAAACTGGAAAGTGGTAGAGATTGAACTAATCAAACTGGAGGGATTCAGCTATCCCGTGAGTTAGATGTTGAGTGTGGACAGCACTTTCATTTTGGAACAGTATAGCCAGGAAAGGTCTATATGTGTAGGATAGGGATGTAGCGAACTGCCGTTTATGTGTTCGCGAACGCCGTTCGCGAACACCGGCAAAAATGCGAACAGTTCGCGAACAGTTCGCGAACTTCGAACATCCGCAAAATCGTTCGATTCGAACGATCGAAGGATTTTAATCGTTCGATCGAAGGATTTTCGTTCGAATCGAACGATCGAAGCCATTCGATCGAATGATTTCATTCAATCGAATGGCTTCGATCGTTCGATTCGAACGAAAATCCTTCGATTTTAGCGGTCGAAGGAATCGAATGGTCGAATGGTCGAACGATTTTTGTTCGAATCGAACGCGAACTCGTATTGGCGAACGTCGCGCGACGTTCGCGAACATTCGGCGGACGCGAACAGTCGAAGTTCCCGCGAACTAGTTCGCCGGCGAACAGTTTGCTACATCCCTAGTGTAGGAAACTGATGAGAGTTCTCTGTGCATCCTTCTACGGAACCATACCTCTTGTGTATAGGGGAAGGAAATAAACAAAACACAATAAACACAACAGGGGCCCAGACTGGCAATCGGTGGGTTCTGGAAAATGCCAGAGGGGCTGCTGTAAGATGCCATAGACACTTACCATGTTTTGGGCTCGTGGGGGACTGAATGGGCTTCTGTGTACTTAAAAGAAAACTAAACCCTAAAATGAATGTGGCTAAAAATGCCATATTTTAAATACCAGGACTTCAAACTTGTCACAGGGGGTCACCATCTTGGAAAGTGTCTGTGACACTCACATGCTCAGTGGGCTCTGATTGGCTGTTGAGAAGCTAAGCTTAGGGCTCGTCACTAATTATCCAGCAGAAAATGAGCTTCCCCTGTAATATAAGCTGATGCTACAGGTTTGCTGATTATTAAATTCTGATGCTAATTGCACTGGTTTCTGTGCTGCCATGTAGTAATTATCTGTATTAATTACTAATCAGCCTTATATTGTGACATTTCTATTCTATGTGTACTGTATATTGTGAGTGGGTCCCTAAGCTCAGTAAGTGACAGCAGCACAGAGCATGTGCAGTGAATCAGCAGAAAAGAAGATGGGGAGCTACTGGGGCATCTTTGGAGACACAGATCTTTACTGCTAAATGGCCTTGGGTTGCCTTGTGCTGGTGCAGAAGCACTAAACATAATGTACAAAATTTCTAGCTACTTCTTTAGTTAAGCTTTAGTTCTCCTTTAAAATTCCATGGTTTATTTTGAATCCCAGTCCAGACCTGATTAGGGGGTTTCAGTAGGCTCAGGTTACTAAGGATCCCTGTTTGTACCACCAGCCAAAGACATGACTGCCTTGTACCCACCAGCACTGTGTTCTGTACCTTACACTAAATTTTTAACCATGTGTGAGGTGCAGAGTCGCAAATGTTTATTGAATGGGCGTAAATACCCTGTAGCACACTAACAATTTTCTATGTCACAATTATAGACATCAGCCCAAGATCATCAAACTCTCTTTTTGTCAGAGACCATCCTTGTGTACTCACACAGCACATCATAAATAATAGGCCTTAAATACAGTTGCACATGGTCAGAGAAGAAATGATCTACATCAAGGTTTGTATTGATGTTTAATGACCTATAGTGCTGGTTTGTAGCCAATGTAAAGCATATGTGCACTTATAATATAAACCATTCCAAAACTGAGTGCTAGGAGAAAAGAATAGAGGGTGCAGCACTCTCCAGTAGGGGGGCAAGCACAGTATTCGCATCTCTACCTTCATCAGCCAGGAAAGAGGAACTCGGCAGAGCTTGTCATTTCACTTTCATTGTCTCTTGTAATAAAAATAATATACAGGTATGGGATCCGTTATCCAGAAACTAGGTATCCAGAGAGCTCCAAATTATGGGAAGGCCGTCTGCCATAGATTCCATTTTATCCAAATAATTCAAATTTTTAAAAATGATTTCTTTTTTTTTTCTTTAATAACAAAACAGTAGCTTGTACTTGATCCCAACTAAGATATAATGAATCCGTATTGGAAGCAAAACCAGCCTATTGGGTTTTATTAATATTTGAATTCTTTTTTTTAGTAGACTTATAAGTATTCAAATTACGGAAAGACCCAGGTCCTGAGCATTCTGGATGACAGGTTTCATACTTCCAATGAAAGATACATAATTCAGATATGCATTTATCTTTGCTGTCAATCCACAAACAAAAGAACCTGGACACCAGATATTAGTTTACTTATAAAGGTAAAATGAAATCTTACTAGGCTACTAGAAATTCAGCGACACTCTAATGCAAGTTGCTGTGCTGCACTGGTTGCAATTTGAATTTAGGTGCAATAAATGCATCCCTTCTATATATGGATTTTATAGAACTGTGCCAAATATTTTCCCATGATCTGGTAACCTTAACCTTGGGGGGAGGTAAAAGGAGTAAAAACAGGGCAAGAGGGTGGAATCTCAGGAAATAGGAATAGAAAATAGTTAGAGAGGATGGAATATGTAATATGTATGGCAAAGGGGAACTAACAGTCTCTGCACTCAGTCGGGGAAAGTCAGACGGCACGGGGTGGGATGGGGGGATGAGGCATTGAGGTGAAACAGATCTAACATGCCAGTAACGTGTTTCCAATAAGTGAAGCTGAATATATCATTGTAGTGGTTCCTTCATCTTTGCCAAATAAATAAAGAAGCACTCACGGCGAGACAGAAATTTGGATCTGTCTACAGGCCTGGCGTGGCCACAAAGCAAACATCGGAGTGTAGTTCTCTGCAAAGCCAATTATAGGAACTAATTTCACAGAGACATCTGATCTTCCCATGTATCATATGGCTGAGCCGGGGCAGCATCAGGCAGGAGAAAGTCTACAGCAAGAACTGAAATCAGTTCAACGGCCCATAAGTGTTCTCATCTGGAGGGGATCCTACCATTTCCCTTCCTTGTATAGGAGTTCTGAAGTCTGTGAAGTGTACTTATTGTATACATGTTTTCGGTTACACTGTCAAACACGGGGTCCCCCTGTCATGTATTACATTGGGCGACAGTCTGAAGGTCAACTGGAGGGTTAGCTGATCTGGATACACCTGTTGATGACCAATTATAATAAGATTTGGGGTGAACACATATTTGCTGCACCAGGTGCTGCTATATTTATAATATAGTGAATAAAGTACCCCCTCTTATAAATTATAAGGATATTATAAGTTACCGAGGAGTTTCATGACCATATAAAAACACGAGGCCGAAGGTAACTCCTAATATCCTCATATTTGGCAACTGGAGGTACTTTATTTATTATAATACAGAAATTTCAGCGAGTCGTGTGACAGAAATGACCTCAGAACTCACCGTTTATAAGGATATAATTTACAAGATATTCATAGCTTTTGTGTATTATATATAGATAATGTTTCCATCTCTCCAAGATAAATGCCACTGGACCATACTGTCATTAGTTGGCAGATGCTACTTCTTGAAGAACAGGAGTAGAACAAATAACTTCTCTCAAGAATAGATTTTTTTTGCCTGAGCGACATTAATTAGCAGTTAGGCAGGTTAAAATTTTTCAACCTAAGTTACTATGTTACAATGTAATTCTATATGAGGGGCGTTCAGTTATTCTCTTAAAAATAAAAGGGGGTGCCCGAATCAAGCACCATAATATTTTCTTATTGGTGTCAATGGGCTTTCTCTTACGTCAACAGAACAGCCAACAAAGAATTATCGGGCACGGATATGAAATGGTATGGAGAGTATGATCCATAGGTTTCTCCTTAATTGATCCCAAAAACATACACATGTGAATTGGGATTTGGAATTCTAAGAAGAATTTAATATAACTAATTGGAAGTTCCAGTTAATGATGTGTGGTTTGGGTTTTTCTTGACCCGACCTGCACCAACCCGAGCGCTCACGCCCGTATCCTCCACTCTATTTATAGCACCCCCCCCCGCCAATGACTTCACAAAAGGGGCAGGGCGAGTGCCTATAAAAATAGAATATAGTCAAAATAGTAGGAAGCCGGCAGTGTAAGACCACACAACCAGACCCACAAAGGAAGTGCTGAGTTTGGACAAACCCGCAGTTTACCCGCGTGGGTTTGGGGCTGGGCCGCACATAACTAGTTCCACTGCAAGACCAGCAGAGATAGTCGGTTTCCTCCCAGCCTGTGCCAATCTGCCCTGATATACTGGTTCATTCAAGGGGAAAATACTTGAGAAGGAATTGTTTTCCAGACACACATTTCTAAACTGTGCTAAAATTGCAAGAAATAGAATAGCCCTCTGCCGACCTCCCCATCCCCTTGAGTGGACTCCCAAGGAAGGCGCAGATAGGCCGACTGTCAGCTTTAATCATGCTCCTGGCACAAATATACAATTATAAAATGAAATGAAAATGCCGTAGTGTAGAAAAAAGGCCAGAACAGAGTTGCCTGCAGCACTTTTAATAGTAAGCCACCCATGCGTTTACTTAATCTGTCCGAGGGACTTTAGAAAGGGCTCGGCGTGGAGATGTAGATGGAATATGACAGAGAATAATTTGTTTAGCAGATAAATCGCTTTGACTAGTGCACTTAGTACTGATGTAAATCAGCTTCTCTGACTTGTTATGGGCAGGTAGGAACCAGGCACGTTGTGCTTATATCTTCCATTCGCACTCTTGCTCTAGATGTTACCCTTTATGTTGGCACAAGGGATTGTGGTGGCCCTCCCTACATCTTGATGGAGCAATTAAATATTTTGCTGATTACTACTCATTACAGATTCAGAAGTCACTTGTCTGTCTGGCCATACATCTGATGCAGCCTTGGGTTTAGCTGCTGTGCCAGCCATAGATCAATACCCCCTCCCAGTACCATTTGTATTTACAGCACTGCAGCTTGAAATAAATTCATTACAAGCCAACTTTACAATTTATACCTACGATAAAGTCCATTTGATGCTTTCTTGATAGCTCACACAGCCAACACAATGTCTGGCCGTGCAAACTCAGGAAGATAGCGGCACTGCCATCCTACATTATGGCTCCTTAATGCAGCTCCTTCTCAGGGACCGTTCTTTGTATAGGCATTCACTGCAACTGGCTGCTTTCAAAGTAGAACTCCCAAACTTGGTTCCCTGGGTTCTACTGATAGTCATTAGTTATTTACTAGAAGCCTATGGATGCAAAATCCTCTGTGGTTCTAACTTCACCCCAGAATGCTCTGCCAGTGTTAAATACCTGCGGCATACAGCAGCCCAATTTGGTAATAGTCGGAAAATTGCAATTTAAGGGAAAATTTAAGCAAAAGTTCCGCCCAGATCAGTGTAACAGGTCCTTAGTGTTACAGAGAGAAGGATCCAGTAGGAACCATGAGCATGCTATGGGCTTTATCAGCGGCCATATTGGAAGAGGCTAAAACAAACATGCTGTTGTTTCCCATAGCAGTGTGTGCATACCTATACCAGCAGCTCCCTCTCCACCCTGCACTGAGCTTTGCCTCTGACTGACAGACGTATGTGACCCTCGCTGACATTTACTGAAATATTCTTTCTATGCATTCGCCATGGTGATACGAAAACAAAAAAAAAATAACACGACGAGCTGTAAAAAAACAAGAAGCCAAGAGTTGCTGGCTTGACACACCTTTAGGTTTGGGCTATGGTGATGAATTTATTGGTCTCTATGTTTGATGTCATGTTTTATTCATTTTTAGATCTTTTATTATATTGTCTTCTTAGATTAACAATAAAACTCTGTGTTTTAGACACTGTCCCCTAAAACATAATTAAAACAGTGTGAACAAATGTGGCAGGATCTATAATTCAAATTAAAGGGGTTGTTCACCTTTGATGTAGAGAGTGATATTCTGAGACAATTTGCAATTGGTTTTCATTTTTTATTATTAGTGGTTTTTGAGTTTTTTATCTTTTTATTCAGCAGCTCTTCCGTTTGCACTCAAAGCAATCTGGTAACTAGGGTCCAAATTGCCCTAGCAACCATGCATTGATTTGACTAAGAGACTGGAATATGAATAGGAGAGGCCTATTCCTATAAAAAGTAGCAATAACAATACATTTGTAGCCTTACAGAGCATTTGTTTTTTTAGATGGGGTCAGTGACCCCTATTTGAAAGCTGGAAAGAGTCAGAAGAAGAGGCCAAATCATTTTAACAAAAACTATAAAAAAGAAAATATGAAAGCAAATTGAAAAGTTGCTTAGAATTATCCATTATATAACATAATAAAAATTTACTAAAAAGTGAACCAACCAGGAAAATTCTGGCCACACCCATGACACTTCTTAGCCATGCCCATATCCCACCTTGATGTACCCTAACTCCGCCTATTCTAAGAAGGGCATTGGGTAATGCAGGTACTACGTCCAATTGGGTCTAGTTAGGAATTAAGAGTAATGAGCTACAGTTAGGGTTGCCAAAAAAATACCAGCCTCCTCATATTTTTGTATTTGTTCCCTATAAATAACATTGGCATCAAGCAACATTTTTACTGGTCAGGCTGGTAAAATACCAGCCAGGTGGCAACCCTAGGTACAGTTGAGGGTCCCCTATATATTACCTACTAACCCACTGCATATAGAGAGCTTGGTGGGTCACACCTACCTTCCCAGCCATCTCATAAAAGAGTCAGGAGAACAACCCCCCAATGGCCCTCAACCCTTAATTAATTCTTCGCCCTATGGGCAGAGAATGGATATAGGGAGACCCAAAAGTATAGACCCCCCTTAATTGATGTGCAGTCATGGAAGTCACCAACACATCTGTGTTGGACACTAGTGATGAGCGAATTTATTAATTTTGACGTCGGCGATGAGTAACGGACGCTGATTTAATGGGTGCCAGCGAATTTTCCTCCAGTTTCGCGAAGTTTGTAGGAAATTCGCGAAATTTGTGGCGAAGTGAAACAGGACAAATTCGCCCATCACTATTGGACACATTTTAATAACGCAATGAAATACCAATGTATAAGTGCCCTAATAACTTTCACACGGGTGGGGTGAGAAAACAGTATTTCAGCAGTTGGCACTAGATGTTGGGCAGTGGATTAAAATGATAAAACTATTAATAAACGCAACAAAATGAAAGGAAAACTAAATCTACAATGGCCGTCCTGTGAACCTGTACTCGGTGCCATTATTAGATAAGGCTGCTACGTTATAAGATTATAATAACATTGTTTCCGTCTGCAGAGCAATGAGGAAGCCCGGCTGCCAGAAACAAACAGCCCCGGGGGCAGAGAGTTTATCCGGGACGCGGTCACATCTAAGGCACAGGGAACAATGACAGTATTCTGTGACACCAATGACTAAGCCACTGAGATAAAGGCAAAGTCAGTTCAACCTACAGTAAGAAAACATGAATCATTCCTCATTGATCTATGTGTTTTACTTAATAGTCAAAATAATTAGAAGGATTTAATCCTATTGTCCAAGAAAATATCAGCTCCATTTTTAAATATTTCATGGGTTCCGATTATTACAGCTCTCTGGGTTTAATTTTTTGACCCTATCCATTTTTATGACTACACTCCTAATTACCATGCTCATTTTACAAAATTTGGCAGGTTATGAAAGTTTGAACATATTTCAGTTTTTTTTTTTTTTTTAAGTTATTACAGTTTTGCAAACGAAGGTGAATTGCCCTTTAAACTGCGAATCTAACTTCTCCCAAGAGACCTATTTATGTTAGATTGTTACAAAGCAGCATTTGTCTGTCCCTTTCTAGTCTCTGTCCTGGTGGTTCAGACTGTTGATACAATGTAAGACAAGGCAGCTGATTCACAGACCTGTCTTTGCTGCTGGGGAACCAAGACTTTTGCAACATTGTTTAAACAGTAATGACCAGGAGTTAAGCAAATGCGCTTATCTCAAAATTGTTACATATGTATCTTAGTTGCACATGGTGGCTGTTCTGGTCTCCCTGCCAAAAGCCAATTAAGTTCAAAATGTTGTATCTTTTTCTGGCTGTTCAGTGCAGAGAAAGTCAGGACTTTTCAGTACAAATGTTGCGGGTTGCGCTGTCAAAATCGGGACTGTCCTGCTGATAATGGGACAGTTGGGAGGTATGTATGTATTCTGCAGAATGCTTTACCATACCTGAGTAAACAGCTCTAGAAGATCTCTGTGTTTGTTCAGGATAGCAGCTGCCATATTAGCTTGGTGTGACAAAAGAAACACAGCATTTCATTCCTTCTATTGTGTACACATGGAGTTCTGTATCAGACTTCCTGTTTTCAGCTTAAACCTCCAGGGCTAGGGCTTGAGCATGCTCAGTTTGCTCCTGTCTCCCTCCTTCCTCCCCTCCCTTCTGTAATCTGAGCCCAGAGTTATGAGTGAGCAGAGAGAGAGAGAGACTCAGGCAGGAAGTGATATCACACCAAGCTAATATGGCAGCTGCTATCATAAACAAACGTCTGAGAGAGAGAGAGAGAGTCTAGAGCTGATTACTCAGGTATGGTAAAGCATTCTGCAGAATTAATATAGTCTTATAGCTTGCACTATTGTGGCTAATCAATTTGAAATAAACTGGTTCGGCAGCTTTCCTTCTTCTTCGCCTTCTGGGCGATGCTTGATTAATATTTATTTTTACACCAAATTTTTTTATTTTTGGGGGGGGGGATTTGAAAAGATAAATACACCTTTTCATAAATATGCCTCTACGCATCGCGAGAGGGTTAGTAAAACCCTTGTTTTGCTTTAGTTGCTTAAGGTTGGAAAATGCTCTCCAATGGCTGATGTTGGCGGTGACAGCTGGGGAATGTTCATGCCAGCAGAGTATTTGCCATTGTTTTGAATGGGAAACAATGACAGACAAGGAAGGGTGTATGGACTAGTGTCATTCTCCCTTAAGCACGTACAAAGCACTAGCCAAAAATACAGAAAATTTGCAAAAACAGATCTCTCCTGTGCCATTAAATGTCCTCTCCTCTGCAACTGTCATCAGATTGGGCTGAACAGCAGCACAACACAATAGTGGGAAGGCAATGAGCCTTTCTGCAGCATAATAACATTTTTCATTTCTCTATAAGCCATGTATCCCCGCGGGCTTTATCTTTTTTTTCTTTTTAATATATTCTTCTTTGCTGAATTCCATCTTGCGTAACGAGATAAACTTCATATTTTTGATGATTTGCGCAGAACGTTAACTTGGCTGGAAAGTATATTAAATAAATAGAGCGATTGTCTCTAAAGCTCCCTTTCAACTGTAATAATATAAAAAGGAGCAAGACTAAAATTATATATAGAAACTCTATTTCTTGTAATGAGATTTAGGGATCTTGTCCTCTGGCGGGACACAGAGAAATACACAGAAGTCCCCAGACAGAAGTTATGCACAGAAATACAATGGAATAAAGGATTTAACAGAAAAAATACTTCCCCTCAGTGTGGCGTTTGCTTTCTCTAAAGTAAAGTTCTAAAACTGCTGACAAAGGGCTGATGGAACCTAGAGGCATTTTTATCTTTTAGGTACTTTACATATAAAAACAGACAGAGAAGTAATATGAAAATGTTTATGTGAGGAGTTTTAGATCTAAAAATATTAGGTGGACAAAGAATGTCCCACCTGGAGCCCTCCAGCTTCTGTTCAACTCCCAGCATCCTCAGAGGGCTGAAAGAGACTTATGACACCTCCCATTGACTATTAATGTGAATAAACAAGTGATGATTTATCAACTTAGGTTTCACCATGGGCAGTACTTGGTGTTGGCAGAAAAGGCACAGGCTGAGGGTGCAGAAATAGACACATATCTCATCGGCCTCCTCTAACTTTGGCCATGGGCCTCAGCAGCGACACGTGTTGAGGGTGGAGGTTGAGTGGAGCCACCAAGCAGGTAGTGACAGTGGTGGGGATGGTGGCCATCTTAGGAGAGAGATAACCTGCTAAGTGGAGGGGCCGAGTTGTGGAGATGAGATTGGAGGCTTGCCTTCGGTAGCCTTATATGTTGGACTGGTTCTATGTGCTACATTGTTCCAGTTCAGTTACCCAAGGATCAACCAGAAAATTGCTACCATGTTTTCACTTGTAGTAGACTGTTCAAAGCAAAGTACAGGTATGGGATCCGTTATCCGGAAACCCCGTTATCCAGAAATTACGGGAAGGCCATCTCGCATAGATGGGAGATTCAGATGTTTAAAAATTATTTCCTTTTTCCGTGTAATAATACAACAGTAGTTTGTACTTGATCCCAACTAAGATATAATTCATCCTTATTAGAACCAAAACCAGCCTATTTTAATGTTTACATGATTTTCTAGAAGACTTAAGCATTGAAGAAAGGAAAAAGTGGAAAAAAAATTGGTTTACTTCGTTGTTTTGTAAAAAAAAAAAGTCACGTGAAATCTGCCCTGCCCACAATTTGCATATGCAAATTAGGATTAGAATTCGGTTCGGCCAGGATTCGGCCAAATTCTGCTGAAAAGGGTTGAATCCTGGTCGAATCCTGGATTCGGTGGATCCCTAGAACATTGTAGTGCCCTATGTTGAATAATGCTATGGTGAAACATTTGCAGAATATTTTTGTTCAGAGCCGGTAAAAATCACAGCTCCAAAATGCCATATGGGATAATAAGAGGTTGCTATGGATTTCACTTATCTACATGAATTTGTTAGCTATATAATCTGACCCCCCTCCTCCAAATACCACTTTAAAACTGTTGTCCATATTGACCCCACTTTCCTGTACCCCCAGGAAGCAGTAAATAACATCCATGCAATAAATGTGCATGTATTGCCCCACTGAAGCAAATTAGTGTTTTAGTTCTTTAAATGTAAAGGCATTCAAAGCAAATATACGTTGGAACTATCATTTTCCCTTGATAATGGAAGTTTCTTGCACTGATAATTGAGCTTGAAATGAACTGTGATTAAAGTTAAACATAGTCATTTCAGGTTTAACTGCAGCCCTGTTAGTACCTAACATAACCACACAACTATAATTATAGCTTTTCGGATAATGATAGGAGCTCCTCTACAGACTCACTGTCCCATTATTCCAACTCTCATCAAACCTGCAACTGACCTCAATGCCAGCCAAAGCATTTTGTTCAGATTCACATTATGTGCTGCACATTATCATACTTTTACAAGTTACCAGCTTCCCTAGAATTGAATCAGCCGAATGCTGTTCTAACACTGAATACTGTAACTTTCTTCTGATCAGAGAAAGCTACCAGATAGGACAATGCAGGCCAAGATAAACACTTGATAGATGCCGAGGAGAACACTTTTCATCTTTGCATATATCCCTTAGAACAAAGAACAACAAAGCAAATTTTAAAAAAATTCCATTAAACAGACAGATTAGCACTGAATTAATGAAACACAAATGTGCGTATTCAAGATATCTGAAACTTTATAAGCAACCAGCAAGCAAGATTTTTAAATCTAAAGCATATTGTCGCAAAGAGTAAAACCATTCTTACAAAAATGAAGCTGGTAGGCGCTGGTTGTGTTGGCAATTGAGCTGCTGGAAACAGGGAGAAAGCAGATGTTTTAAACCTCTTCTTTTGTTCTGCTAACTTTGCAAAGACACCAGTTAATGAAGGCTCCCACCCTTCCCAGCTATAGTCAGGTGATCCCACTGGTGTCTAATAAAAGGGCAGCCAAGTATGGGGGTTTACTTTGAAAGCAGCAAGTAAGTTGCAGGTAAAACCTAGTCCCTTTGTAAAATGTATAATGAAGCAATAGAATTCTTAATGAATCAGATAAAATTGAGCATAGGACTGGCCAGATATGGGATGACTTTGACGTAGTTGGCCAGCTTAAATATATTGCAATATATGGACAAACAATCCCTGTTTTGTTTAAAGGGTAAGGCATTTTTCAGTAGCAGTAGCACAAAATGTCTCTGTCTTAAATATATTGATAATGGGTTGAGTGCAGAGGACTCTTGTATTTGACTATATATATATATATATATATATATATATATATATATTAAAATCCTTGTGTTTTCCATACTCAAGGTGCTACTCAATTAAGCAAAAATGATATTTATCCATAAGGAATGAGTGCACAATGGGGACCACTAATTTTATTTTTAAGTTAATTAACTTAAATAAAATGTATGGTTTTAAAATAAAATCTTTTTGAGGGTTCCCAGTGTGCACTCATTCCTTATGGATAAATATATATATCTACTGTATATCCCTCCTCCAGCACAAACGTGGCTCTTGTATTTTTTTCTTTTACTTTTGTTATATAACTGCTAACTGGATTTACACGGGACTCCAACACCATAAAACAATGTGCCCCACAGAGGGCTGCTAAAATAATCCCGAAAATATTTCAATATTTCTGCAATATTTAATCTTACACCTATGCCAGTGTGAACACACCATCGCATATATTTGTTTCTCCTTTATGGTTCTACAGTACTGAGCTCTTTGGATCTTCTTTCAGTCATGCCATGAAATATTGTCAATTATATGTTAAACTGTTTAAACGCACCATAGTGTAAATGTTATCTCTTGCCTTTCTTTGTTTTATGTACTTTTCAAGATAGGATTGCTGTATACCTCAAAGCCATTGAGGGGGAAAAAAACAGACAAATAATATAGTGTAGTACTTATGAGTAAAATGTCCACATATACTCTAAAACTTGTTCTAAGTGCATTTTTTTGGGTTTTGGGTATGAACTTAGCACTTAGAACAACTTTTAAAGTATATGTGGGCATTTTACTCATAAGTACTACACTTTATTATTTGTCTGTTTTTTTCCCCCTCAATGGTTTTTACCTTTGAGTTATACAGCAATCCTATCTTGAAAATTGTCTTTAAGGGGTGGAGAAAGGCCCTCTTTTATTGCTGGACTGGGGAGACACCATTCGTTTTAGAGGATTAATTATCTGTATTTAAGTGCTTTGTTTTTTGTACCCTTGTGGAGCGATGTTATGCAGCTTCTGGCGCTTAGATTGATATTTCAGTAGCTTTACTATTAAATCCAGTTATACAAGGTATAAAGCTGACCATAGTGAGAAAGCAACTACAATATGAAAGGATGAGGGTATAACAATATATTTTGCTAATGCTTCTATGTGGTAGGGTGAGCCTTTGCTAACTTTGCATCTCAAAAGAGAATTTGAGATCAAAAAAGTTCAAAAACATACTTTGCAAAGGTTATGCAAAGGACCATCTTAGGACAATACATACAGGTAGTAGGGATGGGCGAATTTGACCCGTTTCGTTTCACGAAAAATTCACTGCCGGCAAAATGTAGCCACCACCCATTGAAGTCTATGGGCGTCAAAAACATTTTGTCATATTTCTTTTGACGCACGACGCCATACAAGTCTATGGGCGTAATTTTTGAAGCGAAACAAGGCGAAAAAATTCGCCCATCCCTAACAGGTAGTATTAGAGAAGTAGTAGATAAGTTATAAAACAGTGATCCCCAACCAGTAGCTCATGATCAATATGATGCTCATCGTCTCATTGGTTACTTCCAGCGGCATCAAAGCAAGTACTTGAATTCCAAGCTTGGAGACAAGCTTCAGTTTCACAAAAACCTGCCAGACAGAGTCTCCTGTAGGCTGCCTGTCTACATTGAGTCTACCAATAGTAAATCATAGCCCATATTTTACACTCCTGGGAACATTTTGCATGATGATTTTGCTCTCCAACTTTTTTTTTTACATTTGAATGTGGCTCACGTGTATAAAAGGTTGCGGAACCCTGTTATAGAACCTAAAGGATGGCAGCACAGAAGGCCCTTTAAGAATCTACATGTTAGAACCCTATGTTAACAGCTGGTTCATGTCTTAGTTTTCTACAAAGCAGAAGCACCCCCGCCAGTACTAATCCTAGAACTTTCCATGGTGGTACCTACAGGTAACCTGTGTCTGATGGAGGATGCATCAGACCAGCAGAGTAGTAATGTGCGGGCCGACTCGATAACCGCGGGACCCACGGGTCAGGCAGGTTCGGTTCAACCACGCACTGCTCCTTCGCGGGTGGCGGTCCGGTGTGGGTTGAGCTCTTCTCCTGCTCTCCCCACCCGCCACCTTCAAATGCCAGCTTATGACTTCCGGGTTCCAGTTTTATAGTCTCGTGTCTGCTTGGCGCGGTTCTATAAAAGGACCCCGGAAGCGCAGGTGCGGGCTTGAGCAGAACGGGTTAGGGTCGGGTGTGGGTCAGGAAAACCCCCCTGACCCACACATCACTACAGCAGAGTAAATTACAGGGTCAGGACTATTGAGAAGTTCCTAATTACATGTTGAAGGGTGAACTTGTTGGACCTACTTTGTAAGTAGAAAGTGAAACCAGAAAAACTTAGTTCCTGGTAAGGTGAATACAATATAGACAAAAGCTAATACCAAGCTTTCTTTATGCTCCCTCTTTCTGACAATAGGAATTAAACCATAGTATTCCTAGCAAAATGCTCAGTGGGTCTTATGAATAAGAAGGCATGAGAGGTTAGGGGTCTTTTGCTGCCTGATTATGGTAGCGACCAAAACTCCCCAAATAACATAGCCATCAGCATCAAAAGATGAGCAACAAAGCTGCATTTCATAACTTGCTGGAGTTATGGACAGAGATTAATTCATTTGATTAATTGAGACAGTTTATAGGAGTGACTTTTTACTGTCTCCAACACAAAGTCCTCTTTAGTACCAACATGAACTGGGAGGGAAAAGGGCAAATATTCATTCTAAAATAATTAAACAGCTCTCCTCAATTCTGTGCTCAGGCATTGTTATCACAGATAGAGCTTGTGTTTACTGCTTAGGGATAGCAAGTCTGTGACTGATAAGATGAAAGCAGAGCAGGGAACCTTTATCAGGAGCCTAGAGCAATTAACAAATACTTTATCTGGTATCCAAGGAGAAAGAGAGGAAGGAGAAGGAAGAAATTAAATAAAGGTGAGAATAAAGAGTCATGGAAAAGGAACCACCGCCTCGCCCCCCAGAAAAAATCATATACACATGTATATATGTCTATAGAATAGTATATATGTATATAGAATAATCGGTTCATTGTGCCCAGGGTTCTTTAGTTTTCTTCTACAATCCCAAAAACTGACTCTAGTGTGGGGGAAGGGAAGTAAGCTGCAGATTTAACTGGGGGGGGCGACAGGGGGACCAAGAGACCGGAGGTAAGGAAACCAGTTGTTTGACCATTTAAAGCAGAGAAGTAAAGAGTGGTGCAAAAAAGGTGTTTTGAGCTTCCAAAAGAAATCAGTAGGGACACTCCACTCTGAGCTGACCTGGAAGCCCCAGCAGCTTTCTCTTGAGAGCTAGCTAAAGCAGGTAGGAACATGCTGGAATCCATGTAGCCTTTGCGCCTGAAACTGAGCCAAAGACAACCAACATCATATTTGGCACGACAGCTCATTTATGTGGCAATGACATGCCTTTCCATGTTGAAGAATGTTGTAACAGCCTCATGGGGAGGATGCATGCTCATTCATCTTTGATAGCATGACTGTATGAAAGAGAAAAAAGGTGTGCAAAAGGAATGGAAGCTGGTGTAACACTTTCATTCCATGCAAATGACAACCCAGCAAACTTCTACTTGACTTCTACTTGACTACAATGTTGAGAAAGAGAGAGCAAGATAGAATGGAGAAGGCATCATTCTTTCATGGTGGTAACATGCTGGTGAGAAGATGAGATCAGGGTTATTTTGTATGTGTCCCTCACAGTGTCGGACTGGGACACCAGGGGCCCACTCAAAAACCTTAGAGCAGGGGCCCACCCAAAAAACGTAGACCAGTGGCCCACTCTCAGTGCTATTATTCTTCTTCTCCTCACTCAACCTCTATTCTCCTAGTCTCTTTTCTTTACATATTATAATCTCTTATTCCATCTATTTAGCCTCTTTGTTCACATAGAAATAGGAAAAGACCATGAAATAGGCCAAATGTTTAGCAGCAGGAGGGGCCACTGATACCTGGGCCCACCGGGAGTTTTCCTGGTATCCTGGTGGGCCAGTCCAACACTGGTCCCTCAGTGTTGATAATCCAAAACCAGACATTGCAGATGAACTGATAATAAACCTGTAGAGCAAGGAAAAGTCTTCCTGAGTAGAGCCTTGATGTGACACCTACAGCATTACAAAGATGTGCTATGGGCTTTCTTTCTACTGTTGCATAAACTACAATGATGAACACTGTGTGTTCATTTGAAATAATGTAATAATAATCAAAACTGTAGAAAGATGACACATTTCACCTACATACATGTACATCAGTCAGGAGGCCCCTGTATAGCCCTACGGGTGCTCTGCCTTGGGTGATAGTTGAAAGCCAATAAATCCACTAGAGTGGGCAGGGTGAGCAAATCCACAAAACTAAATATCCCCTTTTGTTTAGTTCTTGGCCTTGACCCCCTTGACCTGATGTAGATCTCCTCAATGAGGCTTCCTTCTGACCCATACTAAATTTAGGCAGTTTTTGAATCCTGGAACTTCCTTCTACTGCTTATTAATACAATACAAAAGACAAATGTGCATCACAAAATATAGCAGTAGCCCTGCATGAATAAACATATGCTTATATATATTTAGATACATGTTCTGTTAGGGCCCTTTGACCCTGCAAATGGTCATGTGATCATGTGACATTGTATTGATTAGTGAAACACAAAGCAGGATGGTTTTTTTTTGAAGCATCTTAATTCGTCCCTTTTCTTTTCCCGAACTTACTTTGATGTCAGAGCACCCTGACCTTTGTAATGCTGAACTCATCTCTTTGAGATCATGGCTGGGACCCATCAGCTGTCATTAAGGTAACTACAGGCTAATTTTCATTTGTTAATGGGAATATAAGGATTGTCCTCAGTGAAGCCTGAAGCTCAGAATTCTCTTCAACGTGCAGAAAAGCCAGTTATGTACAGAGAAAGAAGTAACCCTTGTATTGCAAGAACTGTGGCCTTCGAGTAAGGCATTATGTGATATCATAAAGGGGGTTAGTTATCAAAGTCCGAATTATCTCAATATTTTCTGCTACAAACTGCACTCAGGTTTTTTGTGCTCATTTATTATTACATTTTACCGAAAATTTGCTTTGCGGGAAAAAATGTTCATGTTTTTTTCACCCAAAAATCAGATTTTTGCCCAAAACCTCCAAAAACATTCGGGGTATTGCACAAAACCCAGCGCACATCAAAAAAAAACATTGGGACTTCTCCCAATGACTTATATGCAACCTCCACAGGTCTGAAATGCCGGATTTTCTGATTTAGAGTTTTCCATCCTCAGGGTTTAATAAATTCCAAAAAATTCCTGATTTTTTAGAAGTCTGATTTTATAAAAAAAAAAATCACACATTTTTCAGGATTTTTTAATTTAATATTTAAACATGTATGAGACGGTCCAGCTATGGATTTGGAAATCAATTAAATATTCTGTGTGACTTTTTGGAGTGAAAAACTATGGTTCTCCATTTGTGAAAGAGGCTTCACTTAAAAGTTCTTTATTGACCATGATACACAAACATTAGGCCTATGGCACAAGGGAACACGAGGGAAAATGTGTATCTATTAAACAAATAAAGATGAATGAAAGCATAATAGTTCTTGGGAGACTAATATTTTTGCTCAGGACAATGGGATTGATGAATACTAGATGACTACTAGATTAAAAAGTCACTTGCCATACTACGGGACTTGATCCCCGTGTTGATGTTCAAATTTGCAGAGATATCCCCTTTGATCTGACTTTTTTGATTATTATCTATTGCAGACCCCTGTTCAATATGGTAGTTGGAAGTGTTTATGAATACTAGATTACTGTCAACAGCAGCTCAAGATGGACACCTTTGATGGATTGAACACATTATTTAATACTGTACAGATCCCCATACATGGGCAGATTTAAAATGCCAACAGATTAAGTTGCCAGTTTATTGGCCAGTGTATGGGACCCTACGATGAGCTTCCTTGATTGATAAGTGGCTGAAAGTTGTCAGAAGTTGATTATGTCGAGTTTAAAAACCCGTCAGATCACGGACCACATTGGTTCGTTGATGGGGTCCTCGATCCGACCGCCTGTATGCTCATCGTTGTGATCTGATTGTTGCACCCTAAGGACCATGATTGGATCAGCCTGATATCGCCTTTTGGGGAGAGATCCACTCATATGGTGACCCATTAAACAAGCACATATCTGTATGTATGGCCAGCTTAAGCTCTGGGCAAGGTGTTAAACTGTATGAATCATGCACTATAATAGTGTGAGCATTTGCACATATATGGCAATGGTATGTTCTCTGTATAGGGTAGGTGGGGGCTTTCAACTCCATGTGTGGGTGGCACACAGTATTAAATAATGTGTTCAATCCATCAGGTGTCCATCTTGAGCTGCTGTTGACAGTAATCTAGTATTCATAAACACTTCAAACTACTATATATATGTATTGCAAGTACACAACTATATACAGATCAGTCTACATAATAAGTGCCTGGCAGATACAATAGTTATTATTTTCTACGTCTTCAGATTTCAAGGTTCAGCACTATGTGAAGGTAGGTGCAATCTTTGGGCCAAGCTATGTGTGGCTATAAATAGTATTGTACTCATAGTACTATGAACATTTAATTAGGGGATTGGTAATGCAGACAGATGCTTGTATGTATAACTATCCATGAGCTGTGTGTGTATAACAAGCAATATAATTACAAGGAAAAAATGATTGGGGTCTGTGTATTGTTAAGGCTGAGGCAAATGCAGAGAAGTGACATTTAGTTTTAATGTTTCAGGGTTTCTGTCTACACTTGAAAATGATAAACCACTCTAAAAAATGGCCCTGAAGAAAATGTCTGATGCCACCAAATGAGCTTTCAAATCAGTGATAAATAAGCAATTAAAGGCGGGTCTCCCCCCCTCCTGCACGGCTTGTATGTTACGTCAGGACAGAAGTAGGGGTAGGTACAGTACATGCTTCGGGTGCAGCAGATGCAGTTGGGTGCAGTTGTGATCAGCAGATGGAGAAGTGAAAGCTGGGGTGGGTGGGTAGCGATGGCAGTGGTGGTGGCTGGCAGGGTGGTGGGCCAAGTAATAATGCCTTGGGAATAAATACTACTTGGCCCAGCCCTACTGAACTCAAGATCAGAAGATGGTTTTGATAAAAATCCTGTTGGATCACAGATGATCTCTCTTGCCAATTCATCTCTTGGTCATTATTTGCATCAGGCTTCAGCAGGTGAGGAACTAAAGAGGAGTTGAAGCTCTTCTTCATCTCAGTTGTGAATGTTCGGGCGACACACTCCAATACCACGGAGGATAAGCGAGTGAATAGTATGAACACCTTTACTCTAGGCATACTGGGAATCAGAAATAAAACACCCTAAATGCTTTCCTTTATATAAAACCATTAGCACAAAGGACTTAGTGCAAGATTTAAACATTTCTTGGCTAAATACTGAGAACTTCCTCTAAGGAAGTGCCGAGTATTTGAGCAAAAAACGCGTAAGTCCTGCCACCCACTGCACAATATTTGTACTACTAAGTGTGTTTTAATGAGGCCGCTTTTATGAAGTAATATTGGTTCTCCATGGAGGTCTGGAACAGCGCCGGTGTATGCAGGAATTGTTTGTGCTAATGGTCCAATATCAGTTTGGAATGGCCAAAATCTTGCGAGAGCAGCGTCTGAACAAGAGGACACACAAGCCTGATGAGCTCTGATGTGTACCGCATCTGATGTAAATCTTTAAATTAAACCCCCCTGCATCCACTGAGGACCTCTGTCTTTGCCCCATTATCCTTAAAAAAAGCCACTAAATATATGTAAAAGTTGCAAAATAAATTTGTAATAAAATGTAAATTTTTGCAATTGCCTGCTTCTCCAGCCTTCCAACTTACTGGTGCAGCTTTGGGATTCACACCCACTAACAATTAATATTACATCATTGGAGGTGGCGCTCAGTGGTGGTTGAGGAACATACTGAGGCTCATTTAGGATCAAATTCACTAACCTCCGTAAATTCGCCAGTGACGGCTTCACTCACATCGCAACACTTCACCAGGCATAGATTCGCCCGGACAACGCTAATTCACTAAAATCCAAAGTTGCGTCCAGGGCGCCGAACTCTGGAAAGTTGCGCTATTGTTACTGCGCCAAGCAAAGCAAAGTTGCGCTAGCATTGGCTAATTTGCATATGGCGGGAAGTAAAAGTTGAATGGACGTACAGTATATGTTGCAGCAAATACATTACACTGCACAAGCCCAGGGAACCTTAGTAAAAGAATATAGAGTTGTTATATTGGCCTACACATGAGCCCAGTGTATAGTTTATGTGTCATATGTTAGTAAATGTATGGGGGAGCCTGGGTACCCAAAAAAAATGTTACGCTCTTTTGCAGCCTATCACCCTGAAAAACTGAAAAGTCACCAGCGTTTTTTGGGACTTAGAAAAATGTTCAACTTTTTTTTGAGGAACTCTATCTACAGTATCTACTCTATTGCACTTCCCCTGGTCTGAGGTGGTGAGTGCAAGTCTGGCGCAAGAGGTAACGTTCAGTAAAATCTGCATCTTAGTGAATTTGCGTAGTTACGTCCATTAGCCAGAGCGAAAATTTGCCTGGCGTTAGAGTGTGAAGTAGCGCTATAGTCTATCTCCTTCGCTAGCGAATTTACGCCAGCTTTAGTCACTTTGCCCTTTAGTGAATTTGCCCCAATATGTTAAAGAACTATGCAAAGTGCAAAAAAAAAGTGTTTTCATACACATTATGCAGCTCCTTTTTGACTTCTAGGGGCAAATTTACTAACACTGGTGAAAATTCGCCAGCGTGATGTCATTTTGGAACTTCGACGATTTACTAACAGTCGCCGGTGTAACTTCGCTAGAGAAGGAGATAGACTCTATCGGTACTTCGCTAACACCAGGCGAATTTGCGATCTGGCCAATGGACGTAACTACACAAATTCACTAAGATGCGGATTTTACTGAACGTTACCTCGCGCCAGATTTGCCTTCGCCACCTCAGACCAGGCGTAGTGCAATAGAGTAGATAGGACTTTCTTAGTCCCAAAAACACTGTCGTCTTTTCCTTTTTTCAGGGTGATAGACTGCAAAAGCGCGTATATTTTTTGGGGGTAACTGGCTTCCCCCCTATATTTCCTAACATATGGCACATAAACTATACACTGGGCTCATGTGTAGGGCAATATAACAACTCTATTTATTTTATTAAGCCTTCCCAGGCTTGTGCAATGTAATGTTTTTGCTGCAACATTTACGTCCATTCAACGTTAACTTCCCGCCGTATGCAAATTAGGCAAGGCTAGCGCAGCTGCGCTTGTCGCAGTAAAACTAGCGCAATTTCACCACCATTCGCCGCCCTGGACGCAATTCGATTTTAGCGAATTAGCGTTGTCCTGGTGAATCTATGACTGGCAAAGTGTTGCGCTGTGAGCAAGCCAACGCTGGCGAATTTTCGGAGGTTAGTGAATTTGCCCCCTAATATACTACAACAGGAATTACATTATCTTTTATAAAACACACAGATAAATGACATCACACAAGTGACATCACTTGGCAAAGGTCACCAAATGGGCATATCTTTTACAAGTAGGCAGGGCCAGAGCTAGGGGTAGGGAGGTGCCTATGGCACAACTAGATGGAGAAAATGGCAAAGTTCCTACTAATTTGTCTGTACCCTCTCTGCATAGAGTACTTGTCATAGAGGAATGATGGCTATCTAGCGGCTAGTCGAGGGAGCAGGAAGGGAGATCAGGGTTCTGGTATCTGGTTGTGGGGGGATCGGATCTGCACAATGCACTTGGCATAGGGGAGTGTTGGCTTCGTCAAACAGTGGGTATGGGAAATAGGGTCGGGTCTAGGGGCTTGTTGTTGGGGAAAGGGGAATTATGTCTAGCCACTTGTTGTTGGAGGAAAGTGGAATTAGATCTAAAGGCTGGTTGTGGGGGGGAAGGAGTATCGGAGTTCTGGTGTTTGGTTTCGGGTTGAAGGGGGATTGGATCTGGCAGTTGCAGGAGAAAGGGGGATTGGGTTTGGTGGCTGGTTACAGGAAAGGGGGTTCAGGTCTGGTGATTGTCAGGGTAGAGGGGATTGGGTCTGGTGGGTTGTTGTGGGAGAAAGGGAGATGGAGTCTGGGTGTGGGTGACTTCTAAAAGGTGGATAGGGGGGCAGCAGGGATGGAGCTGGCCTTGGGTATCGGAATCTGTCGGCCCAGCTCTGCAAGTGGGTATTCAGAAAACATTCACACATTTCCTCATTCCAAGTGCAGTCGAGCGGTCACCACAAACCTCTAACTGGTTGCTATTGGTTACAGGATCAAGGCAAATTTTGCCCATATAACTATTTTCTTCTTCACTGTAGAGTTTTTATTAACTGTTAACTCCCTCTGTACAACTATTGTTGCAAGAAATATATTGTCATGTCAAGACGTGGCCTTACTTTTACAGCAAGTGAACTTTTTTTTCGAAAGCTTTGGACTCGTTCCCAGTAGGCTCTAAAATTCTCAAGCTCGTAATGTGTTGTGATTTATTACATCATTTTCAGGACCGTTGTAGAGTTCTGCTATTTTAGAACCAAGAGATGGCGGGGAAATTTCAGCAGTGCTGGAAAAAGCACATTTCCAAAAAAACCACTGGTGCCAAATGTATACGGCCCTGGCAGGACATATCATTTTGCCATTATTTATCCCATGATCTATAAGGGAAAATATCATAAATAAAACTCTTCATGTGTGTCTTTAAATCTTATCCTGCAAAGAGTAAAACTATTAAAGGACCAGTAAAAGCAGGAAGTCAATATGACCTGAATATATTTACACACTTGAAACCTGAGCCATTTCTAGGTATTAAAATCTGCAGCACTTTTTTTTAAAGGGACAGTTCACCTTAAGGGCTATTCCACACGGGGAGATAGCGACGCGTTTGCGGAACTCTACAACGCCTGAAAAAGCCTGGCGAGGCATTTTCAGGCGACTGTTGAAAAGCGCATCGCCTCGTGTGGTTAGCACAGGCGTTTTTACATAGGCACCCATACAAAACTGTCGCCTGCGCCGGTCGCGGCGACTGTCGCGGCGCTTTGTCGCCGCGACCGCAAACGCGTCGCTATCTCCCCGTGTGGAATAGCCCTTTATAATTATTTGCCTTTTTCTTCTGACTCTTTCCAGCTTTCAATTGGGTGTCGCTGACCCCTTCTAAAATGCTCTGTAAGGCTTCAAATGTATGGTTATTGCTACTTTTTATTACTCATCTTTCTATTCAGGCCTCTCCTATTCATATTCCAGTCTGTTATTCAAATCAATGCATGCTTGCTAGGGGAATTTGGACTTAGCTTAGATTGCTTAATATGCAAATTGCAGAGCTGCTGAATAAAAAGCTCAATAACTCAAAGGGGTTGTACACATTTGAGATAACTGTTAGTATGATGTAGAGAGTGATATTCAGAGACAGTTTGCAATTGGTTTTCGTTTTTTATTATTTAAGGTTTTTGAGTTATTTAGCTTTTTATTCAGCAGCTCTTCAATTAGCATTGTAAGCAATCTGGTAACTAGGGCCCAAATTACCCTAGCAACCATGTACTGATTTGAATAAGAGACTGGAATATGAATAGGAGAGGTCTGAATAGAAAGATGAGTAATACAAAGTAGCAATAACAATACATTTGTGGCCTTACAGAGCATTTATTTGTTTAGATGGGGTCAGTGACCCCCATTTGAAAGCTAGAAAGAGCTAGAAGAAGAAGGCAAAAAAGAAAAAAATTAAGGCCAATTGAAAGGTTGCTTAGAATTGTCCATTATATAACATACTAAAAAGTTACCTTAAAGGTGAAAACCAATTGCAAATTATCTCAGAATATCACCCTCTACATCATACTAAAAGTTATCTCAAAGGTGAACAACCCCTTTAAAGGGTGTTGGGGGAGGTCAAATCCTGTCTGAGATGGAGTACTTTTTTATTCGGACTTATAACACCCTCGGGGTTTAATAAATTCTGAAAAATGTTTTTTCCACTAAAAATTTGGATTTTATAGTAAACAAAAACTATAATTTTTCCCGTTTTTAGGCATTTGGGCTTTAATAAATAACCCCCTTGATGTCACCTACATTCTGGTATGAAGAGTCAAAGTGAAAACTGTTACCAATAGCATTTGAAAAATTAGGCTGTATTGTGGGAACAACATGGTTTATTGTGCCATTTTTTTTGTACTTTGAAATGAAACCTAATTTGTAGATGAACTCTATTGGTATCAGAACACGTTACACCCCAGTGTCTTTCCAGACAATGGACACCAATGGCACTTTTTATTCATCGCTCTCAATAGTCCTATATGGCACGGCTGATTTACACAAAGCCATTTGTGTGACATTACGGGGGTTATTTATCAAAATCTGAAATGATCTCATTATTTTCTGGAAATATATTCCAACCAAATCTGCAGAGGTTATTTCCCCTTATTTATTAATACATTTTCCAGAAAAAATCCATTGCTGGAAAAAAATTGGACGAAAATTAGAATTTACCACCCGATTTTTGCCTGAAAACCACAAAATCTTCAGATTATTGCACGAAACCCAGTGCAGATCAGGATATCTTCGGGACTTCTCCCATTGACTTATATATATGACAGGTCTGAGATGCTGGATTAATGGATTTAAACTTTTTCCATCCTCGGAGTCTAATAAATTACTAAAAATTAAAAGTTTTTTTCCCACTAAAAATTAGAATTTTCTTGTCAAAAAAAGTTTTTGCCATTCGGACTTTAATAAATAACGCCTTACATGTTGGAAGAAAAACTCCAGTTTGGTAAATGTAGTGCACAGTAATTGCTCATAAACACTCAATCAGCCCTCCTCTCCCTCGCGCACCGTTTGTGCCACAGTCACATCATTGGAGATAGGGCAGCAAGTCTTCCATTTACTGTAAATTATACACAAAACAAAATATCCATTCAGGTTACATTACAATAATGAATGGAAGTGAAAATCAAAAATAAATGTCAGGTCTGTTTCAGTTATGTCATTATTCTGTTTCAGAGAGAAAGAGTTAGAGGAGGGTGAGCCAAGCCATGAAGCTCTGAGCTGGAATAATCTCATTGCACACAGTTATGCATCTGCTGCCACTTTGTCAGGGCTGTCAAGAGGATCCATGTTCCAGGCATGACTGCCTTACAGTTTTTGCATGATATTTTGTGTGTGAAATTAACATAGATTGGCACAAAGTTGCATTCAACAAGCAGCAATGAAAACCCCACGGCTGGCATGTTTAGCAATAGTACTGATAGCCTCATGCTAAAGACTGGAGGTGGTGCTCCTCCTGGGGCCCCATTCACTTGATGAGTCCCTGCTGATGAGTAATCCCTGTTTTATCTCCTATTGTTTTTATTATCTTATTATTGTCTCAATATAATCTGAATGTGATTTCACTGTAACTGGAAATAAAAAAGGCACTCCAGTTGATCCAATGTTGCTCCATCATGGTGGACATTGTGAGGCTCCACCATTTACCCAGATGGTTTAGAATCTGTGCTGAATAAATTGTGCAATTCCCTGCTCAGCCAACAGGAGCCTTTATAAGTCCGCCTCTTCCTACTCTCACTGTTGGGATAAAACTTGGTATTGCTGGGATCTATGTTCTTGGTTTATTACTACTCTTTCTCTGACACTGATCCCTTGGCCTGTATACAAAAGCATTGCTATTTACTGCTGACTGGCCGGAATTTCTGGTGTGTCTACCAACTACCCTAGTTGTCTACCACTTACCTTGCCTTGCCCTTCTGGCCTGTCTAACAAATACACTCCTATTACCAGCAGCCTGACCTATTCTGGATAGGGATGCACCGAATCCACTTTTTTGGATTCGGCCGAACCCCCGAATCCTTCACGAAAGATCATCATCATTTATTTATATAGCGCTGTCAAGATACGCAGTGCCGAATACCGAATCAACTGTCATGTACACTATTCGCCACTTCTCCCACCTTCCCACTACATTTGGCTTTATTCCGTAAAATAAGCAACATTTGGATCAGATGAAGTGTCCTTTTCCTTGATTTGTTTATAAAAGTATCAGAAGATGTAAGACCTGGAAAGCACAGTTATAGCCCCTGGGCCTTTGCTACAGCTGGTTACAGTATGATATAAAATAGTGCATGCAGCAGTTAGTTTATGACAGATTAAGGTGATATATGAATATGGTTAGGAACTCATTACTCATTAATGTTGTCCCCTTGGAACACTCCAACGAAGGACATTTTAAACTAAATGGAGCACCACCAACCACGCACAACCCACATCAGAAGCCTAATTTGATGAGTTATGCCATTGCTCTCCATTAGTCACTGTGTGCAGCAGTGTGTGTCCACCACATGGTTCCCATAGAATACGGCCTCAGCATCATTTGTTTTCATGCAGTAGAACTCTATAGTACAGGATGCCACCAGATGCTGACTATTTAATGCTGATTCTGCATTGGCTTTTTTCATTGGCAACTTTCAGTTGATTCCAAACCAGCAGAAAGTACAGTTTGTAGAAGAAGTGGATAATTGCTGTGCCACCATGTCGCAGATATATTCCTACATAAGCTGTCCATACACATACAGATCCAAAAAATGGCAAAGGAGCAAATGTTTACCTAATTTAGCCACCCAATGCGCTTGTAGGAATTGGCTTGATTCAAAGGTTTAGCCCAATGGGATTTCGCACTTGACTAAATCAATATAACCAAGATCCAGTTAAATATGGATCAAGCAGTGTTTGTGTCAGGTCCATATTAGGTCTAACAAGTTGTTGGAAGAAAGGTGTAAAGAGTGTGTCCACCTATTCCGAATAATAAGCAGCCAGAGTTCTAATGGAAAGTGTTATGGACAATGTCCATATTAAAAAACAACCAATCAGCACCAATACGACTCGCACTCCATGGACTCCCAATCAACGGTAAAATCAAAACAGCTTTATTAACAAACATATTTCCTACTTGGCTGGCGTCTCCCCTTGCTGCGGGTTTGGGGTACTGAACCTGGACCACCGAACTGTAGCAGTGAGTGACCTGTACTTGCAAGACATATGAAACGATGTTTTCAATCAAAAGGTATGGGCACCCCCCCGAAACTGCCTATTAATTGGGTGGGCACTTAAAAGTAATGAAGGGCTGAATAGACTGATGGTCAATATCTGCTTCAATGTGAACGCATTTATTTAGTAATTTGCATTTGGGCTTGAGCATATGTGATTTTTTTCCCGTATTTTCATAATAAAAAACACTGCAAAAAACATACAGGCAGCTTATCTGGTACCTTCAGAACTTTGAAAAAGGTTTACCCACTAATGTTTCATGAAAACTCTCCCACCGCCCCAAATTGAAATCTCCCACATATTGGTTATTTTATCAAACGTTTGTAGGGCTCAATGCGGGGCACTGATATCAGTGCAGACAGATCAGTCTAGTACAAGACAATAAAATTCTCCCGCAATTTACTTTTTCAGACTTTATTGAATGGGCAGTTATGGTTGGGGCACACAGTAAGGAGCTATGTACTGAGAATAGCAGCTGCACTGACAGTCACAGTGTTTTTATTTATTTTTGGTAACCATGTATCTGTACCCTCCCTCCTGCTGACAGGCCTGTTGGGATTTTCTTGGGACTTTCCTCTTGGGAAAGATAAAATCTGAACCGGTTCAACAGGGTATGCATGACTCAAACCGCAAGACCACACTTTTAAACCAAATTTTTTAAAATACATATTTCCAGTTATATAATAATAGTTGACTTCTGCTTTGATTGTCACTGATCCGTGAACCTCAGATACATGACGCTTCACCATGAATAAAGCTACAAGTGCTGACAGGGCCTTTGACCATGGCTGTTTTCCACCAGATGGAGGTTCAAACATCTAATGGGCCACAGGATTTAGAAACATAAGGGCAAATTCACTAGAGGACGAATTTTCGCCTGCACAGACTGCGCTGCACTTTGTGCTACTTCGTCAAAGGGGCAAATTCACTAACCTGAGGAAATTCGCTCACATCGCAACACTTCGCTAGGCGAAAATTCGCCAGGACAACGCTAATTCACTAAAATGCGAAGTTGCATCCAGGGCGCTGAACGATGGCGAAGTTTTGCTAGCATTAATTCGACAAGCAAAGCGAAGTTGCTCTAGCGTTGGCTAATTTGCAAACGGCGGGAAGTTAAAGTTGAATGGACGTATGTGTTGCAGCAAATACATTACACTACACAAGTCCAGGAAACCTTAATAAAATAAAATAAAGTTGTTATATTGCCCTTCACATGAGCCCACTGTATAGTTTATGTGCCATATGTTAGGAAATGTAGGGGGGAAGTCAGGTACCCTAAAAAAAATCTACACTCTTTTGCAACCTATCACCCTGAAAAACGGAAAAGTCGCCAGCGTTTTTTGGGACTAAGAAAATTTTTCAACTTTTTTTTTGAAGAACTGCTATCTACTCTGTTGCACTTCGTCTGGTCTGAGGTGGCGAGGTCAAGTCTGGCGCAAAAGATAACGTTCAGTAAAATCCGCATCTTAGCGAATTTGTGGAGTTACGTCCATTCGCCAGAGTGCAAATTCGCCTGGCGTTAGGGAGCGAAGTGCCGCTAGAGTCTATCTCCTTCACCAGCAAAATTATGCCAGCGACCGTTAGTAAATCGGTAAAGTTCTGAAATGACGTCACACTGGCTAATTTTTGCCTGCGTTAGCAGGGGCGATCCTATCCAATTTGCCGCCCGAGGTGGTCTTCATTTTTGCCTCCACGTCGCTAGTGCAGACAGCGCAATTGCGCTCTCTGCACTAGAAGAGACGAATTTCCGGGTTTAAAACCGGAAATTCATCTCTTAGTTACCAGGAGCGGCATTTTTGCCGCCCTTGGCAACCAGGGGGTGCTGCCGACTGAGGCGAGTGCCTCAACACGCCTCATTGGCGGAATGCCCCTGTGCGTTAGTCACTTCGCCCTTTAGTAAATTTGCCCCTAGAATGTGAAGTTGGGTCTCGACAGTCGAACGCTGGTGAAGTTTAAATTCACCAGCATTTCACTAGTGAACTTTGGCTAACGTTCATTTCTGCCCAGCGAACCTTCGTTAGTACTCTCACGTTTAGGTCAATTTGAATAGGGCGGGTACATAAAGGTCTTTATTAGAGATGTTGGTGCAAATGCTTGCACTTATTGGCCACTTATTATTATAAATGTCCAAGGAAGCAAAATAAAGACAAAAGAGATCCTCTAATGTCCTAGACATGAGCCCAACCCTAAAACAAATGTGACATGACTTATGGTTAAAAAAAATGCTATATAAACATTTTTAACAGTTACAACTTTTAAATCCCACTTTAAAATATGAAAAAAAAATCCAGCGTTCTTTATTTTTAGAACTTTTCAGCATTATGTCACTGACATAAGATTGAGGAAGATGAAGCTTCATCTTATCAGTTCGCCAGGTCCAAGCTGGTGAACGAAACTCTGGCAAAGGGGCAATGCTATGGGAAATTCTCATTTTAGTGAATTTGGGGAGTAACGATTTTTTTGCCTCAGTGAAAATTTGCCTGGCGAAAGGGCTCGAAACTTCATAGCGATGTACTCTTTTGCTAGCGAGTTTTCTACGCCTGTTAGTAAATTGGCGATATCCCTGCAGATGGGATTTCTGCCAAATTTTCTTTAACGACGGCCACTTTGACCTTTAGTAAATCTGCCCATAGTCTTCATCAGTAATGGTGAGTAGAAAGATAGAACTGTCCAAACACTAGGCTTTCAGCCATAAAAAAAAATACAATTCTCAGCACCTTGAACCAATGAACCCTCATCATTACAATAACAGGCCACATGTAGATATTCCCTCACACCAGCCCAACTAGGAGGAGGCACTTAGATCAAATTGATCCTATTTCCACTGGTTATTTTATCACTTCCCTGCCTAATTATGCACAAGGATTTTATTTTTTAGCAAAAAGCTACTCACAGGTGGCAGAGAACCATGATATAAATAATACAGTAATATAGTAGGCCAAGTGCTCGTTACTGTAGTATCTTGAGTAACGTGTTGACAAGAAGTCAACTGGAAACATGAAACAGAGATTCAGGCCATGGAGCAACTGTGTTGCCATAAATACTAGCGACATTGCGGAAGGGTTAAGGTTGGTCCGTGCTTCCTCATGAAGAAATCCAAGCAGGTGAACAAGGGTAAATATAACCTTTCTTTGGTGAGAACTTTTAGAAGAACAGCTGGAACCTTCACTCTATCTATCCTTCACCGAAAGGGTGTAGCTCTAGTCCCAGGAAAGTGAATAAGGCAATAGGCACCCTTGCATGATTTAAAAAGATTAAGCAACTCTTCAGTACTATATATAGGAAGAGCTTTTAGTGCTGGTATATAAGAAGTTGGATCTATTAATGTCACTTCATATAGTGTTGCTTAAATACATTTTGTACAACATATCAACAAGGAGTTAGGCAGGTTTCATTTAGACCAAAAAGGTTGGATTCTATGGACATGTGTCTTTTTTAAACCTAAATTACTGCGCACTGTATTATTAGATTTAGCTTTGCTAATTATTTTATTAGTGAACTATCAGTTAACTACTAGTTGATATAAGCCTAGAAAATGATGAACCTATGACTGCCTAATGATTGGTCTAACTCAATAAACATTCTAAAGCCCTGACTGGCTACTGTAACCCAATGAACACTACAACGCTATCAAAAGCCTACTGGTTGGAATAACCCAACTGGTTGGTCAAACTCAACATTCTAAGGCTCTGACTGGCTTCAGGTTGGTGTTAGCCTATTAAAAGCCTACTGGTTGCTCTAACCCAACTGCCTACTGGTTGGTCCAAACCAGGAGTCCCCAACCTTTATTAACCATGAGTCACATTCAAATGTAAAAGAGTTGGATAGCAACATGAACATTAAAGCGCTTTAAGATTATAGCCTATGTCGGAGGAATAATCATCTGTGCAAGTCTTCTGTCCTTCAACTAACCATTCAGATATAAAGTAGTAAAGAGAACAAATAACATTATGTTCAGGCCATTAATTGACGGCAATCGTACGAAAGTTATAGCTATTAGCTAACAAATAATTGATATTGTCAGATTGGCAATACATGCTTTTTTCTACTTTTAGCCTGTCCAATTGTCTGAATGACCGATCACCACGGTAAGAAAAATGTCAGAACACTCTACAGAAAATCGTACAAACCATTCTTTTTTGTGTGATGGTATCTGTGCGTCTCTAGCCAGCTCTCATTGCCTATTGGTTGGATAACGTATGACTCAATACCGGTGGATTGAGCTGTATGAATATTCTAAGGCAGGCGTCCAAACCTATTTACTCGTGAGCCGCATTCAAGTGTAAAATAATGTTGGAGAGCAACATAAGCATACAAATGTTTTTGGGGCTTCCAAATAAGGGTTGTGCTTGGGTATTGGTAGCTCCTATGTAGACTTAAAGCCAACAGGAGGGTCTGTTTGGCATTATATCTGGTAAAAGCTTGCCTTTAAGCCAGGAATTCAATAAGAAGCACCTGCTTTGTGGCCACTGGGAGCAACATCCAAGAGGTCAGAGAGCAACATGTTGCTCACGAGCCACTGGTTGGAAATCACTGGTCTAAGGCTTTCACTGGGTATTCATAGATCTTTCCCTATTAACTTTCTACGGCCCTGTCAATAAGTCGGTTGGTCCTCCAGCAGGAGTGTCAAATTTATAAAAACAGAATAAAACTACGAAATCCGTGGCCCTGCAGATCTTATGAATCACAGTTCCACAACGCCCAAAGAGCCACAAATGTATCTATTAATAATGTAGTCCTCAAATGTTGATTAGCACTTGGCCAAGAACCAAAGAAAGGGGTCCTGCTTCCAGTCAGTGTCGGACTGGCCCACCAGGATAACTCCCGGTGGGCCCAGGTGTCAGTGGTCCTCATGCTGCTAAACATTTGGCCTATTTCATGGCCATTCCCTATTTCTATGTGAACAAAGAGGTTAAATAGATGGAATAATAGATTATAGTATGTAAAGAAAAGAGACTAGCAGAATAGAGGTTGAGTGAGTAGTGATGGCGAATTTATTCACAAGGCGTGAATTTGCGGCAAATTCCCACGATTCGCAGCCGGCTAGTTTTCGCTGCGGTTTTGCAAATGTAATTGCCGGTGGCGAATTTTGCGGATTTGCAGTGAATTCGCGCCTGGCGAATAAATTCGCCCATCACTACTCCGGACGCCAAAAAATAGTGCAGTTTCACAACCATTTTTTTTTACACCCTTTCGCCCCAAATTCGCCCATCACTATGAGTGAGGAGAAGAACAATAATAGTACTGAGAGTGGGCCACTGGTCTATGGTTTTTGGGTGGGCCCCTGGTCTAAGGTTTTTGGGTCCGACACTGCCTCTAGCATCTGACCTACAGTAGAAGAATGTGCAGAGATGAAGTCCATCAGGAGCTGGAGTTTGGAAACTTTCCCCGGACAAACATTTATTGGCGAGCTATTCCCAAACTACACAGTATGAAATCTACAGGATCAGCAGGAAGGCTTCTTTGTAAATGTGATGTGTAAGGGCTTAAAACTATTAACATCTGCTTTTAATCCACAACCTCTTTGGAAATCTAATTACATTTCTAAAAATAAAATACAAAATGCTCCAAAAGGGGGTATTTAGTATTATCTTTTATCTTGGTTTGCTTACGACGGGGAAATATTTATTCTGTGTTAATCCAGCTGTTGCTGAGGTTAATGAAAATCAAATAGTACAATAGTAATGGGAATAAATAAACTGTCCTGTCCTATTAATGACTGGACTGAGGCAAGCAGTATGGCAACTCACACATGTTTGTAAACAGAAGCAACAAAAAGTAAATGACAAGGGCAGCTGGAGGAAAGGAGATTTAAAAACTAGCAAAAGACCTCCGTAGATAAGGCCAATGACTTTATATACATTTTGGCTATGGAGCTAGTACAACAAATCCAGTTCTTTTGATGTGTATTATTTTGGGTTTTAAGTGCATAATTTTGTCTTCTGTCTTAAAGGATTGTACATTTTGCAGATTGAAAGTTTAAATCATTTTAATTAGACTTTTAGGTTGAAAAATGTCTTAACATCAGCAGACAAGCTATAGAGTGTGGATGAAATGAAAGCCGGCACCCGATAAACCCAAATGTCACTTTCAGGCAGCCAAACGTGTCAGTAGTGTGTTTGTAGCTCTGTATGTCGTGTCAGAAAATATGAGGAGCTTGTAATAGGCACTTAATATGCTCAGCACAGCGTGTAACCATAAATCCCACTGTTACTATAGGCACCATCTCTCCCTACTATACCTGCTATCCCACAGTCACACTCCCTTCCCAGAGACTATTATCCCACTGTTACTATAGGCACCATCTCTCCCTACTATACCTGCTATCCCACAGTCACACTCCCTTCCCAGAGACTGTTATCCCACTGTTACTATAGACACCATCTCTCCCTACTATACCTGCTATCCCACAGTCACACTCCCTTCCCAGAGACTATTATCCCACTGTTACTATAGGCACCATCTCTCCCTACTATACCTGCTATCCCACAGTCACACTCCCTTCCCAGAGACTATTATCCACTGTTACTATAGGCACCATCTCTCCCTACTATACCTGCTATCCCACAGTCACACTCCCTTCCCAGAGACTATTATCCACTGTTACTATAGGCACCATCTCTCCCTACTATACCTGCTATCCCACAGTCACACTCCCTTCCCAGAGACTATTATCCCACTGTTACTATAGGCACCATCTCTCCCTACTATACCTGCTATCCCACAGTCACACTCCCTTCCCAGAGACTATTATCCACTGTTACTATAGGCACCATCTCTCCCTACTATACCTGCTATCCCACAGTCACACTCCCTTCCCTGGGACTATTATCCACTGTTACTATAGGCACCATCTCTCCCTGCTATCCCACAGTCACACTCCCTTCCCAGAGACTATTATCCACTGTTACTATAGGCACCATCTCTCCCTACTATACCTGCTATCCCACAGTCACACTCCCTTCCCTGGGACTATTATCCACTGTTACTATAGGCACCATCTCTCCCTGCTATCCCACAGTCACACTCCCTTCCCAGAGACTATTATCCCACTGTTACTATAGGTACCATCTCTCCCTACTATACCTGCTATCCCACAGTCACACTCCCTTCCCAGAGACTATTATCCCACTGTTACTATAGGCACCATCTCTCCCTACTATACCTGCTATCCCACAGTCACACTCCCTTCCCAGAGACTATTATCCACTGTTACTATAGACACCATCTCTCCCTACTATACCTGCTATCCCACAGTCACACTCCCTTCCCAGAGACTATTATATATTATGTGAGTATACATGATTAAAGGGCAAGTCTACCCCCAAAATAAAAATTTGAAGAGAGAAAACATAGGAGAAAACATAATTCTAAGCAACTCTCCAACATACATTTATCAAGAATGTTCAGTGCTTTTAAAGTTATTTGTAAAAACAATTGCTATTGAAAGCAGCATTTGCTTAACTCCTGGTCGTTACTGTTTAAACAATGCTGCAAAAGTCTTGGTTCCTCAGCAGCAAAGACAGGTCTGTGAATCAGCTGCCTTTTCTTACATTGTATCAACAGTCTGAGCCACCAGGACAGAGAATAGAAAGGGACAGACAAATGCTGCTTTCACTAGCAATACTGTACATATACAAATGACAAACAACATAGAAAATGTATTATGATTGTATATTGCAAAGTTGCTTAGAATTGTGTTTTCTTTTATTGGGCAAAATAATATTTTTGGGTTAATATTCCCTTTAAGAGACTAGAGAACATAGTTAATTAGTGAGAGCTTTTATCGCAGTGTTGCCTATAACAGGTTAACCCCACTTGCTTTTTGGCTGGTAATTGACCATTCAAGTGAAAGTTATCTAATTGCTATACACTTTGTATGACATTTTTGCAAATTTGTGTAGGAAATTAATGCCTTGTGGACTATTGTTGAAAGTGTAACAGGAGTAAAATACATTAAACGTCTACTGTGCCCCTCGGCTGGCTCCCCAGATACAACAGGAAAGAGAGAATTGGGAAATCACAGGCTGCACCTACATAGACCTTGTATACAACTCACATTTCATAAGAGCTAGCACTTTTTTATGGCTCCGGGGAATGAATATGAGAATTAAATACAAACTAAGAAATATAACAGAAACTCAATCCTGGTGATATAAACATACATAATAAGTTGTCTATAACTAAAGCTGCTCTCTTTTGAAAAACTATAAGATTCTGCCTTCTAATGTTACAAAATGTGTCGTCCAACTGCCTTTAGCATGGGATTTAGAACCACAGCTGTTGCGGATTGTAACTGAAACACTTTCACTATTTTCTATTTTATTTTGCACCCATATAATCGGTTATAATCGTAAGCTTAGTGATGTTATTTCTGTCACATGACTCAATGAAACTTGTGTATTATAATAAATCAGTTACTTCCTGTTCCATGACCTTCGGCCTTGTGCTTTTATATGGTCATGGAACTCCTCGTTTAATTATAATTAGTGGGTGGAGTCTGGGTGTGGAGTGGGTGGAGTTTGTGTGAGTGGTGGGTGGAGTAACGGCAGGGAATGGGCGGAGGCAGGAAGTAGGCGGGAGGATGGGAATTGGAGTTCGCTGGCCCCTCTGAAGATTTTTTTGCAGTCGGGCCTGGCGCACTCTAGTTAGGCCACTGATTATAAAAGCCTTATATTGTATCATAGGGGGTACTTTATTCACAATATAAACAGTGTTTACTTATATCATCAAGGGGAGAGGCCAAAAAATCAAATGGGCATGTCCTGTTATTTTGGGCTAAAACGAACAGACTCTGGGGCATGTTTACTAACATTGGAGATAAATATCTGGAGAGATTTCTGGAGATGTTGCCCATAGCAACCAATCAGATCTTTGCTTTTGTTTTCTGACTTGGCTGTGGCTGTTTCAATCAAATTGCTGATTGGTTGCCATGGGCAACATCTCCAGAAATCTCTCCAGATATTTATCTCCAATGTTAGTAAACATGCCCCTAAAAGCCACAATGCTTCAATTTTTTTTTTGAACAACTAAAAGACACCATAAAATAATACAAGGCAGGTATTCTATTGTACAAAAATCAGAAAACTGAAAGGGTATCTGAACTGTCCTTTAAAACGTTTGTGCACCTTTAAGTTAACTTTTCGTATGATGTAGAGAGTGATATTTGCAATTGGTTTTCATTTTTCATTATTTGTGGTTTGTGAGTTATTTAGCTTTTTGTTCAGCAGCTCTCCAGTTTGCAAGTTCCGCCGTCTGGTAACTGGGGTCTAAATTCTCCTAGCAACCATGCACTGATTTGAATAAAAGACTGGAATATGAATAGGAGAGGGTCTGAATAGAAAGTAATTAGTAATTAAAAGTAGCAATAACAATACATTTGTAGCCTTACAGAGCATTTGTTTTTTTTTGATGGGGTCAGTGATTCCCACTTGAAAGCTGGGAAGAGTCAGAAGTAGAAGGCAAATAATTAAAAAAAAAACTATACAAAAAATAAAGAATGAAAACCAATTAAAAAGTTGCTTATAATTGCCCATGCTATAACATATAACTTATAATGAACCGTCCCTATAAAGCCTTATTTAACTGTCACTGTTGCAAAGCAACAAACAGTACCATATATAAAGTCAAATAGGAGACATGAGTAGATTGGGTTCTGCATGCACAAACAAGCCCATCGTATTCTAGATGTATATACGACATGGGCAGATGCCTATAATATTCTAGATTTATATTACACATGGGCAGATTAGGTTATGCATGCACAAACAAGCCCAATGAAGTCTAGGTTTGTATAGGCCATGGATAAATTGGGTTCTGCGTGCACAAACAAGCCCATAGTATTCTATTTTTGAGTTTAAATTCCCGTGTGCCTAAAATATTCCTGTGCCGGGATAGAATCTCCCCAGCCTTCTATTTATAATGGCTCCAACAGACACTGATGAGATTCTGTGCAGGAGCCCAAGCTGCAGCCAAACCAATGATCCAGTAAACTGGAATGCAGCTTCACGTGACGCTAATCCTTTGGTTGAGATGTTTCACATTCGCACAATGTTTTCTCCCCATGGAGGAACTTCCAGAGTAAACAGGAGTAAGCAGATCACACGTACAGTCCAACACACTAAGCTCTGGATTATAAATTTGTGCTACTTACTGGGACAAACGCCATCTCACTCCCTATGGGCCCACGTGCTGCCTGGTCCGGCTCTCATCAGATTATAGTAATGTGAGTGGGTTTTTATTCATTACACTATGTCTGAGAGGGAGAAACTGGACTGTGCACTTGGCATCTCTTGTATGATTACATTGCTTGCTAGAATTCATTTTATTAAAGGACCATGAAACCCAAAAGCACTGAGGGTGCCAATTTATTAGATCCCCCTCTTCCTAGAAAACTTTAATTGTAACCTGGAATCCTATGTTTTATAAAAAATGTCGGGGTACATTATGCAGAAGGCCTGTGCCCCAGGTTGGTGAGAAGATGAGTTTTGTCTTAAGTTAGTGATAAGAATCACTGTGGGTGCCAGTTTAAAGTGGACCCGTCACCCAGACATAAAATGCTGTATAATTAAAGTTGTTTTTAAATTAAACATGAAACCTACATTTTTTTTTATTTAAGCATTTATAGCTGTTGTAAACTCATTTAAAAATCTCAGCTGTCAATCAAATATTGTCTGCCCCTCCTCTATGCCTTAGGCAATTACTTTCACTTTCCATTCAGCACTTCCTAGATCTCACTGCTCTCCCCACATTCCCCAGTCTCTTCACCATTTAATTGTGTAGCCTGGGCATGGGGATGCACAACAGGTCAAGATTCTAAAATGATACAAGACTTGTCTTAATAACAGTGTCCACAAAATGGCTCCTGCCTGCTTGTTATAATTATGAATTCCCAGACTGAAGGAAACAAGATTCAAATAATTTATACAGTGTAATTAAAGTTAATTTTGCCCGGCTTACTTGATAAAACAGGTTCTGGAATATTTTTTTCGGGTGACGGGTCCCCTTTAACTGGGTTTTATTGTCTCTTTATGGTACTTTAAGCAATTATAGAGTTCTGCAATGGTCAGGATTTGGGTGAGAAAGCCCTGATGTTGTGACTGTGTGTGTGGGGGGGGGGTCTGTGGGTGCCCAGCGGAGGTAGTCGGGGACATCGCAGGCAGCATCAAAAATTTTTACAATATTTTTAAAAAAAAACAGTTTCCCAGTGACCTTACACAAGGAAGAAATCCTGTGGGCCCCTGCAGAGGCAGTGCTGGTGAGCCCCAGACCCCCAGCTGGATGCAACTTTTGTTCCCATGTCTGTCCTGACTGACGTAATTTTCTACTTGTGGAAGGACCTTTTTAATGGGTTCCGTTCAGGGCTGTATTTAGGCCTGATGCCGCACTAGGCTGTGCGCGTGACGTCACTTCCTCAGTTTTCCTCGGACCCCCTACCCCTCACCGTCTCAGCTCCATCACCGGATTTCCTATGGAAATCCGTGGCGGATGGTGGGGAAGGTTTTTTGTAAAAAAAACAAAAAAATGGGCACTTGCCCTCGGGGGCCTATATATAAATACGACCTTGGTTCAGGTAGGGAGGACAATCAAGGGCAAAGATGTACTAAAACAAACCAGGCTGCGCCGGATTTGCTGGGCGGGCGCCCCTCACATAGGCACAAAAGTGCTGGCGTACAAGCGCTGGAGCACTGGGGAGCAGAGGGTCCCCAGTGCACCCCATAGAGCAGCTGGGCGGCCGCCCGAAAAATGTGCCGCCCTAGGCCCAGGCCTCGCCACAAATCCGGGTCTGAGACCAGGCATGGGACTGTACTTCCATATAATACCTTTATAGTTATTTTACAATAACGACTAAATCTCCCCAAATCTGAGCGTGTATCTCTGCCCTAAGACATATACAGTATATATATATATCTTTAATAAAGGTCCTAACGAGGACCGAAACGTTGGACACAATGGTACGTGAATCAATCATTTATTTTTTTTTATTTATTTAAAGTGTGCTGATCCAAACTGCAAATATATTGTTCATGCTCTTCAGTTTTATTTATAACACAGAGTAAGTGCAGATCAAAAGCAGCATCAATATCTAAAAAGATACATTCCTTCTGCACTGAGGTACCCTTAGCATAATGATGGTTCAGTAATTATTTTAACTGGAACGTGTCAGGAACAGATCACTGGAGGGGGCCCTATATCATGTAGTATTGCCATACAGCGCCATCTGTTGGTGTGTATAAATATATCTATATATATATATATATATATATATATATATATATATATATATATATATATATAACAAAATCGCAGATGATACCCGCACTCCTTCACATCTCGTTTTGCCGGGTGCTTGGTCAAAATTAAGTATATACAATTGCAGAAAGGACCAGCACTCCGTTTTCCAAAAAATTCAATGATTTATTTAAAAACTCACAGTGTCTCCAAAGTTTCGGCCCTGCTTGGGGCCTTTGTCAAGGATGACAAAGGCCCAAAGGAGGGCCAAAACGTTGGAGACACTGAGTTTTTAAATAAATCATTGAATTTTTTGGAAAACGGAGTGCTGGTCCTTTCTGCAATTGTGTGTATATATATATATATATATATATATATTTACTGTATATAAGACAACCCTGGAAAATATTTGTATTGATCAGTAATTATAATACTATATTTATATAGCACCAACATATTCAGTAGCACTATACAGAGATTATCCAACATTCCCGCCAGTGGAGCGTACAATCTAAAGTCCCTATCACACTCACACACACTGTGGGCTGTAAAAGCCATTGAAAGCAGAGTTTATTTGATTACATTCCCTGCATTTCTAGATCTGATTATATCAAAAGGCTTCTTCCTGCAAGTTTCATAGAGATCTCCATGTTTCTTGTGCAACTACACAGGAGCGGCCCTACTGATACAATCAGTCCATTCCTTTTCCTCTCTGTCCCCCGGGCAGCCCACCCTGCAGGGATCTATTTATGAGAATCACTGTAAACAGCCATTATGCTCTAAGGGAAGTCTTCTACTTATCTACACTCAACTAATAGAGATAGATTTAGGTTACCCCTGCTCATACATGAAAGCTTTGGAGGCTAATTTCCAGCTAAATAGACTCAGATATGGTTGGTATGTTTCCATTAAAGCGACAGCCTATCAATATAGGTTGGTTTTCAGGGCTGCTGCAGCTAGTGACTACAATCATAATTGGTAATGATATGATATTGTTAGTATGAGATCCGTTATCCAGAAACCCATTATCCAGAAAGCTCAGAATTACGGAATAGCCGTCTCTAATAGACTCCATTATAATGAAACAATCTAAATTTTCCAAAATGATTTCCTTCTCTGTAATAATAAAACAGTAGCTTGTTCTTGATCCCAACTAAGATATAATTAGTCCTTATTGGAAGCAAAACCAGCCTATCGGGTTTAATGTTGATATGATTTTCTAGTAGACTAAAGGGACGAAGATCCAAATTACAGAAAGATCCGGTATCTGTAAAACCCCAGGTCCCGACCATTCTGGATAACAGGTCCCATACCTGTATATACTGAATTAGTATGTTAGAGAATAGCTAATTCTAAGCAACTTTTTAATTGGCCTTCATTTTTTTTTTATAGTTTTGGAATTATTTTCGGTTTTCTTCTGACTCATTCCGGCTTTCAAATGAGGATCAATGACCCCAACTAAAAAAAACAAATGGTCTGTAAGGCTACAAATGTATTGTTATTGCTACTTTTAATTACTCATCTTTCTATTCAGGCCTCTCCTATTCATATTCCAGTCTCTTATTTAAATTAATGCATGGTTGCTAGGGTCATTTGGCCCTGGGAACCAATTGCTGAATTGAAGAGCTGCTGCATAAAAAGCTAAATAACTCAAAAACCACAAATAATAAAAAATGAAAACCAATTGCAAATTGTCTCAGAATATCACTCTCTACATCATACTAAAAGTTCATTTAAATGTAAACAACTCCTTTAACCTGACCCAAGGTATCACTTGATACAGCTGAAAGGGAGGTTTGTGGGTTCCTGCCCTGTTGGGCTCCAGGCCCCCCTTTTTTGACTTTAGCAAAGCAGTCCTGTAACTAAGCAAAACAAATCCTCAGGCAGCATTCACAGGGCACCTGGTGCAAACGTTGCTGCTTTTATTACAATACAGTACTTTTTTTAATAATAGCATCCCTTTAAGTAACTTCTCATTTCAGCACAGTAAAGTTTTAAAAGTGAATAAGCTCTCTAACTGTTAAAATGATGACAGGTTTCTGTTAGCGAAAGTCGGGCTGTTTTGGCGAGTTTCCACTTTGGTGCTTTTTTCTGCAGAAAAGTAATGAATAACATGAGTCAGGGCACATCCATTCTGCTATCGGGGGGAGTATAACTTAGAGCAATGACATGCTTCCTGAACAAAACACTTTAATAACTTTGCTTGCACAACCGTGATTTTTCCCGTTAGTTTATGGGAAATGAGCGCTGCCTTTCTGGAGCGGAAACCCTTTGATTTGATCGGCGTGACGTGTAAAGCAGTCATGATGAAACTGCGGAGAAACCAATGGTCTGTACATGGGAGTATCCCGAGGTTGGAGAAGCAGCTAATCTTTAATAGGAACAAATGAGTGATGTCCACATCCGGGGTCACCTACAAATATCGTAATTAAGCCCCTCTTGAACCTTTACAGAGTGGTTTTGTGTCATGAATAGTGATGAGCGAATTGTTTTGGCAGACATGGATTCATGATTAAAGGGCATGTAAAGGCATAAAAATAAAATCCAATTTTTACTTTGTTTATTGAAAAAGAAACCTATCTCCAATATACTTTAATTAAAAAAATGCGTACTGTTTTTATAAGAAATCTGACTGTATGCAGTGAAATTCTCCCTTCATTTACTGCTGTGGATAGGAATTGTCAGACGGTCCCTAACTGCTCTGCAGGGAAACAATCATACTTATGAACAGCAGGGGGAGCCCCACCTTACTTCCCAGCCATGCAGAACTCAAGCAGCTTTGTTTATGACGATCCCTAAGCAGCCCAGACCACACTGAGCATGTGCACAGTCTTAGTCTTGCAAAGATGTATAACAAAGTTACAAGATGGTGACCCCCTGTAGCCAACTTTGAAAGCATAAATTATTTGTTTGATTGGGCTTGTGGTGCAGTAAGTTCATGTTTATATTTAGTATACAAAATACAGCATTTCTAGCCTTATTCTATTTTAGACTCTACATGCCCTTTAAATTCTGGATGTTTGCCACATTATTCATTGCTGAAAAAAAACAGCCTAAAAACAATGGCAGTGTTGGACTGGACTGGTGGGACATTAGGAAAAACCCAAGCAGGTTCCAGCCCTTATGTCCTCTGCCGACCCAGGCCCAAAGTGCATTTTCCATGAAAAATTTCCCATTGACAGGGATGAACGGGCTAGTGGGACACTGGGAATAACCTTGGTGGGTCTTGCGTAGGGTTGCCACCTTTTCCGGAAAAAAATACCTGCCTTCCTATATATTTATCTTTTTCCCCTATTAATAACATTGGGATCAACCATAATTTTTACCGGCCAGGCCAGTAAAATACCGGCCAGGTGGCAACTCTAGTCTTGGGCCTTATGGGCTCAGCCAATCCATGGCCAAAAAAAGCCTTTTCCGTGAAAAAATTCCCATTGACAGGCTCGGATTGGGCTGCTGGGAAACCAGGAATAAACCCGTTGAGCTCCGGCCCTTATGGGCTATGCCAACCCAGGCCTGCTGTGATCCAGGACATTGTTTGCTCCTCTTCCCCCCTCCAGAGGTATGAGAGATTTGCGGTGCTTCAGGGGTGATATAGACCAGCTCCAAGTTTTTAAAACTGTGTTTGGGGGCACAGGGCCCTGAGATGAGGGCCCTGAGATGAGGGCCCCGCACACCCCCGTCCAATATTGCCCACAGACTTCAATGTGATTTGCACAAAAAAAAATAGAGAAAAATACACCCCATTGACTTCCATGTGTTTCATGAATTTTCCTGCGGTTTCTCAGATACTGTACTGAGCACAATCCAGCAGGAACATCCCGCCACAAGTTCAAAACTACTACAAAGATATATCAAATAGCAGAACAGGCCTTCCCCTACCACTGCAAATCAGCAGGAACATGTAATGGTGCAGTTGGCCATGAAACTATTGGGACCGATAGGGACTGCATTTTACGCAGCGTTACCTATGCAGAATGTCTCAACCTAGGGAAAATAAATGGCACATCCGACGATTTAACCCCTGATCTGAAACGCCAGGCAGAAATGCCGTAATCCTAGAATGATCTCACAATAAGAGCAAACGAAAAACGACAAAAAAATGCTGAAAGAACAAATTCAACACGTCACTGAGTGCGGCTGATGCTGTAGAAGGGCGGCATGTCCAACTACCTCCTAAACGGGCTATGTTTGAGCACGATTGCCTTTTCTGGACCATTTCCAGTTAATGCATCCTATGAACTCCATTTTGTTTTTAGAATCAAACAACAGGAATAAAAAAAACGGGCTATTTTGACCGTGTCCCCAGAAGGCTGCACATATAATTAGGTCGCTGTTATGTCCCGAGTAGAACTTGAAACAAGGAGGACCGGCAAATGGGTTTATAATACAAACTTCCCCGGACCCATCTCATAACAGATGTGTATTAGCGCTGTGTGTGTATTTGATCATGTTTATATTCTCACTCAGGGGCACACAGAACACATTTGTACCCAGGCAGGTCTATGTTTATAGAAATCTCTGCCTAATAATAACACCGCAAGCAGAGAGTTACTCTTCAATCAGCTGAAAGGTTTCTTTCTAGTCCATAAAACTGTTTCACATCACCCTGAGCTCAATTTATGGGGGCAGTTGTCTTTGTCTAAATGTAAATTATCCCAGGAAAAGTCAAGTTTGTACCAATGATGTTGCATCTGTGTGCTGACTGTGCTTTAAACGGGTTGTTCACCTTTAAATTAACTTTTAGTATGATGTAGAGAGTGATATTCTGAGACAATTTGTAATTGGTTTTCATTTGTTATTATTTGTGTTTTTTTAGTTATTTAGCTTTTTATTCAGCAGCTCTCCAGTTTGCAATTTCAGCAATCTGGTTGCTAGGGTCCCTAGCAACCATGCATTGATTTGAATATGAGACTGGAATATGAATAAAAGAGGCCTGAAAAGAAAGATGAGTGATAAAAAGTAGCAATAACACCAAATCTGTAGCCTTCTAGAGCATTTGTTTTTTCAATGGGGTCAGTGACCCACATTTAAAAGCTGGAAAGAATCAGAAGAAGAAAGCAAATATTTCAAAAACTATGATAAATGACAATATGAAGACCAATTAAAAGTTACATAGAACTAGCCATTCTATAACATACCTTAAGTTAAGGTGAACCACCCCTTTAAAGCACTTGTAGCTGGGGCCTATTCAGTCAGATACCAGAACATGCACAATGTATTTGCTTAAAGGGCATGTAAAGGCAAAAAAATAAAATACCATTTTTACTTTCTGTAATGAAAAAGAAACCTTTCTCCAATATACTTTAATTAAAAAATGTGTACCGTTTTTTTAAGACACCTGACTGTATGCAGTGAAATTCTCCCTTCATTTACTGCTGTGGATAGGAATTGTCAGACGGTCCCTAACTGCTCTGCAGGGAAACAATCATACTTATGAACAGCAGGGGGAGCCCCCGCCTTACTTCCCAGCCATGCAGAACTCAAGCAGCTTTGTTTATGAAGATCCCTAAGCAGCCCAGACCACACTGAGCATGTGCACAGTCTTAGTCTTGCAAAGATGTTTAACAAAGTTACAAGATGGTGACCCCCTGTAGCCAACTTTGAAAGCATAAATTATTTGTTTGATTTGGCTTGTGGTGCAGTAAGTTCATGTTTATATGTAGTATACAAAATACAGCATTTCTAGCCTTATTCTATTTTAGACTTTACATGCCCTTTAAATACTGACCCAAATCCAAACTCCAACCCCAAATTGCATATTCAGCTTCAGGCAAAATCAAAAAGAAAAAAGTCACCTTCTGTTCTTCAGTACATTTTCAGAAGAAGACAGTAGAAATAAAAAGATTGCAAATGTTTTTTGTTCCCCAACCAGTAGCTCATGAGTGACATGTTGCTCCCCAACCCCTTGGATGTCGCTCCCTGTGGCCTCAAAGCAGGAGCTTATTTTTGAATCCAGGCTCGGAGGCAAGTTTTGTTTGTATAAAAATCAGATGTACTGCCAAACTGAGCCTCTTGTAGGCTGCCAGTGCATAATGGGGCCAAATAGCCAATCACAACCCTTATTTGGCACCCCCAGAGACTTTTTTATGTTTATGTTGCTCCCAAACTCTTTTTACATCTGATTGTAGCTCATGGGTAAAAAAGTTGGGGACCCCTGCTTTAAGGAATACAATTAGCCAAAATTAGGATTGTTTTACTCCATTTTTTCATACACATTCCCCATTTATTTGCCTATTTTCTTTTAATTTTAATTTTAAGGGGTTGGCTTTGAAGAACTGTGTCGGATATGTCTGCCAGTTCCAATATGTATATAATTGAAGAAAAACAAGTTATTTAAGGATTTGCTGCAATTAACTGGAGACATAGTGCAACATCCAGGAATGCCAATAAATTTACTTGACTTTTAAAGGCAGGGTAATTTTTCTTCCACTGATAGACCTTAATGAAGATGAAATGTATATCAACAGCCTCCTTAACCTGAACAGACTTGCCTTCTCACTCCTCGGCTGCATTCACATGGTATCTGTGCAGTGATAAGGCTCAGGGTGATGGAGGATCCAGCAGACACACCTCTGGCTGCACTTGGAACCTTCCCAAATCCATATGATTTTATTGTCACTTCCAAGAACAGGAAGACATTTGTCTTTTCAGAGGCGTTTGATCTGTCTCCTTGGCGTAATGAGAGGAATTTTACATGACAAATTGCTGTCGAATCCAACTTCTAGTATTTCTCAGCTTGTTTCAATCCAATCACGTCATTCTCATTTTGTCTCCAGTTAAAGAGCAAATGAGAGAAATGGATCTTGTTCTGTGGAAAGTGAAGCTCGCTGGTTAAAGCAAACACATAGTGAAAAGCCTCAACGCCTTCTTAAAAATGAGAGGGCAAATTGCCAGAAGCTGTTGGGCATAGCCTGGTAACTTGATAAGCAAAAGAGTTATTTCTTTGGGACATGAATTTATTGGATCATTCATGAACCTAGTAACAACAAGGTTCTGCCTCATTGGCTTCATACATTAAAGTTAACTTTAGTATGTTATTGAATGACCAATTCTAGGCAACTTTTCAATTGGTCTTCATTATTTATAGTTTTTGAATTATTTGCCTTCTTCTTCTGACTCTTTCCAGCTTTCAAATGGGGGTCAGTGACCCTGTGTAAGATATTTACCCAGGGGACGGCAGGGACGCCTGCCGCCCCCTCGACGGGGACGCCTGTCTCACTCCACTGTCGCCGATGCGGCTAGGCCTCAGGCGCCGGCTCCTATGGAGCGCGCGGCGCGCATGCGCCGGAATTAAAGGGGCAGTCACGCTGGCGAGAAATTCATATCTTTAAATGGCCAGCAGTCCTTTTGTGCCTTGCCCAACGTAGGTTCTGTATACTGTTCCTGGGTGCGATTATTCTGTGATTCTTGTTGTGACCTTTGGCTATCCCTGATTCCTGTTTGACTTCCGCCTGGCCTGACCCTTTGGCTTGTTCCTGACTACTCTTTGGATTCCGTTCTGTACTTCGACCCTGTTAGTTGCTGACCTGGCCTGTGACCTCGATTACTCTTTTGCTTACCGATTTTGTACTGCATTCCCGATTGGTTTCGACTCGGCCCGTTCCTGGACTTTGATAAACTTTACGTTAAGTTCCCTTGCTCGCCCAGAGTTCTTCCCTCAGTCTCCTCACTATTAAGTCCTGGCGGCATCCGAGTAGCGGAGGGCCCCACCCGACGTGAAAGGCGGCGGTTATAGGCCGAAGCGTGAGCCGAGCCCGGGACATTGGGGTTTACTCTGGGTTGTGGGATACTGAACGTTACACCCTGCCTAAAAAACAAATGCTCTGTAAGGCTACAAATGTATTGTTATTGCTACTTTTTATTACTCATGTTTCTATTCAGCTCCTCTCCTATTCATATTCCAGTCTCTTATTCAAATCAATGTATGGTTGCTAGGGGAATTTGGACTGAAAAGCTAAATAACTAAAACAAAAACACAACAAAAAAAAAAACAAATTGTATCAGAATATCACTCTCTACATCATAGTAAAAGTCAATTCAAAGGTGAACAACCCCTTTGATAGGGGGCAAAGTCATATTTCTGGCCATATAAGTCTTTTTAACACCACTTTGTGTCTGACTTGCAATACAAACCAAAATGCAGATCGTTCCACTGGTTTTGTGTGGTTCCTTGTGGTCCATTATGGACAAGTAGAATTGTGTAAAACAGGTAATACAATTGGATAGGCTTGTCTGTAGCCAGAGAGGTCAGAGACTAGTGATGGACGAATATATTCACCAGGCGTAAATTTGCATTGAATTTCTGCGTTTCACAAAATTGCAGCGAAAATTTGATGGCTTCAAAGTTTTTTGACGCGGCCGACAATTTCGATGCCTTCGACAATTCCGACGCTGGTGTCATTAAATGCACGCCCATTGACTTAAATGATTGTCGCGGGTGTCAAAATTGTCATTTCGCGAAGTTTTCCACATTTCGTGAATTTTCGGCGATATGGGACAAATAGTCAGAGTCATCAGGAGGGGGGTACCCTTTCACTCCTGCGCCAGCCAATGACTTTCTATACCGGCATTAAGGCTAATTTAACCAGAACCACTATCATAAATGTCATTTTTTGCTCTGGATTCATTAAGCAAAGGGTATATCAAACTATGTTTAATATTGGCTTTATAAGGTCCTGAATGGGTAGGAGTGCTGCGAGGTGCAGAGTAAGCGCATTGCAGTTCATGGCTGCCATCTTCCACTCTTCGGATTTCTTCGGGAAGTGAGTGTGGTATTGGAGCATGCGCAGTTGGACCAGTCTTCTGGCTCTTAGCAACTGTGCATCCCCCAAAAGTGATGGAAATTGCTGAAGGGAAGGAAGAATACCGAAGAATACTGAAGAGTGGGAAGATGACGCACTTGAGCTCTGCTGCACTCACTCTGCACTTATAGGCGAGTAAAGGATTAGGGGCACTTATAGATGTTATCACCTATGAGGTGGGGAGAGTAGGGAGGGGGGACTTTGTAGGGTTCTGGATAGGGGTTTTTTATTTGTGGGGTGGTTGAGTTCTCCTTTACGGTTCACTACAGACAGAATTAGCACTTCTTCATTCAAATTGTGCTTTCTGATCTGTAGCTTGCCAAATAAGTGGAGTTTCTGTTGCAGAGGCTAGAGTCCTGCTCTACACCAATTTGTTAAACCCGAACCCGACCCACAACCCGCACCCTACATACTTACCCACTTCCACCCACTACCCAACCCGACCTGCAAGTACCTTATACGCAACCTGATCTGCGACGCGCTGACTATCAAGAAACAGGAAGTGCTGTCATTGCAAACCGGAAGTGACATCATTAGAAGTTGACTTGATCAGAAAAAAAAGGAGTGAAACAGGAAGTGCTGTCATTGTAAACCAGAAGTGATATCATTGGAAGTAGGCGTGATCAGAGTAAAACTCGCTATTGAGAAGACCCGCAACCCAAACCACGACTGGCAAACCCGGAGAACCATCGACCCACATCTATACCCGCTCCCGAAACTTCTAACTGCAACCCGCAGGTTTTCTTGCGGGTACCTGACCCGCTGCAGGACTCTGGCAGGTGCATCATCTCATTTGCTGAAGGCCTCTGCTAATCAGGCTGGAGCCCAGATCACAGACTCGGCAACCCTTTTCTTTCCTCAGTAAACATTATGCAAAACAACATTTTTTTTGGATGATAACATCCCTTTAATGTCCAGGCAAGTGTTTCCCTTCTCATGCTGAGAAAAAAAGAAGAACTTTTCCTTTGTAGGTTGCTCGAGGCCTGATTTGTGAGTGAAAGCCATACAGGTTATCTCTTGTAGCCATGATATACGGAGCTCTGGTAGAATGTGCGGAGATATGTAGGGAACATGATACACCGACAGCTGTGTGTGACCCACTTATAGGTCTGCGCTGAACGTTTCACAGAAACCAAATACCTCTATTACGCTAAAACGTGGAATAATTGCAAGCTGTAGGTGTCAATGATATGATGTTACGGCTTTTGCCTCTCAAGGAGCCTATAGTGGGCATGGACTCACATTGTCTTCTGATTCCTTTCAAGCTTTTCTGTTCCTCTAAATGACTCATCTTTTCTAGAATTTCAAAGCTCATCATTCCAGTAAGAGCCTAACAGAAGCTGATGCTAGCCCAACCCAAAGACTATTAAGAGTTATGGCATACATAAACCACATATAGACCCATAATGGTGATAAAGGTGGGTTCATAGCCACCCACAGCACTGTACATTAATACCAATGGGTAGCAAATCATGGCTATAACAAACAAGGGAAAGTTGTGCTCACCACTAATTTTTAAAACCATTAGGCGGGGGTGCAATGAGGCTGTGACCACAAAATACATATAGACAAATACAAGAGTCCTCTGCACTCAACCCAAACCTGTCCGATCGATCAAACGACCGATCTCCGCCAGATGAAAGATGTCGGCACTCTCCACACACGATCCAAAAATCGTACCAATCCTCTATTCGTACGATAGGATCTGTGCGTCTATGGGCAGCTTAACTCTTTACTTACCCCTCCGTGCAGATTCTGTCCAGCGGAGTTCATGGGCGCCATCTTCTTCTCTTCGGCAATCTTCAGAATGAGACAGTGTAGTGGCTCATGCGCAGTTGGAGCAATTTTCTGTTTTGCAACAACTGCGCATATGCCGAAACTCACGAAAATTGCCGAAGCGCCAGTCGAAGAACCGCCCGTGAACTCCACTGAACAGAATCTGCACGGAGGGGTAAGTAAAGAGTTAGAGGTATTTGCCTGGGGTATTAGCTAGGCTGGGTGGGAGGAGGGAGGGGGGTCTAGGTAGGGTGGGGGGTAGGGGTTTTTCAACTTTTGGGTTTAGTTCTCCTTTAAAGGTAGCTAGAAATGTTGTACATTATGTTTTAGGCTTCTGTACCAGCCCAAGGCAACCACAGCCCTTTAGCAGTAAAGATCTGTGTCTCCAAAGATGCCCCAGTAGCTCCCCATCTTCTTTTCTGCTGATTCACTGCACATGCTCTGTGCTGCTGTCACTTACTGAGCTTAGGGACCCACTCACAATATACAGTACACATAGAATAGAAATGTCACAATAGAAGGCTGATTAGTAATTAATACAGATAATTATTACATGGCAGCACAGAAACCAGTGCAATTAGCATCAGAATTTAATAATCAGCAAACCTGTAGCATCAGCTTATATTACAGGGGAAGCTCATTTTCTGCTGGATAATTAGTGACGAGCCCTAAGCTTAGCTTCTCAACAGCCAATCAGAGCCCACTGAGCATGTGAGTGTCACAGACACTTTCCAAGATGGTGACCCCCTGTAACAAGTTTGAAGTCCTGGATCATTGCTGCTATTGACAAGCTGAAACTTTGGGCTGCTGCAAAAACTACATAAAATATGGCATTTTTAGCCATGTTTATTTTTAGGGTTTACTTCTCCTTTAAGATATTGAGACATTTTGTGCATTCAGCTACTAACTCATGGCTATCATCACCTGTGTCTGGTGTGCCATAACCATATCTTTTTATTTTCACTTCAATACACAGTAAAGAATCAGATATATATTATGGGTAAACAATGCATTCTTTCTCAGCTGTTGATGACCACTAAAGAAGTTGTGCTTATTATTCTCTATACAGGTAAGTGATAAAACAGACAATTGATACTCCTAGGGTCTTAAGGTGCCCATACACTGAGAGATCTGCTCGTTTGGCAATGTCGCCAAATGAGCGGATCTCCCTCCGATATGCCCACATTGAGGTGGGCAATATCGGGCTGATCCGATCGTGAGCCCTAGAGCCCAACGACCGGATCCTCACGATGCCTAAACGGGCGGTCGGATCACGGGACCGCATCAACGAATAGATGCGGCCGTGATCTGACGGGATTTTTAGTCCCATCCGATCGAGATCTGGCCGAAAATTCACGATCGGGGAATCCCGTCAAGGGGCCCCATACACGGGCCAATAAGCTGCCGACTCGGTCTGTCGGCAGCTTTTATCGGCCCGTGTATGGCCACCTTTATTTATCAATTTCCGAATTTATCAGACTATTTTAATGAAAAAAGTCCGACCAAACTAGAATCCATGACTAGACCTTATTTCTTATTAAAAAAAATCACCATTTTATCGAATCGGGGACAAACACGAAAAAAATTGAGTGAAAAACACAATCATATGATTTTTTTTGGCTTTTGTCCCCCAAATCACTCGATTTTTTCAGACTTTTTCCCAAAAAGTCAGAATTTTTTGGATTTTTGCCAAGTTTGATTTTTGTGCTAATTCCAGTGCAGACAACAGAAACTTTTAAATAGGATAGGGACTTGTATACAACCTCGGCAGGAAGTTGGAATTCCAATGAAAAGCGGCAGGAATAAGTGCAGTGACGTCATCCCGAAGCACCCCGAAGTGAACGCGCTGCTCGTAGTCAGCTTTGTAACCCCGGACTCCATTAAACATTTGGGCAGACTATTACAAGGGAGACTAGACATGCCTTTAAAATCTGCAAAGGAGTGATGAATTCAGTCGAACGCAGTGGGTTGCTGCAAAAACTGTGCTTTTATTTTTAACAATAAAAATAAAAGCACAGTTTTTGCAGCAACCCACTGCGTTCGACTGAATTCATCACTCCTTTGCATATGTTATTGGCTTCATTGGACGGAAGCATGGTGAATGAACAGTCTATTTGAATCCCTTCAAATTGCCTTGAATGCCTTTAAAATCATCACACTTGTGAGTGTACTTTTAAATAAAAGTTTTTTGGAGCAATAAAATTACATAAACTACCAGAGAATTAATGCACGTGGTGTTTCAGGATGGTGGAGCTATGAACTATAATCTTACTGAAAAAACAGCATCTGGTGATTAGAAGTAGTTTGGTCAATGTGGGCCATCCAAATATAGAATATTCTACACTATATTATCTTGTTGCTTTGTACTTGTCTCCCTGAGCTTATTTTAGCGCTGCCAGGCCCGGACTGGCAATCTGTGAGTTCTGGCAAATGCCAGAGGGGCTGCTATAAGGTGCCATAGAAAGTCACTATTTAGTGGGCTGGTGTGCGGGCTGATTGGGTCTCTGTGTACCTGAAATGCCAGGGCCTATTTTCATTCTCAGTCTGGACCTGGCGCTGACTCCTATCTATCAAAAGAATTTGTCGTTTGTTTGACTCGGAGGAGAAGGAGTTTGTGAGTCGGAGGACAAGTGGGACCCCAGAGACTTTGGATAACTAATTATAATACACAAGAGCCATGAATATCCTGTAAATTATAACCTTATAATACACAAATGCTATGATTTCCTTATAAACTGTGAGTTCTGATGTCATCAGTTATAAACGGTTAGTTCTGATGTCATTTCTGTCACACGACTCACTTGAATTTGTGTATTACAATAAATAAAGTACCCCCAGTTGCAAAATATGAGGATATTAGAAGTTACCTCGGCCTTCAGCCTCGTGTTTTTATATGGTCATGAAAATCCTCGGTAACTTATAATATCCTTATATTTTACAAGAGGGGGTACTTTATTTACTATATTAAGTGCTTCCAATAAAGATTAAGTATATCTTAGTTGGGATCAAGTACAAGCCACTGTTTTATTATTACAGAGAAAAAGGAAATAGTTTTTAAAAAATGTGGATTATTTGGATAAAATTGAGTCTATGGGAGATGGTCTTTCCTTAAATCTGAGCTTTCTGGATAACCGGTTTCCAGATAACGGATACAGATATGGGACCTGTTATCCAGAATGCTCGGGACCTTGGGTTTAATGGATCTTTCTGTGATTTGGATCTTCATACCTTAAGCCTACTAGAAAATCACATAAATATTAAATAAACCCAATAGGCAGGTTTTGCCTCCAATAAGGAATAATTATATCTTAGTTGGGATCAAGTACAAGCTACGGTTTTATTATTACACAGAAAAAGGAAATCATTTTTAAAAACCTGGATTATTTGGATAAAATGGAGTCTACGGGACTTTCTAGTGGATAGCGTGTTTCCGGATAATGGATCCCATACCTGCATATATTCCCTTTATACAGGATTAAAAGGAGTTGTACTTATTTTATGATTACTGGCACACTGTATGACCCTTGATGGGTGTCAACCAACAGTTACCTCTTATCAGTCTCATCAATCAGTCCTTGGTGCTGAACTGTTGCAGCTCTATGGATGCCTGGTGAAGGTTTAGTATAGCTTCATATTTCAGCGGTGTAACTAGAAGATTATCGCTGGCCACCCCCCGCTGGTGAGCAATCTTGTACCCTCCTTAAAGTGCATAACGGGCTCCATAGGGCCCTCAGGTAATTACCCAACTGTCACATTTCATATCTTCATATCACAGTGAAAGGAAATAGCAAGTATTAATACAATAATTTATCATTGGGATTCAGTGCCGAGGATTAAAGAAACATTGCCTTGAGGACTCACCACAGGTATAGATGACATTCAGATGTTTTCGGACACCGGGGTAACATGGATCCCCAAATTCATAGGTGCTGGCATAAACACTGCAGCTTCTCCTGCCTTGGCATCGCTTGGTCATCACTGGAATAGCCAAGGCTGACTGGCACTCTAATGGGAGAAGGATTTAATAGGTCATTATGCACCGGCACATGGGTTTGGTTAAGTACAAATACAAATATACTAACAAGGTAATGCAAAAATACATAGAAAAACCATGGTACATAAATAGGAGAGGACCTGAATAGAAAGACAAGTAATTAAAAATGGCAACAATAACATATCTGTAGCCTTGCAGAGCATTTGTTTGTAGATGGGGTCAGTGACTCCCATCTGATATCTGGAAAGAGTCAGAAAAAAAGGCAAATTTAAAAAAACTATAAAAACATTAATGAAAACCAAGTGTAAAGTTGCTTAGAATGGGCCATTATATAGCATTCTAAACGTTACAGCCTATTAAGGCAATTAACATTGCTGGGCTCCTAGGTTTAATTCCAGCCAGGCCACTATCTGCAAGGAGTTTGTATGTTCTCTCCAACTTTGCATGAGTTTCCTCTGAGTACTCTGCATTCCTCCCACCCTCCAACTATATACAGGCAGGTTAATTGCTCCTAATAGAATTGGCCTGAGTATGTGTTAATGTGACCTTAGATTGTAAACTCCCCTGGGGCAGGAACAGATGGGAATGATATATATATGGGTATAATCTCTTTAAAGTGGTGTGGAAAAAGTCAATGCTAATCAAGATTAATAATACAGGTATGGGACCTATTATCCAGAATGCTTGGGACCTGGGCCTTTCCGGATAATGGGTCTTTTCGTAATTTGGATCTTCACAACTTAAGACTAGTAGAAAATCATGTAAACATTAAGGGGCACATTTACTTAGGGTCGAATATAGTGGGTTAATTAACCCTCGATATTCGACCGTCGGAGTAAAATCCTTTGACTTCGAATATCGAAGTCGAAGGATTTACCGCATTTCCTGCGATCGAACGATCAAAGGAAAAATCGTTCAATCTAATGATTAAAAGGATTTTAATCCATCGATCAAACGATTTTCCTTCGATCAGAAAATTGTTAGGAAGCCTATGGGGACCTTTCCCATAGGCTAACGTTGGCCTCGGTAGGTTTTAGGTGGTGAACAAGGGGGGTCGAAGTATTTTTTAAAGAGACAGTACTTCGACTTTCGAATGGTCGAATAGTCTAATGATTTTTAGTTCAAATCGTTCGATTCAAAGTCGTAGTCGAAGGTCAAAGTAGCCTGTTCGATGGTTGAAGTAGCCATATTCGACCATTCGAAATTCAAAGTATTTTTTTCCTTTACTCGAGCTAAGTAAATGGGCCCCTAAATAAACCCAATAGGCTGGTTTTGCCTCCAATAAGGATTAATTAAATCTTAGTTGGGATCAAGTACAAGATACTGTTTTATTATTACAGAGAAAAAGGAATTTTTTTTAAAAAAAAAAATTGATTATTTGGATAAGAAGGGGTCATGAGAGATGGTCTTTCCATAATTTGGAGATTTCTGGATAGTGGGTTTCCGGACAACGGATCTCATACCTGTAGTCTGTCTTTTCAATGGAGTGAGTTTGCTATCAGATCTGCCTCTTTTTATCAGTTGTCTAAGCAAAGTCCACCCACTCAATTGGGTTCAGTGGAGCCATAGATAAGGAATATTCAGGATCGGACCTCCGATTATTTATTTATATCTTGGTTGGGATCAAGTACAATCTATTGTTTTATGATTACAGAGAAAAAGGGAATCGTTTTTAAAAATCGGGATTATTTGATTATAATGGGGTCCTTTCTATAATTTGGAACTTTCTGGATAAAGGGTTTCACCTAAAATTGTATTTGACTTTTGACCTTGCCGAAAATGTAAGTCTGGACAATATAATTGATGGATAACGTAGAATATTTGTGTCTTTTTTTTTTGTCAACCATAGGAAGTTAGTTTAGAAACGAAATCACGTCAGCTGTAAAGTATCTGGCCAAACACACAATGGAAGTGAGGGTTACTGAGCAAATGATTCAGCCCATTCAGTGCGGCTATGGTTGTCATCCGATATCTGCATTCCTCATACAAATATCTCAAGACTTCTAGAGACCTCTAAAGAAAAGCAAACATAAAGACATCAGGGCCTGACGTGAAATTATGTTAATTACCCGCTGACTGGTAAATGCTGCTTTTTCTATAAACAACTGAAAGATTAGAACAACCATTCTAGTATTTTTTTTTATGTTTTTGACAGGTGCTTGTAACCTCTGTTTCTTTTTCTCCTCTGTGTGAACTCTGGCCATGTAATAAAAGGCTTATGGAAACACTTATCTTACACACTGTGAAATGATGTGAATAAAGTCAGCACATTTAAAGAGATAAAAACTGTCTTTGTGATGTATTTTGTTTAAAGGGGCAGCATTGTTGTCCTAACTTCCTGTTATGTAATAAGTAACTTTATTTTTCTGCTGAGACGTTGCTGTGTAAGGGTGGTGGGAGACGAGGCTACTGGGGGAGATTAATCGCTAGTGATGTGCGGGTCAAGATTTCCCCACCCGCCCGCCCTCCGTCCACCCGTGCCCGCGACGACCCACCCCGTCGATGACATCACAAAAGGGGCAGGGTGAGCAGGCACATCGTCTATAAAAGAAGAACCCGTAAGTCGGAAGCCGGCATTTGACGGTGGAGGGTGGGAAGAGGAGGAGAAGAGCTCAACCCGCACCTGCCAACCATCCGTGAAGAAGAGGGCAATGTCAACCCAAACCCGCCCAACCTGATGGTGCGGGCCGCCCGCAAATCACTATTGGTTGCCCAGCAACATCACTATTAGTCGTCGGCTAGAATGTAATTCTGAAGTCAGAAAACAAAGCTTTCCGAGTGCCATCCCGCCGGCGATTTACAAGAAGGCGGTAAGTCATTTAGGGGAGATTAGTCGCCCGAAGAAGAGGCAATTTGTTGCTGGACAACTAATCTCCCCCAGTAGCCTCGTCTGCCACCACCCTAAAGTGCTAACACACAGGGAGGTTAGTCACCTGCGACAAATCTTCACTACGCGGGCGACTAAACTTCCAAAAATAAACAAACCCCACCCATTCGTTTTTGAGAAAAGAGCAGCTCATTTTACAGTGGTCATATCAGTGGACTGATAAATTGGTTTACCAATCTCCCTTAGGGTACTGCAGGCCACTTATCTCCCCGAAATGCCTTCCCACCAGTAAGACTGTTAATCGCAGCAGGATGGCATATGCGTCACCCAAAGTTTCCTTGTGAGGCTATTTCGGGCGACATCGGAAAACTGAAGCGACACGTATGCCACCCTGCCGGCAAATCACATTCTTGCTGGTGGGATGGCATATGCGACGCTTCAGTTTTCCGAAGTTGCCTCACAAGGAAACTTTGGGCGACTTCGAAAAAACCAAAGCGACGCAAATAAATAAATTACGTTTAGTTTTTTTCAAATATTTTTTTCTCAATTTCAGCTGTATTTTTAAAAATCAATTAAGTTAACATTTCATAAAGTTAACACTTACATATAAATATGTTAACATTTTTGTCATTTTGGCTCCATCCAATAATTGCAGCAAAAGATTTACTGGCACACGGGTAATGCTGGCAGGGTGATACTCTTGCTTTAAATTTATTTACTGCAGCATGCAACGTTGCTTGACAAAGGGGGTCATCCCCGAAACGTTGCATGCTGCATTTAATAAATTTAAAGCAAGGGTATCACCCTGCCAGCATTACCCGTGTGCCAGTAAATCTTTTGCTGTATACATTGGATAGGTGGCCGATACCTACAGTATCTCTCTGTGAACCAGGACTTTGTGATTGGAGGACCAGGGTGTGCGTCTGTATTTGAACTTTTCCATCCAATAATTGGCCATTTTGTAAAATCAAATCAAATAAGCTAAGGTTTCAGAAGTTTTTGCTTCTATAGCTGCTGTATTTTTTAAACTAAATGAAATAGGTTCATGTTTTCCAAATGACAATTATAACATGGATAAATAGCTGATAAACAAGGTATGTCTATGAAGATTCTCATTCATTCGGGTCATTATCTCTAATATCTAGAAGAGTTAACTCTAAGGGCAGAGAAACACAGATTTGGGGAGATTAGTCGCCCTGGCAATAAATCCCCTCTTCTTCGGGGCGACTAATTTCCCCAAACTGCCTTCTCCCGCCTTCCCGCCGGCTACAATGGAAATCCCCACGTGATGGCACTTGGAGCACTTTGTTTTCCGAAGTCGTCCGAAGTTTCCTAGTGAGGAAACAAAGCACTCCAAGTGCCATCCCACCGAAGATTTACATTCTAGCCAGCGGGACGGCAGGGGAAGGCAGTTCGGGGATATTAATCGCCCCGAAGAAGAGGAGATTTGTCACCGGGCGTCTAATCTCCCCAAATCTGACAGTGTGTCTCTGTCCTAAAGTAACTGGACTTTAAGTATTTTTGAACTGAAGAAGCCACTCAGATGAGCGGTGAAACATTTTCAAGAAAACTCAGAAGGTCCCGTTGCTTTAGACTTCACTCTACTAGATACTGATAATCAAGTTCATTCCACCAACACAAGCACACAGAATTTTTTTTCCATATTTAGACAACAGGCATATTTTATATTATTTATCAGTTTAGTATTAACACAGCTTCACAGCTTGTTTGTTTGTGAATTGGACAAAATACCCTGCAGCAAAACCACTTCACTTACTCACCCACCCCTGTTCTTACCTACAGACGGGAAGCCTAGATTTTGGAATGGACATTCCAAGCTGCCTCCATGTAACCGACCAAAGATGGCCGAATAGATAGCAATGACAGTGTTCTTCTTACAAGACAGCCTCAACTTATCGTCTTCACACGCCACTTTACTCTTGTATTCATCTAAAAGATAACAAAGATCGTTTGGGTATCCCAAAATAGAAATTGATGTAGTTTCTTCAAGACCTACACAAGTGACAAAAAACAATCTATGATGGTCCCCAATGCACACGGATAAACACTATATGTAAATCAGGGATCCCCAACATTTTTCACCTGTGAGCCACATTCAAATGTAAGAAAGGTTGGGGAACAACATAAGCATGAAAACAGTTCCTGAAGATACCAACGAAGGGCTGTGATTGGCTATTTGGAAGCTGCCCCTATGTGGACTGGCAGCCTACAGAAAGCTCTATTTGGCAATACTGTTTTTTTTAAGCCACTGGGAGCAGCATCCAAGGGGTTGGGGAGCAAGTTGGGGATCACTGCTGTAAATAGAGCTCATTGTGTCTTTTCATATATTTCCTAAACTTCATGCAGTAAGAACACTGCATATATAAGGTGACTGTGCATCTTCAGTTTCCCTACTTAATAGTATCTAATGTAATTAATGCAGAGTTCCCTCAGCCCATTAGGCATTTAAACACAAGTCAGTCTGGATTCATTACAATCTTCTAAATTGTAAGCCTGAGGGCAAGACTTTCACTGTCCCACACTCTCTCTCCTGTTCACAGCAGGGTCTCATTTATTATCCAGTGTCATTGCAACACCAAGACCAAACTGTAGTGTCGTTTTTAATAAGATCTTCTTTTTTCTTATTGTTTTTAAGATATTTCATGTTTTATATATGATTGAGAGCAGGGATCTACAACCTTTTGTAGCCATGAGCCACACAAGCATATAAAACATTCCTGTGGGTGCCAAATAAGGGCTGTGATTGACTTTTTAGTAGCCCCTATATGAACTGGCAGCCTACAGGAGGCTCCTTATACAAACAAAACTTGCCTCCAAGCCTGGAATTCAAAAATAAGCAACTGCTCTGAGGCCACTGGGAGCAACATTCAATAGTTTGGTGGGCAACATGTTGCTAACGAGCCATTGGTTGAGGATCACTGATCTAGAGAAACTAGAGTGCAAGTGAATCTACAAACCGCAACATGTGATCATCAACATTTCAGAGGTGTTCAGATGATGTTTTGCCTGATGTCTGAGTAATGAAACCAACAAAACAAATTACAAATAATTTAGGAGGTGTGGCCACCATGATCTATGTAAGCCTATTTCAACTACCTTTTTTTAAGTAGGTCCAGGTGGTGTCACCTCTATACCAAAAGAGACTTACTTGGCCGGCACTTGTACTGTACAACAAGATATTTGCTGGTTCCTGGACATGGGTCTGATCCAAATAACTGGCTGCTAACGAGGAGCTGGCACGTTCTCCGGTCCTGGCACTCATCCAAAATTTTCTACAAAGGGACAAAAATATTTTTTACTAGTGTAATACACAGCAAGTATGACATGTTTTTTATCTTATTAAAAGTGGAAGCAACTTCATTTGGTTACTATGTGATTGCAAGGCTCAGTGACTCCAGCAGCAAAAACTTTACTTCAATGCCAAAATTAAAGATACATGTTAGAGGGCGAACAGAAACAAATGCAAAGAATAAATGTTCAGTTCAATTAGAGAATGCAAAACATTGTAAATACAGAGATTCTCTTAGAATACTTCACTTCATGTATATTTGTATAATTTGAGATTTAATTACAGTTGGGCCCATAAATATTTGGACAACTTTTTTCTAATTTTGGTTCTGTACATTACCACAATGAATTTTAAATAAAACAACTCAGCCATCCTCGTTCCTCAAGCTGCAAAAACAGAAAAAAAAACATCTGAAAAATTGCTACAATATTAGGAATGGCAAAAGTTTGCAGTTTGGTACATTGTGAAAAAGAAAGAAATCACTGGTGAACTCAACAACGCAAAAAGACCTGGACGTCCACGGAAGACAACAGTGGTGGATGATCTCAGAATCATTTCCATGGTGAAGAGAAACCCCTTCACAACAGACAAACAAGTGGACAACTCTCTCCAGGAGGTAGAGTTTCCATATCCAAGTCTACCATAAAGAGAAGACGGCATGAAAGTCAATACAGAGGGGGCACTGCAAGGTACAAGCCACTCATAAGCATCAAGAATAGAAAGACTAGATTGGACTTTGATAAAAAAAAATCTAAAAAAGCCAGCACAGTTCTGAAAAAACATTCTTTGGACAAATTAAACCAAGATCAACCTCTAGCAGAATGAAAAAAGTATGGAGAAGGCGTGGAACAGCTGATGATCCAAAGCATAGCACGTGATGTATAAAACATTTGGGGGGCAGTGTGATGGCTTGGGCTGCATGGCTGCCAGTGGTACTGGGACACTAGTGTTTATCCATCATGTGACACAGGACAGAAGCACAAGAATGAATTCTGAGACACTGTCTGCTCAAATCCAGCTAAATACAGTCACATTGATTGGGAGGCGTTTCATAATGACCCAAAACATACAGCCAAAGCAACCCAGGAGTTTATTAAAGCAAAGAAGTGGAATATTCTTTAATGGCCAAGTCACCTGATCTGAACCCAATTGAGCTGCATTTCACTTGTTAAAGACTAAACTTCCCACAAACAAACAGCAAGTGAAAGTTGCTGCAGTAAAGGCCTGGCGGAGCATTAAACAGGAGGAAACCCAGAATCTGGTGATGTCCATGAGTTCAAGACTTCAGGCTGTCATCGCCAGCAAAGGGTTTTCCACCAAGTATTAGAAATCAACATTTTATTTTCAGTTTTTTAATTTGTCTAATTACTTTTGAGCTCCTGAAATAAAGTGATTGTATTTAAAAAAGGCTTTAGTTCCTCACATTTTTATGCAATCTTTTTGTTCAACCCACTGAATTAAAGCTGAAAGTCTGCAGTTCAACTGCATCTGAGTTGTTTCATTTAAAATTCATTGTGGTAATGTACAGAACCAAAATTAGAAAAAATAGTTGTCTCTGTCCAAAGATTTATGGGCCTAACTGTATAAGTGCAATGGTTATTTTAAGGTGAATAAGATTCCTTATTTGAATACTGACATTTACCTAAATGGGATTTCATATACTGCTTTAATAGACCACTGGTTCCCATATTGGGGATCTTCTGGTCTGATATCCTTGCTATTCCTGGATCTATGACTGAATGATTGATAAAGCAAAGATTTTATGCTATGAGCTAAGGGGGTTCTTACCAAATATTGTACTTCAAAATGGTGGCTGGACCCACTAAGTCTGAAAACCAATTTGATTGACTATATTAGAATATACCTTTTTATGGAAGCAGGCATCTATACATATTTAGGATACATGTGCATAACGTTTCCTCTGAGGAAGCATCAAATGCGTTAGGGGGATCAGCTAATGGACCATGGATTACAGAGATACCCCGGTGCTTTTGGCATGGTTTAAATTTTGGATACATTTATAGTAGTAAGACAAAACAGAGGCGCCAAAAGGATAAAATTAGCTAAAAACACTTAAAAACCCAATGGGTAATTCAGAGGAGGTAGTAGTGGACTTACCTCCTCCAAGCAGACACCAACGAAAGTGGTCATTTTCAGTAATAGTTTATTCACAAAACAAAAACAAAACTGTTTGGTGAATAAAGTATTATTGAAAATTACCACTTTCGTTGGTGTCTGCTTGGAGGAGGTAAGTCCACTACTACCTCCTCTGAATTACCCATTGGGTTTTTAAGTGTTTTTAGCTAATTTTATCCTTTTGGCACCTCTGTTTTGTCTTACTACTATATTGAGTCCACCCCGAGTGGAGGGGTATCATCCCCTTTTTCTTCTTCTACAGAGAGCGACGTCTTATTTCTGAGTGGGGTCAGGATAATCTCCCCACCTGCCTATACAGTGGTTGCCTATCGGTAACCCTGGTTTGTGAGAATTAACTTGTTTACTCCTTGTAAAAACATATTACACTATTGGGGCTCTTGGTGTTCCTTTTTGTCTTCATTGGATACATTTATGTTTGTTTTTTTCAACAAATAAAAATTTTCACGTGGGACACTGCCAATGGTTTGTACTGGCTTCGCATTCCATTGTACATTCAGCTTAGCCCTAAATGATGGGAAATATTTAGGCATCTAAGAAGGTTGTCATGAGAGGGTTTAGTGATTTTGGTGCAAGAGCAAGTGAGGAAATGTATTAAACAACCCATTGTGCCCCTTAACTTCCACTTTGTAGCAAATAAAACATCCACACCCCACTGTTATGTAGTTAGATCAGTGTCCCTTATAGACAGGCACAAGAGCACCCCAGGGTTCCTCAGGCCGGCACAAGAGTCAATTAGCATTTGTGTGATCAGTGTTGGCCTGTTTCCTGAATTGAAGAGTGGACACACCCTAAGCTGCACACACAATGGGCTACCAGGGTAAATCAACATAACCAATGATGCTCTGAATATACTTATGTTGACTAGAAACAGTAAGAGGACAAAAGTGATCATAAGACACAGATGTCATGAATGATTTCGCTATTTCAAAAAAAATGTTTTTTTTGCCTCACGAGGCAACTTTGGGCGACTATTGAAAACGCATCGTCGCGTGTGCATTAGCGCATGCGATTTTGCGCTGTAGCCTATGGGGAAAAAAACGCTGAGGCAGTTCGGGGAGATAGTTGCGCAAAAGACGCGGCGATAAGTCGGCAGGCGACAAAACCTCCCCGAATCTCCTTGTCTGGCCTTACCCTTAGTAGGAGAAATAACAGCCTGCCAGAAAGCAGTTCCATCCTAAAGTGCAGGCACAAGTCACATGACTGGGGCAGCTGGGAAACTGACACTATGTCTAGCCCTATGTCAGATTTCAAAATTGAATATAAAAAAATCTGTTTGCTCTTTTGAGAAATGGATTTCAGTGCTTAATTCTGCTGGAGCAGCACTATTAACTGATGTGTTTTGGAAAAAACATGTTTTCCCATGACAGTATCCCTTTATGGGTTGCCAAAGAAAATGCTTCTTTCTCTATGGATGGTGGTGTCACTGTTTGTAGATTCTTACTTTTGACATAGACATAAATTCCCATCCCATCAAACACCTCAAGTTGTGAAATCATTCAGTGGCAGTGGCCTTGTTAATATCTCATTCATTTAAAAGAACAGCCTGTAGACACCAGCCATAATTTGGTTGGGGACCAATACATGACAATATAATAAGCCAACAAAATGCTTGAAATGAAAAATAAAAAAACCCAAATTTTTAGTTTGACTTTTGCAGTACAGGTATGGGATCCGTTATCCAGAAAGCTCCAAATAGATTCCATTTCATCCAAATCATTTTTAAAAATGATTCCCTTTTTCTCTGTAATAATAAAACAGTAGCTTGTACTTGATCCCAACTAAGATATAATTAATCCTTATTGGAACAAAACCAGCCTATTGGGTTTATTTAATGTTTACATGATTTCCTATTAAACGTAAGGTATGAAGATCCAAGTTACGAGAAGATCTGTTTATTAAAAGTAAAAAAAAGAAATAATGGAAAGTAATTGAAAAAAAGTCTTTATTTCTGGGGAACAATCTGAAAACAAGTGAACTGAAAAAAAAGTTTGGAAGGCGAACAGCCTCTTTAAGCTCTGCAAACATTAGAACTTTTATTGTGTTGTCTGTAACGATGGGCGAATTTGTCCCGTTTCGCCGAAAAAGTTGTGAATTTACAGCGAAAATCGTGAAAAAGCAAAAAATTTGCAAAACGTGACTTTTGATACCGGCGCCATTTTTGATGCTGGCGTTACAGTCAATGAGCCTCCGAATAATGTTGACGCGCGACAATTTTGACGCAAGCTACTTTCCCGATGTGCGTCCTAAATTTTTTGATGCCGGGGAATTTTCGCAGCAGTTTCGCGAATATAACAAGGGGTTTTCAGCCTTCTACCACTCAGATCACACTGATTTGTACCATGGCTATTCTAATTGCTATTCGAGTTACAGGTTTTATATTGCCTCTACACAAATAATAGTAACAAGATTTACTGTATTGTAATGTTTTATCTTCTACATACAGTAGCTTTGACATCAGTTATAGTAAATAATCTTGAGCCTGGAAAATCATAAATTGCTACTTTAGGACAAAGAGTCCTCTCAGGCCTAAAAATAATTACACGCCTCAAAATTGAGTCTGGCCTCAGTCTGAGATTATATATGTCATATATTGCATTGAAGGCCCGGTAAGATTGTGCAAGGTCATCAAGCAAAACCTTAAATAACGTCTGTATTGCAATAATGCTCATAGTAGCCCTACACAATTAAATTGTAGCTAGTTAAAAAATGTAACGCTGTCCAAATACTATTTGGATATATTTAATTGCATTTTGTAAAATCTGTTCAATAACACAGTTAATTTGTTAATTTTTTGGCAAAACTATGAATTAAATGTGCAAAATTCAAGGTAGTTGACAAAGTATTAAAGGTCATTGGAATTTGACCATCATATACACAAATATTTTGATAAGAAAATAAAAACTTTACACTTGGGTCCTAGGAAACAAAAAAAGTAGTGTTCTAAGAGTAGTTCCAAGAGTAGTTCCAACTCCATGATACTAATTAGCATCCTTAAGGCACAAGGGTATGTTCCATCAATGCTAATGTAGAATCACCTGCTCTTCACTCCTGACTCAAACACCTATTCCAATCACAATGGTTCCTTTGGAATGGGCCAAGTCCTAGGTGACAAGTTCATCTGCATTTTAAATGTGTTCTGTGGACATGTCAGCAACAAGAACTGACTCCTCCCAAAATGTATCTCCATTTAAAATTTTGGAGCTTGTGTGCTTCAGACTAAATTCTGAAACTCAAGAGAGAACTTCATCAAGAGTGGGTTGTGGAAACTCCAGCTCTTAGACACGAGACAAGAAAGAAAACAAGTCATTTTGGTCATCAGTTTGGAGAAGCTGTTTCCAAGTGTTCAGTGTGAAGCTCTTTTCAGGTAAGAACATACCACTACTAATCATTTTGAGTGTTGGCTTGGTATAGACAAATGAAGAAAACGTTATGGGTCATTTACAATATGTGACAGAATAGTATTTCATGCTGTGCATACTAAATCAGAATGTCTATCTGAAATACTGAAACATGGCGTTGCAAAGTATAAAAGTAGAATCACAGCTAAAATAGTGGATGGGTATTTAGTCTTGTAAGTTATGTTATACTCCACTCATGTTTGTACAAGCAGTTTTCATAAGACTAATGTGCCATTCTTTTGTCCTCACCATTTATCCAGTAGATTTAGAGGCATGTAATGTAATGCTGTGATTTGCAGTAGATTGGGTTCCATTAACTGTACTTGTTTTGCTCCTGTTGCTTTCAGAAAAATAGTGTTATGGGATAACATTGTCAATATTCTCATATTTATAAGGGAATGAGACCTCCCACCCAACGACTTTGAACCACAGATTTACCCTTTTCCGTCCTTATCAGCCAGACTCCCAAAAAGGTTCCACTGTTTCCTCCAAACATGGCCAATTCAAACTATTCTGCATTTGGCACAAAGGTAGAGCAAAATGGGACATTTTCTTGTCAGTCTGGATGATGTAGTTTGTGGAGTTACCCCATTAAGTATTAAAATGTATATGTTAACTATCATTGCTATGTAGGTCCTTACAATTTTGGTGATAAATTAAAATAAGTATTTATATTTCCAGATCAAAGACAATCACTTGAATACTGCAATGGACAGAACATCACAGATCGGCGACCATTACCATGTTATCAAGAAGCTGGGCCAAGGTACCTTTAGTCATGTCCTGCTGGCTCGAGAATTAATTTCAGGTATGGGTACTATTAAGCTGCTGCTACTACTACTACACAGTTGCACATTCAACTACATCATATAGCACATTACAAAATTCACTTTGTGAACGAAAACCACTTCTCGTTCTATGGAATGAAAAACACAATGCCAAGGTGATTCTACAAATGGTGCCTTGTAACCAGGGCGATTTACATTCACGTATTATCGGGTGCTTTGTCACCACGTGAAACATTGACCTCACTGCTTATTTTCAAGTGTCCCAGAAATAGGGGCAGATTTACTAAAGGGCGAATTGTCCCCATCGACCGATTCACACCACTTCACCAGGCGCAAATTCGTTACCACTGTGCTAATTCACTCAAATGCAAAAGTTGCGTGATGGGTGCCGAATGCTGGCGACTTTTCTCTAGCGATACTTCTTTAGTGCGAGCATTTCATAGTGAAGATTCACTAGCATTCGTTTATATCTAGCAAAAAGTCGCTAGTAATCTTACGCTTAGGTCAATTTGAATAGGATGATGATGAGATGTTGAAGCAAATGCTTGAAGTGGCCACTTTTTATTACAAATGTCCAAGGAACCTTAATAAAGACAAAAGAGATCATATAATGCCCTAAACACGAGCCCACCTTAAAATGAATGTTCCATTCTTCTTCAATTGCTTCTGGAACCCTTGTGTTGGCTCCAACACATTCGGTGGATTTCAGCAAGTTGACTTTGGCCCTAAAATAAAGCGAATGTGAAGTGGCTGTTGGTGGGAAGAATCAACAAACATCCTAAATTGGCTAGACCCAATCATGCGAAACTAAAATCACACTTTATAATTAGGGTGCTATTTCAATTAAGCTACATTGTGCTTAAAGCTGATAAAAAGGATACTCTTGAGCAGAAGTGTGAATTTCATTTCTACAAAGCAATGGGGCATACGCAGTAGGCTTTGACACTACCTGCCCTCGGGGAGGGATAACATCTGGTGTAGACAAGGATTTAGTGAATAGATGTCTACTGGTCTCAAAGAACCCTTTTTCTTCCATACAATATAACAGTTTCTGTCTTTTTACATAGGCCATTCCGTTGCCCTGAAGTTTGTGAGGAAAGACAGAACCCGTCAGGCAGCCTTCATCCATGAGTTAAACATTTCAATTGCCCTCTCAGACTATCCAGGAATAATAAAGACCTATCCTACCTACATTGAGACGGTGGATTACTTCATTTTCACACAAGAGCTGGCACCGGCTGGGACACTTCACTCCATCATTAAGACAGAGGTAAGATGGGCACAGCTATGGGTAGAAACACGCAGCTATGTATCCTCATGAATGTGTGGTGATGGATAAAGCATAATTTAATGATTTAAGGCCCACAAATATACTGTGTTTTACATGATACAGCAAAAAGTGCCCCAAACCACCACCGTTATAAAACATTCATTGATTTATTCTAAAAGGATAATTCTAAAACCAACAGCCTATATCTCAAACGTTTGCTAATATTCACCTGCAATACTCCTTTTTTTAGTCATGCACAGTCCAAAAATATTTCTGCACTTGTATCTAGAAACTTTAGCAATAATCTCTAATTCTCTAATTCATCTCTAATCTCATTGACAGGTTGGCATTCCAGAAGAGGTGGTGAAGCGTTGTGCAGTGCAAATCACAGCAGCGCTGGACTACATGCATGGCCGAAGACTGGTGCACAGAGACCTGAAGCCTGATAATGTGTTACTGATGGATAAGGAATGTTACCACATTAAGCTTTGTGACTTTGGTTTCACGCAGAGTGTGGGCTCACTAGTCCCTTCAATGTCGCACATAATTCCATATATGCCACCAGAACTTTGCAACCTCAAGCCTAATCAACTGCTTGTCTTGGATCAAAGTATGGACACCTGGTCTCTTGGAATTCTTCTGTTTGTGGCACTGACTGGATATTTCCCATGGGATGAAGCTGTTGGGCATAACCAGAAGTACCAAATGTTTGTCCATTGGCAGAATAATAGAAATTATGTTCCGGCACCTATTTTATGGAATAGGTTCACACAGGGGGCACTGGCTATGTTTTTCAAGCTGCTTTCCCAGAACCCCTCTTCTAGAAGCCCTCCTGATACTGTCCTGGAGTTTCTTCATTTACCCTGGACTGCTAAAGCCAGCAGTAATGGCCTGGTGATAGAGGCTGATTTAGACATCATCATCCTTGATGACAACCATGAGCTGCAAGTCATAATACAAGAACAGGAGCAAGTCATAGTGATTGAAAACACAGATGATATAGAATTTATGTACGTGGACAACACAGAAATGCATCCAGACTCCAGCAACACAGTTATTATGCTACTAACAGAGAACACTTCACTAAGTCTGGGATCTGAAATCGATATCACCTAAATCTCATCTGCTCCACAATGTGGTTTGGCGAGTACAGCAGAATCTGCCCAAGTGGAAGGCACGAGTAGGAGCTGACTACACCCAGTGTGTGAGTATGTCTGCAGTTTCTTACTGATAATACATGTACTGCGATCAGATTTGGGTCCATGGGATGGGCTGGACCTATCAAGAATGAGTATTAAGGAGCAAGTTTGAATGAAGTAGGCTACTTCCGTAAGAACTTGCAAAATCAAGCAGTAGATGTATAAGTGGGGAAAAAACGAGTTTGTGCTCTTTCCTTTTGGATTGCAAAAAGAAATGGTTGGGAACTGCTACAACTTAAATCATCTTATATACAAGCAGATGTGATACCTGGTCTTTTTTCAATAAAGGCAACTGTAGTTATCAACAGTCAAAGACTAATATTGAATATACATATTAAGCAATATGTTATAACGTATTGTAGCTTTTATTGATTTTAAGAAATGCTAATGTTACAATCCCTCATGTAAAAAGAAATTTATACTAAAAGTTAATACTGAGTGCAGAGTTACGTAAATATGACACAGGATAATATATTGTATTTTGTGCTTGCTTTTTTTTTTTTTAATGGAGCATTGCATTTATTTTAAAGGCAATAAACAGGGCTCATATTCAAAAAGTCTTGTGTCATGTGTATTAACTGAAATATAGATCAAGATTGTTTCTAATAACTGAAACCGTTCCCATTGTGCAAATAACTAAATATAGAATATTCTACTAGTACAAATAGTATCTGCTACCTTTGTCTTACAATGCAAAAAAAGGCTGATTTGATAAATTCTCCCCAAAATATATTTAAAATGTATTTATTTCAGGGATATTTGCTCCCATGCATTTAGTTAGATGCAGTTTCCTTGGTACTTATCGTACGTATTGTACACTGCATAGAAAAGGTGTAGAACCTAATGTATAAATACAAATAACCACACCCAAAGATCTGCATTTGTTTACTTTTATTTATATATATTTGTACTTTCTTTTTACAGGGCTTTCTAACACAAAACATAAATATGAATTAAGAAAAGGTCCTTTGAACACAATAGACTGGGGTGGAGCTTTATTTAGTCAACAAATACAGAATGTCAACAGAGACTGGAGGATATGCATGAACCATCTGCACAGCAGCCTCCATAGTCAAAAAATGGCCCTATAATATAAGTGATACAGGTATGGGCAGGGGTGCTTCACCAATGAGGCAAGTTGAGGCTGTCGCCTCAGGCAGCAGCGCCCCACTAGGTACCAGGGGCAGCAAAAATGCTGCTCCTGGTACTTTAAGAGCGAATTTCCGGGGGAGGGGGGGCAGCAACAATTGCTGCTGCCTCAGGTGGCGGATGTGCCAGGATCGCCCCTGGGTATGGGACCTGTTCTCCAGAATACTTGGGACCTGGGGTTTTCTGGATAAGGGGTATTTCAGTAATTCATATTGCCAAGTCTACAAAACAATAATTTAAACATAAAATAAACCCAATATGGTTTTGCCTCCAATAAGAATTAATTACAATTGAATGAAATGTAAGGTACTGTTTTATTATTACAGCGAAAAGGGAATTCATTTTCAAAAATTGTAATTATTTCATTAAAATGAAGTCTATGGGAAACGGCCTTCTTGTAATTTAGAGCTTTCTGGATAATGGGTTACCAGATAATGGATCCCAAACCTGTACTGGAGATTCTGCTGCAAATGCCAACTTGTATAAGTGCAGGGAAACAGAAGACTATGTTTAAGATTACAAGAACCATTTTTATGATTTGGGGGCACGTTTATCAAGGGTCGAATATCGAGGGTTAATAAACCCTTGAATTCGACCCTCGAACTTAAATCCTTCGAGTTCGAATATTGAATTCAAAGGATTTAGCGCAAATCTTTCTATCGATCGATCAAAGTAAAAATCGTTCGATCGAATGATAAAATCCTTCGAATCTAACGATTTAAACGTTCGAAATACTTCGAAATTCAAAGTTTTTTTCATTCGAAACCTTCACTGGAGCTTAGTAAATGTGCCCCTTGGTGTTACTGTTTTTTCCATAGAGGTTTAGAGAAAGGTCAGTGGATATTTAAAATTAAAAAACGCAACCTCAGAATTTCAAAAGGAAGTTCTTAACATATAGTTTTTAGAATGACAAATCAATTATTTTTAATATTTCATGGTAAAATCAGATAGATTACACAAAAAGTCAAATGTATAAGTTGATCACGAAGGATTTTTCTTTGATCAAAAAAAGGTTAGAAAAGTGATGGGGAAGGTCTAGGCTAACATTGTACCTCGGTAGATTTAAACTGCCAAAGTTTGTAGTCAAAGTTTTTTTTAAAGAGACAGTACTTCGACTATCAAATGGTCGAATAGTCGAACGATTTTTAGTTCGAACTAAAAATCATTCAAATCAAAGTTGAAGGTCATAGTTGCCTATTCGATGGTCGAAGTACTCAAAAAAATACTTTGAAATTCAAAGTTTTTTTCATTAGAATCCTTCACTCAAGCTTAGTAAATGTGCCCCTTGGTGTTACTGTTTTTTCCATAGAGGTTTAGAGAAAGGTCAGTGGATATTTAAAATTAAAAAACGCAACCTCAGAATTTCAAAAGGAAGTTCTTAACATATAGTTTTTAGAATGACAAGTCAATTATTTTTAATATTTCATGGTAAAGTCAGATAGATTACACAAAAAGTCAAATGTATAAGTTGATCAAATACAAAAATAATAATAGTTTAGTTTTCAGATAACACAAGGCCTTTCACACTATCAGAGTGTGGGGTTCCACTCATGGTCTTGTATAGGAGTCTGTTGAAATAATCTGTTTAATATGATTTTTGGCATAAATATTATATTATTATTATATTATTATTATATTATTTATTTAATTATTTATTCAACAATTGCATTGAATATAAAAACCTTTAATCAATTACATACAGGGAAGTATAAAAAAAACAAAATACACAACATTTCCAAAAACAGACGTGTAAAAAGTGGATTAGTTTGTCTCCGAAAAGTGGTGCCATAGAGGGCACAGGAATGATCCATACAGGATTGATTGATACTAATATACACTACACAACACTAATATAAAGATGTCTACTAGTGATGGGTCGAATACATTCGGCAGGTGCGAATTTGTGGTGAATTTCCACATTTTGCCTCCGGCTAATAAATTAGCAAAACTGTTGAGAAAATTTGGTGGCATCAAAAAATTTTGGACTTGCGTCGGAAAAGTCACTCGTGCCAAAACCGTCACACACCAACATTATTCAATATTATAAAATATTGACGCAAGCGTCAGAACTGACACGGGTGTCAAAATTTGCGTTTCACAAATTGTTTTGCCGTTTTGTGAATTTTGCTGGAAATTTTTTGGCAAAACGGGACAAATTCACCCATCACTAATGTCTACTCAACTTTTCTTCCATAGGAAGGTGAAAAAAAATTCAGTTTGGAGGTGTCTGGAGGAAACGAGCTTTCACAATCAACAATTCTAAATGCCGAATATGAGGAGCTTGGGGTGTTTCCCCCAGATTTTACTTGTCTGTGTAATTAACTCATAAGTTGTTTAGTATGGCCAGACTGGCAATCTATGGGGTCTGGCAAATGCCAGAGGGACACTTGTAAGATGCCATAGAGCAGGGTCAGAAGGTTTAGGAAAAAACGCTCAGGTAGATAGTTGAAGTTAGGCAGCCCCAAGCTTCCCCAAGACCATTCAAAAAAACTATTTGTAGAATCTGAATTGGTGGGAGGACCTTCATTACATCTCTGTTTGGGACAGATTGAATTCGGCCAGAAAGAAAGTTTATCACGTAAAAAGTCATTCAATTTGAGATGCAATTCAATTCCGAAAAAAATATCTCATAATTTATCACCTGAAAACTCTAAAGGAAAGAACTAGAAGTGAATTAGGAGAAAAGTGGTTTCCTCCTCGAATTCAATCTCATCCATGAGTTTTCACATGATTACTTTTTTTTTCGCAAGATTACTTTTTCTCACTGAAAATTGAACGTGGCCCTTTCTTTTCCATTTCATTCTTTTTCCCCAGTGGTGTTTGTAGCGCATTTTAAAGAGCTTAAGACGCTAAGTATAAATTATAGACACTCTTGACTAAAGACATTGCTAGATTGCGCATCTTTACCCATGAGTAGTGTAGTCCATCTAGAACTGCATATTTAAATGGATTATTTTCCAATCGTTTAGGTGGATATTAGCAACGAGCTGAGCCACCTAGAAGGAGTAATATGCCCTTATTTGCACATTAAGGGGCAGATTTATTAAAGGGGAACTATCACAAAATTACATTTCAATATAAGCTTCATCACACTAAAATAAGAAACTTTCTTAATACAATCAATTAAATATTCTGTATCGTTTATATTCACTATTCCTCTCTCAGCATCTGTTTCTCTTCATTCTCTCTTCATTCAGCAGTTGGGTGTCAGATATTTTGCCTAGAAGATGTATTAGAGGTCACTCTATTAAAATCACCAGACATCATGTCTCTCTACATGCAGGATTTGTGCAAAAAGCAATTATTTTGTTAGATTTTGTTTGTACTGGAATCAGTTATTTGAGTGAGCTCTAATACATCTACTAAGAAAGGAAGCCTCCCTATAAGATATATTGGATCTAACTGTCAATGAATATCTGACACTCAATACCCAACCTTTAAGGTTCGTGTTGTGTTTTCCACGAAAATTAGGAAATGAGTTTTCGAGTTTTTTTTATGGTCAAAACATTTTTGGTTTAAAATTGTTTTCGAGATTTATTAAACCCCGACCTAGAAATATTTTGAATCCAAAAATAGACCATCTAAAACCTGTCGAGGTCATGTAGAAGTCAATGGCAAAGGTCCCTTGAACTATTTGAAAATGTTAACAGCCTGCATGCTATTCAAGTTTTTGTTTTGGAGGGTTTTGGCGGAAAACTTGAATGATTTCAACATTTTCCCGCTGAAAACTCTATCAATTCAAGTTTTCAGGTTTAGCAACTTGAAGTATGTCATTCGAGTTTTTTTTATATTCAAGTTTTTTTTTTAATAAGAAACCATTTGAGTTATGAGATCATTCAAGGTATACAAAACTTTAACATTCGACCTTTGATAAATAACCCCCTAATAGTACAGGTACAGGACCTGTTATCCAGAATACTTGGGACCTGGGATTTTCAGGATAATGGATCTTTCCATAATTTGCATCTTTATACCTTAAGCCTACTAAAAAATCATTAAATAAACCCAATAGGTTGGTTTTGCCTCCAATAAGGATTAATTATATCTTAGTTGGGATCAAGTACAAGCTACTGTTTTATTATTACACAGAAAAAGTAAATCAGTTTCAAAAATTTGGATTATTTGGATAAAATGGAGTCTATGGGGTATTTTTTATTAAAGAGTGAATTTAGAGGTCACCACAGTCCTCGAGTCAAATTCCGCCACTCTCCAATCATTTCTATTGGATTTTTAAAAGAGTATTTATCAATGGGTAAAAGTGAAAGTTCATCCTTTGATGAATACGGCTTTCAAAATCCCATAGAAATGAATGGAGAGTGGTTGAATTTCACTCTAGAGGACTGGGGTGATCTCTAACTTCACTTTTTGATAAATATACCCCTATAGGAGATGGCCATTCCAGATAAAGGGTTTCCGGATAGTGGATCCCATACCTGTAATAGTAAACAACCTTTGATGTGTTGCTTTGATTTACTACAAATACTGAACACTCTAAGGGTAAGATCACACTGGGCGTTCCGGGGAGATTTAGTCGACTGGTGACTAATCGCTTTGTCTTTGAGGCGACCAATATCCCCGAACGCCTTCCCTAAAATGAAAAAAGCCAGCACTAATCACACGCGGCGATCTCAATATTTTCTGCTACAAATTCGGGTCAAATCCACTCGGGTTTTTTACGCTTATTTATTATTACATTTTTTTTGCTGGAAAAAAAACAGCAAAAATTTTCAAATTTTTCTGGATTTTTCATCCAATTTTCTGGATTTTTTTAAAATTTTTCGCCCGAAAACTCCGATTTTTTCCCGAAAACTTTTTTTTTGCACGAAACCCAACGCACATCAAAAAATCATTGAGACTTCTCCTATTGACTTATATGCAACCTTGACAGTTCTGAGATGCCGGATTTTCTGATTTTGACTTTTCCATCCTCGGGGTTTAATAAATTCCGAAAAATTCGTGATTTTTTAAAAGTCCGATTTTATTTTCTTGATTTTTTGCATTCAGAGTTTAAAAATATTTAGAAACTGGAAATAAAAAGATGTAAAACAAAAAAAGTTCTTTTGTTGGCATTGGATCATGTGCATTTGCTTACCTACCTGCCTTTGTTTGCAGACTATCAACACCAGTGTTCTGGCTTCACTTCTGTCTATAAAAGACAAACTCAAACGCAATGAAATCTGTCAACGCAGAAGTAGGATGGAAACCACAGCAAACAGCCCTTGAGTTCCAGTGTACTAAGCATGGCTGACAGCCTGCATGCCACGGCAAATCCTAACATTTCATCAGGTTGAATTGCTGCCTATTCAGACTTCTTTCCACCTGTCACTTAAACAAGGAATGGCTGGATGGTTGACCTTTCCTTCTCTGACAGAGCTGAATCTATTTTGTTGCTGTGACCGGTCTCTGAGTTCATATGAAATGGTTATTAAGACTGAAGCATAGTGACAGTATTTGGTGTCACTGAGAAGCATCTCAAAGGAAACATTTTTATTTGGACAAAAAATAAATCGTTGCTTGTTTGACAATTTTTTTTTGTCTTCATCTTATTGGTAGGGATGCACCGAATCCAGGATTCGGTTTGGGATTTGACCAGGATTCGGTCTTTTTCAGCAGGATTCAGATTCAGCCGAATACTTCTGCCTGGCCGAACCAAATCCGAATCCTAATTGGGGCGGGCAGGGAAATCGCGTGACATTTTGTCACAAAACAAGGAAGTAAAAAATGTTTTCCCCTTCCCCATTTGCATATGCAAATTAGGGTTCCGATTTGGTTCGGTATTCGGCCGAATCTTTTGCAAAGGATTCGGGGGTTCGGCCGAATACAAAATAGTGGATTCGGTGCATCCCTACTTATTGGTCCTTAAAATTGTCCCATAGAGAGGCTATAATCAAATAAAAAAATGTGCTTTTAGGAAATACACAAAAAAATTAATTAATTCTGTTATATAAGGATGATAATGATCCAGGATTGGTTTAAGCCTTAAAGGGGTCGTTCAGCTTTGAATTATATTTTATTATGATGTAGAGAGTGATATTCCAAGGCAATTTGCGGCTGGTTTTAATTTTTTATCATTTGTTTAGGGTTGCCACCTGGCCGGTATTTTACTGGCCTGGCCGGTAAAAATGATGGCTGATCCCAATGTTATTAATAAGGAAAAAAGATAAATATGGAAGGCCGGTATTATTTTCCAGAAAAGGTGGCAACCCTGTTTGTGTTCTTTGAGTTATTTAGTTTTTTTATCCAGCAGCTCTCCAGTTTGCATCTTGTTTCTCTTCATTCTCTCTTCATGCAGCAGTTGGGTGTCAGATATTCATTGACAGTTAGATCCAATATATCTTATAAGGGAGCTCACTCTATTAAACTCACCAGACATCATGTCTCTCTACATGCAGGATTTGTGCCAAAGTCAGTTATTTTGTTAGATTTAGTTTGTACTGGAATCAGTTATTTGAGTGACCTCTAATACATCTGCTAGGAAAGGAAGCCCCTCTATAAGATAAATATAAAGATCCAGGATTGGTTTAAGCCTTAAAGGGGTCGTTCAGCATTGAGTTAAATTTTAGTATGGTGTAGAGAGTGATATTCCAAATAATTTGCAGTTGGTTTTAATTTTTAAATTAATTAAAGTAATTTAATTTGTTCTTTGAGTTATTTCGTTTTTTATTCAGCAGCTCTCCAGTTTGAAGTTTCAGCAATCTGGTTACTATGGTCCAAATTACCCTAGTAACCATGCACTGATTTGAATAAGAGACTGGAATATGAATAGCAGAGGCCTGAATAGTAAGATGTAAGCAATAACAATACAGGTGTAGAGCATTTGTTTTTAGATGGGGTCAGTGACCCCTATTTCAAAGCTGGAAAGAGGCAGACGAAGAAGGCAAATAATTAAAAACCTATAAGAAAAAAATAATGAATACCAATTTAAAAGTTGCTTAGATCTGACCAACAGTTATTTGGTGAACCACACCTCTTCAGTCTAAATGGTAACAGGAAATAGGGTCTCAAAATGTCCAGGAGTAGATCATTATCACCCTCACAACATGGGGTTGGTTGACGTTGTTCTGGAATTAAGGGTGGACTCTATGCAAATAAAACTTCATTTATCCATAGAGAAATGTAAACACTCTTAACCCCTGTATGAAGTACCTTTATTACTAGCAACAAATCACCAGATATTTACAGGTCAGCTGTTTGAAAGGAAATATCAGATTTGCTGGTATGGGTTATGTTTGTTCTTTTAATTATAGTAACTAGTGATGTGAGGGCTAGCCTGATACCCGCGGGACTCACGGGTCGGGCAGGTTCGGGTCGACCTCGCTCTCCTCCTCGCGGGTGGCGGGTTGAGCTCTTCTCCTGCTCTCCCCGCCTGTCACCTTTAAATGCTGGGCATCCGACTTCCGGGTTCCGGTTTTATAGTATCGCGTCTGCTCATCCCGCCCCTTTTGTGACGTCATTGTGACGTCATCCGCGGGTGGGTCTATAAAAGGACCCCAGAAGTGCGGTTGCGGAAGCGGGCGTGGGCTGCAGCAGGGTTGGGTGCGGGTTAGGAAAACCCTGACCCGCACATCACTAATAGTAACAGACTAGATGATCTTACAACCCGTGAGACCAGCAATGCAATTGATTCCTTTATATTTAAGGACCAGTTATTTCAATCCTGTACTATGACCCCTATTGTGTGTCAGGATAAGCAAAGCAAATATCTTATTGGTTGCTATGGGTTACTAGACCCAGACACAAGTTAAATATCTAACAGCCAGCAATAAGTGTATATAGTAGAAGTATAAGAAGATGTCGTGCGCATACCTGAAGTGAGGCATCAGAAGAGCAGGACACGTCCTCCTTAAAAAACATTTCAAATGAACGTGGGTATTGTAACGGGCACATCTGATGGCTGGGCAGCTTTCGGCCATAAAATGATGACTGGACGCTGATAGTGGTCCTGTGAGGGCATCTAAGTGAAACATATTCTCCGTCACATGCACGCAGTGTATAATTCTTTAATATCCTAGAAATGTAACCTGTCGTAATAAAAAGAAAGGGGGGAAACTTCTCGTATCTTCACAATCATAATGCTCCAAAAAAAACAAAACATTTGTTCCTTAGCAGCAGCTCATCATTTCATTGGCTAGAAACTCAAAAGCATCTTTTAAGGGGGTTATTTATTAAAGTCCAAATGCCGGAAACTTGAAAAATGACTATGAAATACAAATTTTTAGGGGAAACAAAAAAAAATGGAAAAATCCGAATCCAAAAACCCGCCGTCTCATACCTACCGAGGTTGTTTCTAAGTCAATGGGAGAGGTCCCTATGCTATTTAGAAGTTTCTGTTGTCTGTGCTGGAATTAGCCCAAAATTTGAGTATTTAGGACTTTTCTGGCAAAAATCATGAAAATTCGGCCTTTTGTGGGAAAAAGCCATGAAAAAAACGCACGATTCGGATTTTCCCTCGATTTGTTTGTGTTTGTCCCCAATCTGATTATATCATGATTTTAGAATAATAAATAAGGTCCAATCGTGGATTCTAGTTTGGTCCGACTTTTTTAATTAAAATATTCTAAAAAATTCATACTTTGATAAACAAGGCCCCCGACTTAAATATTTAGAATACAGTTACTGTTATCTTTCAGCAATTCGGATTCCTTAAAGGAGAATTCAACCCTAACGTTAAAAAAACCCTACCCCCCTACCCTACATAGACCCCCCTCCCTCCTCCCCACATCCTAAGTGTTACCCTAGGCAAATGCCCTGAACGTTTTACTTACCCCTCGGTACAGACTCAGGGATCAGAATTCACGGGCGCCATCTTTATCGCTTCGGAATGAGACCGGCACTTCAGCAATTTTCGTGAGTTTCGGCGCATGCGCATTTGTCACTAAACAGAAAATTGCTCCAACTGCTCATGCCTGCCGTGCTGGTCTCATTCCGAAGATTTCCGAAGAGAAGAAGATGGCGCCCGCAAACTCCGAGTTGACTTTTCCTTTAAAAGAACAGTTGAGTGTAAAAATAAAAACTAGAACAAATAGGAAAGGACACAAATAGAAAGACAAGTAGTAAAAAGTAGCAATAACAATACATTTGTAGCCTTACAAAGCATTTGGTTTTTTTAGAGATGGGGTCAGCGACACCCATTTAAAAGCTAGAAAGAGTCTGAAGAATATAGGAAAATAATTCAAAAACTATAAAAAAGAAAAAATTAAGACCATTTGAAAAGTCATTCTATAGCATAAACCTAAAAGTTAACTGGAAGGTGAACCACCCCTTTAAATGTGCATAGACCAGGATACTGTACAGAAAATTTATTAAATTTACTAAAAACTCAAATTTATCTCATATTTTATTAAAAAAAAAAACATGCCCAAATTCTCATGCCCAATTTTAGCTTATTTATTAATTAACATTCTGTAATCGGATCGTGGAAAAACTTGATAAAATCGAGCAAAACCCGAATCCCTCGAATTTTTCGGGCCTTTTCACTAATTGCTTGAATTTTTCAGGCCTATTTCCCGAATCACTTGATTGTTCTGAGTTTTTGGATGAAAAATACAGATTTTCAGGCTAAACCCAACGCAGATCACAATAACTTCAAATTGAGATAGGTGCTTCTCCCATTGATTTATACAGGACCAACAAGTCTGAGATGGTGGATATTCGGATTCTGGCTTTTGTAGCATCAGGGTATAATAAATCTCGAAACATTTCAGTTTTTTTTCCTCTAAAAATTTGACTTTTCCAGTGAAAAAAACTCAGAGAGAGAGAGAGAGAGAGAGTCATTCCCAACAGTAGCGATCCTAGAGGGGGGAGGGCCCTGGTGTGTGACGCGCAGCTGGGCCCTGCCCCCCTCCATATGGCCGCATTTGGCCGCATTTGTATGTGGCGCACGGACTGCTGGGGGGCCCTGAGGGGGTGCTGGCCCTGGCCCGCTCGCACCCCCTGCTCCCCTGGTAGTTCCGCCGCTGATTCCCAACACTTGGGGGCAGATTTACTAGAGAGCGAAGTGGCTAACGCTAGCGACTTTTCTCCAGCGTTGCCACCTGCAGGGATATCGCCATTTTACTAACAGGCGCCAATTTGCTAGCAAACGGGACTGTCACTCGCATTCATTCGCACTCTATAGCCAGGCGACTTTTCGCTCTGGCGAAAGATCGTTACTCCGCAAATTCAGTAAAGTGCTCAATCTTATGTCATTTACATCAAATCCTGTGAGACGGAAATGCATTAAAGTTCCACAAACGCTGGTGACTTTTCCTTTTTTGAAGCAGGATTGTCTGTAAAAGTCCTGACTTAAACTTTTTTTGGGTAATCGTTTTCTCCAGACATTTCATTACACATGGAACATTCATTTTACATTGAGCTCATGTGTAGGGCAATTATATTAACTCTCTTGTCTTTATTAAGGTTCCCTGGACATGTGTAATAAAAAGTGGTAACTTCAAGCATTTGCACCAACATTTATAATAAAGACGTCCATACAACTTTAAATTACCCGCTGTATGCACATTGAACTAAGCACAAGATCACTAGTGAATTTTCCCTAGGCACAAATGAACGCTAAGGGGCAGATTTATCAAGGGTCGAATATCGAGGGTTAATTAACCCTCGATATTCGACTAGGAATTGAAATCCTTCGACTTCGAATATCGAAGTCGAAGGATTTAGCGCAGAAAATTCGATCGAACGATCGAAGCATTATTCATTCGATCGAACGATTAAATCCTTCGAATCGAACGATTCGAAGGATTTTAATCCAACGATCGAAGGAATATCCTTCGATCAAAAAAACTTAGGCAAGCCTATGGGGACCTTCCCCATAGGCTAACATTGACTTCGGTAGCTTTTATCTGCCGAACTAGGGGGTCGAAGTATTTTTAAAGAGACAGTACTTCGACTATCGAATGGTTGAATAGTCGAACGATTTTTAGTTCGAATCCTTCGATTCGAAGTCGTAGTCGAAGGTCGAAGTAGCCCATTCGATGGTCGAAGTAGCCCAAAAAACACTTCGAAATTCAAAGTTTTTTTACTTCGAATCCTTAGCTCGAATTTAGTGAATCAGCCCCTTAGTGCATCTTCGCTATGAAATGCTCGCACAGCCGAAGTAACGCTAGGGAAAAGTCGCCAGTGTTCGAGACTGGGATGAAACTTCGCAATTTAGTGAATTAGCGTATTCGTAGTGCATTTGCGCCTGGCGAAGTGGTGCGATGGGTGTGAAGCGGACGCTGGTTGAAAATTCGCCCGTTAGTGAATCTGCCCCAAAGAATCCTTCCACCTAAAGCATTTTTCAGCAACAGCTCAAATATTTATGTGCCGGCTCACTCACAATACAGACGGAGCAACATTTCATCGCATTTTGAACAAAGTAAAAGACAAGAGGCTAATCCTCGGCTATTAAAGGCCGACAGACACATGGATATATTAGAAATAAATGAGTGCGGCGTGCAGGTAATTCCACTAACACATTGATCAAATGATTCTCTGCAGAGAAACTCTCGGGTGAGCACAAAGGATGGATACCTGCACAAAGGATGGATACCTGCTTTGATACCTGTTCTGATTCCCACACAAAGGGAGAGAGTTTCTGAGGTTACACCGCTATTCCATTTGGTGTCACAGCTCATTGCCTGCCATTGTTCTCTTTCCCACGAGTAATTCAATCCAGCGTCTGGCAGTGTTATTGTCTTCTCACTTGTAAAGCAGCTGGGACAGTGGGACACACAGGGACAGAGTCACAGACACAATGATTTGAGCACTAATTGTTACTAATGCCTCACACCAACCTTTATTTTACACTGACCATATGGAAGAATTTGGTGGTAATGGCAGATACAATAGAGAATTTAAAGAAATTTTCCCCAAAATAGGAAATAATTTAAAAAGTTAGTTATATGGGAGTAAGGGATCAGTTATCCAGAAAACTGTTATCCAGAGAGCTCCAAATGACAGGAAGGCTGTCTCCCACAGACTCCATTTTAAAGAAATAATAATACATTTTTTAAAATGTATTTCATTTTCTCAATAATACTAAAAGAGTAGCTTGATCCCAACTAAGATAAATTAATCCTTAGGGGGTTATTTATCAAAGGTCGAATCTTAGAGTTTTAAATACCTCGAATGAACTCACAACTCGAATGGTTTCTAATTAAAAAAAAAAACTTGAATGGGAAAAACTCAAATCGGCGAGTTCAGGGTTAACAACCCAAAAACTCGACTCCATAAGAGTTTTCAGACAAAACCCCCTGCAAGCCCCACCTACAGGTCCGCCCTCCCCACCACACAGTAAAAAAACAAAAAAAATATTGGTGGTTAGGGTTCCCACATGTTAATAAAAAATAAAAAGATATTGGTGGTCAGGGCCCCCCATAAAAAAAACATTTGTGGCCAGGGCCCCCCCCATTAAAAAAAATATTGGTGGCTAGGACTCCACATGAGAAAAAAAAATTGGTGGCCAAAATTATTGGCCAGGCCCCCCCCCACATTATAAGAAAATTGGTGGCCAGGACCCCTTAAACATCCATGCCTTCCCGAAGTCCATAGCTCTCAGAAAGATGGGGGGCCCGGCTAATTAAGTAAGTGTGGTGTGGCCAGTGCCCCCCTTACCTTCGAGGCCCCCTACAACTCTCCCCCTTGCCCCCCCCTGATGGCTGCCCTGAGATTAACCATTAGGATATTGGAGACCTTTTCATTGACTTTGAAAAAGCAAAGTTTTTTTTTGAAAATACTTTGAATTCATTCGAATACAGCCTATTCTCGATTTTTTTTAATAAATTTTGGTCTTTTTTTTATTCGAATGTCAAAGTTATGAGAGTTCAAAAAAACTGCCATTAATTCAAAATTCGACCCTTGATAAATCTGACCCTAAAAGTTTAACTTTTTTTTTTATATTGTAATGTAATAATTCATTATATTAAAGCTTTAAGATTGTGAAGTGCATTGCCCTTTAACAAATGTTAAAGGAAAAGTCAAACTACTAGATTTTGTTCAGGAACTTGCTTCCCAAGCCCCTCCTTTATTTTGAAGGCACATTCGTATACAAGTATGAGATCCATTATCTGGAAACCTGTTATCCAGAAAGCTCTGAATTTCACCGCCGGATGAAAACACTGCGTTTTCATCCAACAGTCGAATAAATGTAGTTCTTACCTGCGATTTCTCCTTCACTTCCTGTATCTTTAGAACATCCAACACGTTGCATGCGTTTTGTCGCATAGCAACGTGTCGGCTCGAGTTCTACCCGATCTCTCATAGACTCCATTTTATCCAAATAAACCAAATCTTTGAGAATTATTTAATTTTTCTGTAAAATAATAAAACAGTGGCTTGAACTTGATCACAACCAAGATATAATTAATCCTTATTGGAGGCAAAACCAGCCTATTGGGTTTATTTAATGTTTAAATGATTTTCAAAAAGACTTAAAGGGGTTGTTCACCTTTGAGTTAACTTTTAGTATGATGTAGAGAGTGATATTCTGAGACAATTAGCAATTGGTTTTCATTTTTTTATTATTTGGGGTTTTTGAGTTATTTAGCTTTTTATTCAGCAGCTCTCTAGTTTGCAGTTTCAGTAATCTGGTTGCTAGGGTCCAAATGACCCTAGCAACCATGCACTGATTTGAATAAGAGACTGGAATATGAATAGGAGAGGCCTGAATAGAAAGATGTAAGCAATAACAATACATGTGTAGAGCATTTGTTTTTAGATGGGGTCAGTGACCCCCATTTCAAAGCTGGAAAGAGTCAGACGAAGAAGGCAAATAATTAAAAACCTATAAAAAAAATAATGCATCGATTTGAATAAGAGACTGGAATATGAATAGGAGAGGCCTGAATAGAAAGAAGAGTAATAAAAAGTAGCAATAACAATACATTTGTAGCTTTATAGAGCATTTGTTTTTAGATGGGGTCAGTGACCCCCGTTTGAAAGCTGGAAAAAGTCAGAAGAAGAAGGCGAATAATTAAAAAACTATAAAAAAGCAAAAATGAAGACCAATTGAAAAGTTGCTTTGAATTGACCATTCTATAACATACTTAAACCTTTAAAGTGTTTGTTTTATTGCTCCTTTATTGTTGGAATGTAATAAAGGGAAATACCAAAAAAAAAAAAATTGTTAATCTTGGCATTTCTTTCAACTCTTCAAATGTCAGTCTGATGTTCTTACTGAACAGAGTAAGGCTCATGTAGGCAGGAATTTTATTTTCCAGAAGGAATCAGTGACCCAGCCAACGTTATAAAGACATAATCCTGTTATCTCAAGAAAAGAACAGGGATCCTTTGAAACCCATCAATCAAATTTGGAGGAGAGCGTGTTTTAAGGGTTAGTTTACACGAGGAGATTCAGGGAGATTTTGTCGCCTGGCGACTAATCGCTGCGTCTTCTGAGCGACAATCTCCCCAAACTGCCTCAGAGTGTTTTCCCATAGGCTACAAAGAAAAGTCGCCTGTGCTAAAGCACACGTGGCGATGCGTTTTCCATAGTCGCCCGAAGTTGACCGAATCTCCTCGTGTGAACTAACCTTAAAGGGATCCTGTCATCGGAAAACGTGTTTTTTTCAAAACACATCAGTTAATAGTGCTACTCCAGCAGAATTCTGCACTGAAATCCATTTCTCATAAGAGCAAACAGATTTTTTTATATTCAATTTTGAAATCTGACATGGGGCTAGACATTTTGTCAATTTCCCAGCTACCCCTGGTCATGTGACGTGTGCCTGCACTTTAGGAGAGAAATGCTTTCTGGCAGGCTGCTGTTTTTCCTTCTCAATGTAACTGAATGTGTCTCAGTGAGACATGGGTTTTTACTATTGAGTGTTGTTCTTAGATCTACCAGGCAGCTGTTATCTTGTGTTAGGGAGCTGCTATCTGGTTACCTTCCCATTGTTCTGTTGTTTGGCTGCTGAGGGGGGGAGGGGGTGATATCGCTCCAACTTGCAGTACAGCAGTAAAGAGTGATTGAAGTTTATCAGAGCACAAGTCACATGACTTGGGGCAGCTGGGAAATTGACAATATGTCTAGCCCCATGTCAGATTTCAAAGTTAAATATAAAAAAATGTGTTTGCTCTTTTGAGAAATGGGTTTCAGTGCAGAATTCTGCTGGAGCAGCACTATTAACTGATTCATTTTGGAAAAAAATTTTTTGCCATGACAGTATCCCTTTAAAGCAGGTTCCTGTTGCACCTATGATTGAGATGTCATGTAGTACATGAGAGTTTGTGTGTGTCATTTCAGCTGCTGTTGTTTCAGGGATAATAAAGGCAGTCAGCAAACATTCATTCCCAAATTCCACCCACACTGTTGGTCAAGCTCAGCCCATTAATTACCCTCCCATGGGTGTGAGGGCCACCATTTGGGAACAACTGCTTTAAAGGGTTATCCCAGTTGCTGACATCGGAGAAAGAATTAAAAGAGTAAGGGATAGAAATATAGGACAAAAGAATTGCATATACACACTTCACCAGAATACATGCAATAGTTATTATTAGGAAACAATAGGGGGAGGGCCCTATTCACAAAAGCTTACAATCCAATATTACTATTAGATATAACCAAAAAATATTTATGTTCATACTATGCAAGTACATATTATGTAAAATATACACTAAAGGGCACCCGTATTTCATCCTTTATTAAAGGTAAACTATACCCAGCAGAATGAATGCTTTATTTATAATAAAGGGGAACGCCACAAAAAAATTTTTGAGCTTTTTGAAAAGTAAATATAATTTCAAGCAACTTTGCAATACATATAATTTAAAAAATATGCAGACTTTTCATGATTTTTAATGATTTCTGACAGTTCCCTAAGCTAGAGTCCGGTAGCGGGTCGGGTACCCGTGGGTTACCAGCAAAAAAGTGGCACCATGTGGAACGAGGGGAGGATTTTCAGGTGCGGGTATAGATGCGGGTCTGAGGATCGCGGGTCTCATCTAAATTTCTTATTTTATCTAATATTGTCTATATTTTACTTCTTTTAAAGTTTTACAAAACTTGTTTCTGTCCCGCCCACTTTTGATGACATCACGTCCGGTTTGCAGCACCATCACTTCCTGTTTGATGGTGGTCGGCAGGTTGCTGATAAGGCAGTTGGGGGTCCAGGTCGGGTAGCGGATCAAAGTGGATAGATATGCGGGTTGCGGTTCAGGTCGCAGGCTACAGGTTGGGGTTGGGTCTGGGTCTTAGAAATTGATTCCACGCAGGACTCTACCCTAAACCTAGTCCCCTGCTCTCCTGCTGATCTGTCTGACTACTTTGCTGAGCTGTCTGACTACTGTTACTTTGTATCAACAGACATCTGTCCTCAGCCTGCATCCTCCAAACCCCACAATTCCCTGCACACGTGATTTCAATAAGAAACAGAACATGACAGTGCAATGCATTGTGGGTTATGTAGTTCCTGCATGCTGTCTGTAAGCTGTGGAGAAGTTGTTACAATTTGTAACATCAATGTTTAGTCCCTCCTTCCCTGCCAGGATTTCAAATGATGCAGAAAGAGAAGAACCTTTAAACAGCTGGATTTCAGCATAGAAATAATTTTTGAAGAAACAGGTAACTGTGATGGATATATTAGGGGTTTCTGTGTTATGTGTACCTCTTTATCTAATTTTGGTTTAGAAGTCAGAGTTCCCTTAAGTAATCATATTAAGTGGCCCATTAAAGACTCTTACCTAACTGGAATATAGATATCAGTAAATATTCCCCTTTTTCCTTGATCCACCATTTTATGATATTCTCTACGCTGCCTCAGAGATCACCTGACCAGAAGTACTGCAGCTCTAACTATAACACAAAGAGGCATGGGAGTAAAACACAGAACTTTTTCCACTAATTGGCTCATGTGATCCAACAAGTATGTGTGCCCCTAGTTTGTTTGTGTGCACCGTGAGTTATATGGTGCCGAGAGGGGGGTTGGCCTGTCGTATTTAAAGGGGTTGTTCACCTTTGAGATAACTTTTAGTATGATGTAGAGCGGGATATTCTGAGACAATTTGCAATTGGTTTTCATTTTTTATTATTTGTGCTTTTGAGTTATTTAGCTTTTTATTCAGCAGCTCTCCAGTTTGTAATTTCAGCAGTCTGGTTGCTAGGGTCCAAATTCCCCTAGCAACCATGCATTGATTTGAATAAGAGACTGGAATATGAATAGGAGAGGGACTGAACAGAAAGATGAGAAATAAAAAGTAGCAACAACATTACATTTGTAGCCTTACAGAGAATTTGTTTTTTAGATGGGGGTCAGTGACCCTAATTTGAAAGCTGGAAAAAGTTAGGCAATAAAGTCAAATAATTAAAAAAATATAAACAATAAATAATGAAGATCAATTGAAAAGTGGCTTAGAATTAGCCATTCTATAACATACTAAAAGTTAACTTAAAGGTGAACCATCCCTTTAGAAAAGGACATTTTTCCATTAAAGATTATCCAATAACACATACTACTAAAAAAAGGATATTTCTATGAAAATGGTTTATTTCGATGAATCAGGGTTTTGCATATGAGCTGTTTTATGCAATATATTGTTATAGAGATCTACATTGTTTGGGGTATAGTTTTTCGATAATGATTTCATCAATACATTGATGGGTGCATAAAAGGGGGTCATACATAGATACATGTATGGGATTGGTTATCTGGAAACCCATTATCCAAATCTTAATTACGGAAAGGCCGTCTCCCATAGACTCCACTTTATCCAAATAATCCACATTTTTAAAAATGATTTCCTTTTTCTCTGTAATAATAAAACAGTAGTTTGTACTTGATCCCAACTAAGATATAATTAATCCTTATTGGAAGCAAAACCAGCCTATTGGGTTTAGTTAATGTTTTCATGATTTTCTAGTAGACTTACAGTATGAAGATCCAAATTACAGAAAGATCCATTATCCAGAAAACCCCAGGTCCCAAGCATTCTAGATAACAGGTCCCATACCTATACCAGCAATTCAATACAATCATAAACAGTTATAACTTAGTAAAGGTATAAGGGCACGTGTATATCTGCAAGTGCAGTGAGCAAAGTGCAATTTCCAATGTAATTGCCATGGGTTTTTTTCAAAACAATGCAGTGCTTATCGCCAGAATTTCAACGTTACTGCAGTCCCAAAGGGGTGATGCTGTTGATGCAATGGCGCTGCACCTCCCGCAACTGCACACAATTTGCAAAAATTAGTGCAACTGCATGTGTTCTTCGCCACAAATTGGGCAGAATTGTGCCAAATAAGTCTACCTTTCCGGGTTTTCCGGGTTTTCAATGTGCAAGTGATTCGGAATGCTTGGGAGCTGGGGTTTTCTGGATAAGTTATCTAGGGAATAGGTGAGGGTAAAGGTGGCCATAGACGTTCCAATTACGATCTTTCCTGGAAAAGATTGTTTGTTTCAATACACACGTGTAGAGCTGAATTATCATTTATAGGGCCCTTACTCACGGGTGTTTGAAGGTGCGTTCCGGATTTATGCGTTCAGCCGCAGGGGATCGCAGGAGTAGACGCGCTGAATTATTTTCAATGCGGCTGTACTCACACAGACGCATGTAAGCGCCGAACGCAGGTAAAATGCAACATGCTGCGTGCCAACCTGCGTTCTGCGCTTACATGCATCTGTGTGAGTACAGCCACATTGAAAACAATTCAGTGCATCTACTCCTGCGATCCCCTGCAGCTGAACGCATAAAACCAGAAGCAGGGGAGCACAGCTTCAAACGCCTGTGAGTAAGGGCCCTTACAGGGAGAAACAATAGAATTCTACCTGTATCTAAAAATTCAGCACAAACAATCGCGGATGCCTTTCTGGCCAGCCCGATCAACAAGCCGACCTGTATCCAAGTCTTCTGCTGATATGGGTCGGCTCGTCTCCCACCATACACTCACTGAATATTGTCCGAAAATGTGTTTCATACAAATGCAATATTATCGGTGCGTCTATGGTCACCGTAAAGACAAATTCTACATGAAAAGGCCACCAGCAGTGAGTCAGCTGTGTATGAAAGCTGTAAGTAATAAAGATCAGCACTATTATTGGCCTTAAAAGCACAGTCACTTAAGAAGATACATTTGCCCATTACCCAGTGAAAGCAAAGACTTACATAAAGGGATTGGAAGTGAGTCTTGTATGTCACAGTGATGACGGGACCTGCTGTTTAAAGGATCTCAGCCATTGAGGAATGTTCTTACCTGCCACCAGCCATTGTCTCCTTCCAGATGCCGGGACATTTCCCACTCACACTGACAACAGATATTCTTCTTACTGACAACAAGATCTCCCTGAAGGCTGCCGGGTCAACAGGTTTAGCTCTGAGCCCAGGGTTCACTGTAACTTTCTAATTAATAGTGATCACTGACAGCCTGCGGTGTGAAATACCCAACCATTGTATTCGCTTGCAACTGCCAGCTGTGTCCATTTCACAACACATTATAATAACAGGGAAGGGCTTTGTTTCATCTATATGATTTTACATGTTACTGATCAGCTTCATCTCAGAGGACTCTATACATTCATTTCCCTGGGTGTTTGTTTAATGGAAATATTTCGAGGCAAACTTATTTATTTTAAGAACTTTCAACCTTGCATAAAGGTGGACTTGGTTTGCAGCTTTTTGCCCCATGTATGGGAACCCCCCAATCAGATATCAGTCGGGTACCTATGATTTTCCCATCAGGGTAAGGAAAATGCATTCCTCTCCCAATGGCTTGCATGGCTACCAATGTGCCTATTGGTCCAGCTTAAGGTGGGCATACTGGTGAAAAGTTGTATGGTTAACTTAGTGGTTCACCTTTTGGCTAACTTTTAATATATATAGAATTGCTAATTCTAAGCAAATTTTCAATTGGTCTTTTTTTAAATAGTTTTTTTAATTATTTGCCTTTTTCCGCTAACGGGACCTCTTCTAAAAAACAAAACAAATGCTTTTTAAGTTTACACAGTGTTATTACTATTTTTTATTACTCATCTTTCTGTTCAGGGCCTTTCCTATTCATATTCCAGTCTCTTAGTAAAATGAATGCATGGTGGCTAGGGTAATTTTGACCCTAGCAACCAGAGTTGCTTCAGCCCTATGTATCATTTTATTACAGAATTTAACACCGGTATTAATAAATCTATATAGTTTTCTTTTACTTAGCGCACCCAAAGGCAGCGCTGCAAAGAACTGAAACATTTTGTGTTTTCTCCTTACAGGGATTCTGTCATGATTTTTAAAGTGTAGTTTTAATTTCTAAATTACACTGTTAATACTGCAAACTCTAACGTGTAAAATTCCATTCTGAAACCAAGTGTATTTAGTTGTAATATTGGTGTGTAGGTGCATCTCAGGTCATTTTGCCTGGTCATGTGCTTTCAGAAAGAGCCAGCACTTTAGGATGGAACTGCTTTCTGGCAGGCTGTTGTTTCTCCTACTCAATGTAACTGAATGTGTCTCAGTGGGACCTGGATTTTACTATTGAGTGTTGTTCTTAGATCTACCAGGGAGCTGATATTTGGCTACCTTCCCATTGTTCTGTTGTTAGGCTGCTAGGGGGGGTGATATCACTCCAATTTGCAGTGAAGCAGTAAAGAGTGACTGAAGTTTACCAGAGCACAAATCAAATGACTGGGGGCAGCTGAGAAACTGACAATAAGTCTAGCCCCATGTTAGATGTCAAAATTAAATATAAAAAATATGCTCTTTTGAGAAATGGATTTCAGTGTAGAATTCTGCTGGAGCAGCACTATTAACTGATGCATTTTGAAAAAATACATGTTTTCCCATGACAGTATCCCTTTAAAGTATGTGACCATTCTGTTATAATTACAACTGGAATGCGTATACAGGTATGGGACATGTTATCCAGAATGCTCGGGACCTGGGGTTTTCCGGATAGAGTAACTTTCCATAATTTGGATCTTCAGACCTTAAAGGGCATGTAAAAGCAAAAAAATAAAATCCCATTTTTACTTTCTTTAATGAAAAAGAAACTTATCGCCAATATACTTTAATTAAAATATATGTACAGTTTTTTTAAGAAACCTGACTGTATGCAGTGAAATTCTCCCTTCATTTACTGCTGTGGATAGGAATTGTCAGACGGTCCCTAACTGCTGAGCAGGGAAACAATCATACTTATGAACAGCAGGGGGAGCCCCCGCCTTACTTCCCAGCCATGCAGAACTCAAGCAGCTTTGTTTATGATGATCCCTATGCAGCCCAGACCACACTGAGCATGTGCACAGTCTTAGTCTTGCAAAGATGTTTCACAAAGTTACAAGATGGTGACCCCCTGTAGCCAACTTTGAAAGCATAAATTATTTGTTTGATTAGGCTTGTGGTGCAGTAAGTTCATGTTTATATTTAGTATACAAAATACAGCATTTCTAGCCTTATTCTATTTTAGACTTTACATGCCCTTTAAGTCTATTAGAAAATCACGTAAACATTAAAAAAAACAATAGACTGGTTTTGCCTCCAATAAGGATTAATTATATCTTAGTTGGGATCAAGGCCAAGGTACGGTTTAATTATTACAGAGAAAAAGGAAATAATTTTTAAAAATTTGGATAAAATGGAGTCTATGTGAGACGACCTTCCTGTAATTCAGATCTTTCTGGATAATGGATCTCATACCTGTATAAACAAAGATTGTTTTCAAGGTTAGGAAATAGATAAAGTCATTTGATTTATACAAGATTCCTGAAGACCTTGTGTTTTATATTTTGCTTCCCTGCTTTACTATATACACCCAGAGACTTTAACAGCTAATGTAGTTTGATCCGCAAAGGGAAAAACATTAATCTTGCCCATCCCACTGTGTTTAAACAAACAGCCTAATTTTTGATTTTCCCAAGTCAACTGAAATGCCCGAAAAGTGTTTCCAAGACAAGAGGCAGCTTGTTATAACCTGTCTGCTAGAAGCTGTCTGACAGTATAAAGTCCTATTTCTAGTAAATTATATGAAACCAGCCCAAAATACAAAGCTGTGGTTAGACACAGAACATTGTGACATCATACTCGACATGCTACAAACACCGTGGTACTTTCATAATTCTCCTTCATAAACTATGCATGAAAATCTGAGCCATGAGAAGATGTTTTCACTAAAAAATGGAACCCAACTTTCCCTAACATATTGTAGAAGTAATAAATGCCAGAGAGGGGCATCTCAATGCTTTAGTGGTTGGCATTGCTGCCTTGCAGTGCTGAGGTCGTTAGTAAGATTCCTTGGTAAATGGTGCTTTATAAGGGCAGAGACACACGATCAGATTTGGGGAGATTAGTCGTCCAGTGACAAATCTTCGGGGCGACTAATCTCCCAGAACTGCCTCCCGTCAGCTAGAATGTAAATCAGCGGTGGCATGGCAATCGGAGCTCTTCGTTTTCCAAAGTTGCCTCACGAGGAAACTTCTTGCGACTTCGGTAAACAAAGCGCTCTGAGTACCATCCTGCCGGCGATTTACATTCCAGCCAGGGGGAGGCAGTTCTGGGAGATTAGTCGCCCGAAGAAGAGGAGATTTATCACTGGGTCTGAGCGTGTGTCTCTGCCCTAAGACATATACAGTATAGATCTATACTTAAAGGGATACTGTCATGGCAAAAAAAAAATTTCAAAATGAATCAGTTAATAGTGCTGCTCCAGCAGAATTTTCCACTGAAATCCATTTCTCAAAAGAGCAAACAGATTTTTTTATATTCAATTTTGAAATCTGACATGGGGCTAGACATTTTGTCAATTTCCCAGCTGCCCCCGGTCATGTGACTTTGAAAAAAAAAAAATGACAGTATCCCTTTAATAAAGATCCTAACGAGGACCAAAACGTTGGACACAAATGGTATGTGAATCAATATTTTTTTTACTTATTTAGAGTGTGCTGATCCAACCTGCAAATATATTGTTTCATGCTCTTCAGCTTTATTTATAACACAGAGTAAGTGCAGATCACAAGCAGCATCAATATCTATAAGTACACTAAAAAGATACATTCCTTCTGCACTGAGGTACCCTTAGCATAATGATGGTTATGGTGCGGTTCATTTTCCGAAATCGCCCGAAGTTGCCTCACGAGGAAACTACGGGCGACTTTGGAAAACAAAGCCATCCCACCCATTTAGATTCTAGCAGGCGGGAGGTAGTTCAGGGAGATTAATCGACCTGAATAAGAGCCGATTTATCGCCGGGCGCCTAAATCACCACGAAACTGAGAGTGTGTCTCTGCCTTAAAGGAAGGCAGCAACCATGATATTAGTTGCTATGACATGGAATGAAGACTCGCTGCTATAGACTGCACTGCCATGTTTTTGGGTCTGTTTAGTATATCTCCTTAAAATACCCACATATGTCTTTGCAATATCTCGAGTGTTGACATGAGTGATGGACCTCGGAAGGTTCAGCTGTAGAAGCAGAGAAAAAACACAGAGATGCACCGGACATAATTGCTCTTCTGACACTTCTTCCAGCAAATATGTTTAATTAGGAGGCACAAACTATTTTCTTTCATGCCTGGACAAAACCGGCAGATGGAGAAGATAATATATTATCAGGCCCTTTTCATGTAGAGAACATTGTATGTCCATATGCTGGCTATATCAACAGAAACTCTCCTATCTGACTTATTTCATTGCTGAGTCAATATGTCTCTCTTGCTCGACTTGTTATCGCACCTGTAAATGTCTGGAAATGTTCACGCTAGAATGCAATGGCTGCAAGCAGGTCAACATGGAAGAACTAAAGGTCATCATTGCTTTTAGGCAAGTGAATATTTTATCAGTAGTCAAAAAAGGATACCAACTGTAATTAAAATACTGTACATACAAAATAAAATAAATACAAATTCTATAGAATTCATTTATAACAAGTCTTTAGCTGGTCATATATAGTACAGTCCTTCAGAGGGTTGTTACCCACAAAAAAGAGGACCTGTGGGTTGGACTTCTGATGCAGATTGGCGGGTCACATGTCTTATCTATATAAAGTTTTACTCCTTTACAAATTTAAAAAAAAAAATCTGCCCCGCCCACATCTGATGTCACTTCCGGTTTACAGCAACAGCACTTCCTGTTTAATGGTGGTCAGAGGGTCATGGATTGGGTCGCAGGTTGGGTAAAAAAAATGCAGGTTGTGGGTCTTGATTTCGGAAATTGGTTCAGCACAGGAATCTAATACAAAGGTCAATATTGCCTGCAAAGTTGGCCCTTCTTGACCAAGTCAGCAGCTTAGTGGATTGTGTACAGGATCAAAACAAGGGCTTCATAACGGAGTCCTGATGGACTTGCATCAACCCCTAAAATTATCTGAATATTGGCTTGGGAACTAAATGTTTGGATTAGCCTGATATGGCCTGCCACCTTTGTGGCCAAATAGGGCAAAGAGCTATTTGCAAATATTCTTATTGCCAGCGTTTGCATTATGTGATTATGTCATGTGCATTCAGGGATTTCATGACCATTAAACATGAGGCATTAGCTTTGCTAAGTACAGAAACAGGAAATGTTTTTCAATTAGCATTGGCAGCAGGGAGACCACATGCGAATATCAGAAGAGGGTGTTACGGATTAGAGAGTGATTTCTAAATGCTCTGTTGGTACATGTCTTACACCTATTTATTTTACATTTGAAGGAAGTGTTTCACACTTTCCCTACAAAGCCCTAAGGCAATATGCTTAGTGTGTAGTCACTTTCTAAGAAATATCTTCAATTGTGTAGAACAGAGCAGCCACTAAGGTTAGGGCTAGGAAATAAAGGGCCAAAATTCCCTTCACTGTAAAAGATAAGCCAGTGACCCTCAACCAGTGACTTGTGAGCAAAATGTTACTCGCCAACGGCTTGGCTGTTGCTCCCAATGACCTCAAAGCAGGTGATTATTTTTGAATTCCAGGCTAGGAGGCAAGTTTTAGCATAAAAAACAGGTGTACTGCCAAACAGACTCTCCTGTAGGTTGACAATCCACATAGAGGTTACCAAAAAAGCAATTACAGCTCGTATTTGGCACCCACAGGGACTTTTTTATGTTTGTGTTGCTCCCCAAATCTTTTTTACATTTGAATATATCTCACAAGGGACCCCTGGTGCTTTGTAAACACGTGTAGTAATAATGACAATATTAATAACTCACATCTATATTTATAGGTGTCAACTGATTTGGTAAATTAGTTTTAGGTGAAATATTCCAGGAAAGACAACAAAGGGTGCAATTTTGGGTGGTTCTTTGTATGGAAAGTGAAAAAAACCCCATTGCTTTGTGCTGTCTACTTTTTAACAATGTTTAAAGGGTACTGTCATGGGGAAAAAAAAATCTTCAAAATGAATCAGTTAATAGTGCCAGCAGAATTCTGCACTGAAATCCATTTCTCAAAAGAGCAAACTGATTTTTTTTTATTCAATTTTGAAATCTGACATGGGGCTAGACATTTTGTCAATTTCCCAGCTGCCCCTGATCATGTGACTTGTGCCTGCACTTTAGGAGAGAAATGCTTTCTGGCAGGCTGCTGTTTTTCCTTCTCAATGTAACTGAATGTGTCTCAGTGGGACATGGGTTTTTACTATTGAGTGTTGTTCTTAGATCTACCAGGCAGCTGTTATCTTGTGTTAGGGAGCTGTTATCTGATTACCTTCCCATTGTTCTGTTATTAGGCTGCTGGGGGGAAAAAGGGAGGGGGTGATATCACTCCAACTTGCAGTACAGCAGTAAAGAGTGATTGAAGTTTATCAGAGCACAAGTCACATGACTTGGGGCAGCTGGGAAATTGACAATATGTCTAGCCCCATGTCAGATTTCAAATTTGAATATAAAAAAAATCTGTTTGCTCTTTTGAGAAATTGATTTTTTTAAAGTGGTTTTAGGTCCAACTCACTGCAAGGAAAACCGCAAGTTGCACATTGTGCTTGCAGGCATAAACATGCCCTCATATTTTTTATTTTTAAGATTATTCCATTGGGTTGAGAGATCCTACTGAAATGCTTCTATATGCAATCAGTGGGTGGGTGGGCACGAAACAGCTTGTAACGCAGTGGTCTTTGTACTTCTTAGGGCCTTATAGATTCATAAAAGTACTGAACATTCATCATGTTATTGGTAACAAATAAGCACGCCTCCCAAATCACCTGAATCTCAGCTTGAGCTCCTCATAGCTTATAACAGGACCACAGAAATCTAGAAATATTGGTGTTGCAATCACTCTGCGATAGTTCCAGGGATTCGTGTGGCAGCAAATAAACACTCACCCCAAAACACGCACTAATTAACATATTGCTTATCTTGAAATCGTCTGCTTCATCCTCAGAACGTCTTCTCCTACCTCCTATTACCCCAACCATGAGTTAACATGCAGATTGTGTGTTGCTTGCAGTGTAGTTGACTTACCAGGGTGCACAGGGGCTTATAAGGTCAACCAATTTGCAACCCAACTGGATGACATCTGCCCATATGTTGGGACCTAAATGGTTTGATTTGCAACTAAAATATGGTCATACTTGTCCATATTACCTGCAGATACTTTGGTAAGTATAATGAGCGAGCGAATGAGCCGATCTCAATGCCAGTCTATTAATTTTAATGAGTGCTAATTGAACAGACCTAAAATCTTATTTAGGTAAACTAAATCATCATGTGCCGGTTTTGCTCAGATTGGGCATCAGACCACATGCAGCCAGGTTTAGCTTGTCCAACTACAAGTCAACCTTACTGCTTCCACCTATCAGCCATTACTAGAACTCTGAAGGTGTATTTCCCAAATGGTTGAAGACCTGTTGCAAAGCCAACATTTTCTATGGAACACAGTTAGGACAGAATTCATGAGCTCTTTACAAAGGGTCTTGTCAAGTGACAAAATTGCAATAGAACCGCTAAAAAAATACACGTGAAATTCACTTCTTTAAGTTTCCACTCTATTGAGCTTATGGAAAGTGTAACATTTTGAACGTCCATATTCTAAACCAGGAGTCCCCAACCTTTTTTAACTCGTGAGCCACATTTGAATGTAAAAAAGAGTTAGAGAGCAACACAAGCATGAACAATTCCATTGGGGTGTCAATTAAGGGCTGTTGTTGGCTGTTTGGTAGCCCCTTTATGGACTGGTAGCCTACAGGAGGCTCTATTTGGCAGAACACATGGTTTTTATACAACCAAAACTTGCCTCCAAGCTGGAAATTCAAAAATAAGCACCTGCTTTGAGGCCACTGGGAGCAACATCCAAGAGGTTGGTGAGCAACATGTTGCTCGCGAGCTACTGGTTGGGGACCACTGTTCTAAACAAAGAAAATACATTTGATTGTCTCCTGTATTCTGCAGCTCTGTACAGGCAGGATTTAAGATAAGAGAGGGCCACGTGCCAAGCTGTGGAGGGATGACACACCAAATATTCATGCAATTTGGCCTCATCAATGATAAATTGGCCTGACCTTATAGGCCCACAGAGTCAAGTCAAGTGTTACAGAAAAGTACATTTTTACAAGTTAATAAATTGACCCATAATCTTCACCTCTTGACTGGTGCTCTGATTGATAGCTAATATAATTTATCTTTCCGGAATTAAGGTCAGCTACCACACAGAATTTCTAAGCGCAGGCTAATTGAAGGGAAGTGAAATATGTTCTGGCCTAGTAAGCACAGAACACTGTAGATATTATATAACGCATCATTTTTTGTCTTTCTTCAGGCTGCTCAGCTGTAAAACCACATTCTGCGGGGATCACTACTACGAGGTCTGCTGCAAACACCACTGTAAGTAAAAAAGCACTGTTAATCTAATGGATTGTTTAGTGTCATTGGGAACAAGTGCCAAGAACATTAAAGGGTATAATATTGCAACTATTAATCACAATATGGGGCAGATGTATTAAGGGTTGAATATCGAGGGTGAATTAACCCTCGATATTCGACTGGGGAATTAAAATCCTTCGACTTCGAAAATCGAAGTCGAAGGATTTTGCGCAAAAAGTTCGATCGAACGATCGAAGGAATAATCGTTCGATCGAACGATTAAATCCTTCGAATCGGACGATTCGAAGGATTTTAATCCATCGATGTAACTATTATCCTTCGACCAAAAAAAGATAGCCACGCCTATGGGGACCTTCCCCATAGGCTAACATTGACTTCGGTAGCTTTTAGGTGGCGAACTAGGCAGGTCGAAGTTTTTTCTTAAAGAGACGATTTTTAGTTCGAACCATTCGATTCAAAGTCGTAGTCGAAGGTCGAAGTAGCCCATTCGATGGTCAAAGTAGCCAAAAAAACACTTTGAAATTTGAAGTATTTTTTCTTCTATTCCTTCACTCGAACTTAGTGAATGGGCCCCTAAGTGCTAGGCTGGTGTATACATTCACTCCATGAAAAGCCTGTTCTGTGCCCCTGTGCCTGTTGCGCATTGCCAAGTACAGTGCTCCCAATGCACCCTGGTGTGCAAAGGCCGCAATGAAGTTGACACACTGGAACTGAACCCCAAAAACTAAGATACACATAAAGGGGAAGAGGAGGGTTTACTCTAAGCTTTTTTTTTTTAACTGGAATGGCGGCTGATTCTCTTAAAGGGGTTGTTCACCTTTGAATTAACTTTTAGTATGGTGTAGAGAGCGATATTCTGAGACAATTTGCAATTGGTTTTCATTTTTTATTATTTGTGGTTTTTGAGTTATTTAGCTTTTTATTCAGCAGCTCTCCAGTTTGCAATTTCAGCCACCTGGTTGCCAGGCTCCAAATTACCTTAGCAACCATCCATTGATTTGAATAAGGGACTGGAATATGAATAGGAGAGGGACTGAATAGAAAGATGAGTAATAAAAAGTAGCAATCACAATGCATTTGTAGCCTTACAGAGCATTTGTTTTTTTAGATGGTGTGACTGTGTGAGACAGCTTAGGCAAAGCAAAAAACACAACAAGGGTCAGTACAGTAATGTAACTAGAGGGGACGGGCCCTGGCGCGTGACGTGCAGCCAGGCCCCGCCCCCCTCCGTATGGCTGCAATTACTAAAGAACTCAGTGGCGCGAGAGCTGCTGGGGGGCCCTGAGGGGGTGCAGGCCCTGGCCCAATCGCACCCCTTGCTCCCCTGGTAGTTACGCCACTGGGTCAGTAATATTGTCACAGAAGGTGGGGGCGATCCAATGTGAAAAATGTGAAAGCCTTCAAATTATAGTTCAATGACCCTTTTATTCTAATTGTTACTGGTTTTAATTAAGGCAAACTACTCTAATATGCAATACGTTTTTTTTTTTAATATTAATGGGCACATTTTGGGTGAAAGCATTTTGCCCGAACATAGGTGTGGGCTAATAGAGTCCTCTCTAAGGTTGGGGGTAACAGTTGTTTTTTTTTAAAATATAATTGCTCCCCACCAGCGCTAGGACACTTGCACCAGGAGGGAGCCATGTTGTGCAGAGCGCATGCGCATAATGAGCTTCTGACGTCACAGGCATTATGAGTAAGTTGCGGCATTTGCTGATTATGCGCACGCGTGTGCCCCAACATGGACACTCGAAACCTGGGGGGCTCCCTCACAATGTGGGTAACCTAGCGCTGGGGGAAGCAATTTTAAAAAACAAAACTACTGTTACCCCCAACTGGAGTGTGGGTTCTATTAGCCCGCAACTTTGATTGGGGAAAATATTTTGGCCCAACAGGTGCCTTTTAATTTAGCGCAAACCAGCTGACGTCTGAATCAATATTACACCAGTAAAAGGTTCAATAAAACACATTGGTTTAGTAGAAGCTCATTTTGTGTGGGGGGAGAAGTTTGTGTATCACGCTAATAAAAAGGAAAAATGAAGGCAGGTACAAATCTATTAACTTTTGTCTCTGCCCACAAAATGAATCTGAATAGAGGCCGAAGCACAACAGAATAATCATCCCACATAATGGGGGGGGGGGAGATGGTTCATAGGAATGTCGTTCTGCTCTAATTAGCACTCTTTCTCTCAAGCCCTCAGGAGGATCCAGTTTCTTTCTCAAACATGAACTATCAAAAGACCTCAATTTTCTTTTTCTCCTTTCGGTGAATGTCTTTAGTGCTCCCTACAGAATGACAATACATGATTAGAGGGCTCAGTACAATGGTCTACAGGTCTTCTCTTTCTCACAGCTCATTAGCTACGGCACAAAAGCCAGAGCTCCTTCTCCATGACCAGACACTAAATAAAATTCCCTCCACATCACTGAGCAGATGATTATGTTCTGGGGGCCTTTCCTTTTTTTTAGGGTTGTGCCAAGACAGTCATATCTTGTTGCCGAATCTTTCTTTGTCTTCATTTATCTAGAGGAAAGTTTCTCAAATGGAATTGCTTTGAAGTCTTTAAATGCGGGTTCAAGGTTTTGACTTTCTGCGCCACACGTGCGGCCCTGTGCTCAGGACAATAGAAGCCACATGTTTCTTTGCCTACATTTTCTAAACTGGGATTATATACTGCTGGAAATAGGATGAGGCCCTGCAAGCTGATACCAGAACTGCACTGGGCAGCTATAAACAACGATTTTCTTGGCGCGTTGTTGTTTAGTTCCACTGTGTATGTGAATAATAGACAATAATGGTGACATATGTTTGCATATAAACTTTGGTATTGCTGTCGATGGTGCCCTGGTTATGGGCATTCATACTAAATTGGCATCTCACTATGCTACATGTCTTTCCCAGCTGTGAGGGAGGCAGATAGTCCCATTAGTGTTCAATAGACAGTAGAGATTGGCTCATTATTGATCGCCCCAGGTGCCATGATGCAAGATATCTTCATGTTGTGTTATTTTGTTAATTCTGGATCATTAAACTAATTGGCATATCACTTTTGGATGGCTGCCAGGATAGATAAAGAACCAGTGGGCATTTTATTTTTGCATTGATACCAGCCCCACTCAGTTCCTTATTCATAAACTTCCATATCATACATCTTTTATCCAATCCGTTCAATTGACTGATTCCCCTATAATTGGCACACACCAGGGTGGCAGATTAACCTGCCAGTATCAACGTATGATGCAATTCATTTATTTTTCCTTTAATGTTCTATTATTTTTAAAACCTGATTGCTGTACTTATCATTGCTGCATTGGTACCCTGCCACACAATTATGTGCAAGTCATTGACTTATGCATTTCCCTATTTTAATGCTGTCTCCTCTTCCTAGTAGACTGTAAGCTCTTCAAGGCAGGGACCTCATTCCAACTGTGCATGAAATTTCTGTTGCAAAATTATCCAATGAATATGTCATTGGGCCCAGGGTTACGCCATGAGCATACCTGTGGGGGTCCAAAAGGTTGACCTGCACCTTACCCTAATCCACCCCTTCATGATCTGCACCCAAACCTAATCCAGAGGGACTCGGTATTTATAGGCTGGCACCGGACCTCCTCCACTCTGATGCCACAGAATAGGCGGGGCGCACAGGCGAAGGGAGTTTGAAGAGGAGCATCGTAAGGTTACGGCCTGTCAAGATTGTACGTAAGTTGTCCCAAACCCGACCTACCCGTGGGTTTTGGGCCATCCCGCACAACACTAGTACATGTTATCACTACAGTGGCACAACATTATAACCATTAATATGTATATCTAGTAGAAGTAAATCTAGAGCAACTGCACATGCTGATTAGTGATGGGAGAATAAATTCAGCAGGCGCAAATTGGTGGCGAATTTCCGTGTTTCGCAGGAGGCAAATAAATTCGCAAAACTGGTGCGGAAGTCAAAACATTTTGGATGCGCAGCGGAAAAGTAGCTTGCATCAAAACCGGCGCGCGTCAACATTATTCGGACGCCCACTGACTTTAACGCCAGCATCAAAATCGACGTAAGTTTAGGGACAATTTCGCCCATCACTATTGCTGATTAACAGTTTAACTACTCATCTGAGCAGAGATATAGTCTAGCTACAAAAACTACTCACAAACTCTTTGCGATATTAGTGCCATATAAGGTTTCACAGCCCCATAGCGAAAACCAGGTCTCCTTCCAAATGGTACCTATAGAAAAAGAGAACTCCACATGGTGCAGTAAAATAGGTAAAGTGTTAGGACTGCATTATACAGTCCGCGCTTACCCTTTAAACTTGTGGCAGTAGCGTAAGTGAGTAGCAATGATTCGGTCGTCGGTCAGGACCGATGCCCCGGAGGAAGTATTACCAATACGAAACGCGTTGGGCTATATTAAATTGAATTAAATTTTGTCAAAATAAAGTCTATATTCGAAATAGTTGGCATCGTATGTCATTTCCTTTCATCTGAAAATATACAACTAATGCAGAGCCTGTAAAGCGATTAAGGAAGCCGTTTGACGTCCAACATAGAGAAAGCCGGTATCTATTAAAAGAGGAGCGGACAGACTGCGCTTGAGGAGGAGGCGGCCATTAACGGAGGTGCATTACCGGCATCTGTACTCTTTCCGCATCAAGCAAACCCGCTACGGATCTATTGCTACCGACTCAGCAGAGGATTAACCGGCTTTTTCCCCCAGCGCTCCTGACCGACGACCGAATCATTGCTACTCACTTACGCTACTGCCACAAGTTTAAAGGGTAAGCGCGGACTGTATAATGCAGTCCTAACACTTTACCTATTTTACTGCACCATGTGGAGTTCTCTTTTTCTATAGGTACCATTTGGAAGGAGACCTGGTTTTCGCTATGGGGCTGTGAAACCTTATATGGCACTAATATCACAAAGAGTTTGTGAGTAGTTTTTGTAGCTAGACTATATCTCTCCGTGTACAGGCTTGCTGCACTATTGGAAATCTTGTTTCGTTTCAGATTTTAGGATTGATACACTGCTGCCTTAGCGCACCCTACCTCATTTGAATTCCGAATTTATAAGTGGACCAGTGGATCCATATATCAGAGGTGCTGCTCAGATAGTGGTACAAGCGCGGTCACTTCACCTTTTACTTACAGATTTACTCATCTGAGCAGCTTCTTCAGTTGAACTGAGGAAGCTGCTTGGATGAGTAGTGAAGCCTCTTCAATGTTTAATCGGCAAGTACAGTTACTCTAGATTTACTTCTACATGACCTGGATGAATGAAAACCTTCATAGACATTAAAATATATATATTATCACTGCATATATGCAACCTCATAAAACTAACATGTCATGGATCCCTGCTAGAACACGTCATTAATTTGCACATACCAAAGCACAAGTCCCACTTACCATCAATAAAACTAATTTAAGGATCTGTGAAGAATAAGCATAGCCCTGGGGCATTAAAGTGAACCAGTTTCCCGTGTTTTTGACAACTGCCGCCTGCAGGTTCAAAAGACTGCATGGTACAAATCCTCTTGTTATGGATAGTAGTCGGGGGGGCTTCTCATTCATGACTCTTCACATGAGCCCTTCTGCTATTTGAAATGTAATACTTCCACATGCCAGAGATACAGTTGACAAAATAATGACATCACTTGGCCTGACAGTTTAATTCCCTTTGTAAACAAGGGAGAAATGCAAAGTTGTCTTGATGCCGACCCTCTGCTTTATCTGGACGTTGGGGATTACGGGGAGGGTTTTAAAGAAGTTTGCTGCTCAATGTTTGAAGTTACTGTAAGTATTCAGCGAGGACTGTGCTTCCAGCAGATGTTCCTATTCAGGATGTTCAAATGGGATTAAATGTACTAGCAGGTGGTCTTCTCTGTCTGCGTCTATGGGAATGTTACACCCTTAAACAGATTAAAACAGACACTAATGTAAAACTGGCTCTTGTGTGGAACAGAGTAGAGCATTAGTCCTAATTCTGGAGAAGTGCCCGTACTTGCACGGCTCTGTGTGTTCTTGTTTTTCGACTGGTTGGATGAATGCGTTTGTTCTGCACCGCGACACTCCCTTTATTCCATCATAGTCAGTAGTATTTCTGTACAAGTGGTTGAAGTATGTTAAAGCTGTGGTTCACCTTTATGCTAACGTTTAGTATGTAATAGAATGGCTGGTTCCAAGCAACTTTTCAACTGGTCTTCATTATTTATTTTTTATAGTTTTTTTAATTATTTGCCTTTTTCTACTGACTCTTTCCAGCTTTCAAATGGGGGTCACTTACCCCATCTATAAAGCAAATGCTCTGGGGCAGATTTATCAAGGGTCGAACTGAATTTTTAAATTCCAATGTCGAGTTTATTTTATTTTAATTCGACTAGGGAATAGTCCAAATTCGATTTGAATTAAAAAAAAAGTTGTAAATTCTAATTCTGAAATTTATCGTGTACTGTCCCTTTAAGAATTCGGCATCTAAACCCCCACACACACATACACACACACCGACACATGGGGGACCTCCTACAATCAATTTGGAGTTATTTGGTGGAATATTGGGGAAAAAATTTTGGTTAAAAAAAAAAAATTTGAAAAAATCTAATCAAATTAGATTCAAATTTGCAGCTCAATCCTATTCACCCATTTTAAAAAAAATCCAATTTTTTTAATATTTTTTGAATTTCGAGTTTATGGGAGTTGATGGGAGTTCGAAATTTGACCCTTGATAAATCTGCCCCTTAAAGTTATTGCTACTTTTTATTACTCCTCTTTCTATTCAGGCCTCTCCTATTAATAGTCCAGTCTCTTATTCATACCCATACATGGTTGCTAGGGTAATTTGGACCCTAGCAACCAGAGTGCTGAACTGCAAACTGGAGAGCTGCTGAATAAAAAGCTAAATAACTCAAAAATCACAAATAATAAAAAATGAAGACCCATTACCAATTGTCTCAGAATATCCCTCTTCATCATACTAAGCGTTAACTCAAAGCTGAACAACCCCTTTAAGCCCCCTTTAAGCCATAAAGCATCAGATGGGAACAGCCTTCCACCTTCATGAGAAGTTTAATGATGGGTCCTGCAGGGATTATTTTCAACACATCCCTTTGTTATTCCTCACATTCCGGTGCTTTTCTTTCTCTCTCTCTCTCATAAATCATTTTGTTTCCTGCTATGCACCTTCTCCAAAACACCATCTGGCCTCATCCACATGTTACTGTCCCTTCAGCCGGGACCCTGCATTGGGTCGGGTACCCACGGAATACAGTTATGGGATTCCTTATCTGGAAAACTATTATCCAGAAAGCTCCAAATTATGGAAGGCCCGTGTCAATAAAACATTTTAATAAATGTATATTGCAAAGATGCTTATAATCATGTTTTTTTTTATTAGGCAAATTTTTATTTTCGGGTTGACTTTAAGGGGCCGATTCATGAAGCTCGAGTGAAGGATTCGAATTAAAATAACTTTGAATTTCGAAGTGTTTTTTGGGCTACTTCGACCATCGAATGGGCTACTTTGACCTTCGACTACGACTATCGAACGATTCGAACTAAAAATCGTTCGACTATTCGACCATTCGATAGTCTAAGTACTGTCTCTTTAAAAAAAAATCGACCCCCTAGTTCGGCAACTAAAAGCTACCGAACTCAATGTTAGCCTATGGGGAAGGTCCCCATAGGCTTGCCCAAGTTTTTTTGATCGAAGAATATTCATTCGATCGTTGGATTAAAATCCTTCGAATCGTTCGATTCAAAGGATTTAATTGTTCGATCGAATGAATAATCGTTCGATCGATCGAATTTCCTGCACTAAATCCTTCGAATTCGATATTCGAATTCGAAGGATTTAAATTCCTAGTCGAATATCGAGGGTTAATTAACCCTCGATATTCGACCCTTAGTGAATCGGCCCCTAAATGATTTTTTTAGTAGACAAGGTTTGAAGATCCAAATTACAAAGAGATCCCTTATCCCATACACCCTAGATCCAGGGCATTTTGGATAAGAGGGTCCCAAACCTGGACCTGCATAGCAGTTGGGTGGTCTGTGGGCACCCACCTGGGTCCCCAGATAAAGGCCGGACTCTAATCTGGGGAAAGTGCCTGAATCCCTCCTGATGAAAATATTTTTTCTTTTTTAAAACCAGGTAGTTCCGTTTCCAACAATTTATGTCAATCCCAGTTAAACAATTCCTGGGTCAGGATTAAAGGTAACCCCCTGCAAGCAGTGTCAGGTAGCGGATCTGGTGAGTAGGTATAGAAGTGTTATTTCAATTAACACTGAAATGTAGGGGGTGATATGGGACCTCTGCTGCTCCCAGAGTGAGGCAACAATTTTTTTTATGGAAAATATGTATTACAGGTATGGGATCAGTTATCCAGAAAGCTCAGAATAACAGGAGCTCCCATAGACTCCGTTTTATCCAAATAATCCAAATTTTTCAAAACGATTTCCTTTTTCTCTGTAGCTTGTACTTGATATACAGAGCAAAAACATAGGGCTATCCGGCATTATGGAGGAGCCACAGGGTCAAAAGTATAGGTTAAAAAATGTCTTTATTAAACATATTTAAAAATATAAATCCATTTCCATAGGCCCTACGCGTTTCGTACCTGAATGGTACTTAGTCATGGGCTGAAATCCCACCCACAGGAAATGAACCTTTATATAGAAAACAACTGTATTTCCTGTAGGTAGGATTTCAGCCCATGACTAAGTATCATGCAGGTATGAAACGTGTAAGTCCTATGGAGATGCATTTATATCCCGGATAGCCCTATCTTTTTGCTCTGTATATCGGTTTGCCGCTTCCTAAAGCTGGGAGTCTGGGGCTGGTGCACCTGGACCACATAATCAACTTGGTGAGCTATTTACCTTTTATTCTGGAGCACCACTCATTTTTTTTGTTGCACCTTGTACTTGATCCCAACTAAGGGGCAAATTCACTAAGCCGCGAAGCGCCGAACGCTAGCGTTAATTTGCTAGCGTTTGGCATTTTCGCTACTGCGCAAATTCACTAACGAACGCTGGCGTAGTTTCGCTAGTGTTACTTCGCAACCTTACGCCAGGCGAATTTTCGCTAGCGACGAAACTACGCAAATTCACTAACTTGCGCAGTGTACTGAACGCTACCTTTTACGCTAGACTTACTTCGCCACCTCAGACCTGGCGAAGCGCAATAGAGTAGATAGGGATTGTTTCCAAAAAAGTCAAATTTCTAAGTCCCAAAAAACGCGGGCGTGTTTTCTACATGATGGGTGATAGGCTGAAAAAGATCGAAAATTTTTTTTGGGGCTCCCCTCCTTCCCCCCTACATTTCCTGACTCATGGCAACTTACCTAGACATTGGGCACATGTGTAGGGCAAAATAAAATTTTTATTTGCAGATTTGAAGCTTTTCTACGCATTTGTAGTGCTGATACGTGTTCCTCCATTGAAATTTGAATTTCGCGCCGTATGCAAATTAGCCTTCGCTAGCGTAACTTCGCTTTATATAGCGAATCAACGCTAGCGCAACTTCGCAACCTTACGCTACCCCTGTGCGCAACTTCGGATTTTAGTGAATTTGCGGAGCGCTGGCAAAACTACGCCTGGCGAAGTGCGGCGAAGTTGCGCCTGTCGCAACTTCGCATCTTAGTGAATTTGCCCCTCTGATACAATTAGGGGCACATTTACTTAGCTCGAGTGAAGGATTAGAAGGAAAAATACTTCGAATTTCAAAGTATTTTTTTGGCTACTTCGACCTTCGACTATGACTTCGACTTCGAATCGAACGATTCAAACTAAAAATCGTTCGACTAGCGACCAATCAATAGTCGAAGTACTGTCTCTTTAAAAAAAACTTTGCCACCTAAAACCTACCGAGCACCAATGTTAGCCTATGGGGAAGGTCCCCGTAGGCTTTCTAGGCAATTTGTGATTGAAGGAAAATCGTTCGATCGATGGATTCAAATCCTTCGAATCGTTTGATTGAAGGAATTGAGGTAAATCCTTCGACTTCGATATTCGAAGTCGAAGAATTTAACTTCGATGGTCGAATATCGAGGGTTAATTAACCCTCGATATTCGACCAATAGTAAATGTGCCCCTATACCTTTATTGGAGACAAAACCAGCCTGTTGGGTTTATTTAATGTTTAAATGATTTTCAGATCCAAATTACGGAAGGATCCATTATTTGGAAACCCCAGGCCTCAAGCATTCTGGATAACAAGTCCCATACCTGCAGTTTTTATTATACAAGTACATATTTTGCCATTAAGCTTTTGGAGAAAGTTACTGCTTTTGTGTATAAATTCATTACTCTGGGAATAGCTCACAAAATAAACCTTCACTAATTGGTTTCAAAGAGAGACTTAGGGCAAAGCAATAAAACTCCGGAGTGCTGCAACCTCCGAGCTCCACCATCTGTGGGTTAATACTTCACTTTGCATTGTCTCAAAAGAGCCATTGCAATGAGGGCCTGACCTTTCCCCTCGGCTAAACTGCAGGTTTCAGTCAAATGTGGTAGGTGTTTTGTTGAGGCCTAGGTCAGAGTCTTTTATTGAACTGGGCACAATGACATGCCATTAATCACTGCTCTGTCAGGACTCATTTCCACAGCTCGGGACCCTGCATCAGGGTTTGGCTAGACTAAAGCCCACGTGACCTTAATCCCCACGTGGCTACTTTTGTCTTAAAGTCTCACTAGATTTCCCATTGACCCAAACCAATATAACCAGTGTTTACTATGGTCTCGAGTAGATAATAAATGATGTTCTTACAGCTGTAACTAAACTAGAAATGACTACTTTGGTTGAAAGTCAAGGGCGGAGGCAATGCAAGCATTAGTTGATATTTATTTACTTAAGTAACATGGGCTTCCGGTCTGGAGAATTTGGGGGCCAGATGTTTACGCTGAGGTCTAAAAGCGGTGACTGCGGTTTAGGAAAACTTCACTCAACTGCCACAAACAAAACAAAGGAACAGGTCGGCTGCAGGTGGTGTGCGGGGCAGTCGGACAAAATGTGTTTGTTTATATGAATATGTGTGTATTTATATGTATGAGTGGGAGCCGTCACAGCAATGAAATTATCTAGCAAAGCCACAGAACAGCACCAACAATTACTGACCACAAAAAAACCAAGTTCATTTACTGCCAAGATGCATCTCCATTTGTTAATTATCACAGGAGAAAATGAGGGCATAGGGTATTATATACAGAGATCATTACATATATTTATTTTATTAGTTTATTGAACAGAGTAAAGGTGGCCAAAGACACACACATAATAGAGTACAAAATGAATATGGTGCGTGTACAGTGGGAAAAGAGCCGACCTATATCAGCAGAAGACTTGGATATCGGTCGGCTCGTTGATCGGGATGGACGGAAAATTTTGATCCGGTGCCGAATCGTCAGATACAGGTCGAATTCCATTGTTTCTACCTGTATATCTACCTGTATATCTGCATTATCTGCATTCAGCTCTACACGTGTGTATTGAAATGAACAATCTTTCTTGGAAAGATTTTTTCCAAGAACGATCATAATTGTCAGGTCTATGGCCGCTTTAGGGCAAAAGTGGGGGGGATCTTAATGAGGTTGGTGAAGGACACGTGTGGTACATAATGGCTTGGATCCAGCTGCAGGGAGCTGGCTAGTGAGACCACTATCTCCCACTTTATCCTACTATCCTATACTACTATCATCAGGAGGGAACAAAGGGGTTCAGTCAGGAACAACATGGCTGAAGGGGCTCCAGGAGCTTAATTTGAGGTTTGAAAAGATGACAAGGCTTGCTATGGAGTGATTAGTGTTTGGTCAGATTGCGGCGGGTTGGGCCTTGACTATATATGAAATTTAGGCAGATAAAGCTGCCGATATCGGTCCTTTAGACCAATATAAAGCACTGTGTATCTTGACAGCGCTATATAAATAAATGAAGATTATAATATAACAGCTAATCTGCCCGTGTATGGAGGCTTCCACGGGTCTTTCCGATCGATATCTGGACATGATATTGATCGGGAAGGTTTGATTTTTCTCCCGACCGACCCGTCGGAGTCCATTGCGCTCATCGTAATCCGATCGTTCCAAAGTTGCCTCACGAGGAAACTTCGGACAACTTCAGAAAATGAATCGCCGCGTGTGATTAGCGCAGGCGGTTTTTCGTTTTAGCCGGCGCAGAGTGTCTTTTTTTGGTGTCAAAGATTATACACACCTTTATTAAACACAGCCCTTGGTCTTTTCGGTTCTTTGAAAGGCAATCGGAGAGGTTCTATTTTACTGCTGTGTGCCGACTGCAGGGAGGTCTGGGGAATGCAAGAAGGATCTTTAAAGCCTCATTAGGAATGTCAGTGCTGATTTATTGTGCACATTGAGGCTGACCATCAAAGGCAGGACAGGGGGTGAAAAAAGGAAAAGCAATAAAATGCCATAAATAAAGGTAAACTTTTCTGTTTACTTAAGTGCTCCTAGGGGCTTGGAAAGCAGAGAGTGTCCCTAGACAGCACAGGCAGTTACATGGAAAGTAAATACAGCCTGTCGGAAACCACAACATTACCGTTTTCTTATCTCCGAGATAACTGTAATGACTGAAAGTGGTCCTGCAAAACATACGCCTCAGGCATTAAATTGCCCTCTGACTTCAGTATTAGTAAAGAAATATGTAGAAATATGTGTTATGCTGGCTGAATGGACTGTCTTTCCTATGGGTTAATCACATAGTCTATGATTAGGGAGCCACATTCCCCATTCAAATACAGTATATCCCTCCAGCTCCTATTCACACTACAAACTGCTAGCTGTAGGCTAAGGGCAGAGACGAGAAGATCTGGGAAGATTTAGTCGCCCATCGACAAATCCCCTCTTCTTCGTGCAACTAATCTCCCCGAACTGCCTCCCCACCGGCTAGATCTAAATCGCTGGCGGGATGGCACTCAGAGCGATTTGTTTTTCAAAGTCGTCTGAGTTTCCTCATGAATCAACTTCGAGTGACTTCGCAAAACGAATCGCTCAGAGTGCCATCCCACCGACGATTTACATTCTAGCCAGCAGGAAGGCAGGAAAAGGCAGTTTGGGGATATTAGTCGCTCGAAGAAGAGGAGATTTGTCGTTGGGCGACTAATCTCCCCGAATCTGAGCATGTGTCTCTGCGTGTGCCCTTAGAGTTTAAATTATGGTACATTATATGAAGCGTACGGACCTTGGTCTATGCGTAATTTGGTTCTCCTTTCCTTAAGGGTAATGGCCAGCGGAGAGATTTATCCACGATAAAATTTGCGCTACTACAGGGCAAATTTATCTAAGGCAACAAATGTCCCAGTGGGCCATGGTCCTAAGTCTAAAAAAAATGTAAAAATTAAACAAAATAAAACAATTAGGATGTTATAGGATACAGCTGGATGTGTTGTACAGCAATATTTCAAATATGTCTTAGGGACAGATTTATCAAGAGTCGAATTGCGAATTCATGTGAGTTTTTTTTAACTCTAATAAATTTGATTTTCCTCGAAATCCGATTGGGGGTTATTTATATAAAAATAGATTATCTAAAACTCAAACTAATTTTACCGACCCGAAAAAAACTCGAATGTCAGGAAGGCTACTTACATCTTTAAATTGGTCACTGGACCACTCCCATTGACTTATACATGAATTCAGCAGGTTTTAGGTGACGAATAGTTGAATTTGAATTCTTAAAGGGCCAGAGTTTGATAAACTCAAAAATCATATTCAAGTTTTTTTAAAAATTCGAATCAATTTGGGTAATTCACTAGCCAAATTTGACAGTTTAGAGTACCATACAAAAAAATTAAAACATAAGAATTTTCAATTCGACCCTTAATAAAGCTGCCCTTTAATGTGCATATGGTAAGAGACCTTAAACCAGAGTGACAACGTATAAACTCCGGGCCAGGGACAATTGAACCCAGGATCCTAGCTTGAAGGCAGCCACAATGGTGTCCTAAAGAAACATAACTGCCCTCATGCCATGACACAGACATTGAAGTTCTGAGTGTATCACCTTGTGCATTTCCATGTTACAGGTATGGTATCTGTTATCCGGAAACCGGTTATCCAGAAATTAGAGAAAGCCATCTTCCATAAACATTTTATCCAAATAATCCATATTTTTTAAAATGATTCCCTTTTTCTTTGTAATGATAAAAGAGCACGGGTGTGCTAAACAATAATATCTAAGCTGCAGTGGGGGAAATCATCAACCACCTTTTCAACATGTCTTTATTACTATTATTAAGAAATAAATGATAAGAGAGACAAATGTATCACAAATGCCTGGAGGTGTGCCAGCGGCATACAGAGCTAAATAAAAGAAACTGAATGTACTATAACTTTGGTCCCCAAATTTCTGTTACGCTAGGGTTTCATTAAGCAGAACTATTGAACAAAGACATCTAAAGGAAATCATATTATCATATTTTCACAGTGGGCCAAGGAAACACAAGTAGACCCCTTGGCATCACTACATCACTAGAGGCCTTTTTCTTATAAGGGGAATCAATTAATATCCGTAACACTAGAAAGTTGAAACAGAAGAGCCAAAACAGGAAGGTAAAATAATTTATGTTTTGGAAATAATGCACATTTTTTACTTCGCTTAGGGGGCCGATTCACGAAGGGTCGAATATCGAGGGTTAATTAACCCTCGATATTCGACTAGGAACTAAAATCGTTCGACTTCGAATATCGAAGTCGAACGATTTTGCGCTAATCCTGAGATCGATCGATCGAAGGATTTTTCATTCGATCGAACGATTAAATCCTTCGAATCTAACGATTCGAAGGATTTTAATCCAACGATCGAAGGAAAATCCTTCGATCGATCAATCGCAGGATTTGCGCAAAATCGTTCGACTTCGATATTCGAAGTCAAACGATTTTAGTTTTTTTTTTTTTCCTCAAAAAATCCCAGGCAAGCCTATGGGGACCTTCCCCATAGGCTAACATTGACTTCGGTAGCTTTTAGCTGCCGAAGTAGGGGGTCGAAGTTTTTCTTAAAGAGATTTTTAGTTCGAATCGTTCGATTTTCGTAGTCGAAGGTTGAAGTAGCCCATTCGATGGTCGAAGTAGCCCAAAAAAACTTCGAAATTCGAAGTTTTTTTAATTCGAACCCTTCACTCGAATTTAGTGAATAGGCCCCTTAGTGTTATATTTACCTTGGTATAATGTTGGAATGGAAACAGAACAAGTAGTTCATATAAGGGAGGGAGGGAGAAAGGAAGAAGGAAGACTAAACATGAGTATAAAGGGCATATCATACTTTGCATTCGGGTACCCTTATAAACCCTTACCCTTATAAACCGATAGCTGGCAAACAAGAAGCAGATATACAGTTTTGGATTCTGATTTTAACATTTTTGGGGGGAATTTACATCCCCTTTCAGACTAGCCTGCTAAACCTATCTCAGTCTAAACCCAATGCCCTTTTTATTCGACAGCAAGGCTTGTTTTACTGTTTCCCATCGAAGTGAAAATTTTGTTAAAAAAAATAAAAAAAAGTGAAAAAGATGTCACTGAAACATAAAAACCACAGGAGGATAAAGGGACGCTTGGAAAAGCTAAAGACTGATTTTTTTTTTCCCCTTCTCTTTAATGTCAGATCAAGACGAGTGATACGGTTCTGCATGACTTCTGCAGGACAATCTGCATTGTTTCTATTTTCCCTGCCCTAGTATACAGAGCAAATGTAGTTGCCTTCATTCTTCTCCCGGATGGCTCTCAATACATTAAAGAACAAATAACATGAGATTGAGAATGGTGCACTAATATTATTTGGAAGGAACTTGGTATTATCGATGATGGAGCATAGTGCATATACAGTACATTCCCCTGATCTTGGATGATTTCACAAAGTTCTTTTACTAACATATTATGTATTTGCTTAGACAGCCAATCAAACAATTTTGAGACTAATGATGTAACATTATAAAAGTCTAGTAACCTATAGCAACCAATATTATGTTTGCATTACCAGTGAAACGTATGTGGCTTTTATTACCATTAATTGTGATTAAAGTAGTAGTAGTGACTAAAGTAGCATGTGGGCCTCTGATAGACTGACATTGGCTTGGAGTAGTGCTCTAATAAGTATTTAATTGGGACAACTGACTGATGCCCTCCCTGAGCAAGGTTGTCAAATAATGATCAAAATGGGAGGAAAATCTCTTCAGCCAACGACTACATTAGACCAGGGTTGTAGTCTTCAACCGATAGGTCTGCATGTGTGTCACAGTCAGCACCCAACACCAGAACAAACACCAGGCACCCTGGTCTCTGCTCGTGCTTCACCAGTAGTGTGACCACTTTTGGGCCTCGGGAGGAGCCCCGCCGGCCCGCTAGACCACCAGGGTACGTAGCTTTTATTACAATGTGCTGCCTGTGTGATAAAAATGATTGGATGAACCAAGTTTGGCTTAACACTTGAAACTGAACCTCATTAGGCTATAGTTTAGGTCGGAATAATCCAGGGTTGTACTGGGCTGGTGGGACACCGGGAAAAAACCCGGTGGGCCCAGGCCCTCATGGCTCCCCGCCGGCCCAGACCCGCTCCACGATGGGAGAGATGGAAAAAAATATGAGCTGTGCAGAGCGCACGATTTTGCGAATGCGCACAGCATTTCCCTATTGTGCTCTATGCTCTGCCGTTCATGCATGGACACGGTGGCTTGGTGTACACTCATGCATGTGGTGGCCCGGGTTCGTCCATTCACATGGCATGCCAGATTTTGCGAATGCGCACAACGTGCCAGCTTTTGTGCGTGTTCAAGGGGCCCCCGAGGTTTGGAACCCGGTGGGCCCCAGATGTGCCAGGCCAACCCTGGAACAATCAGTGACTCAGGCAACTGGCTGGACAACAACTTGAACTTATGTTTGGGGCCTTTAATCTGAAAGCTAATTTATAGTTCTTCAGATACAGTGATTGCAGTCAAACCTTATTACAAAGACAGTCTAATTAGACATTGATTTGCACTATGGTTAATAGTTAATTTTGTTTTCCCAGGAAAGTAAAGACTAATCTACTAGGGACTGGCGTCATCAGCCACAACATGCTTCAAACGAAAAAGTTATACAACTATAAATTATTTCCAGAATAAGAATACTATGGGGGTTATTTACTAAACTCTGAATGCAAAAATCACGAAAAATTTTCGTGATTTGTTTTTTTTTTTTTATAAAATCGGACTTTTAAAAAAATCACAAATTTTTCGGAATTTATTAAACCCTGAGGATGGAAAAGTCCAAATCTGAAAATCCGGCATCAATGGGAGATGTCCCTACACTTTTTGATGTGCGCTGGGTTTGGGGCAATACACCGAAGTTTTCTGAATTTTCGGGGCAAAAATCAAATTTTTCGGGTGAAAAATGCGAGAAATCGTGAAAATCGGATGAAAAATCCGAAAAAAAAGTGAAAATAAGATTTTTTTCCCCACAAAGCGAATTTTCAGGAAAATGTAATAATAAATAAGTGTAAAAAACCTGAGCTGATTTGATCGGAGTTTGTAGCAGAAAATAATATAAAATATTACATAAATTGAGATGAGATAAATTCGGATTTTGATAAATAACCCCCTATGGGTCAAATTTCTAAAAACTTGAATTTGACCCGTTCTTGTGATTTGCGAAAATTGCAAATTCAAATATTTTCAAAAAAAAGTATTTTGTTCTCAAATTTTCAGGAATTATCAACTGAAAAAAAATCTTAAAAGATAGACAGAAAAGATTCGGCAGCTTAAACATGGCACGTTTCTTTCAGAGGCAATGAAGTTATTTTTGACATTCACGTAACTTCGGTCATAAATTAATGTGATTGAGTTTTTCTAATTTATATTTTTTTCGTTAGAATACTAGTGGTTGTAAATAGAAAACAAAAAATTTGATTGAGAAATGTGATCGTTCCTCTTTCAACATGTTTTTATTTCATAAACAAGTATGATACAATACAAGTGTAAAAATCCAATTTGAAAGAGGAAGAAATTTGATCATTTATTCTAAATTTGTAACCATGATTGGGTTTAAGAAAACAACTTGAATTCAAAAAGTAGTAAATTGGTCTCCAAGGGGCACATTTAGCTAGGGTGGAATATCGAGGGTTAATTAACCTTTGATATTTGACCGTCAAAGTAAAATCCTTCGACTTCGAATATCGAAGTCGAAGAATTTTGCGCTATTCCTACGATCGAACGATCGAAGGAATAATCGTTCGATCAAACGATTAAATCCTTCGAATCAAACGATTCGAAGGATTTTAATCCATCGATCAAAGGATATTCCTTCAATCAGGAAATTGTTAGGAAGCCTATGGGGACCTTCCCCATAGGCTAACATTGGCCTCGGTAGGTTTTAGGTGGCGAACTAGGGGGTCGAACAAATTTTTAAAGAGACAGTACTTCGACTATCGAATGGTCGAATAGTCGAACGATTTTTAGTTCAAATCATTCGATTCGAAGTCAAAGGTCATAGTCGAAGGTCAAAGTAGCCCATTCGATGGTCGAAGTAGCCATATTCGACCATTCGAAATTCGAACTATTTTTCCTCTATTCCTTCACTCGAACTAAGTAAATGGGCCCCCAAGTGTCTTGTTGGGAAAGCCAAGCTACAGCTGCTGATAGGATGAGGTCTACATTTTTTTGTATGGGAAACGAGATGCTAACACTAGGCATATAGGTAATCTTATTCACAGACATCCGTAAGTATGTAAAAGCAAAGACATTAAATAAATAACTATTGTTTGCCAATTTTTACAAGAAATTTAAACTTTATATTTTAAATTTTAAAAAATCATTTATTTTCATTGACAATTTGGTTATTCGCTTAGGAGCGACTTGTATTTTAGTTCATGTTTCCACAACCCACTGATCAAAAACAGCAATCAATTCAAGTCTGGCCTTTATGTGATCCATCAATGGACCTCAAGGAGACACCGGCCACTGATTATTTCTCTTATCTATGTTCATTACGAAAAGGCAACTGTTATGAAAGAGAATAACACACACTATTAGTCTCAGTTCATTCAAAGATACAATTATATAAATTAATGGATATTTTGGTCTGTTGGTCTGTTTGTATGCTAGCCATAGAAAAACTCCAAAAGAAACTAATGAGCCATTAAGACCTGGGGTTCCACATCAGAGAGTAAAATGAGTATCCTTGGTGGTCAGTTCTTTAGCATGGAGGTCCATATAGTTGGGCCTCAGAGAAAAAAAATATTCAAGACCAGCCAAACAAAACAAGGCCTCATTATTTAGCCAATTACTCAAAGGCTTTTCCTCCAGAGGAAACAATTAATATCTTTTAAATTTGGAGACACAGGAAAGAATCAAGTAAATCCCATTATGACAAGGATTAAGATTATTATGAGTGAAATTCATTGAAACATATAGGGTTGTATAAATACCTAAATCAAAATTAATTTAATACACATAATTCAATTATTTCCAAAAAAAAATTGAATTTTGCATTTTCAAACAAAAAGTGAAAAAAATAAAGAATGTAAATCATTCAAAATTTAATAAACGTAAAGCACTGTGTGAAATACTGAAATAACAATAATTTTCCTTACAAAAAAAACACAAAATAATAATTCCCCCCCCCATAGCTCTTAGAGGCATTTATTTATTCAATTTCGGCCACAAATGAAAAAAATAGGATTCATCTAGATCGATTAGGCATTTATGAAAAAATTGAGTTGCTGGAAAAAAAAAACAATTGCACCAAAAATTACACTGTTCCATTCTAGTATACAAATCTAATTATAACAAAAAAATATGCTTGAATGTTAAAGTACGCTTTCCTTTGAGTTTAGAAAACAAATTAGAAAAGATTTGAGAATGTTTTTTTTGGAAACACTTTTGTCACTCATGAGAAAAAAAATCAATCAAACTTATAGGCCCTATATAACAACAAATAGGCCCTGTTGTTTTTTTATACAACTAGTCGGACTGACTGACCACTAAATCTTACTTTTAGGTCATTTATCAAGTCTTATTTTCATGGTTTTAGTGGTTCTTTAAACCACAACTAAACTTGCAAACTCCAAGGGCAGAGACACACGGACAGATTTGGGGAGATTAGTCGCCCGGCGACACATATCCTCTTCTTCGGAGCGACTAATCTCCTGAATTGCCTTCCCGCAGGCTAGAATGTAAATCACCAACTAGATGGCACTTGGAGTGCTTCGTTTTCCAAAGTCGTTCGAAGTTTCCTTGTGAGGCAACAACTTCGGGCGACTTTGGAAAACGAATCGATCCGAGTGCTATCCCGTCTGCGATTTACATTTTAGCCGACGGTGAAGGCAGTCTGGGGAGTTTAGTCGCCCCGAAAAAGAGGAGATTTGTCACCAGGCAACCAATACCCCCCGAATCTGACCATGTGTCTCTACTAGTGATGGGCGAATTTGCGAAAAATTCGCAAAACGGCGCCGGCGTCTCGTTTTTGACGCCGGTGCCCGTTTTTGACGCCGGTGCCCATTTTGTTTGACGCCGGCGCCCGTTTTTGATGGCGAATTTTCGCAGGCATTTCGCAAATTTATTCGCTGCCGGCGAATCGCACAAATTTGCACCTGGCGAATAAATTCGCACATCACTAGTCTCTACCTTAAAGCTACGAATTTCATGAGATTAATTACAAAATTAAAAGTATGAACGGAAAATTAGGCTGAACTCTATATACTTCTATAGGACCTCAACAACTCTTACCTGGTGAAATAGCTCATCTTATGTCAGTGGTTTTCATGGTTTTTATACTTAACAAATATCAAATTTTTAGAACTTAGAAATTAGAAAATTACAATTTTCTTTAGAAATTCGTGGAAAACATAGAAATGACAAACTAAACATTAGAAAAAAATGTAACAATAATCTTCTTAAAATGGCTTAAATACAAGATGGCCTTCCTGTATTTCGTAGATTTCACGCTAAAAGTTTTAACTAAAAACATTTTAAATCCCAATTCCTGCTCTGAGCTGCATAATATAGCTCTAGATTAAGAAGATTCTAACACACATACATGAATGTATGGCATGAAAAAACATGCAGAGAGACTTGCAGGAATCTAGAGCGCATGCATTTTATGAGTATCTGAACATGCATTGAAACGGACAAATGGACCAGTCATATTGCTAAAGGAAGAAGACTTAAGGTGAAAGTTGGGAATGAATAAAAAGTGAAATACAGCAGCTCATCTTGTATCAAAACAGATATAATTCAGCAAAATTGCATGGCAAATAGTAAAGGGCAAATTTACAAGGAAAGTATAAACTCTACTTTATGGGACCGATTTTCTAAACCACAATCTTTTCAGGTCAGGCTTTACGACGCCAAAAAAACCTGAAAAAGTCGCAGGAAAAAAAAGAGTGACCTTCCCGGGATTTATTATGCGATAAAACTGGGACAATTCTGAATCTGAAAATACTCCAGTTAAAACCTGTCGAAATCAATTAGAAGTCAATGACAGATGTCCCTTTTACAACTGGAAGATCTTGTTTTGCTTTGTGGTTTTTGGGTGTTTTCGGTGCTGGCTTTTGTGCGACAAGTCGAAAAAGTTGTGAAATTCACATCTTTTCTACGACTTTTCCCCACTCATGTTTTTTCAGTTCAGATCTTTTGATAAATGCCTGACATTTGTGGAAAAGAGTTTATTTGTAGTTTCAAAAAGCTCTAATACCGCCAGCGTTGGACTGGGGGGGCCAGGGCCTACCAGGCCGCATCCTCAGGGGCCCCCCACACTATCCGCCACCCCCCCCAGCCGCAAAGTCCTACCCTCTGCACAACACACACCCACCGCTACAAAACACAATCCCCCTGCCCGCCATGCGTTCGCACCTTTTTATGGCGTGTCCGGGAGCGATGCGGTAAGCAGAGCAAGTACAGGGAGTGGGTCTGGGCCGGCGGGGTCCAAAAGAGCCTAGGCTCACCAGGGTTTTTCCCAGTGTCCCGTCGGCACAGTCCGACCCTGAATACCGCTAAAAAAAAATTAATAAATGGGCCTATTTGACTTGGTATGCTAACTCTTATTGGTTAATGACTCAGTCCCTAAATTTGGCAACACATGCACTGATATGGCAGGAAATATGCCCAATATTAGCCTTACAGATACTGTATTAATGGATGGTACGTACGCCCGGTTATACAAGCAGCTTCAGGTCCCATTACACCACATGATACTTCAGTATGTGTATTAGAAGATCTTGAACTGGGAGTGGCTGCAGTGCCCTTCAACTTCCATTTAGATCTTCTTGTTCAGGCCATTTGCAAAAGTGGATGAACTCTATTTGCCCATCCACATAGACAGCCAAAACAAACGATTTCTTTAGGCATCAACCATAGGCAGATCAATATATAACCTCAAAGTAGACCAATCTGTGGTTGCCTTCACTCACAGAAGTTGCCTATACCTCCAAATAGTATTTTCCACTTATTTTGCTTTCCTCAAACTCTTCCAGGTCCTGTCAAATTTACTGGGACATAATTTGGAATCATAAAACACTATTCCCCTGTCCACAGATACGGTTTATTGAGGTATGGTTAGGGTCTAGTCTTCCTCTAGTCTATTGCCATCAGAGTAGGAAATAACTATCCTAATTAATAATAAAATATTTTTCTAGTACAGGATCACGAGTTTCCTAGCAACTTGCAATTACATTCAGCAGAAATGTACCAGCATGGAGAGGGTAAAAGGTAATGTTTTTGATGTTACTGTTTGAAACCAACCTCCTTCTGCTCCTTATCAAGCTTATTACCAGCTCACACCTATGTACTGAAGCCTACTGAAGGTCCATTCAGTATCTGTTAGCATACAGATGTCCTTGATAGGCCTGTGAATTGACTTGTTAAACAAATTGTCTTTATGACAGGCTGAATAGGTTTACCTACACATATTATAGGGCAAGCTCATATCAGCTCAGATAAACAGAGAAAACTAATTAGCACAGAGCTGACAAACAAAGCCACCGATTAGTGCACAAACACGCCTGCTCTGCATGAGATGAGGAAATGTTAACTTACAAAAACAGGAAAAGACTTTCATGTCCCATCCCCACCACTCCCTAAGACACTGCATGGCTCCATGGGGTAGGGTAGGACCAAGGAACAGAAATAGTAAAATTCATATTCCCGGGGGTTCTTGGTAGAGAAAAGAAGACCCTAAAGGTGGCCATATACGTAGAGATCCGCTTGTTTGGTGATGTCATCAAATGAGCGGATTCTCCCCGATATACCCACATTAAAGGGGACCCATCACCCAAATCCTATTTTATCACATTAGTCAAGCAAAATGAACTTTAATTACACTATATAAATTATTTGAATCTTGTTTCCTTCAGTCTGGGAATTCATAATTATAACAAGCAGGAAGCAGCCATTTTGTGGACAGTTTTATTAAGACAAGTCTTAGCATCATCTCAGAATCTTGTTTGTGCACCAGAATGGGGGACCTGATGTCCATCCCCATGTCCTGGCTACACAATTAAATGGTTAAGAGAACTGGGGGAATGTGTGGAGAGCAGTGACATGTAGGAAGTGCTGAATGGAAAGTGAAAGTAATTGTCTGCTGCCACTGGCATAGAGGAGGGGCAGACAATATTTGATTGACAGCTGAAATTTTTAAATGAGCTTACAAGAGCTATGAATGCTTTAATAAAAAATAGAAATTGGATTTCATGTTTAATTTGAAAAGGACTTTTATTATACAGATTTCTGTGTCTGGATGACAGGTCCACTTTAAAGTGGGCGATATCGAGCTGATCCAATCGTGGGCCCTAGGGCCCAACAATCAGATCATAATGGATCTGATTCTGGCAGTCGGATTTTGTATACTGTTATTCGGAAATCCATTATCCAGAAAGCTCTGAATTAAGGGAAGGCCATCTGAAACCACTGGCATCCACCTAGAGCAAAGTTTAAAATACTGATCCCAAAAGAGCCACGAATAATCTGTAAAATATGTACTTATAAATGGAGCTTAGCGATGTCACTAGTGTCACTAGAATGCATAGTCTAAAAAATAATGTGGGCTATTTAATACATATATGAGGATATAGGAATTAACCTTGCATTTTCATCACCTATTGTGAATGAACATGTAACTAGTGATGGGTGAATAAATTCGCCAGGTGCGAGTTGGCGGTGAATTCCCGCGTTTCACCGCCGGCGAATAAATTCGTGAAAATCCGCCAGCATCAAAAAATGCGTGTCAGAAACGTTGCTCGCATTACAACCGTTGTGCGTCATCTCTATTAAGATGCAGATTAACTTTAATGCCAGCGTCAAAATTGACGCAGGCATCAATTTTCACGTTTTGCGAATTTTTTCGCCTTTTCTGGAATTTCACTGGAAATTCGCAAATTTTTCGGCAAAGCGAAACGTGAGAAATTCGTCCGTCACTACATGTAACTCCTTGGTGGCTCATATCTTCATTCTATGACAAGGGGGTGTGTTATTTTCATTGTGTGCTAATACACTGTACACAAGGAAACAGCACAACTATTGACATATACATATAGACAAACCAAGACTATCTATGATTTATGTCGTATACTGATTTATGTTCTATTATTAGTAGCAACTTGAACTCCATTAATACAGTCTCAACTGTGAGAGAGAAACATTTGTAAACTTCAAACTCTCTGCTCCCTATTGATGAACTCTTCCTGACAATGGACCAATGGCTATGCCCAATTTGAAGTGGCATCCATGCCTATTGCGGGACTGGGATACGCGGCCATATGCTCACAGTGTAGATATCCCAGTATAATTCTCTTCATTACACAAGAGCCATGACTATCCTGTAAATTATATCCTTATAAACGGTGACTAGTGATGTCATCAGTTATAAACGGTGAGTAGTGATGTCATGTTTGTCACAGGACTCACTAAAACTTGTGTATTATAATAAATAAAGTACCCCTTGTTGGAAAATATGAGGATATTAGTAGTACCCTCGGAGTTCCATGACCTGTATAAATGCACTTTGTGTTTTATATGGTCATGTAACTCCTCTGTGACTTATAATATCCTTATATTTTACAAGGGGGGGGGTATTTTATTCACTATATAAATCCTGCTTGTGCAGTGCTGTTTTTGCAAGTGACAAACAGCTATAGACCTGACTTCATTTAATCTCAAAACTGTGAGACTGCAGAGCAGGAATGCCAAGCTGGTGACACTTTCCAAAATGTATTTCACGGGTATCTTATTTTATTTCAAGCAATCTGTGCTCAGCAGGTTCCCTGTGAATCATAAATAATGAGAGTCCCCAGTCACTGATTTGGAACCAGCGGGTGTCAGGTATCTGGGAGTTTCGCTATAAATCTCACAAATGAGACAGATCTCCCAAGGACACCCAATAGACATCTTTCACATCACTGCCCACCATTAGAGTAGCCAATAAACTGTAATATAACACGGCTTCAAATACTGTTTACATTACCAGCCACCAGAATATTGTATGTTAAAAAATAATTTTCGAGACGGGAATACTTTTGATCAAGTAGTACTCCCGGAACGCTGCAGTCAAGTGAACAAAACCCCCCAAAAAACGAACCTTCAGGTTCGCACATTTGGGGGCAGATTTATCAAGAGTCGAAGTGAATTCGAGGGAATTTTCGAAGTAAAAAAATTCTAAATGAGAAGTAATATTTTTGGATACTTCGACCATTGAATAGGATACTATGGGGCAAATTCACTAAGATGCGAAGTTGCACCAGGCGCAACTTCACCGCACTTCGCCACACTTCGCCAAACTTCGCCAGGCGTATTTTCACCAGCGCTCTGCAAATTCACTAAAATCCGAAGTTGCGCACAGGGGTAGCGTAAGTTTTCGAAGTTGCGCTAGCGTTAATTAGCCAAGTTTCGCTAGCGATGGTTCATTTACATACGGCGCAAAATTCAAATTTCAATGGAGGAACACGTATCACCACTTCAAATGCCTAGAAAACCTTCAAATCAGCAAATAAAAATTTTATTTTGCCCTACACATGTGCCCACTGTCTAGGTAAGTTGCAATGAGTCAGGAAATGTAGGGGGGAAGGAGGGGAGCCCCAAAAATATTTTCGATCTTTTTCAGCCTATCACCCATCATGTAGAAAACACGCCAGCGTTTTTTGGGACTTAGAAAAATTTTGGAAACAATCCCTATCTACTCTATTGCGCTTCGCCAGGTCTGAGGTGGCGAAGGAAGTCTAGCGTAAAAGGTAGCGTTCAGTACACTGCGCAAGTTAGTGAATTTGCGTAGTTACATCGCTAGCGAAAATTCGCCTGGCGTAAGGGTGCGAAGTAACACTAGCGAAATTACGCCAGCGTTCGTTAGTGAATTTGCGCAGTAGCGAAAAATGCCAAACGCTAGCGAATTAACGCTAGCGTTCGGAGCTTCGGCGCTTAGTGAATTTCCGCCTATGACTTTGACTTCGATTCGAAGTAAAATCGTTTGAATATTCGACCATTCGATAATCGAAGTATTGTCTCTTTAAAAAAACTTTGACTTCAATACTTCACCAAATTAAACCTGCCGAAGTGCTATGATCGCCTATGGGGACCTTCTAGAGCAATTTTCTACGTTTTTTGAAGTCGAAGAAAAATCGTTCGATCGAACGAACAAGACCGCAAAACGATCAAATTCGGTGGAAAAAACTAAGGTGGCAGATTTATCAAGGGTTGAATTTCGAAGTAGTGGGAGTTTTTTTGAACTTCCATAACTCCGAAATTTATTTTAAAAAATCAAAGTTTTTTTTCCGGTGAATAGGCTCTATTAGATAGAATAGGCTGTATTGTTCGAATCGAAGTAAGATCAAATTTGATTCCAGGTATTTTCAAAAAAAAACTTTGATTCACTAAATGACTCCAAATAAGTTCTAGCAGGTCCCCCATCGGCTTAAACAGCAATTCGGCAGGTTTTAGATGGGGAATGGTCGAAGCTGAATTTTTAAAGAGACAGTACATGATAGATTTTGATATTCAAATTCTAATCAAATTTGGACTATTCCCTAGTTAACGTACACAAAAAATAGCTTGAAATTCTAATTTTTTTAGTTTGAATTTTCAATTCGACCATTGATGAATCTGCTCCTTTAAGTTCTGCCCTCATACTTTTGAAAAACTCTCTGTATTTTCCTTTTAATTCACACGTTATCCATCACCAACTTATCCTTATGTTCTGAAGAACCACGATGCTGTAAAAAGCCCAAATCCAAAAATCCACCATCTCAGACTTGTTGAGGTCCTGTATAAGTCAATGGAAGAGGCAACTATCTCAATTTGACGTTTTCGTGGTCTGCGCTGGGTTTAGCCAAAAAAATCCAACATTTTCTGGGTTTTCGAGGGAAAAAGCCCTGAAAATTAGAGCAATTTGAGTTTTCGCTGGTTTTTTTTATTAATAAATAAGATACAATCGGCATGGGAGTTTGGTCGGGTTTTTTTAAATAAAATATGAGATAAATTGACATTTTAGTAAATAACCTCCTAAATCTTTAAAGAATCATTTAAATATTATATAAAGCCAATAGGATTGTTTTGCTTCCAATAAAGATGAAATATATCTTAGTTGGGATAAAGTACAAGGTACTGTTTTATGATAACATTTTAAACAAACATTTTAATTATTTTATTAAAATGGGAGTCTATGGGAGATGGCCTACCCATAATTGGGAACTTTCTGGATAATGGGTTTCCAGTTAATAGGTCCCATACCTGTATTGAATTAGAAATTAAAGCCAAATCCAAACATGATGGACCATACACTGGAAGCTCAATAGGAATATTATCTAGTCTAGTATTGCTTACTGGTTGTGTTTTGTATGTAATCTGTATGGTCATTCACCAATCTATTGTTGCCGCATTATAAATAGTGATGATAATACTAAAAACAACGATAACAATAACAGGAACAACATTAGAAATTTAAAAAGATTAATATTTTAGGGGCATATTTATCAATGGTAGAATTGAGAATTCGAAGTAACAAAAGTCGAATTTCAAACTATTTTTGTGTACTTCGACTAGGGAGGGAATAGTCCAAATTAGATTCGAATTTGAAAAAAATTCAAACATTCGAATATCGAAATTTCTCATGTACTTTTTCTTTCAAAATTCATCTTCGAACATTCGCCATCTAAAACCAGCCGAATTGTTGTTTTAGCCTATGGGGGACCTCCTAGAACCGATTTGGAGTCAATTGGTGGATTTTGAAAAATCTAAGCTTTTTTTTTAAAAAATACTTTGAATCGAATTTGATCGAATATGATCTTACTTTGATTCGAGCGATCAAATACAGCCTATTCATCTGCAAAATACAACTTTGATTTTTTTTTTTTTAATACATTTCTGTTTCGGTTTCGGTACATAGGCTTGCCTGGGATTTTTTGATCGAAGGATTTTCCTTCGATCGTTGGATTAAAATCCTTCGATTCGAAGGATTTAATCGTTCGATCGAATGAAAAATCCTTCGAACGATCGATCGCAGGATTTGCGCAAAATCGTTCGACTTCGATATTCGAAGTCGAACGATTTTAGTTCCTAGTCGAATATCGAGGGTTAATTAACCCTCGATATTCGACCCTTCGTGAATCGGCCCCTATGTGTACAAGGGTGGTACTCAAGTCACCCAGTCAGGGTCCTGTCTTGTTTCTGAGGGCAGCAGTGCAGAAGAGACAGCGGTTATTGATTTTACATAAGATTCTACGTTCTCATACATTGGAGGAGCCAAAGTCCACAATTCATTATTATTCTATATCTGGTTCTTTGCATATGGCTCCATTAAGATTAACAATCCTTATTTCTGTTCAGTAAAATTTTGTCTTAAGATGCCAACTGATATACATTCTATATATATATATATATATATATATATATATATATATATATATATATATATATATATATATATATATCTCCCTCCAGTCCCAGGAAATCGCTGGATGCACAGCCAACAGCAAACCCAGCAGAACAATATGGCTCCCTAAATACATGCCTGCTTAAAGAAGACCAACCAAATGAAATAACAGGCATATTTTTCTAGCCCCACCTGTTTCCCGTTAAATTTGGTAAAATATAATATGGGCCACTACAATATATCTCCAATACTAGGTAAATTATATGACATATTCTAATATACAGTAGGTGTATCTGAACTGCTTGGTAATTTATATTTAAACATAAACCTAAAATCCACAAGTTAGCCATCAGCAACTTATCCAAGTGATCAGAGCATGCACAGGACAGACGGAATCTCTGCACTGGATCCAATAATTTCAAATAAAAAACAAGCGGTCACATGCAGTTGTAATCCCCAAAATTTCCCGCAGTGAGTTGCGCGTAAAACCACTTTCAATAAAGGTGCTTGCAACATTATGTACTCCTTTCACTTTTGTATACATTGGACGAAACCTTCTGGTTATCCATTAAAAAGTAATCGCTGCTGCGCCTATTGATGCAGCGAAACCCTGGAACTGCTGCCACCTCCGGACAAAGTGGTAGCTCCGGGGTTTCCACAGCACCCTGAATCATCGCAGTAGCTGAAAAATCTTATCTATTTGCTGACCACTTTCGTCTGGGTTGCTACTTTGGAGTAAAGGTGGACATACACGTAGAGATTCGCTCCTTTGGCATTTTCACATTTTCACATTGAGGTGGGCGATATCAGGCTGATCCAATCGTGGGCCCTATCATAATGTAGCCAACAAGGTCAGATCGCGGGACCACATCAATCAATAGATGCACCCACGATCCTACACATGGGCCGAAAAGCTGCCGACTCAGTCTGTCAGCAGCTTTTATCTACCGGTGTATGGCCAGCTTAAAGGTGGCCATAGAAATTACAAGCATTCCTGGAAAACATCTCTCCAGGAAAGATTGTTCGTTAGAACTGAATCGTCAGCTATACAGGTAGCAACAATAGAAATCTACTTGTATCTGACGATTCAGCAATAACAATGGCCCATGTTCGGGTGCCTTCAAAAGTGCCTGATCAAAATTTTACAGCCAGCCCCGATCGACGAGCCAACCGATATCAAAGTCTTCTGCTGACATTTGTCGTCTCGTCTCCAACCATATACACACCGAATATCATCTAAAAATTAGTTTCGTACAAAATTTTCGCTGCATCTATGGCCAACTTTAGAGTGTATGGTCTTTGGAATAAGGTCCTCCCCCTATTGTCTCCTAATAATTAGGGATGCACTGAATTCAGGATTTGGGCTTTTTCAGCAGGATTCGGGCAAATCCTCATACCTGGAGAACCGAATCCAAGTCCTAATTTCCATATGCAAATTAGGGGAGGGAAGGGAAATCACGTAACTTTTTGTCACAAAACAAGGAAGTAAAAATTTTTTTTTCCACTTTTTCCCTTCCCGTTCCTAATTTCATGGGCAAATAAGGATTGGTATTCGGCCAAATCTTCAATGAAGGATTTGGGGATTCAGTCGAATTCCAAACAGGGGTTTCGGTGCATCGCTAGTAATAATATCCAATTGTAACTGTGAATAAATTCTGGTGAAGTGTTTGTCTGCATATAGAAATTGTTAGGTCTAGTACCTGTATCCTTTTACTGTGTAATGTCAGATAATTTCAAAAGCCAATTCAGTTGCAGATCCCTGTGGTGGAGAAGAAACTTTACTAGTCAAATTCTCAGTTGTGACCCATTTCAGCCCGCATGAAATCTCTGAGCACTGGAAACCTTCCCAACCATTGTTGTTCCAATCCACTACTGAATATATGCCGATAACATGATTTATATAATGTGCATCAACTGTAAACGAAGCCTTTGAGCAAGAAACCGTTGTGAAGAAGACGTAATGCTCTGAGCTCCAACATGTGCAGACATGGTCCGCTTTATGCAAAGAAAGGGTGTATGACAGCATACCTTACAGGCACATTATTCAGATAATCCATGACAGAAGGGCTGCACGTCTGTATCTGAACAACAATATTTCAAGAATTCTTTATGGACTACACATTGAATTGTTTTCTCAATGGTGGATCACCGCATAAAGACAGTGATTTAGTTAGTTAGCTGTGTATTTAAGCAGGGTGCAGACCATGATTGGGCTGGGGTAATTGTCTAATTACATGGAAATAATTACAGTTTAGAAGCTTAGTTTACAGTTTAGAAGTTTAAAGCTTGGGCTTAAACATAGCAATCGCATGCCCAATATGGGCGAAACGGCGAAACGAGAATTTTGATGCCGGCGTTAAAGTCAATGGGCGTCTGAATAATGTTGACTCGAGCAACTTTTCTGACGCACGTCCAAAAATTAGCCACACATATATAGTATCATACACCTTCTCCTCATCTAGCTGCAACCTAAAAACTTAGCTATAGATAACATTATGTAATTTCAAGTCCCCTCCCTCCTCCCCCCTAGCCGAGCTGCTACACCGGGCAAATGCCCCTAACTTTGTACTTACCTCTCAGTGCAGATTCAGGGATCGGAGTTGACGGCAGCCATCTTCCGGCGCTTCGCATCTTCCGGCGCTTCGGCAATTTCCGTAAATTTCAATGCATGCACAGTTGTCGCAAACCGGGAAATTGCTCCAACTGCACATGCGCCGCTCCGCCGGTCTCATTCTCAGATTACCAAAGACGAGGAAGATGGCTGCCGTGAACGCCAATCCCTGAATCTGCACCGAGAGGTAAGTAAAAAGTTATGAGCTAGGCTGGGGGGGGAGGGAGGGGGGTCTATTTGGGGTGGGGGTAGGGTTTTTTTTAATAAGGGGTTTGTTTCTCCTTTAAACGGACGCTGCTGACTCCATCTAGAAAACAAACACTCTGTTAGGCTACAAATGTATAGTTATTGCTACTTTTTATCACTCATCTTTCTATTCAGGCATCTCCTATTCACATTTTCACATTCCAGTTTCTTATTCAAATCAATGCATGGTTGCTAGGGTAATTTGGACCTTAGCTACCATATTGCTTACAATGCAAAATGAAGAACTGCTGAATAAAAAGCTACATAACTCAAAAACCTTAAATAAAAAAAAAATTAAAACCAATTGCAAATTGTCTTAGAATATCACTCTCTACATCAGGGGTCCTCAACCTTTTTTTACCAGTGAGCCACATTTAAATGTAAAAAGAGTTGGGGAGCAACACAAACATGAAAAAGTCCCTTGCGGTGCCAAGTAAGGGCTGTGATTGGCTGTTTGGTAGCCCTTGTGTGGACTGGCAGCCTACAGGAGACTACTTGGCAGAATAATTAGTTTTTATGCAATTAAAACTTTCTTCCAAGCCCGGAATTTAAAAATAAGCTTCTGCTTTGAGGCCAGTGAGAGCAACATCCAAGGTGTTGAAAAGCAACATATTGCTCACAAGCTACTGGTTGGGGATCACTGCTCTACATCATACAGAAATTTAACTCAAAAGTGAACAAAATGTTCATTCCACATCCTCAAGCATTAGACTGAATCCGTTCACACAAGAACCAACAATATTCCGCATTAGACTACATTGCTTTTAAAAAAAAATTGTGGAGCGAATCATACATAGAAAGAGATAAAAAAACACAATAGGAGGCCTAAGGGAGGTGCTATAAAAGCAGCTTCAGAGACAACAGCAATAATGCAAAGCAGGCTTAGGGGCGAAATAGCTTTATGTCCAGGATAGAAAATACTTGTATCCTATCAACACATCTGTCATCCTGAGCGGCATTTAAAATACAGAATAAAGCATGAAGAAGTATAAATGTGTGTCTTTTCACTTGGATATTTAATAAGCTCATGTTCAATCTCTGCTTTGTATTTGCTTGATGTTCTGCATGAGGCTATACAAGGCAGGAGAGAGAAGCCATAACAGCGTTCCGCTTAAGGATCATGAAAGGCAATTTTATAAAAGACTCACATCAGTAGAAAGTATCTAAATGAGGAGAGGGAACAAACAAATTCAAACAGTTTACATTAGTTTTAATGTAAACTCTCAGCTCATTGTGCGCTGATTTATTATTTCTAAGATCTGTCAGTTCATACAAATGAATTCTGTTGTTTAGGATGTCCTGTATATATATAACTGTTTGAGTCAATCTGCACAACAGCACCAGTACAATGTCTTTTGCACCACCGCCTTCAAAATATGCAGGTATAGGATCCTTTATTCGGAACCCCGTTATCCAGAAAAGATATTTAAAGGCCGTCCCCCATAGACTCCATTTTATCCAAATAATCCAGATTTTTTAAAAAAAAGATTTTCCCTTTTCTCTGTAATAATGAAACAGTAGCTTGTACTTGGTCCCAACTAAGATATAATTAATCCTCATTGGAAGCAAAAGCAGCCTAATGGGTTTATTTAGGGGGTTCATTATACCTCGAATGAACTCACAACTCGAATGGTTTCATATTTATGAAAAAAACTTGAATGATTCAGCGGGCTAACAACCCAAAAACTAAAACTAAACCCTAAAAATGTATATGGGTAAAAACGTCATATTTAAAATACTGAAGTTATTACACTGAGGGCCGGGCCAAGGTATTCATATTGCCCCCTGTACCTGTGCCAGCAGCAGCCAAACCCTCATATTGTCACGAATCTATACCTGTGCCAAAAAAACTACAATATTAGTACAATATTACCCCCAAATATGTACTTGTGCCAGCAGGAGGCCAAAATCCATCATATTGGCCACACATATGTACCTGTTCCAGCAGCTGCCAAGATGGAGGCGGGGAGTGCTTCTGCCCACAGTATGAATCACGGGTAAGAGGGGGTTGGAACAGGTGGTTTATAACATTGAAAAACTATTAAAGGCCAAGCAAACCAGGGTTTTAAATTCCCCTTAAAAGTGCTTCAAACTTGTCACAGGGGGTCACCATCTTGGAAAGTGTCTGTGACACTCACATGCTCAGTGGGCTCTGATTGGCTGTTGAGAAGCTAAGCTTAGGGCTCGTCACTAATTATCCAGCAGAAAATAAGCTTCCCCTGTAATATAAGCGGATGCTACAGGTTTGCTGATGATTAAATTCTGATGCTAATTGCACTGGTTTCTGTGCTGCCATGTAGTAATTATCTGTATTAATTACTAATCAGCCTTATATTGTGAGATTTCTATTCTATGTGTACTGTATATTGTGAGTGGGTCCCTAAGCTCAGTAAGTGACAGCAGCACAGAGCATGTGCAGTGAATCAGCAGAAAAGAAGATGGGAAGCTACTGGGGCATCTTTGGAGGCACAGATCTTTTTTCCAAGGGCTATGGTTGCCATGGGCTGGTACAGAAGCAGAAACTCTGCTCCTCTTCAGAAAAGGCGACGATCCATCGTGCGTAGTGTTGCCATCCGGCCGGTATTTTACCGGCCTAGCCGGTAAAACACCAGCCAAGGCCAGGGCCGGTATTACAAATTTACCGGCAATGTAGCTGCCGGTAAATTTGTAATACACCTAAAAAAAGCCTGTGGCCTGCCCCCAGCCTACTCCAAACTCACCTTTTTTCCTGGGCTTCTTGCCAAATGCGCGCGTTTGGCTCTGCCCCCTTTGATGTCACGACCTGGCCAGCCAATAGTGCATCACGGCACCGCCCCCTTTACCGTCATGGCCCAGCCCTTTTAACCCCGCCCCCTCCACCTGCCGGTGAAGATTATTTTAAAAGGTGGCATCCCTAATCGTGCACTGCTCGATTTCTCCTCCCTGGCTATCTCCTATGAGGAAAGCAGGGAGGATAAGTCAAGCGCCGCACAATGGATCGCCTTTTCTGAAGATGAGTGCAAGCGGAGTCTCTGTGAGTTATTTCTTAATAAAGGCTGTGCGATCTTAGAGGCAGCTCTTGGACAAAGGACATATTCTATAATAAAGCGCCATTCTGTAACATGAAGGACCCTATTCTCTCTCTGGCTTTGCCCCTGAAGCAGCGAGAATAGCAATATTTTGGCACTGGTATCACACTCTCTGAATAGAGTATTTAGTGAGCATGGCAGCATTACACTTAGTTTTGGATGTATTCCTGTACAATCTTCCTTTTGGCCACACTATCAAACCATATTGATCTGCACCCAGCAAAAGAAAAAGAAAAAAAAAGCTAGATTGTCTCACACAAGACTTCTTTACCTTTTAAAGACCAACTGTGAATAGATGATCTCTGAAAGGGAACCGAATCCCAAGGAAGAATCTCTTGTTAGTGTCGGCCTAGGGAGTCAAAGGCTTTAGAATGTCTCTTATTCTCACTTCGGCTCCCTTTCAAAATGCCATTTTACTGAAACAAATCTCTAAGAAAAATGCAAATCTGGTATCGCTGCAAGCTTCTTAAGCAGTCGGGTCATTGTGGGGAAGCTCGCTGTTGTGATGCTTGGGGACTGTTAATTTCTTTGCAAATAAGATCCTTTTGGAGCAAATAATATCCTTTGTAGCGGTCGATGGATAGACTTCAGTTTGGGTCTGAGACCTTTTTGCCACTAGGAAATTGGAAATCCAGGATCACATACTTCTCGCGACAGCCTTAGCTTTTAAACATGGGACAGGTCGGAGATCATGAATGTACAAACAAATAGGGGCTTTCACACTATTTCTTGCTGCAGTTCATTTTGTTGGCAGTGCACATTTTAAGCTGTAAACAACCTAATGATTTGATTGGCTGTAATTTAATTCTAGTCCTGTAAATGTTCCAATGCTCTGCTTGAAATGAAGTTACTTCTAGCCTTAATGACAACAGCTCCTTTCTTAGGGCAGAGTCACGCGCTTAGATTCGGGGAGTTATGCACCCAGCGACAAAGCTCCTCTTCTTCGTGGCGACTAATCTCCCCGAAATGCCTCCTGCAGGCGATTTTACATTCGTTTTCTGAAGTTGCCTCACGAGGAAACTTCAGGCAACTTTGGAAAACGAATCGCTCCGAGTGCCATCCCACTTTCGATTTATGGCGGGCGACTAAATCTCCCCGAATCTGAGCGTGTGTCTCTGCCCTTAGAGAATAACAACTAAACATAGGGGCATATTTACTAACATTGGAGATAAACATCGGAGAGATTTCTGGAGATGTTGCCCATGGCAACCAATCAGCAATTAGATTTAAATAGCTGCCTATAACAAAAGCAAAGATTGGATTGGTTGCTATGGGCAATTATTTCCAGAAATCTCCCCAGATTGTTAGTAAACATGCCCCACAGACATTCCAATTCTCAGATTTTTTTTACAATTCTCCCATTCAATCAATGTTCTAATGCTATGACTGACTACCACTTGCTATTAGACATGATAACATACTCAAACTGAGCCCCAGTTGGCTCAATTCCATGAATGTTCAGTTTTGTGATTGGCTACATGTTGGTTTTAACTCTGCCCACTTTAAATTTAGTTATAGACAGGTCAAAACAAATCACCTAAAAAAATCATTATCTGGAAACTAGTTATCCAGAAAGCTCAGAATTATGGAAAGGACATCTCCCACAGACCCACCCCAGATCCCAAACAGTCTGGATAACAGGTCCCATACCTGTACATACATAAGGGTAGTAATAAGATAAGAAAACTGAAATGTGTAAAATGGAAGGGAGAGCCTATAGTGAGCAAACAAGACAGACATAAAATTCAAACAATTTGACAGCTTATAAATTATGCTCCACACTGTTAAAAATTCATCCAGAGGCAAACACCACTTTAAACAAATACTCGGCTATTGTATTAAAGGGCAAAGTTTATGTTTAAAATTAACTTTATTGTAAAAGAATGTGAAGTTACTGGGCAGGGATCAATGGAGAGAGTAAGTCAGTCTATTACATGGCACACTGAAAAAATATGCAGGTCCCCAGTTTGAGGAAAAAACAAGGTGAATCAGGAGCCTCCAATCTGCAGCCGCAGCCATTGTTACACTAATAGGCTCTGTGCACTTGTCTGTCCCAGAAACCAGAGATGTAAAAACATTTTTCCTGTTCACTTTGTTAGGAACTTTACAGTGTTTAAGGGCGGTTTTTAGGCGACTAATTTAGGGAGATTAGTCGCCTGCAGTAGTGAAGATTTATCGCAGGCGACTAAATCTCCTCGTGTGCCAACCACGCTAAAGGGATCTGCCCTCTGAACAACAGACAAATCAAGTCTTAAGTCAAGTCAAATCACTGTCTTAAGTCTTAAGACAGACCGAGTCGGCAGCTTATTGGCCCGTGTGTGGGGGCAGGTTAAAAAATCCCGTTGGATCGTGGCCGAATCTGTGCGTTTATGCGATCCGACCATCCGTTTCAGATGCATTATGATCCGATCGTTGGGAACTAGGGCACACGATCGGATCAGCCAGATATCGCCCACTTCAATGTGGGAATATCGGGAGAGATACATCACCAAACAAGCGGATCTCTACGTCTATGGCCACCTTTACATCCATGGGGACTGACCTACAGCCGAAAATAGTCAGCCTTTATGGCGTAAAGTGACTCTACCACTACCTATAATAGGAACTAGTAAGTAAGTGACTCTACCACTACCTATAATAGGAACACTACAACCACCATTGTACTCTGGAGTGTTGATAACCAATGACAACTGTAGCTGACCAATCAAATCTGTTTGCTGTCTATGTGAATTTTGTGGTCACAGCCTCATTGCACCCCCTCTTAATGTTTTTAAAAATTAGTGCTGAGCGCAACTTTCCCTTGCTTGTTACAAATATGTTTACTGTTTGCATCACTATGGTCTGAGTTACTACTTTGGAGTAAGGCCAGAGCCATGCGTTGGCGGATCTCAGCCTGTGTTTCTCCGTAGGCCGATTATCTGCTGCCCTGATGATAGTCTGCCTGTATCCGGAAGCATTGTTTCCACTCGGGTGCAGGCAGACGAGGCAGATTTAGTCGAAAACGCAACATTTTGCATTTCATGCCGTAATCCGCCTGCACTTGAAAGTCTTGGGGTGCAGCAGGGCAGTGGATTCTCCGCCAGCAAAGAATTATACATGGCGTGGCCCTAGCTTAAAAGAATGTGTTTAATTCTCTTCTCTGGTCACCTTGTGTCGGTAATCCATCTACTTAAATCTCTACAATAAATACATATTTTGTGCAATTAATACCAATTGAGAAGCAGTGTTCTAATACAAGCTTTAAAGTCCACGCCTACAAATTCATCTTTGGAACATAATATTAATGCTTTTCCCCTGCTAATTTTGTAGGCACAAATGGCAGGGATTTCCAAACAACAATGGTTTTCTAGTTGGTGTTGACTTTCAGTCCCACAACCCCCCAACATCTTATGCTCAGCTCCACTTGAAGCAGTTGCATATAATCTCTAATGCCTGCAAAACATGGCAGGGCAGGCACTTTACAAAAAAATATCCATTTTGAGTGATTGTTTTGGCTAATGAAGGTTGGTGGAAGTCCTCTCCAGTCTTTAATGATACACTAAAAAAAAATCAGCCTGGGAGGAGGAGACACTTTAACAGCTAATCTATTTGTATTTGAGTAGAGATCAAAGTAGGGTCACTAGTTGGGCAGATGTCTTTGCTAATGACACCATGGGTTACAATTAGGGCAATAAAATGCTGGGGATGCAATGCATCAGTGTCTCTCTACTGGGAATTAAAGGCAACACTGCATAAGTCTTGATGTTTTGATCAATGTCTAGTTTAGAAGAACTTTCAGATGTTGCTGTGATGTTCTATGCAACACTGTAAGTAAATTAATATTGCTTATGTACCAATCTAGGGATGTGTAGTTTAATCATACAAGTGTTTCAGAGCACCAACTACCATCACTTCTATTTAGCACGTGTCAGGGTAAGGTTCATGAAAGTTATCGTTTTTATAAAATAAGTATAAAAGTGGCACATGCACATATATATGAAATACCAAGTGCATAACCTGTTTAATTTGTGTGTGGTCAACATCATCAATGTATTTGGGGGATAATTCTTCCAGCCAGCTGATATCATAGGGGTAATTTACTATGTACAAGGCAGGGAGCATTCTATAATAATAAAATCCAAGTGTCTCTGCGTCCAGTCCGTCCCTGTGTCCGTGGAAATGCGCTACTGCGCATGTGCAGAACGGACCGTCTCCTAGCAACATAGCAACAGCAGACTCTCCACACTCCACACGACACCGCAGGTAGACAAGACGCAAGGGAGAAACGATGACACTTCCCACTCTGTCCTGGGCCGTGGTGGAAGAGCTGCCTGGGTGTATTGTGGCCGCTCGGGCTATCCTTCAGCAGTGAGTAATCCGGCCCGGTGCGCCCACGTCACGGCTCCGCCCCCTTTGCTCACAGATACTGTGCCGGTCCTGGAGACGGGAGCGAGCGCTGGAAGGTGAGATAGGAGGAGACGCAAAGAAGCGTATTGGTAGAGCTGTGTGCGTGTGTGGGATCGATGCGCGCGCACACTGTGTCTTCAGAGGTTCCCGCCTCCTCGCGTTTGAAAGTGGGCGGGGACTATGTGACAGATCTGACAGATGTCAGTCATTGGTGTGGGAATAAGTGGGCGCCAATGTTTTTTACACACTCTTATTATTTGGATTATCTGGCAACAGCCTTCCCTCTCAGTCTGCGGCTCACTGAAATCCAAGTAAGTGCACCTCTACACCCCCCCTAAACACCCCAAACCTAGGGGCCCAGAGAGGAGTGCTCCCCCCCTTCCCCCGATGGCGGCTCTGACCAGAAGGAAACCGGTGACACTCACCCCTCCTCTTCTGACCACCTCACCAGCAGCCCCATTAGTATCTCCACCGCCGCCAGGCGCTAATTTATTCGCATTTCGCACAAGGGAGCTCCTAACTAGCAGCTTGCTCATCTGCAGCCGGGCAACAAACAGTTAAACTCAGGAACATACACACTCGCTACACTCCCAACATATACACACTGATAACATATACACACTTCTAACAAACACACACTCCAACAACTCTGTACAATCTATCACACCAAGGCTTACACACTCACTCACACAATCACTCACACACTCACCACCAGCAGCAGCAGCACATACACACACTGTCTGTCTCTAACATCACACAAACAGACTTTCCTTCTGCTTTAATGAATTATTCTCTACAACTATTGACTGACTGAGATCTGTTACAGGCAGTTTCTGGGTAGAAATATGCTGACTATATAAAAGACTCCTGGCTAATCGTATGTTTCTACTACACAACATTAAAAGTGAAAATCGATGGGAATTTTTTCCCCAAAGACTAACTGCTACCAAAGGTGCCCTGAGACACCAACTCAGAGTGACATATGAAATAACCTTCCATAGCTTCCCCCATTTATCCTTCGGCATTCACTGCCTTGGGAGGAAATATTTTCTAAATTAGGAAAGATGTACGTAAGATTGTAACAAGGGCTATGTAGTTCTAAATCCACTGCCAAAGCACTAACCTTGCTGTCTGTTATAGGGATTTTCAAATGTAAATGTAGGAGCAATAGACAACACATTAAACATGGAGCATTTTCAGTCAATATAAAATACCAGTCCCTGTGTCCGTGGGATTGCGCTACTGCACATGTGCCCCACGGACCGTCTCTCGCGCATTTACGCTAGCGAAGTAGATAGACGCGCAACTTCGCACCCTTACGCTGTGGCGTGTTTTACCATTGTGGGTGATAGTCTGAAAAACGTAAATACGTTACCGTTCGCCGACCTAGAACAATTCTGTTTTTATAAATGTTTGACTACATATGTTCTAGCGCCCGTTAATTTAACGGGCTTAATGTCTAGCAGTGGAATAAAAACCAAACCAAAAAGATCCAGACACAACCCACAACCCATGTTTTTTGCTATTGGTGCCCCACACATAGCAGAACAGACACCCTATGGATGGTGGTAAAGAAAGGGCTGCCCTAAACCTACTGCTTTTTCATGTCAGATTTTCGGTCCACTGCAGGTGCAGAATGTTAAGGGGCATTATTGCCCCTTAGTGCTCCTGGACTTGCAAAAAGGACAGTTGTAAATGAGCCAGCCATACAAACTTCTTTATTAATTGTCAGCCAGTAAGCACTTTTGAGTATGTGTATAAAGTACAATTTCTATTGGCATCTGATGCCCTCTCTACCTGGTCCATACAGTTTAACGTTATGTATGTACAGGTGCCAATCCCTGCTGCTGACTGGTGCGTCAGGTATCGATCACTAACGGTCACCTAGAAATAGGGATAATGGAGATCAGAATGCTCCAACCAACTATGTTTATCTGTGCCAGATGCACAAAACGAAAGCAACGCTGCATCTGTGCTCATCCAGCATAGGTACCTGTTGAATCTGACAGCATTCTGGTCACCCCCCTCCAAAATGAACCAGCTGACAGTCACTGAACAAACACTACCAGAATGCACTGCATATGTCAATCATGAACGATAGCCCTTAGGGCAGTGGCAACATGAGCGGTTTCGGGTGCTTTGCATTTTTTCGCTCTCTCTCCAAAACCGAGGTGTCGGAATGTTTGCCATCGCACCCATTGCAGCTTATGTCAATCAAATAAAAATGTGAGAACTTGATTGTTTTGACTTAAGCAACGAATAAAGTCACAGAAACTCCCCAAGTGCCATTACCCTGCAGGCTAGAGCAGATGAGAAGCTTTAAATCAAAATATCACCTTATTATGATCTGTAATCGGTACTAGTAGTAAGCCATGAATTTGATATCAAATAACACAGAAGTATATGAGGGCTGCAGGTATTGCTGTAAGGCACAGATGTGCTCCATGCCTGGGACGGGGTGCGTGGGGAGAAGGTGCAAGTCCTGATGTGCTCTGAAACCCAACACAGCTTTGTCTCTTACCTGAAAACTCAGACGAGCTCGCTGCCAGGTTGCCTAAAGCAGCAATGTAAATGATTCCCAATGCACAGCGAGAAACATGAGCAAATCCATGGAATTCCATCCTTAGTGCCAGTCCTTCTACTCCTCTTCCACTTGCTCAAAGCAAACTTTTTGTCCCAGTAAGACACTGCAGGCTCACACACAGGGCTCGTTCCATTGCTCTGGGCAGGAGCAGCATTCAATACCCTTCCTTCACAAGCAATGAATGGAGCAGTCACTCTGAGCCTTGGGAAACTGAAGGAAACTCAGACCTACCTGAGCAGGGACATGGTCCCCTGGGTCCTAGCTCCTGCTACCCATGCCTACAGTTGTATTCTTGTATGCACCGGGGAAGCTATAGCTTTCCCCTAGCCATAGTTTAGGATATATCCCCCCTGAAAATTAATAAATTAGCTTAACTTTAGCAATATTTCATGTTATGTTAAAAAGTTTATATCAAAAAAACAATCATTTTTTATTTATACTGTACATGGGGAATCCCGTTCACTAAAGGTCAAATTTTAGAGGCACATTTATCAAGAATGTTCATGAATTTCGACTTCATGTGAGTTTTTTAAAACTCCCATAAAGTCCTACAATCATCATCATCAAAATTTAATAATAAAATTGAATTTTCTCAGCTCGGACGAATTGAATCGACCTGAAAACTTGATTCGAATTAGAAATGTCAGGAAGGCGGCAAACATCCCTAAATTGATCCCTGGACCTCTCCTATTGACTAATACAGTAATTAGGCAGGTTTTAGGTGGTGACTAGTCAAATTCGAGTTTTTAAAGGGCCAGAGAATGATAAATCTCGAAATTCAAATTTAAACTCAAATCGAGTTTGGATAATTCACAATTCGCATTTGAGAGTTTTGACAAAAAAAAAATTTGAATTTTGACCCTTGATAAATCTGCCCCTTAGTGTTTTAGAGAATTTTGAAACCACAACTAAATTCATTTTCTCTAAAACTACAAATGCCATGAAAGTTATTAAAAGATCTGAATATAAAAATTATGAACGGGAAAAAAACGCTGAACGATGGGTTAAAAACTATGAAAACCTCTTAGATTTGGAGTTTTTCAGACAATTACTGCGCTGACAATAGGATCAGCGCAGTTCCCATTGACTTCTATTGACTGCTTTTACTTTTTGTATTCAAGTTTTTTTTTTGTGGTTTTTACACTTAATAATTCTCTAACTTTTAGCGAAATAAAAAAACACAAACGTTTATAGAGAAAATATGTTTAGTGGAAAAAAAATATAGAAATCTGAATGTTAGTAAAATGGCCCCTTAGACTGTAAACTCTACTGGGCAGGGTCTCTCCTATCACATGGCATGTAAGTTCTGTGTATTTTTATATATTGTAAGGTTGTACAACAATGCGATGTGTGGCCAACTAAATATACATAGTCAACAATGGATTGGTTGGGAAACATCTCCAGTGATGCCTTCAGTGTAGGATTTGCAGCTGACAGTTGGCGAATATGTTGTTTTCAGTTGCCCAATGGCTGATCCTTCCATAACTTCTTGGCACTTGTCTTGCACTGCTGCACAATTTTTATTACAGGTATGGTACCTGTTATCCAGAATGCTCGGGACCTGGGCTTTTCCGAATCACAGATCTTTCTGTAATTTGGATCTTCATACCTTAAGTCTACTAGAAAATCATGTAAACATTAAATAAACCCAATAAGCTGGTTTTGCTTCCAATGAGGATTATTATATCTTAGTTGGGATCAAGTACAAGATACTGTTTTATTATTACACAGAGAAATGAAATCATTTTTCAAAAATTTAGATAAAATGTAGTATATGGGAGACGGTCTTTCTATAATTCGGAGATTCTGGAGAACGGGTTTCCGGATAACTGATGCCATACTTGTATTATAAGATCCCTGCAAAATTCTGGGTAAAATGCATAGCAAGGAAGAAAACTAAAGGGACATATATAAAGTGCACGTAGCAGTTAGAGGAGTAATTATATCTTAAACGAAGACCACCGATAATGATATAGGTCCTTGTAAATATAAAGGATCCCTGCTGTACATACAAATATAATGGTAAGTTCAGCAACCCCACATATTCATGTAATACTGGTAACGCAAGCCCATTCTCCTCTTCTATTCTTCCAGCTTTTTTGTTTCTTTCTTGTTTCTTTCTCATTCTCTTTTGCATCCCTAATCTCCCCTTCTTTTTCTTCTTCCAACTTTTTCTCCTCTTTCTCCCCTTTCCCATTTCCCCCTTTTTGTTCTCTACATTGATCACATTCTCTGTTCTCTTCTCTTTATCTCCCCATTTCTTCCTCTTTTGCCACCTTCTTTCTTTCCATTCACAATTATAATACCACTTCTCATTTTGTTACCACTTTCCCTTTATTTCTTCTCCTCTGAATCCCTCTCTCCCCCTATCTGGTTTATATTATACTGTGCACTGACCCTCAAGACCGCCAGTCTTTTTTGATCATTACACCTCTCTCTAACACAAATGAATCCTTCTCCTTCAGCTTTTATAATGCTTCTCTTTGCATTCTTATGAAATCTCTCTTGCATCCCTTCCTTTACACTTAAAGGGGTGGTTCACCTTTAATTTAACTTTTAGAATGTCATAGATTGGCTATTTCTTAGCAACTTTTCAATTGGCCTCCTTTTTTTAGTTTTTGAAGTCTTTGCCTACAAATGTATTGTTATTGTCGGGCACTTTATAAATACAAATATTCATACATTCCTATGTCATAGGTCTTGGACTTTAATTGTATATCATATTTATTTTCATACAGTTCTGATAATAATTAAAGGGGTGGTTCGCCTTTAAGGTACCTTTTAGTATCATATAGAATTGGCAATTCTAAGCAACTTTTCAATTGGTCTTCATTATTTATTGTTTATAGTTATTTGCCTTTTTCTTCTGCCTATTTGCAGCTTTCAAATTGGCATTGATCCATCTAAAAAGCAAATACTCTGTAAGGCTACAAATATATTGTTATTGTTACTTTTTATTACTCACCTTTCTATTCAGGCCTTTCCTATTTATATTCCAGTCTCTTATTCAAACCAGCGCATGGTTGCTAGGGCTATAGCAACCAGTTGAAATTGCAAACGGGAGAGCTGCTGAATAAAAAGCTAAATAACTCCACAAATAATAAAAAAAGAGAAGCAGCTGCAAAGTGTCTCAGAATATCCCTCTCTATATGATATCAAACGTTCTTTTAAAGGTGAACAATCCCTTTAAACCCCTTATTTTTCTTGCTGTCTGTCCTTTTCTTGTGTACCTACCTCTCGCTTCCCTTTCACTTTCATCTATATATTCCTTTTAGAATTTGACTCCATTTCAGTGTTTTTCTTGCCTGTAGGTAATTTGCATGTGGATCTCTAAGATGCAGACAGAAAGCTCACACATACAAGGAGGCCACATGAGAACTGGCAAATTCAAGCAGCTGTCATCTAATGTCAAGTTTGACAACTGTTATTTACCTTCCGCAGAGTCCTTGTTGCTTGCGTGAACAGTCATAAATAATACAGTTGCAGATAAATCGAATGGAGAGAAAAGTGCAGAAATCTGGAACCGGTAGCAGAGCTTTGGGACAGCTGAGGTGCTCCTCTGAGAAGGTAATGGGATTTTGAAGACATTAGCAGGACATTATTTGAGGCTTCATAAATACCAAAATTGGTGTAATGTCATGTTTTGTAAGTGCCAGGTTCTATAAATCTTATGCATGTCAGTAAAAAGGATTTCACAGGTCCCTCTTGTAGTGCCATGAACTGTGTGTCATTTCTCAGGGGCACAACAGGCATGATTGCAGCACATATAGGGCATCCTGGCAGTATATAGTTGTATAATCACATTTACTTTACAGTGCTACGCAATATGTTGGCGCTATATAAATACATGTTAATAATAATAAAATAATAACTGCTCTGGTTTTAATGAGGTTTAATCGAAATGTTTACCCAGAATGCTTTGGGCTTAATTGGGCTTAAGGTCACTACTGGCATAAATTAAGATCCCATGGTAATGGCCTTTGTACACTTGATAAAGGGTTTTGACCTGAAACATGTGGTGTAACCACAACCTAGAATAAATAATTTGCACTTATCCTGCTGGAGTTGCTCTTCCATTTTTTGTTTTGATCTACTGGTACACAGGTCGGCACTGTGAATTAAAATAGGCCCTGGAATTTCAGGTACAAAGAGGCCCAATCGGCCAACACAGAGGACCAAACAGCCCCCACCAGCCCACTAAATACTGACTTTCTATGGGACCTTATAGCAGCCCCTCTGGCATTTGCCAGAACCCACAGATTGCCAGTCCGGGCCTGGTGGTACAGCAGAGTTGCAAGCACAGAGCATCTCATATTGTTTAGACCACCAACGACCTCTTTTTTTTTTGGACTTCATTAATAACATATCTGCCTTGCTACTAAAGCGTTCATTTACAACCATAAGTTCAGTGAGCAAAGTGTCATTGAAGACTCAATTCACCATGTTCTTTTATCCAGACTGCAGAGATTTGTTTTCCCAAGCATTCCAACATTGCGTTTGCAAGGGTGAGATGTGCTTGATGCAGTTGTGGCTGACAACACTTGGGGGCAGTTTTATCAAGGGTCGAATTTCGAAGTACAAAAAACTTCGAAATTCAAACATTGAATTGAAAAACTTTGAATATCGAATTCAAAGTTTTTTCACCGACTTTGGCAATCCTACGATCGAATAAAAATCGTTCAATCGAACATTTCAATTGTTCGAAATCAAACGATTCGATCGATTTTAGTGTACGATCGAACGATTTTTGTAAAGTTTGCAGAAGGTCCCCATAGGCTAACATAGCACTTCGGTAGGTTTAATTTGGCGAAGTATTGAAGTCGAAGTTTTTTTAAAGAGACAATACTTCGATTATCGATTATCGAATGGTCGAATATTCAAACGATTTTTACTTCGAATCGAAGTCGAAGTAAATTTACAGTCGTAGTATCATATTTGATGGTCCAAGTATCCAAAAAATCACTTTGAATTTTTTTACTTTGAAAATTCCCTCGAATTCACTTCGACCCTTGATAAATCTTGCCCTTGTTGTTGTGTTTGTGTTTCTACACAAATCGCCTTCATTGGCGAAAATTGTTGGTGTCAGAATTGCGTTGTTTCCGGTGCACAGCATCAAAATGACACCTGACCCTGATTCTTTAGGCGAAAATCTGCTGTGTCTATTGCCATAGTCCACAGTTCTTCGTAGTGGTGGTAGCGAATTTTTCGAGATTTATTATATCCCAAGGATGCAAAAAGTCTGAATCCAAGAATACTCTATATTTAACCTGTCGAGGACCTGTTAAAGTCAATGGTAGAGGTCCTCTTTCCAATTTGAAGATATTATTGTCTGCGCTGGGTTTCGTACGATAATCCAAACATCTTGAGCTTTTCTGCCTATTTAAAAAAAAAATTCCGACTGGAATCTGGAAAAGTCGCATTTTTTGTGTGACAATCCGAAAAAGTAGCGGTTTTTTAATGATAAATTAGGAAATTGTGGATTATAGTTTGGTCGGACTTTTTTTATTTAAAATATCAGAAAAATGCAGATTTTAATAAATAACCCTCTTCATGTTTTTTTTCTTTAATAAATTCCTACTATTAGAGGTTTCAGAAAATATGCGGTTTTTTTTTTCTCTGAGTTTGTTAAAAATTTTAATTTGTCTGTATGTTTGTTAACATACAGATTGACTCTATGGCCAAGTCAGATAGAGGAAGATGCAATACAATGGTGGCAGAGATCTCAAGCCCACACTTGAAGGACAGACGTGAAAGGGTTAACTAAGCCACCACCCCCTTCTCATTTACACAAAAGCTGTCCCTGCATTAGACCCTTTGCTGGCAATGATGGTGTTAATTAAACACAAAGGGGTTGAGTTATATCAGCTGCTCACATGGGGCAAGAATGACACCACATTTACTATAGAAGAAGAACATTTATACAGTATTTAGTTTACTGACACATCATCATTTTATTTTTCCCTTTAGATAAAAGACCAGAGAACACACTTGGCTCAGTTCAGGGCCAAGACAAACATTGCTATTTCAGGCGCTTAGACTCCCAGCAACAAATCTCGTCTTCTTCGGGCGACTAATCTCCCCGAACTGCCTTCCTGCTGGCTAGAATATAAATCACCAAAAGTTTCCTCGTGAGGCAACTTCGGGCAACTTTGGAAAACTAAGTGCTCCTGAAATAGCAACGTGTGCCCTTACCCTTAGGGGAATCTTTTAGGGGCAGATTTATCAAGGGTCGAATTTCGAAGCACAAAAAACTTCGAAATTTGACCATCGAATTAAAAAACTCTGAATTCTAATATCGAATTCGACGTTTTTTCAACAAATTTGGCAGTCCTGCGATTGAACAAAAATCGTTAGGTCGAACGATTAAATCATTCCAATCGAACAATTAGAACGATTTTAGCGATCGATCAAAGGATTTTCCTTCAACCTCTAAAGACGATCGTACTTCAATCGTACTCCGATCTACTTCGATTCTATCTCCCAAACTCCCGCAATTGCCTCCATACAGGTTGTAGAAGGTCCCCATAGGCTAACATAGCACTTCGGCAGGTTTAATTTGGCGAAGTATTGAAGTCGAAGTTTTTTTAAAGAGGCAGTACTTCGATTATCGAATGGTCGAATATTCAAACGATTTTTACTTCGATCAGAAGTAGAAGTAAATTCTAAGTCGTAGTATCCTATTCGATGGTCGAAGTATCCAAAAAAACTACTTTGAATTTCGAATTTCTTTACTTTGAAAATACCCTCGAATTCACTTCGACCCTTAGTAAATCTGCCCCTTAGTGTGAGGTTGGGTAGTCGTTTTGCAGCTGGACTGCAATGAAAACTTTAGCATCTCAGCTGCTGTAGATCTGCAACTGCCAGACCCTAGCTGGCCTGTAAATCTATGGCTTGGAACCTTATGTGTTTTAAAATGTACTCAGTGATAAGCGAGCTGATGGTAAATGTCCCACTGTGGGGCCCACTGGTAGATTTGTGCGGTTAACCTGACAGTCCAGTCCTACCATGTCTTAACCTAAAGTACGGGTATGGGACCTGTTATCCAGAATGCTTGGGATCTGATTTTTCTGTAATTTGGATCTTCATACCTTAAGTCTACTAGAAAATCATGTAGATATTAAATAAACCCAATAGGCTGGTTTTGCCTCCAATAAGGATTAATTATATCTTAGTTGGGATCAAGTACAAGCTACTGTTTTATTATTACAGAAAAAAAGAAAATAATTTATAAAAAAAAAATATTTGGATAAAATGGAGTCTATGGGAGACGGCCTTTCTGTAATTCAGAGCTTTCTGGATAATATGTTTCCGGATAACAGATCCCATACCTGTACTACGAGTCAGCTACTCAAATAAGGCTCATCTTTGAACAGTCTGCTGCATAGAGAATAATGAAAGCAAATCTCATTTGTTTTTTCCACTCTGGCTTATTTGCCCTTGTGGTTAATTCTGTGGTTAATTGAAGGGGGTTGTTCACCTTTGAATTATCTTTTAGTATGATGTAGAGAGTGATATTCGGAGACAATTTGCAATTGGTTTTCATTTTTTATTATTTGTGGTTTTTGAGTTATTTAGCTTTTTATTCAGCAGCTCTCCAGTTTGCAGTTTCAGTAATCTGGTTGCTACGGTTCAAATTCCCCACTGATTTGAATAAGAGACTGGAATATGAATAGGAGAGGCCTGGATAGAAAGATGAGTAATAAAATGCATTTGTAGCCTTACAGAATATTTGCTTTTTAAATGGGTCGATGCTAATTTGAAAGCTGCAAAGAGGCAGAAGAAAAAGGCAAATAACTATAAAAATTAAATAATGAAGACCAATTGAAAAGTTGCTTAGAATTGGCAATTCTATATCATACTAAAAGTTACCTTAAAGGGATACTGTCATGGGAAAAAAAAAATTCAAAATGAATCAGTTAATAATGCTGATCCAGCAGAATTCTGCACTGAAATCCATTTCTCAAAAGAGCAAACAGATTTTTTTATATTCAATTTTGAAATCTGACATGGGGCTAGACATATTGTCAATTTCCCAGCTGCCCCAAGTCATGTGACTTGTGCTCTGATAAACTTCAATCACTCTTTACTGCTGTACTTGAAGTTGGAGTGATATCACCCCCCTCCCTTTTCCCCCCAGCAGCCAAACAAAAGAACAATGGGAAGGTAACCAGATAGCAGCTCCCTAAGGGTAGGGGCACACGGGGCGACTTCGCCGTGATTCTGCGCTGGGCGAGTTGCGAGTTGCGAGTCGCTGCGTTTTTTAAGCCGAAATAGCTTTGTTAACTTTGGCGCTGGCGTCAATGCAAATCGCGGCGAAATCGCTGCGCTAATTCACACGCGGCGATTCGTTTTCTATTGTCGCCCGAAGTTGCCTCGCTGGGCGTTTCCGGGTGACAATAGAAAACGAATCGCCGCGTGTGAATTAGCGCAGCGATTTCGCCGCGATTTGCATTGACGCCAGCGCCAAAGTTAACAAAGCTATTTCGGCTTAAAAAACGCAGCGACTCGCAACTCGCCCAGCGCAGAATCGCGGCGAAATCGCGCCGTGTGCCCCTAGCCTAACACAAGATAACAGCTGCCTGATAGATCTAAGAACAACACTCAATAGTAAAAACCCATGTCCCACTGAGACTCCTTCAGTTACATTGAGAAGGAAAAACAGCAGCCTGCCAGAAAGCATTTCTCTCCTGAAGTGCAGGCACAAGTCACATGACCAGGGGCAGCTGGGAAATTGACAAAATGTCTAGCCCCATGTCAGATTTCAAAATTGAATATAAAAAAATCTGTTTGCTCTTTTGAGAAATGGATTTCAGTGCAGAATTCTGCTGGAGCAGCACTATTAACTGATTCATTTTGGAAAAAAAGTTTTTTCCCATGACAGTATCCCTTTAAAGGTGAACCACCCCTTTCATTATTATCAGAACTGTATGAGAATAAATATGATATATTACATATGACAAAGGAATGTATGAATATTGGTATTTATATAGTGCCCAGGGCCGGAACTAAGGGTAGGCAGAAGCGGCAAATCCTAGGGCACAACAGTGGAGGGGAGATAGACAGGTAAGGTCTGCAATAAGCAGGGCAATAATTAGCCACTTCCAGCTCATCATCTGCATTCGGAGAGGCTGCACAGTCCTCAGACGTACTCCTCAAAGTTGGGACAGCAGCACTTACTCCAAATAAAGTAGAATAAAATAATAGTCTTTATTGGTTCCACATTAAAAACAGGCAAGAGAATCAAAACCCGATGCATTTCAGGCTCTTACACCCTTAACCATAGGCATAATTGTTACGGCTTTGATCACCCTAATAAAGGCACGGTCAACAGCGCCATCTAGAGGTCAGTTTAAAAACAACAGGATTCGTACCCACCATACTAAAAACAATACATATATAGAAATCCTTGGCAGCTAAAAATCTGGATGACTTGCTCACTTGTTTTAAATTAAATAAGTTGGGAAGAGGGGTGACCTTAAAGGACACTTTCCTGTGTGGCAGTTGTTATGTGTGACCCCTCATTGACAGAGTCGATATTGTTTGGGATTCAGAACATAATAAATTCCATAAACTTAAAGATTATATTCATAGGCAGATTTTCAATAAGGCTTGGGGAGGCAGTAACATCACTAGAGGGGGGTGGGCCCTGGTGCGTGATGCGCAGCCGGGCCCCGCCCCCTCCGTACAGGCGTATTTGTCAGTGGCGCACGGGCTGCCCTTGAGGGGGTGCTCGCACCCCCTGCTCACCCGGTAGTTACGCCAGTGTGGAGAGGCTAAGTCTCCCCAAACCTGCCTGGCACCCTAATAAAATAACTTGCTCCCTTACTGACCTGTGCTGCGCTGCTATTTTAAACAGAGTGGAAAGCTTTGGTTCTGCTGCAACCAGCTGTGCTCTGATTGGAGTATTCTCATTATGACTCCTCCAATCAGAGCACGGCTCTCTTGACAGACAGTAAAATGTACCAATTAAGGCTACAGATGTAGGTGGGGGCTGAGGAGATCTTATTGAAGGGACTGTAGAAATGATGTGTATGCTGTAACCTTTGGCAAAGCACCCCACTAGCTCATGTGCTGCAGATTTCATCCCACTCCCACAGGTTCTAAGGAACTATACTGTTTCATTTCTAAAAGCTGCCTCACTTGCTGGATTTAACATTTTGTTACCTAGCATCAGTAATATTCCTATCACCCTTGCAGTAGTCCAAAATTAGTCCCAAAAAAATTGTGCCTTTTGTCATTTTTTGTCGTTTTTTTTCTTGTTTTTGTCATTGTTGTCAGGCATCAGTACCCACTGTATATAACAGTGATCCCCAACCCCCATGAGCTCTCCAACCCCTTGGATGTTGCTCTCACTGGCCTCAAAGCAGGGGCTTATTTTTGAATTCCAGGCTTGGAGGCAAATTTTAACTGTATAAAAACTAAGTATAGTGCCAAGTAGAGTCTCCTGTAGGCTGCCAGTCCACATAGGGGCTACCAAATAGCCAATCACAGCCCTTATTTGGCACCCAAGTGACTTTTTCATGCTTGTGTTGCTCCCCAACTCTTTTTGAATGTCGCTCACGGTTAAAAAGGTTGGGGACCAATGGTACATAATATGTCTGGGTGCCTACCTACTGCTTTTCACTATATTCATCTCACTGCATATAAATGTATGGGGTGTCACTGTTCATTGCATCTCACTGCATATTATGTACCAGGGGTGTCAGTACCCACTATCTTGCTGTCTGTAAAACAAAAACACATTTAAGCTAACTTACCTAGGACACAATGCTTTACTGTTCCAACAATTTATACTTTTTTTTAGCCCTTAGGGTTAAAAAAAATATAGTAATTGTTGCAGTGTTTGATTTAGGCTAAGAACCCATACAAACAAACCAGATTTCAGTCTACAGCACATTTTCAATTTAGAAACAGTGAATGATAAAGTTCCCACTTAACACTCCACAAAACGATGCACCCTTTATTAGAATTAAGGGGAATAACTGTGAACATAGACGGATGGATGGATACCCCCTCTTCTGTGACCTCAGTTGGAATCTCATGAAAGTGCACGTTAGTACTTTTACATCCTGAGCATTTTAGAAAAGCACGACCATCTGCACTTCTGCACGGTTCTCCTGAAAGTTAGTAGTAGTAGAAGAAGTTTGGGGGGGAACAATCATTTTTACACCAGCAGATCAATGTCTGAGATTTGCTTTCGGTCCATCTTTAGCCTCACCAAACAAAAAATTCACCCTCCGCCTATGATTATATTAGCTGTAAAACTAAAAATGTGATATATCTGCTGGTTTGTGCTTGCAATAAATACTATCTGGGGCAAACCTCCCAGGAACTGAGAAAGAACCACTGTTCCATTATCTGTTGTGCCAGGGAGGAGGCCTCTAAGAAGACTCCTCTAAGTACAGATGCAGCACACTTTTTGGAGGCCCGTAGAGGGCATTTAGATCTGGGGTTATCTGCCTACATTCACTAATTGCTGTTTAATTTATCATTTCTGTATTTGTTCTGTTTTAGTTCTAGATTTATTCAGCTGGGCTCGAAACAGTGGAAATTGAGATGTGACCTTTGAGACGTGAATGGAGTTGCCCTCTTTCTATTGGGATCTCGATACCGTAAATGAATACTTATATTATATATTATATTATGAATACTATATTCTGCCACTCGGGAATGACGAACATTGAACTGGATGGACATCATCATCATTTATTTATATAGCGCTGTCAAGATACGCAGTGCTTTACTGCAGTTATAGCAAACAGGGAATAAATGGTGGATAGCAGACAAGGATTACAGAATACAATAGGGTTTACAAACTAAAAGGTTAGGGTACAATTGAGACATTAGGATTGTATAAACACTTTGTCATTTTTGATACAGCAATGATTAATTAAGGTACATCGAATAGGCCTCTTTAAACAGATGGGACATGCAAGTATGAGTGGATTGAGTCAGCCAATGACAGAATAAGTGAGTGATAAATAGCGCCTTTGACTTATTAGTAAGCGACTCTGGATTCCCGCACATTATTAGCTGTAATGAATGATTGACACTGTCCTGGTCCAACATGTAAGTGCTATAGGATTGAGCCACACCAGCGGGTATGATAACCAAGTGTTCTGGATATTTGGGTGAACCAATGATTATGCTGACTGCACTAGAAAAGATTTTTGATGATGTCACTCCTGACGAAGCCTACATGGCTTAATGCGTGATGGGTGGCGTCTTCCCCGACCCGAGCTCCCTGCTTCTAGCCTATAATTGCAGTTTGGTACTACCATGTATATCATTTTGGCTGTTATTTGAATCTTTTTTGATACACACTTGATGCACACTTATTATTTAGGATAGGATTATATTCGGATAGTAATACAGGAGAACACAATACATTCTAAGAGTTTAGAGGCAAGTGGTAGAAGTGAGACAGGACGGTAATTTGACAGACAGGATGGGTCAAGCGTGGCCTTTTTAAGAATAGGCTTTACACAGGCCTGTTTGAAAGGAGAAGGGAAGGTTCCAGAAGCTAGAGAAAAATTGAAGATGTGAGTAAGTGGTGGTGTAAGCTCTGCAACACAGGCGCAAATTCACTAAGCGCCGAACATTAGCGTTAATTCACTAGCGTTTGGCATTTTCATTATTGTGCAAATTCTCTAACGAACGCTGGCGTAGTTTCGCTAGTGTTACTTCGCATCCTTACGCCAGGCGAATTTTCGCTAGCGATGTAACTACGCAAATTCACTAACTTGCGCAGTGTACTGAACGCTACCTTTTACGCTAGACTTCCTTCGCCACCTCAGACCTGGCGAAGCGCAATAGAGTAGCTAGGGATTGTTTCATAAAAAGTCAAATTTTTTTCTAAGTCCCAAAAAACGCTGGCGTGTTTTCTACATGATGAGTGATAGGCTGAAAAAGATTGAAAATATTTTTGGGGCTCCCCTCCTTCCCCCCTACATTTCCTGACTCATGGCAACTTACCTAGACAGTGGGCACATGTGTAGGGCAAAATAACATTTTTATTTGCAGATTTGAAGGTTTTCTAGGCATTTGTAGTGCTGATATGTATTCCTCCATTGAAATTTGAATTTGGCGCCGTATGCAAATGAACCATTACTAGCGAAACTTCGCTTCGCTTGGCGAATTAACGCTAGCGCAACTTCGCAAACTTACGCTACCCCTGTGCGCAACTTCGGATTTTAGTGAATTTGCGGAGCACTGGCGAAAATACGCCTGGCGAAGTGCGGCAAAGTTGCGCCTGGTGCAACTTTGCATCTTAGTGAATTTGCCCCACAGTGTTTGAGCAGAGAAGAAGGCATAGGGTCAAGGGGGCAAGTTGTGAATGAGGAGGACAAGAAAAGCTTGGAGACCAGAAATTGTTAACGGAAAGAAGGAATTAAGACATGCAGAAGGGGGCTTAGGAAGGAGGAGCTGGTTTGCATTAGTAGAGGGAGGATCTGATTGCGGATGGACTCTACTTTGTCTTTAAAGAAATCAGAAAAATCCTGATGGCGGATGGAGAAGAGTATTGAAAAGAGAAAACAGACGTCGTGGGTTGGATTTGTGATTGTTTATAAGGGTACTGTAGTACTCTTGCTTGGCCTTCGACAAGGCAGAATTGAGGCAGGACAGTAGAAATTTATAGTGAATAAAGTCTGCTTTCGTACAGGGACGTGCACGTGTATGCTTAGGCTAATGGGCCAATGGTTGAGGATAGTATGTGATTATACTCACCAGGGTAAAGGCTGGAAGGTCAATGTCACGTGTATCCCCAACTAAGACAGTGGGGGAAGAAGCAGGTGGGCACAGAGAGTGAGAGATGGAAAATGTAACCAAATGGTGATCGGAAAGGAGGAAGGGTTCACTGTTAAAACCAGAGAGAGGGAGATGCGACACCATCTCACATTGCTATTGTTTACCTTATTTTCCATTACATCAAATTTGACGCCTGCATTTTGGCGCATCGCGTCGGATCCGCCGTTCACCTATAAAACTGTCAGGACCAAAGAACTCATGCTCTTGCTCCTGTACTTCTCGCAGCTGTTTAGGGAAATAAATCAAGCTAACCAAAAGGGAGAACAAGGCAGGCTGCAGGCCCGGACTGGCAATCTGTGGGTTCCGGCAAATGCCAGAGGGGCTGCTGTAAAATGCCATAAAAAGTGACTATTACGTCGGCTGGAGGGGGCTGTTTGGGCCTCTGTGTACTAGGAATGCCAGTGCCTATTAGGAATCCCAGTCCAATCCTGGCGGCTGTAAATCATTCCTACGGCACAGCAAGTAACGTCTGGTTTTAAAAAGAAGCAAGTGCATCCAGCACCGGATCTAATTAGGCAGGGGGCAGCCCACTTGAAAACAGGGTAGAGCGGCCCCTCTGGCATATGCACGAACTGACAGATTACTAGCCTGGGCCTGGTATGGAGCAGGGTCCAGGGGTTGGAGAGATATTCCCTGCAGCCAGCAAAAGTAGATACCGTATATACTCGAGTATAGGCCGTCCCGAGTATAAGCCGAGGTACCTAATTTTACCTCCAAAAACTGGGAAAGCTTATTGACTCGAGTATAAGCCTAGGGTGAGAAATGCAGCAGCTTCTGGTAAGTTTCAATCAAAAAATTGAGAGTTTCTGCTCCCATTGGAGGTGCTGGCAAATATTCTTGGAGACTATTCTTGGACGCTGGCGACTATTCTTGGACGCTGGCGACTATCCTTGGATGCCGGCAACTATTCTTAGGCGCCGGCGACTATCCATTTTTGCACTTGACCCGAATATAAGCCGAGGTAGAATTTTTCAGCATATTTTGGGGGCTGAAAAACTCAGCTTATACTCGAGTACATACGGTTAAAGAGGGAGAAGATGTGGGAAAATGATTTTAAGTGACTACACATCCGTGTCTTGTTAGTAACTGGAGGACAAAGGTGTTGCAAGTAGTTGTAAAGTGTATAAGGGCTGGAGTATGTGGATGGGAGCAGGGAAGAATATATGTAAATATACTGGCAGACAATAGGATAGTTAAAAGAAGTAAGTACCTTAGGGAGCACGTGCATGCAAACAGAGCAAAAATGATTAGCTTAGCCATTGCAGTTTTTAGCAGGTAACAGAACAATTTGTAGCAGCTTTGAGAGAGCTGGTTGTTACCTGTGAGTTTGGGAATCTAACAGATGAAATGCTAAGAGACCAAATAGTGGAAAAAACAAACTCACCTAGCATTAGAGAGATACTGCTCCTAGAGCAGGATTTAACCCTTGCAAAGGCTATTACAGTTGCTAGCCAAATTGAAACAGCAGTGGCAGAAGCTAAAACTCTCAGTCAGGGAACTGCTGGGAATGTACAGACTGTGAATTCAGCACTGTGGCCTAATAATGCACAGTCACAGGCACAATACAGTGCTAAGGAAAGCGATTCACCTACACTGTAAAACCGTGCAGTAAATACAAATAGAAAATACTGCTTTCGCTGTGGTTCAACACAACACACTGCAAATCATGTTACATGTCCTGCAAAAGCTTTACCGTGCCACAAATGCAAAAAAAAGTAGGACATTTTGCAAAGATCTGCCGTAGTTCTGCTAAAGATGTTCATGAAGTCACTACTACAAATATCACAGTATTAAGTGTGGATAAAGCTGACACATTTATTCCAGGCAAGTTTATATGCACTGTCAGTACTGCTTCTGCTGACAAGGGACACTCCATTAACCTGATGCTTGATACAGGTTCAGCTGTTTCTATACTAACAAAGGATATTTTCTTGAAATACTTTGCAAAAGAGCAAACAGATTTTTTTATATTCAATTTTGAAATCTGACATGGGGCTAGACATTTTGTCAATTTTCCAGCTGCCCCTGGTCATGTGGCTTGTGCCCGCTTTCTGGCAGGCTGCTGTTTTTCCTTCTCAATGTAACTGAATGAGTCTCAGTGAGACATGGGTTTTTAATATTGAATGTTGTTCTTAGATCTACCAGGCAGCTGTTATCTTTTGTTAGGGAGCTGTTATCTGGTTACCTTCCCATTGTTCTTTTGTTTGGCTGCTGGGGGGGGAAAGGGAAGGGGGTGATATCACTCCAACTTGCAGTACAGCAGTAAAGAGTGATTGAAGTTTATCAGAGCACAAGTCACATGACTTGGGGCAGCTGGGAAATTGACAAAATGTCTAGCCCCATGTCAGATTTCAAAATTGAATATAAAAAAATCTGTTTGCTCTGTTGAGAAATGGATTTCAGTGCAGAATTCTACTGGATCAGCACTATTAACTGATTCATTTTGAAAAAATATTTTTCCCATGACAGTATCCCTTTAAATAAAGGATCCAATCCCTGTGCTTGGTTGCTTGCCAGTGACTGTACAACTTGAATCAAATACTGCAAAATGTGACTTTTATATTGTGAATAAGGGTACTGCTATACTTGGAAGGGATCTCTTTGCTGCATTAAACCTACAATTGGTTGATGGTCTCATTACTACAGCACCAGTTGCCTGCCACACAGACAGTGTCTAAAATTTCACCACAAAGCAACACTTCACTGGGTTGTGCAAAGAACTTCATACACAAACTACCTGCATGGACCAAGGAATATGTTGTGTGAAGAATGTATATTATTGCTTTAAAATGCATTGTTGTTGTTTCGTACATTTGCCAAAATGCTTTCCTACTATAGGGGGAATACGTGGTGTTTATACAAATGGCCTGTAGATGTCACTGTACACAATAGTTATACTGTGAATACACAGTACTGTCTAGACTGCTTAGAAGTGAAAGTAAGCGTTGCGTCCTGTTGTGTAATGCCTGCATGAGCCTGCTAATAAAGCACTTTTATACTTTCATCCTCGGCTACCCAAAACATAACAAGTATGACTGATTGAAATCAGTTCATTTACTGTAGTAATAGAGTCCTCTGATTTGTCTCTCCTTGTAGCTCTCAGTGTTGAACTCCTTGTTAAACTCTTCCAGATAACTTGTAAATGAATCACTTCAAAACAAATCACCCCAGCAAATGCTCTCCCTAAAGAGGTGTTAATAAATAGGGAGAGTAGAAGCTGGGAACTGCTACACACAGGTCTGGGGAATCACAACTGATTCTAACTGATCAAAAACCAAACTGATCACCCAGCTGTGACAGTGAGTGAGAGCAAAACAAGAATAAAGATGAATACAGAGCTCACGATAGGAGTTTATAGGGGGGTCGTAAAGTATCTTGGCAGAGACAAAATAATGGTCTGAGGCTGTTTAACATGGATTGTGCAAGGGTCACTGATTCGATTAGGGTAAAGGCACGTGCACACAGGCAGATTCGGGGAGATTTAGTCGCCTGGCGACTAATCGCCTCTTCTGCGGGGCGACAATCTCCCCGAACTGCCTTCCCCCTGCTATAATGAGAAAACGCCAGCACCAATGCACTCCCGGAGCTTCGATTTCCAAAGTCGCCCAAAGTTGCTTCACCAGGAAACTTCGGGTGACTTCCGAAATCAATCGATGATGTGGTACCAGGACTTAAAGGGGTTGTTCACCTTCAAATTAATTTTTAGTATAATGTAGAGAGTGATATTCTGAGACAATTTGCAATTGACTTTTGTTTTTTATTATTTGCGGTTTTTGAGGTTATTTAGCTTTTTATTCAGCAGCTCTTCAATTTGCAATTTCAGCAATCTGAGCTATCTGATTGCTAGGGTACAAATGACCCTAGCAACCATGCATTGATCTGAATAAAAGATTGGAATATGAATAGGAGAGGCCTGAATAGAAAGAGGAGTAATAAAAAGTAGCAATAACAATGCATTTGTAGCTTTTCAAAGTATTATTTTTTAAATGGGGTCAGTGACCCCCATTCAAAAGCTGGAAAAAGTCAGATGAAGAAGGCAAATAATTAAAGAACTAGAAAAAAGCAATGAAGACAAATTGCAAAGTTACTTAGAAATTGGCCATTCTATTACATACTAAAAATGAAGGTGAACCACCCCTTTAAGGTGGCCATAGATAGATTTTTCTTGGAAAAGATCTTTCAATACAAACGTGTAGAGCTGAATCGTCAGATATACAGCAGACTCAGCACTAACAATAGACGATGTTTGGGTGCCTTTAAAGGCACCCGATCAAAATTTTCCATCCAGCCCAATCAACGAGCCGGGCCGATAGCCAAGTCTTCTGCAGATATCGGTCGGCTTGTTTCCCACCATACACGCACCGAATATCGCACGAAAATTTGTTTTGTACAATATTATCTGTGTGTCTATGGCCACCTTTAGAAGAGTTTTGCTATAGGGGGGGATGAGGTGGATATGAATGAGGAGAATCCGGACCTTAAAGTTCTGTCGGCTGTTATTATGAAGATTGTTATTCTGAAAGTTTCAGGTACTTTTTTTTTTGGTCTGGTCATCTGATTAACTGGCCATAACCACTAGGAATGCACCGAATCCACTGTTTTGGATTCGGCCGAACCCCCAAATCCTTTGCAAGAGATTCGGCCAAATACCGAACTGGTGGTGGGAAGGGGAATACTTTTTACTACTTCTTTGTTTTGTGACAAAAAGTCACTCGATTTCCCTCCCCGTCCTAATTTGCATATGCAAATTAGGATTCTGATTAGGTTCAGCCAGGCTGAAGGATTCAGCCAAATCCGAATCCTGATGAAAAAGGCAGAATCCCGAACAAAATCCTGGATTCGGTGCATCCCTAATAACCATACCTGGGTTCAATAAAAGTACAATATATCCTTTGGTCTACAAGAAGTAGTTCTGGGTCGTCAAACATTAAAAGGGTTGTTCACCTTGAATGAATTTTTAGTTTGATGTAGATTGTAGAGAGTGGTATTCTGAGACATTTTGCTCCAGTTTGCCATCCCAGCAATCTGGTTGCTAGGGTCCAAATAACCCTAGAGTTCAAATACAAAAATGTATGTGCTAAATCTAGTTCTGTTCACTAAATATTTTCAAAAGTGAATGCCGCTAATTAGAGTACTAAAAATCCATATACAAAAGCTTTGCTATTTAGTGTCTTTTATAACTCTAGAGGCCAATTACAACATTTGCATTGAGACAGCTCACCCGAGAAAGGTGGTGCCCCGGATGTAGAAACCCCAGATCCCGCTTCTGGGTTCACAAACGCCTAAAACAGTATCGAGGGTAATTTATCAGAAGGAACTCACCAGATCAAACGGGTGGCCCGGGTGCATCTCCCCAAGCCCGTAGCTGTAGGTGAGTCACGATCAGTAGAAAATATAAGTCCTTCCATATTCTCTCTCTTGTGGGATCCACTATCAGCGGAACTGACAACCTAGTGCATATCTGCAAAACAAATGTAACACATAATAAGTCCAGCAAAGCAGTGCAAGTAAGTGAAAGTATCACATGCTGAAATGCTTCTGTTTTTGCCCAGGGACAGGCAATCTTCAGCACTCCAGATGTTGCAATGCCATTATACCAGTGGACCTAAACTCATTTTGAAATTAAAACCCAGAACTCCAAGACAGCAATGCTAATCAATGCTTGTCTAAGCCACCAGCGCTCACATTGTATTTAGAGTGCCAAAGTTTGCTTTACCCTGTTCTAGGGAATCGGATATAAATATAATGTGTCAGATACAGGTATGGGACCTGTTATCCAGAAGGCTCGGGACCTGAGGTTTTCCCGGATAACGGATCTTTCCGTGATTTGGGTCTTCATGCCTTAAGTCTACTAGAAATTAATTTAAACATTAAATAAACCCAATAGGCTGGTTTTACCTCCAATAAGGATTAATTATATCTTAGTTGGGATCAAGTACAAGCTACTGTTTTATTATTACAGAGAAAAAGATAATCATTTTTAAAAATTTTGATTATTTGGATAAAATGGAGTCTATGGGAGACAGCCATTCCGTAATTCGAAGCTTTCTGGATATCGGGTTTCCGGATAAGAGATCCTATACCTGTACAAATAAAACGGTACAAATATTTGTTAAACATTTTAATTAAGGGGCTGATAAATGGTCTACTTACAACAATGAAGAAAGCCATTGAAGATGATGTGTTTATTCCTCTATATCCAAAAAGGTATGAGATTACCGGTAACTATGATTTTGCTAAATACATGGGGAGGCCCATTTATGAAAGATCGAATTTCGAATTTGTGTGAAGTTTTTTTAATTCGAATAAACTCACAATTCAACTGGGAGGTTATTCAAGATAAAAATAGAATGGCTAATATTCGATCGAATGGTTCCGACCCGAAATTTGAATTGTATTCGATTTGCAAGTATCGAGTTTTTCTCCGAAAATAAAACTCGAATGTCAGGAAGGCTATTAACATCTCCAAATGGCTCAACGGACCTCTGCCATTGACTTGTACATGAACTCGGCGGGTTTTAGGTGGTGAATATACGAATGAGGACTGTTTCCATGGTCGAGGTGTGAAATCTCACATTTACATTCGAATAGGGGGATTAAAATTCAAATGTGTCAATTTTCACACTCGAAATTTCGAATTCGAATTTACTATTTGACCCTTGATAAATCTGCCCCAGAGTCTTTTACTGTATTACATTCCTAAGGGGCTACCCTACATTAATGAATAAGCTGTATGTCCCCAAGCTAGAAACATTGTAAAATATACAGTATAATATTTTTTTGGCTCAAAATGCTATATTTTATATATTGTATCAGCAGCCCTCTAACAATAATGATCTGTGCCTTCAAAGCTGTCCCTATGTTTTGAGTTTTTCTAAATGGCTATGGTGGCTATGACCTGGTACTGAAGCCCAAAACATAAACGGGGGAATGTAATAAAAATCGCTAATGGAAAAACTATTCGCAATGCGAAAAGTTATGCTTTTGCGCAAACAATTTTTGCTTTGTGCGAATTTAATATAGCTTTTGCGAGCCCGGAAACTGTTTAGCGACCACTTCCGACAGTGAAAGACCATTTGCGAATTTTATAGTTTGCGCCAATGCGCAGTCAATGTAATAAAACTTCTTAATGAAAAAGTCGTTATGTTTGCTCCAAAAGGTTACGACACCTTCAAGCACTTCTTATGAGTGCGCAATTAAAATTCGCAATGCGCAATTAAAATTCGCAATGCAATAACAGTTTAAGGAACAATATTACATTGCGAGATGTGGATTTTTAGTCTTATTGGTGCAAATTGTTTTGCTCTTTGCGACTTTTATTACATTCCCCTGAAGGTATGGCATTTCAAGACTAGGGGGCAGATTTATCAAGGGTCGAATTGGAAATTCGAATTTTCTAGGTTTTTTTTTATGGTCAAAATTGTCAAATTCGACTAGGGAGTTATTCAAATTCGATTTGAGTTTTTCCAAAAATTTTAATTTGATTTTCCAGATTTATCATACTCTGACCCTTTAAGAACTCAAATTAGACTATTCGCCACCTGAAACCTGCCAAATTGCTGTTTAAGTTAATGGGACACGTGCAGGGATCAATTTGGAGTTGTTTGCAGCCTTCCTGACATTCAAGGTTTTTTTGGCGAATGGTCTACTTTCAACAATGAAGAAAGCCATTGAAGATGATGCGTTTATTCCTCTATATCCAAAAAAACTATGATTTTGCCAAATACACGTGGAGGCCCATTTATCAAAGATTCTAATTTCATGTGAATTTTTTTAAATTTTCATATATTCACAATTCGAGTGGGAAGTTTTTAAAATTCAAATCGAATTTGATTTGAGTTTTCTGGTCGATCCTATTCACCTGAGTTTAAAAATTTTTTATAATGAATTTCAAGTTTTAAAAAACTTACATGAATTTGAAATTCGACCCGTGATAAATGTGCTTCTAAGTTTTCGCTCAGGTTTTAGTTATTCTTTAGGATAATGTCAAAAATAAAATCTGTGATGTTTCCTGTTTAACATAAACAGCAAAGAATGGTTTACTTATCTTAGAAGGACATCCGGGGGCCAACATCCTTTGTTGCTAGACTGGTAAATAGAAAAACAGAACTTCCACAAGACCATGATAAACTATGCAGTCTCTTGCTCTTCAAATATATTAACTTATTAACTCTGCAGACAGTAATAGTCTACCGTATATACCCGAGTATAAGCCGAGTTTTTCAGCATCCAAAATGTGCTGAAAAAGTCTACCTCGGCTTATACTAACTGAGATTGCAGTCACTTTTAATCATTCCTATACCAACAGTACACTTGGGTAGAGACTGCAATATCCCACAATGCCCTCTGTTGGTTATATGAAAGAATAACAGTGCGCCCTCTGTTGGTTATATGAAAGAATAACAGTGACTGCAATATCACACAGCACCATCTGTTGGTTATATGAAAGAATAACAGTGACTGCAATATCACACAGCGCCATCTGTTGGTTATATGAAAGAATAACAGTGCGCCCTCTGTTGGTTATATGAAAGATTAACAGTGACTGCAATATCACACAGCGCCCTCTGTGGGTTATATGAAAGAATAACAGTGACTGCAATATCACACAGCGCCATCTGTTGGTTATATCAAAGAATAACAGTGCGCCCTCTGTTGGTTATATGAAAGAATAACAGTGACTGCAATATCACACAGCGCCATCTGTTGGTTATATGAAAGAATAACAGTGACTGCAATATCACACAGCACCATCTGTTGGTTGTATGAAAGAATAACAGTGCACCCTCTGTTGGTTATATGAAAGATTAACAGTGACTGCAATATCACACAGCGCCCTCTGTTGGTTATATGAAAGAATAACAGTGCGCCCTCTGTTGGTTATATGAAAGAATAACAGTGACTGCAATATCACACAGCTCCATCTGTTGGTTGTATGAAAGAATAACAGTGCGCCCTCTGTTGGTTATATTAAAGAATAACAGTGACTGCAATATCACACAGCGCCATCTGTTGGTTATATGGAAGAATAACAGTGACTGCAATATCACACAGTGCCCTCTGTTGGTTATATGAAAGATTAACAGTGACTGCAATATCACACAAGCGCCCTCTGTTGGTTATATGAAAGAATAACAGTGACTGCAATATCACACAGCGCCCTCTGTTGGTAATACGAAAGATTAACAGTGATGGCAATATCAAACAGCACCCTCTGCACATGGTAATGGGACAGTGGGACAATGCACACAGTAATCCGTTTGGCAATTCTCTGTCACCATCAACTTTGCAAAGAAGTCCGGTTGATCGATGGGGGGGTCACTTTGGCAGAATGTGCGCTGCTGGGAGACAGGGCTGTAGCTGTGTCTAGGCTTATACTAGAGTCAATAAGTTTTCCCAGTTTTCGTAGGTAAAATTAGGTACCTTGGCTTATACTCGGGTCGGCTTATACTCGAGTATATACGGTATATAGATACTGTGAGCCTTCATACTGTGTATGCAAATGAAGATATTGCTCTACTTATTCTCAACTGTAAAGAAAATTTATGAAGGCCTCTATGGCCTTTGGGAGAGGACTAGCTGGTTAGCCCTAAGCCTATGTTAAAGGAGGAACTAAAGCTTCATAAAGAATTTGTCTAGATATTTTAAACATGTTTGGGCTTTTGTGCCAGCCAGATGGCACCACAGCAGTGAAAATCTGTTCCTCTGAAGACGCCCCAGTAGCTCCCTATCTTCTATACTGCTGATTCCCAGCACATGTTGTCTGCTGCTGTCACTTACATGAGCAAGGAAAACCAGCAGCCTGCCAGAAAGCATTTCTCTAATAAAGTGCAGGCACAAGTCACATGACCAGGGGCAGCTGGGAAATTGACAAAATGTCTAGCCCCATGTCAGATTTCAAAATTGAATATAAAAAAATCCGTTTGCTCTTTTGAGAAATGGATTTCAGTGCACAAGTCTGCTGGAGTAGCACTATTAACTGAAGCATAGCAGGGGTGAGCATGGCAGGAGAGCCATGGCAGATTTAACAACTTAAGTCCATCAAGTTAAAGTACAGAAAGTTTAAGTACAACATATAGAGTTAGACAGAGTTAAGAACTTACATATATGGATACCTGCTGAACTGCATCTCTCCTTCTCATCTCTTCCAGGTATGTCTAATTCCTGCTAATTGAACTTACTGCTCCTAGCTTTCTGCATCTCAACATCCAACTCTGCTGCAAATCTTTGTTTTACCATTGCCAATTATTCAATTGTGGGGTAGGTGTTAAAATGCATCAGTTTAAGTTTATCTAGCAATTTGTTGCTTGCTTTAGTGAATAGTTTGGTATGTCCATTTTATTGCTATTGATGTCTGTTAGATGACCAGACTCAGAGATTCTTCTGTCTTTAACTTGTCTTAATTAATCAATTGCTGGCCCTCACCCATGTGACCCTCTTGCTGTATATCAGGACATTCATTCTAGGGGAAGCATAGCAGGGGTGAGCATGGCAGGAGAGCCATGGCAGATTTAACAACTTAAGTCCATCAAGTTAAAGTACAGAAAGTTTAAGTACAACATATAGAGTTAGACAGAGTTAAGTACAGAAAGTTTAAGTACAACATATAGAGTTAGACAGAGTTAAGTACAGAAAGTTTAAGTACAACATATAGAGTTAGACAGAGTTAAGTACAGAAAGTTTAAGTACAACATATAGAGTTAGACAGAGTTAAGTACAGAAAGTTTAAGTACAACATATAGAGTTAGACAGAGTTAAGTACAGAAAGTTTAAGTACAACATATAGAGTTAGACAGAGTTAAGTACAGAAAGTTTAAGTACAACATATAGAGTTAGACAGAGTTAAGTACAGAAAGTTTAAGTACAACATATAGAGTTAGACAGAGTTAAGTACAGAAAGTTTAAGTACAACATATAGAGTTAGACAGAGTTAAGTACAGAAAGTTTAAGTACAACATATAGAGTTAGACAGAGTTGGACAGCAGTTGGATCAGAGTTGGACTGGAATCAGCAAGCAAACACTGGACATCACTGCTAGAGATGGCGCGAACTGTTCGCCGGCGAACTTGTTCGCGCGAACATCGGGTGTTCGCGCTCGCCGGAAGTTCGCGAACATCGCGCGACGTTCGCCATTTTGGGTTCGCCATTGTTGGCGCTTTTTTTTGCCCTCTCACCCCAGACCAGCAGGTACATGGCAGCCAATCAGGAAGCTCTCCCCTGGACCACTCCCCTTCCCTATAAAAACCGAAGCCCTGCAGCGTTTTTTTCACTCTGCCTGTGTGTGCTGAAGAGATAGTGTAGGGAGAGAGCTGCTGCCTGTTAGTGATTTCAGGGACAGTTGAAAGTTTGCTGGCTAGTAATCGTGTTGATACTGCTCTGTTATTGGAGGGACAGAAGTCTGCAGGGGTTTGAGGGACATTTAAGCTTAGGTAGCTTTGCTGGCTAGTAATCTACCTTCTACTGCAGTGCTCTGTATGTAGCTGCAGTGGGCAGCTGTCCTGCTTCTGATCTCATCTGCTGACTGCTGCAATAACAGTAGTCCTTGTAAGGACTGCTTTTATTTATTTTTTTGTTGTTTTACTACTACTACTACTACTACTATAAGAGCCCAGTGCTATTAGTCTAGCAGTGTTGGGGAGTGGGACTGGTGTGCTAATCTGCTGCTCCTAGTAGTTCAGCAGCACCAACTTTAATTTTTTTTTTTTTAATATTCATTTTTTTTTTATTTTACTTTTTTTTATTTTACTACCGCTGTAGTAGTGTATAAGTTGACCTTTTAGGCATTATTTGCCCTGTAGGCATTTTTTGCCCAGTGTGTTATTCAACCAACTGCCATCTAGCATCACTAACAGCTCTCCCCCTACACTATCTCTTCCAAGCACACACAGGCAGATTTTTCAGATACATTTTTGCCCTTGATCCCCCTCTGGCATGCCACTGTCCAGGTCGTTGCACCCTTTAAACAACTTTAAAATCATTTTTCTGGCCAGAAATGTCTTTTTTAGATGTTAAAGTTCGCCTTCCCATTGAAGTCTATGGGGTTCGCGAACCGTTCGCGAACCGCTCGCATTTTTGCGCAAGTTCGCGAATATGTTCGCGAACTTTTTTTCCAACGTTCGCTACATCCCTAATCACTGCTCATCAACCTCTGCTATCAACAAGATAAGCCGGATTATACTGTCTAACTATGTTTAATTTGATTGCCTTCTTTTTCTCTCTCTCCTCTATACTTCTGCATATATCCTCTGCACTTCAACATCCATCAAACTATCCTGAAATTGAAATCTCCTCTTCACTGCTCCCATCACCCTCTCTCAATCTAAGCACACTATCTTGTATTGTTAAATCTATTATCCCCTCTCATCCCATCAAACAATACATTGCTCGCACTGTCAAATCTAGGTCACACCTTGTCTCACTCTCATTATTACTGTTACTTGCAGCAGGGGATATCTCCCCAAACCCTGGTCCAACTCACTCATTTGTACCGTCACTTATTCCTACTCTCAGGCATTCAACAAGGTCTTTTCCAGTCTCTCAGACTTTACGCACTTCTAATCTTGGAAACCTAATTCACATAAAACCAACACCCTCCCCGCCTTTCTCATGTGCCCTCTGGAATGCACGGTCAATCTGCAATAAACTAACAGCAGTCCATGACCTCTTTATAGCTAAATCCCTTCACCTTCTTGCAATCACTGAAACATGGCTCTCACCCTCAGACACCGCTTCACCTGCTGCCCTCTGCTATGGAGGCTTCTCACTTACTCACACTCCTAGACCGGATGGCCGTCATGGTGGTGGGGTGGGATTTCTTCTCTCCCCCAAATGTAGGTTTCAAAATCTAACTACACCAACTTCTCTCTCCTTCACTTCTTTTGAAGTCCACAGCATACGTTTGTTTTCTCCAATCTCTCTGCGTGTTGCTGTCATATATCGCCCCCCAGGTCCCTACTCCACCTTCTTGGATCACTTTGCTGCCTGGCTTCCATACTTTCTCTCCAGTGAGACACCTGCTCTCATTTTAGGGGACTTCAACATCCCCATTGACAACTCTGATTCTGCTGCCACCTCTAAACTTCTCTCTCTAACAGCTTCTTTTGGTCTCTCTCAGTGGACCGACTCACCTACCCACATCGAGGGTCATGCTCTTGACCTTATATTCTGCCACTCATGCTGCCCATACAACTTAATTAACTCTCCCTACCCTCTGTCTGACCATCATCTACTCTCCTTTCAGATACTGCTTTCACCTGCACCTTCACAACCATCTCTCTCTACCCACACGTACAGAAACCTTAATGCCTTTGAACCACAACAATTATCAACAGTATCAGCACAATCCATATCTCATATTAATACTCTCTCCTGTCCCAATATTGCAGCTTCTCTCTACAACGATGCCCTTTCAACAGCACTTGACTCCCTTGCACCTTCTACCACCCGTCACAGCCGGGCAGCTAAACCCCAACCCTGGCACACTAGTGTAACACGGTACCTCAGAAGATGTAGTAGATCAGCTGAGCGACGGTGGAGAAAGTCACGAACTGATCCTGACTTCATCCACTTCAAATTCATGCTCTCCTGCTATAACCGAGCTCTATCATTAGCCAAAGAACAATACTTCTCTTATCTAATATCTACTATGTCCTCCAAACCACAGCAGCTGTTTGCCACATTTAACTCACTCCTATGCCCCCTCCACCACCTCCACCTATTAATGTTACCGCCCAAGACCTTGCTCATTTCTTTAATGAAAAAATCGATCTCATTAGGCTGAGCATACCGTCCGACAACAATCTCAGACCAACGTGCAGTCCACTCACATCTACTTTGCACTCCTTCACCCCTGCAACTCTAGATGAAGTTAGCAAACTTATAGCCAGCTCAAAACCCACCACCTGCTCCCTTGACCCCATACCCTCTCGCCTTCTCCACCCAATCTCTGACACACTCTCTCCTGCACTTACCCACTTATTCAATCTTTCACTCTCTACTGGTACCTTTCCATCATTATATAAACAAGCACTAATCACTCCTATCCGCAAAAAACCATCCCTTGATCCCAGCTCTCCCACTAACTATCGACCGGTCTCCCTTCTTCCATTCGCATCCAAAATACTAGAAAGGCTTGTTTACAAACGCCTGATCCAGCATCTCACTCACAACTCCCTCCTCGACCCCCTGCAATCTGGCTTCCGCCCATCACACTCGACTGAAACTGCACTCACCAAAGTAACCAATGATCTTCTATTGGCAAAGTCTAAAGGTCATTATTCCATTCTAATCCTTCTTGATCTCTCTGCAGCCTTTGATACAGTTGACCACACACTCCTCCTTGACATTCTACACTCATCTGGCATTCGGGACACTGCTCTTTCATGGTTTACATCTTATCTGTCTGACCGTTCCTTTAAAGTTTCCTTCTCTAACTCTACTTCTACTACTTTCTCACTCTCTGTTGGAGTTCCTCAAGGCTCTGTTCTTGGCCCCCTGCTGTTCTCGCTCTATACAACTTCACTAGGAAAACTCATTCAGTCATTTGGACTTCAGTATCACCTTTATGCTGATGACACCCAACTCTACTTGTCTACTCCTGATCTTTCTAACTCTGTCCTTTCCCAAGTCACAGACTGTCTCTCTGCTGTCTCCTCCTGGATGTCACAGCGCCACCTGAAACTGAACCTTTCTAAAACAGAACTCATCATATTTCCTCCAAGATCTTCCCCTGTCCCTCAGATATCACTCACCGTAAACAACACCACCTTTCATTCCACCACACAGGCACGCTGCCTAGGAGTCATCTTAGACTCTCATCTATCTTTTTCACCACACATTCAAACACTTGCAAAATCTTGCCGTATTCAACTGCGCAACATTGCTCGAATACGACCCTATCTCAGTTCAGAATCAACTAAAACACTGATTCAGTCTCTCATCATCTCCCGCCTTGATTACTGCAACTTACTCCTCACAGGTATTCCAACAAGTCACCTTTCACAACTCCAATCTATTCTAAACGCGGCCGCTAGACTCATTCATCTAGCTCGCCGCTCAACATCAGCTGCTCCCATATGCATGTCCCTTCACTGGCTCCCAATCTCATCTAGAATCAAATTCAAATTACTTACACTCACATTCAAGGCCCTTAATAAAGAAACCCCTCCCTATATTTCATCTCTAATCTCCAAATACACTCCTTCACGAAACCTACGCTCTGCTTCTGATCTTCGACTCACTTCTCCTCTGGTGACTTCTGCCCATTCTCGTCTACAAGACTTCTCTCGGGCTTCTGCTTTTCTCTGGAACTCTCTGCCACAAGCTGTCAGACTTTCCCCTTCCTTCCAAACTTTCAAGCGCTCCTTAAAGACCCATCTGTTTAAAGAGGCCTATTCAATGTACCTTAATTAATCATTGCTGTATCAAAAATGACAAATTGTTTATACAATCCTAATGTCTCAATTGTACCCTAACCTTTTAGTTTGTAAACCCTATTGTACTCTGTAATCCTTGTCTGTTATTCACCATTTATTCCCTGTTTGCTATAACTGCAGTAAAGCACTGCGTATCTTGACAGCGCTATATAAATAAATGATGATGATGATGTGTTTTGAAAAAAAACATGTTTTCCGATGACAGGATCTCTTTAAGAACCTAAAACATTATATATAATATATACATTATAAGGGTTCAAGCACACAGGCAGATTCGGGGAGATTTAGTCGCCTGACAACTAATCACCTCTTCTTTGGGGTGACAATCTCCCCGAACTGCCTTCCCCTTGCCTGCGACCTGCTATAATGAGAAAACGCCAGCACCAATGCACTCGCGGCGCTTAGATTTTTTAAAGTCGCCCGAAGTTGCCTCACGAGGAAGAGGAGGCGATTAGTCGTCAGGCGACTAAATCTCCCTGAATCTGCCCGTGTGCTTGAACCCTAAAACTCAAAAGTTTTCATTTGAAATATCAGATTCACATTACATGGCAGCATAGAAGCCAAAGCATTCTCCATCAGAATTATCATCCCTGCAGAATTAGCTTCGATGACCTATGCAAATTAAATTTCTGCTGTGTTTTAATTTTAAACTACACTGAGCATGTGCAGTGCCACTGACACACAAAAGATTGCCTAATAGGATACAAGATGGAATACTGCTGGGGACAACTTTTAAGGCCTGGATCATTACTGTTCTAGGGCTGCTGAACCTCTGGGCTGGTACATTCAGTATATTATTACAGCATTTCTGTCCTTAATGCTTTTTAGACTTTAGTTTCCCTTTAACTATGACACACAGAAGCTACTATTGTCTGGAAATATTTGCAGTGTGGCATATTGAGCCCACTTACTGCTCTGGTGCCAGAGAATCACTTTCGAAATGCCCAACATTTTGCAAGAAATGCAGAATGGAGTATTGTTTTAAGTTCAGTTTGCAACTTCTTGTTATCCTGTATGTGATGCATGGGTTTTAGGCAAATGGAACTTTTACTCATATGTTTTCCAAAATTCTTTTCCTCCCACATTACCAGTATAGACTTTTGTAGGACAATGTTTTTCCCCATTCAAAATTCCAAGAAAGACATTTCGGGGCAAATTCACTAAGATCCATAGTTTCGCCAACGCTATGCAAATTCACTAAAATTCGAAGTTGCGCTCAGGGAGGCGAATGGTAGCGAAGTTGCGCTACCGTTACCTAGTCAGGCAAAGTGAAGTTACGCTAGCGATACCTAGCGTAACTAGGGGGGAAGGAGGGTACCCCCCCAAAAAAATTTACACTATTTTTCATAATATCACCCTTAAAAAAGTAAAAGACGCCAGCGTTTTTTGGACAAACTCAACTCAACAGTTTTTGGGCAAACTCCTATCTACTCTATTGCACTTCGCCTGCTCTGACCTGGCAAAGTAAAGTCTCGCGCAAGAGGTAACGTTCAGTAAAATGCGCAAGTTAGTGAATTAGCGTAGTTACGTCCCTTCGCCATAGCGCAACTTTGCCTGACGTAAGGTTGCGAAGTAGCGCTAGAGTAGGTCCACTTCACTAGCGAATTTACGCCAGCACCCGTTAGTAAATCTGCGATGTAACGAAATGACGTCACACTGGCGAATTTGCGCTAGTGTTAGCCGCTTTGCGATTTAGTAAATTTGCCCCTCCTAGTCTGCTGTGAAAGTAAATGGCTAAGATGTGGTGTTTTTGAACATACATAGTTGTACAATGGCTGGCTTAAGGTTGTACATATACAATGCCAAAAACCAGAAAAATTTGTGTTTTTTTACTATAAAATTCAATTTTTTAGTGGAAAAAAAACACACTGTTTTTGGGATTTTTATACCTCCAGGATGGTAAAAAAAAACAAATCTGAAAATCTGGCATCTCAGAACTGTCGAGGTTGCATATAAGTCAATGGGGCAAATTTACTAAAGGGCGAAGTGACTAACTCTGGCGAAAAAACGCCCGCGTGATGTAATTTCGGTACTTCACCGATTTACGGGTGCAGGCGTAACTTTGCTAGCGAATTTGCGCTCTGGCGAAGGAGCGTAACTGCACAAATTCACTAAAATGTGGATTTTACTGAACGTAATGTTACCTCTTGCGCCAGACTTGCCTTCACCAGTTCAGACCAGGCAAAGTGCAATAGAGTAGATTGGACTCAAAATTTAGTTGAAATATTTTCTAAGTCCTAAAAAATGCTGGCATCTTTTCCTTTTTTCAGGGTTTTAGGCTGCAAAAGAGCGTAAAAATGTTTTGGGGTAACCAGCTTCCCCCCTACATTTCCTAACATATGGCTCATAAACTATACAGTGGGCTCATGTGTAGGGCAATATAACAATTCTATTTTATTTTATTAAGCTTCCCTGGACTTGTGTAGTGTAATGTATTTGCTGCAACATATACGTCCATTCAACGTTAACCCACCGTATGCAAATCAGCCAATGCTAGCACAACTTCGATCTGCTTGCCGAATTAATATTAGTGCAACTTGGCCATCATTCGGCGCACTGGACGCAACTTTGCATGTTAGTGAATTAGCGTTAGTGAATGTGAGCGAATTTTCGCCTGGTCAAGTGTTGCGCTGCCTGAGAAGCCATTGCTGGCGTATTTTCGCCGCTTAGTAAATTTGCCCCAATGGGAGAAGTCCTGAAGATATCTTGATTTGAGCTGGGTTTCGTGCAATAATCTGAAGATTTCGTGTTTTTTTCCTGCACAGGAAATTTTTGGAAAAATTTATTGATAAATAAGGGGGAAAAATAAAAATAATGAGATAAATTTGGACTTTGATAAATGGGCCTCTATATGTGTGTAATACTGCCATACTAAAGCTTTGAAGCAAACACATCACTTCTTGTCCAACTGATTCATTTGTAGCTGTTCTGGAATGAGCCCTGATTCCAGTTGTAACTCTTCTTCTTTCCATTGCAGAGAAAACATGAAGATTTACTATCTCTGCTCTTGCTATTATTGAAGATCAAGGCCATGGACTACGCAGAGGAAGCCATCAGCCAATAAAACTGAAAGTGGTCACATGATTCTGTTTCGAGCTTTCTGCAGTTGACATAATTATATCATTTTAATACAATAAAATCGGATGTTTTTCTCCTCAACATTTGTATTGGTGCCAAAGTAAGTACCACAAAAATGTCCCAGTTATATCCTGAACAAACACACCACTAACTTACATTAAGTTCACTGCTTAAAAGTCAGCTGGTCCCCCCTCCATACCTGCTGTTAAACTGCAGAACTACACAAGAAGGTTGATGGTCACCATAACTGTCAGTGCTGCTTACAGTCCCAGGCTCCATTGAGGAGAGCAGGACCACAGATGCTAAGCCAGTACCACATCCTTCTACTACTACTACTATTATGCTATAGTACAGTATTTGTCTATAGTAAATGTAAAACACTCACGTGTCTAGACGCTGATGTCACACACACTCACAATGTAAAAAAGGAAATTCATAAAGCTTTATACATACAAAATAATAACAGCACCATCTAGTGTTATAAAGTGCAAGGGGTTGTCTTGATAGCAAAGGGAAGAGGAACTTTCCTGTTGGATGGAGCTCATTAAATCAACTTTAGGGGGGTTATTAATCAACGGTCAAGTTTTAGAGGTCTGTGAGGTTTTTTTTTTTATACCTCAAATGAACTCACATCGCAACTGCTTTTCAATTTATGAAAAAACAATAATGGATAAAACTCGAATCAGTGAATTCGGGATGAACAACATTGAGTTTGCTGCAGGAAGAAACTGAGAATTTTTGTTCGAAACCCACCAAAAAATACTCCAAACATTATTAAGGCTGTTAACTTCTTTAAATGGTTCAAGGGACCTCTGCCATTGACTTCTACATGACCTCGACAGGTTTTAGCTAGTGTATTTTTGGATTCCAGCTATTTCCAGCTTCGGGGTATAATAAATCGCGAAAAAAAATCTTTTTTTTAACAAAAACCCAAAAAATTTTTTTTGATGAAAACTACCCTTCAGAAAAGTTTTCAGGGGAAAACACAACTGGACCTTTGATAAATAATCCCCTAGGTGTTCCCCCAACTACCTAACCTCATGGAGACCTGAGGAATCACAGTTAACTATGTAGACCACAAGCAGATCAGCTGCCAGCAGAGTAAGTCGGCAACTTATTGGGCAGTGTATGGGCCCCGGCCTCCCCAATCAATATCTGGTTGAAAGTTGGTTAAAAATCTCTTCAGATCGATGAACACATTGGTTCATTGATGTGGTCCTTGATCTGACTCCCCTTATTGTCCTTGTTGTGATCCAATCATTGGGCCCTAGGGCCCATGATCGGTTCAGACCAATATCACCCACCTCATGGTGGGCATATCATGGAGAGATCCACTTCTTTGGCAACCTCATGTCACGGTCGGCACCCAAAACCAGAACAAATGCCAAGCACCCTGGTCTTGGCTCGTGCTTCACCTGTAGTGTGACCGCCTTTGGCCTCGGGAGGAGCCCTCAGCTACTTGGATGCCACCAGGACTTAAACGAGAGGTTCAAGGCTATAGGTTCTGGATAGGCAGAGGGGCACGACTGTAAAGCAAAGTCTTTGGGCAGAAGGTCGTAGTACAAGGCTTTAGGTAATAGAGTAGTCAGATCAGGCTGGGTCGAGGCAGGCAGAGAATAAACATAGTCAGGCAGGCAAGGGTCAAACCAGGAAGTCAATCAGAGGGTTAAGCAGAAGAGGTAGTCGGTATTCAAGCAAGGGTTTAGGATCCAGAGGTCAGAATAGTCAAAAGCCAGGCAGGGGTCACAACAGGAATCAAACAGGTTCAAAACAGGATTAGCAAAAGCTCAGAAAGCACCAGGAACAAACTCCTATAATGGGCAATGTGTAAAAAGAAACTGTCTGTTTAAGTACCTTTTAAATTTTGCGCCATTGCGCACTGACGTCATCAAGCCAGCGGGCCTGCGCCTTTAAGTCACAAGGAGGCGCGCGCCCTAGGGAAACGGAGCCTGCGGCGCAGAAGTTGGACGTGGCGGGCGTCCCTGCCGTCCCCCCACTAGACTACCAGGGTGAGTTGTGACACCTCGCCAAACGAGCGGATCTCTGTATGCATGGCCAGCTTTAACCTTGGACCTACTCAAATAGTCCACCCTAGTAATGACTGAAGTATAAAGTATCTTTATCAGTGCAGATGACTCATCTGAAACCAGGAAAGAATCCTTTCTTCTTCAAGATTCTTAAATTAATGAATTGAGGAAACCAGTTGGATGACTGGTGAAACATAGTTTTCATGTTTTTTCTCTACAGCCTTTATTGTTGCCTCTGACCAGAAGTTGGCATTTTGCACACAGGGGCCCAATACTGTATAAACCAGCCTGGATCTACAAAGATTACAAAGCACCTTTAAAAATAAATAATTAAATGGTTTGATCGGTAATGACAATGTGAAAGCATAACTGGCCTGAAAATGGTTGACCTGATACATCCCCACATTGTGATTGGCTACACACAGCAGTGGTCAAAAGCAGTGTCGGACTGGCCCACCGGGATACCAGGAAAACTCCTGGTGGGCCCAGGTGTCAGTTGGCCCTCTTGCTTCTAACCATTTAGCCTATTTCATGATCCTTACCTATTCCTCTATAGGGAAAAATGCTTAATAATGGAAAAATATAGTAAGTAGATATAAAAGACTAGGGCCCACGGTCTGTTTTCTGGTGGGCCCCTGGCAACCCAGTCCTGCACTACAGGAACGCATTGATGGGAGTTTAGGCAGCCATTTGGATCAATGCAATAAAGTATTAATATGCAAAAATATAATTAGACAGTGGTGTAACAGCAATCTTTAAAACCTCAGTATTGCTATTCCATACAGTTCCTGGGTAAAATAAAGCATAGTGTGAAATGAGGATGAACACCAAGCCCCTCAAGTTGAGTATCCATTAATTGTGAGCCAGGTAAGAATCCATCAATCTAAAGCTGGCCATAGATGTTGAGATTTTTAAAAGATCAGATCCTGATCGTGAGACCATGATCTTCTCAGAACGATTGTACGATCGTACAAATTCATCATCAACTAAAAAGACCAATTTGCCAGGAAAACAAAGGGGAACTGCCTGCTTGGCCCTGCAAACATAGATAGATTGCACTGGGACCGACAAAGATTTTTTGACCTGGCCGATCAATTTCCCGACAGATCCCGAAAAATCATAAGATGTACGATCGTTCGAATCCCACTAACCGCATGATAATTTCGAAGGATTGGTCGGACTTCCCTAAAATCGGTAGTTCGGCAAGAAGAATCGTTGCGTCTATGGGGAGCTTTAAACAGAGCCAGATCAATCCATTCCAGACATCCCACAGATAAACATATATTCATAGTCCCATATTTATGTTTATATATACAAGTTATTAGATGTAGTTACCGTCCATGATTTCCAACATTCATAGATGTTTGTCTATGTGTAATGTAGATATAACCTATTGTGAGGTGGGACATATAAAGTGGGAGATATTCATGGAACTGAAGTCGTACAATGTTGCATTTCATGTACTTTATTTTAGTTTCTACAGAATAACTCCTGGGACATTCACACTGGCCTCCCTTGTTCCACACTGACTCACGTCTCCCTGACTTCCTACAGTTTAGGAAGCTGCCCACCCATCCTTCCAACCAGCAGAAAGAGCACCCTGCAGGGAGAATGAAAGCAGAGTGAGGTCATCTGCCCTGGAATCTCCCACTGCAAAATTGTTAAAGTGAAAGCTCGACGTCAGCTCTTTGTTATAGTTGGACCTACTTTTAGGGGCCAATTCATTAACTTCAAGTGAAGGATTCAAAGTAAAAAAAACTTCGAATTTCGAAGTGTTTTTTGGGCTACTTCGACCTTCAACTCGAAGGATTCGAACTAAAAATCGTTCGACTATTCGACCATTCGATAGTCGAAGTACTGTCTCTTTAAGAAAAAACTTCGACCCCCTAGTTCGCCACCTAAAAGCTACCGAAGTCCATGTTAGCCTATGGGGAAGGTCCCCATAGGCTTTCCAAGTTTTTTCTGATCGAAGGATAATCCTTCGATCGACGGATTAAAATCCTTTGAATCGTTCGATCGAACGATTATTCCTTCGATCGTTCGATCAAACTATTTGCGCTAAAATTTTTAATTCCCTCGATATTCGACCCTTGGTGAATTTGCCCCTAAGTATCTTTTCAATTGGTTTTCCTTTTCTGCCTCTTTCTAGTACCGTATCCCCCCCCCCCATTATTGTATTCACTTCCCTGACAACTGTGTCGCAAAGCAACTTCGCACGACTTGTTTATTTCCCCACCATCGTTTCACATTTATTGATGGGGAACTCTGGCTTCCAAACCAAAATTTCATAAAGAAATAACACAGAAATAGGGTTACCACCTTGCTGATATTTTACCGGCCTGGTCGGTAAAAATGATGGCTGATCACAATGTTATTAATAGGGAAAAAAGATAAATATATAGGAAGGCCGGTATTTTTTCCCGGAAAAGGTGGCAACAAACACAGAAACCCCTAATATACCCATCACAGTTAAAAAAGTATGAATAAATGCAATTTTCTATGCTGAAATCTCTTTTTGCAACATTTGAAATCCTGGCAGGGAAGGAAGTAACAAAACACTGATGTTACAAATTGTAACAACTTCTCCACAGCTTACAGACAACATGCAGGAACTACATAACCCACAATGCATTGCACTGTCATGTGCCTTTCCTTATTGAAATCACGTGTGCAGGGAATTGTGGCGTTTGTAGGATGCAGGCTGAGGACAGATGGCTGCTGATCAGGGTTGCCAGGTTGGCTAATAATTTAAAGCCCAGGCAGGTTTTGAAAGTACAAACTAGCCAAGGTATGGATTTGGGCTACTTTTGGGGCCTTTGGCTGGTTTGTACTTTGGAAACCAGCCAAAAGTTTTTTTCTTGCCCTAATGTGCCAAGCCTGCGTCTCCCTATATCTGTTGGGTAATGTAGTTTTTAACAATTTGCCAACTGCAAAGACTACAAACCTGTCCCATTTTGCTTCATGGAAAAATTTAAATTCATTTATTTTCTAGACTTTTTTTTCACTGCACATATTGTGCTATTTTTGGGCTACTTTGGAGCTGACTTTGGCTGGTTTTGAAAATTAGACCTGGCAACCCTGCTGCAGATACAAAGTAATAGTAGTCAGACAGCTCAGCAAAGTAGTCAGAGAGATCAGCAGGAGAGCAAGGGCTTAGGGAACTGTAGCAAACATTAAAAATCATGAAAAGTCTGCATATTTTTAATTGATGTATATTACAAAGTTGCTTGAAATTATGTTAACTTTTCAAAAAGCTTAAGTTATGTTTGTGTGGAGTTCCCCTTTAAGAAAACTTGCCTCAGGTGACGGCAGCCTCCCAGCAACTTAAAGAGCCAACTGATTTTTAAACTGGGCAGCGATGGAAGTAGATTTGAAAGGCCGCCTCATGACACAAACAGGGTTGCCACCTGGCCAGTAAAAATGATGGTTCATCCCAATATTATTAATATGGAAAAAAATATATATATATAGGAAGGCCGGTATTTTTTTCCGCAAAAGGTTGGCAATCCTAGACACGCCCCTCATTATTATTTAATCACGGGGTGACTAAATTCCTCCTATGTCAGGGGGCCTTTACATTAACTCCAGCAGAAAAGGCCTAAAACCCACCAAAATGATTATGTCAGAAGCAGGCAGCATTGGGCAAAGTTGTGTGAGAGGGCAGTACATAATAAGAGGCACCGTTGGGATGTGGACAAAACACTCCTGAATAAAATAGTCTTTTCTGAATTACAGGTCTGAAACTGCCTCAGGGCTTGTAACTTTCAGCAACCAATCAGATATTTGCGTTCCTTAAGGTCCCCGTAGACGCAAAGATTTTTCGTTGGTGAACGATCTAATTCAGTGCAATCCGACCAATCCGTCAAATTATCATGAGGTTACTGGGAATTGAACGACCGTGCATCTTACGATTTTTTGTCCTACATCTGTCAGAAAATTGATCGGCCAGGTTAAAATACTTTTTATCCGCCCCAGTGCAATCTATCTATGTTTGCAGGGCCAAGCAGGCAGCTCCCCTCAGTTTTCCTGGCAATATCGCTTGAAATGTTCTTTTTAGTTGATGGACAAAGTGTACATTTAAACGATCGTTTAGAGATAATCGTGGTCTCGAGATAACTAAAATATCTTTTAAAAATCTTTACATCTATGGCCATCTTAAAGGAGAAGGGTTTCCTTCTTATTTAAAGGACCAGTAACATCATTTTTTTTACAAAAATGAAATTTGTTGGTACTTAACGAAAAAGAAACACCAAGACACTATTAAATATAAATTCACAAAGTCTTTAAGAAATAACTTACCGATTCTCCGCTTGCGCTCCTCTTCAGAAACGGTGACAATCTATCGCCCGGCTCTCGATTTCTCCTCCCTGCCTTCTGTAGCAGATAGCCAGGGAAGAGCAATCGAGCGCCGCACGATGGATCGTCACCCTGTCGCCGTTTCTGAAGAGGAGCGCAAGCGGAGAATCGGTAAGTTATTTCTTAATAAACACTATGCGAGATAAACTGTTCTAAAAAAAAAATTATGTTACTGGTCCTTTAAGACAAGTGAATGCTGCTTACTGATTGGTTGCTATGCGTTACTACGAATTAAGCAGACTTTCAGACTCATACTGTATTACTCTCTTCTTATTTGCTGTGGAAACATCCCCACACACACACCAAGTTGCTCCAGGCTGCACATAAATAGAGCTTCTGTATCACACGAATAAATAATACCACAGCGGCCAAATCGTTATGATTCCCTGCTGCTACGCACAGACGCTGCTTCTTTAATTCTTCACCGACCGCAAAACTCCGCGACAGCGATCTGCCCAGAACCAGCAAATCATTATTAGCAGCAGCACACCTGCTCGCGCCCTTCCGCTCTCTCTCTCTCCGCCTAGAGGCGCACCTTGTCATTGGGCATCTCGACGGCTGACGCAGGGCGTGTGACGGCTGCGCGTTCGGAACTGGTTTGTCCTGTGGGGCTTGCTGTAGGGAAATGGTGCACGGGGCATAGAGAGGCTGGCAGCGCTTGGTCTCAGCAGGAAGAGAAGAAAAGGAGGGAGGGACGCGCAGCACTGGAGGTCAGTACCCGGCGGGGATTGTGGCAGGTGTCTGGGGAAGGTGGGCACAGAGCATGAGAAGGGGAACCTGGAACAGCTGTGTGTCTGGGAAGCGTTTGACAGCCCTCGGCGCCACAGCTGTTCCATAAAGTTCAAAATCCCCCCAGCAACAGCGCCGCGCAGAGCATGCTGGGAGTTGGAGTCTAGTAAGAAGCCTGCAAATCTCTCCTTCATTTCTAGCGAGTCTGTGATGTGTGTCCAGCTGTCAGGCTTGAGCGTTACTACCTAATACTTCATGTGACGCCTCTAAGACTGCTGATTGTTTATACACACGGCTTATTATTCCTCGAGCTTTGGGCTGACATTCATGTGAGGCCCAGTTGTGCCTGTGACTAATGACTATTTGGCTCTTTATTTGTGGCTGTCCCCAAAACTGAACTCAATCCATTTTCTATATCAAAACATCAGGCCCAAAGGCATTGTGGCACCTGTACAGTCCTGTAGTATTGTTATAGGGCTGAACAGCTGCTTGTCATTGGAGGAAAACTGTAAATAAATATATCAGGGATGTCCCTCCTGCAGTGTGTGTTAGTGTTAGTCTGGTGTTAGAGCTTTGTACACATGGCTGGATTTACTGGATTTGTTTTGCATTCGTGTGAATCTGTCCCAAAAGTGACTCTACAGCCCCATGTAAATCCTTGCTAAGGTGCAGAGGATTAAAGGAGAATTTAAGCCTAAAATAATATTATGGCTACAAATGCTCTATTTGATATAGCAAATTTACAGTACCAGCCCAACAATTCAGCAGCCCTATACATGTCATGATCCAGGCTTCATCTTTGGCCCTATTTTGGAACTTGTTAGGCCATGTTTTGTGTGTCAGTGGCACTGCACATGCTCAGTGGGCTATGGATTGCTAAACTTGGGGGTCAGACGGAAAAGGGTGTGCTGAAAAGAAAAGAAGCCGATGCTACCGGATGGATTGTTTAATTCTGAAGCACTGGTTTCTGTGCTGCCATGTAATGTGAATATGAATTGAAGGGGTTGTTCAACGCTGAGATAACTTTTAGTATGATGTACAGAGGGATATTCTGAGATAATTTGCAATGTATTTACATTTTTCATTATTGACGGTTTTTGAGTTATTTAGCCTTTTATTCAGCAGCTCTTCAATTTGCATATTGAGCAGTCTGGTAACAAGGCCCCAAATTCCCCTAGCAACCATGCACTGATCTGAATAAGAGACTGGAATATGAATAGGAGAGGCCTGAATAGAAAGATGAGTAATAAAAAGCAATAACTATTCATTTGTAGCCTTACAGAGCATTTGTTTTTTTTTTAGAAGGGGACAGTGACGTCCATTTGAAAGCTGCAAAGAATCAGAAGAAAAAGACCAATAACTATAATTAATAACTATAAAACTATACAAAATAATGAAAACCAATTGACGAGTTGCTTAGAATTGGTCGTTCTGTAACATACTAAAAGTTACTTTTAGTGTGTGTGTGTGTGTATATATATATATGAATCAGACGCTTGCACTCTGGACCAGTCTTCCATAAACGTGGGTGCAGGGTCAAAGTATTTATGTAAAGTTCAAGAGGACCCGCACTCCTTGCTTAGTGAACCAAAAATGTCTTTATTTTTCAAACTTGTGCATCAACAAGCACAAGTTTGAAAAATAAAGAAATTTTTGGTTCACTAACCAAGGAGTGCGAGTATATATATATTAGGGATGCACCGAATCCACTATTTTGGATTCGGCCAAACCCCCGAATCCTTCGTGAAAGATTCGGCCGAATACCGAACCGAACCCTAATTTACATATGCAAATTAGGGGTGGGAAGGGGAAAACATTTTTACTTCCTTGTTCTCTGACAAAAAGGCACGTGATTTACCTCCTGCCCCTAATATGCATATGCAAATTAGGGTTCGGATTCGGTTCGGCCAGGCAGAAGGATTCGGCCGAATCCTGCTGAAAAAGGGCGAATCCTGGATTCGGTGCATCCCTAATATATATATATAGATATAAAATCTGTGTCAAGCGACCGCACTCTGAGGACCGGACTTTGCTTAATCTTTGTGGTTGCAGGGTCAAAAAGTTCATATAGAGATTTGTTGCAAAGACCCACACACCAATGTAATTTTCTTCAAAAATAGTGATTTTATTTAGTACATAAATAAAATAGTACATAGGATTTATGTACTAAATAAAATCACTATTTTTGAAGAAAAAAAACATATATACGCACACGCACGCACACACACACACACACGCACGCATATATTCCCATGTAGAAGACGTCTGCACTTATTACCGGTCAATATTTCTTTATTGTGGGGAGACTGACGTTTCCCCAGTCTCCCCACAATAAAGAAATATTGACTGGTAATAAGAACTGTGAGTGCAGACGTCTTTTACATGGGATTGAATGTGGATTGATTGTGGTTGGCCTGTTCTGCAGGATGATTTACACCACGTGAGTGCCGACTGTACATGGAGCAATATATATTTATCTATAAATACAGTATATATAATACACAAGGCTATGAATATCCTGTAAATTGTATCCTTATAAATGGTGCTTAGTGATGTCATTTCTGTCACATGACTCACTGAAACTTGTGTATTATAATAAAGTACCCCCTGCTGCAAAATATGATGATATGAGAAGTCTCCTCGGAGCTCCATAACCCGTATAAAAACACTCGGCCTTGTGTTTTTATATGGTCATGGAATGCCTCAGTAACTTATAATGTCCATATAATTTACAATAGGGGGTACTTTATTCACTATAATGTGTGTGTGTAAATATACTGTATATTGTGAGTGGCTGGCCTTGAGGGCAAGAGATAAGTGCTTTCTACACATTGATGTAACCTGCTACTGTTGGAGAACACAGTCCCACGTGATTGCTCAGTAATGTTTTTCTTCTGAAGGCAACACTCTCACAGTCCCAGGGGAATTAGCAGGATCAGCTGGGTGCTGGGTCATTATTCAATTACTGTGTACTGTATTTATGCCGAATCCTTCGTTTCATGGACTTTATTATACGTGGCTCATTGGTTAACACTGGCACAACTGGGCGTCCTTAGTTTGCATTTGAAAAAGGACATATGATGCCTGAAACGTTGTGAGAATTGCATTAAAATTGTACTTTAAGCAGTACATCTCTGTCTGTCCTCCAGTTCCTTATTGCTTGTTGCAAGAATGGAACACCAATGGGACTGGACATACTATTCTCTGTGTTACTGTAGAACGTCTTTTAACTTGTGCTCCTGAGTTCAGTTTAGGGCACTGTAAGGAGTTTCTATGTTCTTTCTGTGTCTACGTGTGTTTCCCCTCAAGCCCCAAATATACACGAGCAGGTTAATTGGCTCCTGATGAAACTGCCCCTAGTGTGTGCAAATCTGACAGGGACCTTAAACTATAAGCTCCACTGGGGCAGGGACCGATGGGAATAATATCTGTAAAGCACTGCAGTCTATGTTGGCACTTAAAGTCTGACATTAATATTGGCCTTTAAAATAAATGGAGTTATAATTTTGCCCAGGTTTGAATTGAAAACACAATTGTTATGTTATTCTGGCAGTTGCAGTTCACAAAATCTGGTTGGTTTAGTGTGTCTTCTCTTTAGCATGCAAACTGCAGTCTCGTGACTGGTTTTTAATGCTGTATGTGCAGTCAGTCTCAGGTGTGTGCATGCAGTTATTTGCTCCCTGTAGAGTTTCTACTTTAGTAAAACAACAGGGCAGTGATGTGTGCCTATAGATAGATGGATAAAGATATAGATAATGTGTCTAAACCTTATACACAATCTGACTTCTAAATAGAACTTATGTATTATAAGTGATAATGTACCCCCTACTGTAAATTATAAGGATATTAGAAGTCACTGAGGGGTTCTGTGACCATATAAAGGCACAAGGCTGCAGGCTGAGTCATACAGGGAACTCTGAGTATCACTCGTGTATTATAAGGGATAATGTACCCCCTACTGTAAATGATAAGGATATTAGAAGTCACTGAGGGGTTGTCATGTGACCATATAAAGACACAAGGCTGCAGGCTGAGTTATACAGGGATCTCTGAGTATCACTCATGTATTATAAGGGTTGATGTACCCCCTACTGTAAATGATAAGGATATTAGAAGTCACTGAGGGGTTCTGTGACCATATAAAGGCACAAGGCTGCAGGCTGAGTTATACAGGGAACTCTGAGTATCACTCATGTATTATAAGGGATAATGTACCCCCTACTGTAAATGATAAGGATATTAGAAGTCACTGAGGGGTTGTTCTGTGACCATATAAAGGCACAGGGCTGCAGGCTGAGTTATACAGGGAACTCTGAGTATCACTCATGTATTATAAGGGGTAATGTACCTCCTACTGTAAATGATAAGGATATTAGAAGTCACTGAGGGGTTGTTCTGTGACCATATAAAGGCACAAGGCTGCAGGCTGAGTTATACAGGGATCTCTGAGTATCACTCATGTTTTATAAGGGATAATGTACCCCCTACTGTAAATGATAAGGATATTAGAAGTCACTGAGGGGTCCTGTGACCATTTAGAGGAACAAGGATATTTGAAGCCACTGAGCAGATCATATAGTACCCTGTTCATTTAAATATATAATTACTGTTTATTATTATTTAAGGCTACAGTGCTATAGGTTCAGTATATTTCCTTGTGTACAGTTGAACATCCCAAAAGGCAGTGCTATTTCAATATAAAATATAAGCCCAGCTGCATAGTGGATGGAGTATAGTGGAGGGACATGTGCTGATAATCCAGCTTTACTTGTTTCAAAGTAACACGCAGATATCCAGGGGCCGGGGCAGAGTCATAACAGGAAGGGGAAGACATGTGCGTTTGGGCAATGCTGTAATGATTGTTCATACACATCACACCCACAGGGATGGGCCCTCTGTCATTAGTACAAGATCACCACATTCTGCATGTTGGGTAAATAGTGATGAGTTTAAAGGGCAAGTCAACCACAGAAATAAAAGTGTTCCCACACAATTCTAAGCAACTTTGCAATATACATTCATTGCAATTTATCTATGGTTTTTATGTTATTAAACTAACACTTTTGCAACATTGTTTAAACCGTAACAACCAGGAGTTAAGCAAATGCTGCTTTCAATATCAATTGTTTTTACATATAACTTTAAAAGCACTGAACATTCTTAATAAATGTATGTTGGAGAGTTGCTTAGAATTATGTTTCAATTATTAGGCAAATTTTTATTTTGAGGTTGACTTTCCCTGAATAATCAATAGTTAGTATAGCTACATGCTATTGTTTGTATTAAAGTTTTGACCCAAGAGGGACCCAAAATCCTCTCCATCTCTGTAGAATGTAGGTTATATTCAGGCCACTGATTCTCAGAATGGACTCTCTCAGATGTAAGTGAAGGATGATGTATGAGGCAATATTAGGGTTACCACTTGGTGGGTGTTTTACTGTTCTGGCCTGTGAAAAATTATACAAGTATGGGACCTAATATACAGATTGACCAGGATCTGGGGTTTTCCAGATAATGGATTTTTCCGTAATTTCGATCTCCATGCCCAAAGTCTTTCAAAGAATAATTTAAACATGAATTAAACCTTATTGTTTTGCCTCCAATAGTGATTAAGTATATCTTTGTTGTGCTCAAGTACGTTGTACTGTATTATTATTACAGAAAAAGAAAATAATTTTTAAAAATCCATATTATTAGATTAATATGGAGTCGGTGGGATCCCATACCTGCACTTGATTAAATGTATTCACATTTGGTAAATATTTGTATCCCATGTCAATTGGCAACTCCGTGGCTGCATGGTCCTCTTCTTGGCACTATAACACTGACAATGGGTGCTGTTGGATCATAACCGTCAATAGAATATAACAGATTAAATAATATGTAACTCTATGTGCAGCATAAATAGTTGTACAGTCCGTATCAATGCACATAATAGTGTTGGCAGATGATTAGACTTAAAAGGGAACTGTTGCAAAAAATTTAATAAATGCTTCATCATACTGAAATAAGAAACTTTCTAATTATAATCAATTAAAAAATCAGCATTGTTTCTGAAATAAGAAAGTTTATATTCACTATTCCTCTCTCAGCATCTTTTTCTCTTCATTGCAGCAGTTGGCAGATGCATGATACAATATAGGCGGGCTTCCTTTTCTAGCAGTTGTATTAGATCTCATTCAAATAACTGGTTCCAGTACAAACAAAATCTAACAAAATAACTGCCTTTTGCACAAATTCTGCATGTAGAGAGACATGATGTCTAGTGAGTTTAATAGAGTGACCTCTAATACATCTTCTAGGCAAAAGGAGCCTCCCTGTATAGATAAGATATAAGAAAGTTTCTTATTTCAGTATGATGCAGCTTATATTAAATTTTAATTTTCACGATAATTCCCCTTTATGGTAGAGGTGATTCCCACAAATGGCAGAGACACATGCTCAGATTCAGGGAGAACAAATCTCCTCTTTCTTGGGGCGACTAATCTTCCCGAACAAGAGTCCTGCGCGGGTCCATTTTTTGGAACCCTAACCTGCAACACGCATTCTTACCCGCTTGGACCCACCACCCGACCCGCAAGTACCTTAACCGCAACTCGGTCCTGCGACCCGCTGATCATCAAGAATCAGGAAGTGCTGTCATGGTAAACCGGAAGTGACATCATCGGAAGTAGGCGTTATCAGAAAAAAGGAGTAGAAATCCCTATTGAGAAGACCTGCGGCATGACCGGCAAACCTGCAGAACCGCCGACTCGCATCTATACCTGCACCCAGAACGTCTATCCGCAGGGTACCGCAGGTTTTTGCGGGTAACCCACGGGTACCCGACCCGCTGCAGGACTCAACCCCGAACTGCCTCCCGCTAGCTCGAATGTAAATTGCCGGGGGGGGGGGGGGGGAATGGCAATCGGTGTGCTTAATTTTCCGAAGTTGTCTTACAAGGGAACTTCGGACGACTTTGGAAAATGGTTTTGATTTTTTGATTCTAGCCGACGGGAGGCAGTTTGGGGAGATTAGTCGCCCCTAAATAGAGGCGACTAAATCTCCCCGAATCTGAGCGTGTGCCCTTACCCTAAAGCTTCCCAAGGGTTTCAACACTTTGCATTTGCCGTGTTGGTGCATCAGGCCCCTGCACTATAAACAACAGCCAGTTCTCCTCTAGTTCCCACATTGCCTTTGCATGCCCCTTCACAGTCCTTCCACTCTGCTGGATTCTAGTGCACAGTTTTCAAGAGTTAGGACCAGCAGTGCAGAGACCAGAAAGGTACAGGGTGGAACCGCTTTCAATAGCAATTGCATTTACAGATTCAATTTAATGTAATAACTTCTTCTTTCATTATGCAAAACAAAATTCTGGGTGGCTTTGGTTCAGCAGCTGACGATGACTCTCCATGACTCTCCCGATGCAAATAATGCAATACGCCGCAGGCACACAATATACCAGGAAGAGAAACTATTTGCTTTGGCATTGTTACGGAAGTCTACCTGTCACAGCATTGTTTGGCATCTCGGCTAATAGTGCTCCTGGCACTTTCATTCTAGACTGTAAGCAGAGCTTTCTTCAGCTCTTTGTTTATATCAATATTTGTACTGGTATGGGACCTGCTATCCAGAATGCTCAGGACCTGGGGTTTTACAGATAACGGATCTTTCCGTAATTTGGATCTTCATACTTTTTTCATTTATCATAATCCCAATTTTCTCTTATTTTTTTTGAATTAAAAAAAGTCTGACCAAACTAGAATCTATGATTTACTTTTATTTATCAATAAAAAAAACACGAAAAATCGGATCAACATGAAACGCAACTTTTTTGTATTGTCTCACAAAAACCACAACTTTTTCAGATTGTCACGCAAAGAGTCCAGATTTTTCGGATTTGCCGCCTGAAAAGTCTGTGGAAAAGCCCAAAATGTTCGGATTATCGTATGAAACTTAGCTTCAAATTGCAAATAGGACCTCCGCCATTGACTTGTACATGTCCGCGACAGGTTGAAGATGGAGTATTTTTTGGTTCTGACTTTATGGAGCTTCGGGATATAATAAATCTCTAAAAATGTGAGGCTTTTTTTTCACAAAAAATTCAGGTTTTTATAGTAAAAAACCCCCCCCATAATTTTTGGAGTTTTTTAGGATTTGGACTTTAATAAATAACCCCCTTAGTCTACTAGAAAATCATGTAAACATCAATAGAACCAATTAGGCTGCGTTTGCTTCCAATAAGGATTAATTGTTCGTTGCAATCAAGTACAAGGAACTGTTTTATTATTACATAGAAAAAGGAAACCATTTGGATTATTTGGATAAAATAGAATATATAGGAGATGGCTTTTCCGTATTTCAGAGCTTTCAAGATAACGGATCCCATACCTGTGTGTGATGTGTGTGGTTCATGTATACACCTTTCTGTTGTGCAGTACTGCAACAGGAACATGTTGGTGCTTTATAAATTCATCATCATAAAAAATCCTTTGGGATCAACACTAGGAAGTCTGGGATAAGTGGCAGAACCTTATATCTCGTGAATTCCACTTCCAGGGGGCCCAAAGCAGTGCCTTGTGGGGGGGCACGGAAGGGGTGCATCCATAAAGGGTAATTCATTTTAAAATGAACTTTTAGGATGGTGTAGCCAGTAGCAGTAGGGTTGCTTTAAATTCACTTTTAGTATGATGTAGAGAGTGATATTCTGAGACAATTTGCAATTGGTTTTTATTGTTTGTGTTTTTGAATTATTTAACTTTTTATTCAGCAGCTCTCCAGTTTGCAATTTCAGCCATCCGGTTGCCAGGGTCCAAATCATCATAGCAACCATGCACTGATTTGAATAATGGAATATGAATAGGAGAGGCCTGAATAGAAAGATAAGTAAAAGTAGCAATAACAATACATTTGTAGCCTTACAGAGCATTTGTTTTTATTTAGATGGAGTTAGCTGGAAGGATGCAAAAGAAAAAGGCACATTGTGTAAAAACTATACAACATGAAGGCCACTTGAAAAGTTGCTTAGAATTAGCCGTCCTATAACATACTAAAAGTTTACTTTAGGCTGAACCACCCCTTTAATTATTTTTTTTATTGTTCTGTGTTTATTGCATTATTTGCATTCTTGTTCTGTAGCTCTCAGGTTTGGTATTTAATCTGGTTTTTAGGGCGTATTTACCCTTGCAGTCAAGCAGCAGTTTAAAGGTCAGAGTAGTCCGTGAAAAGCAGAGGGCCTGAATAAAATTAGAAGCAATAAAAAAAGTAAGAATTGATAAAATCATAGTAATGCCTTTTTGTATGCTGGGTCAATAAACCCAACATTTTTTATTATTGGTGTTTTTTGTGTTATTTAGCTTTTTATTCAGCAGCTCACAAGTTTGCAATTTCATTAATCTGGTTGCTAGGATCCAAATTGCCCTAGCAACCAGGCATTGATTTGATTGATCACCCCTTTAAGTTAAGTGCAAACCAACCACCAGCAAGTAGAAATGGGGTCCACAGTCAGACGGCAGCCAAAACATTTCACCCTCTTATTTTGAGATGCAGTCACTTGTTTGCTCGGTTCAGTTTTGTGGACATTTAAAAATGCTTTCTTAGTTTTCTGACTTTTGCTGCTGACAATTGGCCACACTGTGCACTGCTTGTACAGACTTTGACCTGAAGAGGCAAAGATACCCATACCCCACTTTCCCTTGGTATTTACTAAAAGTATTTTCCCTTGGTACTTACTTAAAGGTACAATAATCTCAAAAAATAAAAAGTCGTTTAAAGTTGCTCGAGAGCTACAGGTTGGAGATCACTGAGCTTTAGATTGTTACTCTAAGGAGGAGACTGACCCTACACTTTATGATCTGATGGCACCCGAAGAGCAGATGACAATAATGGGGCTCTTTTATCAACACTGGGCAGATTTGCCCATGGGCAGTTACCCATAGCAACCAATCAGTGATTAGCTTTTTAAAGCAAGCTGCAAGTAGAACAATTTGTTTTGTTGCCATAGGTTACTGCCCATGGGCAAATTTGCCCAGTGTTGATAAGTGACCCCCTCCTTGTGTCAATGTCTAAAAAGACATTTTAATACACTGGCCCTGAGAGGAATGGCAGTAGTCATAGAGATAAGCCCCCAAACTTCCTTGTAATAAGTCAACCATTCATATAGGCAGAATTGCTATAGCAAGGAGCCTATTCAGATCAGTTTAGAGTGCCCGAACCTGATGGGACATGCCTAGCTGTTTTGTGTATAAAGGCGGTATGCAAATGGTGAAATGGAGATGAGGAACCTATGATGGGTCTTGGTGAAGCCTAGAGATTATTACCTACAGTCCATAAAAGTGACCGCTATATATTCCCACATATTCCTGAAAATGTGTGTAGAATAATATCACTACTTCATTCTCAGAATTCTCCCTTATGTAGATAACATATATTTTATCTTACACGCCAAAGAAGATGTGACATGTTGAGTTGGTTTCAACAGGAGTAAAAGCGGACTTCTGAGTAGTACTTGAAATAGATAATAAATTAAATACATTAGCTTTACCGTATAGATGCTTCAATACAGACAGAACATCCAGTCACTTCATCTGGCTTTTACGTCTCCTTGGCTCCAAAAGGGTCAACCTAAAATACTTCAAAGAAATTCAAAGAAATTACTTCATTATAAGAGGAATGGGGCCATGGATATTCTTTGGTAAGGCACTACAGTTTAAAGATAAAAAATGTGAAAAATTCTAAAGTGGAACAGCATTTAAAGTGAAAGCAGTTAAAAGGACCATTTTTTTACTCTTGTTTAGTACAAGTTCAGTGAGTGGAACGTTGCTCAATATACTATTTGCTTTTTTTAATTAAGGAGACCACAGAATAAACAAACCCCATCCCTTCCCCAGCTGCAGCCTTTGTTAGACTTTAAGATAAGGAACAGCTCATTAAACAGAGGGCTTTTCATTAGACTGGTCATTTATTTTAAGTAATTTCTACGAACCAGGAAGCTGGAATAATACTTAGTTTCAATTTAACTTTTTTTTGGTACTGTTTAATGCAAGAAATAACAAAATACTGGATAATTCTTGATAGATATTTCTTAATTTAATACATGAGCTAATAATAAAAAGGTTTGTCACTCAACAGTTTCAACTTTCCTGTGGTTCTTGTGAGCAATTTCTGGAAGAGGAGAAAGTAGTTTATCAACACAGACTGCAAAGAGAGGGGTTTGTTTATACAGAGCTTGTTATTTATTTACTATTTCCTGAGCTCTGGTTTCATCCTAGACCATTCCATAGTGGGGGAGGCTTTAGGAAAGGGAAGACAGTCTAACCGTGGTTGGGGGTAAGGTTGTAATATATTAAAATAGTTGTTAAAATAAAGCATTTTTGACTCTTTGGCAATGACTAGCTCTTTTGATCAGCTGGCTGCTTCTTCTACAATGTTTCAGAAATCAGAACCAGCAGTTCCCCAATATAAAGTGTCAGACAGATGCTGCTTTCAGTAGAGGATATATTTATAGGTAGCTATCAATATACTGTATATCATGGCACTTTTAATGCTTCCCTTGTGTGAGTTTATGTAGTCTATAAACACGCCTGCTCCCTATTTTCTTTGTGTGCATTGAGAAGTAAGAACAGTTCATTCCACTTAAACTTCTGCTTTATAAGAGGGTGCAGTACCAAAACTGGAACATAGATTGTTTGAGAGAACTGAAAGGTCTAACTAGGTTTTGGTTATTAATGCTTGTAGAGGCTTATTTATTCCAAAGAGGGACGGCCTTGGATAGAGGGACGGCCTTGGATAGAGGGACGGCCTTGGATAGAGGGACGGCCTTGGATAGAGGGACGGCCTTGCGGCCTTGGATAGAGGGGCGGCCTTGGAAAGAGGGACGGCCTTGCGGCCTTGGATAGAGGGACGGCCTTGCGGCCTTGGAAAGAGGGACGGCCTTGCGGCCTTGGATAGAGGGACGGCCTTGGATAGAGGGACGGCCTTGCGGCCTTGGATAGAGGGATGGCCTTAGAAAACACAACAGTCTTAGGGCAGGTGCCCCTTCATTGTCCTAAGTGGTAATTGAGATTAATCACCTGGGCTCCAAGGTGCGACTGCAGAGTCAAGCTGATTACTATTTGTGTCTAACCAGATTTTTCGGAGTCCTTATTTGACATGTTGAGTATGGCATCCATTATACGGAAAATCGTTATACAGAAAGCTCCCATAGTCTCAGTTTTATTCAAATAATCCAGATTTTTAAAAACAATTTCCTTTTTCTGTTTTAATAAACAAGTACCATTTACTTGATCCCAACTGAGATATAATTAGTCCTTATTGGAAGTAGGGATGCACTGAATCCAGGATTCAGTTTGGGATTCGGCCTTTTACATCAGGATTCTAATCCTTCTGCCCGGCCGAACCAAATCCTAATTTTCATATGCAAAATAGGGGCGTTGAGTAAAATCGCATTACTTTTTGTCACAAAACATGGAAGTAAAAAATGTTTTCCACTTCCCACCCCTAATTTGCATATGCAAATTAGGATTCGGTTCGGTATTCGGGCTAATCTTTCATGAAGGATTCGGGGGTTCGGCCGAATCCAAAATAGTGGATTCGGTGCATCCCTAATTGGAAGCAATGTTATTCATGTTTACGTGATTTTCTAGTAGACTTAAGGTAAGACTGAAAAATACCCTTGAAAACTTGAAATATTCAGGTTTAATACAACTCTAACTTTAATAAATCCGACCCCTAAATGTAGATCATAATTATGACTATAGAGAGGAGCTGAATCTGGGAACCAAGTTTCCTGTACAACCAGTATAACTTGTATTGTCTGTCAATAGAGTTAATTAGGCTGCTGAATTAACTAGTTGCTTCCAAAATCACTTTCTGCCTCCCTGGGTGTGGGTGTGATGGCAATCATTGCTCAGGCTAACTTTGCTGGCAGAATTTGAGGTATAGCCATTTGTGTTGCATCCCACTGATGGTCTTTAGTGGTGGCAGTTGTAGTTTAATATTAACAGGCCCATGTTTGCCATAAAGGATAGATGGTTGGGTATTGATCCCCTGGGATCGTACGATTCACGGTGCACACAAACATACCAACAAACCATACATGTTAGGTCACATGAGCCAATTAACAGACAGAGATATGTATTTTGCTTCCACACTTCTTCCTGTTACAGTTAGAGCTGCAGTATTGCTGGTCAGGTGATCTCTGAGGCAGCACACAGACCATCACAAAATGGGGGTTCACGGCAAGAGATGTAAAAGGGCAATATTTACTTAAAAATATATTCCAGTTTGGTAAGATTCTTTAATATGTCACTTAATTTGATATAAACTGTCTATTGCTTAAATTTTCATTTTGGGGGTATAGTTTTCCTTTAAGGTGACCAGAAGCTGGAATTGTAATGTGCCCGGGGGTATTTGCCTCATTGTGTGGCCACAGTATTCACTTGACTAACAAGAACTGGAAATGCTGAGCCACAACACAGGGCTATGAGGGAAGACCTACTGGCACAAGAGGAAATTCAGTGCAAGCTGTCTATCTTAACACCCAGTCCCATTGTAGCTCTTTTTGTGATTAGTCGGATCACTGGGGATACTTCTGCTTAAAGGAATAGTAACATCAAAAAATGAAAGTGTTTTAAAGTTATAAAATATCAGGTTGTGTTGCTCTGCATTGGTAAAACTGAAGTGTTTGCGTCAAAAACACTACTATAGTTTATATAAACAAGCTGCTGTGTAGCCATGGGGGGCAGCCATTCAAGCACAGGATACACAGTAGATAACAGATAAGTACTACTATAGTTTATATAAACAAGCTACTGTGTAGCAATGGTGGAAATTCAAAAAAGTCTATATGGCACAGGATAAATAGTGGATAAGAGATAACACCATTATGTTCTTATCTGCTGTGTAACCTGAGCCTTTCCTCATTTGAATGGCTGCCCCCATGGCTACACAGCAGCTTGTTTATATAAACAAAGGTAGTGTTTCTGAAGCAAACGCACCAGGGCAACACTGCATTATTTTTATTACTTTAAAACACTTTCATATTTTGAAGTTACTGTTCCTTTAATTTAGGAGTGTGTGTGTGTGTGTGTGTGTAACAAAAACTCTAGTAACCCATAGCATCCAAATTGCAGGCGTATTGCATGTCGGGCCAAAGAAGGACCTGGCTTTAAAACTCGCCACTAGGCATCTTAGCTTAGCAGTTGTTTTCCAAAAAATGACTGCTAAAAGGTGTGGGATCTGTTATCTGGAAACCCGTTATCCAGATCCAAATAATCAAAAATTTAATTTTTTTTTCTATAATAATAAAACAGTAGCTTGTACTTGATCCCTACTAAGATATAATTAGTCCTTATTGGAAGCAAAACCAGCCTATTGGGTTTATTTCATGTTTACTTGTAGACTTAAGGTATGAAGATCCACATTCTGTAAAGATCCGTTATATGAAATCCCAAGTCCCGAGCATTCTGGATAACAGGTCCCGTACCTGATACCTGATTGGATATACTGGGATGGGAGGGGGGCAGAGGGGCCCGGCTCCCATCCCAGCCGGAATTCGATGGAATGCACTATTACTTCGATTCGTACGATTCAAATTCAATCGAATATGGACTAGTCACCTGAAGAGAAAAACTTTGACTTTTTTAATAAATTTCGGTTGGTCTTTTTTTATTCGAATTTTCGAATTTATGGGAGTTAAAAAAAAAACAAAAAACTCCCATTACTTTGAAATTCAACCGTTGATAAATCTGCCCCTAAGAGTTAGTTTTGCCCTATGTAACCCAGACATATGTACAGTATTTGTTTCTCTTATTCCTGGAGTTGTTCTGTACAATTAGGATTAGTCTGTTACACACACAATTTAATGGGATCATTACACTCTCTCCAGTGTATATTTGTGGAACACAACTTTGATTTGTTTGTTAGTCGTTCTTAGTATTTATTTTCCATCGGGCAGCTTGTACTGACTGCTTTCGGCAGTTACCCACGGCAACGTGTTTCGGCAGCTGCTTGTTTTTTGTTTGAGTTTGCTGTCCTGTGATTGGTTGACTGACTCCGTGAAGCAGAAAGTGGGTCAAAGAGGAGCACTTGGCTGTTTAATGGAGTGTTACAGAGTCGTAAAGGGCCCGTTGGAATTTATTATGCTCCCATGGCACAATTACAGGCAGCAGTCCTTTTGTGATCTCCACCCCCCACATACAGAAGTTAATGAGCATTTAATCTGATGACGATAACTGCAAACAAGGGTCCTGTCTGGTCTAAACAAGCTTATCTTATCTAGTTAAAGGGGACCCGTCGCCCAAATAAAAAATTCCAAATCCTATTTTATCACATTATTCAAGCAAAAAGTAACTTTAATTACACTATAAAAATTATTGGATTTTGTTTCCTTCAGTCTGGGAATTCATAATTATAACAAGCAGGCAGGAGCCATTTTGTGGACACTGTTATTAAGACAAGTCTTGTATCATCTCAGAATCTTGTTTGTGCACCAGAATGGGGGACCTGATGTCCATCCCCATGCCCTGGCTACACAATTAAATGGTGAAGAAAACGGGGGAATGTGGGGAGAGCAGTGACATGTAGGAAGTGCTGAATGGAAAGTGAAAGTAATTGCCTAAGGCATAGAGGAGGGGCAGACAATATTTGATTGACAGCTGGGATTTTTAAATGAGCTTGCAACAGCTATGAATGCTTAAATTAAAAAAAAAGAATTTGGATTTCATGTTTAATTTGAAAAGGACTTTTATTGTACAGATTTTTATGTCTGGGTGACAGGTCAGTTACATTGAGTAGGAGAAACAACAGCCTGCCAGAAAGCAGTTCCATCCTAAAGTGCTGGCTCTTTCGGGAAGCACATGACCAGGCAAAATGACCTGAGATGCACCTACACACCAATATTATAACTAAAAAAAATATTATTTGCAGTATAAACAGTGTAATTTAGAAATAAAAACCACATCATTAAAATCATGTAAAGTATGGCAGCACAAAAGTGCAGTTCCGTTTGTCTGTCTGTCTGTCTGCTGAGAGATGAGCGCGGCACGTGTCTGGGAGCTTGGAGACAAGCCTGGGACGCTCCATTGGAAATAATGATGGGATCTATCCAGCTGCCAGTACACGGGGCGTTGGCAAAGCTTGTTCTGACTCCTGCTTTCATTCTCTCACTTTGATCTTTCCATACACACAATAAACATTCCAGCCGCTTACTACGCACACTGCAACTGAATAGCAATGAGGTGCACATTAGAAAGTGGAGGTGGGACTCCAAGTAAATATTCTCTGTTATCCAGAATGCTGGGGACCGGGGGTTTTCCAGATAATGGATCTTACTGTAATTTAGATCTTAATACCATAGGTCTACTAAGAAATCATATAAACATTAAGGGGCAGATTTATCAAGGGTCGAATTGAAAATTCGAAATTAGAATTTCGTCAAAACTGTCAAATTAGACTAGGGAGTTATTGAAATTCAATTCAAGTGTTTAAAAAAAATCAAATTAGATTTTCCAGATTTATCATACTCTGGCTTTTCAAGAACCCAAATTTAGGGATGCACCGAATCCACTATTTTGGATTCGGCCGAACCCCCGAATCCTGTGCGAATGATTCGGCCGAATCCGAACCGAATCCTAATTTGCATATGAAAAATAGGGGTGGGAAGGGGTAAACATTGTTTACTTCCTTGTTTTCTGACAAAAAGTCACGCGATTTCCCTCCCTGCCCCTAATTTGCATATGTAAATTAGGATCCCGATTGGCCAGGCAGAAGGATTCGGCCGAATCCGAATTCTGCTGAAAAAGGCCGAATCCCGAACTGAATCCTGGATTCGGTGCATCCCTACCCAAATTCGACTATTGACGAATTGCTGTTTAAGTCAATGGGAGAGGTCCAGGGATCAATTTGGAGTTTTCAGCCTTTTTTTCTCTGAGAAAACTGGAATCGAGTTTTTTAAAAAAATTTTTTTTTTAAATAAATTTAGATTTTTTAAAAAATCACATGAATTCGAAATTTGACCTTTGATAAATGTGCCAACCCATAAACCCAATAGGCTGGTTTTGCTTCCAATAAGGATTAATTATATCTTAGTTGGGATCAAGTACAAGCTACTGTTTTGTTATTGCAGAGAAAAAGGAAATCATTTTAAACAATTTGGATTATTTGGATAAAATGTAGTCTATGGGAGACGGCCTTTCCGTTATTCTGAGCTTTCTGGAGAACGGGTTTACAGTTAACAGATCCCATACCTGTATATGGAATTATAACAGCATTATGGAATAAATAGCCAGATCAGTGTTTGGCTGGATTAAAGGGGAACTGCACTCAAGAACTGTTTTTTCCCAGACTGACATTTTAAAGGAGACGGAAAGCTCCAAGGCAGTTTATTGCCAACAGACAGTGCAAGATATAACACTATTTATTCTGCAGAATGCTTTACCATACTTGAGTAAACAGCGCTAGACACTGTCTCTGTTTCTTTGGGATAGCAGCTGCAGTATTAGCTTGGTGTGACATCACTTCCTGCCTGAGTCTATCCCTGCTCACTCATAGCTCTGGGCTCAGATTACAGTAGGGAAGGGAGGAGGGAGGGACAGAGGAGCAAACTGAGCATGCTCAAGCCCTAGCCCTGGAGGTTTAAGCTGAAAACAGGAAGTCTGATACAGAAGCCCATGAGTACACAATAGAAGGAAAGAAATGTGGTGTTTCTTTTGACAGAGGACTCAGAGCAGCATTACTTTGAGTGTTTACTGGTGTATTTATATAGATCTTTCTGATAAAGCTTACTTAGTTTTAGCCTTACCTTCTCCTTTAAGCAGCTTTCCAACATGAATTTGTTAAAGGCAATGTCAACCCTAAAAATGATATTTTGCATACTAAAAAGAAACATAATTCTATGCAACATTGCAATATAGATTCATTGCCATTTTCTATGGGTTTGAAGTTATTTGTATACTTGTACAGATTAAGACGTCAGTTTATTGGGCAGTGTAGGGGGCCCTCCGAAGTGCTTCCCTGAACAATATCTGGCCGAAAGGTCGATCGGGCAGGGTAAAAATCTCATCTGATCGAGAGCTGCATTGGTTCATTGATACGGTCCTCAATTCGACTGCCCGTATTCTCCTCGCTATGATAGGGCCCACGATTGGATCAGCTCCATATCATCCACCTCAAAGTGGGCATATCAGGTTAGAGATCTGCTTGTTTGGATCTCTGTATGCATGGCCAGCTTTAACCTTTGATCTACTCAAATACTCAGCCCAGGTAATGACTGAAATATAAAGTATCTTTATCAGTGCACATCACTCATCTGAATACAGGAAAACTCCTTTCTTCTTCTTCTTCTTCAAGATTTTTAAAGGGGAACTCCAGCTTCCAAACCAAATGTTGCTAAAGAGACCCACATAAAACAAAACACATACCCATACACAGTTCAAAAATTATGAATAAATGCCATTTTCTATGCTGAAATCCAGATGTTTAACAGTTCTTCTCTTTCTGCATCATTTGAAATCCTGGCAGGGAAGGAGGGACTAAACACTGATGTTACTAATTGTAACAACTTCTCCACAGCTTACAGACAACATGCAGGAACTACATAACCCACAATGCATTGCACTATGATGTTCTGTTTCTTATTGAAATCACATGTGCAGGGAATTGTGGGGTTTGGAGGATGAAGGCTGAGGACAGATGGCTGTTGATACAAAGTAACAGTAGTCAGACAGCTCAGCAGGAGAGCAGGGGGCTAGGCTAAGGCAACTGTTGCAAACCATTAAAAATTATGAAAAGTCTGCATACATTTGAATTGATGTATATTGCAAAGTTGCTTGAAATTATGTTTTTTCTTTTATTAGGCACATTTTTATTTTGGAGTAGAATTTACCTTTAACTCCTTTGTAAAATATTTAAAATATATATTTGCTATTGAAAGCAGCATTCATTTATCACTTCTCTGGTTCTGGCTTTGGCAACAGTGTAGCAGACGTCTGTTCTTTTCCAGGTCTGTTAACGGGCTTCTTGGGTTGCATTGCTTCAAGAGTCAGAACCAGCAGTGCAGAGGGCATAGGCAAATACAGATTACATTTACAAAGAACTATAACACAATCAAAAGTTGATTCGAATTAGAATTTTTTTTTTTTTTGGGGTGTTGGAATTCTCCCTTACAGGTGGCAGTTTCATTGAATGTGCAATAGGTGCTTTTCCAGTAGTGATGTGTTAGTGGTGTGATCGTAGCATGTGCACAACTCCCATCATCCTCTGCTCACCTTGGAGGCATCAGACATAAAGTGGAAAATAAGTCACTTCTGTTTTAATTGTAACTGTTAAATGGGGTTGTGCAGCAGGGTAGCTGGAGGTCTGAGATTTTATCGAGGCAAATGATTTACCCAGGGTCACACGGAGCTGCCAGGTCATTGCACAGAGCTGTGTCCCTTCCATTGTGCAAGATAACAGTTACTTCATTGATAAGCTCTGCTTGTGTAAGCACCCAGGGTGTTAAACATTATCCAGCTATGTATGAGGTGGTTCAGTAAGTACAGTAAGTAGCTAATGAGAACTTACATTATAGTTGTGTTATCTGTCTGTACACAAATGAGAGCAGCACAGCCTATGGGGTATATTTATCAAAGAGTGAAGTTAATAGTGAAGTTCCGCCACTCCCCATTCATTTCTATGGGATTTTTAAAGGCGTATTCATCAAAGGGTGAACTTTCACTTTCACCAATTGATAAATACGCCTTTTTAAAATCCCATAGAAATGAATTGAGAGCTGCGGAATTTCACTCTAGTGGCGGAACTTCACTCTTTGATAAATTTACCCCCACATGTCAGTACATTCTTATGTCTATGTAGTGCTGGCAGCATGTTCAGCAGCAGCACATGAGGTTTATGCTGGCCTATAACAGAGTCAAATATAAATGCATGGACACAGGAGCTTACACTCTAGAGGCAAATGGCAGAATGGTGCCTCGTGCTGTAGTTATGGTAAATCCAGAAGTAACTTCTAAACCTATTAGGGATGCACCGAATCCACTATATTTGAGATTCATCTGAATACTCTATCCTAATTTGCATATGCAAATGCATATGCAAATGAGGGTCAGGAAAGTAAAAACTATTTTTATTTCATTGTTTTGTGTGTTGAAAAGTAAAAACTATTTTTATTTCATTGTTTTGTGTGTTGAAAATTCACGTGATTTCCCTTCCCGCCTTTAATTTGCATATGCAATTATACGTACGAATCCTGGATCTGGTGCAACCCCAAAACCAACTGAACCCTAACTCCTGGCCTCCCTAGCCAGACAATATGAGAGTACCAGGCTCTGCCCAGTTGGTAGAAACAGTATTCACCCCAAGCAGGGATTAAATCTTGCCAGTGAGCTGCCGCTGTTACTTTCTGCTCTCCTAAACAGCTGTAAATGTCCATTATTGATCCACCCTGACCTCGTTCAACCCCTCCACCAAGGGAATTTGGGAGTCCAGCAGAAGGGCCTGCATTGTGTTTCCTGCAGGAGGGACAGTGAGTCAATAGGAAGAAACATTCTCTGTGCTGAGTGGGGGCCATGCCCTGGGATGTGTCCATGTTTTATTTACAGCAACTTGCTTCTCTCTTGCAGATGGGCCTGAGATAATAAAACATGCTGCGGAACACGATTTTTCACTTTCCCACGGCCATGAATGGTAAGTACTGTTTGTATGCTTCCGACCCGGAGTACACTGTCTGCTATTTGTGTTCTTTATTCAGAACGTTTGATTAAAGGAAAGCAAACCCCCCAAAATGAATATTTAAGCAACAGCTTTATATCATATTAAAGGGGACCTGTCACCCCAAAAACATTATTCCAAATCCTATTTTATTATGTTAGTCAAGCAAAATAAACTTTAATTACAAGATATAAATTATTTGAATCTCGTTTCCATCAGTCTTGGAATTCATAATTATAACAAGCAGGCAGGAGTCATTTTGTGGATACTGTTATTAAGACAAGCCTTGTGTCATCTCAGAATCTTGTTTGTGCACCAGAATGGGGGACCTGATGTCCATCCCCATGCCCTGGTTACACAATTAAATGGTGAACGGGGGAATGTGGGGAGAGCAGTGACATGTAGGAAGTGCTGAATGGAAAGTGAAAGTAATTGTCTGCCCCGCCGCCTCTATGCCTAAGGCATAGAGAAGGGGCAGACAATATTTGATTGACAGCTAAGTTTTCTAAATGAGTTTACAACACTTTAAACTTTAATAAAAAAAAGAATTTTGATTTCATGTTTAATTTTAAAAGGACTTTAATTATACAGCTTTTTATGTGTGGTTGACAGGTCCACTTTAAGTGACATATAAAAGAATCTAACCAAACTGATATATATATATTTAAAGGGCACCAATCATGACCAAAATCATTTCCTAAGTAAATACACTATGTGACAGTTCAAGAAATTTTTAAGATTTTTAAAACAGTTAGAATTGTTTGTATAATGTAAATGATCAGCTCACTATTCCTTCTGCAAGATCTCCCCTATCTCCACTGCAGTTCTAGCTGAGGCAGCCATCTTGGATTTCACTGGCTCCTCCTACCTATATCTTCCCAGCCAACTGTAGCTCTGAAATCTCGCACATGCTCAGTTGAAATTCTTTGGTGCTTATAAACCCTTCTAAGCTATTTTCAAATCAGCCAAACCTGTGTGTTAGCTGCTGTTCAGTAGTGCTGCCACCTGCTGGAAGTTAGTGTGTGCCCTTCATTTGCATAATAACATCACCAGCAGGGGACAAGATAGGGAAATCTCCTGATACTTCTAGTGGAGGAGTTTACTTAAACAAGGCATTCTGCATAGAATACTCAAAGCAGTGTTACAATCTGAGCATGCTCCTGAAATTTGCATATTAGAGTCTCTGTTATAGTCTCAATATGGCCTCCCTCAGTGAAAGAACCCATTTGACAAAGTAAGTGATTTTTTTAAAACCTGCAGTTTTTTCAAAAAACTATATATGTAGTTTGATTAAACGTGTTTAGCTTGTACTCGTCAGATTGTTAATATGTGTTTGAATTTGGCTGTGATAGGTGCCCTTTAAGTAAATATTGCCCTTTTACATCACTTGCCTTGAACCACATTTCGTGATGGTCTGTGTGCTGCCTCAGAGATCACCTGACCAGAAATACTTCAACTCTAACTGTAACAGGAAGAAGTGTGGAAGCAAAAGACACAACTCTGTCTGTTAATTGGCTCATGTGACCTAACATGTTTGGTTTTTTTGTGTGCACCGTGAATCATACGATCCCAGGGGCGGCCCTTATTTTTTTAAAATGGCAATTTTCTATTTAGTATTACCCAATGGCACAAACTACTAAAAAGTATATTATTATGAAAATGGTTTATTTATATAAAGCAGGGTTTTACACATGAGCTGTTTTAGCCATATCTTTTTATAGAGACCTACATTGTTTCGGGGTGTATAGTTTTCCTTTAAAGCAACCCCCAGAGGTCTGGATTTCACATCTTCTCAGTTCTTCTCCAAAAAGCTTCACCTGTTGCAGGATGCTGTGGGCTGTAGTTTGGCATTAGCCAACAGAGCCCCATACTGGCCACTACTGATGTCAAGTGGATTTTATCAACATTTTCAGCCATATACAGTAAATAAAGTACATAGTAGAAACACAATGACGTTCCTCCAGAACCCCCCGGTGCTATACAACAACTCTAGTACAGGGTCACGCTGGGCAAAGGGGACATTTCAGTTCCTTATAAATATATTCAGTTCAGTCCTTGGGAGTTGAGATACCTGATGGCTTGTGGAAATAGACTGTTCCGCATTCTGGAAGTCAGTACTTGAATAATGCGGTAATTTTTACAGGATGGCGGGAGGGTAAAGAGTTTATGTGCAGGGTGGGTGCTATCCCTGACAATGCTGGTAGCCTTCTGGAGACAGCGGGTGTGGTAAATATCCATAATGGCAGGAAGCGAGACCCCAATGATCTTATCCACTGTCCTCACCACCCGCTGCAGGATCTTGCGATCTGATACAGAGCAGTTTCCATACCAGGTAGTGATGCAGCTGCATAAAATGCTTTCAATAGACCCTCTGTAGAAGATAGTGAGAATGAGTGGTGTTAGGTGGGCTTTTTTCAGCTTTGATGTGTAGGCCAGCCCGATACCCATGGTTCAGGCCGACCTCGCTGCTCCTCTTGTGGGTCGAGGGCGGGTTCGGGTTGAGCTCTTCTGCCTGCTCTCCCCTTCCGCAACCTTAAACTGCCAGCTTCCGACTTCCTGGTTTATAGACTCGCACCTGCTATGCCCCTTTTGTGATGTAATCAGCGGAGTGGTGTGGGTCTATAAACCGAGGGGTTGAGGTTTTCTCCTCCCGCATGGCTTTATTGGCCACCCCTACTATGGCCAAAAACATGCTGATCCCAGCTACTTACTATTGAAGCTCATCAGTGTATTGCCCATGGAGCAAAAAACGCAGGAATTTTGGGGAAAAACTCAGTATCATACTGGATCTTCTAGGCCCCTCAGAGAACCAAACATCAGGGGCCCATTCTCACAACTATTAGATATAGACAATGCTTGGTTAATCGTAAAGACCTGTATTGGAAACAAAAAAAAAATGGCCTGAGAAATTGCCTTTGACTGGGGTATTGTTGCTGGCCAATCCTATCCTAGGAATTTATTGTACTTTGGTTTCAGTGTTTCTATTTACTTAGGGAACACTCTTAAAGGAATTGTTCAGTGTAAAAATAAAAACTGTGCAAAAGATATAAAACAAAACATGTTTCTAATATAGTTAGTTAGCCAAAAATGTAATGTATAAAGGCTGGAGTGATTTGATGTATAACATGTCAGTCTGAAGACTATGTCCTGTTTTTCAGCTCTCTTGGTTTACAGTGACTGGTTACCCTGGTTACCAGGCAGTAACCAATCATAAACTTGAGGGTGGGCCACATGGGTCATATCTGTTGCTTTTGAATCTGAGCTGAATGCTGAGGATCAATTACAAACTCACTGAACAGAAATGTACCATGTGGCCCCCCTTCAAGTCGCTGACTAACTCAGAGTTATAGAGCTGAAAAGCAGCAAGTTGGATTCTGGCTGTTTTATTAGACATCTGTTCACTCCAGTTTTTATACATTACATTTTTGGCTAACTAACTATATTAGATACATTTATTATTTTGCACAGTCTATTTATTTACCCAGTTTTTATTTTCACACTAAACTGTTCTTTTAAGCTGATGATAGGACTGTAACTCACTGCCAGGAAAAGTGCTGCTAAGATCTCACCCAGTTCCTGGTCGGTTGCTCTACCACCCATTTAGCTGTAGCCCCAGTGAGCAGCAAATAATTGTTTAGTTCAACTCTCATCCTAGGTTAAAATTACCCTAGCAACAATGCATTGATTTAAATAAGAGACTGGAATATGAATAAGAGAAAGTCCGAATAGAAAGATAAGTAATAAAAAGTAACAATAACAATACATTTGTAGCCTTACAGAGTATTTGTTTTTTAGAAGGGGTCAGTGACTCCCCATTTGAAAGCTGGAAAGAGTCAGAAGAAAAAGGCAAATAAATCAAAAACTATAACAAAAGAAAAAATGAAGTCCAATTGAAAAGTTGCTTAGAATTAACCATTGTATAACATACTAAAACTTAACTTACAGGTTAACCATCCCTTTAAAACATTGATGTCAGGTGACAGGTCTGATGTGTAATACATCTCCCAGGATTTATGTTCTTGTCTAGGCTGTTCTGCAAAGGAAGCCTTATTTGTTGAAAACTAAGACCTCAGAAGAGCACACTGAGCTATTTTACCTCCATTTCTTTTGAGGGTTTCCATTTTCTTTAGTATGTAGGAGATTGGCTACAATCACACGCTCTGTAGCCAGAATGTAGACTGAGCACTATCCGTGTAGCAGCTTCACATGCACAAAACACTATAGTTTAAGCAGGTTTTAGGAAACCAAAATGTGTTGTTTAAACAGAGACCTGCACATCTATAGAATCTCAGCTGCCATAAAGCAGGACAGGACTGCTGCTTACAATGTGGATCAGACAGGTTCTGTGCAGCCACTGGGACAGAATGCTCTGTTATACAGATAGCTAGAATCTCAGCTGCCATAAAGCAGGGAAGGACTGTTGCTTACAATGGGGATCAGATAGGATCTGTGCAGCCACTGGGACAGAATGCTCTGTTATACAGAGAGCTAGAATCAGCCATAAAGCAGGGCAGAACTGCTTCTTACAATGGGGATCAGATATGATCTGTGCAGCCACTGAGAATGCTCTGTTATACAGATAGCTAGAATCTCTGCTACCATAAAGCAGGGCAGGACTTCTGCTTTGAGAGATAAAGTAGGAGATACATTTGATTACACATCTCTATGCAAACACCAAAGTAAATTATTATGTTGGGTTGAAACCAGGGTGGAGCTAACAACAGCCAATCAGATTTCATTCAGTGAGCTTACATGTTTTTTCAAGCCAACGTGGTTTGTTCTCAAACTTCTGTTTCTAGCTCCTATGTTTGAGCTTTCCTAAGCAACCCCACCCTCCATCCTTTTGGGGGCGGCATTCCAAACACCTCAATTTTTCCATTTACGTTGACGAGAAAGATATTCAAATTTCTGCCACTCTTACAGCTTTGAAGCTACACTCGTTAAATTTGAATAACATAGTCATGGGGTCACCCTGAATAAAACAGCATCATTTGTTGGATGCCCAAAAGTAGGAGGAGCTAACAGCCTTTCAATGGGGAAATTTAAATTGTTGCCACTTGAGGCCACACTCACTAAACTTGAGTCACATAGTCACACATGGGGTCACCCTGAATAAAAAGATTATATTTGTTGGATGCCCAAAAGTGGGCAGTGCTACGCACATCCAATCCGATTTCACCCATGAACCTGCTGCCATTCTCACAGTATTAACGCCAGGTTCCCCAAATTCTTCACTGGCGGACTGCAGGTCAAGGTTAGGAAAAGTGGGCGGAGCTACCAACAGCCAATCACATCTTCCATTGATTTCATCGGGGCAATTTTAACTGCTGCTATTCTCACACATTAAAGTCAGGGTCCCCAAACTTAGCACAGTTTGTCACTGGGGGACTAGGTTTCAAGTTTACAAAAGTGGGCAATCAGCCAATCAGATTTCACCTATAGACTCATTGCGATTTCACCTATAGACTCATTGCAGAGTTAGTAACCGGTTTACTGCAGTTCAAGGTTAGAAAAAGGGATAGAGACCCAACAGCCAATCAAATGTTATCTATTGACTTTCAATAATTCAAGGTTTGGGGAAAGTGGGCGGAGCCACTAACAGCCAATCCAATTTATTGCATTTGTTTTAATAGGGAAATTTATACTGCTGCCATTGTCCCCAAACTTTTCACAGTTGGTCTCCAGAGGAATAAGGTTAAAGGTTAGGACAAGTGGGCGGAGCCACCAACAGTGAATCAGGTTTTACCCATTGAATTTTATTGTTTTTAATTTAAAATGTTGCCATTCTCACATTACTTAGGCCAGGGGCCCCAAACTTTGTACATTTTGTCACTGGATGACTACAGATTCAAGGTCAGAAAAAGTGGGAGGAGCCACAAAGAGCCAAATTCACACATTGATTTCAATGAGGAAATATAAACTGCTCTTATTTTCACACATTTAATGCCAGGGTCACCAAACGTTTCAGTTTGTCACTGGGTGACTATGGATTCGGGTAAGAATAACTGGGTGGAGTCGGCAATAGCCAATCAGAGTTCATTCAGTGAGTTTGCATTTTTTTCAAACCAACATGAAGTTTTTATTATTTTTTTAATGTTGGTGTTTAGCATAATACAGTTACTTTGTGCTAAATAATTGCATGTGTTCTCAGTGAAACTGTACCCATTTAGTTTAACTGAATCAGAAAGGCTACACCAAGGTATGTTGAAAATGCGACGGTATATAGAGAAGAGATGTATGTATGTGGGAGTTGGATTGCAAAGTTGAAGCTATCATTACATACTTGCGGCTCTGCTGCATTTTGCAACTACAGCTTCCAGCATTGCGCAAGAGCTTTGACGTGTTTGGGAATGCTGGGAGGTGTAGTTCACAGATAGATACCGTTACCCTCTGTATTTTACCAAGTTGGTTTATTCTACTCCCACGGTTTAAGTAATTCTGAATATGTATTTTTTTCTGTATTTCTGCAAGGCTGATATAGAAATCATTTGTGTGAGTGTGTCTTGTGTAATATATGGGCTGGTTTCACTTCATTGTGGCTGTGCTAACATAGAGCAGGTGACCCATTTGCTGTATAACAGACACGGCCTGTGCTTCCTGTTTGGGAGATAAAGTACAAGTAGGGACGGATGCACTTAGCAGCGCCGCACAGATCCTACGGTGACAGCTAAACTGTGTCTCAATGCTGTGTTTGCATTGCAGGCGGCCCAGGCATGTGGGCCATCACCACAGAGGAGAGGACCAAGCACGATAAGCAGTTTGCCGGTCTGAAGCCTATCAATGGACTAATTAGCGGTGAGTGTCTTTATTGCAATTTAGTTTTATTAACCCAATGTTATCCTGATAGCACCACCGTGCTGGGTCTAGTGCAGACAGTTACAAGCAGAGTGAATATGTGGTCAAGTGGATAAATTCTAGGGCATGGTAACTGAGCATACCCTGTGCCAGCTCCCCTGACCTGCCGGGCCGGCTCCCCCTGACCTGTCGGGCCGGCTCCCGCTGAACGGGGGGCCAACTCCCCCAGGCTCCCCCTGCACTGCCGGGCCAGCTCCCCCTGAAATGGCGGGCCAGCTCCCCCTGCACTGCCGGGCCAGCTCCCCCTGCACTGCCGGGCCAGCTCCCCCTGCACTGCCGGTCCAGCTCCCCCTGAAATGGCGGGCCAGCTCCCCCTGAAATGGCGGGCCAGCTCCCCCTGAAATGGCGGCCAGCTCCCCCTGAAATGACGGGCCAGCTCCCCCTGAAATGACGGGCCAGCTCCCCCTGAAATGGCGGGCCAGCTCCCCCTGAACTGCAGGACCTGCTGAGGATGATGGTAGTTTGATGTCCCTCTCTGGGTGTGTAGCTTTAACTATTTCTTTTAATTACCTATATAAATCCAGAATTGGTTATGCTGTGCCCTTTTTATTCTCAAACTATTTTAGAATGGTACAGCCCACTAGATCTGGGGGTTAGATGTAGTTCTGCCAGCATACTGAAATACACCTCCCATCATGCTTGGCCATATACCCCACACTTTTCTGAGTATTCGAAAATTAAATAGCAGTTAAGGACACCAGCTGTTTGCACTATTGTTTGCAACATATTCTCAGGATATCTAATCTTTAATTCCACTAATAAAGGTAGTGGTCACAGGCTTCTGAGAGCTGTGGTTCAGCCTCATAACTTACCCATGAACACTGCTTTCCTTGGAACTTGTAATGTAAGCAGAATTCAGCATACAAACAGCTCCATACAGTACAAATAGCTCTTGAGCAAAGTGGTTATTTGCACACAATCATTAAACGCCTTCTGCGTGGGGCATTCCCATTGTGTTCCAATGAGTCACTCATTGCAATTAAACAATGTATATAAATTTGGAAACCCAAATTATATGCTGCCTTTTTTAGTGACGTGATATGACTATTACTCTGTTTTGAGTCCCTCTCCTATTTATGTTCCAGTCTCCTGTTTACACTGCTGCCTGGTTACTTGGGTAAATTGGACCCTAGCGACCAGATAGCTTTTTAGAATAATTTTAAAACCCTACAAATAAAAAATGAAGAGCAGTTGATGAGTGTCGCAGAATTTCCCTGTGTGCATTGATTTGAAGGGGAACTACCCCTTTAAATTTCTTCATTGTTATTGGCAGGGCGGGGGGATTAGCTAAGGAATGTACTACAAAGCAAAGTGGCATGTTGAATTTTCCATTTCCCTGTTTACTTTTGAAGGTTCACTGCGAGATTCTTATAACAAATTAGGAAGTACACTTGTCCACTTAGAAATATGTAGCGTTAGCATACAGCACCCATGCACCCATTGTGAGTGATACCGGTATTACAGGGTTTGCTGTGTTTGGGAAACAGAGTGCAAACAAGTCATTTTTGTTCATTTTATTCAATTGTAAATAATGTATAATCATTTACCAGATGATATTAATGGTAAACGGAGAGAAAGGGCATTTCACCTTTATAGAACTTACCATTTTCAAATATTAAAACTCAAACAATAGCATTTTTAAAGGAGAAGTAAACCCTAAAATGAATATGGCTAAAAATGCCATATTTTATATACTGAACTTATTGCACCAGCCTAAAGTTTCAGCTTGTCAATAGCAGCAATGATCCAGGACTTCAAACTTGGCACAGGGGGTCACCATCTTGGAAAGTGTCTGTGACACTCACATGCTCAGTGGGCTCTGATTGGCTGTTGAGAAGCTAAGCTTAGGGCTCGTCACTAATTATCCAGCAGAAAATGAGCTTCCCTGTAATATAAGCTGATGCTACAGGTTTGCTGATTATTAAATTCTGATGCTAATTGCACTGGTTTCTTATTATCTGTATTAATTACTAATCAGCCTTATATTGTGGGTCCCTAAGCTCAGTAAGTGACAGCAGCACAGAGGATGTGCAGTGAAGCAGCAGCTACTGGGGCATCTTTGGAGACACAGATCTTTACTGCTAAAGGGCTGTGGTTGCCTTGGGCTGGTACAGAAGCACAAAACATAATGTACAACATTTCTAGCTACTTCTTTAGGCTTTAGTTCTCCTTTAAAGGAAAATTCAACCGTTAACTAAAAAAAACCCTATCCCCTACCCTACGTAGACCCCCCCTTCCTCTCCCCCCCCCCAGAGTAGCTGCCCCCTGGGGAAATGCCCCTAACTTTAGTACTGGCACCTGTCCAATGACCCATGTAAAATGTGATCTGAACATCTGCTAGAAAGGGCATATTGTACATGTTGGCATATGGGGGAGGGGTGGTCTGGTGCCAGTTGTCAACCCATGTGCTGCCAAACACATTGCAGGCACACCATTTGTACCAAAAGAAATCCCAGTACTTATGGGGAAAGTACCCCAGAGCCCCCCAAAATAATATTATGATTTACCAAGAAGAAAAAGACCATTCAAGAAATGGGAAATTACTTAAAGGGGAACTATCGCGAAAATGAAAATTTAATTTAAGCTTCAGCATACTGAAATAAGACATTTTCTAAATATAATCAATTAAATATTCTGTACTGTTTCTGAACTAATCAAGATTATCTTCATTATTCCTCTCTCATCTCAGCATCTGTTTCTCCTTATTTTGTCTTCATTTAGGAGTTGGGTATCAGACGAGTGATCCAATATATCTTATAAGGGGGCTCCTTTTGCCTAGAAGATGTATTAGAGCTCACTCTATTAAAATCACCAGACATCATGTCTCTCTACATGCAGGATTTGTGCAAAAGGCAGTTATTTTGTTTGATTGATTATTTCAGAAACAATGTCGAATTTGTAATTGATTTTATTTAGAAAGTTTCTTATTTCAGTTTGATGAAGCTTATATTAAATTGTCATTGTCTCGATAGTGCTCCTTTAAGAAGGGGTTTCACTATTGGGAATAGGAAATTAGAAAATATTATAAAAACACACACACACACGATTAAAAGCTTTTAAATAACAGCAGTATAATAAGGTGAGATATCAATCCATGTCATTGATTGTGCATAATTTGGATCCATATGACCTCCCCATGTCTTTAGTACCCGGGTACTAAAGTAGGAGTCAAAATGATTCCCACTTAAATGTTCAAACAGGAGCAGTGAATGTACTTTCATTTTTCTGTATGTAAAAACCACCTACAATACACCCTTTACAGTGATATCGCAATAAACCATGAACATGATCACTTCCTATTTCATTTTACAGGTGACCAAGCACGCAGCTTCTTCTTACAATCTGGTCTCCCATCCTCCATTTTAGCTGAAATATGGTAAGGTGTTTTTAAGGGATGCATCGAATCCACTTTTTTGGATTCGGCCGAACCCCCGAATCCTTCACGAAGGATTTGGCCGAATACCAAACCGAATCCGAACCCTAATTTGCATATGCAAATTAGGGGTGGGAAGGAGAAAACATTTTTTACTTCCTTGTTTTCTGACAAAAAAGTCACGTAATTTCCCTCCCCGCCCCTAATTTGCATATACAAATTAGGATTCGGATTCGGTTCGGCTGGGCAGAAGGATTCGGCCGAATCCGAATCTTGCTGAAAAAGGCCGAATCCTGGCCGAATCCCGAACCGAATCCTGGATTCGGTGCATCCCTAGTGTTTTTTTTTTAATTTAAACTCTGTATTATAATGTGGTTATGCAGCACTTAGGGAACAGTACAGCAGTGTTTTATTATTTGCTCTTTGTTGAATAGAAGTAATATGGCTGGCAGGTGATATTCCTCTAGGTTGGAAACAAGAAGAGGTCATAGCCTAGTGGAGCAGCCAAGGGGCCATACACTGAAATCACTGGAAATACAGCCATAAATGGAACTAGCAAAGGAAACCATGTTCCTATGCCAGAATCGATATTTCTCTGCCCTTGCAATTCAGGAGGAACAGCCTCCAAAATTTCCTTAAAGGGATTCTGTCATGATTTTTATGATGTAGTTTTTATTTCTAAATTACACTGTTTACACTGCAAATAGTTCACTCTATAATATAAAATTTCATTCCTGAACCAACAAGTGTATTTTTTTTAGTTGTAATATTGGTGTGTAGGTGCATCTCAGGTCATTTTGCCTGGTCATTTTGCCTGGTCATGTGCTTTCAGAAAGCGCAAGCACTTTTGGATGGAACTGCTTTCTGGCAGGCTGTTGTTTCTCCTACTCTTAAGGGCTCTTACACACGACCGTTCCGACCTGCGCTCCCCTGCGTTCCGTTTTTGGCGTTCAGCCGCAGGGGAGCGCAGGAATAGACGCAAGTAATTATTTGAAATGGGGCTGTACTCACTCAGGCACGTGTAGGCGCCGAACGCAGGTTCAGACGCAACATGCTGCATTTTTCCTGCGTTCGGCGCCTACACGCGCCTGAGTGAGTACAGCCCCATTTCAAATAATTACTTGCGTCTATTCCTGCGCTCCCCTGCGGCTGAACGCCAAAAAACGGAACGCAGGGGAGCGCAGGTCAGAACGGTCGTGTGTAAGAGCCCTTAGGATGGCTTGTTTGACCTGCACGGAGAGCTCCTTTGACCACATGTCTGTTCACAGCAAAATCTTCCACATACAAGCGCCCCCCTTCAAATCGACCCCAGGGCTTTTATTTGCTTCATTGATAATGATATAACAAAGGAATTTCCCACACCTGCCCATGAAAGTAGTCTTTGAGTCAATTGTCCAATTTAGCCCATGAAATGAAGTGATTGTGTTTAAAAAAAAAAAAAGGCTTTAGTTCCTCACATTTTTATGCAATCTTTTTGTTCAACCCATTGAATTAAAGCTGAAAGTCTGCAGTTCAACTGCATCTGAGTTGTTTTATTTAAAATTCATTGTGGTAATGTACAGAACCAAAATTAGAAAAAAGTTGTTTCTTTCCAAATATTTATGGACCTAACTGTACCTGAAAATTATCCTTGTGAAGTAAGCACCTGTTTAAGCACCAACAGTTGCTAGGTTTTGAAACTTTATGCATTTTTATTTGTAGGGCCCTGTCAGACCTCAACAAAGATGGCAAGATGGACCAGCTGGAGTTCTCCATTGCAATGAAACTCATCAAACTGAAACTGCAGGGACAATCTCTGCCCTTGGTCCTACCTCCCGTAATGAAACAGCCTCCAGTCTTCTCGCCATTATCCGCCTCCCGCTATGGTAGGTTTCTGTTGTTTATTTAGAGGGATATAATAAGGGATGTCCAAAATGAATCCCTCAAGATGTGATTAAACTGCAATTACCAGCATCCCACCAACAAACAAGTTGGATTAACAGTAGGAATTTGGCTGGAGGGATTTTTATGTTTCGTCACATGTAGCTGTTTCTCACCCTGCTCAGAAACACAAGCCAATAAACAGCTGAACTGCTTTCCTCCTGTGTACGTTGGCCTGTGTGCAGACTCACTGAGCAGACTGAAAATGCATACTCACGCGTTTCCATGCTGAAATCCGCTACATGTGTCTGCACAGAGGCCAACTGTTAAGTGTAAAAATAAAAACTGGGTAAAAAGATAAGCTGTGTAAAATAATAAATGTTTCTAATATAGTTAGTTAGCCAAAAAAGTAATGTATAAAGGCTGGAGTGACTGCATGTGTAACATAATAGCCAGAACACTACTTCCTGCTTTTCAGCTCTCTTACTCTGAGATAGTCAGTGACTTTAAGAGGGGCCGCATGGAACATAAATGTTCAGTGAAATTGCAATTGATCCTCAGCATTCAGCTCAGATTCAAAAGCAACAGTTATGACCCACATTGCTCCCCCTGAAGTCACTGATTGTTACTGCCTGGTATCCAATCAGTGGAAACCAAGAAAGCTGAAAAGCAGGTGTTCTGGCTATTATGTTACACACCCAGTCACTCCAGCCTTTATACATTACATTTTTGGGTAACTAATAATATTAGATATATTTTTTTATTTTGCACAGCCTATTTATTTACCACGGTTTTATTTTTATACTGAACAATTATTTTAATGCAAACAGAGGAGCAAACATTTTGCCTGTGATTGAGTAATTTAAAATTTTTTAAGTGACTGTCCAGATTTCCAGCCCCACAGCAGCATTAAATAATATTGATTTGCATATAAGTTAACATTTGTTCTCTACTGTGTTTTTCAGGAATGGGGAGCATGCCAAATTTGTCCATGCCACCACCCATGCCTTCCCTCATACCCATAGCACCCATAGCACCCACGACATCCTTAACCTCTATGAGCTCTTTGCCTCCCCTGCATATGTCAACTCCCCTGGTGCCTTCTCTTGGCTCATCATCAACGTTGCCAAATGGAACATCCACTGCTATGCTTTCGTCTTTCTGTGTGCCTTTGTCTTCTTCCAGTAAGTATCCTCCCAAAACAATGTTGGTGCTACAGCAAGGCACAGTATGTGGTGGGAAGTAAACTTAAAGGGGAGCTATCGTAAAAATGAAAATTAAATATAAGCTTCACCATACTCAAATAAAAAACTTTCTAAATGCAATCAATTAAAAATTGGGTACCATTTCTGAAATAATCAAGTTTAATTGATTGTATATAGAAAGTTTCAGTATGAGGAAGCTTATATTAAATTTTCATTTTCGTGATAGTTCCCCTTTAACCTGTGTGTTATAGTGTGGTTTTTCAGCCTTTTTTTCTTTAATATACTTTTTTCAGGTCCAAAATTTTGGCAGGGCCGCTCCCCCATTATATCAAGGTTATGGTTATGTAAAAAAAACACTGATGATTGCCCCCTATGTATTTTTCTACTAGCACTGCCTCCTAACAGCTCAATAAATCTCATGGGTGGAGGATTCAGTGGCACCACTATGCAGAAGACTCAGTCTCTGATAGACTTGGCATCCAGCAGGTAAGGGGCACATTAAACAATTAAGAATTAATGGATGTGTTAATCATCTCATGCTTATTGACCTGCGAATATGATGCCAGGATTGTGCAGGATATCATTTCTTTCTGTGTATGTACACACAGGCATGGGGTTTAGCCTGTAGATGTAAATAACCAGCCTTGCAGGCCCGGATTTACAAATGGGGCCCCCATAGGCCGTCTCTGTCATCTCCATTTCCCCCTCCCCTTCTGCATCTCTCTCCCGTTCCTGTCCGCATCTCCCTCTCCTTCCCCCTCAGCATCTCCCTCCCCTTCCCCCTCAGCATCTCTCTCCCCTCCCCGTCGGTCTCCCCTTCTGCTTCCCCATCAGCTTCTGCTTCCTCCTCAGCGTCTCTTTTCCCTTCCCCGTCCGCCTCCCATTCTTCTTCCCTCTCCGCGTCTCTCTTCCCCATCAGCTTCTGCTTCCCACTCTGCGTCCCTCTCCCCTTCCTGTCCGTGTCTCCCTCCCCTTCCCTTAAGCGTCTCTCTCCCCTCCCCATCTGCCTCCTCTTCTGTTTCACCCTCTGCGTCTCTCTCCCCTTCCCCTCCCTTTCCCCTCCGCCTCCCCTTCTGCTTCCGCATCTGAGTCTCTCTCCATGTTCACGTTTTGAATATGCATAATTGTGCATGCACAACTAACTTTAATGCGGCTAGGCAGCATGCCGCCCCTGAATTTCTACCGTTCTAGGCTCGGGCCTTTGTGGCATTGCCACAAATCCAGGCCTGCAGCCTTGCCTCATACAGTGCTTATGGTGACCAAGATACACACTTTGGTAACATGTTTAATGTGTTTGCTAAATTTTACAGTCAGCACTATACGTTCCCTCTGTCTCCTGCCATACACCTCTGATACAAGCATTTTACTGCTTTATTCCTGCCCCTTACCTCTGCCACAGCCTGGTGCTGTCTGACTCCAGCATACGCTAATGGAAAACCCTAGTTGTTGCCTTAATCTCACCATTACGCCTCTTGGCTATCCAAAATGCTTCCTAACTTCCAGAATACACCTTTGTTATGTGTGTTGTGCTAACTCCAAGAGGCACATTTATCAAGATTTTTTTTTTAAACTCCCATAAATGCGAAATTCGACTAGTCTTAATTTATTGATAAAATTTAATTTTTTAAACTCAAACAAATTGAAACAGCCCAGAAAACTCGATTCGAAGTTGATTTGAATTATAAAAAACCTGATTTGAGTTTTTTCTCCAAAAAACAAAAAAACACGTCAGGAAGGCTACAAACATCACCAAATTGAACCCTGGACCTCTCCCGTTGACTTATACAGTAATTCAGCAGGTTTTAGGTGGAGAATAGCCAAATTCGAGTTCTTAAAGGGCCAGAGTATGATAAATCTCAAAATTCTAATTAAAACTCAAATCGAGTTTGGATAATTCACAATTATGATTTGAGAGTTTTTACCAAATCGACCCTTAATAAATCTGCCCCCTAGTGTACAGGGAGTACTCGGGTTACATACATACAACTTACACTTACATACAGAGACTATTACTGTAACATACTGTGGTTTGCTTGACTTTTATTTGCATTTAGCTTCAATAAACCACCTGCCCAAATCCCTTCTGGTGGGCGGGTCCGGGTCGAGATCTTCTCCTGCTCTCCCAGCCCACGACCTAGCACTTCTGGCTCCTACATTTATTGACTCAAGCAGGTCGACCACGAGTCTATAAATAGGGGGGGCACGAGCGGGCCTGGCCGGATTGACCCGCACATCACTACTTAACTAGCTGTGTCCAACACACAAAGTGTGGCTTACCCGTTGTGGAGAGGGCATCATAGCCCATATGCCAGGTAAACTGCCAGCTCCATAGACTGCATATCTGGCTGAAATAGTTTGAAATGAGCACCCACAAAACAGAAGAGTAATGACTTGCCACCTCATGCCTAATAACGGAACTTGCTAGATTTATTGACTATTCCTTTATGCACGTGTCTGCAGCTCAAATTCCTCATCTACCACCTCTCTGACTGGCAACTCCCCGAAAGCCAGTAACCAGGACTGGGCAGTGCCTCAGACATCCAGACTGAAATACAGGCAGAAGTTCAACAACCTCGATAAAGCCATGAGCGGATACCTTACCGGTAGGTCTCTGGTAAACAAACTGTGTTTAAATTAGCTGATGTGCATTAAAGGTACAGTCACATCAAAAAATAAGTGTTTTAAAGTAATAAAAATGTAATGCAGTGTTGCCCTGCACTGGTTAAACTGGTGTGTTTGCTTCAGAAACACTACTATAGTTTATATAAATAAGCTGCTGTGTAGCAATGGGGGCAGCAATTCAAAGGAGAAAAGGCTCAGGTTACACAGCAGATAACCTCTGTAGAACATAATGGTGTTATCTGTTATCCACTATTTAAACTGTGCCATATAGACTTTTTTCAGTTTGTCATAGCTACACAGCAGCTTGTTTATAAAAACTATAGTAGTACTTATCTGTTATCTACTGTGTATCCTTTGCTTGAATGGCTGCCCCCATGGCTACACAGCAGGTTGTTTATATAAACTATAGTAGTACTTATCTGTTATCTACTGTGTATCCTTTGCTTGAATGGCTGCCCCCATGGCTACACAACAGCTTGTTTATATAAACTATAGTAGTACTTATCTGTTATCTACTGTGTATCCTGTGCTTGAATGACTGCCCCCAAGACTACACAACAGCTTGTTTATATAAACTATAGTAGTACTTATCTATCTACTGTGTATCCTGTGCTTGAATGGCTGCCCCCATGACTACACAACAGCTTGTTTATATAAACTATAGTAGTACTTATCTGTTATCTACTGTGTATCCTTTGCTTGAATGGCTGCCCCCATGGCTAAACAACAGCTTGTTTATATAAACTATAGTAGTACTTATCTGTTATCTACTGTGTATCCTTTGCTTGAATGGCTGCCCCCATGGCTAAACAACAGCTTGTTTATATAAACTATAGTAGTCTTTCTGAAGCAAACACACCAGTTTTACCAGTGCAGGGCAACAGTATATGATACTTTCATTTTTTGGTGTTACTCTCCTTAACTCCCTTAGAAACGGAAGCATCGGGCCTTCAACAGGTCTCCGTAGGCCTGTAGGGATCTTCAAAACTGCCTGATAAGCCCAATGTATGAGCCCTTCCTTGGCTTTTGTAACAGTGCTCGGATCAGATTTGGCTGAATACTGTTGTACACTTAGCAATGTCTTGTTTGCAGGTTCTCAAGTGAAGAATGCACTGGTGCAGTCAAGCCTTTCTCATACACAGCTTGCCACTATCTGGTAAGTACTGCCAATGTCTAATTTATGGAGCACAATCATTTAATGGCGTGGTTCACCTTCAAGTTAACTTTTAGTATGTTATAGAATGGCCATTTCTAAGCAACTTTTCAATTGGTCTTCATTATGTATTTTTTTTTAACGTTTTTGAATGATTTGCCTTCTTCTTCTGACTCTTTCCACCTTTCAAATGGGAGTCACTGACCCCATCTAAAAACAAATACTCTGTAAGGCTACAAATTTATTGTTATTGCTACTTTTTATTAGTCATCTTTCTATTCAGGTCTCTCCTATTTATATTCCAGTCTCTTATTCAAATCAATGCATGGTTGCTAGGGGAATTTGGACCCCAGTTACCAGACGGCTGAACTTGCAAACTGGAGGGGTGCTGAATAAAAAGCTAAATAACTCAAAAACTACAAATAATAAAAAAAAAATCTCAGAATATCACTCTCTACATTATACTAAAAATTAATTTAAAGGTAAACAACCTCTTTAAGGGCATTTTTCTGCAGAGTTGCACTGTTACTTTACATACCCCGGCCCAGTGATTGCTGCAGGAGCTGGAATCCAGTAAGAGGCTTTTGAAGCCTGTTTGTCCCAGACAAGATTAATTCAACAACAACAGCAAATTTCAGAATTGCTACAGGGAGCATTTTGTAATAATCTGCTTATAAACTTTGCCAGCTATAAGTTTCCCCTTACAGTTTGATTACACTTTGCTAGGCAAGCACAGGAGTTACAATGAGAGTGCTGAAAATACAGTCAGCAGACAGGATATGAGCAGGCAAAGTCATGTAGACTGCAGCCATTGATTAGAGACAAAGGAAGGAAAGCTAGAATGTTTAGGGAAATCCGTGACTGTTTATGCAGAAAATTCCATGTACAGTACCGTTAACTGTTTCTCTGCTGCATTTCAATGTCGCAAGATTGTTTGTATTGTGGAAAAACAACTTTTGCACAGGGCCCTAAAATGACCCACCTGCACTGCAGGGATCTATCAAAGAGGAACACAGACAAACGTTATAGTTTATAGCCGAACACTGTGATGTCAATTGTTAGCCCTGGGCAAATAGCAGTAGTTGCTGAAGAGATGCATTATTCTGCAGCAACTTCTACTATTTGCCCAGGGCTAAGAGTTTTCTTTGAGATTTAGGGTTAGAGCACATGCTAAGATTCGGGGAGATTAGTTGCCCGTCGACATCTCCTCTTCTTCGGGGCGACTAATCTCCCCGAACTGCCTCCCGCCAGCTAGAATGTAAATCGCCCGCAAAATGCCACTCTGATCACTTTGCTTTCCGAAGTTGCCTCACTTCGGACGACTTTGGAAAACGAAGAGCTCCGAGTGCCATCCGCCCATCGATTTACATTCTACCTGACGGGAGGCAGTTCTGGGAGATTAGTAGCCCCGAAGAAGAGATTTGTCGCCGGGCGACTAATCTCCCCGAATCTTAGCATGTGCCCTGACCTTTATTATACCCCGAAGCTGGAATTAGCTCAAATCCCGAAATACACTAGCTAAAACCTGTAGCAGTCAATGGAAGAGGCCCCGTGAACCATTTGAAGATGTTAGCAGCCTTCATGAGGTTTTTTTTTTTTTCTCCAAAGCTTCAAGTATTTGAGTTTTTCACCCCGACTACACTGATTCGAGTTTTTTACATCCGATTTTCTTCTTAAATTAGAAACAATTCAAGTCGTGAGTTCATATGAGGTCTAAAAAAACCTCACAAAGCTCTAAAATTCGACTTTCAATAGATAACCCCCTAAATGTGTAGCCTAACGGAGCATCTGTTTTGAGATGAGGTCAGTGAACCCCATTTGAAAGCTGGAAAGACTAAGGCAAATAATTCAAAAACTATAAAAAAAATTAAAAATGAAGGTCAATTGAAAAGTTTCTTAGAATTTGCCATTCCATCCACCCCTTTAAAGTATATATTCCTGGTTGCAGACACCTCAGTAAATGTAATTTATTAGAGAGCCTGTGTCTCTTCGTCTGAGACTCTGGCTATGACCGGCATAGTACAGTGCAAAATGTACCTTCAAAGACTCATTTCTGTTTCACTTTTCCTTTGCTCTGCCTTCCCTGAATCATTTGATTATGTCCTGATATACATTACTTGACATTGCGGCAGTTCATCCAATCAGGGAGCTGTCAGCAACAGCATTATAGTATAATATATTGAGCACTTAAGATCAAGAGAACTGGGACATTTCCTGTTTTGTTGTAAAAAAAATAATTTGTGTGAATATTTATATTATTTCGGAGCGTCCTAATTAGTGTTTTCTTGTACCTTTTTTATTTCTGTAGGAATTTGGCTGATATAGACAAAGATGGAAAGCTAAAACCTGATGAATTTGTCCTAGCCATGTACTTAACGGACATGGCTAAATCCGGGCAACCCCTCCCACTCACTCTTCCCCCAGAACTGGTTCCTCCTAGTTTTCGGTATGTAATGAAAAAAAAAATAGCATTTAATTTATTATTACAGGTATGGGATCCCTTATCCGGATACCCAGTTATCCAGAAAGCTCCATACACTCCATTTTATCCAAATAATCCTATTATTTTTTTTTTATTATTTCCCTTTTTCTCTATAATAATAAAACAGTAGCTTGTACTTGATCCCAACTAAGATATAATTAATCCTTATTGGAGGCAAAACCAACCTATTAGGTTTATTTAATGTTGACAGGATTTTCTAGCAGACTTAAGGTATGAAGATCCAAATTATGGAAATATCTGTAACCCGGACAACCCCAGGTCCCCAGCATTCTGGAAAACAGGTCCTATACCTGTACAGAGAAAAAGGGAATTATTTTTAAAAATTTGGAGTATTTGGATAAAATGGAGTCTATGGGAGACAGCAATCCTGCAATTTGGAGCTTTCTGGATAATGAGGTTCCTGATAACAGATCCCATACCCGTAGTAACCATTTCCATCAGAAAAGACATTCTCTATAGAAACCAGCAATGTTTTCCAATGGTAATAGATGGGTGAAGTGAAAGGGGTTTTTATACAGTTTATTGTCTCTATTTAAAGTAACACTAATTGCAGGAGATGCCGTTGCTGTTAAAGTAAAATAATGCTCCAATATTTCACATATTTAGTGTAAGGCCAGGTATGAACGTACTGTTTGCACACAACGTCCTTTAGTTGCACATGTGCTTATGATTGGGAGCTGCTATAAATCTCCGAATATTATTTGTCCATTCATTAGTATGAAGATTTAATCAGCAAGTCCAGTTGCTCTAGATTTACTTCTACTAGATTTATTCATTGAGTAGTCAACGAAGATTCAATGAGCAAGTCCAGTTGCTTTAGATCAGGGGTCCCCAACCTTTTTCCACCCGTGAGCAACATTCAGAAGTAAAAAGAGTTGGGGAGCAACACAAGCATAAAAAGTGTTGCTGAGTGGTGCCAAATAAGGGCTGTGATTGGCCATTTGGTAGCTCCTATGTGGACTGGCAGCCTACAGGAGCCTCTGTTTTGTAGGACACCTGGTTTTTATGCAACTAAAACTTGCCTCCAAGCCTGGAATTCAAAAATAAGCACCTGCTCTGAGGCCACTGAGAGCAACATCCAAGGGGTGGGGAGCAACATGTTGCTCACAAGCTACTGGTTGGGGATCACTGCTCTAGATCTACTTCTACTAGATCTATCCATTCATTAGTCTATGATGATTTAATGAGCAAGTCCAGTTGCTCTAGATTTACTTCTACTAGATCTATTCATTGCGTAGTCTATGAAGATTTAATGAGCAAGTCCAGTTGCTCTAGAATTACTTCTACCAGATCTATCCATTTAGTAGTCTATGAAGATTTAATGAGCAAGTCCAGTTGCTCTAGATTTACTTCTACTAGATCTATCCATTCAGTAGTGTATGAAGATTTAATGAGAAAGTCCAGTTTCTCTAGATTTACTTCTACTAGATCTATTCATTGAGTAGTCTATGAAGATTTAATGAGCAAGTCCAGTTGCTCTAGATTTACTTCTACTAGATATATTCATTGAGTAGTCTATGAAGATATAATTAGCATCTCCAGTTGCTCTAGATTTACTTCTACTAGATCTATTCATTGAGTAGTCTATGAAGATTTAATGAGCAAGTCCAGTTGCTCTAGAATTACTTCTACTAGCTCTATCCATTCAGTAGTCTATGAAGGTTTAATGAGCAAGTCCAGTTGCTCTAGATTTACTTTTGCTAGATCTATTCATTGAGTAGTCTATGAAGATGTAATGAGCAAGTCCAGTTGCTCTAGATTTACTTCTGCTAGATCTGTTCATTGGGTAGTCTATGAAGATATAATGAGCAAGTCCAGTTGCTCTAGGTTTACTTCTACTAGATCTATCCATTCAGTAGTGTATGAAGATTTAATGAGCAAGTCCAGTTGCTCTACATTTACTTCCACTAGATCTATCCATTCATTGGTCTATGGATATTTATTCAGCAGTTCAGTTGCTCTAGATTTACTTCTACTAGATCTATCCATTCAGTAGTCTATGAAGATTTAATGAGCAAGTCCATTAGCTCTAGAACTAGCTCTACTAGTTCTATCCATTCATTAGGAATAAGTGGAAGTGAGACGTAGCCGTAGCTAGCTGTGTTGCAATGCTATGTGTGTAGGACCTAATGAAGTGTTTTGCCTGTTTTGCATGTAGCGGAAGTGTAAATATCACCGCTAGTGACCCTATCAATGGAACATTACCTCTGTACAACAGAATGCATGAGGAAGAACCACCTCAAAAAAAGACAGCAGGTGAGTTGAGCTCTTGGGTGTTTAATGTTCCTTTCTATCACTAATGGGTTTCAAAATGTCAAATCAATGTGCAGACTTTTAGCCCTTTTATTTAACTGTGGGTCAGTCTACTCACTTGCACCCAGTGCAACTACAACAGATTTTCAGTGTTGACCACACCCCTAAGTGTATCAGGGGTGTAGAGATTTTATTTTCATATGACATAGAACAAAGGCATGGGTAGAACTCATCAAGTTATGTTCTTTGTGCTGTACAGTCATGAGATTTAAAAATAGTGTTTCCAAATATCTCTTGTAGTTGGCAAGTAGTTTAGATTAAAATGTTTTGTTTTGTTTTTTTTTTTAAATTCAGGCAAGTTTATTGAATGAAAAGTACAAGCTTCATTTACTGATACAATCATCATATTATCAAGCATCTCATTTCTCAGAAAAACCAAAAATAAAATGGAGTAACCAAGTTATTCAATGTTTCCCCTTCTTTGATGGGTTGAGTTAGATCATGACACCTGGTCCGCCAAGTCTGACCATTGACCCCAGATTTTTTTAAATTTCTTAATGGATCCTCTGGATTTATATATTAAGTTCTCTATTATGCATAGATGATAATTTCAGAAAGCAATTGAGCATACGTGGGCGGCAATGCGTCTTTCCACTTGCTGGTTATCAATTTTTTCTCCAAGGAATAGACACTCCCTAACTAGTATACACTGGTATTGAGTAAAGCTTTCTTTTAGCCCAACATAGAGTAAGCATGCTTGAGGAGTACGTGGAATTTCACCTTCCAGAACTGGAAGCTTTAGAAGCTTTGTCCACTACTGAGTTAGAGCAGAATAATCCAAAACCCTATGAAGCAGAGTAGCATTATCAGGGGGACATCTATCACATTCAGATGAGCATTGCGGATAAATCTGATGCAATTTAGCATGGGCATAATATGCCATGTGTACAATGTAAACTTGGAGCATCCTATCTCTGTAATTAAGGGAGGCCAAACACGGGAAGCCAAGCAACTCATCCCATTCATCATCATCTATGAGTCCAAGGACTATTTCCCATTTCCCTCTCAACTTCTCCAATGGTTTATTACATATTTTATCATGAAGAGCTGCATATAAATTTGTTATTAGGCCCTTGGAGGAGCCTAGCATAATCCCATCAAGAACTAGATTTTGGGATAACTGAATAGGATGTGTTTATATTGCAAACATTGATTATTAGGGAGGAAAACGTCCTGCCTGAGACTGTCAAAACTAACCATTTCATCTTGTTTCCAGACATCACCAATTGTATAAATACCACAATATTCCCAAATGTGTTTTTCCCCCATTCTTTCTACTCCTGGGAACCTCTTATTACACCATAGTGGGTCTGGGCAAAGTAAATTGAAAATGTTTTGCTGCTTTAAGCCATATTTGGCGAGCATGTTGGATTACAATATTTTGATATGCTGTTTCGGTAGATTTTTTAATGAACAGCCATTGAGTGTGAGGGGTACCAATTATTAGCTGGTGTAATTGAAACAAGGATTGGTGGGGTGCCTCTTTCACCCACCAGGCAAAATGACTCAATTGTTTTGCTAAATAATAAAAATATACATTTGGAAGGGCAACTCCTCCTTTATCCCTATGTCTGGTTAGAGTTGGTAAGACAATTCTAGGTCTGGTTCCAGCCCAGATCAATTGTCTAATGAGAGAATCGAGCTTATTATGAGGGGAGCTTGGAATAATACATATATGAACTTGGGGAAAAGAATCATCTTTAATAATTGAATACGCCCCATTGGGAGATTAAAATGGTTTTTAATAGAAACTTTATGTAAGACATTTAGGGGATTATTTATCTAAATCCGAATTTTTCTGATTTTTTTAAGTAAAAAAGTCAGTCCAAACTAGAATCCACGATTTGACCTTATTTATCATTGGAAAAACTTGATGAAATCGGTACGGAATAAAACTCGAAAAATGAGTGTTGTTGTGAAAAAAAAACTCAAATTTTTCTGGTTTTATGCCCGAAAGGCTCAAATTTTTCATGGAATTGCTTGAAACCCCCGATTTTTTTTTTTTTTTTTTTGATTTTTTCAAGTTTGAAATGGGACCTTTGCCATTGACTTCTACAGGACCCCCACAGCTTGGAGATATTTTTCGGATTCGCGTTTCATGTCCCTCAAGGACACTTAATCAGATTAAGTGTCCTTGAGGGACACGAAACGCGTCAGGCATTTAGTTTTATACATAATGTAAAATAAAGACTTTTTTGTACTATTCGAAATACTTTGGCTCCTGGATTCCATTGATTGATTCACTTGGTGTTCCGGAGTGGTGCCTGCCCGCTATTCAAGTTTTTGGTGTTTAATAAATAACCCCCTTAATCTGCCATGGACTATTTAGAAGCAAAATTGTTTAATGGAGAACTAAACCCCATCTTGTAAGCATAAGGCTCCTTCCCCAAACCAACCAACCAACCAGCTTTTTCTGGTCAGATACAGGGGTGCAAGTCCATTTAAGAGAGTCTGGTTGGGAAGGAGGCCCTTTGCTTACAAGATAGGTTCAGTTCCCCTTTAAATATGCAACTGAAGGTGCAATGTGCATCTAATCCAGGATTCAGATGGGGGAGCACCTTTTTTTAAGATTTTGTTTAGCTGATGCAAATCCAAACCCTTAATCATATGACTCTAAAGCACTGAACAAACCAAAGCCACATTTTTTTCTCATTTAATGTGAAAATTAGGTTTTGTATTCAGAAAAATGCATATAGATTTTTACAGATCTATTAATAAAGTAATCTGGATACAGAAAATGAATAGATTTTCTTCTCCTGGCCTTGCATATTGATTCTCACAATTTTATTGTGTCATAAGCGACATTTGAGGAGAGGCGAAAGGAAAACATGGAGAAGGGTAACATGGAGCTGGAGAAGAGGAGGCAGGTGCTTGTGGAGCAGCAGCAGAGGGAGGCCGAGCGGAAGGCACAGAAAGAGCGGGAAGAACTGGAGCGCAGAGAGAGGGAGCGCCAGGAGCAGGAGCGCAAGAAGCAGATGGAGCAAGAAAGGCGCATGGAGCGACAGCGTGAACTAGAGAGGCAGAGGGAGGAAGAGAAGAGGAAGGAAATTGAAAGAAGAGAGGTGAGAAGCTACAGATTGTGCACAATCCTAGGGAACATTTCCGGTGAATGTGGCAGTATTTTTAGAAAGAAAGGTGCAGATATTATACATAGTATTTATTTGTAATGATTCTGCATGTTGCAGCAAAGATCTGCATATGATTTTGCATATGGGGAGCGGTGCTACAAAAGACGTGCAGGAGCGACTTACCTGAACAACAGAAGTTTAAGCCACATTAAAGTAATGGAAGTTTAGATTTAGTTTAGTGTCTCAGATATTCATCATTCACACCAATCCCTGCTCCAGTGGAGCTTACAATCTAAGTTCCCTATCGCATTCACACACACTATGGTCGATATTTCCAGGAGGCAATTAACCTGCCTGTTTGTTTTTAGCATATGCAGTGGAAACTGGAGTATGCAGAGGAAACCCACATAGAACGTTGGAACCTTTCATAAACTCAAAAACTGAATTTATAATAGGATTTGACAAGTTCATGTAAAATATATATTTTAATAAGAGAAATCCAGCTTTTTACAAACAATTTGATGCAAAAATGCATTCCTATCTTACTAGCTTCTGATTTGTCGTCATGCAGCTGAAACTTACAAGATTTAAAGATAACATTTTTAACCCTGTTTTTAAAAAAATATATATATTAGTTGTTCTAGTTCATTTTAAACCTGAGGCAGCCCACAACAATTATCTAGCTTGAAAATGATCATGAACTAATCCATACAAGATCCAGGTGTAAAAGTGTAGATATGTGATTGCAAAAAGGCAAGAAACTGAAGTGTATTTACCATTATTCTATATAAGTAAAAGTTTAATAATAAGACTATTGTCTGTTGTTCTCCAGGCAGCAAAGCAAGAGCTTGAGCGACAGAGGCAGCAGGAGCTGGATAGAATCCGTCGGCAAGAGCTGTTCAACCAGAGGAACAGAGAACAGGAGGAGATTGTGAAGCTGAAGTCTAAGAAGAAGAGCTTACAGCTGGAACTAGAGGCACTTGTAAGAGAGTAGGGAGGGCAGTCTGGGGATTTAGTTGTCAGTCCAAAAAACAATAGAAAATAACAGGAAAGAATGCGTAATTGTTACATGTTACAATAGAGCTCATATGCCACACACTATTATAACTTAAATGATATGGTATGAGTGATCATAAATGATTGTTTTCACTGTCAATAAACTGGTATAATTACCCTTCCTTCCTTATTCTGGTATCAGGAACCCTTGCTTCCATCCAAAGCAATGTAATCAGTCAATCCAATAGGTGGGTAATGATACCATTAGGTGCAGGGATTCTGCTGCAAGGTGCTTTTATTTAACAAAACGACATGTTTCAAGCTTAACAGCTCTTTATTTTTATCAAGATAAAGAGCTTGATAAAGAGCTGTTAAGCTTGAAACATGTTGTGTTGTTAAATAAAAGCACCTTGCAGCAGAATCCCTGCACCTAATGGTATCATATTGGATTGATTATTTTCACTAACCCTGTGTATTGTGACCTGCTTTGTAGAGAACAGAGGGAGATACCGGGTACAACTTCCCTGTGCATTAAATATCTCTTAAGACGGCACCAAACAGATTTATTAGCCCAAGTTTCACTTTTAACAGCATGCAATCATTTACCTGTTTACCAGTGATCAAAAAGCCATGTATATCTTCCCATTGACATTAATAAAAAGCCACCCACATTAGTTTTAATCCCTCATTGCAGGGATCAAATCACCTTATGGTTCATAACCTTAAATGGATATGTTATATAATGGCCAATTCTAAGCAACTTTTCAATTGGATGTCATTATTTATTATATTTTTATATTTTTTTTTAATTATTTGTCTTTTTTCTTCTGACTCTTTCCAGCTTTCAAATGGGGGTCAGTGACCCCATCTAAAAACAAATGCTCCATAAGGCTACACATTTAGGGGCACATTTACTTAGGGTCGAATATCGAGGGTTAATTAACCCTTGATATTTGACGTCAAAGTAAAATCCTTTGACTTCGAATATCGAAGTCGAAGGATTTACCGCATTTCCTTTGTTCGTACGATCAAAGGAAAAATCGTTCAATCGAACGATTAAATCCTTCGAATCGAATGATTCGAAGGATTTTAATCCATTGATCGAACGATTTTCCTTCGATCAAAAAAAGCTAGGAAAGCCTATGGGGACCTATCCCAAAGGCTAACATTGATGCTCGGTAGGTTTTAGGCGGCGAAGTAGGTGGTCGAAGTTTTTTTTAAAGAGACAGTACTTCGACTATCGAATGGTCGAATAGTCGAATCGTTCGATTCGAAGGTCAAAGTAGCCAAAAAAATACTTTGAAATTCGAAGTATTTTTTATTCTATTTCTTCACTCGAACTAAGTAAATGTGCCCCTATATGTTATTGCTACTTTTTATTACTCATATTTCTATTGAGGCCTCTCCTATTCATATTCCAGTCTCTTATTCATATCAGTGCATGGTTGCTAGGGGAATTTCACCCCCACATTGCTGAAATTGCAAACTGGAGATCTGCTGCATAAAAGGCAAAACAACTCCTAAAACAAAATTGATAAAAAATGAAAACCAATTGCAAATTGTCTCAGAATATCACTCTCTACAGCATTAATAAAGTTAATGTAAAAGTGAAAAACCCCTTTAAACCCCCAGGAATAAAATATATTTCCATGTAGACCAGCTCTAGGGTTCCCTCTGTTTTTCACTATGGCCTGTTCACTGCACAGGGCCTTTATTATAGAATCAGGAAAGCCTGATGTGCTGAATATGGTAGGTTTCTACTTTGTCTGTCCATACAGAGACATGAGTCAGTCACAGAGAGCAAATGAGTTGTGCTTTATAACTGTACCTGTTGTTGATGATCCCTCCGTATGGATTTGACTTTATGCAGGATGATAAACACCAGCAGATCACTTCAAGAGTCCAAGATATACGGGGGAAAAAACAGCTGAAGAGAACCGAGCTGGAGACCATAGACAGAAAGTGTGATGCAGGAATTATAGAGATCAAGCAACTACAACAAGAACTGCAGGTGAGTCATATCATCTGTCTGGTCAAAGGATAGGACAGTTTGCAGACTGAGACTATTATTGCCAATATACGAGTTTCTTGTTCTCTCTATATATTTAGCAAGCATTTAAAGGCTAATATTCTCATTATTCACTCTAAAGGCACACTTATGATTTGTATATACTTTTGCATATTGAGGCCTAATATAAGTGTTTTTTTGCCCACATCTGTATAGACTTCTTGCATGTGTGCACAGTGCAACTTAAAGGGTAATTATTGCAAAAATGAAAATTGTATATAAACTTCATTTACACTGCAATAAAAAATAAGTTTCTTATGATGAAGCTTATATTACATTTTCATTTCCGCGATAGTTCCCCTTTAAGTTGTACAGAGATATCAGCACTGAGGTTGTTTGCTGTAGACTACAGAGTGTGCCAAAACTTTGGTTTGTCTGTTTGACACAGAATAACTAAACACAGATCCCATTTATCTCATTTAACACAGAAAACTGCGTCACAACATCCCATCTAATTAAAGCATTCACCATTGTGAACAATGGAGCTTTGGTATGCTAATGAAAAGGTTAAATGCATTAAATGAGTTAAGATGACTTAAGATAACACAGTTTCTTCAATTACCCCTGAGTCATGACGCATTTAACTCACAAATCCAAGTGGCTTCATCTGTATGTTCTGTGCAAGCAGTAGGCCTTTCATGTATACAGAAAAGTAACTGGGAGGAGGCAGTCTCTTTTTCCCAAGTTAATCGTGGTTTGTTTGTTCTAGGAATATCAAAGCAAGCTGAGCATCCTGCTTCCTGAAAAGCAGTTTTTGAATGAGAAGATTAATGAGATACAAGCTGTTAACTCTAATGGTAAGAGCACTGAGAAAGGCCTGTTAACATTCTAATGTTTGCTTCTGAAATTATATTGTAGTTTATACAAACAAGCTGCTGTGTAGCCATGATGGAAGCCATTCAAGCACAGGATACACAGTAGATAATAGATAAGTACTACTATAGTTTATATAAACAAGCTGCTGTGTAGCCATGGGGGCAGCCATTCAAGCACAGGATACACAGTAGATAACAGATAAGTACTACTATAGTTTATATAAACAAGCTGCTGTGTAGCCATGGGGGCAGCCATTCAAGCACAGGATACACAGTAGATAACAGATAAGTACTACTATAGTTTATATAAAGAAGCTGCTGTGTAGCCATGGGGGCAGCCATTCAAGCACAGGATACACAGTATCTCTCTGGTTATTGATACTTAAAAAACATTAAACCTCAATCTGATTTTTTTTAGACAAACCAAGCACAGGTTTCCATGGATTTCATAAGAAAGTCTCGGAAAAAGATGATCTCTGCCAAAGACTGCGGGAACAGCTGGAGGCACTGGAGAAGGAAACCAGTTCAAAGCTGCAGGAAATGGACTTGTTTAATAACCAACTTAAGGTGAGGGAACCGATTCCTACTATCCCCCCCTCCCCCAAGTGAGCAAGCCTGCAAAAGTGCCTTCTTTATTGTGCACTAGATGTTCACGTTGATGTACAAGCTAGCTGAGCATGTGTTATTGCAAGTGCAGTTTTATATGTACACAAGTCATACTAATAAGTGATATAGATGGTCAGTTTAGGAAAGCTCTGAAGGCACTGAAACTGTTGACCAGGTAGCGCAGCAAAGCCATTCATTCAAGAAAGACTTAAATAATGTGTGCCCTGTAACTGTCGTTGAATAACCGCAATAGCAACTACAATATTTAAATCATGCAGTAGGTTTCTCTGCGTTTCTTCTAGTGGTGGCGGGGGGGGGGGTCAGTGCAACAGTTAATGTGGCTCCTTTATCTGCCTTATTTTACAGCATGAGAATATGGATGACTCTATTCTTCAGTGCCTATTGTCTCTTCTCGGCTGCCTCAGCAGTCTCTTCCTCTTGCTTAAGGTTAATTTCATCTCTACACCTCGTTTACCTGTAATTTCTTCCTCACTGCTCTTATTTTTTTCATCTCCTGCTTTCATATCCTCCATATGCTTGTTTGGGTACGTGACTTTACCCCATTCCACATGCCTGGGCCGGCTCTGCAGGACTTATGCAGAAACAATGGATTTGTGCTTTTCATATCCCTGTTTCTCTTGTAGTTTCAGTCAGTTTAGAACAGAGGTCCCCAACCTTTTTCATCCGTGAGCAACAGATGTCAAACAAAAATATAGTTCACTTGTAATTAATGTTCACTCACTTGTATTACCCAATTTCAGGATGTGTAGAGGTATATAAACCAGAATAGGGATACTAAAAACAAGAGAAAGCAGTAAAACCCCACACTACCTTACTAAAATTAATTGAGATCTAATTATATAAGTGCTTAGTGCTATTATAAACATATGCCTAGTTCTCAATCAATTTAGCACCAACATACAATTAATGGTATTTCAATCAATTGTGTTAATATAAATAATTATGATGAAAGTGCTTAAGTGCTATAAATTAGGTGCTGTGACCTTCAACAAAATGTATCTACACACAATTGATGAATAATCTAAAAGTTCATGGTTCATATATGAACTTAATAAGGTGCTAGTGCTGTAGTTATAATTTTAAAGTGAATTCATGGTATCAAACAATTAAAAATAAAGCGTCAGCAATTCATGAATAAAAGTTAGAAATTAGAAAATAGTATAGAGGTGGAGTTGTCCCGAAGAAACTAGCTGCGTTGTTCTAAGCCCTGGGACACCACACGTGGGAGAAAGGCAGAACACTGAGGACTGTGGTCTCGTTACTACGTTTAACTGTCTTGTAAGGAGAGATAACTTTGCTATAAAACCAACAAATCCTCAGTGCCTTAGAGATAAAAGAGAATAGAAGGAATGAATGCTGCGCTAATAGCGCTACAATTACATTCAATTTCTCTGGATCAGAGATTCAATTAAAGTTTAAAAGGTAAGAAAGGTAAGATTTCAATAATGAGCTTTTTTTTTTTTTTTTTTTTTTTTTTTTTTTTTGAACCATGAACTCACAGAATTATAACTACAGCACTAGCACCTTATTTAATTCATATAAGAACCATGAACTTTTAGATTATTCATCAATTGTGTGTAGATACATTTTGTTGGTCACAGCACCTAATTTATAGCACTTAAGCACTTTAATCATAATTATTTGTATTAACACAATCGATTGAAATACCATTAATTGTATGTTGGTGCTAAATTGATTGAGAACTAAGCATATGTTTATAATAGCACTAAGCACTTATATAATTAGATCTCAATTAATTTTTGTAAGGTAGTGTGGGGTTTTACTGCTTCCAACATTCAGATGTAAAAAGAGTTGGGGAGCAACACAAGCATGAAGCAAGTTCCTGGGTGATGCCAAATAAGGGCTGTGATTGACTATTGATGGCCTATATGTGGACTGGCAGCTACAGGAGACTCTGTTTGGCAGTACATCTGGTTTTTATGCAACTAAAACTTGCCTCCAAGCCTGGAATTTAAAAATAAGCACCTGATTTGAGGCCACTGGGAGCAACATCTAAGGGTTTGGGGAGCAACATGTTGCTCACGAGCTACTGATGATCACGTGTTTAGAACATTAGTTCTCATATTGAGGGGCTGGCACCCCAGTGGGGCTCAAAGCAGTCAGAGGGGACCCCTTGATGGTCAAATAAGGTCTATGCCTATTTTGCTACCTTGGTTATCCATGTGACTGTTAATTGCCATGTTTTAATATATGTGTAACCTTGTAATGCTTTACGTGGGCCAAATGTTGGACCATAAAAGAGGAGCCTGAAGCCAAAAAGTATGAAGATCTCTGGTTAAGAGGGTTTTTTGTTTTGTTTTTAAATTGGGATTCTTTACCAAGGGAGTCAGAGCAAAGAATATCTAGACCAGTGATATCCAACCAGTAGCTTGTAAGCAACATGTTGCTCTCCAACCCCCTGGATGTTGCTCCCAGTGGCCTCAAAGCAGGAGCTTGTTTTTGAATTCCAGGCTTGGAGGCAAGTTTTAGTTGTATAAAAACCAGATGTACTGCCAAACTGAGTCTCAATGTAGGTTGACAATCCACATAGGGGCTACCAAATGGGCAATCACAGCCCTTATTTGGCACCTTTTACTTCTGGATGTTGCTCACGGGTTCTAAAGGTTGGGGATCCCTGACCTAGAGCTTTCATTCAGCTGTGTTTGATCTTGTACAGCTAACTTTTGCAGCAATTTATAGGTGAACTTGCAGACAAGTATGAATGATTACTGGGGAGGTCCTCACATCCGTTGTGTTCTTACATTAGGAGATGATATTAGAACCCGTGGATGTCCAACCAACATTTCTCAGGCTTTAATAGGGCATGTTGGTTTGACATCTCTGATACAAGAGGTAAGGTTACTTTGGAAGAGGCCTGTGTGTATGTGAGTGTGTCTGGTGTATTTATATATATCTGGCTGTGTTTTAGAAGAGAAAAGGTGAGGAAAGAATCCTTATGACTGTGTAAAGTCTCTTTGTTACCTACAGTCATATGAAAAAGTTTGGGAAGCCCTCTCAGCCTGCATAATAATTTACTCAACAGTAACAGTGGTATGTCTTTCATTACCCAGGCTACTATACCCTAAAAAAGGGCAAACCCATCCGCTCTTATGTGGCCATAGACGTAGAGATGCGAACATTTGGCGATATCGCCATTTGAGCATATCTCTCCCCGATATGCCCACATTAAAGCAGGCTGATCCGATCATGGGCCCTAGGGCCCAACGATTGGATCAGAATGGATCCAATACGGGCGGTCGGATCGGTCTGTCGCCAGCTTTTATCGTCTGGTGTATGGGGGCCTTTAGAAAGGAAAGTAGAATTTAGATAAAAGGCAAGGAAAAAGTTTTGTGCGCTAAAAATGTTTTTGCAATCTCCACTCACTCTCCGGTGAATAAGTATTTAAAACAAAAACCATGAGTCAAATCTTGCCATTTGAATCATCGTTTTTGTGAGATTGTGAAAGCATTTTTAGCGCACAAAACTTTTCCTTGACTATTTTTTCCTTTATAAAAACGTTTTTAAGGGTATAGTAGCCACTTTCCAATTAATGGCAGGGGCACACAAAGCTACTGGGGGAGATCAGTCACCCAGCGACAAATTGCTTCTTCATGCAACTTAATTTCCCCGAACTGCCTCCCTGACGGCAAGAATCAAAATCGCAGGCGGGATGGCACTCTGAGTACTTCGTTTTCCAAAGTATCACATAGCTGCCTCATGAGGAAACTTTGGGCAACTTTGGAAAATGAAGTGCTTCGAGTGCCATCTCGCCGGCGATTTGGATTCTAGATTAGTCGCCTGAAGAAGAAGCTATCTGTCGCTGGGCAACTAATCTCCCGAAATAGCAGCATGTGTCTCTGCCCTAAGGATAAGAAAGGTTAAAATTTAAGAGCGCAGCCCTTCTGCCTTCTCCCACTTTGTTGTGCTCCCAGGGACTAGAAAAAACTGAGTTTGATTCTGTGGGAGCAACTCCACCAACTATCTATTTTCAATTTTTCTTGTCCTTAATTAAGGAGTAATTTGGGATATTCAAACTAAGAGACCTATTTTCAACACATTAATTTATTGGATCATTAGCACTGGTCACTTAGTCAATTAATTGTTGCAATGAATTGATGTGGGATATGGAGTGAGACAATTGAATTAATGAATTGAAAAGCACCAGCACTTCATACGTCATTTTACAGAAATATAAAAATCTATTTTTAATGTTTTCAGTGAATTGATTAAGCGGGCGCACTGAGTTTATGGGCCGTCTAATTTCACAGAAACACTTATTTCATTAATTATTTAATCAATGATTAAATAATAATTATTTAATCAATGAAAACCAATGAGAAGTGGTGATTAATAATCCGGATTTAATCACGTACTAGTTAAATTAATTGGTCCTTGAGAGAAATTAGAATTTTTGTTAAAATCCTGTTTCTAAATGGATGTAGGTAACAAAGAGATTTTACACAATCATAAACAAGATTTCTTTCCTTCTCTTTTCTAATTGCTAATTTTCTAATCTTTTTCTTGGATGTCTGAAGAGTTTGGAAACCAATTTAAGTAAAGAGAATTAGTGTTTCCTTTTTAATTAGGGATGCACCGAATCCAGGATTCAGTTCGTGATTCCGGCTCAATTTGGGCTTTTTCAGCAGCATTCGGATTAGCCCGAATCCTTCTGCCCAGCCGAATCTAATGCTAATTTTCATATGCAAATTAGGGGGGAGGAAAATCGCGTGAATTTTTTGTCACAATACATGGAAGTAAAAAATGGTTTCCCCTTCCCACCACTAATTTGCATATGCAAATTTGGATTCGGTTCTGTATTCAGCCGAATCTTTAGCGAAGGATTCGGGGGTTTGGCCGAATCCAAAATAGTGGATTCGTTGCATCCCTATTTTTAATCAAATGTTTTAGAAGAGAATGAGAAAATTTCCACGTGGGGTAGGATAAAAACGAGCATTTCTTGATAGAATACCATGGAAGAAGCTGCTTGACTTTAAACTGAAAATATGATCAATGCAATTTGCTTTGGAAGAAGACTAATGGGCGGCCATATATATTAGTGATGTGCAGGTCGAGAATTTCCCTACCCGCATCCGACCCAGGCCCGATGCTCCCCTTTATTTGTAGACAGACGGCATTTCTGGGATTAGGTTTATTGGAGTTACTGCTGTAGAAACCTAACGCGTTTCGGGAGTATTTCCCTTAGTCGTAGAACCTATGACTAAGGGATATACTCCTGAAACGCGTTAGGTTTCTACAGCAGTAACTCCAATAAACCTAATCCCAGAAGTGCCGTCTGCCTGTTGTTTTGTAGCGTTCACAGTGGGGACACTGTTGACTGAGCACCTGGATTGAGGGAAGAGCGGTGAGCTGTAGTGGTCTCTTTTTGTTCTTTATCTACCTTTATTTATAGACCCCGCAGTGATGTCACAAAAGGGGCGGGGCAGGCGGAAGTCTAAATTCCGGCGCCGGAATCCAGCAGTACTAGGTCGCGGGTGGGGAGAGCAGGAGAAGAGCTCGACCCGCTACCTGCACATATTGTCCAGGGTTCGGCCCGAAGCCTCGGGTCGACCCGCACATCACTAATATGTATGTATGTGTGTGTGTGTATATATATATATATATATATATATATATATATATATATATATATATATATATATATTTATATATATATATATATATAAAATAAAAAAATATTTCTTTATGTGTAGGCTGGGTTGATGATCCTCACTGATATCGTCATGTCATGGGTATAGTCAGTGTGCAGAGTCCAGTTTATGACCATCTTTATCATGACTCCTCAGTGTCTGATTGGTTTCATTCATATTCTCACTTCAAAGCTGTGTTTGCCGAGTGTTCCATTTTTAAAGATGATGATACACAGTTTCCGCCGATAGTTACGGTTGAGGTCTGCTAAAAGTAGTCCTGCTGGGAAGGAAGGGGAACATTGATCATCTTCAGTACCTTTAATAGTGTTTTAGTTTCAAAATACACATCTTGGGGTTGTGTTGTGTTTTTGCATACGGCTGCTATGTGTGTTCTCAGGTAGGTATATTTACTAAAGGCTAAAGCAGCATTTTTTCATACCTTTGGCCCTGAAAGGCAGCCAGGGCATCAGGCAGTGTATCTGGTACTACACAGGGCTGCTGTTTACATGTAAATGTAAATATATACAAATATACACACACAAATAATTATGACAAAAACATTTTGCTTCCCCTTTAAACAATACTTGTGACTTAATCAGCAGATTTCAAAGCTTACATTAATACCACAGGTATGAAAAGAAAATCCCAGGATATTCAGCAGTGATTGGGGAATTTACAAACAAAGCAACACAATAGTCTGCATTGTCAGATTTTATAGTTTGTACTCTTGTCGGGCTTGTCAAACCCATTGTTTTTGTGCTGCATATTTTGTACAATATCAAGAATGCAAACAATTCCCTTATTTCTCCATATTGTGCCTCCATTGTTGGGTTGCAGATTTTCACATGTCCATGCATGAGCCAATGATATCATTGCTCCTCATTGTATTATATTGTATTGAATCATACCTCCTGTCTCACTCTGTACTGACTTCGTGCTTTCTGCTGTCTCTTGCCCAGGATCTGAGAGAAAGCTACAGTAAGCAACAGGCTGCCTTGCATCAGCTGCAGAAGATCAAGCAGGAAAAACTGAGGGAAGCAGAGCAGAAACGAGCTGAGCAGGAGCAAAAGAAGCAGGAGGAAGAAGAGGCTGCAAGGTAATAATTCAGCTTTGCTGCAAAACAGGTCATTTCTTTTATTAAATTGTTTGTATTAAAGGGCATGTAAAGGCAGAAAAATAAAATCCAATTTTTACTTTGTTTTTTGAAAAAGAAACCTATCTCCAATATACTTTAATTAAAAAATATGTACCTTTTTTATAAGACACCTGACTGTATGCAGTGAAATTCTCACTTCATTTACTGCTGTGGATAGGAATTGTCAGACGTTCCCTAACTGCTCTGCAGGGAAACAATCATACTTATGAACAGCAGGGGGAGCCCCCGCCTTCCCAGCCATTCAGAACTCAAGTAGGTTTGTTTGTTTCCTTGTAGAGCAGTCAGCGACTGTGTAGAGATTTGTATTGTATTTTATGTTGGCTTTACAACCCCTTTAGGGCAGAGACACACGTTGCTAATTCGGGAGATGAGTTGCCCAGCGACAAATCGTTTCTTCTTCGGGCAATTAATCTCCCGCTGGCAAGAATGTAAATTGTCAGCGGGATGGCACTCTGATCGCTTCGGCATAACAAAGTCGCCCAAGTTTCCTCGTGAGGCAACTTCGGAAAATGAAGTGCTCCGAGTGACACCTGGGCAAAGGATTTATATTCTAGCCAGCGGGAAGGCAGTTCGGGGAGATTAGTCGCCCGAAGAAGAAGCGATTTGTCGCTGGGCGACTAATCTCTCGAAATAGCAGCATATGTATCTCTGCCCTTACTGTTTCCAACTCCAGCTGCAGGGACAAAGATCATGGAGCCAGGTTTAAACAGATAAACTGGGATTCTATTTGGAGGATTATTTTGCTGCAGCCACTGGTTCTGCAGAGTTGGAGAAAGTTTGTTTTAAACAATACAAAAACTATAAAATCCACATTAGATTACATGACAACACAGGAGCCAGTGCAGTCTGTATATTCTGATTATTAATCAGTCTTGCTGTATTGGCTTCTGGCAGATATTATTTGACTTGTGTTTTTTTGATAATTTATGACGATCCCTAAGCAGCCCAGACCACACGGAGCATGTGCACAGTCTTAGTCTTGCAAAGATGTATAACAAAGTTACAAGATGGTGACCCCCTGCAGCCAACTTTGAAAGTGTAAATCATTTGTTTTATTAGGCTTGTGGTGCAGTAAGTTTATGTTTAGTATATAAAATACAGCATTTCTAGCCTTATTCTATTTTAGACTTTAATTCCCCTTTAAGAGGAATTGGATCCACCGGAAAAATAGCTTGACGTATCGAGTGGGGTTTTAACAGGCGTCTGAATTTGTCAGTATGTCTTTAGTATTTTATTAATAGAGAGTAAAGATAACACATATTTCCACAATTGATCAATGAATTATTATTTATAAATTAATCGCTGGATGTAGTTACAACTTGAAAAATGTATTTACCACCCAATTCATAAGCTCCTATCGATTCATATTTATATACCCAAACAATAAAATAAATTAAAGGGTTGGATCAACCGTTAAAATGTAACTGTTGAGCCACTGTATATCCAAACCATTTGTGCACAATATTGCAATTCCGAAACCCTGAATGTTGATGTCTCCCATTACTTAAAGGAAAACTATACCCCCGAACAATGTAGGTCTCTATAAAAAGATATTGCCTAAAAAAGCTCATATGTAAAACCCTGCTTCATGTAAATAAACCATTTTCATAATAATATACATTTTTAGGTGCATGTGTCATTGGGTAATCATAAATACAAAATTGGCATTAAAAAAAAAAAAAGTGCTGCCCCCTGGGATCGTACGATTCATGGTGCACACAAACATACCTAACAAACTATACATGTTAGGTCACATGAGCCGATTAACAGACAGAGTTGTGTCTTTTGCCTCCACACTTCTTCCTGTTACAGTTAGAGCTGCAGTATTTCTGGTCAGGTGATCTCTGAGGCAGCACACAGACCATCACGAAATGGTGGCTCAAGGCAAGAGATGTAAAAGGGCAATATTTACTTAAATATATATTCCAGTTTGGTAAGATTCTTTAATATGCCATTTAATTTGATATAAACTTATTTGTTGCTCATGTATTCATTTTGGGGGTAAAGTTTTCCTTTAATTTTTTTCCTGTTGCTTCCCCCTTTATCTAACCCCTCAGGAGAGCCAAGCAAGAGAAAGAAAACCTCTGGCTGGAAAATCTTAAGAAAGAAGAAGAAGAGAAGCAGAAGCACTTAGAAGATGAGAGAAGGAAAGAGCAGAAACTTCTGGAAAAGCAGAGAGCAGAGGAAGAAGTGAATGCACGGCAGAGGGAAGCCCAGCAAAGGCTGGCAGAGGAGAAGAGAAAGCAGGTTGAGAGGGAAGAGGAACAGAGGAAGAAGCAGCAGGAAGTGGAAAAGCAAAGGCAGGCTCAGCTGAAGAAGGACCTGGAGGAGAAGAGCAAGGCGGAGGAAGAGGAGAAGAGACGTAAGGAAAGTGCTGGCCGCAAAGACTCTGAGAAGCGATTCTCCAAGCTCAGCCTGGATGAGAAGTTCACTGACAAACTGAAGAATATTGGAGGCAGGAACGCCAGCTCTGAGCGAGGGAAAGAAGGTAAAATAATATGGTACTTGAATGGTTTCACCGTTGCACTATTCTATATAAAGGTATGGGACCTGTTATACAGAATTCTTTGGACCTGGGGTTTTCCGGATAACGGTTCTATCCATAATTTGGATCTTCATGGCTATGGCTTGTCTCTTTGCCATATTCGTTTATAGTTCAATGGTCCAAAACTGAATGACACCTACCAGGCTTTTTGCATTGGCTTCTGTAGACTCTGTAATAGTGATTATTCTCCATTCTTCTCCACTCTTCCAGCCAGCACCTCCAGTGTCTCCAATAACAGAAAATCCTCAACATCTGCATTTGTCAACTACACGGCCTTGTACCCATTCGAGGCTCGAAATGGAGATGAGCTGAGCTTCAATGCTGGGGATACTCTCCAGGTATCTATGAGTAATTTCTACAGGCTATATTGAGAGCTTAAAGCCTTTCTGTTGCTTAGGTTTATATTTTTCATTGCGCTTGCTGCAGGTTTGAGAATTGGGGACCATACTATATTTCAATATACCATTCTGTTTTAAAATGCCAATTATAGTATTGCAATTATTGTATTTGTCCAGCCATTTCTATAAATGCATTTTTATTTCGGTAATGGAGCACTCAGTATCTTCTGTGGTTCACATGTACCATCATAGCATCATGTCCCTTTGTAGTACCACTTCTTCTGTAGCTTTTTAAAGGAGCAGTTCAGTGTAAAAAAATAAAAACTGGGTAGATAGGCTGTGCAAAATAAAAAAATATTTCTAATATAGTTAGTTAGCCAAAAATGTAATGTGTAAAGGCTGGAGTGACTGGATGTGTAACATAATAGCCAGAAACTACTTCCTGCTTTGCAGCTCTCTTTAAGGGGGGCAACACGGGACATAACTATTCAGTGAGTTTGAAATTGATCAGCTCAGATTCAAAAGCAACAGTTATGACCCATGTGCCCCCCCCCAGTCACTGTTTGGTTACTGCTTGGTAACGAATCAGTGGAAAGCAAGAAAGCTGAAAAGCAGGAAGTAGTGTTCTGGCTATTATGTTACACATCCAGCCACTCCAGCCTTTATACATTACATTTTTGGCTAATTAACTATATTAAAAACTTTTTCTTATTTTGCACAGCCTATTTATGTACCCAGTTTTTATTTTTACACTGAACTGTGCCTTTAAAGGGGTGGTTCACCTTTAAGGTAACTTTTAGTATGTTATAGAATGGCCAATTGTAAGCAACTTTTTAATTGGTTTTCATTCTTCAGTATTTATTTTTTATAGTTATTTGCCTTTTTCTTCTCACTCTTTGGAGCTATCAAATGGGTGTCGCTGACCCCTGCTAAAAAAAACAAATGCTCTGTAAGGCTACAAATGTATTGTTATTGCTACTTTTTATTACTTATCTTTCTATTCAGTCCCTCTCCTATTCATATTGCAGTATCGTATTTCAATCAATGCATGGGAAATTTGCACTCTAGCAACCAGATTGCTTAAAATGCAAATTAAAGAGCTGCTGAATAAACAGCTAAATAATTTAAACACCTTAAATAATAAAAAAAATAAAAACCAATTCCAAATTGTTTCAGAATATCACTCTCTACATCATACTAAAAGTTATCTCAAAGGTGAACAACCCCTTTAGGCTTTTTGAAGTATTCATGTAAAGTAATATTTGGGATGGTTTAGGTCCAGGGCTTTCCTGTATCTGACCTGTCTCTGTGTGTGCTTGTCATCATCAGGTGGACGAGAATAATGCAGGGGAACCTGGCTGGCTGTACGGCTGCTTGAGGGGAAATGTCGGCTGGTTCCCTTCCAACTACGCAGAGAAATCTGCTGAGACTGAGGCACCACTATCGCCGAAAAAGGCCTTACTGCCTCCTGCTATCTCCTTGTCTACCTCATCTCCTGCCAAGTAAGTAATGGCACTGCTGTGACACCCACTAAAGTATCCTATGCATGGGGAGGTCCTCTGCTACCAATGTTAAAGTAAGTCTCTTAAAGGGCATGTAAAGGCAAAAAAAAAAAAAAAAACGTATCTCCAATATACTTTGATTAAAAATGTGTACTGTTTTTATAGGAAACCTGACTGTATGCAGTGAAATTCTCCCTTTGTTTTACTTGCTCTGACTACTGCAGATAGGAAACTTTTTGCAGGGAAACGATCATATTTTCAAATGGCAGGGCCCCACCTTACTTCCCAGAACTCAAGCAGCTTTGTTTATTTCCCTGTAGAGCAGTCGGTGACTGTGTAGAGATTTGTATTGGGTTTTATTTTTGCCTTTACATCCCCTTTACTGTTTCCAACTCCAGCTGCAGGGACAAAGATCATGGAGCCAGATTTAAATAAACTGGGATTCTATTTGGAGGATTATTTTGCTGCAGCCACTGGTTCTGCAGAGTTGGAGAAAGTTTGTATTAAACAATACAAAAACTATACAATCCACATTAGATTACATGTGTACAGACAGACATGAGGACAGTATAATATCCTGCAGTGTCTGTACAGACAGACATGAGGACATTATAATATCCTGCAATTAATTTTAAGCAAGATTATTAACAGTTGGATCATTTCTGATGAAGATGCCCATTTAGTACAGTGCAATGTTGCATTCTGGGACTGGATAATCACATTTTCATTTCTGCAATTTCATTTTAGGCCACTTTTGACGAGTAAATCCTCCTCGGAGCTAGATACAGAGTATCAGAACCTTCCTTTCTCCAGCCTTAACGTGAACAACACAACATGGCAGAAAACATCTGCATTTACCCGTACTGTATCCCCGGGCACCATCTCTCCAATGCACGGGCAGGTTGGTTTCATTTTTAGTAATGCATCACTTCATATGGGAAGCTTCAGCAGAACCCAGGGTAGATGGGACTCCCCCTAGCTTCGGCAAAGGGGAGTCCAAACGACCCCAAACCCCTTCGGGAGGCGGGGATGGTGGGCCCTCCCTAGCTTCGGCAAAGGGGGACCCATCCGTTCAAGCTGTTCGTGGGCCTGGGACACTTGGGCAATGGAGCGCATGCCTTCGGGTAGGACTCGGAAGGATGATTTAATATCATCACTTCAAATACATGTACCCACATAAAAGAAGGTAAATGGAGGGCTAAATACTTGATAGAGATACAATTGGCTGTATTGAAAACAGGTGCTTGAGGTCTAGTAACCCATAGCAACTAACACTGCTCTAATGGTTTTTAGAATAGATAATGTACAGATTACACCCATTGCTCCAAGTGGGATGATTAGCAGAATAAGCGATGCCCAACTAGGGATGCACCGAAACGGTCGAATCCCAAATAGTGGATTCGGTGCATCCCTATACCCAACACAGTTGTGGATTTTCTATGCGAATGTCTGTTCCTTCAGGCAATGTAACCAAGGAAGGCTTGTGTGACCTCATTAAACTATAGCAGTGTATTAAGGGGGTTGTTCACCTTTGAATTACATTTTAGTATGATATAGAGAGTGATATTCTGAGAAAATTTGCATTTTTTATTATTTGTGGTTTTTTGAGTTATTTAGCTTAATATTCAACAGTTTTACAGTTTCAGCAATCTGGTTTCTATTGTCCAAATGACCCTAGCAACCATGCATTGATTTGAATAAGAGACTGGAATATGAATAGGAGAGGCCTGAATAGAAAGATGAGTAATAGAAAGTAGCAATAACAATACATTTGTAGCCTTGCAGAGCATTTGTTTTTTTTAGATGGGGTCAGCTGGAAAGAGTCCGAAGAAAACAGCAAATAATTCAGAAACTGTAGAAATACATAATGAAGACAATTGCTTACAATTGCCTAGTCTATAACATACTAAATAAAGGTGAACCACCATCTGCTTTCACAGATTTAATATGCTTTTGATTGTGCTCACCCCTGGCCAAACTGCACGGCTTATTTAGAGATCCAAATATTTGGATACAGGTAGCCTGATGAGAATGATGATCTGGTTACAGTTGAATCAGATTTTGATCATTAACTTTGTACTGTACACGTTATTTACTAAAATCCACATTTATCTAAATTTTTAAATAAAAAAACATGACTCTAATACCTGATTTGACCTTATTTATTAAAAAAGCTCGATTTAATCGGTTTGGGTAAAAACGCAATAAAATCGAGGCAAACCCGAATCCTATTTTTTTCTGCCTTTTTCCCAGTAAAAAGTGCAAATTTTTCGGATTTTTGCTAATAGTTCGAAATGGTTGGATTTTCGGGCTAATACCATTGCAGAAACTTCCAAATAGGATAGGGACCTCTCCCATTGACATACACAACCTCGGCAGGTCTGAGATGCCGGATTTTTGTTTTCGGGCTTTTTGCTGCATTGGACTTTAATAAATCTTGAAAAATTCACGTTTTGCCCCCAAAAAGCCTGACCAAAGTTCAGTAAATAACCTCCAGAGTGTTGGTTGGCAAAATGCATGCAGGCTTCGCCAGGGCAACTCACAGCATTGGGTAGGGGCCCTCTTACCCTCAGCCACCTGTTTTGCATTACAGGTATGGGACCTGTTATCCAGAATGCTTGGGACCAGGGGTTTTACGGAGAACAGATCTTTCCGTAATTTGGATCTTCTTACCTTAAGTCTACTAAAAAATCATTAAAACATGAAATAAACCCAATAGGCTGGTTTTGCTTCCAATAAAGATTAATTATATCTTAGTTGGGATCAAGTACAAGCTACTGTTTTATTATTACATAGAAACAGGAAATTGTTTAAAATTTTGATTATTTGGATAAATTGCAGATAAATATGAGAGATGGCCTTTCCGTAATTTGGATCTTTATGGATAACGGGTTTCCAAATAATTGATCCCATACCCGTACTTTCCTTATTACCTTTCTTTACTAGTCCATATTTTTATATAATTCTTCCCTTGTAACCTTCCTGGTGTTCAGCTCCAGCCTTGTTGTAGTCTCTCCCAGGCAGCTCCCTCCCTCTATATAATAATCCCTATCATATATATCAGAATCGTGTGTGTATGATAATGGTGCATTATAACTAACTGATAATGTCTGATTTATATTTAGGGGCAGCCGGGGGAGAGCGTGAAAGCTGAAGCACTGTGCTCCTGGACTGCAAAGAAGGATAACCACTTAAACTTTTCCAAAAATGACATCATCGTTGTACTGGAGCAGCAGGAAAACTGGTGGTTTGGGGAAGTCCGAGGACAGAAAGGCTGGTTCCCGAAATCTTACGTTAAAATTCTTCCTGGCACTGATACAAAAGCTGCAGAGTGAGTATTCAGTGTGTTACACCAGCTCACTAGTATCTGCTGACACTTTTGTTTTCATTGGATTTTACTTCTTCCTGTTTCCCACCTTGCATATGCTTTTATATAAAGGGAGGAAGAGGTTTTCTAAATATTCAACTTTATACATAGTCCCAGGCTGTTTTTGGTTCCTTGTTATCCTGGCCACCCATGTAGGGTCTCACCAAAGTAGATAGAACAATCGCACACCCTTCCACAGATCAGCCTGGTGCACAATCCTAGAGGACCCGGCAGCCTCACATATACTATGGAACAGAAGAGGGTCAGCACCCAAGTTGCAGGATTCCCTGCTTGTTTATTGCGCAGGGTTTCTGGGTTGACAAAGGGGCGTGACCCCCGAAACGTTGCATTCCGCACAATAAACGAGCAGGGAATCCTGCAACTGTCTTCTGTTCCATCCATGTAGGGTGCCACTAGTCTTGATGTTCCTCCAAAATTGAATGGAGCGGTTTCCACTAGTATTTACTCTCTTGCATTTACAATATGTAGCTGCTGCTATACCCGATTCTCAGTCTTATCTGCTTAATCCTCCACCCAGGTATCCCAGATCTCCCATCTGACCCAGTTCCCAGTACTTTACCCCCTCAGATTGAGGTAGAGACAGAGCATGTGCAGAAGAACTTAGCACTGTCCGTACGGATAATCTGCACTGACAATCTGTACGTTTTAGCTCAGCAGAGAAGGGAATACACTAAATAATGAATTATTTAAGCTCATACTTTGATTATTCATATAGTATAAAGAAAAGTTTTAGTTAAAGGAATGGTTCATCTTAAAGTTAACTTTTAGTATGTTATAGAATGGCTAATTCTAAGCAACTTTTTCATTATTTATTTTGTATAGTTTTAAATTATTTGTCTTCTTCTTCTGACTCTTTCCAGCTTTTAAATGGGGGTCACTGACCCTATCTAATAACCAATGCTTTGTAAGGCTACACGTTTATTGTTATTGCTACTTTTTATTACTAATTCTTCTATTCAGTCCCTCTCCTATTCACATTCCAGTCTCTTATTCAAATCAGTGCATGGTTGCTAGGGTAATTTGGACCCTAGCAACCAGATTGCTGAAATTGCAAACTGGAGAACTGCTGAATAAAACGCTAAATAACTAAAAACCGTGAATAATAGAAATTCAAAACCAATTGCAAATTGTCTCAGAATATCCCTCTTTACATCATACTAACAGTTAAAGGGGTGATTGAGGTGACTTTTAGTATGTTATACAACGGCCAATTCTAAAAGTGGCCAGAGGCGCAAAAATTCGCTCGTTTGGCAACATCGCCAAACAAGCCGACCTTTCGCCAGTATGCCACTAACGGGCATGGCTATATTGTGGGTAATCTGAACGTTCGGCCCTACGGGCGAACCATCGGATTACGATGAGAGCGCAATCGGCTCCAGCTGGATCGGTCGGGACAAAATGAAACCTGTATGATCGACCAAATGACCGATCTCCGCCGGACGAAAAATGTCGGGACTCTCCACACAGTCCGAAAAATCGCACGAATCCTCGATTCCTACGATAGGATCTTTGCGTCTATGGTCACCTTTAGCAACTTTTTAATTGGTTTCCATTATAGTATTTAGTATAGGTTTAGTATGTTAAAAGATGGCTAATTCTAAGCAACTTTTAAATTGATCATCATAATTTATTTTTTATAGTTTTATAATTATTTGCCTTTTCATTCTGACTCTTTCCAGCTTTCAAATGGGGGTCACTGACCCCATATAAAAATACAAATGGTCTGTAAGGCTACAAATGTGTTGTTATTGTTGCTTTTTATTACTCATATTTCTATTCAGGCCTCTCCTATTCATATTCCAGTCTCTTATTCAAATCAATGCCTGGTTGCTAGGGTCATTTGGACCCTATCTAACAGATTGCTTAAAATGCAAATTGAAGAGCTGCTGCATAAAAAGCTAAATAACTCAAAAACCTTAAACAATAAAAAATGAAAACCAATTGCAAATACTTTTTATACTAAGTTAACTCAAAGGTGAACACCGGTTTAAATACACTGCTATAGTTTAATGAGGTCACACAATCCTTCCTTGGTTTCCTTGCCTGAAGGAACAGACATTGCATAGAAAATCCTCATGTGTTTAGGGCATCACTTATTCTGCTAAATCAGGATAAATGTTTATGTTGCAAGGTGCGAGCACATTGGTAGGACTTTGGCAATAGCGTTTAATTCATGTAGAGGGCTTCACCTTATCATTCATAAACCGGTTGCATGTTTTTCCAGGCCAGAACCCGTCTATGCGGCAGTGAAGAAGAAGCCGGCTAGTTCCCCCGTAACTGGAGAAGGTAAGGGCTTGCATTTCCCAAACGTGACCAGGAGTGCAGTGTTGCTGGTAAACTTGGCTTTGCTTGAAGTCTCCCGTTTATGTGCAAAATGTCTTGTAATTAAAAGGCATCTGAGAGGTTCGATTCCAGACGGGCACCATCTGCAGGGAATGTTTATATGTACTCACTGTAGCTGCTTAAGTTTCATGCAGGTTGTCCAATCATACAAAAAACATAGAGGCAGATTAATTTGCTCCCTATATGTGTAATTGGCTCCCTATATGTGTAATCAGGAAGAGCTCTCCAATAGAAGACGCAACATACGTAGAATATTTTGGGTTAATGCTGGACTGTTTCAGCAGGATTGTGCCAGTACTTTGCCTGCTTGTACTTTAGAAGAGGCAAGGGAACTGGCATGGGTTTGTTTACACTGTACCTCCACCTGTATTTCATTGAGACCAATTCTCTGTCTCTTTAGAGTATGTGGCCCTGTATACTTACTCAAGCGCAGAGCCTGGAGATCTCTATTTCAATGAAGGAGACTTTATCCTAGTGACTCAGAAAGATGGCGAATGGTGGACGGGCAGAATAGAAGACAGGACAGGCATTTTCCCATCAAACTATGTGCGAGTCCGAGACCAGGAGGTAACGTGACATTCATATTTTCTGTTAAAAAAAGCGTTTTCAGAGTGTTGTGCCTTAACCAATATGTACAGTATATAAGAAAAGACCTATTTAAATAATATTATGGTAAAAAGGGGGTGGTGTTATATATATATATATATATATATATATATATATATATATATATATATATATATATATATATATATATATATATATATATATATATATATATATATATATATATATATATATAGTGAATAAAGTACCCCCTCTTTAAATTAAATTATTAGGATATTATAAGTTCCCGAGGAGTTTCATGACGATATAAAAACACGAGGCTGACAGCCGAGTGTTTTTATACAGGCCATGGAACTCCGAGGTAACTTCTAATACCCTCATATTTTGCAACTGGGGAAACTTTATCTATTACAATACACACGTTTCAGTGAGTCATGTGACAGAAAAGACATCAGAACTCACCGTTTATAACTGATGACATCAGAACTCACCGTTTATAAGAATGTAATTTACAAGATATTCATGGCTTTTGTGTATTATATATATATGTATATATGCGAAACACATTATGCCTTCTTGTTGTGTTTTGCATTTACCATTACTATGTGATGCATTTAATCATATAATGTACAGGTGTGGGACCCGTTATCCGGAAACCCATTATCCAGGAAGCTCCAAATTACTGGATGGCTGTCTCCCATAAACTCCATTTTATCCAAATAATTCAAACTTTTAAAAATGATTTCCTTTTTCCCCTCTGTAATAATAAAACAGTAGCTTGTACTTGATCCCAACTAAGATATAATTAATCCTTATCAGAAGCAAAACCAGCCTATTGGGTTCATTCAATGTTTAAATGATTTTTAGTAGACTTAAGGTTTGAAGATCCAAATTACAGAAAGATCCAGAAAACCCCAGGTCCCGAGCATTCGAGTCCCATACCTGTAATAAGGTTGTTACATCTGGACATATTTTGCCTTGACTTATTTAGTTATACCATGTCACACGTTCAAACTGATGTTCTTCCATGCGGGTCTAGAGAAAGTTTAATGAGTACATATGGACAGCTGGGTGAAATGTAATGTTTTTTTGGCAATAATCACATCAAAAAAAATGTATGTAATGGAGTTTGTACCATTTGTAATAGAGTTAGCAACATGTGGTGCCCTTACACCAAGTATCTTTCTTTCATTAAATATTCATTTTGACTATTTCCAGGTTTCCAGTGGCGCGGGCAAATCCGGAACATTAACCAAAAAGCCTGGTAGGTGTTTTAGTTTTGGACCATTGATCTATAAACTGGCAAAGCAAATAGACGAGCAATAACCGCAGTTTTCAGAGCAGCCGTGATACATGGACTCTCTTTCCTTATTTCAGAGATAGCCCAGGTGACTACCACTTACACTGCCACCGGCACAGAGCAACTCAGCTTGGCACCAGGCCAACTTATCCTCATCCAAAAAAAGAATCCCTCGGGATGGTGGCAAGGAGAGCTGCAGGTAAACATGTGGTTTGGTCCCTCAAAAAAAACGCTCATTCCCAGCATGCAACTGCGGGTTCCTTTACCGTATATACTCGAGTATAAGCCGTCCCGAGTATAAGCCGAGGTACCTAATTTTACCTCCAAAAACCGGTAAGCTTATGGACTCGAGTATAAGCCGAGGGTGAGAAGTGCAGCAGCTTCTGGTAAGTTTCAATCAAAAAATTGAGGGTTTCTGCTCCCATTGGAGGTGCCGGCGTCTCGTTTTTGGTTCCCGGCGACCATTCTTGGATACCGGCGAATATTCTTGGAGACTATTCTTGGACGCTGGCGACTATTCTTGGACACCGGCGACTATTCTTAGACGCCGGCGACCGTTTTTGCGCTTGACCCTAGTATAAGCCAAGGTAGAGTTTTTCAGCATATTTTGGGGGCTGAAAAACTCGGCTTATACTCGAGTATATACGGTAATCCGCAGGTCATGTGATCCCAGCTAATGTTCTCTTCTCTTATACAGGCGAGAGGCAAGAAACGGCAAAAGGGCTGGTTCCCAGCGTCGCATGTTAAATTACTCGGACCAAATAATGAAAAAGCTGCTCCTGCCTTCAATCCAGGTATGTTGTGAATGAGAGATCACCAGCATGTGCTCTATGTGCTCAATAGCCATTATCAAAAGGCATCTAAACCCTAAAATAGAAAATGCATTTACATTTAGAGGGAAATTTATCAAAGGTCGAATTTGAGAATTCTATGAACTCGAAATTCGACCAATCGAAATGTATCAAAAAAAAATTGAATTTGTAAACCTCGGGTGAATAGGATCAACTCGAAAACTTTTTCTCTGAAAAAAAGGTCTCCAAATTGATTCCAGGACCTTTCCCATTGAATAATACAGCGAATAGTCGAATTCGAGTACTTAAAGGTATGATAAATCTCAAAAATCTAATTCGAATTTTTAAAAAAACTGGAATCTAATTAGAACAATTCCCTAGTCAAATTTGACAGTTTTGGTCATAAAAAACTTGAAAATTCTAATTTGAAATTTCAATTCGACCCTAAGGGTCAGATTTATCGGAGGTCGAGGTGAAGTTTCGAAGTGAAAAACTTCGGATTTCGAGCTATTTTTTGTGTACTTCGACTAGGGAATAGTCATACTTCGATTCGAAGTTGAAGAAAACGTTGACGGTCGAAGTACTGCCTTCTACTTCGACCATTCGCCACCTAAAAGCTGTCGATGTGCTGTAAAAGCCTATGGGGACTTCCTACAACCTGTATGGAGGCAATTGGGGGAGTTTGGGAGATAGAATCGGAGTACGATTGAAGTACGATCGTACGATTTGAAGTAGGCCGAATTCAGCCCACTTCGACCCCAAAAAACTTCTACCATCATTCGGTTAGTCTTTTTGAATTCGACGTTCGAAGTTTTTTTAAAAATGCTCCCACGTGTTATTAGCAGTTTTAGACTTAGGACTTCTGATCTCTTTCAGAGCAACTGTGTCACTAACCCTCCCAAATCGTCCAATAAAAATATATAGTATTTCTGCTTAGACCATTTACCACCTTGTCAGTCACACAGTAGTTTAAAAAAAAAGCTGTTAAGCCCAAAGCTCAATATTAGTCTAAAACTGCTAATATCTTAGAAATCACTCAAAATTGTCCCATGATTTATAATAAAGAACTACCAGTATTGGCACATCTAGTCAAGAAACGTTTCATGTCCTATTTCTAGGGATGCAGTGGATCCAGGATTCGGTTCAGAATTCGACCTTATTCCGCAGGATTCTGATTCGGCCGAATCCTTCTACCCAGCCGATCCGAATCCTAATTTGTATATGCAAATTAGGACGGGGAGGGAAATCGGTTGACTTTTAGGAAATAAAAAATGTTTTCCCCTTCCCATCCCTAATTTGCATATGCAAATTCAGATTTGGTTCAGCGTTCAGATGAATCTTTCACAAAATAAATCCAAAATAGTGGATTAGGTGCATCCCTACTTATTTCCTCTCTGTACAGTGACCCTTCTCTCTCGCTCAGTGTGCCAGGTGATAGCCATGTATGACTACGTCGGCAACAATGAAGATGAGCTTCACTTCAACAAAGGGCAACTTATCAATGTGCTAAATAAAGATGACGTTGATTGGTGGCAAGGTGAAATCAATGGAGTGACTGGCCTCTTTCCTTGCAACTACGTCAAGATGACCACGGAGAGTGATCCCAGCCAGCAGTGTGAGTAATAATTCCAGCAGTGTGAGTAACAATTCCAGCGGTGTGAGTAACAATTCCAGCGGTGTGAGTAACAATATCAGCAGTGTGAGTAATAATTCCACAGTAATCATAGGCAACTTGGAGCTTCCCACTGCTGTTAAACTTCAGCCAGTGGATGCTGAGAGCTGTAGTTTAAAGGAGAACTAAAGCTTAACTTAAGAAGTAGCTGGAAATGTCGTGCATTATGTTTTGTGCTTCTGTACCAGCCCAAGGCAACCACAGCCCTTTAGCAGTAAAGATCTGTGTCTCCAAAGATGCCCCAGTAGCTCCCCATCTTCTTTTCTGCTGATTCACTGCACATGCTCTGTGCTGCTGTCACTTACTGAGCTTAGGGACCCACTCACAATATACAGTACTCATAGAAAAGAAATGTCACAATATAAGGCTGATTAGTAATTAATACAGATAATTACTACATGGCAGCACATAAACCAGTGCAATTAGCATCAGAATTTAATAATCAGCAAACCTGTAGCATCAGCTTATATTACAGGGGAAGCTCATTTTCTGCTGGATAATTAGTGACGAGCCCTAAGCTTAGCTTCTCAACAGCCAATCAGAGCCCACTGAGCATGTGAGTGTCACAGACACTTTCCAAGATGGTGACCCCCTGTGACAAGTTTGAAGTCCTGGATCATTGCTGCTATTGACAAGCTGAAACTTTAGCCTTGTGCAATAAGTTCACAATATAAAATAATGGCATTTTTAGCCACATTCATTTTTAGGGTTTAGTTCTCCTTTAACAAGAGCTGAAGGACTGGTTTTAATGCAATGATAATGGGAACAGCCACATCACTGTTTTCAAAACTGTGGACATAGGAGGCGTATAGTTTATATGTGACCAAAGTGAGACGCTACGGTGCTTGTGTGTGTGTGTGTGTGTTTAAATCAATAAATGAAAGTGTTTTAAAGTAATAAAATATAATGTACTGTTGTCCTGCACTGGTAAAACTGGTGTGTTTGCTTCAGAAACACTACTATAGTTTATATAAAGAAGCTGCTGTGTAGCCATGGGGGCAGCCATTCAAGCACAGGATACACAGTAGATAACAGATAAGTACTACTGTAGTTTATATGAACAAGCTGCTGTGTAGCCATGGGGGCAGCCATTCAAGCACAGGATATACAGTAGATAACAGATAAGTACTACTATAGTTTATATGAACAAGCTGCTGTGTAGCAATGGCGAAAATTTAAAAAAAACTCTATATGGCACAGGTAGTGTTTCTGAAGCAAATACATCAGTTTTACCAGTTCAGGGCAACAATATATGATATTTTTAATACTTTAAACACTTTAATTTTTTGGTGTTACTGTTCCTTTAAAGAAGAAGGAAAGCTACGGGTCATTTTATTGCCAATAGATTAGCTGCAATAGTGCAAGCTAGAATGTTATATTTATTCTGTAGAATGTTTTACCATACCTGAGTAAAAAGCTCTAGAAGTTATCTGTTTGTTTAGGATAGCAGCTGCCGTATTAGCTTGGTGTGACATCACTACCTGCCGGAGTCTCTCCCTGCTCACTCATCGCTCTGACAGGGAGGGGAGGAGGGAGGGGGAGAGGAGCAAACTGAGCATGCTCAAGCCCAAGCCCTGGAGGTTTATGTTGAAAACAGGAAGTCTGATACAGAAGCCCATGAGTACACAATAGAAGGAAAGAAATGCTGTGTTTCCATACCTCCCAACATTTTGGAAGTAAAAAGAGGGACAAAAAATGTTTCCCCGCACGTAGCGCAGCAATTTTTTTGAACACACCCCTTTCTGTAGCCACACCCCCTAATTACCATGTTTGTTTTTACAAAATTTGGCTGGTTATGAAAGTTTGAAAATATTTCTCCTTATCTAAACTGTGTTTTTGTGTCTCAAAATTGTTACAAAGTATCTTATTTGCACCTGTTAGCTGTTCTGGGCTCTCTGCTAAAAGCCAATTAAGTGAGAAACTTTGTTTCTTTTTCTGGCTGTTCAGTGCAGAGAAAAGAGGGACTTTCCAGTACAAATGAGGGACTGCGGGTTGAGCTGTCAAAAGAGGGACTGTCCCTCCGAAAAAGGGACAGTTGGGTGGTATGTGTTTCATTTGACAGAGGACTCAGAGCAGCATTACTTTGAGGGTTTACTGGTGTATTTATATAGACCTTTCTGATATTTAGGCTTTTACAGGGCAATTAGATGCATGTTCTTATCTACAGATGGAGCCAAAGAAAGTATCTCCTCATACACTAACACAGTATTCAAACCCCTCATGCACCTTTGCCCAGTGTTTGCCATGGAGGAAAGACCCTCACTATTACCTTCACATGTATTTCAAATATGTTGTGTTGTTTTGCTCATTGTATGTGTGTGGGCGCGAATTGTGTAGTTTCATACCTGTATTATTTTGCAACCGTCATATATAGAAGCACAGGGAATGTTGGAATTGCTTATGGAAGAGTTTCCTCCTGTGCGATGCCTGTGGGCAGTTCTTAACTGTGACAGACAGGACGTGCTGTTGTCTTGTCAGAGCAGGCCGCCGCCCACAGGGTGTGCCCAGGAGGTTGCCACACCCCAAATAGCCAGATTCAGTGGAGGGCAGAGAGGGGAGAAAACTGGGTCTGCGGGTAGCGCAACAAGTGGTTTGTAACAAAATAAACAAGGTGACCTAGTGGTAATTTATGGGGGGGAATCCTGTGCCGATGTCATGTTACTGGTGAGAGTATCCCTTTAAGGCAACAGTTCAGTGTAAAAACAAAAACTGGGTAAATAGGCTGTGCAAAATAAAAAATGTTTCTAATTACGGTAGTTAGCTAAAAATGTAATGTATAAAGGCTGGAGTGACTGGATGTGTAACATAACAGCCAGAACACTACTTCCTGCTTTTCAGCTCTCTAACTCTGAGTTAGTCAGCCACTATAAGGGGAGCCACATGGGTCATAACTGTTGCTTTTGAATCTGAGCTGAATGCTGAGGATCAATTGCAAACTCACTGAACAGAAATGTCCCATGTGCCCCCCCCCTTATAGTCACTGACTAACTCAGAGTTAGAGAGCTGAAAACCAGGAAGTAGTGTTCTGGCTATTATGACCCAGAGAATTCTGGGTGTTGTAGTTCGTAACTTTTTCAGGGCTACAAGCTGGATCTCACTACTATGTTCTTATTTTGTTCAGTGTCCGGAATAGCAGGTTCCTGGGAGTTGCTGGATTGTATTCATATTTCAATGCAGTCCCATGTACTCTTTTTCATGCAACCACTCATATGTACACAGACTACATAGTGGCACTCAGTGAGGAGGTGGTTGCCAGGGTCAGTGACCCCTATCACTACAATAGTGATTTGATAACTACAGCCTTTCTTTACTGCTACCCTGCAAAATGTTGTCAGTACCTGTAGTACCTCCTCCTTATTCTGTGCGTTGTGTACGGTTCTATAGTAATCTGTTTGTCCTTGTCTTTGCTTGGGCTGTCTTAAAGGACCAGTTTTTTTTAAAAAAAAATTGTTAGTATACATAGAAAAAAACACCTTCAGAAAAGGTGATCTGGCGATCCATTGTGCGGTGCTCGATTTCTCCTTCCTGGCTATCTCCTATAAGGAAGGCAGGGAGGAGATCAAGCGCCGCACGATGGATCACCCGATCAATTTCTGAAGAGGAGCAGAAGTGGAGTTTCGGTAAGTTATTTCTTAATAAAGGCTTTGTGATTTTAAAGTTTAATTTGTCTTGGTGGTTTTTTTTTGGTTTTTTGATGTATACTAATGAATTTGTATTTTTTTTGAGTTGACTGGTCCTTTAAAGGGAATGTAAGTCTAAAATAATAAAAAAAAAAACTACAAAAGTATACAAAGGGGGGGTTTACCTTTAAGTAACTTTTAGTATGTTGTAGAATGGTCAATTCTAAGAAACTTTTCAATCGGTCTTCATTATCTATTTTTTTATAGTTTTTTTAATGATTTGCCTTTTCGTTCTGCCTCTTTCCAGCTTTCAAATGGGGGTCAGTGACCCCATCTAAAAAACAAATGCTCTGTAAGGCTATAAATGTATTGTTACTGCTACTTTTTATTACTCGTCTTTTCCATTCAGGCCTCTCCTATTCATATTGCAGTCTCTTATTCAAATCAATGCACGGTTGCTAGGGGAATTTAGACCCTAGCAAATGGAATGCTGAAATTGCAAACTGGAGAGCCGTTGAATAAAAAGCTAAATAACTCAAAACCCACAAATAATAAAAAATGAAAATCAATTGCAAATCGTCTCAGAATATCCCTCTCTACATCATACTAAAAGTTAACACAGAGGCGAAGATCCCCTTTAAGGCAGCGTAGGTTTGGCTGTATAAAGTAAGTACATACTTTAGTTGCCCTTTTATTCTGAGCAGGTATAAAATGTTGTTTGTAGAGTTCCGGGCTGAGCATTGTTCAACTGTCCCCGTCCCCCCAGTGCTGCCATATTGCTTGGCGTGCAGTAAGCGTTTAGTAGACATGCTTTTCACGTGTACCATGATGCACTGTATGCCGGGAAGGCGGTGCAATAGTTTCATCCCTGGTGTGTTTTCTCTTTTATTTTTAGGAGCCAGTGTATGAAAGCTCTACAGAGACCCACTATCCAAGCCTGACTAAATCACCGACCCCATCTTTGGCTTCATGCATTGAATGATCAATCTGCCGCAGCTAAATCTCTGGCGGGACCACCTGTGGGATTAAATTCTCCTCTGCTTTCTCTTGCATTGTGTATGTGGAAGGATAGTGGGTCTTTGTGGGGCTTCCATTGCTTTCCGCTTGCTTCCTGATATGGGCCGTACCACTTACACTCTCTAACCAATCAGTCTGTGGGCAAAGCCAAATTGCAGCACGGGGGGCTCTCCATGCATTGCTGCACTCCTCATCCCCGTGGGTGGTCCTTTAAAGCTTTCATTACAGGGGTCTAGGCACACAAAGACCCACTATGCGCATTAGATGCACGTCTGTACACTTAAATCACTTTGTAACAGAAGAGAAGCCAATTGTGTGTTGTTTCAGTCTGTTCCAAGGGACGTGCCAAGGTACAGGGTATAAATGTGCAATAATGAATGTCTAATGGTGCCAGCCGGGGATTGCTGGCTTCTTGGAATGTTTTATAATACCATTTTTATAGGAGCAAATGCAACATATACCTGTCTGTATTGCTAGTTGCTTGTAACATCCACATGCTGCTCAGATAACGGCACAGGGCTGGCTTGCTACCCATGCAGCATGGCTTCTGATTGGCCATTGAGAATGTGCGTTCCAGTTGTGCCTGGGACTAAGTGTCAGCCAACATAAGCAGCCGACAGCTGGACAGACATAGGATGATTATGATCGGTGTATGTGTTTTATGGTGTTCTATAGCAGCTCTCTCTTTGTAATTGTAATAATGTGCTTTATAAGCTTTACGTGGGTTTCTCATACTCCAAAAAGTGATTCCAAAATGCCACGCTTTTTGCCGTAACTACCTTCTTTGTATTTGAACAAACCGCATCTGTGCACTTTACCCAATGATATAAAATAGTATAAGGTTTATCTGCTGAGTTACAGCATCCTACACCAGATAGTAGCTGCCAAGCATGCTGGGAGATGTAGTTCAGTAACCACTGGAGTACCACAATATGGATTAGGGATGCACCAAATCCACTATTTTGAATTCAGCCGAATCCTTCATGAAAGATTCAACCAAACTGAACCCGAAACCTAATTTGCATATGCAAATTAGTCAGGAAAGGAAAAAGTGGGAATATTTTTTTTTTTTTTACTTCCTTGTTTTGTGACGAATAGTTTCGAGATTTCCCTTCCCTCCACTACATATGCAAATTAGTATTCAGTTTGGTCAGACACAATGAATCCTGCTGAAAAAGGCCAAATCCCAAACCAAATCATGGATTCAGTGCATCCCTAGAATTGTGATTGATTTACTCATTGTTTAGGGTCAGGGCACACAGGTAGATTCAGGGAGATTAGTCGCCCAGTGATTCGTTTTCCGAAGTCGCCCGAATTTTCCTCGTGAGGCAACTTCGGAAAACGAATGGCTCCGAGTGTCATCCCGCCGGCCATTTACATTTTAGCCGGCGGAGAGGCAGTTCGGGGAGAGATTAGTTGCCCAGCGATTTGTTTTCCAAAGTTGCCCGAATTTTCCTTGTGAGGGAACCTTTGGGTGACTTAGGAAGACGAATCACTCCGAGTGTCATCCCGCTGGCCATTTAAATTTTAGCTGACGGGGAGGCAGTTCGGGGAGATTAGTCGCTCCAAAGAAGAGGAGATTTGTCGCCGGGCTACTAATCTCCCCGAATCTGCCCGTGTGCCCTGACCCTTAGGGCAGGACTACATGGGCGATTCTGCTGCAATCTGACGTGATGTGCAAAATCGCAGGCGTCACGTCGGATGCAACGGAAATAAGGTAAGTAATTTCAGTGTCGGATCGTGTCGCATTGTTGATGCAACGCGACACAACTGTCGGATGCAGGTGCAGCGCCTGCATCCGAATGTCTTGTCGCATCAACGCTGCGACACGATCCGACAATTTAATTATTTACCTTATTTCCATTGCATCCGACGTGACGCCTGCCATTTCGCGTAGCGCAGCAGAGTCACCCATTTAGTCCTGCCCTAAGGGTGGAAACATTACTATCCGCCAGTCCTAGCAATCAATGACCTTATGCTTTACTGTTAATTCAAGGGGAAATAAAGCAAAGATAAGCACGTCTTGTAAATAGGGCCTATATAACCTTGATAGAAGTTAATCAGCTATTAGCCGGGTACTTGACAGTATTCACACAAAATATATATATATACCTGTATCTATAGGCAGCAGGGGGCTTATTTATCCTGAATGTAGAGACTGCTGCTGTAAGGTAAGATGACTGTTATAGTTCTGAACAGAACCCAAGTGGTCCAATGTTCCCTGTGCACTTTCTATGGATAAAGGTATTTTATATCCGGCTAGAGGTAATGCTACCTACTGAATTTTGTAAATATATATAGTAAAGTAAATGACAAGCACTTTTTGCTAGGGGTTGTGTGTAGACGGGGAAGCTTTGTTGACCGCTATTTGAGAAGCATTATTTATGTGTCCCCTATATCCAGCCACCGGCTCTTCAGTTGCTGTAGAACTACAACTCCAGATATACCCGACAGCCACTAGCTGCCAATGGGTTGTTAAAGCTATTAGTATAGTATAGTAAAAGTATTTTAAAACTAGTTGTCTGGAGGTGTTACAGGGTGTGGCTGCTGAACAGGGAGGTGTGTACAACAGCGCTCCTGCCCATTTTCCAACTTAAAGGAGAACTGAAGCCTAACTAAAGAAGTAGCTAGAAATGTTTTGAGCTTCTGTACCAGCCCAAGGCAACCACAGCCCTTTAGCAGTAAAGATCTGTGTCTCCAAAGATGCCCCAGTAGCTCCCCATCTTCTTTTCTGCTGATTCACTGCTCTGTGCTGCTGTCACTTACTGAGCTTAGGGAGCCACTCACAATATACAGTACACATAGAATAGAAATGTCACAATATAAGGCTGATTAGTAATTAATACAGATAATTACTACATGGCAGCACAGAAACCAGTGCAATTAGCATCAGAATTTAATAATCAGCAAACCTGTAGCATCAGCTTATATTACAGGGGAAGCTCATTTTCTGCTGGATAATTAGTGACGAGCCCTAAGCTTAGCTTCTCAACAGCCAATCAGAGCCCACTGAGCATGTGAGTGTCACAGACACTTTCCAAAATGGTGACCCCCTGTGACAAGTTTGAAGTCCTGGATCATTGCTGCTATTGACAAGCTGAAACTTTAGCCTCGTGCAATAAGTTCAGTATATAAAATATGGCAGTTTTAGCCATATTCATTTTTAGGGTTTAGTTCTACTTTAAGTCATTAATGCACATTTATGTGGCGTTTCCCACGTAGTGACACCATGTTCAGATGTCCTATACTAGATGGTAACGGTCCAGGAGCTAGGCCATGATCAGAGGACAAGAATTTGAGGTACTTGGGACTTGTGCACGAAAATACCCCAACAGCAGCTCCATGTAGACTATATAGTGCCACTTTAAAGTGACAGGACTTGTTACCCAGGAAGTACCTTGATTGTAACCAAGCTGCATAAATCTATGTTGATGGCAACTCCATCCTACTGAGCATTATCCAATGTCTCCTTGTTCCTTAGCAGCCTTACGTCTTGGAAAGGAAAGACCCATTATCCAGAAACGGCCCAGTATTTTAACCATTCTTTCTGAAGACAAGGATACAAGATGGAATATATGTCATTTCCCTATTTATCAGTCTCTATGTGGAACATTAATAAGAGAACGATAGAACTTAGCCTTTCCCATTCTTGGTCTTGACCTTGATTTCATTTGATGAACCAGTAGCACTTCATATATTTTATAATGAACTTTATTCTGAAGGCAATTGATAGAAGCTGTTATGTGCATGCTTCATTGTCTGAACTGCAATATTTGGACTCGTGCAGTTTATTGGGAGGGAGTCTTCCCTACCTGGACTTGATGGTAAGTGGGCGCTGTATGCGATGCATTTACGGTCCGCTCATGGTAGTGTCAGTTCATCTGCCACCGATGATACAAATTTGATTTGTATATTGCGTATTGTATAGTGTACGATCTGTGTGTAATTGTGTGGAGTTCACTTTGATGGCGTGGGTGCCATTTTGTTTACAATTACTTTTGTACCACGATCTAGCCTGTGTGCCACTTTTGAATTGGATGCACTGATCTCCCTCATTCTTCCTCATCGCAATCATATCCATGTGAGACCCCCCCCCCCCCGTGTGCCGCTTATAATGCCAGTGCCTCTGTATTCAGCGGACTGTGTGAGGGCCTTAATATAAGAGCTTTCACATGTGCCACGAATGGTGATAAAGCCTTCATACTTGGTTGGAGAAGCTTCTTGTGGTTTGAGAGCTTTCTTATTTTCTGCTTAATGTGTAAAGGTCTCCTTAAGTACCACGTACAGAATTACCGATTGTATTATAGCCTCCTTATGTTTGCCCGACAACCTACTTCTTCAAGTGCTACTGATTCTGTAAGGGGCTGCTTTTTACTGCTGATGTTAGAAGAGGTTTTTATGGGCTGCTGATAGTGGGGGGACCTCCTTACATACTTCCGATAGTGGGAGAGCCCGCTTATCTGCTTTTGATGGCAAGAGAACCTCCTTATGCACTACTGAGGATTGACTGTGTCCTATTGATGGTAGGAAAATCTCAGACATGCTACTGATGGTTGGAGAGCATTTTAATGTACTACTGATGGTGGGAGAGCCTTCTTACATGCTACCGATGGGTGGAACAGCCTTTTTATGCTCTACTAATGGTGGAAGAGCTTGCGTACATACCAGTGATGTTGGGAGAGAACTTTTATGTACTTCTGATGTTGGGAGAAAATTTTTGTGTACTACTGGTGGTGGGAGAGAATTTTTATGTACTACAGATGGTGAGAGAGACTTTTATGTACTACAGATGGTGGAAGGGCTTTCTTACATGTTACTGATGGTGGGAGAGCCTTCTTCTGTGGTACTGATGGCGGAAGAGCCTTCGTATGTACTACTGATGGTGGTAGGGCCTTCTTACATGCTTCTGATGGTAGGAGAGCCTTCATCTGCTCTAATGATGGTGGAAGAGCCTTCTTATATTCTTCTGATGAATGAGGAGCTTCGTCAAGTACTGAAACCAATAAGTGTTCTCCTTATCCAATACTTGATGATGTGAGATTTTTTTTTTGTTCTGTAAAGGAGATTATAGAGAAGGCCCATAACGATTTGTTATTAAGGTGTGAAAATATATTATGTTCCAACATCCACAACAAATGGCTTTTGAGATGTCAAGCTGAAAGGGATGATGATGATGATGACGAAAGATAACTCTCATGTGCTCGTTGCCCATTTGTTCATGATTTATTCCAACTGTGTAATGTGGAGCAGGTTACAGTTATCATTTGTCATCATTATATATTTCCCAGCACAGACCTCTCCAAAATGCAGTGTTCCCACCTGCCACCTTGCGTATTTTAGTAGTACTTACTTGGCTTGGCAGTGGAAGTGAAGCACATGGGTTGGAGGTGGGTCCATTGTATATTCAGCATTGAGCACTTTAATGCGTTCTCCTTTTCTTATCCCCAATTCATTTGGGTGAACCATCTGAGGGGGTTGCCTCCACAGTCTCAGTCCAACCACCATTTGGCTCTTCTGAGCAATGAGGCAGCGTAGCCTAAATTTGAGAACTATTTTGAGTACTATTTGAGCATTTTTGGGATTGTCCTCCTTATTTTACCATTTTTCAGTGCATGGTGTGTAGGGCTCTCTTTCTAACAAATGGAAGCATGGATAGTTGGAAGTGAGTAATTATTTTGTGGTTCCAACGTAATAACATACCTACATTCCATTATGAGGCTGGTAGAGCTGGTTATGACATGATGGAGTCTGTAGATTTCAGAGCTATAAGTGACCTGCCTCCTGTATATGGGTTATGTTTCAAAATGTGAGCCTCGCAAGACTGGTGGAAATTCTACATCAGGGTTCACAAACATTTTGCTGCAGCCCACCAATTTCTATTATTACAACTGGATAGATGATGTTGCAGGGATAAATGCACTTCAGCAACCAGTTGTTTCAGAATTACAACTCCTTGTATTCTCCCACTAGTCTCTATATCAGGTTTTTGATGGGCCCCACTTTGGATCTGAGGATTATTCCCCGACAGTTCATAGTTCCACATATATTCCTTGGGCGAATGTGTAATCTTGTAAGTGTTTACAGAAAGGTTCTCGGATACAGAGCTTAGTAATGAGTAAATAAGCGCACAATGCGTTCCCAAATCCATATATCCATAGATCTGATGAGAGAACATGCCTACCTAGATCCCCTTTCCACAGCTTTACAAGGCAAGCACTGTTATATAGTACGTGGGTTACATTATGTCATTACTGATATTATCCAACTTTCATATCATATGTCATATATTGTAAGGATTTTTGAGGTTCTCTGGCCTTGGGATTTTTGTAGCGGTGGAAGAGTATTGGTGTCGTTGTGTTCATTATCCCACATTGTTTATGCCTCAGATGATCTGCCCTTTTAAGAGCGCCAGGTGTATATGACCTCAAGGTCTATGGCAATGGTCAAGTGGTGTCTCCTGCTGGGGTCCATGACTACATTGTGTTATTTGAGGGGCAGAGTTGAATGGGTGGAGTAAGGGCTTCTCAAGGGTTGAGTGAAGGCAGTTCTCAGCAGAATTATGGTTAATGAGGGGCATATTGTGTTCAAGGAACCTTCCTTTCTAGAGAACTAGTCCTCTCATTGGTACATATGATGTTTCCAAAGCCGGCGTTTAACCCAGTTCCAAAATATGGTCACGCCACAGACACCCTGAAGGCTCCTGGTAATGTAAGAATTAATTTCTGTACAGACACTATATCATTCCGCTGATTTCCAGTTCAGACCTTTATGCCACGAGAACCAAATATTTCACATGAATGTAAAAAGCTGAATTCAGAAGTTTGTTCTGCTGGTGCCGCTGCAGTATGTACTTTGCATTGTGTTCGGTTCTTTGTGATGCTTCCGTTGCCTTAAATAGAGTGTTGCAATATGGGTACAAATGTCTCGTTTTTTTTTTTTTCTTGGAAATTCATGCACTTACACAAAGCGTTCTTGGCATGGGGGGGTGGGAGGATTTGCATTTTGCTCTATGGGAGAAATCCACATGTTAACATGTAACTATGCAAACATGTTTAATAAACGTTTGTGGATGATCACACTTGCTGTTTTTCTCTGTGTGTGTTGAATTATGTACGCAAGGGAAAGTTACCTTCTGGTTTCCATATCTTAAAAAAAAAAATGAGCCCCAGTTTGGTCAATGCTGGGCCACGATCAGATCATGATAGGGGCCTGTGGAGATCCTTCAGCCAATACAGGATTTCTTGGGTTGGGTCCAGAATAGTAGGTTTGCCCTGTACACAGACCAATAAGCTTCTGATTGTTGAGGCTGCCAATTTGGCAGCTGGTATCAAGAATGAATGGTTTTAACAAGGCTATATGTAGTAGTAGATTATGTTTTGTGCTTCTGTACCAGCCCAAGGCAACGACAGCCCTTTAGCAGTAAAGATCTGTGTCTCCAAAGATGCCCCAGTAGCTCCCCATCTTCTTTTCTACTGATTCACTGCACATGATCTGTGCTGCTGATACTTATGGAGCTTAGGGACCCACTCAAAATATACAGAACACATAGAATAGAAATGTCACAATATAAGGCTGATTAGTAATTAATACAGATAATTACTACATGGCAGCACAGAAACCAGTGCAATTAGCATCAGAATTGAATAATCAGCAAACCTGTAGCATCAGCTTATATTACAGGGGAAGCTCATTTTCTGCTGGATAATTAGTGACGAGCCCTAAGCTTAGCTTCTCAACAGCCAATCAGAGCCCACTGAGCATGTGAGTGTCACAGACACTTTCCAAGATGGTGACCCCCTGTGACAAGTTTGAAGTCCTGGATCATTGCTGCTATTGACAAGCTGAAACTTTAGCTTCGAGCAATAAGTCCCTCCATTTTATCTTCACAGATGTCTTAGATTCTTGCCCTTTTAGAAAGAAATAGAAGTTTCAAGGCAAAGAACCGATAGTAACTGGGTCTACTGAAATAAAAACAGCACAGTCCCTTGCAAAAGTATTTTGACCAATTCTCTTATTTTTATCCAACAACATATCTTTCACTCAGATTTCATGATTGTTTTCATTCAAAGCATTGAAAAACCAACATTTTTACTTGGACAAAGTTTTAAGTAGGAGAAAAATGTATTTATGAGCCTTGTGCACTGGGTGGGAGTCTTTTTGGCACAGGTGCTCGGGTTAGAGGGATGAAGCTTGGACATCTTGATTTTTAGATAGTTCCACAGATTTAAGATCATGGCATTCCTGGTCCCGTTCTGGACATTTTCCTCGTTAATCTTGAGTCATGTTAAGGTGGCCATACACGGACAGATAAAGCTGCCGATATCGATCTTTTAGACCAATTCAGCAGCTTATCTGCCCGTGTATGGGGGCTTCCGACGGGTCTTCCTGATCGATATATGGCCACAATATCGATCAAGAAGGTTTAATTTTTCCCTACAGCCGAATGTTCGGATTACCCCGATATATCCCTGCCGTTGGTGGACATATCGGGGAAAGATCCGCTCATTTGGCGATGTCGCCAGACGCGCGGATCTCTTCATGTATGGTCAACATTACTTTTGCCTTGTTGTTGGGACCAATTCCCTGCTGAAAGGTTATCTCTGGCTATTTGGCTTGTTTAGTTGCGTTGGTGCTAAAGAAAATTACATCTGAGTACTCTACCTCCATGGCTGTTTAGAGGCATCCATAGACCTCTTGTATGTCAATTAATTCAATATAGGCCTGGATATTTGACCAGATACATGGAGAACATTTGCAGTGTAGTTTAGAGCCTCCAATAAAGTAATGAAGCTTCAGGAGAGCAGTAGCCAACTTGTTACAAGAGAGAGGGGTTTGGGCTACTGATCTGGGTGTAGTGAATAATGGAGCAGGAAGCAATTGAGGAACAGTAATTGTTCAGGTAAATGAAGGAATAGCCAGTGATTAAGAGGCATGCCAATGTGTTTTTGTATTGCTCAAGAACTATCATGTCACCATTAGTTATGTAGGAAGCTGGCCTGGCTTCTGTGGGAGGTACAGTGGCACCCAGAACAGGATTTCTATGATGCCACCTTTCTTCATGACGCAACCTATCTGCCTAAACTGTATTATGCTAAGCAGCATTCTTAAAATGTAAGAAAATCTCAGGCGATGACTGTTGAGAGTCACGTTGGAGCAAAGTCTTCCTGTAGCCTCGTCTCCAGTCTGTAGAGCTGGTTTCCATTTCACCTGCATGTCTGAGAGGTGAAGCAGGATCATTCCTCATGTTCTGCTCATTGCATAATGTCGGCATACCTGCACTTGAGGGATATTTTGTTCCTCCGTTGGACCGGCTTCATGTTGGGGAGAGTTTATGGAATCTCCTTGCTGAGAAAACTGCCCAGTGAAGTGGGGTCCTTGCACAATGGATGAGGAAGAGTACATGAAATTATATTATAGGCGATTGAAGCCTTTACTGAACCCGAGAATACTAAAAGAGAGGGAAGCTCTTCGGCGGTTGAATGAGGAAGCTAGAGAGAAGATGCACAGGGCAGTTACTGGCTTGGATGAATGTAAGTATGAAGCTCTGGCCTTTGCCATGTGTTGTGCGTTGCTGACAAACCCCATGGACAATTGGCTGTTGGTCAGGGTTTTGCCTCGCCAAAAAAGCTTTGATCAGAGAGCTGGTATAATTATCTTGTAGGGATAATATTTTCCTTAAATACATGTTGCCTCTGTATGTAGATCTATCCAGAATGGTTATTTTATAATAATAGCAAGATTATTTGCCAAAATAATTTGTTAGGAAAGCTCATTAGGACTGAAACCGTGAATGTAATAATATTTTGCCTCCAAATATCCCCCAGTAGCTCCCCAACTTCTCTTTTGCTGATTCCAGCGATGCACAACATATTGTATATATAGAATATAAATGTTAAAATTTTGGTACATGGCATTGGTACATGGAAGCTCAGAAACCAACACAATTAGCATTAGAATTTAATAATCAGCCATGAAGAATAAACTTGTATAGAAGGCAAATGACCCATAAGCTTAGCTTGTTTGACTTCCTTGAAGACCTTGATCATAACTACTCTAGAAATGCTGAACCTTTAGGCTGGTTCAATAAGTTTTGTTTATTTTAGCCATATTCATTTTTAGGTTTCTCATTTAACAACCAATTATGGGCAATAAAGGGGTAATTTACACCTGCTAAATAATTGCACTCAGCACCGCTACCTGCAGTTGCACCTATTGACGTAGGGGAACCCTGGAGCCCCCGCAACCTCTGAACCAACTAATAGCTCCAGGCTCAGTTGAAATTTTTAATTTGAAAGCACAGTGAGTTTAAAAAAAATTGATCCAATTACATTAATTGAAAAGTTAAATGAAAAATCACACAATTATTACCAATGCGTTAACAGGTTCCCTAATTGGCTTCTGTCCTCTTTATATTGATGGGCAAACAGATTTCTCAAATCGGTTAATAAAGGTCAACTAATTTAATTACAACACTGAGAAGGACTTTCAAACATTATTATAAATGAGAGATTAATTAATAGAACCATCGTAATATAATGTGCTGTGCTTGATAAATATCTTAGCATGAGTTGATTAGGCTAATATAGTTAATATAAAGTGACCATTAATTAATATGGATGCACCGAATCCAGTATTTTGGATTCGGCCGAACCCCCCGAAAGATTTCACAGAATACCGAACCAAATCCGAATCCTAATTTGCATATGCAAATTAAGGGTGGGAAGGGTAAAACATTTTTTCCTTGTTTTGTGACAAAAAGTCACATTTCCCTCCCTGTCCCTAATTTGCATATGCAAATTCGGTTCGGCTGGGCAGAAGGATTTGGTCGAATCCTAATCCTGGATTCGGTGCATCCCTATAAATTAATAGGATAAAAATGTGAACTAAGTCTGCTCAAATTCATGAAAATAAGAGCAAAATGAAATGGTAGACGGTGGAGTTGTCCCAATTTCTACTGCCTAGTATGTTCTATCCCTGGGACACCACAAAGGTGGAGTAACCGGGACTGTGGTCTGAAATTTTCAACTAAGCCCTAAGCTGTAGAAGGCTATTGTAACCTAAAAAACCACAAATCCACGGCCTCTTGTGATTATAGCAGAGAAAAGAACAAGAAATGAGTATGAGCCGAGCCGCAGGCTTAATGATTCACCAACCCCCTATAGTTTTATTTCGGATCAGTATAAAAGTTGAACAACTGCCATCTAGTAGATTTCAAATATTAAAAGAAGAATAACGCAGGTGCGCGTTTCGCAAAAAGAAGCTTTGTCAAGGGAAATCAGAGATAAAATGCTGCATTTTGTGTAAAAACATGGCAATTTCATGCATAAATACTCTTAGTACTGTCGAAAATGACATCTTAAATGTTTTCACCTCTCTTGCTCAGTAGAATTTAGATGCCCCATCTCTAAAATCTTCAGCCCAAAACAGTAGACCTGTAGAACCAATTAATGTTACATTTGTGACCTCTTACAACAATTCCATTCCCAAAATAACCTTCAGCCATAATTGTTCTTATTCTCTCCTTACGTCCTATGCTTGTGTATGTGCTGAAAGATTGCTACACCATTAACTCACCAGGCATATCCTAGATTACATTCTGAAGGACACACCCTTTGGGAAAATACCAGTATCATGTATGATTCAAGGTACAGCAAATCCTCGATATGTTGCAGCAGCCCATGAAAGGATTAGATACACACTCCGTTCAATGTTATGTAATGGGGTGTGATTTGGAGCAAAATTTTTGGAAGTCCAGGGGAAATTCTGGTGCTGCTGCCACTTCTCAGTGCTACACCCTCTGAATGTTCTTCTCTTTCATCTCTCTTCATGTTGCTGTGCTTAGGACTGACCAGAGAAACATGAGGTGACGCTTCTCTGCTCACTAACTTCATTCTCTGAGAATAGCAACATCCTAAGACTGTGTGCACTTGGCTGAAATGAACAGCCGTTGTCGCCATTGTTTGAAAGTTGTTTTGAAAGTCCTCTTGAAATAGAAGAAAAAAACGGTATTTTTCAAAATTGCTCAGACGACCAATTGAGCAATTTGCTTTGAGGGTTTACATTTCCTTGAAGAAAATTCAATTTGCCTCTATTTGCCACCCCTGGTAACTGTTGCTTGGTTCTAATCTTACATCGTGGTAAAAACAACCCTGTGTATTTCTCTGGGGACATTCTAGTACAGGTCTTCCTTCCACTGTAAATAACAACCCAATTATGGTGTCAATTCTAGATACAGTATGAAGGAAGTGCTGTAGTCTCATGAGATTCATGGCAAGGTTGACTATCCTGAGGACTCAACATTTCCATTCTTTACATACCACTAATAAACAGGGAGAGCTTAGGCCCCTTATCACATTCCGAGCCCACTTTTATTCCATACTTTTATACTATGAGAAATCATCTTAGAAAAATCTGATCTGTAGAACAATGCCTTTGGCCTGGTGTATTTATCAAGTTACAGAACTGATGAAATACTGTCTGATATCCTGACAGTTTCTAGTTGGGGGAGCATCATCATCATCCCCCATGTCATCTGTATTCCTTGACCTTGTATCTAAAGCAATCATAGTACACAAGGTGAGTCCTTCAACCCATACAAGAGCTTGGTATGAAGTTGTAGGGCATGGGAATAAAATGCTATAAATTGTAATCCTTTCCTTCACAGGGTGTGCCGACCTACATACACTGGATACCATGTTGCCCATGGAGCGAAAGCGCCAGGGCTATATACACGAGCTGATCCAAACAGAAGAGAGGTATATGGATGACCTTCAGCTTGTGGTAGAGGTGAGTATGGAGAAATAGCCAAACTGTGCCTGTGGCTGGAATATCATTCCCAGAATCCTGTGTTATTCAGAACTGTAGGGCCACAAAGGAAGGAGAACCACACATTTCAAGCTGAATTAAGACCTATGAAGAGGCAGTTTTAGTAAGATGAAGCCCACCTCCTACATTGTACCTTCTGTAAATCTTACTTTATGCCATTTATCATGACTCCCCCTCATCAGCCTCAACCATTCCTTGACTGGTTAAGGAAGAAGAACTATGCATGATAACTGTTGTCAAAGCCAACCTACATAGAAAAGTGGTCCCCTTGGGTGCCAGTAGTCATATGCCCGTTCCACATCTTATAACTGGTAGTGGTTGCCATTCCTTTTTCCAAATTGTGCAGCCAATGGCAGAGCATATTTTTAGGGGTTCTTTCCATAGAGAAGTGTTGAGGTTCCTTATTCATGTAGTGAACCATGATTTACCAGTTTCCCTGCTGTACTCCCTCTTCTTGCTGCATTTGTAACACGCAAAGTCATCACTGCTTCCCTTCATTTGGACTTTTTGCAGGTTTTTCAGAAACCGATGTCTGAGTCTGGCTCTTTAACCGAAGGAGAGATGGGCATGATATTTGTAAATTGGAAGGAACTGATCATGTCCAACACCAAGTTACTTAAGTAAGTATTTATACCTACTGGAAACCCTACTGTACTTGCAGGTGTCCAATTGCTTCTCCTGAAGGAGAAGCACTTCTGTCCTTGAGTTCTACACCTTGCCCGCTAATTTTCCACTCTGACTTGTCCATGCTCCATTATATCTCACTCCCTCACCTCCATTGATCTGTGTATCCACAGAAACCATTTGTCCACTGTTACTGCTTTTCCTTTGTGGACGATGTTCCCTTTCCGATGCTACTGATCATGGAATAAACCAATTACTTTGACTTTAGAGCCCTGAGGGTCCGTAAGAAGACCGGGGGAGAGAAGATGCCAGTTCAGATGATTGGGGACATACTGGCTACAGAGCTGTCGCACATGCCGGCCTACATCCGATTCTGCAGCTGTCAGCTCAACGGCGCCGCCCTACTGCAGCACAAGACTGACGAGGATGCCGATTTTAAGGACTATCTAAAGGTTGGACCTAAAGCTTCCTCCTTCATTCAAGTCCCTTCAGTTTCTTGTGCCATTAGATATTCTATAATGTTTCCCTCTATCTGTTATACAGCGACTGGCCATGGACTCCCGCTGTAAGGGAATGCCCCTGTCCAGCTTCCTACTGAAACCAATGCAAAGGATAACCCGCTATCCTCTGATTATAAAGAATGTGAGTATCCCGATGAAGCAAATAAATGCCCATTGTGACGTCAATGTTAAAGAAAAGGGATTTTTCTCCCAAGAATCGCTTCAAATTTAACTGCTTTTTTATGATAAAATAGAAATGAATGTGCCCTGGACATGTTTTATGGGTGAATGCATTATTTCCATTCCAAACAGATCCTTGAAAACACCCCTGAATCTCACCCTGACCACAGTAACCTGAAGTTTGCGCTGGATCGAGCAGAGGAGCTGTGCTCTCAGGTCAACGAAGGGGTGAGGGAAAAGGAGAACTCGGACAAGCTGGAATGGATTCAGAGTCATGTTCAGTGTGAAGGCCTCATTGAGGTATCTACCCAAGCTTGCATTGGGACATATTAACAGTAACGCAATTCCAAGTATTGTATGGCTGATGAGGGGCCCATATATTTCATATGAGATTTTGTAAAATGCTATTCTTGTATCCCTTTTGCAGCAGATCATATTTAACTCTCTTACAAACTGCCTGGGGCCCCGAAAACTGCTGCACAGCGGCAAAGTGTACAAGACAAAGAGCAACAAGGAGCTGTACGGTTTCCTCTTTAATGACTTCCTTCTTCTCACCTACATGGTCAAGCAGTTTGTGTCTTCAGGGTCAGACAGGCTCTTCAGCCCTAAAACCACTGCCCAGTACAAGATGTACAAAACGGTAAGCATTGAGCTGCTGCTCTTGAAGAATTGCTAAAGATCAACATGCGCGTGATAAAAGCTGCAAGTTTGGCATCTCCAGACCTAGAAACGTATTGGCCCGTGTATGGGGCCTTCCTAATAGTCTACCCAAGTGATACTTGGCTAAAAATTAGGCAAATATCTTTCAGGCATTTCAGAAAATCCCATAAAACAAAGACCTCATCTGCACATTGATGTGGTCCTCTCCTGAAGATTCTCCAGAGACCCACAGTATGATATAATGGTTGACCTTGGAGCAAAATAAGCAGATCAGCCAAGCAAAATTGGCAACGCTCTGCTCATTTGGTGACCTCACCAGATCATTCCACACATGCCCAGCTTTACAGATGATCCTTCAACCATAGCAGAGACAGGGGACTAGGGAGAATAATGTGGTGCTTAATGGATTACCAAGCAACACTTTCTGGTTCCACATTGGTTCCTGGGACAGGACTTTATCTCATGTTCTTTACAGGAGAAAGGAAAGGCTCGCATGTAGCTGGGCGATCAGGCACTGGAAACAAGGTGCTACCCAAAGTAAGCCTTGCCATGGCCTACTCCAAAGGCCAGACATCTGCCTTACTTGGAGGAGGATATATGAAAAGCTTGATTAATAAAAGGACCATTGGAGGGGGTAAAGCCTAAGAGGGTGGAGTCTGCTTGATTTGCTAGTGTCTCCTGCAAGGTGGACCTTTACTTCTGTTCATCTTAGTTACTACAGAGATAAACATTTGACTTTCTGCGATGATATTAAAATTCCCTCTTCTATGTGCCCCACATCTCATTAACTGCATGTGACGTTATTTTGTTTCTGTGATATGTCTTATTCCCGTGCTCAAACTTGCTCCTCTTCCACCACAGCCAATCTTCTTAAATGAAGTGCTAGTGAAATTGCCAAGTGACCCTTCTAGCGACGAACCTGTTTTTCATATCTCCCACATCGACAGAGTCTACACCCTCAGGACTGACAACATCAATGAAAGGTAAATCCCTCGCTCTAGGCATGGTGTCCCATGATACAGGCTTCTTCCCTGCATGCAACTGGTGGTGGACATTAAATTGTTTCCTTCACGTCCAGGCCCGGACTGACAATCTGTCTGTACGGGAAAATGCCCGAGGGGCCGCTCTAATTTTTGTTAAGAGGGCCACTCTAATTTTTGATAAGTGGGCCGCTCCTGTAGTGATCGTGTGGAGCAGTAAAACAGACCGTTATTGTAGCCCCGCTGTCTCCTGTACTTCTTCTTACAATCGGCTCTCAGCCGGCAGGCTGCAAACAGCAGACATGATCAGTGGATTGCAGAGTGCGCACGACATTACACCGTCTGCTGTTTGCAGCCTGCCGGCTGAGAGACGATTGTTAGAAGAAGTACAGGAGACAGCGGGGCTACAATAAAGGTCTGTTTTACTGTTCCACACGGGGGAGGGAAGGGGACTTGCTCGGCCAGTAAATCAGGAGTGTCACCTTGTCTTGATTTGAACCGCGCAAGGTAAAAATACTCAGCCTTCAGCCCATGCAAATCCCAGAGCCTCCTCCTCCTCCTGCTGCTGGAGCTGCCAAGCAGTAATCATTCAAATGCCTCATTATGTGCTAGCCCACAGACAGGCAGGGCTGTAGCCCACAGAAGGAGGAACAATTAACAATCACAGCCACTAAGCTAGCAGCAGCAGTCTACAACTGCAGCAAGGGGGAAGCTATTCCTGAAACATAGGGGGAAGTGATAGATTTACAGTGTGACAGCGGTGGAGTTTATGGGGCAAGCGCAGTGAAGTGATATGGGTGTCAGACATGGTGCCTATAGTAACAGTGGGATAATAGTCTCTGGGAAGGGAGTGTGACTGTGGGATAGCAGGTATAGTAGGGAGAGATGGTGCCTATAGTAACAGTGGATAATAGTCTCTGGGAAGGGAGTGTGACTGTGGGATAGCAGGTATAGTAGGGAGAGATGGTGTCTATAGTAACAGTGGATAATAGTCTCTGGGAAGGGAGTGTGACTGTGGGATAGCAGGTATAGTAGGGAGAGATGGTGTCTATAGTAACAGTGGGATAATAGTCTCTGGGAAGGGAGTGTGACTGTGGGATAGCAGGTATAGTAGGGAGAGATGGTGTCTATAGTAACAGTGGGATAATAGTCTCTGGGAAGGGAGTGTGACTGTGGGATAGCAGGTATAGTAGGGAGAGATGGTGTCTATAGTAGCAGTGGATAATAGTCTCTGGGAAGGGACATGTGGGCTGCTTTAATTTTTTTGCCCGGGCTGCTTTTTACCTCCAGTCCGGCCCTGTTCACGTCACCAGCCAAGGGAATATGCTAATGGCAGGGACATGTGTTTCCTTTTTTAATAGAACGGCCTGGGTTCAGAAGATCAAAGCTGCCTCTGAGAATTTCATTGACACGGAGAAGAAGAAGAGGGAGAAAGCATATCAAGGTAATGGCCCTAAAGCTCCACCTATCATGGTCTGTATGGCACAGAGTCTGACTCCAGCCCTCTTGATAGAATTTGGTGTAAATACTGATCTCAATTTCTCTTTGTCTCCCTACCAACAGCACGCTCTCAGAAGTCTTCAGGGATTGGCCGCCTGCTGGTGCATGTGATTGAGGCAACAGAATTAAAGGCCAGTAAACCTAATGGTAGGAAGTGCTTCCTTCATTATTAAGCGGGGTATCTGGGAAATGATGAGTTTGAGGTTATACCTTCCTCTGCTCATTTCTTATTGGTCATTTAGGGGCAGATTTATTAAAGGTTGAGTGGTATTTAATATCATTAAAAATGGTTTCTTTAAAGAGACTCCACATATATGAAGAGGCCCAGGTGCTCTGCTCCAAACCTTCAACTTGAGGGAGTAGATATCTCCGTATTGTTTGTAGGGGTATTGTTTGTAGGGTAGGAACTCAAAGAGCAATCAGGCAGTTGCAGTTAAAAAAAATTATTTATTGAAGTACAAGTATGGATAACAGGCTGTAATCCATACTTGTACTTCAATAAATACTTTTTAAACTACAATTGCCTGGAGGATTGCTCTTTGAGTTCCTACCCTACAAACAATACGAGTGGTATTCAACCTGAAAAACTTAAGTTTTCAAGGGTATTTTTCAAAACTTGAATTTTCGGGTTAAAAAAACTAGAATTTCTCAAGATTCATTATACCCCAAAACTGGAAATAGCTTAAATCTGAAAATACTCCAGCTAAAACCAGTCGAGGTCATGTAGGAGTCAATGGCAGAGGTCCCTTTAAAGGGCCAGTAACATAAAAATTTTTTTTAAAGAATTTGTTACTATTCAACGAAAAAAAAAAACACCAACAAAAATTAAACTTTAAAATAGCAAAGCCTTTATTAAGAAATAACTTACAGAAACTCCATTCCGGTCCTCTTCATAAAAGGCGACAGGGCAACCATCCATCCTGCAACGCTCGATTTCTCCTCCCTGGCTATTCACAGGCCACGTGTGGCTTCTTCTCCTCCTTGTTGGATTCGGTGCCCAGCAAATTCTGGATGAAGAAAGAAGACACCCTGGTAGTGGTGGTGCGCTGGGCTTCGGTGGGTTTGCTGTGTCACCTGTGTTGCACGGAGGGGTCGCTGTTGGGCAGGAACATGTTTGCTCAGGGGCGGCCATACGCGAATACACCGAAGGCACAAGGGAAATCACTTCTTTGAAAGAAATCAACGTGATCTTCCCTGAAATACACGGAGGTTCATACATGTCTCGCAACCTAGAAGGCTCGTTGTGTTTTTGGCGCAAGAGGAGCAGCTCTGCCTCTAGGACCTTATTGCGCTGCTCCAGTTCGTGCACTCGCTCGATAAAGTTGAAGTCTCCCCCGTGATCACTTGTTTCAGATACGTGAAGCTGCACACAATGCTGCCCGGAGCGGCAGATCTGCCAGGAGAGAGTCCGGGATGAGCGATGGGACTGGGGAGGGTAAAGCATGCGGTTCAGCTGGAAGTTCTTCGGAAGTCTCCTGTGTGTCACGGGGCTGCTGCTCGTGCTCTATAGGCAGCTCAGGGATGTACAGCAGCCTCCCCCCGGGACCCACCTCTGCCCAGGGAAGCCTCACACTCACTGACACCCCTGGATCTTCTTTCGTCATCCAGAATCTGCTGGGCACCGAATCCAACAAGGAGGAGAAGAAGCCGCACGCTGTCTGTGAATAGCCAGGGAGCAGAAATCGAGCGTTGAAGGATGGATGGTCGCCCTGTCGCCTTTTCTGAAGAGGACCGGAAGCGGAGTTTCTGGAAGTTATTTCTTAATAAAGGCTTTGCTATTTTAAAGTTTAATTTGTGTTGGTGTTTTTTTTCTGTTGAATAGTAACAAATTTTTTTTAAAAATTTTTTATTTTACTGGCCGTTTAAAAGACCAGTAACATCAAAAAAAAGTGTTAGTATACTACGAAAAAGAACACCAACACATATTAAAGTTTAAAATCGCAGTCTTTATTTAGGAATAACTTACCGAAGCTCCTCTTCAGAAAAGGCAACAGGGCGACAATCCATCATGCAGCAATCGATTTCTCCTCCCTGGCTAAAATCACAAAGTAAAGACTTTCTGATTTTAAAGTTAAATATGCGTTGGTGGTTTTTTTTCGTAGTAAACAAAAAAGATTTTAACAAAATTTTGATGTTTAAATGTTTACCTTTAACCATTTGAAGATGTCTGTAGCCTTCATGATATTCAGGGGGTTTTTTTCGGGGGGTTTTGCTCGAAAACTCAAATAATTCGATCGATTCAAAAAAAAATTTCGGCCAAAAACTTGATTAATTCGAGTTTTTTGGGTTCATCGCCCTGAATTCACCAATTCAAGTTTTTTGCATTCAAGTTTTTTCATAAATTAGAAAACATTTGAGTTGTGAGTGAATTCGATGGTAGAAAAAAAAACCTCACAAACCTCTCAAACTCAAGTCAATTCTCCAGTATCAAAAAGTGATTTGTTTAGCCCAAAAACTCGACCTTTGATAAATAACCCCCTTATTGTCACAGAAACTGAAAATGTACACAGCTATAGCTCAGCAGAAAAGTAAAATTCTCGTAGGCAGAATAGAATTGCAGAATTGTTACTGTAAGTCATTAGGCATATTTCCCCTTGAAAGGCTTTGTGTCCATGAGTAATGTTATGGTTTGAAGGGATGAATGAGAATCCCCCCTCCATTATGTGGTTTATGTCTTTGTGCAGGGAAGAGCAACCCGTACTGCGAGGTCAGCATGGGCTCCCAGAGCTACACCACCCGCACCCTGACAGACACCCTCAGCCCCAAGTGGAATTTCAACTGTCAGTTCTTCCTTAAGGATCTGTATCAGGATGTTCTGTGTATCACTGTATTTGACCGTGATCAGTTTTCCCCTGATGGTAAGTAGCCCCGGTCTGTAACCGTATAAGGTAGGGAGACTTTGTTCTGCGTTCTACTGAATCCCAATATTTTGTGCAGGGTTTGGATCTTTTGTGTTCCAAAGCTACTTGGCCCGCTTTCCCTAAACTAAAGGAGTAGCTAGAAATGTTGTACATTATGTTTTGGGCTTCTGTAGCAGCCCAAGGCAACCTCAGCCCTTTAACAGTAAAGATCTGTGTCTCCAAAGATGCCCCAGTAGCTCCCCATCTTCTTTTCTGCTGATTCACTGCACATGCTCTGTGCTGCTGTCACTTACTGAGCTTAGGGACCCACTCACAATATACAGTACACATAGAATAGAAATGTCCCAATATAAGGCTGATTAGTAATTAATACACATAATTACTACATGGCAGCACAGAAACCAGTGCAATTAGCATCAGAATTTAATAATCAGCAAACCTGTAGCATCAGCTTATATTACAGGGGAAGCTCATTTTCTGCTGGATAATTAGTGACGAGCCCTAAGCTTAGCTTCTCAACAGCCAATCAGAGCCCACTGAGCATGTGAGTGTCACAGACACTTTCCAAGATGGTGACCCCCTGTGACAAGTTTGAAGTCCTGGATCATTGCTGCTATTGACAAGCTGAAACTTTAGCCTCGTGCAATAAGTTCACTATATAAAATATGACATTTTTAGCCATATTCCTTTTTAGGGTTTAGTTCTTCTTTAAAGGGAAAATATATCCTAATATGAACCAAAACTGGTCACACAAGGGAAGTTCCACTCCTGTTTCTTACCCAGTTAGACAATCCAAGGGATAAGATAAATTGGGCTGATCCGGATTTTCAGCCTCCAGGCAGTTGAGGAGTCTGCACAGGACTTCCATCTATAGTCCATTGCCTTTTTGCTTTTGTAAACCATATGTGAATAGGTTTGGATCAGATATTTATCACAGAGGCCTCATACATAAGCCAATCGGCTGCTAATACGGCCCGAGAGTAGTACTGAAGCTGTATGGGCAGCTTAAGGTTTATATTGCCTTTATATATGGAATATTGAGTTAAGTTCCTTTGCTCTGTATTTTTCTTTTTATTCTAAATGTCTCTTTCCCAATCTCCTCCATTCAGATTTTCTGGGTCGAACTGAAGTTCCTGTAGCCAAGATACGAACTGAGCAGGAGGGCAAAGTTCCGGCCACCAAGCGGCTACTGCTGCACGAGGTGTCGACAGGAGAAGTGTGGGTGCGCTTTGACCTGCAGCTCTTTTAGCAGAGATTTGGCTCCATTAATCTGCTGGACATTGTTGAAACGGAAATCCACTCGAGAAAGAGCTGACACTCTGCTGTGATCCTCCTGCAACCCCGACTGTCCCTGCTGATTGGTTCACTGTTGGCTCCACCTGTGCAACTCTAGTTCTGCAGGACCACCAGTAGCCATTGGATCACTGTGCCTTCACATAGCAATACTGCACCGCTTTGCGCCTTTATTTTTATTTTTTTTTGTAAAAAAAAAACAAATGGCAACATTTTTTAGGGTAATTTTTATTGTTTCTGGTGCCAGAAAAAAATCAATGACTGTAGTTTTTTTTTTTTGTTGGGGGGGGAGCGGTGCCACAACCCCTAGGGCTGCTGATATAGATGTAGGCATTGCTGGAAGGCGGGGGGAAGATGTCACTAACTATGGAATATGCCACCTGCAACTCTAAAGGTATAGAGATTAGACTGTTGTTAATATATACAGTATCTTTATTATTTCTCTGGAGAAATCCCTGGATTAATTCATTTTCTCTCTCTCTCAAAACTTGGCATCTGAAGACCTTACATTAGCCTACAAGCTTCCCCATGAGTCTCAGTCTCTCTCTCTCTCTCTCTCTCTCTCTCTCTCTCTCTCTCTCTCTCTCTCTCTCTCTCTCTCACACACACACAAAGACCTTACATTAGTCTACAAGCTTCCCCATGGGAAGCTTGGGACTCTCTCTATCTCTGACACCTGAAGACCTTACATTAGCCTACAAGCTTCCCCATGAGTCTCTCTCTCTCTCTCTCTCTCTCTCTCTCTCTCCCAAAGACCTTACAGTAGCCTACAAGCTTCCCCATGGGACTCTCTCTCTCTCTCTCTCTCTCTCTCTCTCTCTCTCTCTCTCTCTCTCTCTCTCTCTCTCTCTCTCTCTCTCTCTCTCCCACCCAAAGACCTTAAATAGCCTACAAGCTTCCCCATGGGACTCTCTCTCTCTCTCTCTCTCTCTCTCTTTCTCTCTCTCTCTCTTTCTGCCACCCAAAGACCTTAAATAGCCTACAAGCTTCCCCATGGGACTCTCTCTCTCTCTCTCTCTCTCTCTCTCTCTCTCTCTCTCTCTCTCTCTCTCTCTCTCTCTCTTTCTGCCACCCAAAGACCTTACAATAGCCTACAAGCTTCCCCAAGAGTCTCTCTCCTCTCTCTCTCTCTCGACACCTGAAGACCTTACAATAGCCTACAAGCTTCCCCATGGGAAGAGGATTTAGGAGGACCTGTTAAAAGTGCATTATTGGCAAAAGGTTTTGTATTATATGGAAAGCTATAGAGACATACAGATATATATGTGTGTACACATTCTATTCCAAACACTGTAAGGGTTATAATAGAGTTATTTAAGGGATGTGATTTTGTGATGGACAAAACAAGTGATCTTGAGAAGGCTTCGGAGGCCATGTTGGCACATGGGTTGTAAGAAATGTATAGAATGTTGGTGATTTCTCCAAATACATCAAGGCCTGGATTTTTCAGTGATTTTACTTAAAGGGAAACTATTGCTAATTTAATATTAGCTTCAGCATTACTGAAATAAGAAACTTTCTAAATACAATCAATTAAATATTCTGTAGCGTTTTTGAAATAATCAAGTTTATCTTCACTATTCCTCTCTCAGTATCTGTTTCTCTTCATTCTCTCTTCATGCAGCAGTTGGGTGTCAGATATTTATTGACAGTTAGATCCAATGTATCTTATAGGGAGGCTCCTTTTGCCTAGAAGATGTATTAGAACTCACTCTATTAAACTCACATAAACTTGATTATTGATTACTTGATTAACAATACAGAACTTTTAATTTATTATATTTAGAAGGTTTCTTCCAGTCTGGTTTATGCTGCATGCCCGCAGGCGCTCTATTGCTCTGCATCACATTTTGGTCACACTAAGTAGATAAACATGGCTGCCATCAGTAATAATGCGTTCAGTTGCTTTTCAAGCAGAATATCTAGGGCCCCTGTTGCTAGCTTAAAGGAGTGGTTGACCTTTACATTATCTTTTAGTAAGTTATATTGGCTCTATGGAACACCTCCAACAGCAAATGTCCCAGGACTGCTGGGCCCTTCAATTTCTAATCCCCTATACTTAATATCATTAAAGGGGTTGATCACTATTAAATGAACTGTTAGTATGATGTAGAGAGAGATATTCTGAGACAATTTGCAATTGGTTTTCATTTTTTATTATTTAAGGTTTTTGAGTTATTTAGCTTTTTATTCAGCTGCTCTTCAGTTTGCTATTAAAGCTATCTGGTAGCTAGGGTCCGAATTCCCCTAGCAACCATGCATTGAATTGAATAAGAAACAGGAATATAAATAGGAAAGGCCTGAATAGAAAGAGGAGTAATAAAAAGTACCAATAACAATACATGTGTAGCCTTACAGAGCATTTGTTTTTTAGATCCAGTAAGTGACCCCCCTGATTTGAAAGCTGGAAAGAATCAGAAGAAGAAGGCCAATAATTAAGAAAAGCTATAAAAAAAATAAAGAATAAAGACCAATTGAAAAATTGCTTAGAATTGACCATTCTATAACGTACTAAAAGTTAAAGGACCAGTAACATCAAAAAATAAAAGTGTTTTAAAGTAATGAAAATATAATGTAGTGTTGCCCTGCACTGATAAAACTGCCGTGTTTGCTTCAGAAACACTACTATTGTTTATATAAATAAGCTGCTGTGTAGCAATGGGGGCAGCCATTCAAAGGAGAAAAGGCCCAGGTTACACAGCAGATAAGCTCTGTCTGTCTAATGGTGTTATCTGTTATCTATTAGTTAACCTGTGCCACAGAGCCGTTTTTCAATTTCTGCCATTGCTCCACAGCAGCTTGTTTATATGAACTATAGTAGTGTTTCTGAAGCAAACAGATCAGTTTTACCAGTGCAGGGCAACACTACATGATATTTTCATTACTTTAAAACAGTTTCATTTTTTGGTGTTACTGTTCCTTTAATGTAAAGGTGAACCACCCCTTTAAGCAGTGTGCCCATTCCATGCTGTTGGCATTCGTTTGACTCCCCAGCCCGACCGAGAGCCACAGGTTGGACACCCCTTCCTCAGGCTGAATAGATATAGTGATATATTTTGTTTAACAAAAATGCTATTTATATAGTTTATCAGCTTTGTCTTCTTATATAGGATTGACTATTTACTTCACTCTGTTGTGAGTGGGATTGAATGTGCGAGAATATAACTACTAGTCATGTAATGATGTCACAATGGGCATGTCCCTGCCTCTGTACCTCTCCGAGAACTACACGTGGGCTTTGCTCTGCCCCAATTCTTCACCAGGGCGGCTATGTGGTGCCCCACCTGCAGTGCTGAAAGTCACATTTCCTTTTCAGACAGAGTTTCGGCTAGAGATTTTGTCGTTAATAGGTATCTCACACTGAGGGTCATTTATCGACAATGGGCAAATGTGCCCGAGGGCGGTAACCCATGGCAACCAATCAGATTGCTGCTTTCATGGTTCTACTTGCAGCTGGCTTTAAAAAGCGAATCACTGATTGGTTGCTATTAGAAACTGCCCATGGGTAAATTTGCCGAGTATTGATAAATTAGCCCGACTATCATTTTTTATGGAATTTAAATCAAACATCCTCTATAATGTGCCTTAAGATACTGTAACCCCTCTTACTAGTGGCCCTCATTAACCAGTACAGAAGCAGGAAATAAATGTCATATGATAATGTAATAGAACCTCAGGGGAGTGGCAAAAGTGCAGTACAGGTCACCAGCTGGCAGGCCCGGATTGGTGGTGAGGCCACAATGGCCCGGGCCTAGGAGGCAACATTTTGGGAGCGACATCGTTAAGAAGCACAGTGGACTCAAAACTCCCATGCTTCGTTGTGCGTGATAATCTTCCGGCACTAGGACCATGTGGGCAGGAGCAAATGGCCGGGACTACAGGCCTCTGGGCGCCACACTATGGAATCCGTCCCTGCAAGCTGGTAGGGAATGCTGGGATTTGTAGTGCAGAATACCGGGCAATGCAGCCTGTGTTGGGCCTTAGGTTTCCCGGCAACACTTTTTACAGCAAGTTGAAAGAATGCAGGTGCCAAAAGGGTTAAAATGCTGTCCGGTTAAATCAGTGACCCCAGCGCCAGATGAGAGGCTCTTTGCTACTGAAGACACTTAAAGGGGTACATCACATTTGTTTTCATAGGAAATCAGGTCTTATTCGTATCCGTTGTCCCTTAAAGCACCAAACACCTTTTACAAAATGCCATTCATATGTCACAGGTTTGTCCTGATCTTAGTCTGAACTCCCTGCCTTACATTGTGCCAGTGTTGAGACACAAAAAGCTGAATGCCTTCTCGTATGTAGCCTAGTTAAAGGAGAACTAAGCCCAAAAAATGAATATGGTTAGAAATGCCTTTTTTTATATTGAACTAGCCTCAAGGATCAGCATCTCTATTATAATAATAATAATAATAATCCATGCTTTCACAGTTGTCACAGGAGTTTCTTCTTTTAGGTTTGGTTAGGAGTGTCTGTGACTTGCACATGCTCAGTGGGCTCTGAGCAGCTGTTGAGAAGATCAGCTTAAAGATTGTAAGAATTTATCCAGCCGAAAATGAGGTTTAAAAAGCTGATGCTACAGGTTTGCTGATTATTAAATTCTGATGCTAATTGCACTGGTTTCTGTGCTGCCATGTAGTAATTATGTGTATTAATTACTAATCAGCCTTATATTGTGACATTTCTATTCTATGTGTACTGTATATTGTGAGTGGGTCCCTAAGCTCAGTAAGTGACAGCAGCACAGAGCATGTGCAGTGAATCAGTAGAAAAGAAGATGGGGAGCTACTGGGGCATCTTTGGAGACACAGATCTTTACTGCTAAAGGGCTGTGGTTGCCTTGGGCTGGTACAGAAGCCAAAACATAATGTACAACATTTCTAGCTACTACTTTAATTAAGCTTTAGTTTGCAAAGAACACCGATCGCTCTAGAATTGTTTTTCCTGGTGGAACTGCTGACATAGCGGCTCTACTATTGAGGGAAACTTGCAGCAATATCCACAGGGTGCCAGATACTATTTTACCCCCCATATTCAATAAGTTTTCCAGAGCAAGGACTTTTTTTTTAGATGCCCATAAACCATGTATACAGTGCTGCATCCTGGGTCACACACACATGTATTAGAACCACAAATATATTGGTGCTTTGCTTTTCATATGGAGTATAACCCGGCTCATCTGACAAACAAAACCGCATGTTGATGGAGTTTTTATGTAGTGTAGGCCGACACAAACTCGACCACACTCCAAAGTTTGATGCAGTTAAAACAATTGATTTAGTAGAAAAACATTTTTAAAAAAAAGCCTTACTCGTTTCGTGCCTTGTAGGGAAGTTAAGGTGGCCATAGACGTAGAGATTCGCTTGTTTGGCGATGTCGTCAAATGAGCGGATCTCTTCCCGATATGCCCACATTGAAGTGAGCAATATCAGGCTGATACAGTTGTGGGCCCTAGGGCCCAGCGATCAGATCATAATGCATCCAATACGGGCGGTCCAATCGCGGGACCGCATAAACGCACAGATGCGGCCGTGATCCAACGGGATTTTTTAACCTGCACAATCGAGATCTGGCCGACTTTGGCCACATATCGATAGGGGAAACCTGTCAGATGGCCCCACACACGGGCCAATAAGCTGCTGAATCGGTCTGTGTTTGGGAGCCTTTGGTCAAACATTAGCCTATGACTAAGTGCCCACAAAGCATGAAACGTGTAAGGCTTTTTTTTTTTTTTTTTTAGATTTTTTTCTATTGAATAAACTTTTTAAACTGCATCAAACTTTGGAGTGTGGTCCTGTTTGTGGGAGCCTATTACTACATAAAAATCACATTATCTGCCTCCCCAAGCTGAAGGTCTGGGGCTTGAGCACCTGGACCCCCCATTCGTTTTGCTTCTTACCATATCTAACACTGGATGCTTCTTTAGAAATTATTTGAGCACATAGATGGCAACCAATCAGATGATTGCTTTCAGTGTTCAACCTGCAACTGGCTGAAAAAAAAGCTAATCACTGATTGGTTGCTATAAGTTACTGCCCTGTGTTTATAAATGAGCCTCTCTGTGTTTTACTGCTGCCCCCTAGAGGAGAAAACTGACAGTTTGTTTTCATTATTACTCTGCTGCATGGGTGTAACGGAATAACAATTGCTTTGTACTATGCCTTAAGGACTTACCTGCCGTGAGAAGTCAAGTCTTTCCTCGCATTTATTCCGGCTCTTCCAATGACCATTGCCTTAATCCTATGAATGCCTCTGCAATATCTTCTCTCCAGATAAAGGTGCCTGAGATCCTGCCGTGTAACACTGGCTGTAACATAATAACATTTGGTGGGTTTAGCGCAAGCCGAGGCACAAACATATTCATCTTATTGAAGAAATTATATATAGATATATTTTTTTTTTAAATGCTGTGACATGTTATGATATAAAAATGACACACTTGTTTTGTTCATAAATGTAAATTATTACGTGAAAATATTTTTGTTTTTAAGTTGATTCACAATCTGACTTCTGCCTTACACTTGTGTCAATGCCAACGTGTACATAAAGTTGAAAGAAAGAAAATGTTCATGCTGGGGTGTGTTTTCTTGCTATTATTGCGCCGCTTATATATCACAGTAATGGTGGCATTTTGCACACCGCCAGTGTATTCAGCACAGAGGACGCACTTATTGTCCAGTTCATTATGCCTAGGGTTGCCGTCTCATCCCTTTTAGGGCTCTTACAGACGAGCGTTTTAAGCTGCGCTCCCGTGCATTCCGGTTTCATGCGTTCAGCTGCAGGGGAGCGCAGGAGTAGATGCAATGAATTATCGTCAAGGGGGCTGTACTCACACAGACGCATGTAAGCGACGAATGCAGGTGAAATGCAACATGCGTTGGCGCTTACATGCATCTGTGTGAGTACAGCCCCCTTGACAATAATTTAATGCGTCTACTCCTGTGCTCTCCATGAGGCTGAACGCATGAAACCGGAGCGCAGCTAAAAACGCTTGTCCGTAAGAGCCCTTAAACCAAACACATATGGAATCCACAGCCTTCATGGCTAATTAGCAATTCATTTGATGCATGATGTATGGCTGCACATAAATCGGTTCAGTCTGCAGCATGCAGCAAAGGGTAGAACTACATGGACGACTTCGGTGCGTTTCCGGTGGATACGACACGCTGCGCCAAAATGCAGGCGTCAAATCGGATGCAATGGAGAATAATGTAAGCAATAGCAATGTCGGATGGTGTCACAGCATTCATACAACACGACTGTCGGATGAACGCTGCAACTTCATCCGACATTTATATTTCTTATTTCCGGCGAATCCGACTTGACGCCAGCGTTTCGTCGCATTGGACCTAAATCGTCCCTGTAGTTCTACCCTAAATGAAATGCTAATGAGCCATGCAGGCTGTGGATTCCATATGTGTTTGGTTTGGTGCAACCCTAATTATGCCCAATAACTACTTTTCAGCCTGCAACTACTGGTTGTCTGATGGGGGCTTTACTGATTATTAGGAGTAAGTATTTTGGGGAAGCGGGACCCATTAAATGTGCGTTAACATTTCTTTATCCCAGACACCCATTCCTAAAACCACCCTCAGTTCCTTCATAATGCTACTGCCAAAGGAGGGAAGGATCAAACACAATGTGCAAACTACCGCTCCATCTCCCTCCTAAACTCAGATTTAAAAATATTTTCAAAGCTCTTAGCAAACAGGCGGAATTTACTACTTCCATCTTAAATAAACTCAGACCAAGTCGGTTTTGTCCTGGGTAGGAAGGTGGGGGACAATATAAGGAGGGCGGTAGATCTCATAGATATACTGTAGCTAATAGGACCAAGACTTCAACGATAATCCTTAGCCTTTGATCGCCTTAGGTGGGACTACCCTTGGCAGAGGTGATACGTCTATGCGCAGACAAACAAGGGATAGAACTCAAGGGCAAGCAGTATAAATGAAGTCTTTATGCAGACGACATTTTATTAACACTGACCTGCCCATTAACCACACTCCCAAATCTCCATAACCTGCTCAGAGTACGGATGCATACCTCCCAACTGTCCCTTTTTCGGAGGGACAGTCCCTCTTTTGACAGCTCAACCCGCAGTCCCTCATTTGTACTGAAAAGTCCCTATTTTCTCTGCACTGAACAGCCAGAAAAAGAAACAAAGTTTCTCACTTAATTGGCTTTTAGCAGAGAGCCCAGAACAGCTAACAGGTGCAAATAAGATACTTTGTAACAATTTTGAGACACAAAAACACAGTTTAGATAAGGAGAAATATTTTCAAACTTTCATAACCTGCCAAATTTTGTAAAACAAACATGGTAATTAGGGGGTGTGGCCACAGAAAGGGGAGTGGTCAAAAAATTGCTGCGCTACATGCGGAAAAACATTTTTTGTCCCTCTTTTTACTTCCAAAATGTTGGGAGGTATGCGGATGTGTTTCAGGATATAAAGTGAATAATGAGAAATCAGAGGCTCTCCCAATTCTTATCCCACATGCCCAATTCAAATTGCTACAATTACATTTTCAGTACCGGTGGGTGGGAAAGTCACTTAAGTACCTGGGGTACAATTAACAAGGGACTTTGCATCTCTTTATAAACACAACTATCCAGCTCTTCTACTTAAACTGCGGAATGAATGAAAAACTTGGCGTGGATATCCTATATCATGGATGAGTAGGATGGCTTCGGTTTAAATGAATCTACTCCCTAGATTGTTGTACTTATGTGACACACTTCCAATTCTAATTCCAATGCCTTCTAGAGACATCACAAAAATACAAGCGGCTATCCTTAGCTTCATCTGGGCATACAAGAGACCTAGGCGCAAATTCACTAAGTGCCGAACGCTAGCGTTAATTCGCTAGCGTTTGGCATTTTTCGCTAGTGCGCAAATTCACTAACGAACGCTGGCGTAATTTCGCTAGTGCAAATTCACTAACTTGCGCAGTGTACTGAACGCTACCTTTTACGCTAGACTTCCTTCGCCACCTCAGACCTGGCGAAGCGCAATAGAGTAGATAGGGATTGTTTCAAAAAAAGTCAACATTTTTTCTAAGTCCCAAAAAACGCTGGCGTGTTTTCTACATGATGGGTGATAGGCTGAAAAAGATCGAAAAAATTTTTGGGGCTCCCCTCCTTCCCCCCTACATTTCCTGACTCATGGCAACTTACCTAGACAGTGGGCACATGTGTAGGGCAAAATAACATTTTTATTTGCTGATTTGAAGGTTTTCTAGGCATTTGTAGTGCAGATACGTATTCTTCCATTGAAATTTGAATTTGGCGCCGTATGCAAATTAGCCTTCGATAGCGTAACTTCGCTTTACATAGCGAATCAACGCTAGCGCAACTTCGCAACCTTACGCTACCCCTGTGCGCAACTTCGGATTTTAGTGAATTTGCGGAGCGCTGGCGAAACTACGCCTGGCGAAGTGCGGGAAAGTGCAGCGAAGTTGCGCCTGGCGCAACTTCGCATCTTAGTGAATTTGCCCCCTAGAGTCTCAAGGAATACAATGTACTGCTCAAAACCTATGGGGGGTCTGGCGGTCCCAAACATTTTGCATTATTTCCTGGCAGCTCAAATTAAACAAGTGGGTGATTGGGTGAATTTTACCCCTTCAACAAAATGGGCCACCCTGGAGTCTTGACTATAATGGCTCCTCACATCTGGCTCATTGTTGTGGTCAAACAAGTCACTTTCATTAGACGGAAGAGAAAAGATGTCCCACAGTAGATACAATTTCCCTTTGGCTGAAAACGATGAGAAAATGGAAGTATAACAGCCCCCCGGGATACTTAACCCCCCTGTTAACCCAGACTTTCCCCCAGGTTTTTCAGAAAACTTTATTGCTTTGGCAAGGGACGGGAATCTATTTCATTTAGGCAGACTCACCACCGAACGGGGGAAACTTAAACAATTTCAAGAGTAGCGAGAGGAAGTGAACAAGTGAGTAGTCTTACTAACAAGCAATACCTCCAACTAAGGCACTTTGCGCTTTCTCACTGTCCGAGAGGTCAAGCCCCAGAAGTCAATGCGGTAGTGAGAATCTGTAAGGCAGGATTCTCCCAGAGGAGGCTGATATCCCAGTGGAATGGTCTCCTTAATGACAAGGATCTCAACGCCGCTCCTCATACATATATGAAAAAATGGGAAGAGGCATTGGGCCAAACCATAGACTTAGTCACTTGGTACAATATTTGGGAAAATGCTACAAAAACGCCTATATGTGTCACCCTTGAGGAAAACATTTATAAAATATTAATGGGATGGTATCACACTGCCTCGTTACTACACAAGTGGTTTCCACAATCTGTACCATCTCAATGCTGGAGGGGATGTGGCCATGAAGGTACATTATTGCTTATATTCTGCACATGTCCAGTAGTCAAATCATTTTGGGAGAGAGTGAGGCAATGGTTACTTAAAGGGCATGTAAAGTCTAGAATAGAATAAGGCTAGAAATGCTGTATTTTGTATACTAAATATAAACATGAACTTACTGCACCACAAGCCTAATCAAACAAATAATTTATGCTTTCAAAGTTGGCTACAGGGGGTCACCATCTTGTAACTTTGTTAAACATCTTTGCAAGACTAAGACTGTGCACATGCTCAGTGTGGTCTGGGCTGCTTAGGGATTGTCATAAACAAAGCTGCTTGAGTTCTGCATGGCTGGGAAGTAAGGCGGGGGCTCCCCCTGCTGTTCATAAGTATGATTGTTTCCCTGCTCAGCAGTTAGGGACCATCTGACAATTCCTATCCACAGCAGTAAATGAAGGGAGAATTTCACTGCATACAGTCAGTACTGTACATATTTTTTAATTAAAGTATATTGGAGATAGGTTTATTTTTCATTAAAGAAAGTAAAAATGGGATTTTATTTTTTTGCTTTTACATGCCCTTTAAGGTGTTACTAATTGAACCACAACTGGACCCATTAATGTTCATACTGGGGAAAAGAATCCCTAAATAGAAAAACCCAACCCAAAAATTAGCTAACTCAATTCTCACGGCAGCCAGATGTGTTACGGCGGGGAAATGGAAAAGCACCTTTGCTCCAACAGAGGCAGAGCTCTTGGAGAGAGTTCGTTATATCAGGAGGATGGAACACTTGACAGCACTCCGAAATGACAGGATAGATATTTTCAATAAAGTTTGGAATAATTGGGACATAATCCAGATGGCAGGACTGCTGCAGATGATATAGCCTAGAGAAAAAGGAAAATAAGGTATAAACATTTGGATGAATGGGGTGACTGCTTGACATGTGGGAATGGATTAGGCTAAACCGTAAAAGACATAAGGTACTTAGGAACTCACTGTGCCCAAGGGGGATGATAGGGAGAAAAGCCACTGAAGCCAGTACCAGAACTCTAATTATAAATAACAATAACATGTATAACTCTGAAAAGGGGCAAAGCAACTGAGCTGCCCAAATGACCAACCCTAGAAACAAATATTTTGTGCCTGTTTTTATTATTGTATATGTAAATGTGGCTGTAATCCCAGGTATGTTGTGCAATAACCAGACAAAGCTGATGGTAATACAAATGTCAATATGTAATTCCTGGAACACTTTTTTCTTCATTTTCTTTGATTTGTTTATTATGGCAAAAAACATTTCTTTATCACAACATTTCTTTATCTTTGTTCTCATAGAAATAGGGAACGGCCATGAAATAGGCCAAATGTTTAGCAGCAGGAGCAGTGCCGGGTCAGCCTGGGTAGACGCCCTAGGTAGCCCGGCTGGTTGGAGCGGCCCAGCAGCGCACGCGCAGAAAACCTGGTGCGCGTGGAAATCCGTGTTCATGCGCCAAAGAACCTGCTGTACGTGCAAGCGCGAAAACATGAGGCGCAAAAGGGACAGCACGTATGCGCAAACTAACACACGCCAGCCAGAGAGGGGACCAGACTAGGGGTAGGAGACGCAGAGAAGGTGCTTGCCTGGCGCCCCTCCAGCTTTGTGCCCTAGACACGCGCCCACTCTGCCTACCCCTAGTTCCAGCCCTGAGCATGAGGGACCACTGACACCTTGGCCCACCGGGACTTTTCCTGGTATACCGGTGGGCCAGTCCGACACTGTATATATACTTGTTATACAGGGAATGAACAGCAGTTACACCTTTATTGAAAAACAAAAGCAGGAAAAACATGCAAACGTTGATTGGTATTTGTATGTCAAGTCTTACATAGCATGTTCTATAATAACATTTAGATTTTGATGTAGATATATAATGAGGATAAAGGACACTGATATTTACAGTGATCATTAAAATCGAATTAATGAAACTTCTTAAAAACTACCTTCAGAAAAGTCAATAAAAATGAGGATCCAGGATAAAAAGAAAAGGCAGTCGCTGCCAAACGACAAGTCTCATTGCACTGACCCAGGAGTCGACCAGTAGAATTATATACTGCCCTTCTGTGATATCAGGTGTTTTGGTATAACCCAATATTGGTGACTTGGCTGATGTCTTCCTATTATGGTTTTCAGCACATCAATATTCTGTTTGGAGGTTCTTCATAGGACTTTCCTGCTAGAGTCATACATTTTTTGGCAGTGATAATTCTAAATTTACTTATCAGAATCGGGTTATCAGAATCTATAACTGAATTAGTGAAGACAAAATAATCTCAGGAATAAGGAGTACCTTCTTTAAAGGGGAAGGAAACCTAGTTGGTGCAAAAACCCTCCCCCCCTCCCGTTTGTTGCCCACCCTCCCTCCTCCCCCCTGGCCTACCCGTCCCGCTGGCCAAATGCCCCTAACTTGTTACTTACCCTTCTGCGCAGGTCCAGTCCAGGGAGTTCACAGACGACATCTTCTTCCACGCGATCTTCTTCCTGCTTTGAACGGTGCATGCGCAGTAGGAGCATTTCGCCGGTACGATCTACTGCGCATGCGCGTGACTTTTGGCGCATGCGCAGTAGATCCGTACTGGCGAAATGCTCCTACTGCACATGCACCAAAACTCCGTTCACAACAGGAAGAAGATCGCGTGGAAGAAGATGTCGTCTCCCTGGACTGGACCTGCGCAGAAGGGTAAGTAAGTTAGGGGCATTTGCCCAGTGGGACGGGTAGGCCAGGGGGAGGAGGGAGGGTGGGCAACAAACAGGAGGGGGGGAGGGTTTTTGCGCCAACTAGGTTTCCTTCCCCTTTAACCTGTATCTTGGCTTTCTAGTAAAACCATCTGCAAACATCTCAACGTGACTCCAGTTTCATAATGAACTGATCAATTCTTTGTCGTATTTCAATGTCAAGGGACTTGCTGTGTCTTTGTCTGGCCAAGAGCTTCTGCTTCTCTCTCTTTTCAGCTTCCCTTATAGAAATACTGTCCAGTCGGGCAATTCCACCCAGCTCCTTGTATGTCAACAGGTCAGTCCCGCTGGTGGACCTCTGTAGCACGCTAGAGTTTGGCCTCGTTTTCCAAACAATGTTTTTCTCTGAATACTCTAGATTTTTGTGATCTGTGCTTGGATTCATGTTCAGAGAAGTTCTTTCTGGTGTAGACAGAGAGAAACTCTGCCTTTTTCTATTATTCTTCATATCTTGAGACACAAATGAAGAAGGAGGCCATTTTGAATGCATATCTATTACCTCAACGCTTATCTCTGTACTAGCTGGTAAATGTCCCAGTGTCCTCTGTTTGCCGTGTTTGTTTTGTTTGAAAGTCTTAATATCATTCATGATGTGCTCTAGTGTTGACTGTGGGGTAACAGCCCTTTGGTTCAGCAAACTGTGCCGTTGCCTTGCGATTTGGTCAATATCTTGACTCAGCCTTCTCAGCCCTGCATGGTGCTTGTAGTAAATCCCATCCAGCTTTGCACATAGACTTTCTTCTTCTCGCTTATTCAGAATGTAAACCTCACTCAGTGCTGGAGCAGTCTTGGGCCTGCGTTTAATAGGCTGATCCATGAATGTAGTATGGCAGAAAACTCTGTTTGAGATAAGAAGGTTCATTGTTAAAAAAATCTTTTCTATAGTAAAACTGTTAAGATTTCATTTACAAGAAACATATGAGCCTATGAGTAAGTGCCCGCCTCGGCACGAAACGCGTTAGGCTAATGTATGTCCTAATAAAGATTTTTTTTTACTTTTAAAAAAATGTTTGGGCTACTTTTTCACTAAACAGTAGGTCATTCTCGATTTTTTTGTTTTTGATAAACATACAAATGTCGCAATGTGAACTTTTGTTGACTTTGGGATAACTGTGGCTACGTGTGTACACCCTAAGGCTAAAACATTACTTTTATCACACCAATGATAAATTGTTGTCTTTATCATTTATTTTACAAAAAATCATAATTTAATATTAATACAGGTAAAAGACAGGGCCAGATTTACATAGCGGGCGCCCCTAGGCCCACAGCCGTTCGTCGCCCGTCCTCTCCCCTTTATTTGTGCAAATTCTCATGGAGATTTATCTCCAGCGCATCCCCAGTGTTTTGAACCAATGTGGGTGTGGTTGGGCAGCATGCCGCCCCCCTAAAATCCTGCTGCCCTAGGCCTTGGTGGCCTTTCCACAAATCCGGGCCTGGTAAAAGATCCATTATCCAGAAACCCGTTATTCAGGAAGCTCCAAATTAAGGAAAGGTCGTCTCCCATTGAATCCATTTCATCAAGATATTCTAGATTTTTTGTATGTCCTTTTTTCTGTGTAATATTAAAACAGTCGCTTGTACTTGATCCCAACTAAGATATAATTAATCCTTATTGGAAGCAAAACCAGCCTATTGGGTTTATTTAATGTTTACATGATTTTCTAGTAGACTTAAAGCAGTGATCTAAAATCGCTAGTGTAACACATGTGGTAGTGGTGACCACTACTACATGTGTTAAGTCTAGTACAATCATGTAAGTAAGCATTTTGGCCAAACTTGGTGAAGGTTTCTGAAAAAACTTGATCTATTTATATATACAACCGGAACAAAAAGGAAAGTCTCTTTTAAAGGGGAACTCACACTAGTGACTTTTTTTCCAGCACAGGGTGCTCCAGAAAGAACCCAAAATACTGCACCATATTTTTGTTTCTGTTTTTTACTTTCTCCGTGTGCTTTAGGCGCTGATCCAAAAACATTTTTTATGTGAGGCTTGGAGGCAAGTTTTAATTGCATAAAAACTCAATATAGTGCCAAATAGAGTCTCCTGTAGGCTGCCAGTCCACATAGGGGCTACCAAATAGCCAATCACAGTCCTTATTTGGCACCACAAGTTTGCGTTTCTCCCCAACTCTTTTTACATTTGAATATGGCTCACGGGTAAAAAAAGGTTGGGGAAGCCTGACTTAAAGGGCATGTAAAGGCAAAAAAAATAAAATCCCATTTTTACTTTCTTTAATGAAAAAGAAACCTATCTCCAAAATACTTTAATTAAAAAATGTGTACTGTTTTTATAAGAAACCTGACTGTATGCAGTGAAATTCTCCCTTCATTTACTGCTGTGGATAGGAATGGTCACAATATTTAGTATACAAAATCCAGCATTTCTAGCCTTATTATATTTTAGACTTTACATGCCCTTTAGGGTCTGAAGAGCCAAATTACAAAAAGATCCGTTATCCGGAAAACCCCAGGTCCCGAGAATTCTGGATAACAGGTCCCTTACCTGTACAACACAGGGCACTTTGTCACCCACTGGAAATCATTCTCCCCACAGGCAACAAAACACCTAAAAAATACCTTTATTTTGGGGTGAATGAGAGTATGGAAAATAATAAATAATTATCTTATGTGCAATTTACTCATAGCTAATGTGTTAGTCCAATACAGTTGAATCACATCATTCATGAAGGTTTCCTATAAGACAACTGTAACCCTGATTGTTCTCACATAAGCCTAGCAAATAATTACCCTCGGGATGTTTGATTTCCTGCAATTCAGTGTGATGGCTTCATGAGTAGAGATGGCGCGAACTGTTCGCCGGCGAACTTGTTCGCTGCGAACATCGGGTGTTCGCGCTCGCCGGAAGTTCGCGAACGTCGCGCGACGTTCGCCATTTTGGGTTCGCCATTGTTGGCGCTTTTTTTTGCCCTCTCACCCCAGACCAGCAGGTACATGGCAGCCAATCAGGAAGCTCTCCCCTGGACCACTCCCCTTCCCTATAAAAACCGAAGCCCTGCAGCGTTTTTTTCACTCTGCCTGTGTGTGCTGAAGAGATAGTGTAGGGAGAGAGCTGCTGCCTGTTAGTGATTTCAGGGACAGTTGAAAGTTTGCTGGCTAGTAATCGTTTTGATACTGCTCTGTTATTGGAGGGACAGAAGTCTGCAGGGGTTTGAGGGACATTTAAGCTTAGGTAGCTTTGCTGGCTAGTAATCTACCTTCTACTGCAGTGCTCTGTATGTAGCTGCAGTGGGCAGCTGTCCTGCTTCTGATCTCATCTGCTGACTGCTGCAATAACAGTAGTCCTTGTAAGGACTGCTTTTATTTATTTTTTTGTTGTTTTACTACTACTACTACTACTACTACTACTACTACTACTATAAGAGCCCAGTGCTATTAGTCTAGCAGTGTTGGGGAGTGGGACTGGTGTGCTAATCTGCTGCTCCTAGTAGTTCAGCAGCACCAACTGTAATTTTTTTTTTTTAATATTCATTTTTTTTTTATTTTACTTTTTTTATTTTACTATCGCTGTAGTAGTGTATAAGTTGACCTTTTAGGCATTATTTGCCCTGTAGGCATTTTTTGCCCAGTGTGTTATTCAACCAACAGCCATCTAGCCGTGTGACCTTGTTCACATTCTGTCTAAATATCCATAATATTACCGTCTCCAGAAAAAACACCGGAGTGACTTTTTTCAAGCAGCCATAATAAATTTTACGTAATCCGTATCCATCGCTGTAGTAGTGTATAAGTTGACCTTTTAGGCATTATTTGCCCTGTAGGCATTTTTTGCCCAGTGTGTTATTCAACCAACAGCCATCTAGCTGTGTGACCTTGTTCACATTCTGTCTAAATATCCATAATATTACCGTCTCCAGAAAAAACACCGGAGTGACTTTTTTCAAGCAGCCATAATAAATTTTACGTAATCCGTATCCATCGCTGTAGTAGTGTATAAGTTGACCTTTTAGGCATTATTTGCCCTGTAGGCATTTTTTGCCCAGTGTGTTATTCAACCAACAGCCATCTAGCTGTGTGACCTTGTTCACATTCTGTCTAAATATCCATAATATTACCGTCTCCAGAAAAAACACCGGAGTGACTTTTTTCAAGCAGCCATAATAAATTTTACGTAATCCGTATCCATCGCTGTAGTAGTGTATAAGTTGACCTTTTAGGCATTATTTGCCCTGTAGGCATTTTTTGCCCAGTGTGTTATTCAACCAACAGCCATCTAGCTGTGTGACCTTGTTCACATTCTGTCTAAATATCCATAATATTACCGTCTCCAGAAAAAACACCGGAGTGACTTTTTTCAAGCAGCCATAATATATTTTACGTAATCCGTATCCACCGCTGTAGTAGTGTATACGTTGATCTTGTGGGCATTATTTGCACAGTGTTTTCTTCAAACCGCCATCTAGCTGTGTGAGCTTGTTCACATTTTGTCTAAATATTGATAATATTATCGTCTCTAGAAAAACCACTTGAGTTACTTTTTTTCAAGCAGCATTCTTATATTTTACGTAATCCGTATCCACCGCTGTGTATACGTTGACCTTGTAGGCATTATTTGCACAGTGTTTTCTTCAAACCGCCATCTAGCTGTGTGTATTATCGTTTCCAGAAAAACCAACTGAGTTTTTGTTGTTGTTGTTTTTTTAAAAATAATGCCAGGCAAAGGCAGGCCGCCACGCAGAGGCCGTGCTAGGGGCCGTGCTGCTATGCAATCCTGTGGCCCTAGCAAATTGCCCAGTTTTAAAAAGCCAATGACCCTGAACTCCCAAAATGCTGAAGAGGTAGTTGACTGGCTTACACAGCACACCCCATCCTCTACCGTTTCTAACTTTACCACAACATCCTCCTCATCCTCCACTGCTATGGCCACCCCACGTAACACTTCCTCCACCACCGGTGCCCCTTCTTCACTGGAGTCAGAGGAGTTATTTTCCCATGAGTTTCTTGAACTGAGTAATGCGCAACCATTATTGGCAGAAGAAGATGAAGGAGATGAGGACGTTACACCAGATTTAATTCTGGCAGAGAACACGACAGAGATGGACATAATGATGAGTGATGAGGAGGAGGTCCCCGCTGCTGCTTCCTTCTGTGATGTGTCAGAAGAAATTGATGCATCTGAGGAGAATGATGATGAGGAGATTGATGTTTTGTGGGTGCCTAGTAGAAGAGAGCAAGAGGAGGGTAGTTCAGATGGAGAGACGGAGAGTCAGAGAGGCAGTAGGAGAATAAGACTTAGAAGAAGCAGGGAGGACAGCCCGCAGGGATCAGTAGGGCAACAACATGTATCGGCACCTGTGTTCAGCCAGCCAACGCACCCGCCATTGCCGCCAATGCCGCCAACTTCTACTGTTACCGCCAGATCGCACACTTCCAAAAAGTCAGCAGTGTGGGATTTTTTTAATGTGTGTGCCTCTGACAAAAGCATTGTAATTTGCAATGAGTGCAGTCAGAAACTGAGCCTTGGTAAGCCCAACAGCCACATAGGTACAACTTCTATGCGAAGGCACATGAGCGGCAAGCACAAAGCACTTTGGGAGCAACACCTCAAAGGCAACAGGCAAACTAAAAGCCACACTCCTTCTGGTCCAGCATCTTACTGCTCTACCTCTGCTCTCCTTGACCCATCTGAACCACCCTCCACTCCGCCTTCCACCTTGACCACCTGTTCCCATTCCCAGTCATCTGCCACCAGCCAAGTTTCTGTGAAGGCCATGTTTGAGCGTAAGAAGCCAATGTCTGACTGTCACCCCCTTGCCCGGCGTCTGACAGCTGGCTTGTCTGCACTCTTAGCCCGCCAGCTTTTACCATACCAGCTGGTGGACTCTGAGGCCTTCCGCAAATTTGTAGCAATTGGGACACCGCAGTGGAAGGTACCCAGCCGCAATTTTTTTTCTAAAAAGGGAATACCACACCTGTACCAACATGTGCAGAGCCAAGTTACCGCATCTCTGTCACTTAGTGTTGGGCCAAAGGTCCATATGACTACTGACGCATGGTCCTCCAAGCATGGTCAGGGCAGGTATGTCACCTACACTGCCCACTGGGTGAACTTGGTAATGGCTGGGAATGGGAAGCAGGGAATGGGTAGCTCAACAACAACAACAACAGTGGAGTTGGTGTCACCGCCACGGATTGCACGCGGTTCTGCCACCACCTCTACTCCTCCATCGCTCTCTACCTCGTCTTCTTCCTCTTCTTCTTCTTACTCTGCTGCTGGGTCCTCCTTCTCCTCCTCCACACCTGTGCACCCCCAGCTCCCCCTAGGCTATTCGACGTGCCAGGTACGCCGTTGTCATGCTGTCTTGGGGATGACGTGCCTGGAAAGCAAAAACCATACCGGATCTGTACTCCTGTCATCTCTGCAGTCACAGGCCGATCGGTGGCTGACCCCACACCAACTGCAGATCGGAAAAGTGGTGTGTGACAATGGAAGCAATCTGTTGGCAGCGTTGAGACTGGGAAATTTAACACATGTGCCCTGCATGGCACATGTGTTAAATTTAATAGTCCAACGTTTTGTCTCCAAGTACCCAGGATTCCAGGACGTTCTCACCCAGTCCAGAAAGGTGTCGGCCCATTTCAGACGTTCCTACACAGCCATGGCACGCCTTGCTGACATTCAGCAGCGCTACAACATGCCAGTCAGGCGTTTGATTTCTGACAGCCAGACTCGCTGGAATTCAACGCTCCTTATGTTGGAACGTCTGCTGCAACAACAAAGGGCCGTCAACGAGTACCTTTTTGAACTGGGTGGTAGGACTGGATCTGCAGAGCTGGGGATTTTTTTCCCCCGTTACTGGGTGCTTATGCGCGATGCCTGCAGGCTCATGCGACCTTTTGAAGAGGTGACAAATATGGTCAGTCGCACCGAAGGCACCATCAGCGACCTAATACCCTTCGCTTTCTTCCTGGAGCGTGCCGTGCGATGAGTGACAGATGAGGCTGTAGACCAGCGTGACGAGGAGCTGGAAGTGCACGATTTATGGTCGGAATCACCAGAACGAACCCAGGCACCTGCTGCAACGCAGGGAGAGGTGCCAGAAGTGGAGTCAGAGGAGGAAGGTGGCTTTGTGGAGGAGGAGGAGGAGGACCAACAGGAGCAGGCTTCCCAGGGGGCTAGTGGTGACCTTTTGGGGACCCCTGGTCTTGTACGTGGCTGGGGGGAGGAGACCGTGGATGATGCAGTCCTTGATAATGAGGAAGCGGAGATGGATAGCTCTGCATCCAACCTTGTGAGAATGGGGTCTTTCATGCTGTCATGCCTGTTGAAGGACCCCCGTATCAAGAGGCTTAAGGAGAAGGACCTGTACTGGGTCGCAACGCTACTAGACCCTCGGTACAAGCATAAAGTGGCAGAAATGTTACCAACATACCACAAGTCCGAAAAGATGCGGCATTTACAAACCAGCCTGCAAAACATGTTGTACAATGCTTTTAAGGGTGATGTCACTTCAGGAACTCATCAACATTCCAGGGGCAGAGGTGCCAGTAATCCTGCCACGAGCACACCTGCAAGGACAAAGCCCTTTGGCCGGTCTGTAACATCAGACATGCAAATGTTTTTCTGTCCAAGGCAGCGCCACAACCCTTCTGGATCCACCCTCAAAGAACGCCTCGACCGGCAGGTAGCGGACTACCTGGCATTAACTGCAGATATCGACACTCTGAGGAGCGATGAACCCCTGGACTACTGGGTGCGCAGGCTTGATCTGTGGCCAGAGCTGTCACAATTTGCCATGAACCTCTTGTCTTGCCCAGCCTCAAGTGTGCTCTCAGAAAGGACCTTCAGTGCAGCAGGAGGGATTGTAACTGAGAAGAGAACTCGCCTAGGTCACAAAAGTGTCGATTACCTGACCTTTATTAAAATGAATGAGGGGTGGATCTCGGAGGGATACTGCACGCCGGAAGACTTGTTCTGACTTCTATGCAGCTGTCCTTCTCTTCAAGCCTCATGACTCCACACACAGCTGTCCTTTAGCGTCCTCCTCCCTCCGCCACCGTTACAAACTAGGGTGCAAACCCTACTGGTTTAATTTTTTCTGGCCTCTGTGCTTCAGTGGCTGCAACCAAAAAAACTGGGCAAACAATGTCTACAAGGTCAACGTATGGCGAAAAATTACTATTTTCAGCATTTATATGGCATATTTTTTCTGGCAACTGTGCTTCAGTGGCTGCGTCCAAAAAAATGCATATTTTCTGCATTTATATGGCATAATTTTTCTGGCCTCTGTGCTTCAGTGGCTGCAACCAAAAAAATGCATATTTTCTGCATTTATATGGCATAATTTTTCTGGCCTCTGTGCTTCAGTGGCTGCAACCAAAAAAATGCATATTTTCTGCATTTATATGGCATAATTTTTCTGGCCTCTGTGCTTCAGTGGCTGCAAACAAAAAAATGCATATTTTGTCCATTTATATGGCATAATTTTTCTAGCCTCTGTGCTTCAGTGGCTGCAACCAAAAAAATGCATATTTTCTCCATTTATATGGCATAATTTTTCTGGCCTCTGTGCTTCAGTGGCTGCAACCAAAAAAATTTATATTTTCAGCATTTATATGGCATAATTTTTCTGTCAACTGTGCTTCAGTGGCTGCGACCAAAAAAATGCATATTTTCTGCATTTATATGGCATAATTTTTCTGGCCTCTGTGCTTCAGTGGCTGCAACCAAAAAAATTTATATTTTCAGCATTTATATGGCATAATTTTTCTGGCAACTGTGCTTCAGTGGCTGCGACCAAAAAAATGACTATTTTCAGCATTTATATGGCATATTTTTTCTGGCCTCTGTGCTTCAGTGGCTGCGGCCAAAAAAACTGGGCAAACAATGCCTACAAGGTCAACGACGTTGACCTTGTAGGCATTGTTTGCCCAGTTTTTTTGGCCGCAGCCACTGAAGCACAGAGGCCAGAAAAAATATGCCACATAAATGCTGAAAATAGTCATTTTTTGCCATACGTTGACTCAACGTATATGGCAAAAAATGACTATTTTCAGCATTTATATGGCATATTTTTTCTGGCAACTGTGCTTCAGTGGCTGCAACCAAAAAAACTGGGCAAACAATGTCTACAAGGTCAACGTATGGCGAAAAATTACTATTTTCAGCATTTATATGGCATATTTTTTCTGGCAACTGTGCTTCAGTGGCTGCGTCCAAAAAAACTGGGCAAACAATGTCTACAAGGTCAACGTATGGCGAAAAATGACTATTTTCAGCATTTATATGGCATATTTTTTCTGGCAACTGTGCTTCAGTGGCTGCGTCCAAAAAAACTGGGCAAACAATGCCTACAAGGTCAATGTATGGCAGTTGTTTAAAGAGAACAGTAGATTACTAGCCAGCAAAGCTACCTAAGCTAAAATGTCCCTCAAATCCCTGCAGACTTCTGTCCCTCCAATACAGAGCAGTATCAAGCAGATTACTAGCCAGCAAACTTACTATCATCTGTCCCTGAAATCACTAACAGCTCTCCCCCTACACTATCTCTTCCAAGCACACACAGGCAGATTTTTCAGATACATTTTTGCCCTTGATCCCCCTCTGGCATGCCACTGTCCAGGTCGTTGCACCCTTTAAACAACTTTAAAATCATTTTTCTGGCCAGAAATGTCTTTTTTAGATGTTAAAGTTCGCCTTCCCATTGAAGTCTATGGGGTTCGCGAACCGTTCGCGAACCGCTCGCATTTTTGCGCAAGTTCGCGAATATGTTCGCGAACTTTTTTTCCGACGTTCGCTACATCCCTATTCATGAGCAACTTGTGAAAATGTATAACATCATAAATTGTCTCTGAAATTCTACATAAACATATGATGTTACGTGACAACGCATTTCTATATACAGTAGAACCCTGGTCTTATGTTTCCCAGGGGACGGTGTCAAAATAGTGTCAATTTCTATTAAAAGAAAAGTGTTGAAAAAAAGATGCCTCTTGCCTGAAAAAACGGTGTCAATTCTGGGAAAACATGGAGGGCCTTATTTATTAAAATCCAAATTTTTATGATTATTTTAATTAATAAAGTCCGACCAAACTAGAATCCATGATTGGACTTATTTATTATTAAAAAAGTTTTTTGCCATTTGTTTTTTTTCAGCCTCTTTCCCTGAAAAGCCCAATTTTTTCAGATTTTTGCCCCAAAAGTCAGAAATTTTGGATTTTCAGGCTAATTCCAGAGCAGACCACAGAAACTTCCAAATAGGATGCTGACCTCTCTCATTGACTAATATGCAACCTCGGCAGGTTTGAGATGCCGGATTTTCAGATTCAGACTTTTTCCATCCTTGGGTTTTAATAAATTTTGAAAATTTTGAGGTTTTTTTTCCACTTAAAATTCTGATTTTATATTTAAAAAACTGGGAATGTAAAATTGGGTTTCTACAATAAAAATCACTTTTCAATCTCAGAACTACTGCTCATAGGGGGTTATTTATCAAAGGGTTTTAGAGGTTTGTGAGTTTTTTTTATACCTCGAATAAACTCACAACTCGAATGTTTTCTGATTTAAAAAACTTGAATCAGTGAATTTGGAGTAAAAAAACCCAGAAAACACATTAATATGAGTTTTTGGGGTTTTCACCCCAAATTCACTGATTCTAAAAAAACTTAAATCAATCGATTTTTCGAGCGAAGCCCACCAGAAAAACCTCAAACATCATGAAAGCTATTAACATCTTCAAATGGTTGAAGGGAGTAGGGACCTCTGCTATTGACTTCTACATGACCTTGATAGGGTTTAGCTGGAGTATTTTCGGATTCAAGCTATTTCCAGCTTTGGGTATAATAAATCTCAGAAAGTTTTTTTTTTTTTAATATGAAAATTTGACTTTTGACAGAAAATTACCTTTCTAACACTCGAATTTTTTGGGTAAAAATCTACTCGACCTTCAATAAGTAACCCCCGATACTGTTATCTGTTTAGATTCTTACCGTATATACTCGAGTATAAGCCGTCCCGAGTATAAGCCGAGGTACCTAATTTTACCTCCAAAAACTGGGAAAGCTTATTGACTCGAGTATAAGTCGAGGGTGAGAAATGCAGCAGCTTCTGGTAAGTTTCAATCTCGTTTTTGGATGACTATTCTTAGGCGCCGGCTACTATTCTAAGCGCCGGCGAATATTCTTAGGCACCGGCGAATATTCTTAGGCGCCGGCGAATATTCTTAGGCGCCGGCTACTATTCTAAGGCGGCGGCTACTATTCTAAGGCGCCGGCGAATATTCTTAGGCGCCAGCTACTATTCTAAGGCAGCGGCTACTATTCTAAGGCGCCGGCGAATATTCTTAGGCGCCGGCGAATATTCTTAGGCGCCGGCGACCGTTTTTGCGCTTGACCCGAGTATAAGCCGAGGTAGAGTTTTTCAGCATATTTTGGGGGCTGAAAAACTCGGCTTATACTCGAGTATATACGATATATGGTATCAGACAATAACGATAAACAATGGGGCTCGCTCAGATATTGACTGGGAAAGCCATTGGGTGAGGACCACATGGGCATGGATGCAATTATAACCCTGTGGGTCGGCAAAGACTCTTCATATGACCTGATCATTGGACTAGGAATGTGAACAACGGATCAGATCAACTTTGCCCATCATTTGGGTCAGCACGTTCTGCAAATATGCTCTTGCTTGAGTCGATATTCCCATGTATTGCCAGTTTATGTTGCTTTAGGAGGAACAGCAGTGTGGGTTGCCACACCTAGAAAATATTTCTTTTTTCATACACTGCAGCATTTGTATTCAGCCCATGTGCACTGTGTTCCACTCAGCTGCTGAAGTGTGCTTATTTGGCACCAAATTTGGTAGTTTCATTGTCCCGTGGATTTTCCCAACTGGGTATCATACTGTATAGTTTTTGACTGCTCAGCACATACTGTAGTGTCTATGGTGGGCAATAAATAATTAGCAACCAATGCTTTGCATGTAATAAACCCCCTCCCTTGGCAACAATATATCAAGGGCCAAAAAAACATGGACACCAGTTAACGTAAAAATAGCAGAAATGCCATGTGGATGGACAACAACACAACTACTTACATCCATGTCTTGTGTTTTATTTCTTTATGGACGTTTTCAGCACAATAAAAACACCCTAAGCCATTAAAGACCCCTGTGCATTTCAGCAGATGAATAGGCAACAGATAACAGGAGACTCCTAAGCAGTCTTTTTTTTCATCAATTCTCCACCCAATCAGATGCATACAAACATAATATTTACTCTTTTGACTATTTAAAACCAAATGAAAAAATGAAACATTTCTTACCTTAATTATTGATCAAAGAGACTAAAGGAACGCCGATAATTCCCGCCCGCTACAGAGCCTTTTCCATAAGTTTAGAAAGTCTGCTGGAGCTCTGAATCTTTGTTCTTCTCCCAGTACTTGTGCATTGGTCAGTAATATGTTCTGTTTGCTGTAGCAAATCCCTGACGCCTCTTCTTGTGGGAGGTCTGAGATGATTACAAAGCTCAGCAGCTCCAGCAACACAATGTGCTGTCAGTCAACAAGGCCAATATAATGAAGCTGGCTTGAGTAGAAGTCATGGGGCTCAGAGTGTTTATTTCAGTATCGACAATCTGATTCATTATTTAGCGTTTTACAGGAATCAATTCTGGGGCAACAAGGGAATTTTTGTGTCAGCTGTGGCCGTTGTTCAGAAAATAGAGTTGCTTGTAAATTGGGTGCTTTCCGGCACGCTTAACAGAGTGTAGTAATGAAATGTTAATAAATGAAGAAAGTAATGGGGTCCATTATCCATAATGGGATCCATCTATTTCATAGATTCTATTTTATCCAAATAATCAATTTTTTTTAATGATTTCTCTGTAATGATAAAACAGTAACTTGTACTTGATCCCAACTAAGATATAATTAATCCTTATTGGAAGCAAAATCAGCCTATTGGGTTTATTTAATGTTTACATGATTTTCTAGTAGATTTAAGGTATGAAGAACCAAATTACGGAAAGATCTGGAAAAGTCCTGAGCAATCTGGATACCAGATCCCATACCTGTAATGGAAGTCACTGCAACAACAGAGGGAAGTCACAGGAGAGAGACTACTTTGGAGAATAGTGTATGTTAATTAATGTTCCCACTAGTGATGAGCAGGTCAGGATAAACGCTACCTGTACCTGACCCTAATCTGCAAAACCTTAATCCGAACCAGTAGCGATCCTAGAGGGGGGCGGGCCCTGGTGCGCGACGCGCAGCTGGGCCCCGCCCCCTCCGTACGCCCGCATTTGGCCTCATATTCAGCTGCGAACGGACTGCCGGGGGGCCCTGAGGGGGTGCGGGCCCTGGCCCGCTTGCACCCCCTGCTCCCCCGGTAGTTCCGCCACTGATCCGAACCCTATGTTGCCATTGTAGGACCCTCGCCCAATCTGTACCCGAGTCTTCTCACTGTACGCTACTTCTGTTTGTGCCTCTGGTTAAAAGACAGGGAATCTGTGATCGACTACCACTTATGTAGACTGTCAGACTACAGGAGACTCTATTTGGCAGTACTTCTAGTTTTATGCAATTAAAACTTGCCTCAAAAAAAAGCACCTGCTTTGAGGCCACTGGGAGCAACATCCAAGGGGTTGGTGAGTAACATGTTGCTCGTGAGCCGCTGGTTGGACAGGCGCAAGCAGTGACAGTGTAGATACAATCAGAAGGCAGGGGTGTTGGCATGTTCTATGAGTGCATATGAACCAAGCTGTACAGCGTCGATCTGGGGCCCACTAGGGCTAACATCTCAGGGTCCCCCACACACCCACCAGGCCCCCAGTTTCTTTCATTGAGGTTCTCCACGTGCTGACACTGCTACCACAACCGGAACATACTTTGTACTTTTTCCTTTGTGGACATGATTGGGGGAGGCCAGAGGGGAGAGTCATTAGTCTTAGGTGAGGAGCAGGTCTGGGCTGTTGGGGCCCATGACAGCCAGGGCCTACCGGGTTATTTCCCAGTGTCCCGCTGGTCCAGTCTGACCCTGGAGCCCGGCTGAGGTGGTTGCTGTGTGAATGTAGGTCTGGTAAGCAGGGCACTGAGCTAGAGTACTGCAGTGGGTTGGGTACCCGTGGGTTACCCGTAAAAAAATCGGGCACCCTGTGGAATGAGGGGAGTATTTTCAGGTGCAGGTATAGATGCGGGTCGGCAGATCGAGGGTCGGGTAGAGGATCAAAGTGGGTAAATATGCAGGTTTGCGGTTCGGGTCACGGGCTGTGGGTTCGGGTCGGGTCCAGGTCTTAGAAATTGGTTCTGTGCTGGACTCTACATTAAGCCAAATAATATTGACTTCATGTGCAAATACTACAGGTATGGAGGGTAAAACCAGATTGGCTGGTACCCTAACATCGCAGTTTAAATGGGATGTAAAGGCAAAAAAATTAAATCCTATGTTTACTTTCTTTAATGAAAAATAAACCAATCTCTAATATGCATTAATTAAAAAAATGTGTACCACTTTTATAAGAAACCTGACTGTATGCAGTGAAATTCCCCCTTCATTTTACTTTCTCTGACAGCTGCAGATTGGACAGTCCCTAACTGCTCTGCAGGGAAAACAATCATACTTTCAAACAGCAGGGGGAGCCCCCACCTTACTTCCCAGAACTCGAGCAGCTTTGTTTGTTTCCCTGTTTGTATCCGCAGGCCCAGTGCAGTCTGTATATTCTGATTATTAATCAGTCTTGCTGTATCTGCTTCTATGGCAGATATTATTTGACTTGTGCTGTTTCGATAATTTATGACGATCCCTAATCTTAGCCTCCCAACTGAAGCCCAGACCACACTGAGCATGTGCGTAGTCTTGGTCTTGCAAAGATGTTTAACAAAGTTACAAGATGACAGCCCCCTGCAGCAAACTTTGAAAGCATAAATCATGTGTTTAATTAGGTTTGTGGTGCAGTAAGTTCATGTTTAAATTTAGTATACAAAATACAGCATTTCTTGCATTATTCTTTTATAGACTTTAGTCCCCCTTTAAAGGGATACTGTCATGGGAAAAAAAATTCAAAATGAATCAGTTAATAGTGCTGCTCCAGCAGAATTCTGCACTAAAATCCATTTCTCAAAAGAGCAAACAGATTATTTTATATTTAATTTTGAAATCTGACATGAAGCTCGACATATTGTCAATTTCCCAGCTGCCCCAAGTCATGTGATTTATGCTCTGATAAACTTCAATCACTCTTTACTGCTGAACTGCAAGTTGGAGTGATATTACCCCCTCCCTTTTTCCCCCCAGCAGCCAAACAAAAGAACAATGGGAAGGTAACCAGATAACAGCTCCCTAACACAAGATAACAGCTGCCTGGTAGATCTAAGAACAGCACTCAATAGTAAAAAGAACAGCACTCAATAGTAAAAACCCATGTCCCACTGAGACACATTCAGTTACATTGAGAAGGAAAAACAGCAGCCTGCCAGAAAGCATTTCTCTCCTTAAGTGCAGGCACAAGTCACATGACTGAGGGCAGGTGGAAATTGACAAAATGTCTAGCCCCATGTCAGATTTCAAAATTTAATATAAAAATATCTGTTTGCTCTTTTGAGAAATGGATTTCAGTGCAGAATTCTGCTGGAGTAGCACTATTAACTGATGCATTTTGAAAAAAAAAGTTTTCCGATGACAGGATCCCTTTAATGTTTCAGTATGTGATAGGGAGCCCCCATATGTCGCCGAGTTTGTGATGGTAGCTGCTGCTAGTGAGTACATCAGTGGCTCTTGTTTGAAAGCTGGATACACAAGCAGATAAAATAACCCATTCTGACCATTTTTAAACACAATTGGCAATTGTGGAACAATTGTGGAACTTTACATAATATAGAATAATATACATTCAGTTCAAATAATCTCAGTGCTCTAGACTAAATACAAATGTGACTGGGCAATGGTGATCCGTGCTTGCTGTGTCTGGATCTTAAAGGGGACCCGTCACCCAAAAAAATTATTCAAAATCCTATTTTATCACATTAGTCAAGCAAAATGAACTTTAATTAAACTATATAAATTATTTGAATCTTGTTTCCTTCAGTTTGGAAATTTCTAATTATTGCAAGCAGGCAGGAGCCATTTTGTGGACACTGTTATTAAGACAAGTCTTGTATCATCTCAGAATCTTGTTTGTGCACCAGAATGGGGGACCTGATGTCCATCCCCATGTCCTGGCTACACAATTAAATGGTGAAGAGAACGGGGGAATGTGGGGAGAGCAGTGACATCTAGGAAGTGCTGAATGGAAAGTGACAGTAATTGCCTAAGGCATAGAGGAGGGGCAGACAATATTTGATTGACAGCTGAGATTTTTAAATGAGCTTACAACAGTTATGAATGCTTTAATTAAAAATATAAATTGGATTTCATGTTTAATTTAAAAAGGAATTTTATTATTTAGCTGTGTGTGTCTGGGTGACGGGTTCGCTTTAAATCCTCAAGAGACAAAAGGGCATTTCTCTGCACCCTAGCCTCAAATGGGGACTCAGCTGGTATAATTACAGCTTGCATGTCCCGCCTAGAATTATTTCTGATCCACTTATATTTGCTTTATTGTAGGCTCTGCTAAAGCAATGGTTAAAGTAAAATGTTGCTATATCATTAGCAAAAGCTGCTCTGCTTGCCAAACATAATCACTATATATCGATAGAGCTTTGTTTGTCATTATGATCCTGGTACTGACAGAGAACAATGCCTACTTATTGATACCTTCCTCAAGGTGAATTGTGTCCTTGGGGACTGTCATTTATTGGCCTCATCTGGTGCACCGTTGTAAATAGGATGGTGTTAAATACCCGGCACCCACTGAGAACAAAGCATGGTTAGTGTCGGATTATTCTGGTGAGCGTTTCACCTGGTTGCTGTGTGATATCACCATCCCCACAGCTAAACAATGTATGAACTGCCCCCCAGCCAGGAGTTCAGGTAACAAAATGCCTTGGACTTTTTGTTATTTTCTTTACTGACAGGTCTGTCAATCACAGAGGCGTGCAGGGTATTGTGCAAGTTGCATTATTACATTCAAAAAATAGGCCAAGGGGTTGTGTATGCTGAGAGGTGACCTAAGTGCGGGTTGGCTACTACTAAATTCTGCATCTAACAGAGTGGTATGATAGAGAAGGAGATTTCCTTACTAACGTCAATGCCATGGAGAACAATAACTTTCCCAACACTCCAGTTGGGTTTATATAAAATAGAAAGCAGGGTGGTCGGACAATGGTTAAATATTTGTCCTATACACACCACAGATATACTATTATCTCATTATATGTAAATGGGTGCAGCCTGAAGGCCAAATAGAATGAGATTTGGGGTGAGTGCTTATTTGTGCCCTTGGTCCCATTGGAACTATATCAGGGTGACTGTTACCCCAATGTTTCTATATATCTGTAACCTTGTTATGAGCTAAGGGGTCCAGTCTGAAGGTCAGTTAGGGGGAGATTTGGGGTGAGTGTTTATTTGTGCCCTGGGTACCCCTGGAACTTTATCAGGGTGACTGTTACCCCAATGTTTCTATATATATATATATATATATATCTGTAATCTTGTTATGAGCTAACGGGGCCCAGCCTGGAGGCCAGTTAGGGGGAGATTTGGGGTGAGTGTTTATTTGTACCCTGGGTATCCCTGGAACAATAGCGAGTGTTACCCCCAGTGTTTCTATATATATTTAACCTTGTTATGACCTTAATGGGGCCTAGCCTGAAGCCAAGTTAGAATGAGATTTGGGGTAAATGCCTAATGGCTGCACTTGGTACCCCTAAAACTATAGCAGGGTGATAATATTTTATGTAAGAGAGGATGGCTGACCAAATGTGGAAAGCAAATCTGGGTTTGCAACCTGGAAGTCTGAAATCATTTAATACATCTATATCCCCTGCAGTGGATACCTCTGCTTTAATAATAATGTAATATAATGTAATAAAAACATCCCTTATCCCTATCATGAACCATCATCACACTGACAAGCACTTACAGAGTTAAACAGAGCAATAAAAAGGCAGGGTGTGGAATATATTGATACCTCCGCTGAGAAGGTGAGCAGGACGTTAGCTGGTTTCCTTGGTAGTGGCCCAATTATTTGGGTACTGGGTTACACTTGGAGAGTTGGCAAAACAAAGCTGGCAGCTGCAGGGGGTCTGTGCTTGTTCCTGCTTCATTGTCAGCTGTATGTAGATGAAAAATGCATGTTCAGCATAACTGTAAAATAAAATATACTGTCTGTGTGAGAATTAAATTACATTGGTGTTACACCTGGGTTTAATGTAATACGCAAGAGCCTATCTCCTACAGTCATGTTACTGCCATTACTGGGGTTCATTTCCTACATTGTATTGCCGACTCACATTAAAGGGCAAGGCAACCCCAAATTAAAAATGTGCCTGATAAAAGAAAAAATAATTCTAAGCAACTTTCCAGTATACACGTATTGAAGATTTTCAGTGCTTTTAAAGTTATTTGTAAAAACAATTGCTATTGAAAGCAGGCTGGTTCTGCCTCCAATAAGAATTAATTATATCTTAGTTGGGATCAAGAATAAGCTACTGTTTTATTATTACAAAGAAAAAGGAAATTGTTTTTTTAAAAAAATGTGGATTATTTAATTAAATTGTAGGGGCACATTTACTTAGTTCGAGTGAAGGAATAGAATAAAAAAAAGTTTGAATTTCATCGACCATCGAATTGGCTACTTCGACCTTCAACTACGACTTCGAATCGAACGTTTCAAACTAAAAAACGTTTGACTATTCGACCATTCGATAGTCGAAGTACTGTCTCTTTAAAAACAATTTCGACCCCCTACTTTGCCATCTACCGAACCTCAAGTTAGCCTATGGGGAAGGTCCCCCTAGGCTTTGTAAGCTTTTTTTGGTCGAAGAAAAATCGTTCGATCGATGGATTAAAATCCTTCGAATTGCGGTAATCCTTCGACTTCGATATTCGAAGGATTTAACTTCGGCAGTCGAATATCGAGGGTTAATTAACCCTTCGATATACGACCCTATGTAAATCTGCCCCTATAGTGTATTGGAGATGGCTTACCCTTAAAGGAAAACTATACCCCCAAAATAAATACTTAAGCAACAGATAGTTTATATCAAATTGAATGACATATTAAAGAATCTTACCAAACTGGAATATATATTTACATAAATATTGCCCTTTTACATCTCTTGCCTTGAACCACCATTTCGTGACTCTATCTGTGCTGCCTCAGAGATCACCTGACCAGAAATACTACAACACTAACTGTAACAGGAAGAAGTGAGGAAGCAAAAGGCAGAACTCTGTCTGTTAATTGGCTCATGTGACCTTACATGTGGTTTGTATGTGTGCACAGTGAATCGTACGATCTCAGGGGGCGGCCCTTAATTTTTAAAATGGCAATTTTCTATTTAATATAGTAGTTCTTATTAATAGTTCTTATTTTGTTTTGCAACTATATTAAAAAAAAATCTGGTAAAAACATTTGTTTCCGATAGTGATAGCTTGCCCGCTATACACAAATTGTTCAGAAACATTGAGAATTACAGCATTCAAAGAAAATAACAGAAAAGGGACAAAAAAACACCCTGCATTTTTAACTGGCTGCTTTGTAGCTGGACTACAATTTCCATCATTGTAGGCAATCCATAACTGTAATAATAGGAGCGCCACAGAAAGCATAGCCTTGTAATGTGGATTTTTGAGGGATTATTTACTAAACTCAATTTTTTTTTTTTTCAAACTTACATTTTTTCGAGATTTATTAAATCCATCATCTCAGACCTGGTGAGGTTGTGTATAAGTCTTTGGCAGAGGTCCCTATACTAATTTGAAATTTCTGCGGTCTGTGCTGGAATTAATTCTGGCATCTAAAAAATTTGGGCTTTTCGAGAAGAAGCCTGAAAAAATCGAGTGATTCAGGAAAAAACTCCCAAGAAATTTTACGATTCAGGTTTTATCGAGTTTTTTACCTGAACCGATTAAATCAAGCTTTTTAAATAATAAATCAAGTCAAATTGTGGATTCTAGTTTGGTCTGACTTTTTATTTAAAAAAATGAAAAAAATGTGGATTTTGATAACCCCCTACATTTACCTTAAAAATAGATCCTATACCTGAAAGATTGTTTAGTATCATGGTTTAGGGGAAGGCTGCAAAAAGCTATCTCAGAGGTTTAAACTGTCAGTTTCCACTGTAAGGAATGTAATGAGGAAATGGAAGGCCACAGGCACAGTTGCTGTAAAACCCAGGTCTGGCAGGCCAAGAAAAATACAGGAGCGGAATATGCGGAGGATTGTGAGAATAGTTACAGACAACCCAAAGATCATCTCCAAAGACCGGCAAGAACATCTTGCTGCAGATGGTGTATCTGTACATCGTTCTACAATTCAGTCCAATTTGCACAAAGAACATCTTTATGGCAGGGGGATGAGAAAGAAGCCCTTTCTGCACTTACACAACAAACAGAGTCGCTTGTTGTATTGAAAAGCTCCTGTAGACAGGTCACAGTCATTTTGGAACAAAGTGTTTGGACTGATGAGACAAAAATGTAGTTATTTGGTCATAACAAAAAGCGCTTTGCATGGCGGAAGAAGAACACCGCATTCCAAGAAAAACACCTGTTACCTACTGTCACATTTGGTGGAGGTTCCATCATGCTGTGGGGCTGTGTGGCTAGTTCAGGGACTACTGGGGCCCGTGTTAAAGTCGAGGTTCGGATGAATTCAACCCAATATCAATGGATATTCCAACAAGACAATGACCCTAAACACACTTGGAAATCTACAAAGACATTTATGCAGAGGGACAAGAACAATATTCTGGAATGGGCGTCACAGTCCCCCAACTTGAATATTATAGAAAATCTATGGGATGATTTGAAGCAGACTGTCCATGCTCGGCAGCCATCAAATTTAACTGAACTGGAGAGATTTTGTATGGACGAATGATCAAAAATAGCCACATCCAGAATCCAGACACTCATCAAAGGCTATAGGAGGCATCTAGAGGCTGTTACATTTGCAATAGGAGGCTCAACTAAGTATTGATGTAACATCTCTGTTGGGGTGCCCAAATTTATGCACCTGACTAATTTTGTTATGATGCATATTTTCTGTTAATCCAATAAACGTTATGTCACTGCTGAAATACTACTGTTTCCATAAGGCATGTTATATATTAAAAGGAAGTTGCAACTTAATGATAAACAAAACTCCAAAGAATTAAGAGGGGTTCCCAAACTTTTTCATATATGACTGTAAGTGCATACCTCCCAACTGTCCCCGTTTTCGCGGGACAGTCTCGATTTTGACAGCTCAGCCCGCAGTGCCAGAATGTTAGTGAAATGTCCCGACTTTCTCTTTGATCTCCTGCACTGAACAGCCATAAAAAGATACAAACCGTATGAAATGTAATTAAATGAGGTGCTTTTGGCGGAGAGCCCAGAATACTCAACAGGTGCACTTAGATACATTTGTCGCAATTTAAGATAAGCAAAGTTACAATTGTAACTATATAAGATAAGCAGGTCTGATGGGGAAACTGTGAATTGCAATGGCAAATTTCATTATCAAAATTATAATAACACATAAAACCTGACCCTAAAACCCCCATAAATGTGTTTAAACTTTCCATAACCTGCCACATTTTGTATAATAGATGTGGTATTTGGGGGGGGGGGCGGTGGCCATAAAATGGTTGTGGTCAAAAATTTTGCAATAGTTCCCTCAAACTAAGGGGCATATTTATCAAGGGTCGAATTTCGAATTGAAAACATTTCGAAATTCGAATTCAAAAAGACCAACCATAATTAAGTCCAAGTTTTTTTTTTTTGGTCGAATAGGTCCGTATTTGCCCGAATTCGAATCGTACAAATCGAAGGAATAGAGCATTCGATCGAATTCGATTCAAAGTGGTTCCCAAAAAAAGCTTCAATTTTTCAAAGTCCACCAGTTGACTCCAAATAAGTTCTAGGAGGTCCCCCAACAAATCGGGTTGCCACCCGGCCGGTATTTTACTGGTCTAGCCGGTAAAACACCTGCCAATGCCGGTATTACAAATTTATCGGCAAAGCCCTAGCATACTTCCCAACATTTTGGAAGTAAAAAGAGGGACTACAATTTTTTTTCCGCATGTAGCGCAGCAATTTTTTGACCACACCCCTTTCTGTGGCCACACCCCCTAATTACCATGTTTGTTTTACAAAATTCGGCAGGTTATGAAAGTTTGAAAATATTTCTCCTTATCTAAACTGTGTTTTTGTGTCTCAAAATTGTTACAAAGTATCTTATTTGCACCTGTTAGCTGTTCTGGGCTCTCTGCTAAAAGCCAATTAAGTGAGAAACTTTGTTTCTTTTGCTGGCTGATCAGTGCAGAGAAAAGAGGGACTTTCCAGTACAAATGAGGGACTGCGGGTTGAGCTGTCAAAAGAGGGACTGTCCCTCTGAAAAAGGGACAGTTGGGAGGTATGCCCTAGGCCTTTGGTGGAAACTTACCTTTTCTTCATCCTCTCAGTTTCTCGTGTTGTGGCCCCGCCCCTTATCGTGACAGGATCCCTCAGCTCCGCCCCTTTGTGTCACGCTCCCTCTGCTCCACCTCTTTTTTATGTCACGGCCCGCCCCTTTAGTTCCCGCCCCCACGGCTGGCAACCCTACCAACAATACAGCAATTCGGCAGGTTTTAGAAGGCGAATGGCCGAAGTTGAAGTTTTAAAGAGACAGTACATGATAAACTTCGATATTCGAATTTAGACTATTCCCCAGTCAAAGTACACAAAAAATAGCTAATTGTTTTCATTAGAAAATTCACCTGGACCTTTGATAAATCTGCCCCTAAGTAACACTGTCTCTCTGGAAAGCCCTATTGGTTGTAAATGTTTCCTAATATGTAACATTTGTTTTGTTCCCTATCCATTGCTAAATACAATCATTTATTCCAGGAATGTGTTCTAATTGGGCACAGACATTCCCGAAGCCGGGCGCACACACAGGCAGCATCATCGGCTGTACCACAGTTCAACGCTAGGGTTCGCCACAAGCAAACAACCACGTGACTCTAGGTCAATAGAGGAAGTTGCCATTACGTCGCACTCTTACACTTCCTGTTCCGGTCGGTGCGTGTGCTGCCGGGAAATTGGTTTGTTTTTATCGTAAGGGGAAAAGGTTTCATATCCAGCGGGCACCATGGCTATGCAAGCGGCCAAACGCGCCAATGTGAGTCTCGTGCTGTGGGGATTTCTATTGCTCATAGTCATAAGGGATATGGGGAGCGGGGAGTGTTGCTTCTAGTCCTGCAGCACAATCAGCCCGTGACTACACTGTATATACAATCCCTCATGCTCTGGCATTTGTGTGCTGAATGGAAACCGAGAGGATTATTAAAGGTTTCTTTAGAACTCAACTATCCACTCAGCTGTTCTTTACTAGAAATACTTCATTATTGTATTGATACGTAATTATATGACACAATGGGACTCTCTAGAAGGCCAGTTAGGGGGAGATTTGGGGTGAGTGATTATTTGTGTCCTGGGTACCCCTGGAACTATAGCAGGGTGACTGTTACCCCAATGTTTCTATATATCTGTAACCTTGTTATGAGCTAAGGAGGCCCAGCCTGAAGGCCAGTTAGGGGGAGATTTGGGGTGAGTGTTTATTTGTACCCTGGGTACCCCTGGAACTATAGTAGGGTGACCCCAATGTTTCTATATATCTGTAACCTTGTTATGAGCTAAGGGGGCTCAGCCTGAAGGTCAGTTAGGGGGAGATTTGGGGTGAGTGTTTATTTGTACCCTGGGTACCCCTGGAACTATAGTAGGGTGACCCCAATGTTTCTATATATCTGTAACCTTGTTGTGAGCTAAGGGGGCCCAGTCTGAAGGTCAGTTAGGGGGAGATTTGGGGTGAGTACTTATTTGTGCCCTGGGTACCCCTGGAACTATAGCAGGGTGACTGTTACCCCAATGTTTCTTCGATATATCTGTAACCTTATTAGCTAAGGAGGCCCAGCCTGAAGGCCAGTTAGGGGGAGATTTATTTCATAACCTTGTTATGAAATAAGGGGTCAGACTTGAGGTTAGTATCACATTATAATTGCAGGTAAAGTTGCTGTACCGTGTTAGCCAGTAAAAATTTTACAGGGCAACCCGTTTGAAATAAAAAAAAATAACAAAAGTGGTATAAAGGTGATGCCTTTATTGGCTAACTAATATCATAGCGCGCTTTCAGAACATTTTCGTTCCTTTTTCAAGCGGATTACACTGAAGCTGTGGTGTTCACTGGTATATATACAACATTCAGCTCATAGGTCAAATGACCAACAAAAAGGAATATAAATCTGTGTGTAAGGTGTCAAAGTCATTTAAGAGGGGATCTGCAAGAGAAAAGCAGATAAGGTACAAGATAATGTGGGTCAAAGAGGCTGAGTATAAATTAGGGCTGAATTGAGTGTAGAATCAAAGGAATTCCATATGATCTCTTAGTCCATATCCAGACATGTTGGTATTTGTGACCTGGTGCGGTCCTTTCTTAGTCCACATCATTAGCCATAAATCCAAGGCCCTGGTTTAATCCATTCTTCAGAGAATTGAAAGTTTCCATTAATTTGTATTCCCACACTTTTCTTTCATTATCTGTTTTAAAATTGCCCATAAAGGGCACCTATCACAGCCAAAATCAAACACATATTAACAATCTGACCAGTACAAGCTAAACACATTTAATCAAACTACATATATAGTTTTTTGAAAAAACTGCATGTTTAAAAAAAAAATAAAAAAATCCCTTACTTTGTCAAATGGGTTCTTTCACTGAGGGAGGCCATACTGTGACTATAACAGAGACTCTAATATGCAAATTTCAGGAGCATGCTCAGATTGTAACACTGCTTTGAGTATTCTACCCAGAATGCCTTGTTTTAGTAAACTCCTCCACTAGAAGTATCAGGAGATTTCCCTATCTTGTCCCCTGCTGGTGATGTTATTATGCAAATGAAGGGCACACACTAACTTCCAGCAGGTGGCAGCACTACTGAACAGCAGCTAACACACAGGTTTGGCTGATTTGAAAATAGCTTAGAAGGGTTGATAAGCAACAAGGAATATGAACTGAGCATGTGCGAGATTTCAGAGCTACAGTTGGCTGGGAAGATATAGGTAGGAGGAGCCAGTGAAATCCAAGATGTCTGCCTCAGCTAGAACTGCAGTGGAGATAGGGGAGATCTTGCAGAAGGAATAGTGAGCTGATCATTTACATTATACAAACAATTCTAAAAATCAGATTTCTTGAACTTTCACATAGTGTATTTACTTAGTAAATGATTTTGGTCATGATTGGTGCCCTTTAAGAACCAAAATTCTTAAATCCTTTATGGAGTGATGAGGGCTATTGAAATGATTTCCTATTGGTGTGTCGAGTTTTTTATTGGTTATAGTGAATCAGTGGTGTGTATTTCTCTTTCTCAGGCTTTGCCCAGTCTCTCCTATATACAGTCCCCCTGTTATGCATTTAGTGCATTGTATTAAATACACCACATTGGAAGTAGAACAGTTGTAGTGACCATGGATGCTGTACTCCTCTAATGTGTCCAGAATTGGTATTTTGTCTGAAGTCAGGATGTGTGGGCAGGTTTTGCATTGTTTTTTGCCACAGGGGTATGTTCCATTTTTGGTGGGTTGCAATAAGGCACTTCTTGTTATTAGTGACTTTATGTTGTGAGGCTGTCTGAATGCTGGGAGTGGTGGGTCTGTGCTTTTGAGCCTCTTGTCCTTATGAAGTGCACCTTGTAGGTCTCTGGCTATTTTTCTGAGAGTCCTTAGTTGTGGATTGTATGTGACCACTAGGGGAACCCGATTTATTTCAGGTTTTTGTTTATATTGAAGAAGGAGAGTTCTGGGAATCCTGGTGGCTGCATGAATATGTATTGATCTACAATCATGGGGTTGTAGCCCCTGTTGATGAAGTCTGCTTTGAGTGTTTTGAGGTTGTGATTCCTTTCATCGGTGTCCGAACATACAGTATACGATTGTACCGTAAAGCCTGGCTGTAGATTGAGTGTTTAGTGTGGTCAGGGTGAAAGCCGTCATACATTAGATATGATGGTTTGTCCGTTGGCTTTCGATATATGGTAGTTTAAATAGTATTTTCCCTGATTGTGTCCAGAAAGTGGTTCATTTTAAAATTGATAGTTGGATGAAAGTCTTGAAACTGTTTGGGAAACTGAATAAGTTCTTGTTCAGTATCTGTCCAGATTATGAATATGTCATCTATATAGCGGAGGTAAGTCAGAGGCTGGGTGTTGCAGGTAACATTATACAGTTACCTGTTTGCACCCACTGACTGGGATCGTTTGTGATAATGTTGTGCAAGTGAGTAATCATTTCTTGGGGACACTTGTCATTCTGTGACTTGCAGACTAAGATATGTACGTGGTGCTTTGTTAGTGCTTTATGTTTTTATATCATTAGGGATTTATCCTGTTTGAGGTCTGTATATGGCTGTATTTAAAATTTAAATTGACTGATAATAATACAGTGACACCCCATTTCTTTTACAGATTCGTTTACCACCAGAAGTGAACAGAATTCTATACATTCGAAACCTGCCCTATAAAATCACTGGGGAGGAAATGTACGATATATTTGGCAAATATGGACCCATCCGACAGATCAGGGTGTAAGTAATACTTCTAAGAATGTTAAAGCGGCATGAAAGCATGGGGGAAAAGTGTTTAGTTCTTTAGCATAGGAGACTCTATTGTTCATAAATAGTTTTTCTGATAACAAACAGGGAAGATTGAAGAATTAGGTTATTAGAACTGTTTTTGGATGCAAGATTTGAACTTGATATAATCATAGTTTTATATTGCAGTTCTGTATGATTTCGAAAGCTTTCTGCAAGAAGCTGTCCAATGCAAGTATGAGTTTCTACATAGATTATGTATAGAATGATTCTGCATTCTCTGATACATTGTTTTCTACTGAATCATATAATGTTGTGATGTCTTCCAAAACCCAAAAAGGACAATTTTGCCTTTTAAAAGAAAATATAATTTCCAGTTTACATTGATTACAAATTTTGAATTGTCTTGAAGGAATATTGTCATGGAAAACATGTTTTTTTTCAAAATGCATCAAAATGCTAGATTTTTTTACATTTAATTTTGAAATCTGACATGGGGCTAGACATCTTGTCAGTTTCCCAGCTGCCCCCAGTCATTTGACTTGTGCTCTGATAAACTTCAGTCACTGGAATTTTGGAGATTGTTCTTGCCCTCTGCTTTTAATCTTTTTCAGTGTACCGTATATACTCGTGTATAAGCTGACCCGTGTATAAGCCAAGGTACCTAATTTTACCTACAAAAACTGGGAAAACGTATTGACTCGCGTATAAGCCTAGACACAACTACAGCCCTGTCTCCCAGCAGCGCACATTCTGCCAAAGTGACCCCCCCAGCGATCAACCGGACTTCTTTGCAAAGCTGATGGTGACAGAGAATTGCCAAACGGATTACTGTGTGCATTGTCCCACTGTCCCACTACCATGTGCAGAGGGTGTTGTTTGATATTGCCATCACTGTTAATCTTTTGTATAACCAACTGAGGGCGCTGTGTGATATTGCAGTCACTGTTATTCTTCCATACAACCAACAGATGGCACTGTGTGATATTGCAGTCCCTGTTATTCTTTCATACAACCAACAGATGGCGCTGTGTGATATTGCAGTCACTGTTATTCTTTCATACAACCAACAGATGGCGCTGTGTGATATTGCAGTCCCTGTTATTCTTTCATACAACCAACAGATGGCGCTGTGTGATATTGCAGTCTCTGTTATTCTTTCATACAATCAACAGATGGCACTGTGTGATATTGCAGTCCCTGTTATTCTTTCATACAACCAACAGATGGCGCTGTGTGATATTGCAGTCACTGTTAATCTTTCATATAACCAACAGAGGGCGCACTGTTATTCTTTCATTTAACCAACAGAGGGCATTGTGGGATATTGCAGTCTCTCCCCAAGTGAACTGTTGGTATAGGAATGATTAAAAGTGACTGCAATCTCAGCTACTCGGGTCGGGTACCGCTGACCCGCGTATAAGCCGAGGTAGACTTTTTCAGCACATTTTGGATGCTGAAAAACTCGGCTTATACGTGGGTATATATGGTAGATGCTTTCCCAATAGTTACTGTTTAGATAAAGGGTGAGGAGACTCCGAGAGCAAAAACTGCTGTGAACAAAGTTTTTTAAAGGAACAGCAACACCAAAAAATGTAAGTGTTTTAAAGTAATGAAAATATCATGTACTGTTGCCCTGCACTGGTAAAACTGATCTGTTTGCTTCAGAAACACTACTATAGTTTATATAAACAAGCTGCTGTGGAGCAATGGCGGAAATTGAAAAACCGCACAGGTTGGAAAACAGATAACACCATTAAACAGACAGAGCTTATTTATTATCTGCTGTGTAACCTGAGCATTTTCTCCTTTGAATGGCTGCCCCCATTGCTACACAGCAGCTTATTTATATAAACAATAGTAGTGTTTCTTAAACAAACAAAGTTTTACCAGTGCAGAGCAACACTGCATTATATTTTCATTACTTTAAAACATTTTTATTTTTTGACATTACTGTTCCTTTAATGCAAGACTACATAATTACACAACATGTTTCGGGCCTTGCATGCCCTTCAGTCACTCTTTACTGCTGTACTGCAAGTTGGAGTGATATCACCCGACTCCCTTTCCCCCCCAGCAGCCTAACAACAGAACAATGGGAAGGTAACCAGATAGCAGCTCCCTAACACAAGATAACAGCTGCCTGGTAGATCTAAGAACAGCACTCAATAGTAAAATCCAGGTCCCACTGAGACACATTCAGTTACATTAAGTAGGAGAAACAACAGCCTGCCAGAAAGTAGTTCCATCCTATAGTTCTGTCTTTTTCTGAAAGCACATGACCAGGCAAAATGACCTGAGATGCACCTACACACCAATATTACAACTAAAAAATACACTTGCTGGTTCAGGAATGACATTTTATATTGTAGAGTGAATTATTTGCAGTGTAAACAGTGTAATTTATTAATAAAACTTAGAAATAAAACTACACCATAAAAATGATGACAGAATCCCTTTAAAAGTTATTTGTAATTATAATTGCAACTGAAAGTTGTTGCTGACCTCTTTTTGTACTGCTGGTTCTGACTAATGTAGTTGACGCTCTCGTGAATTTTGTAGTTTGCGTAACGCCTTATAATTAATCTCTCTTTACAGTGGGAACACACCAGAAACCAGGGGCACGGCATATGTTGTATATGAAGACATCTTTGATGCCAAGAACGCCTGTGATCATCTCTCTGGTTTCAATGTCTGTAACAGATACCTGGTTGTGTTGTATTACAATGCTAACAGGGTAAGTCATTGCATTTGTCAGTGTTGTATCAGTAGAGAGAGATGTAGTCACTGTGTTAGGGGTATGTTAGCAGCAGGTATTATCTTCTCTGAGCTCTCAATAATTGCAGTAAGGGCAGGGCATTGTTCAAGTGGGAGAAAGAAGACCTGCCTCCCACCATGTTTCTGACACTTGTGCCCCGTGCCGCTCACTTGTTGTGGGTCTTTTCACTCCTCCCATGAATACAACACTGTGGGTTCAACAGCACTTTATTCATACATACAAGCAATTTCCGCAAATCCTATAAACGCAGAATGTGATGCAACTCCAGCTGAAGTTTGTTCCGTTATTATGTGGTGGATTCTGAGACTTGGAAGTCCCTCTGCTGTGCAATGAATCTATGCAGCACCCACTCTGGAAAGCAGAATAAGTTCCAGATTCCATCACAATGGAACTAGCTGGGGAGGGGGGTGTTTTTGTGCAATGTGCAAGCTTAAGGGGGGACATAGTGTTGCCAGCTAACTCTCTGTAATAAATGGAAAAGACAAAAATGGGGTGTCCATTTGATCCCATGTTGCTCCAAATCATATTCAGCTTGTTAATGTCTACATTCTAATAACGACCTGCTTAAAGGGCAACTAAAGTCTAAAATAGAATAATGTTAGAAATGCTGTATTTTGTATACTAAATATAAGCATGAACTTACTGCACCAGCAGCCTAATAAGACAAATGATTTATGCTTTCAAAGTTGGCGCAGGGGGCTGTCATCTTGTAACTTTGTTAGACATTTCTGCAATATCAAGACTCGCACATGCTCAGTGTGGTCTGGGCTTCAGTTGGGAGGTTAAGCTTAGGGATCGTCATAAATTATCAAAACAGCACAAGTCAAATAATATCTGCCATAGAAGCCAATACAGCAAGGCTGATTAATAATCAGAATATAAAGACTGCACTGAGTCTCTGGATACAAATCTCTACAGGGAATCCAACAATGCTGCTCGAGTTCTGGGAAGTAAGGTGGGGGGGCTCCCCCTGCCATTTGAAAGTCGTTTACCTGCACAGCAGTTGGGGACCATCTGACAATTCCTGTCCACAGCAGTAAAAGAAGGGGGAATACAGTCAGGTTTATTATAAAAACAGTAGAAATGTTTTAATTAAAGTATATTGGTGATAGATTTCCTTTTCATTAAAGAAAGTAAAAATGGGATTTTATATTTTTGCCTTTACATCCCCTTTAAACTTTGTCTGAAAGCAGCACTTCTGACAACAGATGTGAAATAAAATATTGTGCCATTTACAGATTTAATTGGTTGTTCTTGAGCTCAAAGACTTGCCTATTAGATTTTCCTCTTGAATTATGTCGCACTTCTAACCAGTAAGAAGGTGCCATTAGACACAGCAGCAATCATTGAGCTGTAAAACCGCACATCCATTTCATGTTGCTTTGCTCCCAGACCCCCTGCGTGTGTTTCTCAATACTCCATTATGTTCCTGTCACAGCCTCATGTGTAGGTGGCCTTGCAACAGCTATTTCTGGAGCACCCCCCCATATATTCTGTTATTTAGCTATACATTTGCTTTAAAGGCACAGATACCCTTTTTAGAAATACAATCACCCTTTTCAATTTCAAAGTCGTATAGATATATATATTTTTCATATAAAGATTGTCACTTTCCCATAAGATTTGTCTATTCTGTGAAGCTCATTTCCCTTATGATATTTGGTTTGTCGATATACCGCCATAAAGCAAGAGAGCGATTCTATTTTACCGCTGTATATATTTCATTGTACAAAAACCGCCAGCTTCATTGTTTTTTGTATCCATAGGCGTTCCAAAAGATGGACACAAAGAAGAAGGAGGAACAGCTGAAACTTCTTAAGGAGAAATATGGAATCAACACAGATCCCCCCAAATAGATAAATGGTTATATATTTATTTATTTATTTTTAGACTTTTTTTGTTCATTTTTTGCAAGCTTTATAAATATTTTTGAATGACTGATTATGGACTTCTCGCATGTGAACTGGACAATATTTCCCAAGACACAGAGTACCACTTCCCCCCACATCATTCTGTTTAGAAGGAGCATACCATTCCAGTGGAATATATACAGTAAAACCCCCATTTTACATTTTTCAGGGGACCAGAAAGAAATGTGTAAAATCCTGAAAAAATCCAGGAAAATGTATTATGCATAATATATAGATGGGACCACAAAACAACAATGTAAAATGAGGGGAAACTTGAAATCAGGGGATGTAAAATGGAGATTCCACTATATATTGTATATCATGTGACTAGGATTTTTATGGAAATATTCAGCACCTTCTATAAAGTACAATACAATATGGCTGCCAGTGAAACTCCTGCTATGAGTTAAACATTCTTTATTGATGGGCTGTGAGTGTTGTACATGTGGGTTAGGAATAGGATGGGCAGAGAAACTGCAGCAGACAATGAGCTGCATATTCTATTGTTTTCTCTTCAGAAATGGAGTTTGTGAAACATTTCACTTAATCCCCTGGATGTTTATACACAGTGACCATTTAGGGTCTGCTTCCTGGGAAAGTATTTTTTGTACGTTTATCATTAAAAACCAACATGATGTATATAGGTGGCAAAAACATGGAACAGTGGTGAACCTTCCCAGGAGTGGCAGAGACAACTCATCCGAGAGGCCACAAAAGACCCCAGGACAACATCTAAAGAACTGCAGGCCTCACTTGCCTCAATTAAGGTCAGTGTTCACGACTCCACCATAAGAAAGAGACTGGGCAAAAACGGCCTGCATGGCAGATTTCCAAGGCGCAAACCACTTTTAAGCAAAAAGAACATTAAGGCTCGTCTCAATTTTGCTAAAAAACATCTCAATGATTGGCAAGACTTTTGGGAAAATACCTTGTGGACCGACGAGACAAAAGTTGAACTTTGTGGAAGGTGCGCGTCCCGTTACATCTGGCGTAAAAGTAACACAGCATTTCAGAAAAAGAACATCATACCAACAGTAAAATATGGTGGTGGTAGTGTGATGGTCTGGGGTTGTTTTGCTGCTTCAGGACCTGGAAGACTTGCTGTGATAGATGGAACCATGAATTCTACTGTCTACCAAAAAATCCTGAAGGAGAATGTCCGGCAATCTGTTCGTCAACTCAAGCTGAAGCGATCTTGGGTGCTGCAGCAGGACAATGACCCAAAACACACCAGCAAATCCACCTCTGAATGGCTGAAGAAAAACAAAATGAAGACTTTGGAGTGGCCTAGTCAAAGTCCTGACCTGAATCCTATTGAGATGTTGTGGCATGACCTTAAAAAGGCGGTTCATGCTAGAAAACCCTCAAATAAAGCTGAATTACAACAATTCTGCAAAGATGAGTGGGCCAAAATTCCTCCAGAGAGTTATTGCTGCTAAGGGTGGCCCAACCAGTTATTAGGTTCAGGGGGCAATTACTTTTTTACACATGAAAATGTAGATTTGGATTTCTTTTCTCCCTAAATAATAAAAACCCTCATTTAAAAACTGCATTTTGTGTTTACTTGTGTTATCTTTGACTAATAGTTAAATGTGTTTGATGATCAGAAACATTTTGTGTGACAAACATGCAAAAGAATAAGAAATCAGGAAGGGGGCAAACAGTTTTGCACACCACTGTAAAACAAAAATATTTATTTGTTACATTAAAATAGCGATATACTGACCCCACATGGTCCACCTTACGCGTTTCGTACCCTAAGGTGGACCATGTGAGGTCAGTATGTATGGCTATTTTAATGTAACTTAAATAAATAATTTTGTTTTAACTACTGAAAAGCCTTGGGGCATATATCTTTTGATATAAACTTTTTTGTATGTTGATTGCCTGTGGAACTGGGGCGAGTGCCTTTGGCTTGATGCATATAGAGATTAATTGTGGACTCCCACTCAAAGATTGACCTGTAGCAAACTTTGGCACCTAATAAAATAGTAATGACAATATAAAGGTGGCCATACACAGGCTTATAAAAAGAAAAACTGCCAACAGGGGCCCCCTGACTTGATGATACAATTCTCCCTCTGACTGCCTGTATTCCTGTCATGATATGATTGTTGGGCCCTAGGGCCCATGATCAGATATCGCCAACCTCAAGGTGAGCAAATCAGGTAGAGATTCTCTCATTTGACGACCTCAACCACGTCAAACAAGTGGATCTTTGCATGTATGGCCCCCTTAACTTATGCAGGTACAGGACCTGTTATCCAGAATGCTCGGAACCTGGAGCTTTCCGGATAACGTATCTTTCTGTAATTTGGATCTTCATACCTTAAGTCTACCAGAAAATCATGTAAAATTTAAATAAACCCCATAGGTTTTGCCTCCAATAAGGATTAATTATATTTTAGTTGGGATCAAGTACAAGCTACTGTTTTATTATTACAGAGAAAAAGGAAATCATTTTTAAACATTTGGATTATTTGATTATAATGGAGTCTATGGGAGATGGCCTTTACATAATTTGGAGCTTTCTGGATAACTGATCCCATACCTGTAGATATTATGGGATACATGTACTGTTAATATGTAAGTATTTTATTACAACAGCACCACCTGCTGGTCATTTTCTGACCACCAAGTAGTCAAGGAAGTTGTCCTGAGAAAGAAAGAGGCTGCTCTGATGTTCTTCTGCTTAGGAAAGATTTGAGAAAGGTTTCTATTTTTTTTTTACGAAGCAGAAGAACATCAGCAGCCTCTTTCTTTCTCCCGACAACTTCCTTGACTACTTGGTGGTCAGACTGGTCAGACAATGACCAGCAGGTGGCGCTGTTGTAACAAAATGTAATCATATTAACAGTACATGTATCCCTTTAAGGGCATGTAAAGTCTAAAATAGAATAAGGCTAGAAATGCTGTATTTTGTATACTAAATATAAACATGAACTTGCTGCACCACAAGCCTAATCAAACAAATAATTTATGCTTTCAAAGTTGGCTACAGGGGGTCACCATCTTGTAACTTTGTTAAACATCTTTGCAAGACTAAGACTGTGCACATGCTCAGTGTGGTCTGGGCTGCTTAGGGATCGTCATAAACAAAGCTGCTTGAGTTCTGCATGGCTGGGAAGTAAGGCGGGGGCTCCCCCTGCTGTTCATAAGTATGATTGTTTCCCTGCAGAGCAGTTAGGGACGTCTGACAATTCCTACCCACAGCGGTAAATGAAGGGAGAATTTCACTGCATACAGTCAGGTTTCTTATAAAAACGGTGCACAATTTTTAATTAAAGTATATTGGAGATAGGTTTCTTTTTCATTAAAGAAAGTAAAAATTGAATTTTATTTTTTTGCCTTTACTTGCCCTTTAATATCTTGGAATAAGAACAAAATAAATAGTGAATGTACAAAATTTATTAGAATAGCACCTTTGTCAATTTTATATGCACTTATTTTAAAGGTTAACTTATCCTTTAAAAAAAAACAAATGCTCTGTAAGGCTACAAATGTATAGTTATTGTTACTTTTTATTACTGATCCTTCTATTCAGGTCTCTCCTATTCGTAGTCCAGTCTCTTATTCAAATCAGTGCATGGTTGCTAGGGCAATTTGGACCCTAGCTACCTGATTGCTTCAGATGCAAATTGAAGAGCTGCTGAATAAAAAGCTAAATAAGTCAAAAACCACAAATAATAATAAAAGAAAACAAATCGCAAATTGTCTCAGAATATCAATCTCTGCATCATACTAAAAGTTCTCAACGCTGAACAACCCCTTTTAATATTACAGAGAAAAGGGAAATCATTTTTTAAAATTTTGAGTATTTGGATAATAAGTCAATAGTCGAAGTCCTTTCCATAATTTTGAGCTTTCTGGATAACTCGTTTCTGGATAACGGTTCCAATATCTTTTGGTTAACTGCATTTGAATAAGGTGCAAGATGAGCTGGACTCCATACTTGATTTTATCTCTAGGTGCCAGAATTAAAGAGCACCAATCATGACCAAAATCATTTACTAAGTAAATACACTATGTGGAAGTTCAAGAAATCTGATTTTTAGAATTGTTTGTATAATGTAAATGATCAGCTCACTATTCCTTCTGCAAGATCTCCCCTGCAATTCTATCTGAGGCAGCCATCTTGGATTTCACTGGCTCCTCCTACCTATATCTTCCCAGCCAACTGTAGCTCTGAAATCTCGCACATGCTCAGTTGAAATTCCTTGTTGCTTATAAACCCTTCTAAGCTATTTTCAAATCAGCCAAACCTGTGTGTTAGCTGCTGTTCAGTAGTGCTGCCACCTGCTGGAAGTTACTGTGTGCCCTTCATTTGCATAATAACATCACCAGCAGGGGACAAGATAGGGAAATCTCCTGATACTTCTAGTGGAGGAGTTTACTAAAACAAGGCATTCTGGGTAGAATACTCAAAGCAGTGTTACAATCTGAGCATGCTCCTGAAATTTGCATATTATAGTCTCTGTTATAGTCACAGTATGGCCTCCCTCAGTGAAAGAACCCATTTGACAAAGTAAGGGATTTTTTTATTTTTTTTTTAAACATGCAGTTTTTTCAAAAAACTATATATGTAGTTTGATTAAATGTGTTTAGCTTGTACTGGTCAGATTGTTAATATGTGTTTGATTTTGGCTGTGATAGGTGCCCTTTATGGGCAATTTTAAAACAGATAATGAAAGAAAAGTGTGGGAATACAAATTAATGGAAACTTTGAATTCTCTGAAGAATGGATTAAACCAGGGCCTTGGATTTATGGCTAATGATGTGGACTAAGAAAGGACCGTACCAGGTCACAAATACCAACATGTCTGGATATGGACTAAGAGATCATATGGAATTCCTTTGATTCTACACTCAATTCAGCCCTAATTTATACTCAGCCTCTTTGACCCACATTATCTTGTACCTTATCTGCTTGTCTCTTGCAGATCCCCTCTTAAATGACTTTGACACCTTACACATAGGGATGGGCGAATTTGACCCGTTTCGTTTCGCCAAAAATTCGCCGCCGGCGAAATGACGCCGACGCCCATTAAAGTCTATGGGCGTCAAAAAAATTTGTCGCGCGGCGAATTTTTTTTGTCGCGCGTCTTTTTATTTTGACGCACAACTCCATACAAGTCTATGGGCGTCATTTTTTCGGCGAAACTAGGCGAAAAAATTCGCCCATCCCTACACACAGATTTATATTCCTTTTTGTTGGTCATTTGACCTATGAGCTGAATGTTGTATATATACCAGTGAACACCACAGCTTCAGTGTAATCCGCTTGAAAAAGGAACGAAAATGTTCTGAAAGCGCGCTATGATATTAGTTAGCCAATAAAGGCATCGCCTTTATACCACTTTTGTTATTTTTTTTTATTTCAAACGGGTTGCCCTGTAAAATTTTTACTGGCTAACACGGTACAGCAACTTTACCTGCAATTATAATGTGATACTAACCTCAAGTCTGACCCCTTATTTCATAACAAGGTTATGAAATAAATCTCCCCCTAACTGGCCTTCAGGCTGGGCCTCCTTAGCTAATAAGGTTACAGATATATCGAAGAAACATTGGGGTAACAGTCACCCTGCTATAGTTCCAGGGGTACCCAGGGCACAAATAAGTACTCACCCCAAATCTCCCCCTAACTGACCTTCAGACTGGGCCCCCTTAGCTCATAACAAGGTTACAGATATATAGAAACATTGGGGTAACAGTCACCCTGCTATAGTTCCAGGGGTACCCAGGGCACAAATAAGTACTCACCCCAAATCTCCCCCTAACTGGCCTTCAGACTGGGCCCCCTTAGCTCACAACAAGGTTACAGATATATAGAAACATTGGGGTCACCCTGCTATAGTTCCAGGGGTACCCAGGGTACAAATAAACACTCACCCCAAATCTCCCCCTAACTGACCTTCAGGCTGAGACCCCTTAGCTCATAACAAGGTTACAGATATATAGAAACATTGGGGTAACAGTCACCCTGCTATAGTTCCAGGGGTACCCAGGGTACAAATAAGCACTCACCCCAAATCTCCCCCTAACTGTCCTTCAGGCTGAGCCCCCTTAGCTCATAACAAGGTTACAGATATATAGAAACATTGGGGTAACAGTCACCCTGCTATAGTTCCAGGGGTACCCAGGACACTAATAAGCACTCACCCCAATTCTCACCCTAACTGGCCTTCTAGAGAGTCCCATTGTTGCTTATAAACCCTTCTAAGCTATTTTCAAATCAGCCAAACCTGTGTGTTAGCTGCTGTACAGTAGTGCTGCCACCTGCTGGAAGTTAGCAGGTGGCAGCACTTCTAGTGGATACTTCTAGTGGAGGAGTTTACTAAAACAAGGCATTCTGGGTAGAATACTCAAAGCAGTGTTACAATCTGAGCATGCTCCTGAAATTTGCATTTTATAGTCTCTGTTATAGTCACAGTATGGCCTCCCTCAGTGAAATAACCCATTTGACAAAGTAAGGGATTTTTTTTAAACCTGCAGTTTTTTCAAAAAACTATATATGTAGTTTGATTAAACGTGTTTAGCTTGTACTGTCAGATTGTTAATATGTGTTTGATTTTGGCTGTGATAGGTGCCCTTTAAATCAATACTGGGATATACAACTTCTCATTACAGGTATGGGATCTGTTATCTAACAACCCATTATCCAGAAAGCTCAGAATTACAGGAAGGCCAACTCCCATAGAGTCCGTTTTAATCGAATAATTCACGTTTTTCAAAATGATTCCCCTTTTCTCTGTCATATTAAAACAAATGGCAATAATTCACATTAATACAAGTAGCTTGTACTTGATCCCAGCGTATATACAATGAATTCTTATTGGTGGGAAAACAATCCTATTGGGTTTATTTCTAGTTTAGCTGATTTTTTTTTTTTTTTAGTAGACTTGGGGTATGCAGAAGAAGTTAAAAAATATAGGAAAGAATATACAGATCATGGGTGAATGTTGCGGATTTGCATATTGGCTGCTGATAGATGAAACTGTCAGATTGTGATTGGAAGCTGCTGAGGCTGCAAATGGTGAATATCAGCACCTGAGGGCATATATATATATATATACTGTATATATACGCTCATCATTAGAGCTGTTAGACTGTGTATGTGTTAATTAACTCACTACTTGTCCCCATTTCTCTGGATTATTGATTCTGCTGACAGAGTTCTCTGTGCTTTCAGCCTCCAACACATAAGCCTTGGACTTGCTCTTGTCCCCGGTGCCCTCATTACTGCAATTAAGGATTATTATTGCTCTGAGTACAGACGAAGGCCCTGACAGAAGCTTCATGGAATGAGCAGTGACTTGTGAATCAGATTGGGAATCATTTCATCATTTACTCCTCTGCTCAAATACACTCAGGTTAGGGTCGTTCGGTTTTCTTGCAATTTACCTCACTTGTCCTTCTAAAGGGGTGGTTCACCTTAAGGTTAACTTTTAGCCATCTATAGAAAGTCTAATCAGCTTTTCAATTGGTCTTCATTTTTTTCTTTTTTTATTGTTTTTGAATTATTTATAGGGATGCACCGAATCCACTATTTTAGATTCAGCCGAACCCCCAAATCCTTCGCGAAAGATTCTGTCGATTACCGAACCAAATCCTAATTTGCATATGCAAATTAGGGGTGGGAAGGGGAAAACCTTTTTTACTTGGGGTTGTTTTCTCTGGAAAAAAGGCGCTTGCGAGGGGACATGATTAGACTTTACAAGTACATTAGAGGACATTATAGACAAATAGCAGGGGACCTTTTTACCCATAAAGTGGATCACCGTACCAGAGGCCTCCCCTTTAGACTAGAAGAAAAGAACTTTCATTTGAAGCAACGTAGGGGGTTCTTCACAGTCAGGACAGTGAGGTTGGGGAATGCACTGCCGGGTGATGTTGTGATGCTGATTCAGTTAATGCCTTTAAGAATGGCTTGGATGATTTTTTGGACAGACATAATATCCAAGGCTATTGTGATACTAAACTCTATAGTTAGTATAGGTATGGGTATAAAGAATTTTAATTAAAAGTAGGGAGGGGTGTGTGTATGGATGCTGGGTTTTCATTTGGAGGGGTTGAACTTGATGGACTTTGTCTTTTTTCAACCCAATTTAACTATGTAACTATGTAACTATGTAACTTCCTTGTTTTGTGACAAAAAGTCACGTGATTTCCCTCCCCGCCGTAATTTGAATATGCAAATTCGGTTCAGCCAGGCAGCAGGATTCGGCCGAATCCTGCTGAAAAAGCCAAATCCTGGACTCTGTGCAACCCTAATTATTTACCATTTCCTGACTCTTTCCAGCCTTCAAAAAGGGGTCACTGACCCCATTTAAAAAACAAATGCTCTGTTAGGCTACACATTTATTGTTATTAGTACTACTAGTTTTTTTATCTTTCTATTCAGGCCTCTCCTATTCATATTCCAGTCTCTTATTCAAATCAGTGCATGGTTGCTAGGGTAATATGGATCCTAGCAACCAGATTGCTAAAATTGCAAACTGCTGAATAAAAAGCTAAATAACTTAAAAACCACAAATGATAAAAAATGGAACCCAATTGCAAATTGTCTCAGAATATCACTCTCTACAATCATACTAAAAGATAACTCACCCCCTTTAAGTGATGCAGAGAAGGTGAACGTTAAAACAGGATTGGAGATGAGAGAAGGGGGGATCAACAGTACAAAAAAAAACCAGTGGGTACCTATCCTTAAATGTAGTGACTAATAAAAATCAACTCTCGGAATTCTCCCAATATTCTGTGCTGTGTCCTGAAAGTGTGCATCCATTCTTCCGCCTCTGGGTGGTGCTATACAGCTAGACATGAGAAAGGCCACTCTCTTTGGTGCATGTGTATATAAAAGGGCTACTGTGTGTTGGACAGGGGGGCTCAGCAGTAGAATCTGTAGCATACCTCCCAACTGTCCCGTTTTTTGTGGGTCAGTCCCGATTTTGATTGCTCCACCCTCTTCTTGTAGTGACATCACAAAAGTGTTACATACAGTTAGATATCATTTCAGTCCAATCCAATGAGGTGTAAAGTCCTTAAAGGAACAGTTCAGTGTGAAAATAAAAACTGTGTAAATAGATCGGCTGTGCAAAATAAAAAATGTTTCCAATATACAGTAGTTAGTTAGCCAAAAATGTAATGTATAAAGGCTGGAGTAAACAGATGACTAATAAAACAGCCAGAATCCAACTTTTCAGCTCTATAACTCTGAGTTAGTCAGTGACTAGGGGGGCCAAATGGGACATTTCTGTTCAGTGAGTTTGTAATTGATCCTCAGCATTCAGCTCAGATTCAAAAGCAACAGATATGGCCCTCCCTCAAGTCTCTGATTGGTTACTGCCAGGGTAACCAGTCAGTGTAAACCAAGAGAGCTAGGAAGTAGTGTTCTGACTGACATGTTACAAATCAAATCACTTCAGCCTTTATACATTACATTTTTGCCTAACTAACTATATTAGAAACATTTATTATTTTGCGCAGCCTATTTACCCAGTTTTTATTTTTACACTGAACAATTCCTTTAATCCGGTGGTGAATTTAGTCCAAACAAAAGATTAGTCCAACAAATTATTCAAAATAAGTCCATCTGTATCCAAAAAGATAAACAAAGTAAACTGATATAGTGAAGTCCATTTGTATCTAAACGGAGCAACAAATTGATATTGTGAAAAGATAGATATCAGAAAAAACTGTTAGATTAAATAGCTTTGAACATTTCACTATGATCTATCATACCTGAGACGCCAGTTAATCTGGCCATACACAAACAGATCCGCTTGTCTGCCGACATCGCCAAACAAGTGTATCTTTCCCCGATATGCCCGCTAACGGCAGGGCTATATGGGGGTAATCCAAACATTCGGCCCTAGGGCGAACAAACGGATTGCAGTGAGGAGCAATGGGCTCCAACGGGTCGGTCGCAGGGAAAATGAAACCTTCCCAATCTATATAAAGGCCAGATATCGATCAGGAAGACCCATTGGAAGCCCCCATACACGGGCAGATAAATTGCTGAATTGGTCTAAAGGACGGATATCGACCGCTTTATCTGCCCGTGTATGGCCACCTTAAAGGGGACCTGTCACCCAAAAAAATCATTCAAAATCCTATTTTATCACATTAGTCAAGCAAAATGAATTTACACAATATAAATTATTTGAATGTCGAAATGTTTCCCTCAGTTTGGGAATTCAGAATTATAGACAGACAATATTTGATTGACAGCGGAGATTTTTAAATGAGCTTTAATAAAAAATAGAAATTGGATTTCATGTTTAATTTGCAAAGGACTTTTATTATACAGATTTTTGTGTCTGGGTGACAGGTCCACTTTAAGACTCACTCTGCATTCCACACGCAGCACTTTTATGAGATGCAAGATGTGTTGTAAGATGTGTTCTCAATACAGGGTGTTCTATGCAGATCTTTAGTAATGATGGGCGAATTTATTCGCCAGGCGGGAATTCCCAGCGAACTTGCACGTGTCACCGACGGCAAATAAATTTGATAATTCGCTGCAAAAATTTGCCAGTGTCGGAAAATTTTTTACACCGTTGCCGGTTCCTTCGCTGACGTCAAAGTTTTTTCGACACTGGTGACGGTTAACAGAAGCCCATTGACTTTAATGGGGTCCAGCTGCAACTTTGACTTACTGGCGTCAAAATCGGTGTTTCCCAAACTATATGCCAGTTTTGTGGGAAATTTGTGAAATGGTACAAATTCGCCCATCACTAATGTTTAGTAACCTAGAATTACTAGTGACCTATTAATTTATAGGTTACTAAAGATCTGCAGAGAACACCCTGAGTGCTGACAACACATCTTGCAAATCACAAGGTAAGCTTACCATTCGTCCCTGTTTAACGGGCGTGGTTTAAAAAAAGATGGAGTTATGAAGACTGCCTTCCATTATCTGCCCTCCACCCAGGGCCGGATTTACATAGTGGCCACCCCTAGGCCCACTACCGTTCGTCGCCCCTGTCCCCTCCAGGGGAACAGGAGCAATGGGAATTGGCGCATGGGAAATGTAAAAAATGATTGTATCTCCAGTGCATCCCCAGTGTTTTTGAACCAGTGTGGGTGTGGTTGGTCAGCATGCCGCCCCCTTAAAATCCTGCCGCCCTAGGCCCACAAATCCGGGCCTGCCTCCACCACATAACCCAAAAAAATTCCCTGCCCTCAGTACCACAGAAGCTGCACTGGCCTGGATAAAAAGTCAGTCTACATTATACTAAAAAGTTACTTTGAAAGTAAGTGAATTTCTGCTTCTGCACTTCTGTTAAATACTAAAGAGTCCGGGAACAGCCTTGAAGTGCAACTTTCCTACATTGTGTTTATTTGGGTCCTTGGGATAAAAAAAAAATGCAACAATATTCTAGTTTTCAGCCCTGAATAAACAATACAGTCTATAACAAACTATTCAGAGGGATACAAACCTATTGTTTTCTGTTGCTTGGTGCTTTGCTATAGCAAGAACAGCAGCTCCTGTGCCACCTGCGCCTATACACAGATATCTGACATATTACTCACAGCCTCTTTGTGTGTTTGTTCAGCTATTCAGTGATTCCAAACTCACAGTACTGGGCTTTTACATCAGCACCGGCGATGGCTGTGTTACAAATGTAATATCAAGCGCAGAGCCATTAGTACAAGAAGCAAACAATATGCTCTAGTGAAACACTGGGGAGCAATTGGCTTTATTCTTCCAGATGCATCACATTGGCCTTGTGCTGCTTATTTACATTGTGTCTGCACAAAGCTGTCCGGCCGAACTGACTCACTGCGATGAGCTCTATTCAAACAATGGTTTATACTGACTGACTGAAGGATCTTCTCTCTGCAGCAACCTTTTTCACCCATGAGCCACATTCAGATGTAAAAAGAGTTGAAGAGCAAAACAAGCATGAAAAAAGTCCCTGGTGAGGCCGAATAAGGACTGTGGTTGGCTATTGGTATATAGATATATATTGTTTTTTAAGTAGTGTGACTTACATTTGCCCACTAGTGATGTGCAGGTCAGGATAAACTCAACCCACACCTGACCCTAACCTGCAAAACCTTAATCCACACCCAAACCTAACCTACAAAATGTTGCCATTGCAGGACCCTCTTCCAATCTGTACCCAAGTCTTCTCACTCTAGTTAAAAGACAGGGAATCTGTGATTGACTAACACCTATGTAGACTGTCAAGACTACAGGAGTCTCTGTTAAGGTGGCCATACATGGGCTGCCAATATCGGTCCTTTAGACCAATTCGGCAGCTTATCTGCCCATGTGTGGGGGCTCCCGACGGATCCTCCCGATCGATATCAGGCCAATAATCGGGCAGATATCGATCGGTCAAGTTTGAGTTTTTGCATCGGCTAGTTGATGTGGTCCTGCGACCCGTCAGAGCCCATTCGTAGTATTGTAATCCGATCTTTCGGCCCCAGATCTTATAGTGTATGGCCACCTTTAGGCAGTACTACTGGTTTTTATTCAACCAAAACTTTCCTCCAAGCCTGGAATTCAAAAATAAGCATCTGCATTGAGGCCACTGAGAGCAACATCCAAGAAGTTGGGGAGTAACATGTTGCTCACGAGCCATTGGTTGGGGATCACTAGGGTTGGCACCTGTCCAGTTTTGATCCAGACAGCCCGGTTTTTTTGAAGGGTCGAAACTATTTGCCCGGTTTTCCAAATTAGGAAAACCGGGCAGGATTCCCTGTGATTGACTCGGCGATTGGTCAATTGCTGATCGCCACATCATAGCCCCCGATGAGCCGCCCACCCCCACAACATCACAGTCCTGCCCAGGCAATGTCACGGCCCCGTGATGTCATGGTCCTGTCCCCAGTCTGGCAATTAACTGGGAACTAGAGATCGCTGATGTAGGAGTAATATAGTATCATCCATGCCTCTTACCCCTGTTTGCCCCCTTCCCCCCAGTGGTGAGTTTAGGGGGTATTGCAGGTTCCTGGATCTCTGCCCAAAAGCAAATAATTTCAATATTTCATGCCACCACCAATTTGTTGCTATTCATGTTACACAGTCACTAAGATCATTCAGACGACAGTGATCCTGGATGTATTATTTCCCATCACTGCAGGAAGGGTTTCCAGCCAAATTGGGCTACTAATTTAAAGCCCAGGCGGGGTATGAAAGTACAAACTAGCCAAAGTAATACTTTTTGAGCCTATGGCTGTTTTTTACTTTGGAAACAAGCCAAAGTTTTTTCTTGCCCTAATGTGCCACACCTGCATGCAGCAAATTGTTACACAAAAACTACATTACCCAACATGCATTAGGGATGTATGTTGGGTAATGTAGTTTTTGTGTAATAATTTGCAAACTGCCAAGTTTAAGGAAAAGACTACAATACCCAGCATGCAATGGGACTGACTTATGTAACTCTGTACCCCAGTGTCCCGTCACTCTTAAAGGGCATGTAAATTCTAAATTAGAGTAATGCAAGAAATGCTGTATTTTGTATACTAAATATAAACATGAACTTACTGCACCACAAGCCTAATCAAACAAATAATTTATGCTTTCAAAGTTGGCCACAGGGGGTCACCATCTTGTAGCTTTGTTAAACATCTTTGCAAGACTAAGACTGTGCACATGCTCAGTGTGGTCTGGGCTGCATAGGGATCGTCATAGACAAAGCTGCTTGAGTTCTGCATGGCTGGGAAGTAAGGCGGGGGCTCCCCCTGCTGTTCATAAGTATGATTGTTTCCCTGCAGAGCAGTTAAGGACCGTCTGACAATTCCTATCCACAGCAGTAAATAAAGGGAGAATGTCACTGCATACAGTCAGGTTTCTTATAAAAACAGTACACATTTTTTAATTAAAGTATATTGGAGATTTGGAGGTTTCTTTTTCATTAAAGAAAGTAAAAATGGGATTTTATTTTTTTTTTGCCTTTACATGCCCTTTAAGCATTCTCGCATTTTCCGATAACTTTCCTCAATTTCAGACAATTTTGGGGTAAAAATCTGCTGGCCACCAAAATGTTTAGAGGTTGACCTGTTTTACCAATATTTATTGCAATTGTATATGTATTAGGGCCTTATGGGGCCCATATACCTCCTGGGCCCCCCTCTATAATTACACCCCTGGTGAAGGGGGTGAATCTGTCCCATTTTGCTTCATGGAAAAATTTGCAAATGATTGAAAATTTTAAAGACATGTATTTTCACATATATTGATTTATTTATTTTTTAGACTTTTTATTCACTGCAGATATTGTGCTAATTTTGGGCTACTTTTGAAGTGCCTCTTGGCTAGTTTTGATCTGATTTTGTAGCTAACTTTGGCTGGTTTTGAAAATTAGACCTGGCAACCCTTATTTAGAGCCTAACTCCTTGCCTGTCAGAGACTTTCATCTTGCTGTGCTGAATGCTGGTGTAGGTCAGCTATTGAGGGCTACATGGGGTACTCCAGTCATGGAGCTTAAGGCAGAGGGGGACCCAAAAAGGGATTGATGGGGAGTGTGTAGTGCTTGGATAGATGACAGGCAGAAGGTTAACATAACAGGGTATGGGTTGGACGAATTAACCATGTGTGCGCTGGGCTTTTTTAATAAAAAATAATTGTGATCACGGATCTTGTAATGTGGGGCTACTAAAAAAAATCTTTAAAAAAACAAGAGAATTGTCATTCCACTGTACAAAACACTGCCCAGAACTACTAAGAAGTAAATATCTATTTAAAGAGATATAACGTATTGTTAACCCTCTATTTCCTCAATGATAACATCTATAGACCTTTCCCTTAATAAAAACATTATTAGGCCAAGGAACCTCCCGAAGTATCAGAGGGAGGGTTCCCAGCGATGTATTACACGGCATACACTAACCTGTTACCATTCGCTACCTGTAAATGTTAATGGCTCGCTATAAATACCCTCCAGTGTTTAATGACTGCCTGTAAAAGAAGCAGCAATGTGCTCGCATGAATAATACATGAATCATTTTGGCCCTATACTCCCTGTGTGCGTCATACTCTGCCTGTCCTATGCTAAGGTGTTTAATCATGTGCTGGGGGGTGCTGTGTTATCCACAGGGGAGGAGGAGCATATTAGTTTAAGAATATGTCTTAATATGACATAAACTTGCTTCACATATGAGTGATATCCCTGCAGTGAGTACCAACCGTTTTTTGGTGTACTACCACCATTAATGTGGGTGTGGCCTTAACATTTTTTGTGATAGCATGGGTGTGATTTAAATTGGGCGTGGTTTAAAAAAAGATGGAGTGATCAAGACTGCCTTCCATTATCTGCCCTCCACCAAATAACACAGAAAAATTCCCTGCCCTCAGTACCACAGAGGCTGCACTGGCCTGGATAAAAAGTCAGTCTATATTATACTAAAAAGTTTCTTTGAAAGTAAGTGAATTTCTGCTTCTGCACTTCTGTTAAATACTAAAGAGTCCGGGAACAGCCTTGAAGTGCAGCTTTCCTACATTGTGTTTATTTGGGTTCTTGGGATGAAAAAAAAACAACAATATTCTAGTTTTCAGCCCTGAATAAACAATACAGTCTATAACAAACTATTCAGAGGGATACAAACCTATTGTTTTCTATTGCTTGGTGCTTTGCTATAGCAAGAACAGCAGCTCCTGTGCCACCTGCGCCTATACACAGATATCTGACATATTACTCACAGCCTCTTTGTGTGTTTGTTCAGCTATTCAGTGATTCCAAACTCACAGTACTGGGCTTTTACATCAGCACCGGCGATGGCTATGTTACAAATGTAATATCAAGCGCAGAGCCATTAGTACAAGAAGCAAACAATATGCTCTAGTGAAACACTGGGGAGCAATTGGCTTTATTCTTCCAGATGCATCACATTGGCCTTGTGCTGCTTATTTACATTGTGTCTGCACAAAACTGTCCGGCCGAGCTGACTCAACACTGCGATGAGCTCTATTCAAACAATGGTTTATACTGACTGACTGAAGGATCTTCTCTCTGCAGCAACCTTTTTCACCCATGAGCCACATTCAGATGTAAAAAGAGTTGAAGAGCAAAACAAGCATGAAAAAAGTCCCTGGTGAGGCCGAATAAGGACTGTGGTTGGCTATTGGTATATAGATATATATTGTTTTTTAAGTAGTGTGACTTACATTTGCCCACTAGTGATGTGCAGGTCAGGATAAACTCAACCCACACCTGACCCTAACCTGCAAAACCTTAATCCACACCCAAACCTAACCTACAAAATGTTGCCATTGCAGGACCCTCTTCCAATCTGTACCCAAGTCTTCTCACTCTAGTTAAAAGACAGGGAATCTGTGATTGACTAACACCTATGTAGACTGTCAAGACTACAGGAGTCTCTGTTAAGGTGGCCATACATGGGCTGCCAATATCGGTCCTTTAGACCAATTCGGCAGCTTATCTGCCCATGTGTGGGGGCTCCCGACGGATCCTCCCGATCGATATCAGGACAATAATCGGGCAGATATCGATCGGTCAAGTTTGAGTTTTTGCATCGGCTAGTTGATGTGGTCCTGCGACCCGTCAGAGCCCATTCGTAGTATTGTAATCCGATCTTTCGGCCCCAGATCTTATAGTGTATGGCCACCTTTAGGCAGTACTACTGGTTTTTATTCAACCAAAACTTTCCTCCAAGCGTGGAATTCAAAAATAAGCATCTGCTTTGAGGCAACTGGGAGCAACAGCCAAGAAGTTGGGGAGTAACATGTTGCTCACGAGCCATTGGTTGGGGATCACTAGGGTTGGCACCTGTCCAGTTTTGATCCAGACAGCCCGGTTTTTTTGAATTTTTTTTTGAATTTTTTGAAACTATTTGCCCGGTTTTCCAAATTAGGAAAACCGGGCAGGATTCCCTGTGATTGACTAGGTGATTGGTCAATTGCTGATTGCCACATCATAGCCCCCGATGAGCCGCCCACCCCCACAACATCACAGTCCTGCCCAGGCAATGTCACGGCCCCGTGATGTCATGGTCCTGTCCCCAGTCTGGCAATTAACTGGGAACTAGAGATCGCTGATGTAGGAGTAATATAGTATCATCCATGCCTCTTACCCCTGTTTGCCCCCTTCCCCCCAGTGGTGAGTTTAGGGGGTATTGCAGGTTCCTGGATCTCTGCCCAAAAGCAAATAATTTCAATATTTCATGCCACCACCAGTTTGTTGCTATTCATGTTACACAGTCACTAAGATCATTCAGACGACAGTGATCCTGGATGTATTATTTCCCATCACTGCAGGAAGGGTTTCCAGCCAAATTGGGCTACTAATTTAAAGCCCAGGCGGACTATGAAAGTACAAACTAGCCAAAGTACTACTTTTTGAGCCTATGGCTGTTTTTTACTTTGGAAACAAGCCAAAGTTTTTTCTTGCCCTAATGTGCCACACCTGCATGCAGCAAATTGTTACACAAAAACTACATTACCCAACATGCATTAGGGATGCATGTTGGGTAATGTAGTTTTTGTGTAATAATTTGCAGACTGCCAAGTTTAATGAAAGACTACAATACCCAGCATGCAATGGGACTGACTTATGTAACTCTGTACCCCAGTGTCCCGTCACTCTTAAAGGGCATGTAAAGTCTAAATTAGAGTAATGCAAGAAATGCTGTATTTTGTATACTAAATATAAACATGAACTTACTGCACCACAAGCCTAATCAAACAAATAATTTATGCTTTCAAAGTTGGCTACAGGGGGTCACCATCTTGTAACTTTGTTAAACATCGTTGCAAGACTAAGACGGTGCACATGCTCAGTGTGGTCTGGGCTGCATAGGGATCGTCATAGACAAAGCTGCTTGAGTTCTGCATGGCTGGGAAGTAAGGCGGGGGCTCCCCCTGCTGTTCATAAGTATGATTGTTTCCCTGCAGAGCAGTTAGGGACCGTCTGACAATTCCTATCCACAGCAGTAAATAAAGGGAGAATGTCACTGCATACAGTCAGGTTTCTTATAAAAACAGTACACATTTTTTAATTAAAGTATATTGGAGATTTGGAGGTTTCTTTTTCATTAAAGAAAGTAAAAATGGGATTTTATTTTTTTTTGCCTTTACATGCCCTTTAAGCATTCTCGCATTTTCCGATAACTTTCCTCAATTTCAGACAATTTTGGGGTAAAAATCTGCTGGCCACCAAAATGTTTAGAGGTTGACCTGTTTTACCAATATTTATTGCAATTGTATATGTATTAGGGCCTTATGGGGCCCATATACCTCCTGGGCCCCCCTCTATAATTACACCCCTGGTGAAGGGGGTGAATCTGTCCCATTTTGCTTCATGGAAAAATTTGCAAATGAGTGAAAATTTTAAAAACATGTATTTTCACATATATTGATTTATTTATTTTTTAGACTTTTTATTCACTGCACATATTGTGCTAATTTTGGGCTACTTTTGAAGTGCCTCTTGGCTAGTTTTGATCTGATTTTGTAGCTAACTTTGGCTGGTTTTGAAAATTAGACCTGGCAACCCTTATTTAGAGCCTAACTCCTTGCCTGTCAGAGACTTTCATCTTGCTGTGCTGAATGCTGGTGTAGGTCAGCTATTGAGGGCTACATGGGGTACTCCAGTCATGGAGCCTAAGGCAGAGGGGGACCCAAAAAGGGATTGATGGGGAGTGTGTAGTGCTTGGATAGATGACAGGCAGAAGGTTAACATAACAGGGTATGGGTTGGGCGAATTAACCATGTGTGCGCTGGGCTTTTTTAATAAAAAATAATTATGATCACGGATCTTGTAATGTGGGGCTACTAAAAAAACAAGAGAATTGTTATTCCACTGTACAAAACACTGGCCAGAACTACTAAGAAGTAAATATCTATTTAAAGAGATATAACGTATTGTTAACCCTCTCTTTCCGCAATGATAACATCTATAGACCTTTCCCTTAATAAAAACATTATTAGGCCAAGGAACCTCCCGAAGTATCAGAGGGAGGGTTCCCAGCGATGTATTACACGGCATACACTAACCTGTTACCATTCGCTACCTGTAAATGTTAATGGCTCGCTATAAATACCCTCCAGTGTTTAATGACAGCCTGTAAAAGAAGCAGAAATGTGCTCGCATGAATAATACATGAATCATTTTGTTTAAACCAGTGGAAATAAAATCTGAAGCTGCGAGACATCTTGCCATGTCATTGCTGATCCCTGATTCAGGGAGAAACATTTATCTGATATGCCCTTCTCCTCCTCGTGAGCCCACATCTCCCCAGAATTCTACTCCTGCAAATCATATTGTCTGTAACCTGCATCATTTCATGGTGTTCCCTTCCACTATCTGCCCTTAAAGGACATATTAAATCAGACATATACCCCACATAGAACAATGTCTAATTGTCCAAGTGCTCCCCTTTTTTTTTTTTTAGATTTATGATATAAGCAGTTTTTACATTACTAATTTCATATATGTGCACCTGGAGCACCCCCTGTTGTTCTGCCCAGGCAAGGGCTAGTCAGCTTCATAAACTGATGTAGGAAGCATCTCTGGACGCTTTTCAGCTCAGTTCCCTCACTCTGCTTGTGCCATTCTGACAAGCATGTGCCGCAAGTGGAGCTCCGGTTATATTTCTTGTTACAGCCATTTAGCCAAAAGTGACTGCAGCCTATGGCATGTAGCAGTTGTCAGTGCTGTATATCCTACATTTTGTGTCAGCAGTGGTGTAACTATAGCAGAAGCAGACCCTGTGGTTGCCAGGGTCCCAGACTGCAGGGTCTGCTGTATAGCCACAACAGGTAAGCACGAGCTGTAGGGCAGGAGTGCCCACACTTTACTAATGCAGGGGCCACTTTTAGTGATGTCCCATTAAGATCTCCATCCATAATAGCATTTGTTAGCATTTTGTATTGCTTAATTATTATGCTCATTTATGGGTAAAGTTATATTGCTATATTTAAGAATTTTATTATGTATTATTATTATGATATTGTTTTAGTATTATTATAATCATGTATTATTATTATTAACTATTTCTTATGAATAAACAGAATAAATATCTGAATTAAACAGAAGGGTGATTTATCCTGGTGGGCCAGTCCGACACTGTATTCCTGCGTGAGGCCAGTCGGGCCCTAAATAGAGAGAGACTCAATAAAGCACAGTCAGGGAATACAATATGGTGCGGGTCCCAGGAGGGTGGGAAAATTCTGCTGAATAGCAGAGTTTTCCCAGTACCTTTTTCAGGCGCTTTTATCCCAGTGGTATTGCAGCTTAGACCCCTCCCCAAGTGCCCTGTTACTTATTTGTGTTGGGCTCTTTTATCCCAATGGTGCTGCAGCCCAAACACCTCCCCCAAGTGCCCTGTTACTTGTGTTGGACTATTTTATCCTAGTGGTACTGCAGCCTAGACCCCTCCTCAAGTGCCCTGTTACTTAGTTGTGTTGGGCTCTTTTATCCCAATGGTGCTGCAGCCAAGACCCCTCCCCCAAGTTCTCTGTTACTTACTTGTGTTGGGCTCTTTTATCCCAATGCAGCCTAGACCCCGCCCACCAAGTGCCCTGTTACTTATTTGTGTTTGAATCATTTATCCCAGCGGTGCTGCAGCCTAGACCCCTCCCCCGAGTTCTCTGTTATTTACTTTTGTTGGACTCTTTTATCCCAATGGTGCTGCAGCCTAGACCCCTTCTCCAAGTGCCCTGTTACTTATTTATGTTGGACTATTTTATACCAGTGGTGCTGCAGCCTAGACCCCTCCCCAAGTGCCCTGTTACTTACTTGTGTTGGACTCTTTTATCTCAGTGGTGCTGCAGCCTAGACCCCTTTGCCAAGTGCCCTGTTCCTTATTTATGTTGGACTATTTTATACCAGTGGTGCTGCAGCCTAGACCCCTCTCCAAGTGCCCTGTTACTTACTTGTGTTGAACTCTTTTATCTCATTGGTGCTGTAGCCTAGACCCCTTTGCCAAGTGCCCTGTTACTTATTTATGTTGGACTCTTTTATACCAGTGGTGCTGCAACCTAGACCCCTCCCCAAGTGCCCTGTTTCTTATTTGTGTTGAACTCTTTTATGCCAGTGGTGCTGCAGCCTAAACCCCTCCCCAAGTGCCCTGTTACTTACTGGTTTTGGACCTTTTTATCCCAGTGGTGCTGCAGCCATGACACCAGGCTTGAGGGTAGGGGGAAGATTCAATAGGCTGGAAACAATATATAAACAGTCATCAGTCTATCTGGTCTTTTACCCGCCATAACATTGACATCACATCATGGTGGAGAAGAATTGTCTGTGTCTCGCTGGTGGGACGGCTGATCTGAGGCAAAGTTTTTCATTCAACAGTTACAATAGCCCCAGGAAAGTGATTCTGACATGTTCCAATACAGTCCATGCATGTGTGAAACATTAAATGAAGCAAAAAATTTTAAATCTCTTAAAACTCTCCGGGAATTTGGATAATTATATCCTTCAGTCTCAGGGTTTAAGTCCTTAATCCAGCATTGTATTCATGTAAAGGATTGAGATTTGTTGGCTGGTTGTACAGCTATAAAGATATATATAATTATTTCTCTACAGAATTTCAAATATCCCTTCCGACTATTCAGACAATATGAATAATTTCCCAGTTACACTTTGCTTTGTTGAATAAATTCCAGCTCATTTGGTGCCGGCACAAAAGTAGGGAAGGGGGAAAGTGAAGGAGAATTTGCTAGAGAACAGATTTTGCTTGTTATTTTATTGAATAGGAGGAGGAGGAGGAGGTACCGCCGTGCCTGACAGGATGACAGGAGGCTTTGTCACTGCCACCGTACAGACCCGCAAAAAGGAAGGCGGCCAACGCAGATGGGCTCCAAAGGATGAATTCATGCATCCGGGGACGGGGTGCAAGGGACAGTTGAAACCGCAGAAGGACATAGCAGGATACACAGATGTCAGGTTTCTGCAAATGTACAACTATAAAACACGTCTGCGACCTGTAATGTTCCTTGTACTTTTTTGTATGTCATTGGCGCGGGATATGGAATCATTTCAGCCTTCGCTCTGCACTAGAACTGACTGTTCCTGGGAACGTTTCCCAGATAAAACAGCCACTAGGTTGGTGGTTCTAATTCTTAAATTATACTCAGATTTCATGAAAGTGGCACCCTTTGGCGATTATTAAACCCGATAAGACTAATGTCGCGCTTGGGGGGGGCTATTTATTATGCTGGGTAAAAATAATCTCGCTGAAGAAACGGTGTAAAAAGATGTGTAAAATAAATGGCTGATGTAACAAGGCTTGTATGTCGTCCAATTGCCGTAATCTTAAAGGAAACATAAAGCAATTTGATGTAAGATTGAGCACTTTTGCAATATATATTATTGGTTTTCTAGTTTTTAAGATATTACCAGTTTTACACTTGCTAACATAATGAATTTGGAACAGCAGCACGCCTGTTCTTCATTTCAACCAAATAGCCACAGTTGCCACACAGTTAGTGAGCAGAGCAATGTCCTGTGATGGTGCTGTGCTCCGAAAATACCAGTAGTGAGCACTTAAGAGACAACTGATGTTACTCTGGTATGTTTCAGGCAACAGGGCTGGTACTGGCCAGCTGGACTCCCAAGGCAATCCAGCCGTCCACGACGTTCCCCCTTGACGCGTGTGCTGACTTTTTCTTGTGATCCATCACCTGGTGGGGAACAAGGACCTGGACTAGTGGTAGGTGACAAAAGAGGTACGTACATAGCTCCCCCTAACAGTTGCACCCTAGGCATGTTCCTCTTCTGTCTACCCCTAGTTACCCTGCAAAGCAATGTTCCTAAACTATCCTCTTCCCAACAACTTCATTTCCTGGTGACTGTAGCCTGTCGGACAAAATGAGCAATAGGTGGCTCTGTTCTTTCAAACCCATTATATAAGCAATGTACAAAAGGCTACTATCTTGAAAACTATGAAAAAACTATATAAATTGCAAAAGAGCAAATTAGCATGGATATAATCGGCCATACCCAACTAGACAAAACAAAGGTGGGTCATGGCCAAGTTGGTTCTCATTTTTTTTCCCCTGGGTGCCATGACTTTGAGTGACAATCAACTGCTGAGAACTGTATTCATGCTATCACACACAAAAATTTACTGGAGCACTCAAAAAAGCCCCATGTGGTATTACCTTTGGGCATAGAAAAAGAGACATTTGCCCTTGGCCAAAAGGCCCTTTTGGGAAATAAAATAGACAGTTCACTTGAGACCTCCTAGAGTTAGACAGCTGAATTACACCTTTCACTGAGGGTTTTTGGGTTCTGAGCGATCAAACAAGGCTTGACTGCCCAGGATCCCAAATATAGATGGGCCCCACAAGCAGCAGGAAAAGGAGAAGTGTCAAATAGTTGGTGTTTTAATAAAAACTTTGGCAGTGTCAGTGTTGCCCTTGATGCAGTCTTTCATGTGTTGTACAACTGCCAGTATACACCATAGACACCCCACAACTGACAGCGTCTCCCCTCAAACACAGATCTCAGAAATGTCATCAATATCATTTGTCAGTTTTTTCCCTTGTACAAGTATTTATGATCCATTTTTTTTTAGTCTGGAAATGACAACTCTGATTGATGTTTGATTTCCTCCTGCCAACAATGTTCTTGTTTGTTATGAGTCACATTTCCTTGGCACACATTTATTATTTTATTCTGCATGCAGTCTGTCCCCTGCTATGTATAGCTGCCATGTCTGAGAGCGGATATTCTCTCTGGGACAAAAAGAACCTTTTCAGCAGTGTCGTACAGAACTGTAATTCACTTTCCAGGTATTTCTTGCCGAGCACCCATTACCCTTTGCATAGTTTGGAAGAATGATGTTTGGGCTAAAGGTGGTGCAAAATCACTCATTTGGTTGACAGTGGTTCTTTTTAACAGTAATACCTTAACTGCTGGTACTCAGGTAGATTCAGCATTCAGTAGCAACGAAAACACAACTGCTCTTTAGTTTCATTACTCTAATGTGCGTTCCAGAACCAAACCTTACAGAACTTCTCCTTAGCTGACTTCCAGGGAAGCATTGGTCTGTCCTAAGTCTAAACAACGGGGTTGATTACCCAGAGTAGTAACCCACTCACAAAGCTTCTCCTTAAAGTCTCCTAGATCATCTCCATATCCAAAAGTCATCATTAAAGAGGTCCCCTTGAACTTTTTGAGGTCTTCTCTTTTACAGTGGGATTTATAATTGACTTGGAGCAGTGTTCCTAGTTTCCTATAGGGTTGGGATGCCCACTATTTAGGATTCGGCCAAATCCCTGAAACCTTTATGAAAGATTCAGCCGAATCCCGAACCAAATCCTATGTTGCATATGCAAATTAGGGACAGGAAAGGAAAAAGTGGGAAAAACATTTTTTACTTCCTGACAAGAAGTTATGTGATTTCCCTTCCTGCCCCTAATTTGCATATGCATATTGGTATACTTAAATTAGGATTTGGATTCAGTTTGGCCAAGTACGTGGATTTGGCCGAATCCTGCTGAAAAAGGTTGAATCCTTGTCGAATCCCAAACCAAATCCTGGATTCCGTACATCCCTACTATCGGGAGGCTGGAGCATTGGGAGGAGAGGTTGTCCTAAAGATGACGATTTACTTATATTTTGTTGTTCTAGATATTTTCTGGACTAAGGCTAAACAGTTGTTACCGCAATTGTTTAGAGTGTGAGCCAAGCAGAGTCAAATGTTGGAACTTAAAGGGATACTTGAACAGAAAAAGAAAATAAAGGCTTAGGGCTTCAGAGTTAAAGATGGCGGCTCATCACCTTCCTTATATACCATGTGTTGTACCTGCTATTAGTGGACTGCACTGTTACTGTCACTACTCTACCCTAGGGAAACACTATGGGGTAAATTTATCAAAGGGTGAAGTTCCGCCACTAGAGTGAAATTCCGCAGCTCTCAATTCATTTCTATGGGATTTTGAAAGGCGTATTTATCAATGGGTGAAAGTGAAAGTTCACCCTTTGATAAATACGCCTTTAAAAATCCCATAGAAATGAATGGGGAGTGGCGGAACTTCACTATTAACTTCACTCTTTGATAAATATACCCCTATGCTTGCAGTTAGGTCCCATCCCATAGTTAACACGGGATACATATAAATAAGGATCATTATCCTCTACAACCCTACAAAATCTTGAAGTTCAACGTTTAGCATGATGTGAACCATTAGGGATCTTGTCCATTTGGCTGTCTGAGACCATAGAGCCCAGTTATTTGATTACCCCTAGCACCCCTCCTTTCTTCCACTCCTGCTCCCCACACTTTGTTACATTTTTCATTGTCCTTGGCAGCAAATATCAGTGTCTATCTTGCCTTTGAGCAAAGTCAAATTCTGCACGTAGGAAATCCAGCTAGCCAATTCCTGAAGGACAGGTATTTCTATTTTTGTAATGATTTTTCTACATAATAGGCCGCCACTTGCCTTTCATTTAATCTTAAGTTAAAAAGAACAGCTGGTCACTGTGGGAATGATTGATGACTGTGCTACTTTCTGAACAAGAAAATAAATTACTGTCAAAGTAAATGCAGGGAAGAGGGTTGGACACCTTTTCTGGGCCGTTTGAAGAGGCAACATCATTTTAAAAGGTTTTAAGGTGATATTAAGGTCTGTTAAGTCTTTGACACTCATTAGTCATTATGGCAAGTACAGGTATGGCATCTCTTATCTGTAAACCCAATTTCCAAGCAGCTCCAAATGACAGGTGCACAGCCAGCCAACCAGGACTCTGTTTACTGTCCTAATATGTCTAAAGGGTTGTAGATTACTAACATATACATCGGAGGTGCCTAACCTGCACTCGTCTGGTTGTGACAGTTACATTATTTTTCTACCCTCAAATGGGGTCTTCCGCCTTCTGCTATTGACAAGAAATCCCTTTATGAAGAATAAAATTATACATACCTGTGACTATCAAAATTAAATATTTACCTGTCATCTTGCCTGGGATTGTTGCAGTTGTATATAGCATGTATACAGCTCGACAGATCTTAGAAGGAACACCAAAGCCCATTGTTGAAGAAGGTACATGTACTGTTGTGATATCCAGGCTCACTATATTTACATAAGAATTCACTGACACATAGCTAGGATAAAGTATTGGCCTTAGAAACATTTCCAAGCTTCAACTTCAAAGCTAGCTTGCAGATGGGCTGGGCTGAAGGTTTCCAAACTTCTTGTTCAAGGTCCAACATTTGGTCAGATGCCCCTAAACTCATTGCTAAATTACAAATATATGAGAACTCACATTTGTGATTCCAGGGGCATATATAATGTACTAAATATGTTTTTATCTTAAAATCTTATCCTAGATAGTGTTTAGGTAGCACCTTTCTTTTTTTAAATGACTGGGACCTCTATGGAGGCCAGGCATGGAGGTGTTTTTACTTAGCTCTTCTGTTCTGTACTACATGGTCTTCAGATTAGCATGGTGTCCCAGAGGGCTATCATTTCTTCTTCAGTTAACAAAAAAGTTGTGCCATGGGTACAGGTGCTGTACTAATACATGTGCAATACATGCAATTTGTAGTCATGTTATCATGGAAGCATACAAACAGAGCCCTGTACCTAATGCCTGGTGCAAATTATATAGGCTTTATGTATTACTTTCAATACTTTCTATCCTGAGGTTGCTGAGTTTATTGTTCCTTAAATAAAAAGGACAACAGTGAGTGAATAAGGGGTTGAGCAGATAAAGAGGAAAGAATGTTCTCTCTATATTAATTGTACATATGGATGGTTTGCTTGATCTGATATGGTCCATCAGCAGTTATCTTTCTGCTGTATAAATTTCCATAACATTGGTTCACAGACAGCTCATCGGTCAGTCTTCATTTATACATGGTCAAGAAGACTTGGTTCGAATATTTGTAGCTATATAATCCTTTTAGGCCTGTGCATAATATAAAGCTGCTGACATATGGTCTTTGGTTACCCAATGTGGCATTACAGAAGGAGCAAACAGGTTCTTAGTTTAGCCTACCTGGGAAGCAGAAAAGTGGCAGAGGAGAAATCCATAATCCAGCCCAAAAAAATGGGCAGTCTAATAGTGGATTATAGATTTATTTTCTAGCTGAAGGTCTGGGGCATGTGCACCTGGACCCAAAGTTCCATGTGGTGACTCTATTATAATATGTCCAAACCAGGTTATACACATTCCCCTTCTACAGGTGGCAGAGGAGCTCAGACATGTCCAAACGGGCACTTTCAGGTACAAGGTAGAAATTGCTTTGTTTGGCAATTGGTCTTGGAAGACCAGAAACAGCAGGCACAATTAGGGGGACAATGCTTTCTAGATGTTCTCTTGAGGCCTAATCCAGTGATAATCACAAACATGTCTATCTCTGGCTTGATTAGGGATAACTAGTAAAGATGAACCGAATCCAGGATTCGGTTCGGGATTCGGCCTTTTCCAGCAGGATTCGGATTCAGCCGAATCCTTCTGCCAGGCCAAACCGAATCCGAATTTGCATATGCATATTAGGGACGGGGAGGGAAATCACGCAACTTTTTGTCATAAAACAAGGAAGTAAACAATGTTTTCCCCTTCCCAACCCTAATTTGCATATGCAAATAAGGATTTGGCCAAATCTTTCGCAAAGGATTCGGGCGTTCAGCCAAAATAGTGGATTCAGTGCATCCCTAATAACTAGCCATATGTCAGGAGGCTTCCCTGTATCAGTAATCACTGCACTAAACTTTCCTAATGTTGTACACTGGGTTTAAGAATATAAATCTTAGATTCTTAGCTTATGTCCAACTAAAGCCCCATAGACAGTCGCCATGAGGAGTATGGAGATTCATCTAAGTTCTTCCTTTATTGTGGTTGTTAACTGTATGTCACATGGGTGACTGACTGCTTCTGACTCGAATCTTCGTATCCAATCATTACACTGGCCATTAGCAGCCACACCCCTTACCTATCAAAAGCCCACCCACTGTTAAAACTGTAATAATGAAATCATGCCTTCAAATCCTGATGCTCTTCGCAAGGGTTGGCATGTATGTTGTTTATATGGTACAGATCAAGAAAAGGTATGGGATCCGTAATCTGGAAACCTATTATCCAGAAAGCTCCAAATTACAGAACGGTCATCTCCCATAGGCTCAATCTTATCCAAATTGTAAAAAACTATTTCCTAATAAAACAGCACCTTCTACTTGATCTTAACTACAATATAATTTAATGTTTACATGATTTTTTAATAGACTAGATATAAAGATCTAAATTACGGAAATATGTTATCCAGAAAACACCAGGTCATGAGCATTCTGGATTACAGGTCCCATACCTGTATATGGAATGCAGACAACACATGAAACCACATTGGCACTTGAAAAAGGCACTCAATGACCGCAATCCCCTTCAGAAAAGTACTTTTTAGGCTATATTAGTTAAAGGGACTCTGTCATGATTTTTATGATGTCGTTTTTTATTTCTAAATTACACTGTTTAAACTGCAAATTCACTCTATAATATAAATTCAATTCCTGAACCAGAAAGTGTATTTTTTTAATTGTAATATTGGTGTGTAGCTGCATCTCAGGTCATTTTGCCTGGTCATGTGCTTTCAGAAAGAGCCAGCACTTTAGGATGGAACTGCTTTCTGGCAGGCTGTTGTTTCTACTACTCAATGTAACTGAATGTGTCGCAGTGGGACCTGGATTTTATTATTGAGTGTTGTTCTTATATCTTCCAGGCAGCTGCTTTCTTGTGTTAGGGAGCTGTTATCTGGTTACCCTCCAATTGTTCTGTAGTTAGTCTGCTAGGGGGAAAGGGAGTCACTCCAACTTGCACTACAGCAGTAAAGAGTGACTAAAGTTTATCACATGACTGGGGGCAGCTGGGAAACTGCCAATATGTCTAGCCCCATGTCAGATTTCAAAATTAAATATAAGTGCAGAATTCTGCTGGAGCCAGGGTCGGACTGGGGGGCCCGGGGCCCACCGGGACTACTGTCCAGGGCCCCCCTCCTGTGACGCGCCGAGTGCGCGCACATGAAGAGGCGCACCTGCGTTTGGTGCCTGGGTGTTTGGTGCCAAGTGCATGCACAGAAGGCACTGTGCGGCGCCTAAAAAAAACACCTTTTTTCTGGAGATCTGGAGAGGGGTCTCGTCCGGGGGGGCTGACCGGGTATTTTTTTTATTTGTCCCGCCAGGCCAGTCCGACACTGGCTGGAGCAGCATTATTAACTGATGCGTTGCCATGATATTTTTCATATCCTTAGAATTTACTGTTCACTACATGGGTGCAGTTGAATGGTAATACTTCCATAGCTGCAGGTCTGGATTTACATTCCTATAATGGCACTTTATGAAGGACAATGTTGGTTGATTGAACAAACAAATAAAAAGACCTACAAGCCAGTAAAGTAGTGAGATTTTATTTATTTCTTCATATATATAGATCTGTATATATACGTATTTAAAGAAGAGGCTTTCTTTAAAACAGCAGCAAGCAAGACTTACAGGTCTGAGTCAGTGTAGAAGCGAAATAACCGTTAGCTAATGCCCATGTGTGTACTACCCTTGTACACAGATATTTCTGAGCAAAGTCGTCCTGATACTAAGTGTGCTGTAAGGCAGTGGTTCTTTTTTTTTTTTTTTTAGATCATTCTTTTGATTTATAATTGTGAATTATGTCACATGCAAATTAAAACCCCATCTCCCTGCCGGAGGGGCCAAACAACAGCTCGGTGAGCCAAGGCCGGCCCTTCAAGCAGTGTAAGGCTTACAGAAAATGTACAACTTAAGAATGCTGTAGCCAGACTTGCTGTATTTTCCCAATCCCCAGCCCCGCCCCCAACCCGCCTTCCCCAATTTGTTTTACTGGAAAGCAACAAGGCTTTAAGCTTCAAGACAAAAACACAGACACAACTTTTAAAAAAGTAAAATGACAATAACAGCAATGTGTTTACCCCTAGCTCCGGGGTAGATTTCTTTTTCTCCTGGGAAGAGGCCAAGATCAGGGAAGAATCGCAGATGTGGGTTTATTGGAAACAGAGGTCGGTTAGTTTTCTCTGAGCATCTTAAAAGGGGCAGTCCTCATAGCGCAGTCCAAATAGGGCCAGTTGCCAAGGGCCTCAGTGAGGCCAAGCAGAGCAAGATGGGATCAGTAAAGCAAGAAGATGACATTGACACACTTTAGTTGTTGGTGAAGCACCCACTGACTGTTCTGGTTTACACCAGACCCTGCCCTAGCACTCCTTCCATGCCCCAAGCTCAACTTACTAATGTGTGCATCTATATCTTTATATATAATGGTCTTGTGCCATAAGAGGAAACATAACAATGATCCATATTTCCCAAAAAGCACTGCCGATAATAAAGCAAGACTTGGATCTTCAACAAAATGGACACCACCTTTAGGTGATCTCTGTAGCACATAAATGAAGGACATCACCTCATTATTATTTTATATTGTACATAACTTGGTATAAACCCTTTCTTAAACCAGTAGTGGGCAATTGACAATATTAAAGGGATACGGTCATGGGAAAATATTTTCCAAAATGAATCAGTTAATAGTGCTGCTTCAGCAGAATTCTGCACTGAAATCCATTTCTCAAAAGAGCAAACAGATATTTTTATATTCAATTTTGAAATCTGACATGGGGCTAGACATGCTTTCTGGCAGGCTGCTGTTTTTCCTTCTCAATGTAACTGAATGTGTCTCAGTGGGACCTGGATTTTACTATTGAGTGTTGTTCTTTGATCTACCAGGCAGCTGTTATCTTGTGTTAGGGAGCTGCTATCTGGTTACCTTCCCATTGTTCTTTTGTTTGGCTGCTGGGGGGGAAAGGGAGGTGGTGATATCACTCCAACTTGCAGTACAGCAGTAAAGAGTCACATGACTTGGGGCAGCTGGGAAATTGACAATATGTCTAGCCCCATGTCAGATTTCAAAATTGAATATAAAAAAATCTGTTTGCTCTTTTGAGAAATGGATTTCAGTGCAGAATTCTGCTGGAGAAGCACTATTAACTGATTCATTTTGAAAACATTTTTTTTCCCATGACAGTATCCCTTTAAACTTTTCATTGAGAACTGCATTGACTGATGTCCCATTGCCCTTGGCCAATTGGATTCACGCACATAATGGACTGCCACTTTTAGGTGCAGAAGATAGGGCTACTTTTAGGTGGCAGGCTGCCTGCGAGCTCTGTTTTCACCTCACCACTACAATTTAGTAAAGACAAATGGCAAAACATTTAATTGGGGAAAAACCACACCATTCTCACTTTGTGCCTTTACATATAATCAGTACTATTGGAACTATGTTAACATATTTGGTTGGAATACAAAAACATGAGCACCGCAGGTCTTCTGCTCTTCACCTAAAGGTAGCCCTGTGACGATTCCTATAACCCTTTGTTGCCAGCCATGTTCCCCTTAGCTATCTGCTCTGGCAGCACTAGGGTTTAATATGAAGACATGTTCCCCCTCTCACTGTTGGAGTCTACATGTGAAACGTTTTCTTCACCAGTGAGGAGGTCTCATAAGGAAGTGGATGGTGGTGGTGTTTGGAGATCGTTGGCCGGCCCTTCTCCAGACGTAGTCTACTCTATCCGTATTAACTCAACATCGAAGATCAGAACGGCATTGGGAGGAATGACTCCGGGGTGCCCTGTGGCTCCATAGGCAACATCAGGGGAGCAGGTCAGCTTTGCTCTCTGGCCCACACTCATCTGGAAAAAAGGAAGGAATGGGAAAATTGATATATAAGTTAAACATGTTTGCCTTTCTATCGACTCTCAAAGTTAGGTGTCAAGAAAGCAGTACTGAGCAACATGACCTCAATAATGAGATCACATCGAAAGCTTCTGTAGTGTGGTCAGTCATGGACTACATACACAGGCAAATATGGTTATTTCCCAGCCCAATGGATATCTGAACTGCTGTAATAATATACTGACCAGAAAAGGTGACTGTTTTGGACCAATATACAAGGCAGAGGCCTTCACATTTAGTCAAGAAGGCTAATGAGTTAGAGAGACAATATTTGGTCGTGAACAGGCAACTCACTTACAAAACACCATGTAAGCACCATTTCCCTTTGCTATCCTCATATCTTGCCGGGCCCATCTTGGTGCCAGTGTTGAATTCCAGCACCCACCACACCAACCCTATTTGGCTCCTGATTTTATCCAATCTGGTATGTCACAGGAGTGTGTGCTCATACTACGATTTTCCTATCTGTTACTTATTCAGTATACCTAGCCAAGTCACCTCTAAACCCCTGTATGCATCATTATTTGGCCCCTCTCCCCCAGAGAAAACCAGAACTAAATGGCAGAGATGCGTTGGAAGACGAGATGTGGACTGATTCTCTCAAGTTGTTACCAGAACTGTCCCTTCTTGCAAGGGATAGATACATCCAAATAACATCTCTAAACAGAGTGTATTTAAAAATCTATGATAATCTATAGCAGGGATCCCCAACCAGTAGCTCGTGAGCAACATGTTGCTCTCCAACCACTTGGATGTTGCTCTCAGTGTCCTCAAAGCAGGTGCTTATTTTTGAATTCCAGGCTTGGAAGCACGTTTTAATTGCATAAAAACTAAGTATAGTACCAAATAGAGCCTCCTGTAGACTGCCAGTTCACATAGGGGCCAATAAATAGCCAATCACAGACCTTTTTTGGCACTCCAAGGGACCTTTTCATGCTTGTGTTGCTCCCCAACTCTTTTTACATTTTAATGTGACTCGTGGGTAAAAAAGGTTGGGGATCCCTGATCTATAGGATCAATGCCCAAATGCAGAGAAGAGACAGGCTCCCTGTCTCATGTTTTTTTGTTCCTGTCCACTAATTCAGAGATTCTGGGTTGAGGTCTTACAATTTTTTTCAATGAGAAGCTTGCTCTTCCAAATATTCGCTCCCCAGAACTCTGTTTGCGAGTATTGACAGGGGACCTACAACTTCAGTCCTCCAGGAGGCAACAGTTGCTATAGTATGCTAAGAATGTCATTGTATTGCATTGAATTTTTCTTGATCTGCTCCCCGCTACAATTTTGGCAACTGGTAAGAGATTCCCGCCGAAGCCAGACTCACTTCTCTTTCCTTCCCCTCTTTCTTTCTATGGCTCTGTACTTGTTTGTGACGGAAAAATAAGCTATATATAATATATTATAATGTATATTATATTATTATAATACACAAAAGCCATGAATATCCTGTAAATTATATCCTTATAAACGGTGAGTTCTGATGTCATCAGTTATAAACGGTGAGTTCTGATGCCATTTCTGTCACATGACTCACTGAAACTTGTGTATTATAATAAATAAAGTACCCCCAGTTGTAAAATATGAGGATATTAGAAGTTACCTCGGAGTTCCATGACCTGTATAAAAACACTCGGCCTTCGGCCTCGTGTTTTTATATGGTCATGAAACTCCTCTGTAACTTATAATATCCCTATATTTTACAAAAGGGGGTACTTTATTCACTATATAAAATACAGTATATCATTTAAAAAAAAACAGTCACCTCTTGGAGTAAAACAGTGGAGAGCAACTCCTGTGTTGCAAATTCATCCTGACATTGGTTGGCATGCGATTATTATAAATATTTATCATGGTACCCATGTGCAACAGTATCACCAATCATTAGAATCAGTGTGTCGGGGCACATCACTCATACTTAGTGTTGCACCAGTTAACAATAACCTATTTCAATTACTTGGAGATAATTGGTGATGAAGATATTTATGTTCTTAAAGTTCAAGCTGTCAGTTAAACGACTCGCTCTGCTATGGGGATACAATGCGTTGAGACACGGCCTGTCTTTTCTGATTTCTGTTGATGGCTTCCTAAAAGGATTCATGTGAAGGTCTTCTCATCCCCCTGAGCAATGAATCAGAAAGCGCCTGTATCATTGGCAGGGGACTGATCATAACATAGGGCTAAATGCGCTCAGTACTGACATTTATATATATATTTAGTGTAAAAATAGCACTTCCATCTATAAAGAGGCCGGGCTGGGTGCAGCCTTTTAGTGAGGGATGTCGGAATACACAGCATTCAAGCTGCGGTCACCATTCTATTCCTGTGTAAGACTATAGCAGGGACAAACCTATACATTCGCAAAAGCTGGGGAGACCCAAGTATAAATAGGTAGATGACAGCCCATGAAATTATAAATATTTAATTGAATGTATATAGTTACATAGTTAAATCAGATTGAAAAAAGTCCATCAAGTTCAACCCCTCCAAATGAAAACCCAGCATCCATACATACACCCCTACCTACTTTCACATAAATTATATATACCCATATCTATACTAACTATAGAGTTTAGCATCAATGTCCAAGAAATCATCCAAGTCCCTCTTAAAGGAGAACCAAACCCTTTTTATTAAAATCCCCTGCCCTACATAGAACCCCCTTACCAAAGATAGCACCCATGAACTCCGATGCCCTGAATCTGCAATGAGGGGTAAGTAAAGAGTTTGGGGCATTTACCCAGGGTAACGCCTAGGCTGGGGGGGGTCTACGTAGGGTAGGGGATTTTAATAAAAAGGGTTTGGCTCTCCTTTAAAAGCATTAACAGAATCAGCATCACAACATCACCCGGCAGTGCATTCCACAACCTCACTGTCCTGACTGTGAAGAACCCCCTACGTTGCTTCAAATGAAAGTTCTTTTCTTCTAGTCTAAAGGGGAGGCCTCTGGTACGGTGATCCACTTTATGGGTAAAAAGGTCCCCTGCTATTTGTCTATAATGTCCTCTAATGTACTTGTAAAGTGTAATCATGTCCCCTCGCAAGCGCCTATTTTCCAGAGAAAACAACCCCAACCTTGACAGTCTACCCTCATAATTTAACTCTTCCATCCCTCTAACCCAGGTGTCCCCAAACTTTTTTTTACCCATGAGCCACATTCAAATGTAAAAAAAAAAGCAACATGAACAAATGCATCCTGGGGTGCCAGATATGGGCTATAATTGGCTATTTGGTAGCCCCTATGTGGACTGGCAGTCTACAGAAGGCTCGGTTTGGCAGTACACTTGTTTGTTTTTTTTTGCAACCAAAACTTATCTCCAAGCCAAGAATTCAAAAATAAGCACCTCCTTTAAGGCCACTGGGAGCAACATCTGAGGGGTCGGAGAGCAACATGTTGCCACTACTCTAACCAGTTTAGTTGCACTTAGTCTCTCCAGCTCATTTATATCCCTCTTAAGGACTGTAGTCCAAAACTGCCCCCATACTCCAGATGAGGCCTCACCAGGGACTTATAAAGAGGCAGAATTATGTTTTCATCCCTTGAGTTAATGCCCTTTTTTATACAAGACAGAACTTTATTTGCTTTAGTAGCCACAGAATGACACTGCCTAGAGTTACACAGCGTGTTATCTACAAAAACCCCTAGATCCTTCTCATTTAAGGAAACTCCCAACACACTGTCATTTAGTGTATAACTTGCATTTATATTACTTTTGCCAAAGTGCATAACCTGCATTTATCAACATTGAACCTCATTTTCCAGTTTTCTGCCCAGTTTTTCAGTTTAGACAAATCACTGTGCAAAGTGGCAGCATCCTGCATGGAACCTATAGTTCTGCACAATTTAGTATCATCTGCAAAAATAGAAACAGTACTTTCAATGGCCACCTCCAGGTCATTAATAAACAAGTTGAAAAGCAAGGGACCTAGTACAGAGCCCTGCGGTACTCCACTAACAACACTGGTCCAATTAGAAAATGTTCCATTTACCACAACTCTTTGTAGTCTATCTTTTAGCCAGTTCTCTATCCAGGTACAAATACTATGTTCCAGGCCAACATTCCTTAATTAACCAGTAACCTTCTGTGTGGCACTGTATCAAATGCTTTAGTAGTTTAACAAAAATGAATGATCAGCTCCGTGTTTGTTTTATGCATGTTTATATTACAGTATACGGAGGCCTCCAGTCCATGACAGTTGTTTTCCAATAAGGGTGGGCTTCTTGTACAGGGATTAACAGCATTATACAAACACCTAGAGGCATCACTGCAGATTCAAACAAGGCATGCTATCTTAAGACCTTGGAGTCAGCAGCTTATTAACCCATGTATGGGGCCCAACAATGGGCATGCCCAACTGGCTGAAAACGAGCCAGGTATCAATTGGACTGGTTTAAAAATGCCACAAGTGAAGGAGCGCATTGAAGCAGAAGTCCAATAATTGACATAAGGACCAATGATAGTATCAGCCCCATTTGGCCCATCACGTGGATGTGCCCTGTACTAGAGTCCTGCACGGAACCAATTTTTGAAACCAGCGATTCGCATTTTTTACCCACTTGGACCCGCTACCCAACTTGACCCACAACATGCTAACCACCATCAAACAGGAGGTGCTATTGCTGCAAACTGGAAGGGGCATCATTAAAAGTGTTGGGGCAGAAAATAAATTAAGGGAGTAAAATATAGACAGTATAATATAAGAAATATAGATCAGATCTGCATTCAAACCTGAAGGCCCGGCATCTGAAAATCCGACCCATGGTAACTTGCTGGTACCCAACCTGCTGCAGGACTCTACCCAGTACTGTATACCTGCCTCAACCAAATGGTAAGTAAATAACTCTGCATGACCACGTTAAACCCGATACAATTTGTGCCTCATTTACAAAGACGGACGCTACTTTGGTGACAAATCCTCTGTGTTCATTTTGCAAATCAGCCCTTAAGTGTCACAGATCATCCACTATTGCTCCTCAAGTGAAATATACACAAAAAAACTAGATATTTATTATAGAAATGATCTCCAGGAGAAACATGACAGCAGCAGCATGTCATTTATTTGTGTAGCCGGGTTGTGCCTAATGACACACTAATTCCAGGCCGGCACAAACAAGTCCCATGTTATATGGGAGCCATGGAAATAACCAGGGGACACTGATTAGGGTATCAGGATTTATTGCTGGTGACAGAGCGGCTCGCCGCAGCATGTGTCGCGATGAACCATCATATTCCCCCGACCGTGGCTTTCGCAACATAAAACACTCCATTTGAGAGGATTAGTGAAGTGTCTGAGGTGCGAGGGGGGGAAGGTGTGTTGGCGGAACTGTCATTTCTCAGCACAGCAAAATGATCAATCATGTGTGAAAGTCACATTTTCCCTCCTGCGTGAGTGGCCGGCTGAGCAATAATTACTGACCTTGTCGGCGCAGGGCACTATATTCTGTAGGCTACACGGGAAACATGCACATCTGCCAGTGTAAGCTTATTAAAGGGCACGTAAACCCTCCAAACAAAGACATTTGCATGTAGTGCTCTCCTGAGCATTTTTATAAATGCTTTCATTTATTTTCAACTTTTTGAGAGAAGAAATGGAATCGAAAAGCCTCTTGTCATCAAACAGGATTGACAGCAATCAGTGATCACTCCTGGGACAGTGGCACAGGGGGTGGTATATATGCAGGAGGTGCCCCCAATCAGAAGGCTGCACACTGTGCCGGCTGATTCGCTAGATGCCCTGGGAAAAAATCAGCCCGACACGGTACTGACAGATAGGGATCCTGCTAATCCTGGTGCATCTTATAAAGAATGCCATTAGATTGTAAGCTCTGGTGAACAAGGCCTCTGTTTACTGACAGATAGGGATCCTACTATCTTACAATCTTACTAGATTGTAAACTCTGGTGAACAAGGCCTCTGTTTACCCACTCTCATTAAGAGCAGAGAAAGAAAGGCTCATTTTCAGATAGGGATTCTGCCAATCCTGGAGCATGTTATAAAGAATGCCATTAGATTGTAAGCTCTGTTTACCCACCCTCGTTAAGAGCAGAGAAAGAAAGGCTCATTTTCTGAAAAATGCCTAGAAAAAAAGAAAAGGCCCAACCTTTATTAAAAAAATCTGTGTGAAATAAGCTATAAGCAGAGCAATGACGCAGCTCAAAACAGTAGAATGAATGACAACATGTGATTTCCTTAAAAAATGACGGCATTTCTTGTATGTGCGTTAAAGGGAAACAATACTGAACAGTAACGTCAAAAAAGTAACTGTCTGTCTAATGGTGTTATCTGTTATCCATTACTTATCCTGTGCCATATAGCCGTTTTTCAATTTCCGCCATTGCTGCACAGCAGCTTGTTTACATGAGCTATAGTAGTGTTTCTGAAGCAAACACATCAGTTTTACTTACCAGTGCAGGGCAACACTACATGATATTTTCATTACATTAAAACACTTTCATTTTTTGGTGTTACTGTTCCTTTAACAATTTTTAAAGTGGGGAATGTACATAATGAACATCATGGCCCTAATTATGGCTTACATGTCATTTATTTTCCCTGAAAATGGTTAATGGATTTGATTCAGTGCTTTGCATAATGGTGTTATCCACGGCTCTTTATTCCATGGATTTAAAGCGAGACTGACATATTCCAGTTTATTAAAGAAACATTCCCTTCATCCATGGATATCCCTTCTTGCATTGTCGCTGAAGCTGTGATGTTGGGGCTGGGGGCAGGATAAAGTTCTGCTAGGCTGGTGACGCTGTTTAACTTGATGCTCCAGCCTATTGAGTTTTTAACTTCAGTGGTAATGGCAGGAGTCAAGTCAATGGTCAACACAGGAAAGAAAGGGGATTTAAGGGTCTAATTTTAAAAGGTACTGTGCTCCTTATTACTAAAAACATAAAGCATTATCAGTTAGGCACATTTAATTAAATGGTACACGTTTGTAAAATTTTCCTTTTCTGTACATTTTTAAATATTAGGAGGAGCTGCCATGTTGCTTGCTTTAAAGGGCAAGTAAAGGCAAAAAAAATAAAATTCCATTTTTACTTTCTTTAATGAAAAAGAAACCTATCTCCAATAAACGTTAATTAAAAAATGTGTACCGTTTTTATAAGAAACCTGACTGTATGCAGTGAAATTCTCCCTTCATTTACTACTGCGGATAGGAATTGTCAGATGGTCCCTAACTGCTCTGCAGGGAAACAATCCCCCCAGCCTTACTTCCCAGCCATGCAGAACTCAAGCAGCTTTGTTTATGATGATCCCTAAGCAGCCCAGACCACACTGAGCATGTGCATTATTTGTTTGATTAGGCTTGTGGTGCAGTAAGTTCATGTTTATAGTTAGTATACAAAATACAGCATTTCTAGCCTTATTCTATTTTAGACTTTACATGCCCTTTAAGAGCCTCTAATGTCAAAAAATAAAAATGTATCTTTGATGAAGAAAGCAATATGGCAGCTCCAGCGTGTAAATGAAATGTGCACATAATAATTTAAATCAGCGCTGACCACCCGAAGGCCGGCAGGATGGATGTGTATGCTTTTTGTGTCTGTCCGAGGGCTGTATTTAACATTATCATTTTATTATTATTATCCATTTTTCAAAAGGGTGGAAAGGGTGGAATAGTTGCTAACTGGTGCTCGACATGGGAAAAGTTACTCAGCACTGAGTCATAATAACTGTATATTTATAATGTTGGTTCTACTTTGATAGATTGCTGCTGTTAAATAATAAGAACAAAAATACACATTTTGAATTTGGTTGCCACTTCCCATAATAAAACTGAAGAGAATTAACGAGTCCAACTGAATATCCAAGTAGGGGAAAAAATGTATCTCAAGCTCTGTAACGGCAAATACTGTATCTGGTATGACTGCTAGTCAATAACGCTTGACCTTGTCTGAATATCTGAATGTACATGTACAGTATATGTGAAGATGCAAAACTGAATGAACATTTTCTTGCATGTGCCAACGTGTCATGCTATCAAGTGTGGTAGAGATTTCAACACACACACCATGTATGTTGTGTGTATGTGTCACTGCCTCACATAGTACCTGTGCAACTCCTTCCTCCCAGCCTTTGATCACTTCCTGCCTCCCAATCTTGAACTTGAAAGGCTTGTTCCGGTCTCTGGACGAGTCAAACGTCTTCCCACTCGTTAACATCCCTGCCAGGCACAAACGAGATGTTAGCTCTTGGGTCAGCATCAAATGTAAACAAAAGACATCAAGAGGGTTATTTACCAAAATCTAAATTGATCTCATTGTTTAAATAAAAAAACACAACCAAACTCCCACACCCAATTTTTACCTTATTTATTATTAAAGGAACAGTAACGTCAAAAAATAAGTGTTTTAAAGTAATGAAAATATAATGTAGTGTTGCCCTGCACTGGTAAAACTGATGTGTTTGCTTCAGAAACACTACTATTGTTTATATACATAAGCTGTAGTGTAGCAATGGGGGCAGCCATTCAAAGGAGAAAAGGCTCAGGTTACACAGCAGATAGCAAATAATCTTTGTCTGTCTAATGGTGTTATCTGTCATCCATTAGTTAACCTGTGCCACATAGCCGTTTTTCAATTTCCGCCATTGCTTCACAGTAGCTTGTTTATATTAACTATAATAGTGTTTCTGAACAAACAGATCAGTTTTACCAGTGCAGGGCAACAGTAAATGATATATTCATTACTTTAAAACACTTACATTTTTTGGTGTTACTGTTCTTTTAAAAAAGCTTGATTTAATCGGTTCAGGTAAAAAATCAATCAAATTTAGCTTAAACCCGAATCGTACACTTTTTAGGGGTTTTTTTCCCCATGAAACACTCAATTAACCCAAAAATCAGATGATTTTGTGCAAGAATCAGAACTTTTTTTTGCACAAAATCGTCGGATTTTTGGGCTAAGTCCAACACAGACCACAGAAACTTCAAAATAGGATAGGGGTTTGTAATGAGAGGGATTTTTAATCAATAATGGCTCATGGTAATACTTTGATTGAACCCAGTAGTTTCTTGTACTCAACATGATTTACAAAGCATCTTTTAGCTTCTTGTATCATACTAACATTGAACCCAACAAAATATACAAAGCAGCTTTAATCTTGTATAATGAAGCTTTGTCGATGGGGAAGTTAATCAAAATTGATGTCCTGATGACCTAATACTGGTTCTTTTTATGACTTTTGGAAATTGCTGGATGTTCTCATATGTATTGTCTAATATGTTAAGGAGTTTTCAAGCCCCTATCAGACTCTTCTTTATCATAGCTAGGGGCACAATATGCTATTAGTTAGCCAGATAAGATCTTTGCTTCGGATGCGCTTGTTGGGAGTCTGGCCAGCTTCGGATGAGCGCATGGGAAGCAGGATCTGTTATTAACCAAACCATTATATGAATCATATGAGCTATTGATTGAACTACTATATGAGCTCATTGTGTATAGTCACATATAAAACTGGAGGTCTCCGTCTGGTCCGTTGAGATCTCAATTGTGGGGTTGACGCATGCCGCCACAGGACCTCCCGTGTACCGTTTGAGGGATTCTGTCTGCTGACTGTTCGGGATCTTCCAGTCTTGATAGCAGATTGTTTGCTTTGCTCTTTTACTCATTCGGTAATGTATATCTTTTTCATTCTATGTATGTAATAAACCTTTGCTTATATGTAGCTGGTGTGTTTGAATTACTTCCGAGAGACTCATAGAACCACAATTAATACAGGGTTTTTTGGATTTGGGCTTTTTGCTGCATCTGGCTTTAATAGATCTTTTTTTTTTTTTTTAAACAACAAAATTTGATTATGTCCCAAAAAGCCTTACCGGAGTTTAATAAATAACCCCCCAAGTGAAAAAGCTACCCAGAGAAGTAAATGTACAGAGTAGCAGATATCAGTCAGTGAGGTGCCAGTGTGCTATTGTACTTCTACTTGCAAGCTACTCTCATTGTATCTGTATCTACAGCCACTATTACGATTGAACCTTGAAATATTGTGCGACACATAGGAAATAATGCACAGTGAAAGTCACAGGCAAGTTCTCCTTTTTACGGCCCAAGATCTTCTTCTGGATCAACTAGCAGTGAGGCAGGTTATATATAGACATAAAAGATTGAACTTGATGGACGTGTGTGTCTTTTTTCAACCTAACTTACAATGTTACTATGTAAGTGCAAGTGTGTTTATAATGATCTTGGAATCCTCTATGGTTTTGGCTGCTGTACAACGGCAGCAATACAGAAGGGAAAGAAACAGTGTTTCTCCTTGTGCAACAAAAGAAAGGCCAAGGGGCGGCCGTTATTTTGCAGTGGTTATACTAAGTCTTTCCTGGAAAGGTTTCAGTTTCTCCAGCTATAAGGTTTTCATTAGGGTCACTTGCTGTCTCTTCTGGCACACGGCTCTCGGAGGAATCCAGGGCAGCAAGCTGAAGCTATGGCATGTGGGATGATGTTCAGGCATTACAGGGTAGGGTACACAAGGCAATTGTCCACTGCGATCTCTGGCGGAAAACAATGGCAGACAAATGTCTACCTATCATTGCTCCAGAGAGTAGAGAATAAAAAGAGCCATATTGGACACACATGGAATGGTGACAGCTGGACCTCAAGAGAGTCTTTTAGTGCCACAGTATGCCTGACGCTAAACATGCTTCAATAGGTTTCAGTGACAAGGAGGTGCCATAACCCTTATCCATTATCTGTGGCTAGGGTCTCTAAGCCACAGCAACAAGACAGGTGCTTTTTACATGTCAAAATGCACAATGAAATAAAGATGGTATAAATGAATAAATAAATAAACTTGCATAAAACCAGCTATGAATTTGCACAGATTAGGTCACCCGCCAATGTAATATGTTTGTTTCAATGTAATTTAAAAAAAAATTGAGGCTTTTAGAGTATACTTCCGCTTTTAAATCTTTTTCATTGTACCAGTGATCTATTGTTTAAATGAGCTGCTTTTAATGCGTTTCATAAATCAGCGCTGCGCAGTATGTTGGCGCTCTAAAAATCTGTTAATAATAATAATAGTGATTAAATATATGATGAGGTTTAATAGACTGGAGCTGATAGACTAACAGGGACGGGCCAAGCCGACTGAACACCCTAGGCAACCAAGCCGGCAACCTACTCAACCCGCACAACTACAACAATGATGGGGGTAGGGGGGAACAGTACTGCACTATTAATGAAGTGAATCTCCTAGGGGAATGGGGAATGTGGGCCCCAGTGATAGAGACAGAACACTTAGGACTTCCACTGGAACCTGACAAGTCAATACAATCTCCATCTCTTCTGTTATGTCAAATTTTCCATCGCCTCTGGCTCCTGTCATCTTTGTGCATCTCAAAGAGGCAGGCGGCACTGTTGACAGCGCCTGAATTAAACAGTTTCACCTCCTCCTGTAAATAAACCCCTGCTAGAAATCCTGTTTTGTACCAAGCTATGAATATTTGGGTTTTCAGCCTGTCCTGCTTGGAGGTTTCTGGGAGTTGACGTTCTGCAGTAGCTAAGCTTTTTGGTTCAAATATGCTAATAAAAAATAAAAAATAGATAGATGCATTTTACTCTCTCATTCAAGCACACAACTTTTGTCATGCATTGTAACATAATGGGTTATTGTGTACTTGCATGCTGCCTATCACTTGCCTTTCATCCCCCAAGCTAACAGGGCTGACTGTGCTGCCCTTGCAACTTCTCAGTGCTAAATCAGAAGGGTCGCAGTAGACCCACTTTAGGTCCGCTTTCTCATGATAGCTATTGATTGGATGCTTCAGGTTTCTAGCAGGGATGCCCTGAATCCCCATTTTGGGGTTTGGTCGAAGTTGAGCCTGATTTTTCCCCCATGATTTTGAATATGCAAAATATCGTTCAGATTTGGCAGCCTCTTTTGTGGTGTATTTCGTATTCAGACAAATCCTGCAATTGTGGAATCGGGGCACCCTTGCTTACTTAGCTGGGGCAAACTTTGCCCAGTTCATTAGGTTGTGTGATATCTAGGCAAGGCCCTTTAGCTGGCCATAGACGCAAAGATCTCATTGTACAAATTGAGGATTTTCGGAACGTGTGTGGAGAGTCCCGTCATTTTTCATCCTGGCGGAGATCGGTCGTTTGGTTGATCGGACAGGTTAGAAAATTTCTGACGGCTGCCAATAATATCTCTGCATGTATTGCCGATCGTACGATTTTCTGTGGGAGACTGTCACTAGCTTTGTCTATCTTACGATTGCTGTCAGGGGCAGAACATCGGCTGATCTGTTCTTTAACTACTTTATTTGGTCGGAAAGGTAAGACTTTGATCTGAATGGGTAGTGGTAGGTAGGGAGATGGGAAAGTCCGATGGTACATTGATTCGTACGATCGGATCTTTGCATCTGTGGCCAGCTTAAGAATATGAAATAGAACAGTGTGCACATTGCTAACGATTCCCTCTTCTTTTTACCCTCTTCTGGGGTAAGTAATAAGTGAAATCGAATTAACACATGAGGACAAGATCATGTATAAGTTAAATTTGCATATGCTAAGAGGGCATGTGCATTAACAACAACTAAAGCCTCCAGTCTCATGAGGTGTGTGCCTGATGGATGAACAGGATTACACATGTAACTGAGCTATCAGCGACAAGACTGATGCACCCTGTGTGAATATCTAGCTCCGAGCAGCATCGTGCCATTGGCCCTGTCCTATCTGATCCTCACTCCACACTTCTATGCATTATCGGAATTGGCAGGTGCTTCGAGCAGAACCAGGAATATGGGGCACAGGGGGATACTGAAAACTAGAAAGGAAAGATAAATAGTTTTGTTCTATCAAACCATGGGATTTTGTTCTACTGAGACAGGCTGAAAGGTTTGGACATTACTATAGAAAGAGGGCAATTAATGATAACTTTGGTTCAGGGAGCACCCAGATAGAAAAAGATAATATGGCCCTATTTATAAATATATTATATATATAATATATTATATTGTGCTGTTTATCTTGTGCAGCACTGGCCTTGTTTATTTTTAAACACTGTGGAGTCCTGGCCCCACGAAGAAATATTATTGCTACAAATAGTCAAAATTTATGTAAATGTCCCCTTTATTAACATTGCTCCAAATATATGTTTCTCTTAGTAGGTGCCATTGGATAATCTCTTAATGAAACACTGCTAGGGTTGCCACCTTTTCTGGAGAAAAATACTGGCCTTCCTATATTCTTGCTGTTTTTCCTATTCATAACATTGGCATCAAGCATAATTTTTTACTGGCCAGGCCAGTAAAATACTGGCTAGATGGCAACCCTAAACACAATTACTAAAGTCTGGCCCTGTCAGGTGATCGGTGAATGGCACACAAACATCACAAAATGGTGGCTCAAGAGTGTTTTTTTACTCCCACACTTTTTCATGTTACAGATAGAACCTGCACTATTTCCTGTCAGGTGATCAGTGAGTGACACACAAACATCACAAAATGGTGGCTCAAGAGTGTTTTAACTCCCACACTTCTTTCTGTTACAGATAGATCCTGCTTTATTTCCTGTCAGGTGATCAGTGAATGATACACAAACATCACAAAATAGTATCTCAAGAGTGTTTTAACTCCCACACTTATTTCTGTTACAGTTAGATCCTACAGGTGATCTGCGAGTAACAAAGAACACCACAAATGGTGACTCAAGAGTATTGTTTAATCCCACACCTTTTCATTTTGCTGATAGAACCTGCATTATTTCCTGTCAGGTGATCAGTGAGTGACACACAGAACACACAAAATGGTGGCTCAAGAGCAAGTCTTTTACTCCCACGCGTCTTCCTGTTACTGGAAGAACTTGCATTATTTCCTGTCAGTTGATCAGTGAGTGGTACACAGTAAGAGTGGCCATACATGGGCAGATTAAAGCTGCCAATATCGGTCCTTTAGATCAATCGACATCTTATCTGCCCGTGTAGGGGGTGTTCCAATGAGCCTTCCTGATATATATCAGGCCAAAAATCGGGCAGATATCAATCAGGCAGGTTTGATTATTTTGGCGATCGAGGACCGCATTGGCTAGTTGATGCAGTCCTCGTCCCATCTGCGCCCATTTCCTTCATTGTAATCCATTCGTTTTGCCCTAGGGCGAACGATCAAATTAACCCTATATCGCCCTGCCTTTGGTGGGAATATCGGTTTAAGCTCCGCTCTTTGTCGACCTGGCCAAATGAGTGGATCTTATTGTGTATGGCCACCTTTAATCACAAAATGGTGGCTCAAGGTAACAGATGTAGGAGGTGCAATATTTTCTCATATGTATATGCCAATTTGAAGATTCTTATAAGTCTGTTGGTTTATTTTTCACTTGGAATGTATAGTTCTCATTTAAAGATAATTAACTAAACAAAAACAATGAGCTTTAACTCTAGCATTAATAAATAATGCTTCTAGTGATTATTTAACTCCTTGTCCAATTTTGTTGATTTGATCTTTCTGGCTAACAGGTGACAGGTGATAGGAGCTGGAGCATGCATGCAGAGATGGCCCAACAGGTTTTCATCTCTCGAAATCGGTACAAGGAAAAGCATTAAAGCCAACATGTAATGGCAGGTGGCCTTCCCACATGTAAGAGGCCAGGACGGAACACACAAAATGATCTCAGATGTGTGATTTGCAATCTGACGAAAAAACCCACCTTCTGTTCCATTTCCTGCTCTAGTCCTGAAGCCAAAGTCATGTATTAAAACTTCTGCATTGCTGCCAAGCCTGACAGACACCCGCTTACTACTGAGCTCCAGAATTTCAGCAAAATCTGATTTTTCATAACATTATTTTGGGGGGGAAGAAAACCCACAAACACATGGCTGCTGTTACATAAAGTAGCTTCTGTTTCAGTAGGTTTGCTCTTTATTTCTTCCTATAGTATTATTGACCACATAAGGCATGTGTATACAGTGCAGTGAAAGTTCAGTGAAACCTCAGTTTACATACCCAGAAGTTCCCCCCCCCCCCTTCCAGAGCTGCTTCAGAAGGAGAAAATTTACACATTACACTTCAATTTTAGAAAAAACGATCACAAATAGAAAATAGAAAGTCATTGGAAATAGTCGTTATTTCTGGTGATCTATCAGAAAACAACTAGTTGTTTGAAGGTGACCAACCCCTTTAAAACAGATATTGATCTGGCTACCAGAAATGGAGGTCTAGATTAGAATAAAAGCTATGTATCAGTTTTCATATAGAGGTATGAGAGCATGTCTCAAAAACAACCAATCCTTTGTTGTGAAACTCTGGAACATAAGAACAAGTCAAGCCCAAACCTGAATACGATAGGCGTGAGGTCTCCTAATTCAAGCTCTTTAATAGAAAGTAAAATGCAAATGATCAGTCAGTACAACACAAGATCAGTATCCAGGCGGATTGTTTATATGGTAATTGTAATAAGAAGAACATCATAGCTTTAATAGAATTGATTCCAACCCTGATGTAATTACCAGCTCATGCACATTTCAGACATGGGCCAGTGATGCAAAGAGGGAACTGACAAATACCGAAGCACAGCCATCATAGGTTATGAGTGATGGTCATTACTTATTGGGCGAGTACAGTCTCCCAGTGTTCCATTGGAAGCTATACAAGTTGTACATGAACACAACAGCCTACCAAGTCTGAATGACTTCAAACAGAACATGTGTATCCATTTGTTATTTTAAAGTAGCAGCAAATGTGGCTCTACAGAAACCTGGAGATCGTTCTAAGGCAAGCACTTTACACATTTACATTAATATTCTGCAAATCAATAGGTCTTGATTAAAACTACCTACCAACTTATATCCTTAAATGTTTGCCTTAAAATTACTTAATACTTACGTATAAAAACATGACTGGCAGCACCCATGGCTACCAGAACATTTGCCTTTGCGAGGGCAATCTCCATACGTACCACTAGGACATAGCACATATCGCCCCTGAGTAAATTATACATGCATGTTCGTATTGCCCACGTGTCTCAGCAAGTCAAGTCGAGGTGGGGTTCTAGTATATATTTGGGAACTATGCTAATTTGTTACAGAGCCAAGTGCTCTTCAACAGTTGATCATGTGCAACAGTGATATGAATTTATGAGCAGACCGGCACAGACCCATAATGAAAGAGACTGATTCATGGCTAGAGCTGGATTATCAGATATAAAAAAAAAACATTGGCGTAATTATAATTACAAGTCACAAACCTCTTATAGAGCTGGGAACGTTCCAACTGAGCAACAATTTGAAGTAGAAACATACATCATTGCCCTCATAAGCAAAGAGCCACATGGCATCACCCTTGCAGGCAGCATTTATTTGTCACATTTCCATAGACAGTCTTTGATGATGGGGGGAGCCAATTTATAGGTGCACTTCTTCAGTGCTCGCCATTATAGGTGTTAATTAAGCTCTTAATATATACCTATGTGGCTTCAATTTAGGCACAGAGTCCAAAGCTGCTCTTTAATATGATTGGCAGCAGAACAGCTTGTCGGCGCTTGAATTATTCCAAGGCTCCACTCACATAAACAACCTGGCTCAATGGCAAGTATCAGCCTCAACATTTGTGCCTCTCACACATCAATTCCCAGCGGTGGGATACATTACAGCCACATTCTGTACCCATAAATAAAAGATTATTTTTCACTCTACTATTTCTTTATTGAGCTTGTCGGATTTGAGAGCTACTTTTGGTGGAGACAGTTATTGAAAAAAGGAACTGAGCTGTCTGTGGTCCGTCTAGTCTGTATGATGCAATTCTGTCACCTTAATGCTACTCCTGGTATAAAAAAACAAAGCCACAATTTCCCTGTTTTCCTAACAAGTAGATCTATTATTTGATTGTTCTGTTTAAGAACAGTTCCTCTGGGTGGTTTCCCTTCAATTTAATCTTTAGTATGTTATAGAATGGCTAATTCTAATAATCTTTTCAATTGGCCTTAATTTTTTTATTGTTTTTGCATTATTTGCCTTCTTCTGACTCTGTCTAACTTTGTCACCGACCCCATCTAAAAATCAAAAGCTCTGTAAGGCTACAAATGTATTGTTATTGCTATTTTTATAAACCATGTCTCTAATCAGGCCCTCTCCTGTTCATATTCCAAGCTCTTATTCAAATCAATACATGTATACTAGTCTAGAGCAATTTGGACTTTAGCAACCAGATTGTAAACTGGAGGGCTGCTAAATAAAAAGCTAAATAACTAAAAAAAAAAAAAAACACAAGTAATAAAAAAATGAAAACCAATTGTAAATTGTCTCAGAATATCACTCTCTACATCATAATACAAGTTGAAAATTAACAACCCCTTTAAAGAAGAATTAAACCCTAAAAATGAATATGGCTATAAATGGCATATTTTATATACTGAGCGTATTGCACCAGCGTATAGTTTCAGCTTCACAATAGCAGCAATGATCCAGGACTTCAAACTTGTCACAGGGGTCACCATCTTGGAAAGTGTTTGCGACACTCACATGCTCAGTGGGCTCTGAGCAGCTGTTGAGAAGCTAAGCTTAGGGGTCGTCACAAATTATCAAGCAGAAAATGAGGTTGGCCTTTAATATAAATAAGCTGATGCAACATGGCTGATTATTACATTCTGATGCTAGTTGCACTTGTTTCTGTGCGGTCATGTAGTAGCTATCTGTATTAATTATTAATCAGGCTTATTGTGTCATTTCTATTCTATGTGTACTGTATATTGTGAGTGGGTCCCTAAGCTCAGTAAGTGACAGCAGCACAGAGCATGTGCAGTGAATCTGCAGAAAAGAAGGTGGGGAGCTACTGGGGTTTCATTGGAGACACAGATCTTCCCTGCAAAAAGGCTGTGGTTGCCTTGGGATGGTAAAGAAACCGAAAAACGTAATGTACAGCATTTCTAGCTACTTCTTTAGTTAAGCTTTGGTTCTCCTTTAAGCGCCACAAAATCATGACCATTAAAGTCCCATACACAAACACTTGCAGTTAGCCCTTTCCTTATGCAATCTCTGGGGTCTAGGTGTAATGCACCAGGGATTTGCTGCATTGCCTTAATATAATCTAGCCAATCTCATATCATATATAAAATATATGTTTTCAAGAAAAGTCATTAATATGCAATTTAGAGCATGTTGAAAAAGTATTTTCCTGTAGCCTGAGAGAAAGGCTGAACTGTTCTTTCCTTTCCTGCTAGCAGCTCCCAGATTACTGTATTTCCGGCACTGTACTGGATAAACCCCATCTGAACAATGGGAGCTACGAATGTTCCATCTCTTGTGCAGGTTTTGGACAAGGACAGAGGAAAACATTCTAGAAATCATTGCAGAGTTTTACTTCACCTTTTTTTTTTTTTGTCTCTCGCTCAATGTGACACAGTGCAGAGGAACAGAACACAAAGTCACTTTCCCACATGGAATTATTGTGCATGGATCCAGATATAATTAGCAAGTGTTCTGTTCTCTAGTTCTCGGGGGGCCATTCTGACAAACCTCCTTTTAGAAAATAATTAGGTATGCCGCATGAATGCAGAGCAGCAGGAAAATTCATGGAAATTAACAGGAAATTCATATAGTTTTATCTTTCTTTCATGGGTCTAAAAAAATGATTGAAAAGCAAATACATGCAGAAATACTCTGTACGGTTTTTTTCATTTTAGAGACGACTCAACATGGGTGGCCACTAGCTCACATCTGTATGTTCCAAAGCATAAAGAAGGATATAACAATTTCCTACTATTATTATTATGTACTTAAAGTTTTCTATAATGTGGTTGACAGGGGCCACTTAAACTGCCCATGTACTTCATGTATGCATTCATATGAAGCTGAGACAATATACAATGAGAAACCAGGCCAATTTTGTTTTACTGTCAGAGAATGTTTGATATCAATGTACAAAGGGCCAGGAGTAAAATCCACTGAATTAGCTGTGTTTATTTTACACTAGTCAGGTGTAAGAGTTGCACCAATACAGGGATTAAATTTACGTTCTTTTGTAATGTACATTTTGTCAATATAGCAATACCTAGGCACACCATGGGTTTATTCGTTACATCAATTATAGGTACAAAAGAAATAGCATCCATGTTCTAAGCACACAGGGATTCTAGGACTTAAAGGGACAGTTCACCTTCACAAAAGACATATTTTTAATAGTACACCACAAACAATGACTTTTCCCAGTTTCTTTCTATTTTCTATAGTTTACCATTTTTTTCTTTTTTCCTTTTCTTTACCAGAACAGTGGGATCCATGACCAAACTGATACAATTTGATATATTAACAGATTTCTCAGCAGCAGTTTCAGCCCCTATTGAATAATGCTAACTGAGCTTTAAAGGGGTAGTTTGCCTTTACACAAGCTATTAGTATAATGCAGACAATGGGACAATTTGCAAAAAAATCTTCATTTTTTATTTTCTGTTTTTTTTTTAAAAAAAAAAAGTATTTATCTTATTGCTCAGCGGGTCTCCAGTTTGGGAAGCTACTGTATCTTGTTGTTATGGTCAAATTTCCCATAGCAACCAGCAGTGATTTGTATGAGACACTAGAATATGAATAGAATATACCATTCTATAGATGAACCACCCTTTAATAAAGTCTATAACAGAGTAGCGGTTACAACTCATACATTGGTTTCTTTAATACACAAATATTTAAATGAAAGCTGGCAGACGACCGGAGGGTGGGCTGGTGCATGTTGACATAGTAATTCTTAATTAAAGCCTAAAATATAGAAAAACGTCAAAAAAATATACAGAAAACAAATACCAAGCATTGTGCTTGCCGTTAGTAAATACAGCCCCTTGTTCTGTTCTGCCTGTTAGAAATTAAACATATCAGAAGGAGACTGGTTCAGAAACATGTGATAAATGTGTCTGTTTTCATAATCTATGCTAATAAATGTCCTTTTTTAAATTATTCAAGTTAAGGGAAAGGAGTTGTTATCAGAAAGGCGTTCTGCTCCCCAACATGGCAATTTGCCCTTTGAGCCCTGGGAAACCTGTGCTGAATCGACTCCCTTTCAGTCTGACGGATGGCTGAACAATCTGAAAGCATTATCATTGTTCACAGAGGCAAAGACATGACTTATAGCATTTACTAAAGAGCGGCAAGATGTGACCCGTAGCCCTGGCAAATCTCTTCCTATATTGGTTATTTCGATTCGATTCAGTAGATACGTTTTGCTCGGCAGGTCTATACCGCAGGGCTGAATGCTCAGACCTTCCTGTAATGAAGAGCTTGCCCTTATGCTGACTTCCTAGAAAAATGTCTTGCTACACAGATCTTGGAAAGCCAGAGTCTGACTTTGACCTTTGCTGGCTGGAAAAGGAAAGACACGGAGGACTGTACTTGCTTTCCTTTAAAAACACACTACAATCAGAAAGAATAACATAAAAAAATTAACCCAAAATACCTGTCATGCATCTGTTAATGAGCTGGCTTTGGTAAATTGTTTCAAAAGTCAGAACCAGCATTGCAGTGGCAGGTTATATGCAGGTCTGATTAATAATCCAGCTCTTAAAGGGGATGCAAATGCAAAAAATGAAATCCAATTTTTACTTTTGTTAATGAAAAAGGAATCTATCTTCAATATACTTCAATTAAAAAATGTGTACAGTTTTTATAAGAAACCTGATAAGAAATTCCCCCTTCGTTTTACTTGCTCTGACTGCTGAGGATAGGATGGTCCCTAACTGCACTGCAGGGAAACTGATCATACTTTCAAACAGCAGGGGGAGCCCCCACCTTACTTCCCAAAGTTTAACCTCCCAACTGAAGCCCAGACCACACTGAGCATGTGCGTGGTCTTGGTCTTGCAAAAGATGTTAAACATAGTTACAAGATGATGACCCCCTGTGGCCAACTTTGAAAGCATAAATCATGTGTTTTATTAGGCTTCTGGTATAGTCAGTTAATGTTTATGTTTAGTATACAAAATACAGCATTTCTAGCATTATTCTATTTTAGACTTTAGTTCCCCTTTAAAACATCATTTACTGCAGAAAGTATCCACCTGTCACAAAGAGATACCAATACTTTTACAACTATGGCAATAACTGATTTCCTGATGCAGAAATACCCCTTGGGGGGCATTTACACATTTAACCCTCAATGCGTGTCCATTCTGCTCTGTAGCTTAGTTTTCCGAAGTCGCAGGTGATTTTCAATCTAGCCGGCGGTAAGACAGTTCGGGGAGATTAGTCGCCCGAAGAAGAAGCGATTTATAGCTGGGGAATAGCTCCCAAAATAGCAGCATGTGTATCTGCCCTAAAGGTCCCCATAGCAAAGATGCCAACCAGGCAGCTTCCTGGCACTATAGCTTGAAATCGTCTTTTTAGTTGACGGACAAATCGTACATTTAAACAATCGTCTCTACTCACTCTCTACTGTACGTTTGCTTACGGTCCAGGGCCACTGTGAGGAACTATAAGAATATTGCCACATGGTGTTCCGATAGTTGAACAGGTATAGGATCCATTATCTGAAAGACCATTATGCAGAAAGCTCCCATAGACTTCATTTTAATCAAATAATTAAAGTCTTTAAAAATGATTTCCTTTTTCTCTGTAATAATAAAGCAGTACCTTGTACTTGATCCAAACTTAGATATAATTAATCCTTATTGGAGGCAAAACAATCCTATTGGATTTAATGTTTACATGATTTTTTTTAGTATACAAGGTATGAAGATCCAAATTACGGAAAGACCCCTGAGCATTCTGAATAACAGCTCTCATACCTGTACCACAACCCAGTGCCATTTTCAGCCAACAGGATCACCGGGCCAGGGCCTCAGGTAAGCTATTATAATCATGGGATGGGTTCCAAGCATTTAACACAGTGGAGTGATTAGACCTTTCCTTTAATTATGTTATTTACAGTTGATTTCATGAAATCCTAAAAGGTTGTTTGTAAAGATCTGACTCTTGTTTGACCAACTTAAATGTTTGCATTTGTGGTTATGGGTCAGGGCACACAGGCGGATTCGGGGAGATATCCTCTTCTTCAGGGCAACTTATCTCCCCAAACTGCCTCCCCTGCCTTCCCACCGGCTAAAATGTAAATCACCAGCGGGATGGCACTCTGAGCAATTCATTTTCTGAAGATGCCTGAAGATTCCTCGTGAGGCAACTTCAGGTGACTTCGGAAAACGAAGAGCCGTGAGTGCCATCCCCCTTGCCATTTTTCATTATAGCCGACGGGAAGGTAGAGGAAGGCAGTTTGGGGAGATTCAGGCAACTAATCTCTCCGAATCTGCCTGTGTGTCCTTACCCTAAGGCTTTTAGAGTGATGGCACTTATGTATTTTTGGGCACTTTCCTGCTTGTGGGGAAATCCAACAAACTGCTCTCTTTGACAAGAATATCAATTTGACATTAGAATTGTGTAATTGTGTGAAAATAAACTTTGACATTATCTTTTAAAGGTTGCTCTATTCCCTTTTTTAGTGTTTTATCTGCTGAAGACCTTTCCGTACTTGTCTATTTCTATAAATAAAGCCATGTCTGACAATAGCTGCAACAGATATAATCTCCACTCAACTGAGCCCGAACCATCCCTTCTTATCTATTTTCCAAGGTGAGATGGAATGCCGTGTGTCTGACTGCTCAATTGGCTGAGAGCAAGAACATACATTCTGACATGGAAACCATCGGCCTGGACAGGAGAATGTACTATGGGATTCATGGGCTTCGGAAGATCAAGAAATGGTAAAATCACTCCTATGTTCATTCTATAGGATATAATTGATGTGCCTAATCTATATACTTCATTAAATAATTATCAATGCATTATGTGTGACATGGAAGTATAGGTGCTCTCTGGATGAATGCCTTGTATTTTATTCATAGGTGTGAGGGTATCTATGTGTACCCATGGACTCCTACATTGAGGGCTGTGAGCATATGCACATGTTTAGTATGGAATTTAGCAAACTCAAAGCTATACTGTAGTAAGGGTTAGCCAAAAGGGTGCTTGTGAAAAGGTGGTGCCCCTGTGTTTCAGACTGCAGCCCATTACCAAAATTAATCCTAGTGGCTTCCAAACTCTGTTCTTTTGTCCTAAAACCAATGCTGGTTGTAATTCCAACCATGGGTCAGGGCCCCCCATAGCTCACTACAATATTATTGATATAAATTAATATAATATTGGTTTATCAACTATCCAGCAATAGTTCTAAAAGTATCTAGGGTAGCAAATATGTTTCCCCCAAATTTTACCCCAACTTTTCTCATCTGAAAACACAGCTTGAATCTCAAATAGGCATTCTCCCCACATCTCACCCTAAATGCTTTTTAGCCAGGCTTTCAGGTGTATCTATGAGACCAAATCTCACTCTAAATAGCCTTCAATCTGGGCTTTTGGCAGTATCTAGGACAGCAAATAAGTATTCTCCCCAAAACTCATCCTAACTGGCCTTTAAGCTGTGTTTTTAGATTTATCAAAGAGAGCAAATATATTTTTTATCAAATTTGACCCCAACTGGCCTTCAAGTTGAAGATTAGGGTGTATCTAAGAGCACACATAGATTTTCTCACCAAATCTGACCCTAACTGACCTTCAGGCCCCCCTGCCCCTGTTGCAACTAAATAGGCTAAAGGTCTGCATTGAAAGAAGATGATCTAGGTCAGCAACCCTACAGGACCTTCACCCATGCGGTCATCCATGCTATCTGTCAGTTATTGAGCTGCCACATGAGACAAAACAAATAGTTCCAAACAGTACAAAGCAATGTGTGGAGATCTGTGACACAGTGAAAGTTACTTTGGAGCCGTCAGTCACTTTAACGGCCACATTTCACTAACCCGGAGCCTGTATGTACTAATTTAGCAACGGATACATTTTCATCACAGCTGACTCCTATTTCTGTTGCACTCCTGCTATTCACTTGCTTTGCACACAAGAACAGTTAAAATTATTTAACCTTTTTTATTTTATTACTTATTTATATTTTTCCAAAACATTTTAAGGAATAGGGTACAGAAAGTAAAAAGGTTGGGGAAAGGAGGGGGAAGAAGAAATTCTTATAAAATATGGTTTCCTTTATATAATATGGTATTTATAACATCACTTTATACTTGTAAGCATTTATACAATTTTACTAATATTTCTGATATTCTTTCTAATATAGCCCCTTGTCTAATTTTATAACTCCCTCTGTACTGGGAAATCCAATTTTGGTGCTCTATACATTCTCAACCTAAAAATCTACCTTCTAAGAAAGGATAGCCAGGGTTCCAATGTCTTCCAGAACATTTTACTTGTACAGGTATGGGGCCTGTTATCCAGAATGCTCGGGACCTGGGGTTTTCCGGATAACGGATCTTTCCGTAATTTGGGTCTTCATGCCTTAAGTCTACTAGAAATTCATTTAAACATTAAATAAATCCAATAGGCTGGTTTTGCTTCCAATAAGGATTATTTATATCTTAGTTGGGATCAAATACAAGCCACTGTTTTATTATTACAGAGAAAAAGGAAATCATTTTTAAAAATTTGGATTATTTGGATAACATGGAGTCTATGGGAGACAGCCATTCCTTAATTTGGAGCTTTCTGGATATCAGGTTTCCGGATAAGGGATCCTATACCTATATTCTGTAGTATATCTGTTATCTCTTCCATTTTCCTAGTTTCCTCTACCAGCTGCTGCCATTCATTATATTGTGGAGGAGATGTTTTCCTAACATTATTTAACTTTTGCCATTTCTTAAACAGATGTTTTATTAGTTGTATTATTATTTATAAAACACCAACATATTATTGATTAATATATTTTTGTTTTAAAAGTCTTGTTCTATAACTTCATCCTATCCGTTTTGATTTACAATAATAGTGCTTCATATAGTCTCTCTCTCTTTCAGAGATAAAATTATAGCAACCAAATACACAAAAGCCACGAATAACATGTAAAATAAATTATTCTTAATGGTGCTGTGACTTCCCTGCCCTGTGTAACTCAGCCTGCAGCCTTGTGCCTTTATAATGTCACAGAACCCCTCAGTGACTTCTAATATCCTTATCATTTACAATAGGGGGCACGTTATCCCTTAAAATACATGAGTGATACTCAGAGTTCCCTGTATAATTCAGCCTGCAGCCTTGTGCCTTTATATGGTCACAGAACAACCCCTCAGTGACTTCTAATATCCTTATCATTTACAGTAGGGGGTACATTATCCCTTATAATACATGAGTGATACTCAGAGTTCCCTGTATAATTATTCGGAATGCTTGGGACCTGGGGTTTTCGAGAAAAAACGGTTTCCATAATTTGAACCACCATACCTTAAGTCTACTTAAAAATATATAATCATTAAATAAACCCAATAGGATTGTTTTTGTACCAATATGGATTCACACAGCTTAGTTACCATCAAGTACAGGTATGGGATCCAGAAAGCTCTGAATTACGGGATGACTATCTCCCATAGACTCCGTTTTATCCAAATAATCCAAATTTTTTAAAAAAATTTCCCTTTTCTCTGTAATAATAAAACAGTAGCTTGTATTAATCCCAACTAAGATATAATTAAGCCTTATTGGAAGCAAAAGCAGCTTATCGGGTTCATTTAACATTCAAATGATTTTTTAGAAGGCGTAAGGTATCAAGATCCAAATTACAGAAACATCTGTTATCAAGAAAATCCCAGGTCCTGAGCATTCTGGATAACAGGTCCCATACCTGTACAAGTCAATGTTTTCTTATTACAGAGAAACAGGAAATAATGAAAAATACACTCTATGGGAGGGAGATGATCTTCCCATGAGTGAGAGGTTTCTGGATAAGTGATTCTATACCTATGACAATATATTACACTGGTATCTTTGTTCTAGCTCATGGCTACGAAAAAACCCCGCATATGATTTACCAGAGACAACTCCCTGTTTCGGCTCACGTTTCAGAGACAGAATGATGAACTGGGAACAAACCAATCTGAAAGCAGCTGGCTAAAAATGTGGCCCTTTTAAAAAAAAAAAAAAAAAAAAAAAAAAAAACTTATTAACAATTTAACATTCCTTTAGTAAAAATCTTCAAATTAAACTTATCCCAAAGCAATGGGGGTTGCCTTTCCTACATGAAATATTCTGTCTCTTCCTTCCAGATGCTGTACCTTGCCTAGTGTCTCCCAAACAAAATGCTAATGAGCACTTGGCTGAAAGCCATATTCTCACTATAATGGTTTTGTAAGCACTTCCTTGAACATTTAGATAAGGACAATAAGACGACTGCCTGTGCTTTTTTCTGCTTTGCATAAATGGAAAAATGTGCGCCGTGCCTGGCGGAGTTCAATACCAAAATCATTTCAGATAATACAGGTATGGGACCTGTGATCACAAATGCTCAGGACCTGGGGTTTTCCGCATAATGGATCTTTCCGTAATTTGGATCTTCCTACCTTAAGTCTACTACAAAATCATGTAAACATTAAATAAACCCAATAGGTTTTGCTTCCAATGAGGATTAATTATATCTTAGTTGGGAACAAGTACAAGCTACTGTTTTATTATTACAGAGAAAATAAAAATGTGGATTATTTGAATAAAATGGAGTCTATAGAAGACTGCCTTTCCATAATTCAGAGCTTTCTGGATAAAGGTTTTCCATATAACAGATCCCATACCTGTACTAAACTAAACACCCAAGGGAAAGAAATATGTACTATAAATTATATGGAGAGTAGGATGCCCCAAGAATTTTGGAAAGATCTGGTCTCCGTGGCTATCCGACCATATGCCATCACTGCTGCCCCGCATTTAGGGAATTCCCCACTAACCCCTTGATTGCACCCCCCCCTATTTCCCCCTTCTCCCCCCCCCCGGGATAGAACCGACAATATCCAGAACCAGTTGGGTAAATGTTTTGTGTTTAATGTTCCACTGATTTAATTGCAGGAGTGTTATTTATTATTTTTTGCAATGCAGTCTCTGTGCCTTGACTCTCAGCTAGGATGTCTGACTCGCGGTTGGGTCCACTCTTCTCAAATCCTCCTACTATTGGGCGGGTAGCTCCTGTATGTCCTTGACACTGCATTGTATTTTGACCTTGATCTCTTAATTTCTCCTGCCCTTGTCCTTTTTTTGCTTGGTTGTATGTACTGTATGTCTGTTTACAAAACTTTTCAATAAAAACAACTTTTCAAAAAATTATATGGAGAGTATATACACCCATCAAGAGTAAAGTATTACAAGTAATTGGAGCTTATAAAGGCATAAGGCTGCAGACCAGGGAATTCAAGAGTAAATACTGTAAATAAGGATATTAGAAGTTCCTGAGGGGTTATGTGTCTATATAAAGGTACAAGGCTACAGGCTGAGTTATACAGGGAACTCATGTATTATAAGGGATAATCTACCCCCTACTGTAAATGATAAGGATATTAGAAGTCACTGAGGGATTCTGTGACCATATAAAGGCACAAGGCTGCAGGCTGAGTTATACAGGGAACTCTGAGTATCACTCATGTATTATAAGGGATAATGTACCCCCTACTGTAAATGATAAGGATATTAGAAGTCACTGAGGGGTTGTTCTGTGACCATATAAAGACACAAGGCTGCAGGCTGAGTTATACAGGGAACTCTGAGTATCACTCATGTATTATAAGGGATAATGTAGCCCCTACTGTAAATAAGGATATTAGAAGTCACTGAGGGGTTCTGTCACCATATAAAGGCACAAGGCTGCAGGCTGAGTTATACAGGGAACTCAGAGTATCACTCACGTATTATAAGGGATAATGCATTCCCTATTGTAAATTATAAGGATAATAGAAGTCATTGAGAGATTCTGTCACCACATAGAGATACAATATACTGTACAAGTTGTGGAATCTTGGAGGTGTTTTCTAATATCCCATCCTTATATTTACAACAATTATTATTATAACAACAGATGACATTACTAAGCACTGTTTGGAAGTATACATTTCACGGATTGCTAACTGCTCTCGTGTAATATACAGAAAACAAGGTACCCCTTTTAATAAAAAATAAGTACCAAGTTCATGAGCATATAAAGGCACAAGTCATACATAAGACATCACACACAAGTGTCCAACCATCAGCTCCCTGAGAAGCTTACGAGTCAGTTGGTGGCTATGGCAGTGCGGTTGCACAGAAGGCGTAGAAGTAGAACAATAATCGAGTAGAGAAGCTCAGATCTTTATTACTTTTTGGGAAGTTTGTCAGGTTCCAATTATGTACAAAATGCTGGCTTCTTTTACGAATATGCCAGCGCCTAATGGCAATCCCTCCAACTCCGGTGAAAGGAAAAAGTGCCTGGCGAGAAGTGTGTGGGTTAAGGCATTTGCATGCAGCCAAGCAAAGGGAACAATAGCACAGCCTGCTCCTTCCAACAAGGCATGTCACAAAGACCCACATAATTATTAGTCACTAAAAAGGAGTAGGTGGTTTTCTTTCTGTCTGGTGGATAGGAAGGAGAGTAACGATTAATTGAGTACTATTTCAGTATGGGCAGAGACGCACGGTCAGATTTGGGGATATTACATCTTCTCTTCTTTGGGGCGACTAATCTACCCGAACTGCCTCCTGTCAGCTAGAATGTAAATCGCCGGCGAGATAGCACTCGGATCACTTCGTTTTCCAAAGTCGCCCGAATGTTTCCAGGCAACTTCGGGTGACTTGGGAAAACAAAACACTCCGAGTGCCATCCCGCCCGCGATTTTAATTCTAGCTGGCGGGAAGGCAGTTCGGACAAATTAGTCGTACCGAAGAAGAGGAGATTTGTCGCCATGCGACTAATCCCCGAATCGAACCACGTGTCTCTGCCCTGAAGGACAGTCAGATACCCCCCAACACATCACCAGTGTCCTTGTAGGGACTACCCACAACATTCCAATGGTTATGGGCAGGTTTGTTAAACTGTGAAAAAAGCCTACCCCCTCCTCAGTGTTGTAATCCTTTCACCTATTGACTTCTGAAACAAATGACCCCCTCCTTTAACAGTCCCACTCCCCTCTTTCTATAATTTCCACCATAGTTTTCTAGGGCAGCCAACAGCTTGTGCCCGAGGTCATGGAAACAGATCCCATGTACAAATCAGTGACCAGATTTCTGACACTATCAAAAGTCGAATTCTATGGTAATGTGATTTTTTTCTCTAATAAATTCGATGTTATTCACAATTCAAAATGGTAAATTATCCATGAAAAAACGTCTAAAATTCGATCGATTAGTCCCGACTGGAAAACTCTAATCGAATTCAAGTTTTCCTCCAGAAAATAAAAAACTCGACTTTTGGACAACACATTTTTTTTGATGCGAAACATTGCATTCTCCCATTGGAGTCTATGGGGCATCATTTTAGAAGTAAAACTTGTCAATAATTTGGCTCATCACTACTATTAAGATATTCAAATAGTTCAAGGGACTTCTACGTGAACTCGGCAAGTTTTAGGGGGAGAATAGTCGAATTAAAACCATTTCCTGGGTCGAGGTATGATAAAACTCACATTCAAATTCATTGCTTTTAAATTCAAATTTGTGAATTTTGACCAAAACGGTTTTTAGAAAAATTTAATTTACAATTTTAATTTTAGTAAATCTGCCCCTACATGTCTTAGCCATGTGTTTAAGGACCACTTACTTTAACAGACATATTTAGGGAAAAGCAATTTCACCCCAAGCCTTATAGGATTGGAACACACAGATGCAGCTTACAGAGGAGGGTATGAGCAAGAGTTGTCTATGGCTACACATTAAAGCAGAAGGATTTGCCTCTGCTCTATATCAGACTGCACCCCTGGACAGTTTGGGCCCTTTGCCCCTGGACCACTAGCATGATGTGGAGAGTGATATTCTGAGACAATTTGCAATTTGTAGTTTTTGAGTTAATTAGCTTTTTATTCAGCAGCTCTCCAGTTTGTAATGTCAGCCATCTGGTTGCTAGGGTCCCTAGCAAGAATGCCCTGATTTGAATAACAGAGAGGCCTGAATAAAAAGACGAGTAATAAAAAGCAGCAATAACAATAACATTTATAGCCTAACAGAGTATTTGTTTTTAGATGGGGTCACCGACCCTCATGTTAAAGCTGGAAATAGCCAGAAGAAAAAGGCAAGTAATCATAAAACTATAAAAATTAAATAACAAGGCCAATTGAAAAGTTGCTTAGAAATGGCAATTCTATAAGATACTAAAAGTTAACCTAAAGATGAACCACCCATTTAAGGGGGTGGGCCTCAATTGTCTATATAGGGGGGAAACGCTTACTAAAATAAATCCCCCACCATCAAGACACCCCTCTCTTCCACGACTGGTGATGGTGGTAAGGAGGTGGTCAGAGGTCTGGCACCTAGGGCAGCGCTAGACTTAAATATGGTGCTACCAATATGGTTTGTTATCAATGGGGGCTGGGGATGTACTACAGGTGTTGGTGGTTGGGGGGCAGGAGGGAAGCTTCTGCAGAGGTTGTATAAATGTTCTTCATTCTCCTTTAATCCTTCCATTTTACAAATACAAAATGGGAGTGAAGTTACACCAACTTTTAAACAACCTCCTTGCAAGTAGACACATTTGGAAAAATGTTCACTTATGCTGTACCTTGGCACGTCATTAAGCTTATTAAAAGCTACATTATTCACCCCCAGCTTCTAAACACAATCACATCTGCCGCCCAGTTATTTTTTTTTCCAATGGCAAAGCTCTCCCAAATAGCATTATGTCTGCTAATCCTGCAAAATTAAATATGATAATGGAGTTATATCTTCTCAGCAGGAAGTAAAGTTCCCCAAACAATTCACTTTAATTCCGCCAGGGCCTGACGTCATGTTTCAGATCCAGTCAGTAATATATAATTGGCTTTTTTCAAATCCAATGCATTACTGTCCATTAACCCGTCTGAAAGTTGCCATCATACAGTATGGATTGTACTCGTACAGTAGTATCCACAGTAAGAGAATCCGGCACAAATCTGTCTGGAGCTGGCAGGTCCTATTAATGTGTCTGCTGTTTTCCAAGCCCACCGCATAATGCCCATAATATTACTTTCACACTGCCACCGCTTGCGCCTATAATTAGCCATGGAAAAAAGCAACTGCATGGGAAATGTTAGAAGGCTGCTCTATCTGCCCCATCTTATGGACACAAGGCTGTCTGGGAATAAAAATAATTTCCGGAATTGTATTAAGGAAAAAGCTTCAATTCAAGTCCATCTCTGAGTCAAAGGTTTCAGTTCAATAAAACCCAACACCCAAGTTTTTGAATGAGCTTCAGAAACATAGAAATAAAACTTAAAGGAGAAGGAAAGGTCTTTTAACTCGGTGATTGCATTTTCTTACCTGAAACCTCCGGGCCGGTGCAGTTTTCTTCAGATAGGAGCACTGGCCCCGGGGTTTCAGGTAAGAACATGCAATCACTTGGGGGTGTCTAACTTTTGGGATCCTTTCAGCGGGCACCACAGATCGATCCTCTACTGGTTCTTCTTTTGTCTCACGGCTGTGCATGTGCAGTGGCATGAAAAGCCGAACTTTTACTAAAAAGTCAGCTATTTCATTCTACTGCCCATGTGTCTGCCCTGGGGAATTTGAAGATAGCAGAAGCCGATCGCTCCGTGGTGCTCGCTCGTAGGAGCACCGGCCAGGTGTAAGGGCCACTCACCCTGGTGGTCCAGTGGGCCTGCGGGGACGCCCGTTGCGTGATGCATCCTGTTTAATGCTCGCACTTTTCTGCCTTAGGGCGCGCGCGGCGTATACTTCCGGGCTTTACACGCGCAATATCGCCGGCGTCATGACTTGGTGCAAGGTATTTAAAGGGACTTTTCATTCATACTCATTCTGACCATTCTGAAAGATTTTCCGGCGGCATCAGATTAGTCGAGGGCTCCTCCCGAGGTGAAAGCAAGAGCCGAGACCAGGGAGACTAGCATCGGTTCTGGATTTTGGGTGCAGTTCGTGACACCGGGGTTTCAGGTAAGTACATCGGATTATTTGGGGGTGCCTAACATTTGGCACCCCCAAGTTAGATGACCTTTCCTTCTCCTTTAAACTCTGAATATAGGGTGTATTAAAAGTAGGGATGCACCTGGTCTTTTTCAGCAGGATTCAGATTCTGCAGAATCCTTGTGCCTGACAGAACCAAATCCGAATCCTAATTTGAATATGCAAATTAAGAGCAGGGAGGAACATCAAGTGACTTTTCGTCACAAAACAAGGAAGTAAAAAAAAAAAAAAAAGTTCCACTTTTTCCTTTCCTGTCCCTAATTTGCATATTCAAACTAGGATTCAGATTCGGTTCGGCCAAATCTTTCGCAAAGGATTAGGCTGAATCCCAAATAGTGGATTCTGTGCATCTCTAATTAAAAGCCCACTCAAAAATAATAAAGTTGTAGAGATGCAGCAATTTGGTTCAGAATTTTGATAAATTGTATGCTTTTGTTTGCTGAATTCAGTGCTCAGTTAAACTGAATTTAAACCCTTGTAACAATGGTTGTCAGACTTTTTTGTTCAGGATCAGTATCTAGAAGAGCAAGTAGGTGTTTTATGTAATTAAAAATTTTTCATAATATTATAGTTTTTTAGTACAGGTATGGGACAACGGATCTTTCTGTAATTTGGATCTTCATACCTTAAGTCTACTAGATAATTATGTGAACATTAAAGAAACCCAATAGACTGGTTTTGCCTCCAATAATAATTAATTATATCTTAGTTTGGATCAAGTACAAGTTACTGTTTTATTATTACACAGAAAAAGGAAATCATTTTTAAAAATTTGGATAATTTGTATAAAATGGAGTCTATGGGAGATGGCATTTCCGTAATTCTGAGCTTTCTGGATAACGGGTTTCCAGGTAAAGTGTACCACACCTGATTTATGGTGCCATTGGGTAATCATTAATAGAAAACTGCCATTTTAAGAAATAAGGGCTTCTCTGTGGGATCCTACGATTTACGGTGCACACTAACAAACCATACATTAGAGCCAATTATTAACGGACAAAGTTCTGTCTTTTGCTTCCACACTTCTTCCTGTTACAGTTAGAGCTGCAGTATTTCTGGACAGGTGATCTCTGAGGCAGCACACAGACTATCACAAAATGGTGGCTCAAGGCAAGAGATGTAAAAGGACAGTATTTACTTAAATATATATTCCAGTTTATTAAGAAGTCCCACAGAATATGTATGAATATATTCATTTTGGGGTAAGCAGCGATAGTGGGTATCATTTCTTTTTCAGGGAAGTCTGGCGTGGATAGATATGCAGAAGACAGTTACTGGTGCTAAAGTGGAGGGAACTGACTTCTAAAACACCATTACTACAACAGGAATCACCAGCTCGTAAACAATCCACAACCATCTAACCGGCATTATTGCTGCAGTCTCTGCTTTCCTGTATTGAACTAATGAATTCAAATAAAAGCTTTTAGAAATGAACTTTTCATTGAGAGAATCTTCCTTTGATGAACACAAATGCCTGGGTTTCTCTCTCTCGCTCCGTGGAGCATTCAAGATGGTGTACTTGTCGCCAACACGCTGCATTGTGTGCGATGTCTCTAACCACAATAACAAGTATATAATGGATCGCAGAAAGCAATGTTTTCAATCAAAGCCAGTGAGGGGGAAGGAGGACACTGTTATGGTTCCCACTTATGTATTATATCATTGTGAGGAGCTGTGTGTATTTACAGCAGTACATGTACAGACCACACATCATGAAATATTCAGCCAGTTCCTTGGCCGCCTCAAAAATCCTCCTGTGCTCTGGATCACTCATGGTCCCATGGATAATGATGCTGCCCATACAAATATGTTAAGGATAATGTCACACTTGGGGGGTTATTTGGGGCAAAAACTATATTTTTTTTGTGGAAAAAAAACTCACATTTTTCAAGATTTATTATACCCTGATGCTGCAACATGCCCGAATTCGCAAATCTGCCATCTCAGACCTGTCTAGGTCCTGTATAAGTCAATGGCAGAGGTCCCTATCCCAAATGGAAGGTATTAAGGTCTGCGTTTAGGGTTGCCACCTGCCAGGTTTTCACCCGGACAGCCCTGTTATAATTGATGCATGACCGGCCAATTGTCGATTGCGTGTCATAGCCCTGCCCCTGATGTCACAGCTCCACCCCTGCCACGTCAGCACTCACCGCATCACGGCCCCGCCTGATGCCCGGATTCCACGGGAGGAGAAAAGCTGGCAACCCTATGTGCGTTTGGTGTAGCCCGATAATCCGATGATTTAGGGGTTTTTGGGCAAAAACTCAAAAATATTGAGCTTTTCGTACAATTTGGCTTTTCGTGCAATTTATTTTACCGATCAAAATAAATCGAGTTCATTTATTAATAAATAAGGCAAAATCCGGCATGGGAGTTTGGTCAGGCTTTTTTTATTGAGACAATGAGATAAATTCAGATTTTAGTAAATAACCCCCTTAGTGTTTCTCTGCGGCAAAAAAGGTGGGGAAATGTGGGGGGACAAAGTGACCTTGAAAAGAATGCAAATATCTTTTTTTCATGTGATGAGCCCATAAAAAAAATGCAGGACTAATGTGCAATCACGTAACTCACACGTTTGTTACTGATAGCAACATCAGGCTACATATGTCATAGAACTTAATGAGTATGGGCAAGAAGGGGCAAAAATAATGATGACCATACGCCTAAGTATTTGCTTTCATTGTACCATGGGGGACAACAATATGCCAAGATGTCACAAATAACAACAGGGAAGCTTAATTCTAGTTGTTTACTGTAATTAAATACCTGGGAATAGGAATTGCTTACATAATTCTAAGCAACTTTTTAACTGGCCTTCAACCTTTCTTTTTTATAGTTTTTGAATTATTTGCCTTCTTTTTCTGACTCTTTCCAGCTTTCACATGGGGGTCACGAGCATTCTGGATTATAGGTCCTGTAACTGTATATCAAGAACAAACAATTAGGAATGCACCCACCCAATCCAAATATTGAGCCGAGGCGAATACCAAACGATTATGAACCCGAATTTGCAACTTCGAATTTCAGAAAATAAATAGCAGCTGTCCAGAGCTGTAAAGTCCCGTGACTTTCAGGTTTTGTATTTAGTTTGGCTGAACAGATCCCGTAGAAAAGATTACACGAAGGGGATCGCCAACCATTTGAACCGTGAGCAACATTGAGAAGTAAAAGGAGTTGGGGAGCAACACAAGCTTGAAAAATGTTTTTGGGGTGCCAAATAAGGACTGTGATTGGCGATTTGGTAGCTCCCATGTGGATTGTCAACCTACATTGAGTCTCTGTTTGGCAGTACATCTGGTTTTTAAACAACCACAACTTGCCTCCAAGCCTGGAATTCAAAAATAAGCTCCTGCTTTGAGGCCACTGAGAGCAACATCCAAGGGGTTGGAGAGCAACATGTTACTCACGTGCTACTGGTTGGGGATTACTGCATTGCAGAATTGCTTAAAGAGGGTTTGGTAAAAACAGGGGCAAGTTTTACCAGTACTAGACCAGTTGCGGCTAACTGCTGAGTGGTTGCTATGGATTACTGCATGGGGAAAAAGCGTAATAGACTGAGCAATTCTAAATTTTTTGGTACAGCTATGGGATCTTCATACCTTAAGTCTACTAGAAAGTCATGTAGACATTAAATAAACCCAATAGGCTGGTTTTGCTTCCAATAGGGATTAATTATATCTTAGTTTCTGGATCCCATACCTGTACAAGAGTAATGAGAGAAATGACAATAACAGAACTGCTGCTGGCAAGGCATATCCTTCAAGACAATAATATAAACAAGGCTGATATATTCCTATTAGGTTTGAGGCTCATCCTGCATCACTCCGTGTGTGTCGGGGCTGATAGACACGTCTCCCATACACATTTGTAGATTATTATGCTAATGAAATCTTTGTTCCCTGGCGCATAAGATGTTTCAGCCCCACACACACACAAACGCACTGCTCCTAACAGATTAATGTGTCGTACTGCCCACGCACTTCAAGTTAATGCCACGGGCCTCTCCTCCCCAAATGTCACTATTAACAGTGAATAATGCACGACAGAAAATATTAGCAGTCCTTCCAGCAGTTACGATAATCGTGGTTGTCCCAGATTTTGCAATGATACAAACATATAAAAATTATAGCAATAGACAAACGGGAGATAATATTTTGGATTGTAAAGAAATGTTAATTAAAATGTATGAACATTTATCTCCTTTGTGATTGGAGCTCACAGTGGTATAAGTGTCTTCTCTATGAAAGGTGTATATAAGGCTCAGTAATTTAGGAGTTAAAGGGGTTGTTCACCTTTAAATGATCTTTTAGTATGATATAGCGAGTGATATTCTGAAACAATTCTCTATTGGTTTTCATTTTTTATGATGTGTGGTTTCCGCATTATTTAGCTTTTTAGTTAGCAGCTCTCCCGTTTGCAGCATCTAGTTGCTAGGGTCCACATTGCCCTAGCAAACATACATTGATTTGAATAAGAGACTGAAATATGAATAGGAGAGGCCTGAATAGAATAATAAATAGCAATAATAATAGATAAGCAATAATAATAATAATAATCAGTAGCAATAACAATAAATTTGTAGCCTAGAGAGCATTTGTTTTTAACATGGGGTCAGTGACCCCCCCCCAAGAAACTATTAAAAAAAAACGTAAAAGTGAACCACATCTTTAAAAATTTAACGTTATGATACACCAAAACCAACAAGAAGGAAAACGCAAGAGATTTTATGGCCAAATTACTAAAGCCGGCCATATATGCCTGGTTTGGTAACGCTAGATGGCCCATTTTTAAACATACTGCTGCCCAACCAGTGGCCATGCTTGGGGGGGGTAGTATCAACAGTCGTGCTATCCTATTGGACAGGAGCTACTTCTACTTCTTAGTTGGGATCAAGTACAAGCTACTGTTTTATTATTACAGAAAAAAAGGAAATTATTTGGATAAAATGGGAGTCTATGGGAAACAGCCTTTCCCTTATTCAGACTATTTTGGATAACAGGTTTCTGGATAACTGATTCCATTTGGATAAAAATGGAGTCTACTTTTCCATAGTTCGGTGCTTTCTGGATAACATGTTTCCAGATAACCAATCCCATACCTGAGATGCTATCCCTTCAATCCAGAAATAGGCTGCAAGTGAACACAATAATAACAAGGATCGGAAACCATGAATGCCTGCTGGGAGAGAATTCCTGATATGTTGCAAATCAGAAAATTCAAGAATAAATGGTGGGTTTATAAGAGGTTTCCCAGAGCCACCCGTCGTTTCAGAAATGGCATTATTAAAGGAGCACGTGCATCTCTGGATGAAGAGTACCCCAGCTGGTGGCAAGAAAGAATTATTTAGTAGAATGCCCGTCAGGAGGTAAGCTCATTATTATCTAACTCGCTATCACTGGAGTGTATATCTCAAACAATTCTCAGTAGTGGAAAACGCAATCCATTAAAATGTATAGAGCGGGCTATGTTTTATTCATCCTTCTCCGACTCGCAAGCTCATGATTCCAGAAGGACCGAGGCCAAAGGCTTGAGATACTCACAATGTACTCCATCCATTAACAAAGAAGGAATACAGCACTTTCTAAAAGAATATGAAAGGATTTGGTGCTGGAGGCAAGACTCCCCCTAAATCAATAGCAATGCTTTATCTCAAGCCCTGCAGTAGCTTAATCTATATTCTCTGCTTGTGTACCAGATGAAATGTGACCAACGTTTGAACGAGCAGTTAACAAGAAAACGCTGGTTACACCTTCTATGGATTCGGCTTTACAGGTTTACTGTTTTAACGTGCACAATTTGAAGAAGAGAATAAACTGTAGCTGTATAGATCAATTTTCTCATTGTTTTCAGATGTTTCATGTTTCAGTTGCAAGGTAAACAACACACACATGCTAAACGGCTCAGGTACAAATGGTGAGAGAACATCTATTGGTGTTTTTCCTAAGAAGATGGGGAGCTACTGTGGGCATTTTGGAGTGAAAGGTCTTAAGGGCCTTGGGCTGGTACAGAAGCCCAAAACATAATGTACAACATTTCTCAACTAAGTCTTTGTTAAGCTTTAAAAGGGTTGTTAACCTTTCCATTTAGTATGATGCAGAGAGTGATATTCTGAGACAATTTGCAGTCATTTTTTGATTTTTTTTTTGAGTTATTCAGCTTGTTATTCAGCAGCTCTCCAGTTTGCAGTTTCGGCAATCTGGTTGCAAGGTCCAAATTACCCTAGCAACCATGCACTGATTTAAATAAGAGACTGGGATATGAATAGGAGAGGTCTGAATAGAAAGATGAGTAATAAAAAGTAGCAATAACTATACATTTGTAGCCTTACAGAGCAGGTCTATATAGGGCGGGTCTATGACTCCACAGATCACCTCTTCAATCTTAGGGAGTCCTGCTCGGTTTTCCGAATTTGGAAAACCAGCAGACAGTTTTAAGTCAGTTAGCCCATGAAAATACCGGGCTTTCAGGTCAAACCCGGACAGGTGGCAACCTTTCTTCAAATGCTACCTTCAAATGCAACAAATCCGAGATTTGGTTTTAGAATTGACTCAACCCCAGGACTTTTTGAAGGATTTAGCAAAAACCAAATTGCTCAGCCAAACTAAACCAGAACAAATAAATGAATGGCTTTATTGTGAATTTGGTTCTGTATTCTTCTGAATCTTTAGTTTGCCATTTGTCCAACTCCAAAAATGATTAAAGTATTTGGTGCATCTTTACTTTTAAATTCCTGACAGTTAGCTCTTGATTACCAACACATCCAAATTTTTCCCTTTTCACATAATCCAAAAATGTATTCAAGTGCCTCCAATATACAACTTCTGTTTGACATTGGTCCAGTATCCATATCATGGTGTCCGTCTATCATTTATTCCTCTTTTCTAGCTGTCCAACTAGATTCATACACACTTGCCATAATATTCATCTGACTTAATTCTAATCTCAATCACTTTCATAATGATAAAAGCCAACAGCAGTACCAGATTACTTTTGGTTATTTAGCTTTAGTACTTGCTTCACACGGACAAGAATGGTCTTACCTGTGTAATGGACTACACATGTTTGGCCCTTCTTTGGAAATGTCCTACCTGTAGAATAAAAAAAAATTGAAATTACTTAACTGTACCTTTGATTAAATCATTTAATAATGGATTAAACTTTTTAGAGTAGTTGGACCTTTTTAAAGAATACAGATTATACCATGCCTACTTTGTGGATATTTTTCCAGAGCGGTTTCTCTTGTAGCATTTTGGGCATTCATACACTATAAGGTTAAAACAATGTGGACAACTGTCTGTCCAACTTCTCATTCCAAAACAAGGGTAGAAATATGAAGCCAGTACTAATTTTGTTGCTAAAATGGCCTTTACCGCTAGTCTGAAAAGGTTCTAACTAGATGTTGGAATACAACTGATGGGATTTACTTCCATTCAAAGATAAGAGGGCACTGATGCTGGGAATCAGACCTGGCTTCCAGTTATCCTTCTAATTTATCCATGAGTGTTCAGTTGGGTTGGGCTCAGTGTTCTGCAGACAACTTCTTACATTCCCAGTTCTATAAACCAGTTATACATGGACATTACTTTGTGCACGGGGGTATTATTGTGCTGAAACAGGAAAGGGCCTCCATTGACAAATGTACAAAGAAGTCGATAATTTATTGCATGGGAAGAAGAGTTTATACTCAGTGCATATAAGTATTCAAGGTAACCCACACACAAACTGCTACAATCATGGAGACCATTTCTTTGGCAGGTGGACTTCACAACAGTTTCATGTTTTCTCACTAGAAGGTCTAAACTGCCATCCAACTTACATGCATCTACCATTATTCACTAATGGATTGGAATTACAGTAAAGGTATGGAACCTGTTTTCCAGAATGTTCGGGACCTGAAGGTTTTCGGATAAGGAGGGGAGTTTGCTCATGCATGAAGGGGAGCGGGCAGTCATGACGAGCCGGTGACAGAGGCCTTGGGATGCCGGCTAGTTAAATCTGGGCCTAGATGCGATCTAGCGATGCACGGGTTGTAAATTTTCCCATCTGTATCCACCCTAGCCTACCCCTTCTTAATCTGGGCCTGTCCTGGCATGAGTTTGAGAAAGGACTTGAACACTCCCAAAACCACTATACCAGTAAGTGGGCAATAGTTCCGCTTAAAGGGATACTGTCATGGGAATTTTTTTAGAATTCTTCACTGAAATCCATTTCTCAAAAGAGCAAACAGGTTTGTGACTTGTGCTCTGATAAACTTCAGTCACTCTTTACTGCTGGACCGCAAGTTGAAGTGATATCACGATCATACGATTGGATCTTTGCGTCTTTGGCCAGCTTAACACAAGATAACAGCTGCCTGGTAGAAGAACAACACTCAATAGAAAAATCCCCACTGCAACACATTCAGTTACATTGAGTAGGAGAAACAACAGCCTGCCAGAAAGCAGTTTCATCCCAAAGTGCTGGCTCTTTCTGAAAGCACATGACCAGGCAAAATAACCTGAGATGCACCTACACACCAATATTACAACTAAAAAAAAAAATTACACTTACTGGTTCAGGAACGACATTTTATATTGTAGGGTGAATCATTTCCAGTGTCAACAGTATCATTTAGAAATAAAAACTAGATCATAAAAATCATGACGGAAGTCCTTTAATAAGGAAGGGTTTGTACAGAAAGATAAATTCAATAATGCAAATATAAAAAGAGGGAACTAAGCACATAACACATCTTTTAAACTTTACTCTCTTTGTTCAAATAAAAATAGAAATATAAATGATATTCCACCTTGGAAATAAATGGTTAACTCCTTTGCTGCTGAGGCAGAGAGTGTTAGACACAGTAACATCTTATGACTGACCTTTTCCCCTGTCAATTTTCAGTGGAAGGTCCTGTTACACAGCCGGCAGGGTATGAATGTCACACATAAAGAGAACGACAAACTATAAACTAAAACTAACAGCCCAGGAGGTGGAAAGCTTTGTTCCGTTCTGGGCATACATTGCACTCCTTTGCCAAGGGGATCACCGATCAATCCCCCTGCCATCCCAAATCAGGTTGATCCAACTGAACTCGGGGGCCAACCACTGGACTATAATGCAGACCTGTCTGGAGAAGACTTGTTGTAGTCGACATCCGCTGAACATGCACAACATGGCGGACAACACAGAGAGATTGGGAATATATGAAGATTCTCTATTGTGTATGTTTAATAATGTTATAATCAGGGCTGTTCTAAGCTATACTGGGGCCTGGGGTAAAAGAGACATTGATGAGCCCCATTATTTATTACTAAAGGATTTTCCAATCGATTGCACTATAGTAAAACTACAACTCCCAACACCACCCCACAGCTGATTTTGAGAGAGGTAATGGCAGATTGCTCATGTCTGGCTTTATATAACTCTGCAGCTGGAGTCTCTATTGCTACTCTTGAGCTTTGCTGCAGCCTTTATATCTCATCCCCGCGGAGAATTTTATAAACAAACCTCTTTATAGCAAAATATATGGCTTCTGATTCTGCATAAATAAAGGTAAATCTGAGAGAAAGTAGAGCACCGGAAACACTGGCATTATGAATAGCAAATAAATATGTAACTGTAGTCTCTTCCAGGCTATACAGAAAGGCCTGGCATTGAATGAGTTTGTGTCCATGCACTGAGCCTGCAGAAGATACATGAGAAACCTTAGACCTTTCCCACAAGGTGTTAGATTTATGGGGGTATCTGTGCCAGGCTTGCCTAGGTATAAAGATAGCATAACACAAGGTATACAGAGCTGCAGGAGGAGAACAAGGAACCACAGACAAGGCATATTAAATCTACAGGACAGAAGGGAGGATCACACAGGGCAGCACTGTGGATAAACTGCTACATGATGGGTAGGTGCAAAAGGGGCAATACAATTCAGTTGTGCAGAGCATTGTGAAAGTCTGCAACAGATAAATTTGGGTAAAGAGGCCTCCATTAGGGGATGTAAAGAAGAGGCTGGTGTGTGTGTGTGTGTGCAAGACAGGTAGTGAGGCAGAAAGGTTGCAATATAAGAGGTAGGCTGGGTTGAATAATACTGCAATGTGCAGCTCTGGAAAAGCTGCACATTGGGCAGGGGGGTAGGTCAGGCTCATAAGAGTGCACTGTGCATGGGCAAGAGGTAAGTAAGGGGCGGAAAGGCTACATGGTAAGAGAGGCAGATTGGCAGCAGGAAGGCTTCATTGTGTATGGGCAAAAAAGGTAGACTGGCAGCAGGAAGGTCTCACTGTGTATGGGCAGGAAAAGTAGTGCATGAGCAGCAGAGGTAAGTCGGAGCAGAGGGGTGCACTGTGCATGGGCAGCAGAGGTAGGCGAAGAGCAGAAATGAAGCACTGTGTATGTGCAGGGGAGATACGTCTGGAGAAGAGGGGTACACAGAGAATGGGCAGGAAATGTAGGATTGGGGCACAAGTCTGGCTGGTGCCTGAAAGGGAAAGAAGTTTTGGGGGGAGAAGAGCAAGGTTGGCAGGGGTAGAGCTAAATGCATTACATGCACAGGGCAGGATAAAACAAGTCAGGGAACAGCACAGGCAGTAGACTAGTTGGCTGTGTATAGGTCAGTGGGAAAGCACAGTATATAATGAAATGGGATAGCACAAGAATGCAGCACTTGGCTCCATACAAGGATGGAATAATCAAAGAGGGAACCGTGGGGAGGGTGCAGGAAGCAACTTAGTCACTTTAAAGAAAGGCAGGAATCTCTGCACAAGATGAGAGTAGGTTTTAGGAAGTAATGGGTACACGCCAACCACACGGTGCGTTCATGTATGGAGAATATGAGAGGGGAATATAAATGAAGATAAGAATATAAATGAAGATAAGAAGGTTTAAATCTCTGTACAGTAGTGCCTATAATACATGGAAGGGAGAACAGCAGTTTATAAAGTACATGGCAGGGTCAAAAGAGCAGTGCATTTAGTACATGGGAGGAGATAGGGGAGAGACAGCACTGCATTTAGTACATGGGAGGAGATAGGGAGAGACAGCAGTGCATATAGTACATGGGAGGAGATAGGGGAGAGTCAGCAGTGCATATAGTACATGGGAGGAGATAGGGGAGAGACAGCAGTGCATATAGTACATGGGAGGAGATAGGGGAGAGACAGCAGTGCATTTAGTACATGGGAGGCGATAGGGAGAGACAGCAGTGCACATAGTACATGAGAGGAGATAGGAAGAGACAGCAGTGCACATAGTACATGAGAGGAGATAGGAAGAGACAGCAGTGCATATAGTACATAGGAGGAGATAGGGGAGAGACACAGAAGTACATATAGTACATGGGAGGAGATAGGGGAGACACAGCCGTGCATATAGTACATGGGAGGGGATAGGGGAGACACACAGCAGTACATATAGTACATGGGAGGAGATAGGTGAGAGACACAGCAGTGCATATAGTACATGGGAGGAGATAGGGGAGACACGGCAGTGCATATAGTACATGGGAGGAGATAGGGGAGACACAGCAGTGCATATAGTACATGGGAGGAGATAGGGGAGAAACACAGCAGTGCATATAATACATGGGAGGAGATAGGGGAGACACAGCAGTGCATATAGTACATGGGAGGAGATAGGGGAGACACAGCAGTGCATATAGTACATGGGAGGAGATAGGGGAGAGACACAGCAGTACATATAGTACATGGGAGGAGATAGGGGAGACACAGCAGTGCATATAGTACATGGGAGGAGATAGGGGAGACACAGCAGTGCATATAGTACATGGGAGGAGATAGGGGAGACACAGCAGTGCATATAGTACATGGGAGGAGATAGGGGAGACACAGCAGTGCATATAGTACATGGGAGGAGATAGGGAGAGACAGCAGTGCATATAGTACATGGGAGGAGATAGGGAGAGACAGCAGTGCATATAGTACATGGGAGGAGATAGGGGAGACACAGCAGTGCATATAGTACATGGGAGGAGATAGGGGAGACACAGCAGTGCATATAGTACATGGGAGGAGACAGGGGAGACACAGCAGTGCATATAGTACATGGGAGGAGATAGGGGAGACACAGCAGTGCATATAGTACATGGGAGGAGATAGGGGAGACACAGCAGTGCATATAGTACATGGGAGGAGATAGGGGAGACACAGCAGTGCATATAGTACATGGGAGGAGATAGGGGAGACACAGCAGTGCATATAGTACATGGGAGGAGATAGGGGAGACACAGCAGTGCATATAGTACATGGGAGGAGATAGGGGAGACACAGCAGTGCATATAGTACATGGGAGGAGATAGGGGAGAGACACAGCAGTGCATATAGTACATGGGAGGAGACAGGGAGAGACAGCAGTGCATATAGTACATGGGAGGAGATAGGGAGAGACAGCAGTGCATATAGTACATGGGAGGAGATAGGGGAGACACAGCAGTGCATATAGTACATGGGAGGAGATAGGAGAGACACAGCAGTGCATATAGTACATGGGAGGAGATAGGGGAGACACAGCAGTGCATATAGTACATGGGAGGAGATAGGGGAGACACAGCAGTGCATATAGTACATGGGAGGAGATAGGGGAGACACAGCAGTGCATATAGTACATGGGAGGAGATAGGGGAGAGACACAGCAGTGCATATAGTACATGGGAGGAGACAGGGAGAGACAGCAGTGCATATAGTACATGGGAGGAGATAGGGAGAGACAGCAGTGCATATAGTACATGGGAGGAGATAGGGGAGACACAGCAGTGCATATAGTACATGGGAGGAGATAGGAGAGACACAGCAGTGCATATAGTACATGGGAGGAGATAGGGGAGACACAGCAGTGCATATAGTACATGGGAGGAGATAGGGGAGACACAGCAGTGCATATAGTACATGGGAGAAGATAGGGGAGACACAGCAGTGCATATAGTACATGGGAGGAGATAGGGGAGAGACACAGCAGTGCATATAGTACATGGGAGGAGACAGGGAGAGACAGCAGTGCATATAGTACATGGGAGGAGATAGGGAGAGACAGCAGTGCATATAGTACATGGGAGGAGATAGGGGAGACACAGCAGTGCATATAGTACATGGGAGGAGATAGGAGAGACACAGCAGTGCATATAGTACATGGGAGGAGATAGGGGAGACACAGCAGTGCATATAGTACATGGGAGGAGATAGGGAGAGACAGCAGTGCATATAGTACATGGGAGGAGATAGGGGAGAGATAAGTGGGGGATCAGGAAGAATCTGGAAGAAGAGTTGAGCTTAAAGTACCTGTCATTAGATGTTTAGGGCAGAGAGGAGGGTACAGTGTATGGCAGATCGGGTATAGAGGGCACAGCAGCGGTAGATACATCGGTAGACACATTGGGTAGACAGATCGGGAATAGAGGGCACGGCCGGGGGATACGGGGAACAGAGAAGAGATGACAGTACAGAGCAGGTGGATCTCAGGTATTGAGCTGATCACACAGTAATTGACACGAGCTGGCAGGTGATATAAATACGTGACATAGAAGTCAGTGAGTATTGGGGATACAAAAGAATTGAGGAGAGGGGGTACCGTACCGTCTCCAGGTGAGATAGTTTCCAGATCCACTCCCATGTCTGTCGCTCGGAGCAATTCTTCGCTTCCTGCTTCTCTGCTCGCCGCTTCCCAGGCTCTGGCACAAGAGCTGGGGTCCGACTGACAACTCATCGCGAGTAACCAATAGAAATTCAGCAAGTCCGCTGCTCAGCCAATCAGATCCCTAGGACCGTTAGGATGAACGGACCCGTGTGAGGGGGGAGGGTTCCATTGTCTGGGGAGGAAGGGGAAGGCGCTGTAAGTGAGAGGAAAGGGTTGGTGGTGTGTGGGGCAGGTATGAGAGGAAGTGTAAATAAAGAGAGAAGAGACAGGTATAATGGGACTGGCTGGGAGAGACGGGCAGGAATGAGAATGGAAGAGTGGGGAGGCAGTGTACAGAGACATGGCGGGGGCACGTGTTGGACTGGCTGGGGACTGGAGGAAGTAATGTATAGACTATAGAGAGACATGGAGGCGAGTGTGGGACAAGCTGAGCAGGGAGGGAGGCAGTGTATAGAGAGATGGGAGAGGTATGAGACTGAGAGGGAGGCTGTGTATAGAGAGATGGGAGAGGTATGAGACTGAGAGGGAGGCAGTGTATAGAGGGGTGGAGGGAGGAATGGGACAAGTAGCATTAGAATTCCCCTTGAGAAAGGCTAAAAGCCGAAATGTCGGGGTGATTCTCCTCTCAGGGCAGGTGTATCAGCGTTCTTTTTCATATTGCTGTTTGACCATATGTTGAGTGGTATGTACATTTGATTTTATGTGATATCTTCTGGCATGTTTTTGCCCTGTCTTATGCATGTATTTCTTTTTAATATATAAATATATGACTATTCAAATACCACTTTGTCTATCTATTTATTTGGAGTGCAGGCCCTTTTTGTTAACATAATTCTGTGTTTAGCCTTGTACTGGGGCTTTCTTTGGGCTTTATTTGCACCCATAAGTTAATAATATTGTATATTTGTCATATTAGAGTGCCCTCCATCTGAGAATATTTTCTACAAGGTAGCATTAGGCATGAGTGGAACTAGTACAGCTATAGGACCGATTATCCAGAATGCTCGGGACCTGGGTTTTTCCATAATTTGGATTTTCACACCTTAAAGGGATCCTGTCATTAGAAAACATGTTTTTTTCAAAACTCATCAGTTAATAGTGCTGCTCCAGTAGAATTCTGCACTGAAATCCATTTCTCAAAAGAGCAAACAGATTTTTTTATATTCAATTTTGAAATCTGACATGGGGCTAGACATTTTGTCAATTTCCCAGCTGCCCCTTGTCATGTGACTTGTGCCTGCACTTTAGGGGGCAAATTCACTAAGATGCGAAGTTGCGCCAGGCGCAACTTCGCCAGGCGTATTTTCGCCAGCGCTCCGCAAATTCACTAAAATCCGAAGTTGCGCACAGGGGTAGCGTAAGGTTGCGAAGTTGCGCTAGCGTTAATTCGCCAAGCGAAGTTGCGATAGCGATTAATTTGCATACGGCGCAAAATTCAAATTTCAATGGGGAAATACGTATCAGCACTACAAATGCCTAGAAAACCTTCAAAACATCAAATAAAAATTTTATTTTGCCCTACAAATGTGCCCACTGTATAGGTAAGTTGCCATGAGTCAGGAAATGTAGGGGGGAAGGAGGGGAGCCCCAAAAAAATTTTCTCTCTTTTTCAGCCTATCACCCATCATGTAGAAAACACGCCAGCGTTTTTTGGGATTTAGAAAAAAATTTGACTTTTTTGGAAATAATCCCTATCTTCTCTATTGCGCTTCGCCAGGTCTGAGGTGGCGAAGGAAGTCTAGCGTAAAAGGTAGCGTTCAGTACACTGCGCAAGTTAGTGAATTTGCGTAGTTACGTCGCTAGCGAAAATTCGCCTGGCGTAAGGGTGCGAAGTAACACTAGCGAAACTACGCCAGCGTTTGTTAGTGAATTTGCGCAGTAACGAAAATGCCAAATGCTAGCGAATTAACGATAGCGTTCGGCGCTTCGGCGCTTAGTGAATTTGCGCCTAGGAGAGAAATGCTTTCTGGCAGGCTGCTGTTTTTCCTTCTCAATGTAACTGAATGTGTCTCAGTGAGACATGGGTTTTTACTATTGAGTGTTGTTCTTAGATCTACCAGGCAGCTGTTATCTTGTGTTAGGGAGCTGTTATCTGGTTACCTTCCCATTGTTCTTTTGTTTGGCTGCTGGGGGGGGGAAAGGGAGGAGCTGATATCACTCCAACTTGCAGTAAAGAGTGATTGAAGTTTATCAGAGCACAAGTCACATGACTTGGGGCAGCTGGGAAATTGACAATATGTCTAGCCCCATGTCAGATTTCAAAATTGAATATAAAAAAAACTGTTTGCTCTTTTGAGAAATGGATTTCAGTGCAGAATTCTGCTGGAGCAGCACTATTAACTGATTCATTTTGAAAAAAAATGTTTTCCCCGTGACAGTATCCCTTTAAGTCTACTAGAAAATCACATAAACATGAAATAAAGCCAATAGGCTGGTTTTGCCTCCAATAAGGATTAATTATATCTTAGTTGGGATCAAGTACAAGTTACTGTTTTATTATTACACAGAAAAAGGAAATCATTTTTAAAAATTTGGATAAAATGGAGTCTATGGGAAACAGCCATTCCATAATCCAGAGCTTTCTTGATATTGGGTTTCCGCATTAGGGATCCCATACCTGTACAAAGGTACCACTCTACGGGTCACTGCATCTATTGCACTGGGACTAGAGATCAGTAACGTTTTTGTCAGGAATGGATTTGCAGTAGTTGAATTACTTGTTTCTCCATCAACAAATTACTTCACAAAATGCTGCTGCTGTAATGCATTTTGCATGAACAAAAAACATGGAGAAAAATGCCCTTTGACTTCAGTGTGGTTTGCAAATTTCTTGGCAAAACGGAACAGATTCGCTCATCACTTATTGAGATCCTCGTCCCACAGGCTTTAGACATTTAGGGGCACATTTACTAAAAAGTGAACTGTGTTTTTCTGACAAATTTTTGCTAAAAAGATAATTCACAGTGACCGTCTATTTACTAAAACAGACTTCGCTAGCGAATTACCTTGTCGCTGGAGAACTCTCTGCATTTCTCCAGGCAAATTATCGCTCAGGCGAACAATCATAAATCTGCTAGTTCATCAAAGTGTAAAAAAGCTAAAGCCAAATCGTGGCATTTATTCATATTTAAAGTGGGATTATGTTTACAATTTAAAAATTTACAAAAAAAATATCTTATTGGCACTAGGACAATAGAGGATCTGTTTTTCATAACTTTCTTGGACATAAATAATAAAAAGTGGCCACTTCCATCAATTTCAGCAACATCACTAATAAATACATATGTATGACTAGTGATCAGCACATCACTACATATTCCTTTTATATACCCACTGAATTTTCAATTGAAGTAAGTTAATGAAGTTTCGCTAGGAAGGAAGTAGGGATGCAGCGAATCCAGGATTCGGTTCGCGATTCAGCCTTTTTCAGCAGGATGCGTTTTCGCCCGAATCCTTCTGCTCGGCCGAACCAAATTCAAATTTGCATATGCAAGGGAGGGAAATTGCGTGACGTTTTCACAAAACAAGGAAGTGAAAAAATGTTCCCCTTCCCCCACCACTAATTTGCATTTGCAAATTAGGATTCGGTTTGGTATTTGGCCGGATCTTTTGTGAAGGATTTGGGGGTTCGGCCGAATCTAAAATAGTGGATTCGGTGCATCCCTAGAAGGAAGTTACGCTAGAGAAAATTCGTTATTAAATTTGCGCACCAGTGAATCATTGCTGATGAAAGTATGCCAACGTTATTTTGCTGAGATGTAATTGCGCTTTTTTATGTGTATTTGTCACTAAATAGCGTCTTACGTAGTTGTGCGATAGTGATGCGTGGGTCGGGATTTCCCCGCACACGCCACCCGACCACCCACTACCTGCGCCCACCGGAGTCCGACTTCCGGGTTCCTTTTATACAGTGGTATGAAAAACGATTTGCCCCCTTCCTGATTTCTTATTCTTTTGCATGTTTGTCACACAAAATGTTTCTGATCATCAAACACATTTAACTATTAGTCAAAGATAACACAAGTAAACACAAAATGCAGTTTTTAAATGAGGGTTTTTATTATTTATTGAGAAAAGAAATCCAAATCTACATTTTCATGTGTGAAAAAGTAATTGCCCCCTGAACCTAATAACTGGTTGGGCAACCCTTAGCAGCAATAACTGCAATCAAGCGTTTGCGATAACTTGCAACGAGCCTTTTACAGCGCTCTGGAGGAATTTTGGCCCACTCATCTTTGCAGAATTGTTGTAATTCAGCTTTATTTGAGGGTTTTCTAGCATGAACCGCCTTTTTAAGGTCATGCCTTAGGATTCAGGTCAGGACTTTGACTAGGCCACTCCAAAGTCTTCATTTTGTTTTTCTTCAGCCATTCAGAGGTGGATTTGCTGGTGTGTTTTGGGTCATTGTCCTGCTGCAGCACCCAAGATCGCTTCAGCTTGAGTTGACGAACAGATTGCCGGACATTCTCCTTCAGGATTTTTTGGTAGACAGTAGAATTCATGGTTCCATCTATTACAGCAAGTCTTCCAGGTCCTGAAGCAGCAAAACAACTGCAGACCATCACACTACAACCACTATATTTTACTGTTGGTATGATGTTCTTTTTCTGAAATGCTGTGTTACTTTTACGCCAGATGTAACGGGACGCGCACCTTCCAATAAGTTCAACTTTTGTCTCTTAGGTCCACAAGGTATTTTCCCAAAAGTCTTGGCAATCATTGAGATGTTTTTTAGCAAAATTGAGAGGAGCCTTAATGTTCTTTTTGCTTAAAAGTGGTTTGCGCCTTGGAAATGTGCCATGCAGGCCGTTTTTGCCCAGTCTCTTTCTTATGGTGGAGTTGTGAACACTGACCTTAAAGGACCAGTAACATCAAAAAATTTTATATAAAAAATCCATTCTATATGCTAAAATTAATGGGAATGACCTAATAAATTAATGTAACACACCTAGCGGTTTTTTAAAAAAATTTTCAAAACACCTTTTCTCCATGATATTGGAAAACGGCGAAAAGGCGACCTGTCGCCATGGCGTGCGCACTCCCGACACTGTTCCTGTACTCAGAACCGGAAGTCAGAGCACAGAGCAGCCCATTAGGTAAGTAAGGGGGACAGAATGGATGCTGGAAGAGGAGAGGGAAAGGCTGCGGGGACCAAACGGCTGCAGAGAGAGAGAGAGGCTGCGATGGACATAATGGATGCCAGCAGAGGAGAGGGAAAGGCTTCGGGGGCAGAACAGGTGCAGAGAGAGAGGCTGAGGGCACAGAACGGGTGCCGCAGAGGAGAGGGAAAGGCTGCGGGGGCAGAACAGCTGCAGAGAGAGAGAGGCTGCGGGGGAAAGAACGGGTGCCGGCAGAGGGGAGGGAAAGGCTACGGGGGCAGAACGGCTGCAGAGAGAGAGGCTGCGGGGGACAGAACAGATGCCAGCAGAGAAGAGGGAAAGGCAGCGGGGGCAGAATGGATGCCGGCAGAAGGGAGGGAAAGGCTGCGGCGGCAGAACAGGTGCAGATAGAGAAAGGCTGGAGGGGACAGAACGGGTGCCGCAGAGGAGAGGGAAAGGCTGCGGGGGCAGAACGGCTGCAGAGAGAGAGGCTGCGGGGGACAGAACAGATGCCGGCAGAGGAGAGGGAAAGGCTGCGGGGGCAGAATGGATGCCGGCAGAAGGGAGGGAAACGCTGCGGGGGCAGAACAGGTGCAGATAGAGAAAGGCTGGAGGGGACAGAACGGGTGCCGCAGAGGAGAGGGAAAGGCTGCGGGGGCAGAAAAGCTGCAGAGAGAGAGAGGCTGCGGGGGACAGAACGGGTGCCGGCAGACGGGAGGGAAAGGCTACGGGGGCAGAATGGCTGCAGAGAGAGAGGCTGCGGGGGACAGAACAGATGCCGGCAGAGGAGAGGGAAAGGCTGCGGGGGCAGAATGGATGCCGGCAGAAGGGAGGGAAACGCTGCGGGGGCAGAACAGGTGCAGATAGAGAAAGGCTGGAGGGGACAGAACGGGTGCCGCAGAGGAGAGGGAAAGGCTGCGGGGGCAGAAAAGCTGCAGAGAGAGAGAGGCTGCGGGGGACAGAACGGGTGCCGGCAGACGGGAGGGAAAGGCTACGGGGGCAGAACGGCTGCAGAGAGAGAGGCTGCGGGGGACAGAACAGATGCCGGCAGAGGAGAGGGAAAGGCTGCGGGGGCAGAATGGATGCCGGCAGAAGGGAGGGAAAGGCTGCGGCGGCAGAACAGGTGCAGATAGAGAAAGGCTGCAGGGGACAGAACGGGTGCCGCAGAGGAGAGGGAAAGGCTGCGGGGGCAGAACAGCTGCAGAGAGAGAGAGGCTGGGGGGACAGAACAGATGCCGGCAGAGGAGAGGGAAAGGCTGCGGGGGCAGAATGGATGCCGGCAGAAGGGAGGGAAACGCTGCGGGGGCAGAACAGGTGCAGATAGAGAAAGGCTGGAGGGGACAGAACGGGTGCCGCAGAGGAGAGGGAAAGGCTGCGGGGGCAGAACAGCTGCAGAGAGAGAGAGGCTGCGGGGGACAGAACGGGTGCCGGCAGACGGGAGGGAAAGGCTACGGGGGCAGAACGGCTGCAGAGAGAGAGGCTGCGGGGGACAGAACAGATGCCGGCAGAGGAGAGGGAAAGGCTGCGGGGGCAGAATGGATGCCGGCAGAAGGGAGGGAAAGGCTGAGGGAACATAACTGCTGGGCAAATGAGTGGGGAGAGAACGGAATGGCAGAGTTTCTGTCAGCGTGAGCAGGGTAAAGCATCCAGAAGTGACGTCATGAACCCGGAAGTCAGTCCCGGAAGAGACACACAGCAGCGCGCACGTAGGGGAACAAGCAAGAAGATGGCGGAGACCCCTTGGATGCCGTGGGACAGTGCCGGTTTGAGTTTTCTCCTATGTCTTATCCAAACAGCAGGAAAGATCAGCATATTGGAGGTAAGTAATGTGTATGAATTTGTTTTTTTTTATTTTAAAAAATTGTGTTACTGGTCCTTTAATTGAGGCAAGTGAGGCCTGCAGTTCTTTAGATGTTGTCCTAGGGTCTTTTGTGGCCTCTCGGATGAGTTGTCTCTGCGCTCTTGGGGTAATTTTGGTCGGCCGGCCACTCCTGGGAAGGTTCACCACTGTTCCATGTTTTTGCCATTTTTGGATAATGGCTCTCACTGTGGTTCGCTGGAGTCCAAAAGCTTTAGAAATGGCTTTGTAACCTTTGAAATTGAACTTAGGTGTGATAAACCACAGTTATTTTTTAACAAGGGGGGCAATCACTTTTTCACACAGGCCCATGTAGATTTGGAGTTTTTTTTCTCCCTTAATAACGTAATCCTTCATTTAAAAACTGCATTTTGTGTTCAATTATGTTATCTTTGACTAATAGTTAACAGTTTTTGATGAGCAGAAACATTTAAGTGTGACAAACATGCAAAAGAATAAGAAATCAGGAAGGGGGCAAATAGTTTTTCATACCACTGTAGACCTGCGGGACCTGCCCCGTCAGTTACATCACAAACGGGGCAGGGCGAGCAGGCGCATCGTCTATAAAAGAAGTCGGCAGCCGGCATTTGATGGTGGTGGTCGGGGAGAGCAGGAGAAGAGCTCAACACGTACCCGTCCACCATCTGCGGGCATCGGGCCGGCCCGCACAACACTATTGTGCGAAGTCTGCCAGAGACTTCTGAAGTGAAAATGTGCACGTAAGTAAATGTGCCCCTTAGCGTGAAACTTGTAGAAAAGTATTTCTCTATATGGGGCCATTAATCTGTTTCTGCACCGGGACCCTCTGCTGACTGTGCCCCCTGGTTAGAACTGTGGGCACTGAGGACCTGTTCTGCCCCTTTCATATGAAATCAAGGCATTTACCTAAAACGAAAGGGACAACGCTAATTAATCCGACAGACACGAGAGAAACATCACAAACAACGATTCTGCAGATTGTGATGCTTGTGAGTGTATAATATACAAATACTATGGGCTAAATGCTTACTGGATGAGTACACTGAACAACTGCGAGTATCCATTGAGGGAGCAATGACTGCCTGATGCCGGATTTAAATATAGGCCGCTGGTGTGCACAGAGAGACAGAGATGAATGGAGCTAAAGCGGAGAGAAAGATTCAGTATGAATGTTGCCAAACCACCTTTTGGTTGCCAGTCTACATATTTAGCTTTGCCTTTAAACCCCTACCTGATGCATAAAGACGCACCGAACAGCAGCCCACTGGCTAGTGACTCTACAATTATAAAAAAAAAAAAAACTGTATTGACAAAAGTCTTATAAGATGCATTGTGTTGAACCACAATCAATTTCATTTCCGTTACATTCTGTTTCCAGAATCATTTATTTTGTGCACTTTCCTCTGCAGCTAATGGCTTAATTGTTCAGCTATGATTTTTCATTCCAAGGGTTTATTTGGTGACTGGATTAAAGGCCCTGTTGGTGAGTTAATTAAACTGCCGGGATGGTATTTTAGCAGAAATACGACTGTAACTGGGCATGACAGACTTTTGTTTGATTTGTTAAGGAATGCAAATGTCAGGGAGCTTCAATAAAATGATTTAGATGTTAATGTTTTACAGAGAGTGTGAAGGCTTCAAATGCTGTTCCACACCCACCTTTAATGGTGAAAGGTTATCATTCTTGTTACTGTTGCAGTTCTTCACTCACTATAAAGCTGGCCATACATCCCTTTCGTGTGTGGGCTTCAAATAATCTTCCTGACAATTTTCGAAACATGGCTATCGGTCATTTAGTCGATCGGACAGACATTTCTGTCGGAAAATGATAATACTGTATCTGTAATAAATCGGTTGCCTGTCTCACGATATCCATGAGTGACTGTTAGGGATGCACCGAATCCACTATTTTGGATTCGGCCGAACCCCCGAATCCTTTGTGAAAGATTCGGCTGAATACCGAACCGAATCCGAACCCTAATTTGCATATGCAAATTAGGGGTTGGAAGGGGAAAACATTTTTTACTTCCTTGTTTTGTGACAAAAAGTCACACGATTGCCCTCCCCGCCCCTAATTTGCATAGGATTCGGTTCGGCCGGGCAGAAGGATTCGGCCGAATCCTGCTGAAAAAGGCTGAATCCTGGCCGAATCCCGAACCTGGATTCAGTGCATCCCTAGTGACTGTCACTACTATTTGTCGGACATAACTTTTGTACGATTGTTGCATGTCAGTTAATGGGGAGAACATTGATTTGTTATTTTTCCTACTTTAATCCTGCAATTTAAATTTGAGTGTTCGTTTTAGATTGTTGCATTAAAACTCATGATCATTATCCAAACGTTCGCTGTACGATGAATAAAATCTGATTGTGTATGACCAACTTAAGAATGACCAAAAGAAAGTAGCTTTGCTCATATGGGATCCATGGTAAGGTGGTTATTTTCAGCAATGTTACTACTAGAGAAGTGGTTCCCAAATAATGTAGCAAGCCACATTTCTTTTTGGGGGGGGGGGGAGAACAATGCATTGGATTGGTTTCCCAGTCAAAGGGATAATTGAGAGATATTTGGGGTCATATGCTGATTTAGATTCTTGGATTTCACGTGAGCTAATGATGGGTGAGGGGTAACAAATGTTGAAATGGGTCTAGGCCACTCCAATTGTCAGTTTACAGATGCCCCTCACTGTCCTGATGTAGTTTGTAATATTCAAAGCAAGGATATTGTTACGTATGGTATCCCAAAACCCAGAACAAAGTCCCAGTCTAAGCTCATGCTTCTGCCTATAACAACCACCTTTCGCTTCAGGAGAAGCCCTCCGCTTCTCGGATGCCGCTAGGTCAGGTTCGGACTGGAGCCTTGGGGGCCCACCAGGGTTGCAAAATGAAGGGCCTGGGGGCCCCATCCCGACCTCCAAACTCTCACTCCGGAAAGCACATTCGTGAATGATGCGCAGCACACGTGCAAACGCAGCGGCAGCACAGAAAACTGTTTCTGGGCCAGCCAGGGCCCACCGTTTTTTTCCCGGTGTCCCGTCGGACCCTGCACCAGGTCCTAAAGTGAGAGGACCATGGGGGAAGTTCTGGACAGACAAGGGAACAGAGAGCGTTGTTGAAGGTCAGGCTGAGGTCGATACCAATCAGGCAGTGCAGTACTGAATCAGGAACCAGGAGTGTAGTCAAGACACAGGCCAGGGTCAAACCAAACAGAAAAGCAGTACAAGGTCAGGATCAGAGAGAAAGGTCAGGAGCAGGCAAAGGTCGGTACAGGCAGTGAACAATCAGAGGTCAGGAACAGTCAAGAGTCAAAGAACAGATAATCAGACACAAATCACACCCAAGAACTATCAGAAAATAGACCTACGTTGGGCAATGAGTATTTGGCCATAGGGGGCCTTTAAATAATTTAATTTGCATCAACGATGACGTCACCCATGGCGTGGCAAAAGTAAAAGGCTGTGCGTGCGTCAAACACGTAAGCAGCGTGTGTCAATACAAAAGACTGCTCCCGGCAAGGAGCATGACAGGCGTCCCCACTGCTCCTCTAGACCACCAGATATTCTCAAAGATATATAAATTATAAATATTTGTTTTGATGATTTATTTAGGGTACTGGCACGAGAAGCCAGATCCAGATGAGGGGCAGCCTGGGGAACAGAGGGGCCAAGACTGCGAAGTAAAATCAATACCCCCCCTCCCCATGGCTCCTCTCTCTCGGGGGTTGGGGGCAGGGTCCCGGTTCGCTCTTGTTATGCCGACCCTTCGCTTTTTGATCTGAAAAAGATGAGGCATCTGTAGTGTTTATATTTAGATTTGCCAACAGCCTGCCATTTTACCAGTTTAACTGGAATAAAGGAGACTTTGTGCTAATGCTCTTGAAATATAACAGATAGGAAGGCAAGTAGATTTCTTATAGAAAAGGTGGTGAGCCTTTTTGTATCTGTAGCTGATAAGAGAACATGCAGTATTTATAGGCTGCTCTTTCACATCTCATAACCTGTATCTGTTACTAGCGATAAGACTATTTCCAGGGACAGTGGGGTGTCGCTCATCACGCTCAACAAGTCCCTTCCAAGAAACATGTATATCCAGCGAAGAAAATGCTCATTCATATTCCAGAACCTTTAAATCAGTTAGCGCAGTCCTTATCTGGATGTACGAATGTTTCAACATATTTTTTATTTTTCCTTATTCCCTAATTTGACTGATAGAAAGGAAATATAGCAATGTACCCCCTGCTGTAGATTATAAGGATATTAGATGTCACTGAGGAGTTCTGTGACCATATAAAGGCACATAGCTGCAGGCTGAGTTATACAGGGTACTATGGATATTGCTCATGTATTATAATGGATAATGTACCCCCTACTGTAAATGAAAAGGATAAAAAGTAACATCTCATTTTCTCCAAGGAAAATTACTTAGTCAAGCAAATTGTCCTCCATACTAAAAATAAAGGGATATGCTGAAACCACTTTCCAACACGAGTGGATTAAATAAGAAGGGTCACTGCTCAATGCATGCCAATTTCTAAATATATGTACATCAGTATGGGGAAGTTTTTATATAGAGAATAATTCCCCCCTACTGTAAATGATAAGGATATTAGAAGTCACTGAGGGGTTCTGTGACCATATAAAGGCACAAGGCTGCAGGCTGAGTTATACAGGGAACTCTGAGTATCACTCATGTATTATAAGGGATAATGTACCCCCTACTGTAAATGATAAGGATATTAGAAGTCACTGAGGGATTGTTCTGTGACCATATAAAGGCACAAGGCTGCAGGCTGAGTTATACAGGGAACTCTGAGTATCACTCGTGTATTATAAGGGATAATGTACCCCCTACTGTAAATGATAAGGATATTAGACAGGTGTAAGAGGCCCCAGAGTTCAAAAAGTACAAGAGGACTTTTTATATCTTGTACCTGCTTGGTGTTCCAAGAGTGTTTTCCTTTCTGATTGGTGGGGGAGGCCACAAAATATAGAGAAACATACATTATTTAACATTTAAGAGTTCTACACACACATGCTTGTTGCAAAGTTTACCACTTCTTTCTGGTATGTTAGCACCTTTTGTTTTAAAGCATAACTCAAATGAATAGAAAAACCCATATGTGTGTGTGAGAGAGCCGAGGAACCCACTAAAAAACTACACAACACATAATGGGAATATTGAGGCCTTTAAATAATGCTGGGTTATGAAATACATTGTTGAAGGCATGGCATTTCCTCCTAATGAAAATTGTCTTTTGGATGAACATGACTGTAGGGGGGCGTAATGTTTACATCAGTGGCATTCCTAGACGTTACTGAACCTCAGAGCAAACTATTTTTGGGCTCTCAGCACCTTTAAGATGAAGAACTATTTAACACCAACTTAAATTGCATGTTGCCAATTTTCACACCCCCGAGTGACGTCACAAAGTACCGGTTATAACTAATGACATCACTTTTCACTATTTGTAAGCTTGTGTTGTGTTATTATTAATGACATTTGTGCGTGTTTATTCACATTCTAAACATGAACCATGAGCCGAACAGCAATTTTCTAGTTTAGTTTTATTAATATCTTTTATAGGGATGCACCGAATCCACTATTTTGGATCGGGCCGAACCCCCGAATCCTTCGTGAAAGATTCGGCCGAATACCGAACCGAATCCGAACCTTAATTTGCATATGCAAATTAGGGGTTGAAAGGGGAAAATATTTTTTACTTCCTTGTTTTGTGACAAAAAGTCACGTGATTTCCCTCCCCGCCCCTAATTTGCATATGCGGATTCGGTTCGGCCGGGCAGAAGGATTCGGCCGAATCCTGCTAAAAAAGGCCGAATCCTGGCCGAATCCCGAACCGAATCCTGGATTCGGTGCATCCCTAATCTTTTATTATGTTTATTATTATAGAATCTTGCAGATTTGGCATGGAAATGTAGCTTATAAAAAGTAAGTCTTGCTGTATACCATGACTGAACTGCTCTCTTTTTTTTTAGTAGTATTACAACATACAACACTTAAGACACCTGCTGGCAGAGGCTGCTAGGAGCTGTAGTCTTACATCTGCAAGGCCAAAGATCTCATATTCCTCTAAGAGGGCTTGCCTCAGCTCTTGAAAACACTAAACTCAGCAGGCCTTAGAGATACTCCTGTATCACACTGGATTTTTTGGCCTTCACATGATGTCTTCCCGTCTCCCATAGGAAGTGCTTCACCCTCTCTCTATACAATGTCTTCTATACAAACCAATTCCAATGAATAATTTCCTTTGGTTTGCAGAAGCACATCAGATGATGCAAATATAAATTTACCATGTCTGTCGCTGACGAAATATAATAATTTAATAAATAATTTAATAAACCGGCAACAGGCTCTATGGGGCAAATTCACTAACTTCCGAAAATTCACCAGCAACGGCTTCGCTTACAGTGCAACACTTCGGCAGGCGTAGATTCGACAGGACAACGCAAATTCACTAAAATCCGAAGTTGTGTCTAGGGCGACAAACGCTGGCAAAGTTGCACCAGCTTTCTGTGCCAAGCGAAGCAAACTTGTGGTAGCGTTGGCTAATTTGCATACGGCGTGAAGTTAAAGTTGAATGGACGTATATGTTGCAGCAAATACATTACACAAGCCCAGGGAACCTTAATAAAATAAAATAAAGTTGTTATATTGCCCTACACATGAGCCCAGTGTATAGTTTAAATGGGGAAGCCATTTACCCACCAAAAAAATTATGCTCTTTTTCAGCCTATCACCCTGAAAAAGGAAAAGACGCCAGCGTTTTTTGGTACTTGGAAAAATGTTCAACTATTTTTTAAAGAACTCCTATCTAGTCTATTGCACTTCGCCTGGTCTCAGCTGGTTAAGGCAAGTCTGGCGCAAGAGGTAACGTTGAGTAAAATACACATCTTAATGAATTTGCGTAGTTACTTCCATTTGCCAGAGCGCAAATGCGCCAGGTGTTAGGGAGCGAAGTACTGCTAGAGTCTATCTCCTTCGATAGCGAAGTTATGTTAGTGACGGTTAGTAAATCGGTGAAGTACCGAAATGGTTTTCGCCCGCGTTAGTCACTTTGCCCTTTAGTAAATTTGCCCCTTTGTATTATTATAGTTCTGTATCTTTAGTGCTATGTCACAGCTCTACTGCTTTAGCTCTGGTTCCGATGCCATGATACCATCAGTGACATGGAATATTATAAATACCACCACCCATAATTCCTAGTTGATGGTTAATACGCTGTATTCTTTCTTCAATGACTTGTAATAGGTAAGAAAGGCAGATGTAGTCGGACAAGATGGCAGAAGTAAGAGGAGATGGTAACAGTAGTTTTAAACAGTTCTACCAAACAGCAGTCCTTTAGTTGTTGATTAAATTCACTACTATATAGTAAGTTTGGTTGACAAAAAGACACACATCCATCAAGTTCAACCTTTTAAGTATATAACCTGCCTAACTGCCAGTTCATCCAGACGAAGGCAAAAACCCCATTTGAAGCCTCTCCTATTTGCTTCAGAGGGTAAAGTATTCCTTCCTGACTCCAAAATGGCAATGGGACCAGTCCCTAGATCAACTTGTACTATGAGCTATCTCCCATATCCCTGTATTCCCTCACTTGCTAAACACCATCCAACCCCTTCTTATACCTATCTAATGTATCAGCCTGTACCACTGATTCAGGGAGACAATTCCACATCTTCACAGCTCTCACTGTAACAAACCCCTTCCCAATATTTAGCCGGAACCTCTTTTCTTCTAATCGGAATGGGTGACCTTGTGTCAGCTGGAAAGACCTACTGGTAAATAAATCATTAGAGAGATTATTATATGATATATTATATGATATATTATATGATATATATATATATATTTATACATACGTATATTTATACATAGTTATCATATTTCCCCTTAAGCTCCTCTTCTCCAGCGTGAACATCCCCAATTTGGCCATTCTTTCCTCATAGCTAAGATGTTCAATACCTTTTACCAGCTTAGTTGCCCTTCTCTGTACCCTCTCTAATACAATAATGTCATGTTTGAGTGATGGAGACCAAAACTGTACTACTGGTCTATCAAAAGCTCAAAGACATAGGTCAGACATACAAGAAGGCCCCACAATTGGTTTGAATTTGGGGGGGAGGGGCATGTGACGCCCAGTTTGTGCATCCAAAACTGCTAGAGATATGGAATCCGTTATCCGGAAACCTGTTATACAGAAAGCTCTGAATTACGGGAAGCCAGTCTCCCATAGACTTATATTTATTTTATAAATATATATATATATATATATATATATATATATATATATATATATATTTTAATATTTAACAAATTAGTCAAAAATGAAAAAGTAAAAAAAAAAAAATGATTTCCTTTTTCTGTGTAATAATAAAACAGTATCTTGTACTTGATCCCAACTAAGATATAATTAATCCTTACTGACGGCAAGATAATCCTTAGGATAAACAAAACTAGTTGTGAGTCCTTCCAGTCATCAATCAATATGGTAAAAAGTACAAAAGTTAATCAAGACAAGATTATCCTATTGGGTTTAATCAATGTTTGAATGTTTTTTTTAGTAGGATTTAGTATATGCCGTTCCAAATTATGGAAAGATCCCTTATGTGGAAAAACCCAGGTCCCGAGCATTGTGGATAACAGGTCCCAAGCCTGTATAAAGATCAAATAATGTAAATATTGACATTTATCACTTCTTTTCTTCATGAAAAATCCACGTTCTGAGCTGTACTCACCGCCCCCGTGGTCAAATGGACAGTGATCACCCACTCATTGACCGTTGCTAACAATCTTTATTGGCTCTAGACCTCTGTTACCACAGTAACAGCAGACCCACATTAGAAATGGACCAGTCACCTGTTTACCATCAACGTTATACAGGTTTGGACTGGGATTCAAAATAGGCCCTGGCATTTCAAGTTCACAGAAGTTCAAATTTTCCATTACCAGCACAATAAGGGGCATATTTACCAAGGGTCTAATTTTGAATTTGAAAAACGTCAAAATTCGAATTCAAAAAGACCAAACGAAATTAAGTCAATTTTTTTTTGGCCCAATAGGTCCATTTTCGATTGCATAGGTCCATATTGGAATCATACTAATCTAATTGAAGTAATAGCGCATTCGATCGAATTCGAAACAAAAGTTTTTCCCAAAAAAATCTTTGATTTTTCAAAGTCCAACAATTAACTCCAAATAGGTTCCAGGAGGTTCCCCATTGGCTAAAACAGCAGGTTTTAGATGGCAAATGGTCGAAGTCAATTTTTTAAAGAGACAGTAAATGTTCAAATTTAAATCTAATTTGGACTAGTCGAGGTACACACAAAATAGCTCGAAATTTGATTTTTTTTTTTTAAATTTGAAAATTCACCTCGACCTTTGTTAAATCTGCCCGTAAATATTGACTAGTATTTTACAGCAGCCCCTCTGGCTTGACATAATAAATAGACATACCACTCTACTATACATAGGGCATTATTTAACAAAGTACAATTTTATCTGACTATTTTAATCACAAAAGTCTGCCCAAACTAGAATCTACAATTGGACCTTATTTATTAATAAAAAAAATCACGATTTTATCCGATCAGGGACGAACACGAAATGCCCGATGCGTCTGAAATGGACAGATTTTCAGGCTAATTCCAGACTACAGAAATTTCCAAATAGGATAGGGACCTCTCCCATTGACTTATATACAACCTCAGCAGAATGCCGGATTTTCAGATTCTGACTTTTTCCATCCTCGGGCTATAATAAATATCGAAAAAAATGTATTTATTTTTTTTACAAACAATTTTATATTAAAAAAAGTCAGTCAGACTTTAATAAATAACCCCCTAAATCTCATATTTGTAGGAATTCTTGTGATTTCTCTGCCGCCCAGCAGGGCGTCACATCAGCCCTTGAGGAAAACATATCTGTGGGCTCTTTAAATGCTCAGAGAGCCGAATTCCTCAAAAGTATATGTGTGTACAGAGGGCAGAGCGTCGTCAGGCCAACGTGTTTTATTCTCAGTGCGTATCCTAGCAACAGATGGGAACATCCACCGAGCAGTTTTTATATTGAGCAATAAATCTGGAACAAACCACTCTGCTGTGCTGTTTTTCTTTCTTGTGTTCTACTGCAAACGCAGCAAAGAGGGAGTTGAAGTGAGAAACTGCCCATATATTTACATTATTCATATCTGCCACCGTTCTACACAGGTGAAACCCCAGATTATATAGGCTGATAATAAATAAATATTAAACAGTTTACTGAGCGCTTTGCGCTTTTATTCTGTTGGCTCTTCTATCCCCTAAGCGCTGATTGAAATTTGAATTCCACCAATTGACTCCAAATAGGTTCTAGGAGGTCCCATATAGGCTAAAACATCAATTCTGCTGGTTTTCGATGGTGAATGGTCAAAGTCGAATTTTTGACAGATATTTCAATTTTCTATTTTTTTTTTAATTCAAATCAAATTTGGACTATTCGAAGTACACAAAAAATAGCTGAAATTAGAATTTTTGAATTTGAAAATTCACCTCAACCTTTAATAAATCTGCACCGTACTGTCTCTTTAAAAATTCAACTTGCACCATTCATCTAAAACCTGGCGAATTGCTGTTTTAGCCTATGGGGGACCTCCTAGAACCTATTTGGAGTCAATCAAGTTTTTTTGGGAAAAACTTTGGTTCTAATTGGATCAAATGCGCTAATACTTCGATTCGTACGATTCGCCCTAATACGGACCTATTCGATCGAAAACTGATCTATTTAGCCAAAAAAACCTTAGACTTAATTTCGGTTGGTCTTTTTGAATTCGAATTTCGAAGTTTTTCAAATTCGAAATACGACCCTTGATAAATATGCCCCTACATCATAAGTTTCGAAATTCTCTTCAAATTCCAATCGAATTTGAACTATTCCTTTGTCGAAGCAAACAAACAAACACAAACATTAGCTCAAAATTTTAATTTTTTTATTCGAATTTTCACTTCGACTTTTGATAAATCTCTCCCCTAGTATTACAGTGATACCTGTAAAGCCTCTTGAAAATTGAGATATTTTGATGCTGCAGGTTGGTTCTGCGTCCCAAGTTGGTTGCACCCAGGTGACAAAGCGACTGCACGGAATAAGTGCCATAAACAGACTGTCTTGTGTCCCAGTATTAGTAGAAAGCAGATTAGCTTCTGTTCTCTCCCAAGTCCCAAATTTCTGAATAAAATACCGGTGCAGCACCCTGGTTGTCTGACCTAATTAGGGATGCACCGAATCCAGGATTCGGTTCGGGATTCGGCCAGGATTCGGCCTTTTTCAGCAGGATTCGGATTCGGCCGAATCCTTCTACCCGGCCGAACCGAATCCGAATCCTAATTTGCATATGCAAATTAGGAGCGGGGAGGGAAATTGTGTGACTTTTTGTCAGAGAACAAGGAAGTAAAAAATGTTTTCCCCTTCCCGCCCCTAATTTGCATATGCAAATTAGGGTTCGGATTCGGTTCGGTATTCGGCCGAATCTTTCACAAAGGATTCGGGGGTTCGGCCGAATCCAAAAAAGTGGATTCGGTGCATCCCTAGACCTAATAAATTACATTTATCACTTTTTGCAACAAAGAGGTGCTGCAGCGGGATTTGTTTCTTATATGTCTATGTAACCCAAATTGCTTTGCCCCGCACTCAGAAGGTTACACAATGTGGTTGAATCGCACACAATTTCGACTACTCTCTCCTGCTATTATACCTGTCACAGTCTGATAGATCTCTCCCACGTACTCTCATTCTCATCCACCTGTCCTTGTCCTTTTACCTTGGAAACCGTTCTTTTACTTCCATGCTCCATTTCATTTTGTCATTTTATTTATGGTTTGTCCTCTCAAAGGGATAAGCAAAGCTTAGGAGGGGAGTATGGGGAGTGTGAGATACAATGTATCACTGTATAGTACCAGTTACACTTTAAAGGATAACTAAAGCCTAAAAATAAATGTGGCTAAAAATACCATATTTTATATACTAAACGTATTGCACGAGGCTAAAGTTTCAGCTTGTCAATAGCAGCAATGATCTAGGACTTCAAACTTATAACAGGGGGTCACCATCTTGGAAAGTGTCTGTGACACTCACATGCTCAGTGGGCTCTGATTGGCTGTTGAGAAGCTAAGCTTAGGGCTCGTCACTAATTATCCAGCAGAAAATGAGCTTCCCCTGTAATATAAGCTGATGCTACAGGGCTGGTTATTAAATTCTGATGCTAATTGCACTGGTTTCTGTGCTGCCATGTAGTAATTATCTGTATTAATTACTAATCAGCCTTATATTGTGACATTTCTATTCTATGTGTACTGTATATTGTGAGTGGGTCCCTAAGCTCAGTAAGTGACAGCAGCACAGAGCATGTGCAGTGAATCAGCAGAAAAGAAGATGGGGAGCTACTGAGACATCTTTGGAGACACAGATCTTTACTGCTAAAGGGCTGTGGTTGCCTTGGGTTGGTACAGAAGCACAAAATATAATGTACAACATTTCTAGCTACTTCTTTGGTTAAGCTTTAGTTCTCCTTTAAGTCCCAGCCCACCACCACAGCAGTCACACTCTGTGATGGCTAGTAGCCATGGGGTGTAACTACCCCCAGGAGGTATAGGGGCTCCAAGAGGCCCTAATTCATGTACAATTTCAATAAATGTCGGTAAAACAGTACAATCTCTAGACCCAGGAGGTATAGGGGCTCCAAGAGGCCCTAATTCATATACAATTTCAATAAATGTCGGTAAATCAGTACAATCTCTAGACATTTTGGAGTAGTGATGTGCAGGCTCTTCTCCTGCTCTGCCCCCCGCCCACCACCATCAAATGCCGGCTTCTGGGTTCTTTTTTTATAGACGCTGAGCCTGCTCGCCCCTCCCTTTTTGATGTCATTGGCAGGGCTGGTCTATAAAAGGAACCGAGAAGTCGGATGCGGGCGGGCACAGGCTAAGGGAGGCCGGGTTAGGGTAGGGTGTGGGTCGGGGAAATCCCCGTTAATAAAGTTTTATTTATGTCTATATTTATTTATGTTCCACTGCTTGTATACATTGTCCTGTACACTATAAATACATATTGTATTGTATATTCTGTATAATTACACACTCTTGTTTATTTAAGGGGTGGTTCATAAATTAACTTTTAGTATTTTATAGAAAGGCTAATGCTAAGCAACTTTTTAATTGGTCTTCATTATTTATATTTTATAGATATTTAATTATTTGCCTTTTTCTTCTGACTCCTTCCAGCTTTCAAATCGGGGTCACTGACCCCATCTTAAAAACAAAGCTACACATGTTATTGCTACTTTTTATTACTCATCTTTCTATTCAGGGCCTCTCCTATTCATATTCTAGTCTCTTATGCAAGTCAATGCATGGTTGCTAGGGCAATTTGGACCCTAGCAACCAGATTGCAAACTGGCGAGCGGCTGAAAAAAAGCTAAATAACTGAAAAACCACAAATAATAAAAAATAAAAATAGCAATTTCACTCTTGACATCATATTAAAAGTTAACTCAAAGTTGAACTACCCTTTTAAATATCTCTCAATGGGCTTGCAATAGCAGTAACTTAAATCTTTTCACACAACCTTATGTTCTGCCATACAGTAAACTCCCCCAGATCATGCTGACATCTTAAAAAGAGTGAAAGAATGCTGAGAGGCCAATAATGTATTGAGGCTTGGCAGCAATGCCATTTTCCAAGGATGTTAGGAGAGACAGTACCAGGATAATAGCATTCACTGCACGCTCCCCCTAGTAGTATAATGCAGAATCAATCAATATTCATTTTTATATATTATGGGGTTGGATTGAAAATTTAAAGGGATCCTGTCATCTGAAAACATGTTTTTTCCAAAACACATCAGTTAATAGTGCTGCTCCAGCAGAATTCTGCACTGAAATCCATTTCTCAAAAGAGCAAACAGATTTTTTTATATTTAATTTTGAAATCTGTCATTGGGCTAGACATTTTGTCAATTTCCCAGCTGCCCCATGTCATGTGACTTGTGCCTGCACTTTAGAAGAGAAATGCTTTTTGGCAGGCTGCTGTTTTTCCTTCTCAATGTAACTGAATGTGTCTCAGTGAGACCTGGATTTTACTATTGAGTGTTGTTCTTAGATCTACCAGGCAGCTGTTATCTTGTGTTAGGGAGCTGCTATCTGGTTACCATCCCATTGTTCTTTTGTTTGGCTGTTGGGGGGGGAAGGGAGGGGGGTGATATCACTCCAACTTGCAGTACAGCAGTAAAGAGTGATTGAAGTTTATCAAAGCACAAGTCACATGACTTGGGGCAGCTGGGAAATTGATAATATGTCTAGCCCAATGTCAGATTTCAAAATTAAATATATAAAAATCTGTTTGCTCTTTTGAGAAATGGATTTCAGTGCAGAATTCTGCTGGTGCAGCACTATTAACTGTCCCCCATGACAGTATCCCTTTAAGTTACTATTAAAAGTATAAAGAAAACTTGTGTCCCTGGCTGACTACCGCATTGCCTATATCTGTGTGCCCAAACTTGTATTAGTGCTGCACACAGATATCCATATTCCCTGGCTGATCCTATATTTATGGTGCAAGATAACTGCCCCATTGTTCTACTCCCAGTGCTGTAAGCCCTTAGCAACATCACCTTTGCCTGTGGCAAACTGTATACAAAATATGTTAGCTAGATAATGTTACCTAGATACAACTGCATTCTTAGCCTGAACTGATGCCTGTGGGGAATAGTACACTTCCCTGCTGCAAAGTGAATGGGCTTTATTGCATATGTGCTGGTGCATTCCATATTACATCAATTTATATAAAAGCTGTTCCATCTGTAGGCTGCCCTCCAGCCCTGTTTTTTGTAAGCAAGGTTGTAAGACTGCATATAGGTGGTTGGAGTCAAGCAGGGAGATGATTGAGTGAATGGAGGGTTTGGGATTAAATAAACTAGTGACAATTGGCTGAGTGGGTGTTTTAGGAGTTTAAACCTAATTTGGTGCTGGGGTTCACAAGCTCCTGTACTGTATATGTTGCATTCCTGTATAAATAATACAATTTTTTATTCTGAGCTCTGCAGCTAGTAATTCCCTTGGATACTTGTTTCATTGCATTAAACAGAGGTAAATCTTGTTTAAGAAACTGGTTTGCCGACATTTTTCAGGGCCTGGTACAAACTGGGTCCCGGGTTCCTGAAGTAGCTCATTGTTTCCAGTAATCTCCCTTGTGCGTTATCTCTCAAGTGCATTATCCTTCCCCAGTAATTACTTATTCTCCATGTATTCTGTGGCTTTTGTGTGAGTTACACTGTGGCCTATGGTATATAATAGCCCTTGTGTCTCTCTCTAGCATTCCCTCTCATAATTAGGGATACACCGAATCCACTTTTTTGGATTCGGCCGAACCCCCGAATCCTTCACGAAGGATTCGGCTGAATACCAAACTGAATCCGAACCCTAATTTGCATATGCAAATTAGGGTTGGAAGGGGAAAACTTTTTTTACTTCCTTGTTTTCTGACAAAAAGTCACGCAATTTCCCTCCCCGCCCCTAATTTGCATATGCAAATTAGGATTCGGTTCGGCTGGGCAGAAGGATTCGGCCGAATCCGAATCTTGCTGAAAAAGGCCGAATCCTGGCCGAATCCCGAACCGAATCCTGGATTCGGTGCATCCCTACTCATAATGTCATACTGATTAATGAAAGATACAGTAGGAAATCTTAATAAATAAAAGTCACAAAGGTTGCACCAGGTCTAGTAACCCATAGCAACCAGTCAGCAGATAGTATTTACTTATTTACAAGCAAATATCTGATTAGATATAGCTTACTAGGCCTGATACAAACCTGGCAACTTTTCCTACATTACCCCACACCAATGAATGCAAATTAAGGGATGATTCAAACCTACCATGGCCAGAAGGACATTGGTCCTTGGCCCTCCTGATTGAATGGGACAAGCATGTATATAAAAGTATAAATGACATATTATGATGTGTAAGAACTGGTACATACAAGATGTATGTCTAACCTGTAGCCTCCAGCTTTTGTTGAATTGACCCTCTTAGTAATTTCAGCTGACCCGTGTCTCCACATTTATGAAGTGTCCTTGGGCCATGCTCTGCCAGTGTGTTAGTACTGTGGGAGCTCTACGACAGGTTTCAGATTTATTGGTGAGTCAGAAGTGTCATTTATATAAACACTTTCAATCAAGTCCCATATGTCACTTTTTTCATCCCATAAAGTGCCTTAGATATATTATATAATCTTCAGGTGCTGGTTTTATACACCTTGTTAAAATTCTTATTTTTCAAATCAATACATTGACTAATGATAATGCCAAACGGGTTAAAGAGAACTGTGCTCTCATGACAAGACTCCATGAATGTCTCTTTTTGCTCTTCAAGATACTAGAAGACTAGCACAAAGGTCAACAAGAGTGGGAATTGGGGGTGAGCACACTACTGTTGGAATAACTGTATATATTATATATCTGTAGACTTGTTGTGAGCTAAGGTTTTCCCTCACCAAATGTCCAACCATCAGAGGAATGCTTGAACCAAAAGTGTCCATCAACCACTGATCTTATGCGGTGTCTTATTTTGGGAATACCAGAGGAAGATGTTTGGAACTTCATTTTAGGTGTAAATCTTGGGTCAAGAATTCTTTGCAGCGACATTGGATGCTGGCAATTTAGGTTCTATGATGAGGAGGAGGCAAAAGTCCTCTTAGACTAAAACTTTCTTCCCCTTGATCCTTGTGGTTAAATATTTATTTCCCCCCTTGTATTGTTGAATTAAACATGCAAATTTCATCAAAACAATCTTACTACTCTTCTATAATTATAAGAATATTCATGATGAGGGATACCCCCCCCCAAATCTTACTCTTTATGGCCTTCAAGTTTTCCCCATAGACCCTCAGTCTGAGAACATTTAAATCCTACAGGTACAAAGCACTGTCATTAGCTCCATGCTTTCCATTCTCAAAACCTCCTACAGAGTAACTATCAAGAGCATCCTGAGCAGCTGTATCACTGTCTGGGCTGGGAACTGCAATGTCATAGAGCGCAAGACCCTACAAAGGATAGTGAAGACAGCAGAGAAGATCATAGGTGTCTCTCTTCCTTCCATCATGGACATTTACACCACTGGCTGCATCTGTAAAGCCACCGGCATTGTGGCTGATCCAACACACCCCTCACACTCACTGTTAACACTCCTGCCATCTGGAAAAAGGTACTGAAGCATTAGGGCCCTCACTACCAGACTGTGTAACAGTTTCTTCCACCAAGCCATAAGGCTCCTGAATATTCAGGGACCGGACAGATCTCACACACACACACTCCATCTGACCTTACTATTTACCACAACGTTACACAGCCACTGTACGCCATTGTATAAATAAACAGCCATTGTATACAATTGTTCTCTATGAGCACATCTGCACTTTATCATGTTCTTTATCATGTTCTTACTACTGTCATGTCACAATGATACACCCATCATGTCTGACGTTTACCATTATTTACTAAAAGGGATCCTGTCATCGGAAAACATGTTTTTTTCAAAACACATCAGTTAATAGTGCTACTCCAGCAGAATTCTGCACTGAAATCCATTTCTCAAAAGAGCAAACAGATTTTTTTATATTCAATTTTGAAATCTGACATGGTGCTAGACATTTTTTCAATTTCCCAGCTGCCCCTAGTCATGTGACTTGTGCCTGCACTTTAGGAGAGAAATGCTTTCTGGTAGGCTGCTGTTTTTCCTTCTCAATGTAACTGAATGTGTCTCAGTGGGACCTGGATTTTACTATTGAGTGTTGTTCTTAGATCTACCAGGCAGCTGTTATCTTGTGTTAGGGAGCTGTTATCTGGTTACCTTCCCATTGTTCTTTTGTTTGGCTGCTGGGGGGGAGGGGGTAATATCACTCCAACTTGCAGTACAGCAGTAAAGAGTGATTGAAGTTTATCAGAGCACAAGTAACATGACTGGGGGTAGCAGAGAAACTGACAATATGTCTAGCTCCATGTCAGATTTCAAAATTAAATATAAACAAATCTGTTTTCTCTTTTGAGAAATGGATTTCAGTGCTGAATTCTGCTGGAGCAGCACTATTAACTGATTCATTTTGAAAATTTTTTTTTTCCCATTACAGTATCCCTTTAACATATTACATCTGCTGAGTGTGCACTGTCTTGTCCTGTCCCAGCACTGTGCTGTCCTGTCTTGCAGGAGTTGCATATTTTTGCACTTGCACTTTTTGTCTGTTGTCCAGTTGTGTAGCACCATGTCCTAGAGGAACGTTGTTTCGTTTCACTGTGTACTGTACAAACGTATATGGATGAAATGACAATAAACTCACTCTTGACTTTTTGTTTTCAATAAGGATTAAGTTTGAATCAAGTACAATGTATAGTTACATTATAAAGAGAATTTGGATTAGTTGGATGAAATGGAGTCTATGGGAGATTACTTTTCTGTAATTCTTCTGGATAACAGGTTTCCGGATAGCGGCTCCCATACCTGTACAAAGATATTAATGGGTTACTAGGAATAGATGGGAGAGTTAGTTACACTCTAGTCTGTTGTCATTTATTATATCCAGTTTATTGTGTGTGCCCAAAGTTGAAGGTGAGCATTCCATGCTTACAGTTCTGCAATAATATAAGGAATTTTCTATTTCCTGACGTTTTCTTATATGTCAGCTAAATTTAGGTGCTTAATACAGACTCCACTGGTCTATATAAAAAGTCGTGCAGAATGGTTCTTAATTAACCATTCAGATTTAATCAAGGGAAAGCAGATCCATAGCTGTTGTCTTGTGTGCAATGTTCCAAATGTTTCATTATCTGTGTTTTGATTTTTCTCCAGGGCTCACTGACATTAAGTAAGTAATGGCTGACACAGACTTGTCTGCATGTAAATGTGTCAAATATCAGAGGTCAGGGAACTTGTCCTTGAATGATCCTTGGCCCAGTGATATGAGCAAGACTTGTTGGTCAGTTGAAGATTCTTTTTTACTGCTGCCCATCTCATTTTCATTTGGAATATATACTAGAATTAGATATAGGTTTAAAGTCTTTTAGAAACCACATTATGAAGATTCCTAGTTTTTTTTTTAAAGTTTTTTATTTAGAGTTTTTAAACATAACACAGTTAAGAACAATAAAGAGAAGAAAAGGAAGAAAGTTAAGAAAGAGGGGAGGGGAGGTAAGGTATAAGATAAAGATTCCTAGTTAAAATAAAAATGTATGTTGCCCAGGTTTTTACTTGTGGTGTTCAAAATAAAAGTAAAGCCTAAAAATATGGCTAGAGATCTAGTTTTGAATGCTGTCCAACTGATCCAGGTCTTTAAAGTCATCATCTTCGTATGTTCTTGAATGCCAGTAGCACTGCACATGCTCAGTGTACTATGAGCAGCTGTTGAGAATCTAACCTTAGGGGTCATTGAAAATGATCATTTTCAACCAGAAAATTAAGATTGCATTACTGCTAAAGGGCTAATTATTTGTGATCCAGAATGCATTGGTTTTTATGCTCCTAAGGAAAGTGAATTAATTACTGATGTGACTTAATTACTAATTAGCCTTGTATCGTGAATGTAATATTGTATATATACTGTATTGTGAGTGGGTCCCTATCAGTGTCGAACTGGGACACCAGGGGCCCACCCAAAAACCTTAGACCAGAGGCCCACAAAGAAAATTTAGACCAGGGGCCCACTCTCAGTACTATTATTCATCCTCTCCTTACTCAACCTCTATTCTCCTAGTCTCTTTTAGTTATACATACTATAATCTATTTTTCCATCTTTTTAGCCACTTTGTTCTCATAGAAATAAGGAATGGCCATGAAATAGACCAAATGTTTAGCAGCATGAGGGCCCACTGATACTTGACCCCACCGGGAGTTTTCCAGGTATCCTGATGGGCCAGTCCGACATTGGTCCCTATGCTTTCATAACTGTCAGTTGCCCAGAGCATGTGCTGTGAATCATTTTAACTTTTAGTAAGATGTAGAGAGTGATATTCTGTGACAATTTGCAGTTGGTTTTAATTTTTTATTATTTGTGTTTTTTTTACTTATTTACCAGCTCTCCTGTTTGCCATTTCATCAATCTGGTTACTAGGGTCCAAATTACCCTAACAACCATGCATTGATTTGAATAAGAGACTGGAATATGAATAGGAGAGGGACTGAATAGAAAGACGAATAATTAAAAGTAGCAATAACAATACATTTGTAGCCTTACAGAGCATTTGTGTTTAGATGGGGTCAGTGATCCCCATTTGAAAGCTGGAAAGGGTCAGAAAAAGAAGGCAAACAATTAAAAAACTATAAAACAATTAAAAGAAAAAAACAATTGGAAAGTTGCTTAGAACTGGTCATTCTATAACATAATGAAAGATACCTTAAAGGTAAGCCACCTCTTAAAAAAGGACTACGAGGACCCATAACAGCATGGATGGATACCCAGCTTTGGGTCCCAACCAATCATTTAAGAATCACTGATGTTACTAAACCATACCTACACACTTTCCATGTTGCCTACCCTGAAATTCAGGACTAGACAGAGGTTTTTCCATCCTGTGATACTGTCTCAGGATACCATTAAAGGGAATATGAGTTCTGAGAAATACATTTTCAACTTGCAATCTCTTTTTTATGAGTTGATTGTTTGTGGTTTACTGTATCACAGCATGCATCTGTAAAATCAATCTAGCACTTACGTACAGGGAGATAACTTTATGTTACCGGCAAGGTTTTTCCTCTGTGCCACTTAAACCGGTTTGATTTTACAGGCAGACATACTATTGATGTTTATTCTGCACCACACAAACTGCAGTGTGTAATATTAAATCACTCTACCTTTGCCCCCCTGTCAAATGAAGTTTTCTTAAATTGCGTCAACTCAGCTCTCAAATGGGATAATCTGGGGTCTCCTGGAATGTAAGAGCAAATACATGTCAGGTTTCTTAAACCTGAAGTCTTCTGGTATCAATTTGGAAATCACTGGATACTGACTCTGGACTCTTGCATGTCCTGGACTACTGACTTGGCAGGTACAAGAGACACAGTCTAAGCCATTCCATTAAATGGATCACACAAATCTCTGAGTGGTAAATACTGATTTTAATGATAGTGTTTATAGTATTTGGGATAGAGTGGTTAGAATATGTGGGATTGAATGACTTGATGGCATGTCATGAAATAGTCAGAATATTATGGTGAGGATATGTGGGACAGAATGATTTGAATGTATGTTGTAGAACAGTGAGGCTGTGGAATACAATGGGAACATAGTAACATAGTAAGTTAAGTTTTACCTGCCTAACTGATAGTTTGTCCAGAGGAAGGCAAAAAACCCTCTCCAATTTGCCTCAGATGGGGAAAAAATTCCTGACTCCAAGATGGCAATAAAACCAATCCCTGGATTAACTGGCACTAACCCTGTATTCCTTGACTTGCTAAAAAGTCATCCAACCCCCTTCTTGAAGCTATCTAATGTATCAGGCTGTACGACTTATTCAAGGAGAGAATTCCACAATTTAACAGCTCTCAATGTGAAACACCCTTTCCAGATATGAACCTCCTTTTTTTTGTAAACGGAATTAGTGCCCTAGTGTTTGCTGGAAAGACTTACTGTTAAATAAAACATCAGAGATATTATTTTATGATGCCCTTGTATATTTATACATAGTTATCATATCCCCTCTTCAGTACCTCTTCTGCAGCATAAACAATACCAACATGGCCAGTCTTTCTTCCCCTTTACAAGCTTAGTTGCCCTTCTCTGTCCCCTCTCTAATACAATAATGTCCTGTTTGAGTGATGGAGACCTAAACTGTACGGCATATTCTAGATGGGGCCTTACAAGTGCTCTATACAGTGGAAGAATGACTCCCTCCTCCCTTGACTCTATGCCCCTTTTAATACAGCTCAAGACCTTATTTGCCCTTGATGCTGCTGACTGGCATTACTTGCTACAGCCAAGTTTATCATCTACAAGGACTCCAAGGTCCTTTTCCATAATGGATTTGCCTAGTGCAGTCCCATTAAGGGTGAGTGGCTTGCATATTCTTACATCCAAGTTGCATGACTTTACATTCATACAGTTGTTTGTGGGGCACGGTATCAAACACTTTGGCAAAATCCAAATAGATCACATCTATTGCTCCCCCACTGTCCAACTTCCAACTTGCTTCAGCATGAAAAATCAATTACATTTGTTTGACATGACCTATCCTTCATAAAGCCATGCTGATTACTGCTCATAATGCCATTCTCCAAAATATAGTTTTGAATGTGATCCCTTAACAATCCTTCAAATAACTTGCCAACCACTGATGTCAAATTTACTGGCCTATATTTGCCAGGCTGAGATTGGAATCCATTTTTAAACATATGAATCCATAGGTACCTGTATTAATAGGAGTTTTTTTTCAATAATGGCTCATGGTAATACTCTGATAAAACCCAATAGCTCATTGCAATACTTTGATAAAGAACTATATAAAAATATAACACAAAGAACTGTTCTACTGTTGAACCCAATGTCGTATGTTGAGCCCAATATAGTGTAAAAAGACACTTTATGACTTATAATTGTGTATAACAAAGCTTTGTATCATAGTATACAAGGCGGCCTTATAATCCATAATCCTGTATAATGAAGTGTTGTGCAAGTAAAATCATGGGAAGTAATCAACTCGATGACCTAATACTTGTTCATTATTCTCATATGTATTATGTTTTATGATTTCTGCAGCCCTTATCAGACTTTCCTTTATTGTAGCTAGGGGCACAATATGCTATTCAGCTACCAGTTAACTAAGATAAGATCTCTGCTTCGGATGTGCTTGTTGGGAGTCTGGCCAGATCCTGATGAGCGCATGGGAAGCAGGATCTGTTATTAACCAAATCATTGTATCTTCTTACTAAATTACTACAGTATATGAGCTCATTGTTTGCTAAGCCTATATAAACTGGGGGTCTCCATTCGGTCAGTTGAGATTCGCCTGTGGGGATAACACGTGCCCGCGTAGGGTCTTCTGGAGACCATTTGAGCCTCGATCTGTGGACTGTTCAGGGATCTCCCAGTAGTATAGGCAGAGAGGGGGGGCTTACATAATGTGCTCACTCGGTAATGTATATCTTCTTCATTCTATGTATGTAATAAACCTTTGCTTATACGTAGCTGGTGTGTTTGAATTACTTCCGAGAGACTCATAGAACCACAATTAAAACAGTACCATACCAGATGAAAGCAAAAATCAGAAATAGAGGCCTGGCTAAAACTTGACCAAGCTCTCTCTGTACACGAGGGTGTATTCCAACTTGCCTTGTTTACATTTACTTTGAGTAAAACTTTATGTACCATATCCTGCGTTATATCCCTCATATTTGGGGGATGGAATCAGTACAGGATAGGATTGTACTCATGAAAAAGCTGCAATGGTGAATCAATGACTTTTTATTGCAGCTGGAAGTTCTTTTCTGATAAATAAAATATAATATGACAAATTTGGGATTTTAAGATGTCTGTTGTCTGGTTGTATTTCGGAAGCACTTTTCTATACATCTTTTCTTACCTCCAGGCTATTTTTCCAAGTTTCTAATCTTAATTATATCTGTCACCAATTGCTTTCCCTTTTCTAAAATAAAACATGAACTACAGTATTTCCTCCCAGATCGCAGCTGAGCTTTTAGAAATGGTATCAATTATTTACTCTGCATTTGCCTCATTTCAGGCTGATTTATGCAGTACATCTTGCAAGCTTTTTCTTTGGGCTGGTAGTGCTGATTGCCTTTGTTCATATTCTCATATCAATAATGCAAATTTAGCCTCTTCTGCTCATATTAAATCCACTGTTGCAGAGCACAGCTAAAGTTTGATCATTCCAGTCTTTACACAAGAAATATCAGATTGATATAAATGAAAGACGTCACTAAGGCAACCAGAAAGATCTATTTTTGTAAATCAGGTGCAGCATTATGTTTGGGGGGGTTGAAGGGTAAATAGAGCCCCCCCCTCCAAGTCAAAAACAACATAACGGTTTAAATAAGGATTAAATAATGCATTTTTAAACAGCAGATGGCAGTACTGTGTATCTGGTTTATTTGCTACACTCAGTAGGCAAGACAGTACAGGTATGAGACCTGTTATCCAGAATGCTCGGGACCTGGGGTTTGCCGGATAATGGATCTTTCCGTAATTTGGGTCTTCCTGCCTTAAGTCTACTAGAAATTAATTTAAACATTAAATAAACCCAATAGGCTGGTTTTGCTTCCAATAAGGATTAATTATATCTTAGTTGGGATCAAGTACAGGCTACTGTTTTATTATTACATGGAAAAAGGAAATCATTTTTTAAAATTTGGATTATTTGGATAAAATGGAGTCTATGGGAGACAGCCATTCCGTAATTCGGAGCTTTCTGGATATCGGGTTTCCGGATAAGGGATCCTATACCTGTAATGTCTAGCCTATTGCCTAACGACATGTATTGACGCCATTCAATTGGTCTTCATTATTTATTTTATATAGTTTTGGAATTATTTCAGAATATTTTTAATTTTCAAACAGCCACTGACCCCATCTAAAATGAATACTCTGTAAGGCTAAAATGTATTGTTATTCCCACTTTTTATTACTCATATTTCTATCGTGGACCTCTCCTATTCATATTCCAGTATTTTACTCAAATCAGTGCATGGTTGCTAGGGTAATTTGGACGCTAGCTACCAGATTGCTAAAACTGCAAACTGGAGAGCTGCTGGAAAAAAATCTCAATAACTAAAAAAAACCTACAAATAATAAAAAATGAAAACCAATTGTAAATTGTCTCTGAATATCACTCTTTACATCATACCTAAAGTTAACTCAAAGGTGAACAACCCCTTTAAAGGCCCACAGATGGGATTCTGTGAATTATAGTTTGAAAGTGGAGGGGGCATAATTCCAGTTTATATCCATGAAAGTGCAGCTTAATGGAGTGCTTTGGAAGTAAGAAGTGCTTCACAAAACAAGAGTGATACGTTTTCCATTAGCATGACATCACTCTTCTGAAACCAATCACAGAGTGAGATAAGAAAATATCTTGTATAGGATCAGGAGGGCATTATTAGTTTTACACGTAAAGTTTAAAGGGATCCTGTCATCGGAAAACATGTTTTTTTCAAAACGCTAAGTTAATAGTGCTACTCCAGCAGAATTCTGCACTGAAATCCATTTCTCAAAAGAGCAAACAGATTTTTTTATATTCAATTTTGAAATCTGACATGGGGCTAGACATCTTGTCAATTTCCCAGCTGCCCCTGGTCATGTGACTTGTGCCTGCACTTTGGAGAGAAATGCTTTCTGGCAGGCTGCTGTTTTTCCTTCTCAATGTAACTGAATGTGTCTCAGTGGGACATGGGTTTTTACTATTGATTGTTGTTCTTAGATCTACCAGGCAGCTGTTATCTTGTTTTAGGGAGCTGCTATCTGGTTACCTTCCCAATGTTCTTTTGTTTGGCTGCTGGGGGGGGGGAAAGGGAGGTGGTGATATCACTCCAACATGCAGTACAGCAGTAAAGAGTGATTGAAGTTTATCAGAGCACAAGTCACATGACTTGGGGCAGCTGGGAAATTGACAATATGTCTAGCCCCATGTCAGATTACAAAATTGAATATAAAAAAATCTGTTTGCTCTTTTGAGAAATGGATTTCAGCTAAAAAATCTGCTGGAGCCGCACTATTAACTGATTCATTTTGAAAAAAATGTTTTTTCCCATGACAGTATCCCTTTAAACAGCCCCTTTATGCCTTTACCTTCTTTTGCCTCTTTGTTCTAAACTCAACTCCTGTTCTCCCTCTTTTCCTGCTTGGTCCCACAGGGTATTGATGCCTCCCAAATAAGCACCCTGCAATGTTCTATGTTTTTTTGTCTCTTCAAACTAAGACCTGGGACTGGGAACAACTCTTCCCTTCAGCCCTGCCTCTATAACTGACAGCTCTCAGCCTCATCTTGTGAATCGAGAGCCTATTCTCTGTCTCTTTAAACAGTGGCGTAACCAGTGGAGTAACTAGATATTACTGGGCCCCACACAAATTATTTTTCAGGCCCCCAAAATGTCTAGACTGGAGGTTGACCTGTTTAACTAAAATGTATTGAAATTACATTTGAATTAGGGCCTTATGGTGCCCCTATACCTCTTGGGCGCCCCTGCAGCCGCAAGGTCTGTTCCCTTTGTAGTTACGCCCCTGGGCGTAACTATAGAGGAAGCAGACCCCACAGCTGCCCAGGAAACAGTCGGGCCTGGAATGTGGGGTCTGCTTCCTCCATAACTAATAAATAAAACCCTCCACCCCCGCCACTCTCTTTCCTGAGGTGAGGAAGGGGGGCGCAAGTTGGGCAGGAGTTGGGGGAATCGTGGAGGTGGGACATAAGCAGAATGGAGGCAGGATGGGAAGTGGGCGGGAGGATGGGGATAATAGTCTTTATTTTGTGTGAGTTGGTATATTCTCCTTACTATGCCTTGACCCTTCTAGGGAAACTTGTGGCCCATTTGTACATTGTATAATAAATCTGTAACCAGTGGTGCATCCAATATCTTGAATGGCCCTTTCTTGGGCATGTGCATTGGAACCTCCTTTCTGGCACGTGTACAATGCAAAGCTTTGTTTTAAAGATGGCGTCTGCCAAATGGTACCTGCCTGCTTATTGTGATTGTGGATTCTGAAAGAATGAAAGTTTGATTTAATGGTTTTGTACAAGTGAATTTGTATTTGCTTTATTAACACAATAGAAGAGAATATGGAATGATTTCATTGCATGTCAGGTTTTTAAAGCAAACATGGCAGCCCCCAATAGAGAAGCCAACCACAGGAGGATATACCATAATAGGGGCTAAGGAATATATATGTACAGATATGGAACCTGTTATCCAGTATGCTCAGGGCCTGGGGTTTTCCGGATAACTAGAAAATAATGTAAACATTAAATAAACCTAATAGGCTGGTTTTTGCTTCCAATAAGGATTATTTTTATCTTCGTTGGGATCAAGTACAAGCTACTGTTTTATTATTACAGATAAAAAGGAAATAATTTCTTGGATAAAATGGATTCTATGGGAGATGGCCTTCCCATAATTTGTAGCTTTCTGGATAACGGGTTTCCAGATAACAGATCCCATACCTGTATTAATATCTTAACGGATTTAACAGTATTGTGTAATAAAGGTTACAAGGAACTTTAGTAAGTTTTTCTTAGCTGATGTCAATTCACAGAATGATGAACAATTCATATGACCGTGTTTATGAAGGTAATAAATAAATGGGAACCAGTTGCACACACTCAGCATTCTGCTCTTTATAGAACGACTTCCAGACAATGTAGATGAGAATGCAATCATTTCTGTCTTGCTCTGGAGGTCAGATGCTTTTCATAATTCATAGGGCAGAGTTAATTTGAAGAACCTAAAGTGTGTATAGTTACAAGACTGATCAATACACCCATCAGTCTGTTTTTTCCCCTCCCGAGTGCTGACATTTAATTTTTACCTTGCTCCATAAATATTATATCAAACCCATGTTCAGCTCCATGCTAGAAATTTGGGACTTGTCAGGCTTCATGCCTGACCGTTGCTTTAATTGTACTGGTAATAGCTGAAACTACAAAGCCAGAGCATATTAATTATCCAATAAAATTGCTGTTGGTGATAGCTTGTATTGATAGTATTGATTATCACATCATCCAGCTCTATCTTCAGCTAATAAATAGTGGAAACTAAAGAGCAGAGTTTGCACTTAAAGGCCAGAGGAAAGAAAGATGGGATTGGTAAAATCAAACAAAGGCAACAGTATAGCATGAATAGAAGAACATTTCATCCATATATTTTGTTGCCGATGGAGTTGGTAGTTGCCTGTGTGAACTGATGGTCAGATTAGCTACAGATGGCTTTAGCCATAAAATATAATAATGTTTATGAGAGGTTGGTGAGACCCATTAGATATATCCTTGGTATCCGTGTAGGCCTGTTGTAATTGGCTTCTCAACAAAGCAAAGAAACAGCTTTTTGGTGCAACAGTGAGACTTTCAAATCCATAGACTCCAAGCAACATTGACTCTGCAGGTGCTTCTGGCAATACATCAGATCAGTCTAAGAATATAGCTTGTATGATATCCCTTGGAGTTTGAAGGACAAGAAAAGTTTGAGTCATTGGAAGGTGCCATTTTGTTTATCTCTTATCCCAGACTGGCTCTCTTCTCCATGGGTACATTTCTGCAAGGCAGGCCAGAACATCTTTTACTGCTCCCCTGGCTTTTTTCAAATCAGGGACCAACCTTTCCGACGGTTCATGGAACACCACCCTTGCTTTCCAGTTTAATTCAATAGTAGTAATACCATAAACAATTGAGAACCCAACTTTCCTGCAGTGCATGGGCACCACCCTTGCTTGCCAGTTCAATTCAAAAAGAGTAACTCCATTATCTATTGAGAGTCCAACCTTACTGCAGTGAATGGGACAAAGTAGCTTCATTTAAGGATAATCCTTACACCTTGAAGGCAGGCTTGGCACCCCCCCCCCTTCAATATCAGTGTATTACAGGGATTACCAATTTTGAAGTATGTGTTACCCCCATGTAATACATAATGCAGACCCCTGGGCTTTATTTAGGTCTGGTGTTGCCCTAGGCACTGGACCTCAGCCCACACCCATCCCATAACCAACTGGCAAATGTGCAGCCTTACCTTGGCTGCTGGACAAAGCTACATGAGACCAGCGAGGCTATTTTGGGTGCCTATATAGTAAATATAACCTTAGCTACCCCAGATAGTTATGTCTGGGACAAATTAACTTTGTTAGAAGGTGTTAAAGTTATCAAGGTAATTGCAATGTTTTGGGGTAACTATTGCTTTAGCCGTACCTTCGAGTTCTAGCAACCACTAGTAATCCAGACTCTGCCCTACGATTAAATTATTTGCATGAAAATCCTTCGACTTCGATATTCGAAGTCGAAGGATTTTAATTCCCAGTCGAATATCGAGGGTTAATTAATTAATTATTCGACCCTTGTGAATCGACCCCTTAGAGTTTGAATTTCTCCCAACTCGAATTTGTGAGTTTTGACCAAAAATCCAACTCAAAAATTCGAATTCAAATTTACCATTCAAACTTATCTGGCCCTTAATATTTTGTTGATTTGTCCAATTGCCGATTTTAAGATGTCGGAGCTTCCACTGGCTACAAAATATTTTATTTAATATGTAGCATCATATGGCATATACAGAAAAAACAGATTTTAAACCCATAGCAAGTAAAAACATGCAGGCAAATATCAAGCATATCTGTATAATTACAATTTCAAAGCGTCCTGTACAAATTCAAAATCCTTTATCTATAAGCAGAAATGTAAATGTCAACCAGTAATATGACAGTGAAAAACATAGATTTTTTTTTTTAAAAAAAATATGTGTATAATAAATACCTGATTGATCTGCTTTAAAGGGACCATGGCCTTAAAGGAGAACTAAATCCTAAAACTGAATATGGCTAAAAATGCCATATTTTATATACTGAACTGCAAACTGGAGAGCTGCTGAATAAAAAGCTAAATAACTCAAAGGCCACAAATAATAAAAAATGATAACCAAATTGTCTTAGAATATCACCTATTCTTTAATAGGCCACTTAATATAATATAAACTATCTATAACTTAAAGAAGAACTAAACCCTAAAAAGGAATATGGCTAAAAATGTCATGTTTTATATAGTGAACTTATTGCACGAGGCTAAAGTTTCAGCTTGTCAATAGCAGCAATGATCCAGGACTTCAAACTTGTCACAGGGGGTCACCATCTTGGAAAGTGTCTGTGACACTCACATGCTCAGTGGGCTCTGATTGGCTGTTGAGAAGCTAAGCTTAGGGCTCGTCACTAATTATCCAGCAGAAAATGAGCTTCCCCTGTAATATAAGCTGATGCTACAGGTTTGCTGATTTTTAAATTCTGATGCTAATTGCACTGGTTTCTGTGCTGCCCTGTAGTAATTATCTGTATTAATTACTAATCAACCTTATATTTTGACATTTCTATTCTATGTGTACTGTATATTGTGAGTGGGTCCCTAAGCTCAGTAAGTGACAGCAGCACAGAGCATGTGCAGTGAATCAGCAGAAAAGAAGATGGGGAGCTACTGGGGCATCTTTGGAGACACCCATCTTTACTGCTAAAGGGTTTTGGTTGCCTTGGCCTGGTACTGAAGCCCAACACTGAGGGGGTTGAATTTCGAATTTGAAAAACCTCGAAATTTCAAATTCAAAAAGACCAACTGAAATTAAGTCGAAGGGTTTTTTTTGGCCGAATAGTTCTGTTTTCAATCGAATAGGATCAAAGTGTTTCCCAAAAAAAACTAAGGATAAAACTGCAATTTGGCAGGTTTTAGATGGCCAAAGTAAAATTTTTAAAAAGACAGTACATGATTAATTTCGATATTCGAATTTTCTTCAAATTCGAATCAAATTTGGACTATTCCCTAGTCGAAGTAGACAAAAAAAATTGCTCAAAATTGTACAACATTTCTAGCTACTTCTCTAGTTAAGCTTTAGTTCTCGTTTAAAAGAATTGTGACCTTAGTGGTACATATATAAAGGAAGCACATGCCTGGCAGCACAAAACATCATCTCAACAATTAAAAAAAAGGTAAATGATTCATTTTTATATGCGTCAATGTAAAATAGTGAGATTTTTGATTCAGTGAGATTTGCCCTCGTTACTGCTCTCAGTAGGAACCAAAAAGACTTTGGGTTTCTGTACCACGTTGGGTTCCTGCTATTTGGTGTTGTCTCTAATTGCATTAATTATGGCTGATCTAACACTTTCCTTCCACGGTTGAATGAAAAGCCTTAACAGGAAACAAAGTGCCATGAACTCTCCTGCCATTTTTCTAGTCTAATTTAAACCTTTAAAGACTTTTAAAACCACACGTGTGCTACTCTTATGTCACACCAGCTCATAATCCCTTACACTTAAAAAGTCTTTCAGAAATGGCTTAGAGATTTATTACGTTATATTTAGTACAGCGTACTTAATCTTGACACACAGATTTCCTGGGCAATGTCAATGAAGTGTAATTGGCTGAACCTTGCTTAGACAACCTAGGGGATTTGAACTCTTCCCTAGAGGGAAATAAACATAGCAATGCTTGCGGTTAGCCAGATTTAAGTTCTGGTGTGTGCAGCAGCTACCATAATCTACAGGAGGGATCAGGCTGTGCATCTGACGGGACGTCAATATGCTGATTGTGCGATAATCAGTAGCAGAACCTCACCCTGGAGACCTCAACTTCCATTCAAATAACATGGATTTAGGAAAGGCAAAACTTTTGAGAAATGGCCTCAACGCTCTGCACCAAGCAATCCATCCAGTGTATGGTTTAGCCTGGACAGATGGTCGTCAGGTTGTGTTGACGGCAATAGAGGCTGCTGAATGTGAAGAAGCTACAATTGGAAACTCTGTGATTATTGGGCACTTTGAACATGTTTATGGCCTTTATTGGGGACCAGTTTCTGAAACCAACGCTCCAGCTTTGTTGGCCGTTCAGCACAAGAAACACGTTACAATTTGGCAGCTGTACTACAGCCCTCAGGAGAAGAACAAGTTAGTTGTTGTACAGACCTGTGAGGTGGGTGACCCTTGCCCTGTGCTGGCACAAGGCTGTGTGTGGCATCCAAGCAAAGATATTATACTGATTGTAACAAAGAGGGATCTGTTTCTTCTCTATGCTCCACGTTTTGAAAATGCCTTCTTCAAGGCTGATATTAAAGGCATTGGAGCTATTTGCTGTGCATGTTGGACTAAAGAGGGGAGCCGTGTTGTGGTGGCTGTTGAAAGTGCTCTTTACTCTTACATATGGGATGATGTTCAGAAAACCTTAAATCCCTGTACCTTTTGCCCAGTGTTTGATATTGACGCTAAAATCTATGCCATTCAGCCAATCACCAGAAACCATGTTGCCGTCACAACCGAAATGCCAGCGTCAGATTGCTATGGCAACAAGGAAACCATTTCAGAAGCCCCAACTCTACAATCATCCCTCTTGGCATTAGACAGTGAACTGTCCAGAAAAAACAGGAGGATGTCTGTGGAATCAGGGAAGTCAGAACCAGTTGAGTTACTGAGGGTTTCTTCTTTGGCTCCTGCGGATCTTCCTCACATTCTGGCCAGACACCGTAAGTCTGACCCCAGTCCTCTGGCTCATATGCGACACAATAACTTCACAGCCAGAAATAAGATAAGTTCATCTAGATTGATTATTGTGTCTTTTGATAATAATTCAACCACCACCAGGAAAGTATCCGTACCTGGCATTTCAATGCCTGACATATTGGTTCTTGATGCCAATGCTCAACGAGTGGCAGTGTCTTCCAATATGTGTAACCTTGTGGTGATCTGCCCAATAGCCCCTTCCTGCATGCCCAATGTTCAACAAATCAAATTCGAGGAAACTGAACAAGTCAAAGGGGCGTGTTTTCTGACTGACAGGACTTTACTTGTTTTGGTTGGCAAGCAAAGATCTAATGATGCCGTTCTTATGCCATTGTCTGTTTCTGAAAAGTACCTCATTTATTTGACCACCAAAGAGTTAACGCCCATTGAATACATTTCATCTTCCATGGTCGATGGTTCTCCCAATGTGGCAAATAAAGACTTTTATGATGAGCATATGCTAAATAAAGAACTTTTGATGCCCAGCAATATAGGCATTCAATCCCCCATGGTTCGTAGGAGGCTCACCAGATCATTGAGGAGCACCAGTCGCGAGCCGAGCCCAACATCAAGTCTCAGTGACTTCGATGAAAACAAAATGATGACCGACTCTTTTGTAAGTCTGGAAAACCTTGATGCTGGGCCTAGAAACAGAAGGGAAATGAGTGTGGACCATGGCAGGCGCAGCAGAAAATTACACGGGTTGGTTTCCAAGGAACTGTGCGAGAATAACACAGGTGAAGCGCTCCACTTACTGACAAATAATACAGAAGGTTATAACAAAGGCGAAGATATTTCCATAACCCGGAACCTTGAAAATCATGAATCGGAATTGTGGGATTCACATTGTTGTCTATCTGTTGTGAAGGAATCATTGAGAAATGGCATGAAAAGCCAACTGTACCCATCTCCGGAAGATCCTCATTATCTATGCATCACGTATCAGGTATAGTAAACAGTGGCCAAGGTTGATGGCTTTTCTCTGTGGTTTATTTGTTTGTACAAGGTAAATGCATCCAAGTGTTCTTTGCATTCGTTTAGAATTACTATAGAATTTGTAACATTAATATTTATCTTCTTGGTCATCCATTAAATTCTATTAAAGCGGATGTTTCACCTTTGAGTTAACTTTTAGTATATTATAGAATTACCAATTTGAAGCAACTTTTCAACTGGTCTTCATTATTTTTATTTTTATAACTTTTTAATTAATTAATTCAATTAAAAAACAAATCCTCTGTAAGGGTACACATGTATTGTTATTGCTACTTTTTTACTACTAAACTTTCTTTTTAATCCCTCTCCCATTCATATTCCAGTCTCTTATAATGGATGGTTGCTAGGGTAATTTGGACCCTAGCAATCGAATCCTGCGAACTGGAGAGCTGCTGAATAAAAAGCTAAATAACTCAAAAACCACAAATAATAAAAAATGAAAACCAATTGCAAATTGGTTTTATTGCATCACTAATGTATACTGTCTCTCTCTCCATAGTGAAACTTAGAAAATTCTGGGAGTAACAAGGAGAAAGGGGTTGTTCCAATTAGGGATGCATCAAATCCACTATTTTGGATGCGATCGAACCCCCAAATCCTTCACAAAAGATTCGGCCGAATACAGAAATTAATCTGAGTCCTAATTTGCATATACAAATTAGGGGTGGGAAGGGGATAACATTTTGTACTTCCTTGTTTTGTGACAAAAAGTCACGTGATTTCCCTCCCCACCCCTAATTTCCATATGCAAATTAGGATCTGGATTCAGTACTGCCGTGCAGAAGCATTCGGCCGAATCCAAATACTGCTGAAAATGGCCAAATCCCGAACCTAATCCTGTATTCGGTGTTCCAATCCTTCTTTAATTGGTCCTTCCTTTAAAAAACCCAATCACATTCCAGGTATAAGTTTCAGTTCTACACTAGAGAGCCAAGTGGAAGAAGATATAAATAATCTATTCCTAGAAAGAGTGAGGTTGATATTAATGTTATTCTCATTCCTGAGAGTAGGAGGTGGGAGGAGCTAATTATTCAGATGAGAATTCTTGAGACCCAAAATCCTTTGGACTTGGAGGTACTGACATGTTCTGCTTTGCTTATGACATTCCTGTTTAATTAGAATTCTTGAAAGCACAGAGGGGGATGGGAGAATCCCTTAAGCAGCTTTAAGGCCCTATGAAAGCTGGACATATTTATTTTTAGAGCCTCACCAATGTCCACTTAACTCACAGGAAAAGTAAAAAAGATGTTAAAATTTAAATTCATTGCAAAATACTGCATTACTGAAATCCAATTCCTTAACAGCAGGTTAAAGGGGTCGTTTACCTTTGAATTAACTTTTAGGGGCAGATTTATCAAGGGTCAAAGTGAATTCGAGGGAATTTTCTAAGTAATTTTTTGGATACTTTGACCATCGGAAATGCTACTACGACTTCGATTCAAAGTAAAATACTTCGAATATTCGACCATTCGATAATCAAAGTACTGTCTCTTTCAAAAAACTTCGACTTCAATACTTAAATTAAACCTGCCGAAGTGCTATGTTAGCCTATGGGGACCCTCTAGAGCAGTTTTTGTAAGTCGAAGAAAAATCGATCGATCGCTGAAATCATTCGTTTCGAAGGATTTAATCGTTCGAATCGATGGATTTCTCCGATCGATCGATTTTTCTTCGACTTACAAAAACTTCGACTTACAAAAACTATTTTACTTCGACCGCAGGATAGCCAAATTCGATGAAAAAAAGTATTTTTAACTTCGAAATTTGACCCTTGATAAATCTGCCCCAAAGTATGATGTATAGAGTGCTATTCTAAAGACAATTTCCAATTGTTTTTTATTATTTGTGGTTTTTGACTTATTTAGCTTTTTATTCAGCAGCTCTCCAGTTTGTAATTTCAGCAATCTGGTTGCTAGGATCCAAATTCCCCTAGCAACCATGCATTGATTTGAATAAGACACTGGAATATGAATAGGAGTGGCCTGAAAGAGTAATAAAAAGTAGCAGTAACAATACATTTGTAGCCTTACAGAGCATTTGTTTTTAGATAGGGGTCAATGAGCCCCATTTGAAAGCTTGAATGATTTAGAAGAAGAAGTCAAATCATTCAAAAATTATAACAAGGGAAAAACAAAGGCCAATTGAAAAGCTGCTTAGAATTATCATTGGTTAGGGATCTTTTGCCCAAAATAGATTTTGCCTGGTCTGAACTCAACAATAAAATAGAATGGCAGTTTTTTTTTAATAAAAAGGAGGGGGGGGGTTGCAAAGTGAAATTAATTTTAATATTGTCAAAATGTGATTAAATGTATAAGTAGCCAAAGTACAGTAGGAAACACTAGGGATGGAAACTTAGGGCCCTTTGAAGATGTAGAGGTGATGCTACTGGAAGAAAATACTCTGATACCCCCAAAATGCTGAAATCTACCTGCCGACGGAGGCAGAGAGGGGTTGCCTTGCCCAATATCACTGTGATCAGTAAGTTTGAAAGGGTTGGTTCACCTTTAAGTTTCTTTTAGTAAAAAGGTATGGGATTCGTTATCCAGAAACTCGTTATCCAGAAAGCTCCGAATTACAGAACGGCTGTCTCCCATAGAATCCATTTTATCCAAATAATCCAAATGTTGAAAAATGATTTCCTTTTTCTCTGTAATAATAAAACAGTAGCTTGTACATGATCCCAACTAAGATATAATTAATCCTTATTGGAGGCAAAACCAGCCTATTGGGTTTATTTAATGTTTACATTAAACTTCCAAATTATGGAAAGATCTATGATCCAGAAGAGCCCAGGTCCTGAGCATTCTGGATAACAGGTGCCATACCTGAATTATAGAAAGGCCAATTCTAAGCAACATTTCAATAATTCATATTTTATTATTTTCTATAGTTTTCAATTTTTTGCCACCTTCTTCTGACTCTTTCCACCTGTCAAATGGGGTCACTAACCCTGGCAGCCAAAAAAAAACAGACTCTGTGAGGCTACACTATTATTATTATCATTTTGTATTACTTAACTTTCGAATCAGGCCTCTCCGATTCATATTTCAGTCTCTCTTTCACACTCCAGCCTGGTTCCTAGGGTACTTTCGTCCCTAGCAACCAGATAGCTGATGAAATCCCAAACTGGAGAGCTGCTGAACTCAAAAGTGAAATAATTACAAAACCACACATAATGAAAAATGAAGACCAATTGCAAATTGTCTCAGAATATCACTCTCCATCTTGACTCAAAGGTGACAGTGGTGGTGTATCCAGCAAATGTCCTATTCTTTATAAAGAGAACATAGATTGAGCCACAAAAAATACAGTAACAATCTTCATCACTCAATCACCCCTATTAAAAGCCTGTGTGTGTATTTATAACCTTTTAAATAACACACTGTCTATTATTTTCTTTCCTTCTGCCCCCAATAATAAAAGGAGCAGAGACTAAAAGCAAAGGTGTTTTCTTCCTTGTAGCTTATGCTATAGTTAATGGAGGCAGTTGGGCTGAGCCAGTGGAGAAGAATGATAGCACCTATAAAACAAACTGGCCCTTGAATCATTTGTATGGAGCACAGAGGCAAATGAATACTGGATTCACTGATCAGGCTCTTTAAATCAAACTTCCAGGGATTTGTTTTGAGCCTGCAGCAAATAAAATTGCTATTTATTGTGCAGGCTGAATGTAATTGCTGGTGCCAAGTAGAAGGGAATGCATACACTGCATATTGTAGCATGTTCTCTCCTTTCATTAGTGACTTTGTACTGTTTCACCTTGGCCTCCTCTTCATCATTTTTGCACTTTACCACATCGACTGTCCTTATTCCTCACTCCCAGCCAGTGCCGGGCCAAGCCAACGGGCACCCTAGGCGACACGGCCGGCCACATTGATCCCCCATGTGCGAGCACGCCTCTAAACTGGAAGGGAGGGAGGCAGGGGAGAGAGCACCGGAGGGGAGGGAAGGCAGGGGATATCGGGCTTATCCAATTGGAGGCCCAACGATCGGATCATAATACATCCAATACGGGCCGTCGGATCTGGGGACCACATACATGTGCAGATGCGGCCGCAATCTGATGGGGTTTTTTAACTTTACACGGTAGAGTCCCTGTGACAAATGAACCAGTATTAATGTTTTACGCAGGATCCTGCCCAGGAAGGAGTCTCGGAGAAGAGGACTGTCCTCCTTAGCCACGGAAAGCTTCACCTGAGAACCGTGCAGGATGTTTTCCAACTCGCCAGCATTGAAATGAAATTTGGTAAGCGTGTTCGTATGTAAAATTTACATTGCTGTCATGTTTACAGTAAACCTTCTTTATAAACCAGTGTCATAGTCATAAGGCATCGTTTTTATTTGTTGGTGAGGTTTTGCATCTACTTTATTTGCAGACTCACTGCAGGAAATATAAAATGCTGTCCGTTTATTGATTGTTGTTGACCGTCCAATCAGAAAGGAAAATGATAGCGAGGCTAGATTTGTATTGTTATTTTTATTACTTACATTTCTTTTCAGACCCAACCAGTCCTCTCTGCCATTCAAACCAATGCCTGGTTGCTAGGACGATTCACCTGGCAACAAATAATTTCAATGGAAAACTAAACGAAAACATAAATAAATAAGACATTGTATTAAATGCTTTATAGTACATAGTAGTTAGTTGGTTACATAGTTGTTTTATACCTTTTTCGCACAAACAGGGTGGTGTCAGAAAAAAGAGGGGGCTTAAAACATTAAAAAAATGTAATAAAACAATGTAAAACTGCAGCCCCCCAGCTGTTGCTGAGCTATAACAAGAGGGTTATGTGGGAGCTTCATGTAAATATCTAAAATCATATAGAGAGAGAGAGAGAGAGAGAGAGAGAGAGAGAGAGAGAGAGAGAGAGAGAGAGAGAGAGAGAGAGAACAGAAGACGAGCCGCACTCACAGGACTTAAAAAATAAAAAATTGATTTATTTAAAATTATATGACCAACATTTCGGCCTCCTCCAAGGCCTTTCTCAAGGTACAGCAAATGGCAAAATACGTGCTTTAAATACATGAAATGGCGGGAAAAGACAGCAACACCCTTAATGATGTGTAATTCACGTCAATGCCCAGTGAATATCATTAGCATAGATCACATTAGCTATTTACTATGTATATTATACACATAAAGGATTAAACAAACAATTAGCTATACCCCTACATTACATCTCACAGTTAATCATTATCATGATCTTAACAAGTTTAAAAACAAAACAAGAATGTAACACATTTGTTTCATCAAATCGATATTATTCTAAGTGTTACTAAATGTTTAAATTAGAGTGAGAGTAAGAACTGAGCCTCCCCTGTAACCCGATACCTATTCTTCCACATAATGTGTAGTATCTGATACCTGCAACCCGTTGTTGTATGGCTACTCGTCACCGCTTACTGCCAGTGTTTACTCAATGCTATCCTAAGACTATACTAGGTACTGCTGCTTGGGACCAACTCAGGCCTACACATAACAAAAAAGAAAAAAAGGAAAATAAATAATGAAATAAGTGCACCCTGAAATACACCTTTCTATAATCCACTAATAAGTAGTAAATGAAAATAACGCGCGTGTCACCCATGAGACTATATATATTTATTTCCCACAAAAAAAAAAGAGAAAAAGAAATATAGAGAAAAAGAAAACAAAAAAGGGGTGTAATGATCAATGAAAAAGTAATCCCACTCAAAACCTAAATGACAAAACATAACTTATATCATGTGAACCTAAAGACCCACATATCAACATATTTAGAGAGATATAAAATATAATAAATGAAATCCATATTAAACTAAAATAAAAGACTCACAGACCCCTATATCTCTTTATAGCTATAGATGTATAAACCACAGTACCCCAGTACCCACCCTTTCACAGTCCGATATTAAGCAAATGAAAAATCCTATATTATTTATAATAGGAAAGTCACCATATCGATCATCTGGGGGGACTGTATTTCACAGTTCAAAAGTCCCACATATCAGGGAACATACTGACAGTCAATCTTGCGGTTTCCCAAATCTTCCTCCAAAGTGAGTAGATAAGGTGCGGTTAGAGTTACTTAAAGCCTATATCACAGTCTCTATACTTTTAGTTGCTTCTGTGTTCAAATGGCGTTTTCATTAGAGACGGTATAGACAGGTTCTGAAACATAAAGCCCACTCGCACCCACTCGCCGGCTAACCGTTTGTGCACACAGTCCGCATATAAGATCCATTTGCGAGTGTCCTCGCTTTACACAGTCAAGGCAATATAAAACGGGGAATATTATATTTCTCACCCAATGCCGCAGGACTTTTTATCCTTGATAAAGGCCCCAATGCGGGCCGAAACGTTGGATGCACAGTGTATTGAATAAACACGTTTGATAAAGAAAACGGAGTGCTGGTCCATCTTTAATTGATATATATATATATATATATATGGTATAGGATCCATTAACCTAAAACCCATAATCCAGAAAGCTCTGAATTACGGGAAAGCCATCTGCCATAGATTCCATATATCTCATTTTTAAAATTTATGTTCTTTTTCTCTGTCATTATAAAACAGTACCTTGTACTTGATCTCAACTAAGATATACAGTATAATTATTCCTTATTGGAGAAAAAAAACAAACCTATTGGGTTTAATTACTGTTTAAATGACTTTTTAGTAGACTTAATGAATGGAAAAATACCTTATCCTAAAAACCCCAGGTCCCAAACATTCTGGATAACAGGTCCCATAAGCATAAGTGTTTTGGATAACCGTTAACTTTAGGATGTTTAGATGTGGAGTGAGGTCTAGTTTGTTGGTCAACACCTCCCCAGTCATAACATGCTGGGAGCGTAGATCTGCAAGCTGACACTCGCTCAGAGATAAGCAGTACTAATCTAATGACTGACCATATAACTGTACGTGCCAAATACTACATGTGCCTCCGCTTGTTCCCATAGGGTCCATGTGGATCATACTCACAGAAGATGGAGAAGGATTTGTCCCAATAACATTCAAGCACAACCAGGAAGTCACCATAAGAGATGCAAGAGAGAGGGGCCACAGTCGTTCCTCTACTTGTTGTGCAGATTCCATCACATCCCTGGGGCCCTCGGCCAATGTGCCACAATGTGGATAAAGGGAAAAGCCAGTTCTATAAATATAAGCACCAATAATACCAATAATGCAGTGAATGTGACACATGTCCCAGTAACTGGGTTGCTGTGATATTTGTTGATGAGCTATGGGAGCCAGTTCAGTTACACATATAAACCAGAACACGCTGCTTGCAATTTGCTGCTACACCAGCACTAATGTATCCTGATATCCTGTCTCTGTAAGTGATAAATAATTCCTCCTATACGGCAATATCTCCCACAGTGCAAATTGCTGCCTTCACTATCTGCCTCCACTAAGGGTGAGGATTCTGATCTTAAACAGAAAGGACAACTGCATATCATGTCAGTGAAAATTACATGAAAATCAATACTTCATTAGGTTCAACTAAGCCTGTGTGCATGTACCTTCTGCCCGAGTGCTTAAACCAACAAGCACATTATCTACATGCTCAGTAAGTGGGATAACAGCCTCTGGGAAGGGAGTGTGACTGTGGGATAGCAGGTATAGTAGGGAGAGATGGTGCCTATAGTAACAGTGGATAATAGTCTCTGGGAAGGGAGTGTAACTGTGGGATAGCAGGTATAGTAGGGAGAGATGGTGCCTATAGTAACAGTGGATAATAGTCTCTGGGAAGGGAGTGTGACAGTGGGATAGCAGGTATAGTAGGGAGAGATGGTGCCTATAGTAACAGTGGATATTAGTCTCTGGGAAGGGAGTGTGACTGTGGGATAGCAGGTATAGTAGGGAGAGATGGTGTCTATAGTAACAGTGGATAATAGTCTCTGGGAAGGGAGTGTGACTGTGGGATAGCAGGTATAGTAGGGAGAGATGGTGTCTATAGTAACAGTGGATAATAGTCTCTGGGAAGGGAGTGTGACTGTGGGATAGCAGGTATAGTAGGGACAGATGGTGCCTATAGTAACAGTGGATAATAGGCTCTGGGAAGGGAGTGTGACTGTGGGATAGCAGGTATAGTAGGGAGACATGGTGCCTATAGTAACAGTGGGATAATAGTCTCTGGGAAGGGAGTGTGACTGTGGGATAGCAGGTATAGTAGGGAGAGATGGTGCCTATAGTAACAGTGGATAATAGTCTCTGGGAAGGGAGTGTGACTGTGGGATAGCAGGTATAGTAGGGAGAGATGGTGTCTATAGTAACAGTGGGATAATAGTCTCTGGGAAGGGAGTGTGACTGTGGGATAGCAGGTATAGTAGGGAGAGATGGTGCCTATAGTAACAGTGGGATAATAGTCTCTGGGAAGGGAGTGTGACTGTGGGATAGCAGGTATAGTAGGGAGAGATGGTGCCTATAGTAACAATGGATAACTCTAGTTGCTAAAGAACTTCAGCATCAATAAGTTATAACATAGTGATGTTGGGAATTGTAGTTCTGAGAGCTCAGGAGGAAGGTTGTCTCTGTTCTATTGGCAAGCAAGGCTGAATGTATAAATGCAATGACTTGAAGCTAAGGGAAAATATCTAGTTTTATTAAACTACAACTCCTATTATCTTGACGTTATTAAGAGCTGGATTGTAACTGGGTGGACAATATTAATTTGTATATATGTTTAATAATTAGCAATCATGATTGGGCATGTTCCCATTAATAAAATGAAAAATGGAGAATATGTGGTGCTTATTTATTGTATAACATCGTGATGCTGACAGTTGTAATGATGATTATTGGAAAGGGTTGGTCGCATACAGAAGAGTATAGGAAATTCCTTGATTGCCCAGCAGAGATATTTGATTGTCACTGGAAATAACCAATGTGCTAAACAAACATTATTCCTAGTATTTGTTACAAAAGCAAATTAAAAGCATTGCCATAGTAATTCAGATTCATTGCTTGGCTCACAAGCCACAAAGATTGCACAAAACACCCTGAACAGTAACTTAATTACATGCTCTAAAGGTAATTTGTGCTGTTGTGCAAAAGAAACCGTGTCAGGCACCATAATTTGCTTCAATTCAGTTTTAATGGATTCTTCAAGTGCAACACTCCGGATACAACGGTTGCCCATATATACTGATCTGTATTACTGTTTCTAAAGCAGAGCTGCCCAAATAATAGGTTTAGTAAAAGCCTTGTGGCAGGCAGCATTGAGAAGTTCTTGTCATTTTGACATTATAAATAGCAGGTACTTTGCCAATTTCTGGATCTGCTGTTTTCCAACTGGATTCTCTTTGTACTGCGCAAGGGTCTGACTACTGATCAAGGGAGGGTTCCAGGTATATTTTGCCCCCTTTACAGTCTATATCTTTACTTCAACTAAAGCCATGCCAAGACCTCTTCCCAAAAGCAAGAACAATGGTGATAGTTGGGCAAGATGGAGACAGTGGGGAAGATGGTGATAGGAGGACAAGTTGGAGAGAGAGTAGGTAAGATGGTGTAAGTAGGGTAAGATGGAGACAGTAAAGCAAAATGGTGAAAGTAGGGCAAGATGGAGAAGGCATGGAAATGGTGATATTGGGGCAAGGTAAAGAAGTAGGGTAAGATGGTGAAAGAAAGGCAAGATGAAGACAGTAGGGAAGATGGTGATAGTAGAACAAGATGGAGTCAGTAGGGCAAGATGGTGACAGCAGGGGGACATGGTGACAATAGAGCAATGTAGAGACTGTAGGGAGGATGGTGATAGTAGATCAAGATGTAGATAGTAGGGAGGATGGTGATATTAGGTCAAGATAAAAACAGTATAGCAAAATGGTGACAATATGGCAAGATGGAAACAGCAGGGAAGATGGAGATAGTAGGGTAATGTGGTAAAAGTAGGGCAAAATGGAGACTGTAGGGAGGATAGTGATAGTAGGTCAAGATAAAAACAGTATAGCAAAATGGTGACAATATGGCAAGATGGAAACAGCAGGGAAGATGGAGATAGTAGGGTAATGTGGTAAAAGTAGGGCAAAATGGAGACTGTAGGGAGGATAGTGATAGTAGGTCAAGATAAAAACAGTATAGCAAAATGGTGACAATAGGGCAAGATGGAAACAGCAGGGAAGATGGTCATAGTAGGTCAAGATGGAGACAATAGGGAGGATGGTGTTAGTCAGTCAAGATGGAAACAGCAGGACAAGATGGTGACAGTTGGGCAAGTTTGAGATAGTAGGGAAGATGGTGATAGTAGGGGAAGATGGAACAATAGTGTAAGATGGCAGTTGTAGGCAAGATGACATAATAGAGCTGCCCTGCATTTTTAATTAGTAAGATAAACATATACTGGAAAGATGCTTAGAATAACATTTTCTTTCATTAGGTGACATTTTATTTTTGGGTTTACATCCCCTTTAAAGGACAAGCAAAGCTCTTAATTAATGGTTTTGCCCATCAGAAACACATCATTCACTTACATTGTGCTGATTTGTTATCATCTATCCCTGTTGTTTCCCGGCATCCATCTTTTATGTTGTGATGTCCCCAAGACTTGCTGTCTGTGCATATGGGTCGTCATAACCCTTTACACAATGTCATTTGTGAACAGCGCGAGTCGCCATGGAAATCAGATGCGAGATTTGCTATTGGCTGTAGGCAGGGCCGCCATCAGGGGGGGACAGGGGGGACAAGCGTACCGGGCCCGGGCATGAAGGGGGGCCCGGCAGCGCTGCATTTTTTGAAGATCCGGGCCCCCCTTACGAGCGTCCGAGCCGTACGTCTTGCTTCTGTGCTGCCGAATGCGGAAGTGCCGAAAAGCCGAAGCCGATGCGCCGAAAAGACCCGAAGTCACGGAAAAAGCCGAAGTCACGAAGCGCCGAAAAGACCCGAAGTCACGAAAACAGCCGAAGCCGAAGTCCTGAAGCAGTGAAAAGACCCGAAGTCACGAAAGGAGGTGAAGTTGAAGTACTGAAGCCGTGAGTTCAATTCTACTGAACACCAGTTTGTGTATTTTTTTTTTTTTTTAATCTCCTGGCCACCAATGTATTATTTTAATATTCTATAGGCCCCTGCAACCAATCTTTTTTTTTAAAACATGTTTTTTTGGGGCCCCAATTTTTTTTTTTAACTCGTAAGGGGCCCCTGACGCCAATGTTTTTTTTTTTTTTCAAAAAATTTTTTTTTTTTTTTTAAATTTTTTTTGGGGCCCCAATTTGTTTTTAACTTGTAAGGGGGCCCCTGCCGCCAATGTTTTTTTTTTTTTTTTCAAAAAATTTTTTTTTTTTTTTAAATTTTTTTTGGGGCCCCAATTTGTTTTTAACTTGTAAGGGGGCCCCTGCCGCCAATGTTTTTTTTTTTTTTTTCAAAAAAATTTTTTTTTTTTTTCAAATTTTTTTTTGGGGCCCCAATTTGTTTTTAACTTATAAGGGGGCCCCTGCCGCCAATGTTTTTTTTTTTTTCAAAAAATTTTTTTTTTTTTAAATTTTTTTTTGGGGCCCCAATTTGTTTTTAACTTGTAAGGGGGTCCCTGCCGCCAATGTTTTTTTTTTTTTTTTCAAAAAAATTTTTTTTTTTTTTCAAATTTTTTTTTGGGGCCCCAATTTGTTTTTAACTTATAAGGGGGCCCCTGCCGCCAATGTTTTTTTTTTTTCAAAAAAATTTTTTTTTTTTTTAAATTTTTTTTTGGGGCCCCAATTTGTTTTTAACTTATAAGGGGGCCCCTGACGCCAATGTTTTTTTTTTTTAATTTTTTTTTGGGGCCCCAATTTGTTTTTAACTTGTAAGGGGGCCCCTGCCACCAATGTTTTTTTTTAAAAAAAAAAATTTTAAATTTTTTTTTTTTTGGGGCCCCAATTTTTTATAAGGGGGCCCTGACCATCAATAGCTTTTTACAACTTGTGTGGGGGGGGTTACTTTTTTAGCGCTGATGTCTGTGTGGTCTTTTAACTGCGATGTGGAGTGGGCGGGAAATGGGGTGGAGCTTGGTCGTCAGTGTGGGCGGGGCCCAGGGGGCCCCAAAAATTTTGTTGTACGGGGCCCCGTGATTTCTAATGGCGGCCCTGGCTGTAGGCAGACATCCAGGAGGTCACTGGTCCTTCTCTATTGCCTCTCAATCTGTTCTGCTTCCCTGGAAGATGCTACTGGGCAGACTCACAGGGTCTTGGTCTTGTCTCAAACAAGTTGTGGGAGGTTGAAAAGAATCAAGTCAGCGATATTGTTCTCAGCATGTCAGTGTTACTCGAAAATGACTGCTTTTGATGGGGATTACCGAGGAAGCAGACCCTGCGGCTGCAGGGGGGGTGGGATGTATAGGGGCCACATGAGGCCCTAATTCACGTACAGTTTCAACAAATATTGTAAAACAAATCAACCTCTAAACATTTTGGGGGCCTGAAAAACAATTTGCTGTGGAGCCCAGTAATATCTAGTTACACCACTGTGCTAAAGTAAGCCTTTTTGTATAGGATGACAAGTTCAGTGGCTTTCCTTGTCCTTTAATGTATTTGCCTGCAGTTCCATTCCAGGACTTATATACAGGGGGATAACATATTGGTGATCAGTGTGCAGAACTTTAATTCTTATCCAGGGAATATAAATGAGTGACAAGCGGTTGAGTTGATGAGTACGGCCTTGTTCCAGGGGAGAGGTGGGAATGCGCAAACACGTCCCGGAAACCTTTCCCACCTCAATTACCAATTCATCCTTTCAAGTAGCCATTGAGCTGTATCCCACGGGGGCAATTACCATGTATGGTCACAGGTACTTGGTATTAACCCGGTTTGTTCTATCCCACGTTTCATAGATAATTGCATTTTCTTCATTATCGACTGCTGACTTCTCATTATCTCGCTCTGTACCGGCTTTTCCCCATCTGACATTTCCTTGCCGCTAGGTAGATAAAGCATTTCTTTCTCTCGCTGTGATTTATGGAATAAGGAGAATACTCAGTAATGCTAATAAAGGCCCATTATTATATGCATTTAATGGCTCTGGAGACCGAGCAGCAATGATGATGACGATGATGATAGAAAACGGTTCCGGCTATGTTTGATATATGTACAGCAGCTTTAATTCTATGGAATCACACGCGGGCTAAGCCATTTGTCTGGCATATTCTCATCCTCAGATAAACAGCAGTTTGATTCAATTGCTTTGCAGTCTGTAGTGATCTCTTGGAATACAAATGATAAGGAATAGTAGAAATAATCATTCTGAATGGATGCTTTATTGTTCTTGCTTTATAAAGCTGAATTCTCCCATTCCTTTGGGCAAATTTACTAAACGGCGAAGTGACTGGCTAGTGAAGGAGACAGACTCTAGCGCTACTTCGCACTCTAAGCCAGGCGAAGTTTCACTCTGGCGAAAGAGCGTTACTTTGCAAATTCACTAAGACGCGCATTTTACTGAACGTTACCTGTTCCGCCAGACTTGCCTTCGCCAGCTCAGACCAGGCAAAGTGCAATGGAATCTATAGGGCTTCTTCAATTTAAAGTCCCAAAAAACGCTGGCGTCTTTTAGTTTTTTCCAGGTGATCGGCTGCAAAAGTGCGCAAAATTTTTTGGGTACCCGGGCTCCCCCATACATTTCCTACCATATGGCACATAAACTTGGCACATGTGTAGGGCATTATAAAAACTCATTTGGGCTTGTGTAGTGTAATGTATTTGCTGCAACATATACGTCCATTCAACTTTAACTTACCGCCGTATGCAAATTAGCCAACGCTAGTACAACTTCGCCAGAGTTCAGTTCATTTTAGTGAATTAGCGTGGTCCTGGCGAAGCTACGCCTCAAGAAGTGTTGCGATGTGAGCAAAGCCGTCGTTGGCGAATTTACGGAGGTAAGTGAATTTACCCCCTTCTGTTTATAATTATTGATATTTTCTTGACCTTTGTGCTGCCTTACCACTGGCTAAGAGGCACATCCAATCATGGTGAGATTTCTGCTTTATGAGATGTGTGCTCCCAGAGATGTGTAGAGGTGTGCAGAAATTGGGGACCCAGGCCCCTCTCCACTTCTCCGGGCACGTTTCCTCTCCTCTGGAAGTGCACATTCGAGAAAATTCATCCGTGATGTGGTTGTGGGAGACCCACCCCCTGCGCCCCTGGTAGTTCCACCACTGGTAGATCGCTTAGAAAGGTAGTTGTATGTAGCTAGAGTAGATATGTAGAAAGGTAGTTGTATGTAGCTAGAGTAGATATTTAGAAAGGTAGTTGTATGTAGCTAGAGTAGATATGTAGAAAGGTAGTTGTATGTAGCTAGAGTAGATATGTGGAAAGGTAGTTGTATGTAGCTAGAGTAGATATGTAGAAAGGTAGTTGTAAGTAGCTAGAGTAGATATGTGGAAAGGTAGTTGTATGTAGCTAGAGTAGATATGTAGAAAGGTAGTTGTATGTAGCTAGAGTAGATATGTAGAAAGGTAGTTGTATGTAGGTAGAGTAGATATGTGGAAAGGTAGTTGTATGTAGCTAGAGTAGATATGTAGAAAGGTAGTTGTATGTAGCTAGAGTAGATATGTAGAAAGGTAGTTGTATGTAGCTAGAGTAGATATGTAGAAAGGTAGTTGTATGTAGCTAGAGTAGATATGTGGAAAGGTAGTTGTATGTAGCTAGAGTAGATATGCAGAAAGGTAGTTGTATGTAGCTAGAGTAGATATGTGGAAAGGTAGTTGTATGTAGCTAGAGTAGATATGTAGAAAGGTAGTTGTATGTAGCTAGAGTAGATATGTGGAAAGGTAGTTGTATGTAGCTAGAGTAGATATGTAGAAAGGTAGTTGTATGTAGCTAGAGTAGATATCTATTCATGGGGAAGTTGCTGTAACAAGGGCCGTAACTATAGAGAAAGCATAACCTGTGACTGCAAAGGGGCCAGGGAACCCATTATGGATAGACAGGGGAGAACTGCAGGTACGTGCATGTGGAGGGGATCAAAAAACATGTTTTTTTGCTGGGGAACCCAGAAAGTTGGGCCACTGAATTACACCCCTGGCTGTAAATACGGATAGTGTGTATAGTACAGAAAGGTTGTGCCAGGGAAATAAACTGTGAGGCTCAGGGGTGTAAATACAGAGGAAGCAGACCCTGAGGTTGCAGAGGGGTCACTGAAACCCTAATTAATGAGCAATTTTATTATATTTTGGTTAAATAGGCTAATTTTTCTTGTAGGCACCCAATAGCATCCCCCTAAAGCTGCTGTCCTAGACACAATCCTCTGGGTGCCTTTAGAGATATATGGCTTTGATTAGAAAATGTAAGCAACACCCTGCTTGGTTATGAAAACTGCACTGGTTCAGAATCTGCCTTAGTAAATCAGTCCAGTATGCAGAATATGGAAAAATGATGTCAGTAATATTCAATATAAAGGCGTATCAGTCGCAACCCTCACTTTACTACAACACTCAGCAACCTCTTATGTCCCCCTGACAGCTTATTGCACTATTCCCTAATTTCATTGGGTTTTCTTGTTTATTTCTTTTTTATTTCTCTTCTAAAAACACCCACATTTTTAGCCAGGGCACCGATCTTCTCATAAGTATTGATTTGATGTTTTCGCTGTTTAGATATGAGCTAAATTATTCATCACACATTGAGAAATGAGCTAAATGGATCCCAGCCGTGCCACTCTCTCATGGACTAAAGGGGATGAATAAAAGCACAAGGGGAGGTATAATGAAACCCATTCTGTGATATTCTCTTCTATTTCACATTTTCTATAAATTCTGCTCTTCTAGTCAATAGAATAGTCCATTAGAATATAGAGTAGAATAGTCTGGTGGTTATTATAATGATATCCTAATACTCTACGATTATCCAGCACAGGTCACAATGTCAAGAAACAACTTCTACGTGACCTTGACAGGTTTGAGATGCAGTATTTTCGGATTCGGATTTTTAGCAGCTTTAGGGTATAATAAATCTCCAGAAAATTAAGGTTTTTTTCCCCTGGAAAAATTAAAATTTTCACCTATAAAAAAATCGACTAGATAAATGTAAATTTTTTAATAAATGGGCACCTTAATATTTGTCCAAAAAAGGAACTCACGTGCCCGTTTTATGGCCACTTCTCCATTGTGTCCACTCCCGATGGTGTGCGGGTTTTCTCATGCTGGTCTCCATTCCAGTAGACATCATATGTGAGGGATTTAGTAGTTGAGAAAACCATTCCACGGGTACGGAGTAAAATCAAAATTCCAGCTTTATTTACATTACATTACATCCATTACATATGTACTCCTACCCTATGACATGTTAAGTCACCTCTGATGAAGTGCCAGAAAGAGGCATGAAACGCGTCAGGTGACTTAACATGTCATAGGGTAGGAGTACATCTGTAATGGATGTAATGTCATGTAAATGTAATGTAAATAAAGCTGGAATTTCGATTTTACTCCGTACGTGTGGAATGGTTTTCTCAACCACTAAATCCCTCACCTTAATATTTGTACCTGTAAGACTGCTGGGTAATGTAGTCCCCAGTGCCTTCCACTACAGTACAGAGGAATTAGTTGATGCTTCAACCTGCAGGAATTAAGGATTCTCCAGCCAATCATCAGGGGACAGTCTCGATCCTGCCCCCCAGAATCAGGAAGAGGAAGGGGAGAGGAGCTGGAACCAGCTAGGAGAAAAGAGGTGCTGGGAGTGTGTGTCTCAGCTTGTAGAGTGACTGGCCAGGGAGAGACTGCTGTTAATCTGCAGTGGGAAACATTGCAGTGTGCAGTCGGCTGGGAGCCATTCCTTCCAACTGTCCTATTTTACGCGGTTACTGAAACCTCCCGAATTTCTCTTTGATCTCCCGCACTGAACAGCCACAAGAAGATACAATGTTTCTGAAATGTAATTAAACAAGAGGCTTTTGGCAGAGAGCCCAAAATACTCAGAACCTGCACTTAGATACATTTGTAACAATTTAAGATAAGCAAAGATACAAATGTAACTATTTTAAGATAAGCAGGTCTCTTTGGGAAACTGTGACTTTCATCTTAAAGGGCAATTCACCTTTATTAGTAAAACTGTAATAACACATAAAACCTGACCTTAAACCCCCCAGTAATGTGTTCAAATTAGGGATGCACCGAATCCAGGATTCGGCTCTGGATTCAGCCAGGATTCTACTTTTTTCAGCAGGATTTGGCTGAATCCTTCTGCCAGGCCGAAACGAATCCTAATTTGCATATGCAAATTAGGGGTGGGGAGGAAAATTGCATGACTTTTTGTCACAAAACAAGAAAGTAAGAAATGTTTTCCCCTTCCCATCCCTAATTTGCATATGCAAATTAGGATTCCAATTTGGTTCGGTATTCAGCCGAATCTTTCACAAAGGATTCATGGGTTTTGGCAGAATCAAAATAGAGGATTTGGCGCATTCCTAGTTCAAACTTTCCATAACCTGCCAAATGCATGTGGTACGTAGAGGGTGTGGCCATAAATTGGGCGTGGTCAAAAAATTGCCACACTATTTGCACCAGATCTCTTGTTCCTCTTTCCATTTTTCAAATGTTGGGAGGTATGGAGTGTTGTTGTGGTCCATTGAAAGGAAAGACATTATTGTTCAAGGAGAGCTGACAGCATTGCTTCACACATCAAACGGCACCAGGGGGAGCACAGTTTATACCAAGAGACACATCTTGTGTTGCCTTTACACCAAGAGACAGAGTCCAGTTTCCCAGTTCAGCATAAATATACATGGAATTTACTTTTGGCTTCTTTTATACTGCCATTTGCAGTCCATCCAGGCTTTTCATCCCAGTAAGGGGGCCCCCCAGTGGTACACAGTATATCCAGCTGGCAACGTGTTGGGGGACTTAGGAGTGGTTTGGAGGGGTTCTAGCTGGGGGCTTTTTTTGGTAAATTGTCCTGATATTGTTCATTTCTCTAATCAAAGTCAAAGTAAACATTATTGTCATCTCAGCAGTATACGAATACACAGTGAGACAAGACGAACTAGTACATATCACAAGAAGACACTGCTGAGCCTTTTTGGTGATGGAGACGGTGTTGGTGGTCCAGGTGAGGTCATCAATTCTTTCTTAAAGCTGCAGCTGTTTGTGGCTTTTGCACTGCCATCTTGTGTGCCTGGTTACTGGGGACTCAGGGTGTCACCGGGTTAGAGAAGGCAGACTCATATGTACTACTGCCAACACCTAAAGGTAACCCCTGCCTTATCAACATCTGGCCGACTCTCAGCGGGCCCCACACACAAGTCAATACTTGGTATAACCATGTATGGCCAGCTTAAGGTTGGGCTACACCAATTTGCCTCAGAGGGGTTAAAAATTCCTGACTCCAAGATGGACCAGTCCCTGGAGTCCCTGTATCAACTTGTACTATGAGCTATCTTCCAGAACCCTGTATTCCCTCACTTGCTAAACACCATCCAACCCCTTCTTATACCTATCTAATGTATCAGCCTGTACCACTGATTCAGGGAGACAATTCCACATCTTCACAGCTTTCATGTAAAAAAAAATGGCAAAAGACAGAACCTCCTTTCTTCTAATTGCAATGGATGGCCACATGTCAGTTGGAAGGACCTACTGGTAAATAAACATTGGAGAACAGAAGCAAGGAACCAGGCATGGAACACGGAAAGCAGGCAGGGAACACGGGAAGCAGGCAGGGAACACAGGAAGCAGGCAGGGAAAATGGGAAGCAGGCAGGGAACACGGGAAGCAGGCAGGGAACACAGAAAGCAGGCAGGGAACACAGAAAGCAGACAGGGAACATAGAAAGCAGGCAGGGAACACAGAAAGCAGGCAGGGAACACGGGAAGCAGGCAGGGAACACGGGAAGCAGGCAGGGAACACGGGAAGCAGGCAGAGAACACGGGAAGCAGGCAGGGAACACAGAAAGCAGGCAGGGAACACAGAAAGCAGGCAGGGAACACGGGAAGCAGGCAGGGAACACGGGAAGCAGGCAGAGAACACGGGAAGCAGGCAGGGAACACGGGAAGCAGGCAGGGAACACGGGAAGCAGGCAGAGAACACGGGAAGCAGGCAGGGAACACGGAAAGCATGCAGGGAACATGGGAAGCAGGCAGGGAACATGGGAAGCAGGCAGGGAACACGGGAAGCAGGCAGGGAACACGGGAAGCAGGCAGGGAACACAGGAAGCAGGCAGGGAACATGGGAAGCAGGCAGGGAACATGGGAAGCAGGCAGGGAACACGGGAAGCAGGCAGAGAACACAGAAAGCAGGCAGGGAACACAGAAAGCAGGCAGGGAACACAGAAAGCAGGCAGGGAACACAGAAAGCAGGCAGGGAACACGGGAAGCAGGCAGGGAACACGGGAAGCAGGCAGGGAACACGGGAAGCAGGCAGAGAACACGGAAAACAGGCAGGGAACACAGGAAGCAGGCAGGGAACACAGGAAGCAGGCAGGGAACACAGAAAGCAGGCAGGGAACACAGAAAGCAGGCAGGGAACACGGGAAGCAGGCAGGGAACACGGGAAGCAGGCAGAGAACACGGGAAGCAGGCAGGGAACACGGGAAGCAGGCAGGGAACACGTGAAGCAGGCAGAGAACACGGGAAGCAGGCAGGGAACACGGAAAGCAGGCAGGGAACATGGGAAGCAGGCAGGGAACATGGGAAGCAGGCAGGGAACACGGGAAGCAGGCAGGGAACACGGGAAGCAGGCAGGGAACATGGGAAGCAGGCAGGGAACATGGGAAGCAGGCAGGGAACACGGGAAGCAGGCAGAGAACACGGGAAGCAGGCAGGGAACACGGGAAGCAGGCAGGGAACACGGGAAGCAGGCAGGGAACATGGGAAGCACGCAGGGAACATGGGAAGCAGGCAGGGAACATGGGAAGGGCACAGGAACAATGAATACCGAATCACAGGAATAACAGACAAAATCAAGCTTGGGAGGTTTGATGATCAAGCAACTGTGAATAGCATGGGACAGGCTTATATAGATCCTGATCCTTAATAACATGATCATTGGCATATGTCATTAACAAGACTGGTGGAGTGAAAAGAGTAACAGGTAGAGAAGCTGAAAGCATTTCCTGAATACTGATGAGCTGCAGCTTTAAAATCCCCAGTGGCTCACAAGATAAATGCAGGAGCATGTAAGTATATTGTTCACGAATATCTGCCTTATAGAGTTTCCCTAGATAACTCCGGACCACTGAGCTGACACGACTGGGAGAGACCGAATTGACTCTCAACTGAGTAGGCCGACCACATTGCAGAGACACCGCCATTACCCGATTCAGAGGCCTCTGTCATAGCAGACGGCGCATTCTGCCTGTTGGCAACATCACACTTCTGTGCAACTCCAACACTTTATGATCTCCTGTAAGCAGACAGGCGGCGACTTCTTAAGAGAAACAAACAAAGCTACTATACCATTCAAGGCTCCCCCTTAACTACCGCTCAGTAAGTGGAAACGGCCCACAGGTTCCGGCGATACATCACTGTTTGAAGCCTTTGTGTTTCAGGGCTACAACACCTGCAAAAAAGACTACATATATATCTGTACTCAAGCACTGACTATGTGAGTAGTTCCAAATACTCATATTTCAATTGCATAAGACGTACTACACCATATACTGTTTTCTTTATTTAGGCATTCGAGAAAGCTCCTTTCCAGCTCTTTGCCTACCTAACCAGCATAAACAGAAAATGATTAGATTGCTAAACCTTCAGTCTTTCTTCTCCTGCCGGTATAGATACAATCTCTTCAAGTATCAATACAAAATGTCTAACGAAATGGCCAGCACCGCATGGCTAGCGGGGGAGTAAACAACAAAATAAATGCATATAGTGTAGCACCTTTGTTTTGGCAAAATTGGGCAGGGGGCAGGCCGGTGATATAGGGGGGGTGGGCCAGTGATTTCAGGGGGTGGGTGGTGATGTCTGGGGTAGAGTCCTACAGTGGGTCGGCGGTACCCTGCAGGTTGCGGGTAGAAGTTCCGAGTGCGGGTATAGGTGCAGGTCGCGGTTCTGCGGGTTTGCGGTTCTTCTCAATAGCGATTTTTACCTCTTTTTTCTGATCACGACTACTTCCGTTGATGTCACGTCCGGTTTACAATGACAGCACTTCCTGTTTTACTTCTTTTTTCTGATCACGCTTACTTCTGATGATGTCACTTCCGGTTTACAATGACAGCACTTCCTGATTCTTGATGGTCAGTGGGTTGCGGATAAGGTACTTGCGGGTAGCGTCAGGTAGCGGGTCCATGCGGGTAAGAATGCGGGTTGCGGATTGCAGGTTGCGGTACAGGTCGGGTACGGGTTCAATAAAATGGACCCGTGCAGGACTCTAGTCTAGGGGTGGGTGACATGGGGCGAGTGACGTCGGGGGGGGGGAGATCAGCGATTGGCATTCACTTCAATGTCCAGTCTGGATTATCTAATTTAGACCCGGGCAGCCCTTCTAAAAACTGGGGTTTCTGGGTGAAATCCGGACAGGTGGCAACCCTAAACACTATATGCACTATATGCATTTCGTTGTTTACTCTCCCACTAGCCGTACTGCACTGGCCATTTTGTTGGTCTACCAATAGGGTTGCCACTTTTGCCAGCGGCTAAACCCGAACAAAGGAGGCAGGGCAGATATAATTGGGGGTGGAGCAGTGATGACATAAACAAGAAAGTTTTGATGTCCAGTTCTAAACCACACTGTGGCAAACCTATCTCTTATCTATATTATGCCTGATGAGTAAGCCCAATCCTTCCATTACAGGTATGGGATCTATTATACAGAAATCAGTTATCCAGAATGCTGTGAAATACAGCAATGCTCATTTAGAAAACCAATTTCTTATTTTTTGATTGATTTGCTTTTTTTTGGTTTCTGTAATAAGAAATTAACTTCAGTTTATCATTCATTTATTGACCAGATTATTGTTCGGTTTTCACAAGGCTGCAAACTGAATAGAAACTTGAGACCCAAACAGGCCTTAGAAAAACCGAACTATTCGGGTCAAAACCGAACAGATGTCAACCCTAACTACCAACCGGCATACCAAGTAAATCACTCCTGGTCAATGTAATGCAATTATTACTCTCAGTACTAACCTTCCAGTTTTTTTTTTGTTTGACAATCCAGCAGGAATATCGTAACCAAAACAAGTTCTACTAAGCACTAAATTATAATTCATAACCATGTCATTCTATATGAGTATAGCACAATATACAGGAGACTACTATAATCCAATCAGAAGTGACAACTGGAATTTAACCTTGTTAGTCAGGGAAAATTAGAAAATCTGTATCTCATCAAGTTCTGCCTAACCTCCCAATAACAACAACAGTCAACTCTTCTGAAGTCTGAAGTGCAATGGCTATCCACTCACCAGTTATACGAAGCACATTAACAACATGGAAAGTAAAACATGATAGATCTGACTTTTTTACATTTTCACCGGTTCTGCAGGTACAGCAGAAAATGTCTGACAGCCTTCTCTAATGGACCTCAGAAAGTGGTGTCATGGCACTGGATAGGGGGAAGAACTGAATTGGGCATGTTCTCTAAATACTAATGGCTGGAGGCGAGTTCCTGCTGAGATGTGACCTACATGCAGTACTTTTGTAAAGAGCACCGTAACTTTTTATTTTTTGCTGGCAAAGTGGATTCTTGCATCTTGATTTCTTTGTACGGAAAACTTAATAGCTGTACTCAGAAATAAACATTCACGGCTGAAACTTCTGCAGTGCGGCACACAGCTTGACATTATGTACGGATAAGCTGAACACAGCATTGTTTCCTTTCTTAACAACCATCTGTAAAGGGATTAAACTCAAGCAATTTTACTGGCCCAAAATGTTATATTTAAATTTAAAGTACATAACAACTGCTAAATCTGGACTCCAATAGGGCTACTTTAGGACAAAGAGGCTTCGGTATCTACCGTTGGTTTATTTTTTGAGCATTAGAAGGAGTTTTGTGACCCATTGGTGGTCTGCAAAGAAACAAATCCATTGCCAAGTTTAGGATTACTTTGGAAACTTGTGGAGGTCTATTTATCAACAGTCTCATTTTAGTGGTTTTAGAGGTCTTTAAACCAGCAATAAACTCACTTTCTCTAAGGGCTATTCCACACGGGGAGATAGCGACGCGTTTGCGGTCACGGCGACAAAGCGCCGCGACAGTCGCCGCGACCGGCGCAGGCGACAGTTTTGTATGGGCGCCTATGTAAAAACGCCTGTGCTAACCACACGAGGCGATGCACTTTTCAACAGTCGCCTGAAAATGCCTCGCCAGGCTTTTTCAGGCGACTGTTGAAAAGCGCAACGCCTCGTGTGGTTAGCACAGGCGTTTTTACATAGGCGCCCATACAAAACTGTCGCCTGCGCCGGTCGCGGCGACTGTCGCTGCACTTTGTCGCCGCGACCGCAAACGCGTCGCTATCTCCCCGTGTGGACTAGCCCTAAAACCGCGAATGCCATGGAAATGATTAAACGATAAAAAAAGTACAAATGAAAAATACGCTGAACAAAATAATACGCTGAACGATGCGCTAAACAAAATAATACCTCCAAAATTTCAGTTTTTTCAGACATTTACTAGTGGAAAAAAATCCAAAAACCTCTTAAAGTTTTAACGGTTGAAAAAATGGTCCAATAGGATCAGTGCAGCTCCCATTGGCGCAAATTCACTAAGCGCTGAACGCTAGCGTTAATTTTTTCTAAGTCCCAAAAAACGCTGGCATGTTTTCTACATGATGGGTGATAGGCTGAAAAAGATCGAAAATATTTTTGGGGCTCCCCTCCTTCCCCCCTACATTTCCTGACTCATGGCAACTTACCTAGACAGTGGGCACATGTGTAGGGCAAAATAACATTTTTATTTGCTGATTTGAAGGTTTTCTAGGCATTTGAAGTGGTGATACGTGTTCCTCCATTGAAATTTGAATTTCGCGCCGTATGTAAATGAACCATCGCTAGTGAAACTTCGCTTGGCGAATTAACACTAGCGCAACTTCGAAAACTTACGCTACCCCTGTGCGCAACTTCGGATTTTAGTGAATTTGCGGAGCGCTGGCGAAAATATGCCTGTCGAAGTTTTGCGAAGTGTGGCGAAGTGCGGCGAAGTTGCGCCTGGCGCAACTTCGCATGTTAGTGAATTTGCCCCATTGACTTCTATAGGGCCTCGACTACTTTTACTTGATGAAGTTTTGTATCAGAGTATTTCATATATTTTTACACTTGCAATGCATTCACTTACCTTATTTTCGTCGCATGCGATTTGTAGGATCGCGCCGAAAACGTCCATGTAGTCCTATGGCCTTTCCGCAATTCTGGGCTTTCTGGATAACAGGTGTCCAGATAATGGATCTCATACCCATCAATACTCTGGTTGATGTCATTCAAATGTGAACAAAATTTTTCCCCAAAACAAACCTTCTATACGGTGTAGATCTTTGTTGTTCTATGTTGTACTAAGGTGGTTCAGACCCACTCCCCCTACTGTCTCCCAGTGGGTTCATTTGATCAATGAAATGATGGTAATAAAACTCACCTAGGAAGCCAGGGGTGTACCTGACAAATCTGATAGGATTTGGGGTACATGGATTGACATTTGTCTTTTACTTACCTTATCAAGAATTGTTACCTTATCAAGAATTTACCTATGTAACATATTGTGTTACTCTCCTTTTATTTCCCCTGTTTTTATTTCCTTTTCTGAAAATGTTGTTCCTCCTTTTCTTTTTTTTTCATGCTATGATGATGTATGACCTCAATACACTTTGTGATAAGTATTGACAATGTGTTTTGATGCATAGAATTTATGTTAGGAGGTCATTATGAAATGCAAAATAAATACAGGTATGGGACCTGTTATCCAGAATGCTTGAGACATGATGTTTTCCAGACAAAGAGTCATTCCACAATTTGGAACTTCATTCCTTAAGTTTGCTAAAAATCATATAAATATGAAGTAAACAAAATCCACCAATAAGGATTAATTATATATTATTCTGGGGCAATTATAACTTACTGTTTTTTTTTACTACAGAGAAAAATGAAAAACATTTTGAATTATTTAATTATAATGGGGTCTATGGGAGACAACCTTCCCCCCAATGCAGAGCTTTTTGGATAATGGGTTTCCGGATAATGAATGGGTGCAGGTTTAGCTCTTCTGCCAGCTCTCCCTGCCTTACACTGACGGTTTTATAAGGGGCAGGCCTGCCCCTCCCCTTTTGTGATGTCATTGGCTGGGCGGCCGGGCTTGGGTCTGTAAATGGAAGGTGGAAGTCGGGTGTGGACGGGTGCAGGTCTTGCTGGTGTGGGTCGAGGGGGTTGAGTTTTTCTCGACTTGCACATCACTACCTGGCATACTAATTGAAATAAAACAGCCTGGATCAGGGAATCCAGCATAAGATACAACGGGTTTTCATTATATCTATTACTGAAGATGACACCCTTGTAGTTAAATACATACAAGCTTATGAAAAGCCGCAGACGGATCTGCAGAAAAGTTTGACAGCAATAAATACAACCATTGTTTGTTCTAATGAAAAGAGTCGTTGAACTATCCAATGGGAAACAAGATGTCTCTGAATGGAGACACATACCTGCAAAGTACTATTCAGCGGCAACACAATGCAGGACAATCCCACTCGATTATCCACCTACAGAGACAGTCATTACAAATGAATCATCATTCATCTGCTGTAGGCTCATGTGTTCAAAAGCAGAGACTCCAGTGGCTTCTGATTGACAGTCATCACTGTATCTAGAGCACACATAGGTGATCCCCACTTGCACTCATTTTGTTGTACGGGTTTTTGCTCAATGGGAAAGGGTGCTGATCCCTTCCTAACAGAGTAGTCAATATTGTGTGTGCTTCAGCCACCTTAGTTAACCTTGTGGGTTGGATGTAAAGCAGTCCTGAAATCCTTGCCAGGGGTTTGCATAGACATACTTGACTTAACAACTTGAATTTATTAGGTCAAACCTTTTGCCTTGAAAAAGGGTGAAAGTAAGCCCAAAACGTTGCCTGGCTGTTTGATCAACAAAATTAAATTTTTCACTTTTTGCAGCAAAGAGGTGCCGCAGCTGTATTTTTCCTGGATCCCTTCCTAACCAAGCACTGAGCAGCAGCATTTGAAGAGGCCAGGGTTTGCTGGTGACACTGCACAAGGATGGACAGAGCTGCAGATCCAAGTCAGTTTGCAAAGACTCCCCATTCTTCATAGTTATATCATTCTAACAATGGGGTGGAAGAACCTGCAGATTTAAGTGTTATTTGCAAAAAGAAATGCATCCTTGTTCATTGTTAGGTTTGGCTAATAATAGGGTGGAGGAACCTGCAAAAACAAGGACACTTCTTGCTCCTTACCATTCCTTATAGTTATGTGAGGCTAACAATGGGGTGGAAGACCCTGCAGAACCAAGTCTATTTGCAAAAACAAGAGGGCTTCTTGATCTCCATAGTTCTTCATAGTTATGGAAAGCTAAAAATGGGGTGAAAGACCCTGTAGAACAAAGTCTATTTACAAAAACAAGAGGGTTTCTTGCTCTCCATAGTTCTTCATAGTGATGCGAGGCTAACAATGAGGTGGAAGACCCTTCAGAACCAAGTCTATTTGCAAAAAACAAGAGGGCTTCTTGCTCTCCATAGTTCTTCATAGTTACATGAGGTTAAAAATGGGGTTAAAGAACCTGCAGATCCCAGTCAATTTGCAAAAACAAGGGAATGCCTTGCTCCTTACGACTCTTCATGGTTATGTCAGGCTAATAATGGGGTGGAAAAACCTACAGCTGTTATTGTATTTGCAAAAATATGGGGATCCCTAACTTCCCATCATTCTTCATAGTTAGGCTAGATTAACAATAAAGTGTACAAAGAAAAGAAAAAAATCAGCGCAGACTAACAATGGGGTGGAGGAACCTGCAGATCCAAGTCTAATTGTAAAAACAAGGGGACACCTTTCATGACATCATCGCAGTTAGGCAGGGTTAACAATGGAGTGGAGGAACCTGGAGATCCAGTCAAATTGCCAACATCAGGGGACACCTTTCATGACATCATCACAGTTAGGCTAGGCTAACAATGGGCTGAAGGAACCTGCAGATCCAGGTTTATATGCTAAAACAAGGGACGCCTTGCAATGGGTTGGAAGGACTTGCAGATTCAGCTTTATTTGGAAAAACAAGTTTCTTCAGATCTAGAGGTCAAAGCAATGGAAAGTCTGGACAACAGCATAAAATTTCTTTTTTTTTTAGGTGATACATTTTTGGACATTTGAATACACACACACTTTAGTTGTGATTTGGTTCGGTACTCCATATCTTTTATGGAAGATTCCATTTTCAATCAAATCTTAAATCTGTGGATTCAGGTGCCATGACAATGTTAGATTCAGGTGCCAGTCTGGTTTTCTGCTGTGCTGTAATGACTCCAGGTTTAAAAATAAATATGGGTAAAAATACTGTATTTTGTAGACTGACCTTCTGTTTCAGCTGGAAGGTTCAGTAGCACGATAGCCCTAGCAATAGTGCAGCTCTGCACCTTGGCTCTTGATTGGCCATCTTTTGTGAGTCAGTGGCACTGCACATGCTCAGTGGGCTCTGGGCTGCTTTTGGGAAGCTAAGCTTAGGGGGTCTTCAGAAATCATCAATACATTTTGTACAAGGTGCAGTTATTTTAGCCTAGGAGGCTGCTGAACATAGTGAAACAACTTTTGGGCATCCAATGAAAATATTTTCGCAGCAGTTTATCCCTGGCTTTGGTGTCTGTTTTTTTTACATGCAAAGTTATAATGAGTTATAATGAGATTCTTAGCAAAAACCCACTTTGCCTCTTATGCTTAGTCTGAAACAAGAGGGGAGTGAATTAGAGAGATACTGAGCACGACCCGACACTTCTCCCATTAATCTTTTCTTGGAAACAGAATGAGTCTTCTCGCTTTTCCTTCGAAATTGTAACGCCTACACTCACAGCTAAGTAGCATGGGTTTTGATGTGCAAGTAGGTCATCTTTAGTCAGTATATTGGCAAAGGCAAAATTACTCACAGTTTATATATCAGATTAACCCAGCCACTGAAGATTTCTTACACTGAAACCTTTCTATCCAGAAAATGAAAAAAAACCCTGTGTATATATCAGAGATCATTTAAAGGCTGTCATTTAATTCTGCATAAACTATTTGGTTCTGGAACAAACAACGTTGCCGTAAATCAGCTAAAATCCTTGTTTGTCTTTTCCCTGAAACATCTGATGGTATTTTTATCAATGGTTAAAAATAGAACGTATCTTTTCACATTCGTGGCTATCAAGAGAATGCCATATTTCAGTTTCACTGATTTCTCCTTTCTATTTTGTTGTTGTTATTGTTCACTACATTTAACCAGAGGGGAATGCTACACCTCTTTATTTACTTAAATATTATTTCAGGAACAGAAATACATCTGCACGCCTATGAATAAACATTGACATTTGTTCTGAAAGCAAATTCAATGCTCTCAAGCCACCACATATCGGACACTTGTCCATGCAGAGTGTGCTTTCTGTTCAGTAGTGTCAGGGGGCGGGACTTCCTCTGTTTCACAAACTGTCAGCTTTGAAACATAAGAGGAGTCTACTGCCAGTAAAAGCAGAACACAGATCAACCTTTGAATGGTGAAAGAATACTGGTAGTTGCAGCTGCAGTTCAAAAACAACTGTTAAAGATATACAGATGATAGATAGATAAATAGATAGATAATAGATAATAGATGGATAGATAAATAGATAGATAGAGAGAGAGAGAGAGTGAATAGGTGATAGAAGGAGAGAGAGAGACACACACTAGATAGATAGATAGATAGATAGATAGATAGATAGATAGATAGATAGATAGATAGATAGATAGATAGATAGATAGGGATGCACCGAATCCAGGATTTGGTTCGGGATTCGGCCTTTTTCAGCAGGATTCGGCCGAATCCTCCTGCCTGGCCAAGCTGAATCTGAATTTGCATATGCAAATAAGGGACAGGGAGGGAAATCTCGTGAATTATTGCACAAAACAAGAAAGTAAAACATGTTTTCCCATTCCCACCCCTAATTTGCATATACAAATTAGGATTTGGTTCGGTATTCGGCCGAATCTTTCGCAAAGGATTCGGGGGTTCGGCCGAATCCAAAATAGTGGTTTCGGTGCATCCCTAAGATAGATAGATAGATAGATAGATAATTGATAGATAGATAGATAATAAATAAATAGCGGGAGAGATAGATAGATGATAAATAGAATGAAAATAGCAATCATTATAAATTATGTCATTTGTTCTTTAACAGTCATTTCTTCCACTCTGACCATGTGATATTTGCAACCCAGGGCAAGTGCCTTCTCTGCTCCCCTAAAACTAGCCCTGCAGTAAATGAAAGCAACTTTATCATCATCATCCCTGTGTATTTATATAGTACCAGCAATGCTCTAAAGCAAACAGTTTACAATAATTTTACAAACAAGGCTACAGAATACAAATATGATAGGAAAGTCCTGCTCACAAGAGCTTACAGTCCTAAGGATGAATTTGAAACTTGACCGTTTCCCTTTTATGTGAAGTTTTATTAGATATTTGTTTGTTTTTTCTGACTTCTTAAAATACACTCTGGTAGCTAGCTCTTTTTATATGTTGGGGGAAAAGACATAAAGTAATTTGTGATTCCATTATCCTGCCACAATTTACTGCTGTTAAACTGTCACTTCTCCCATCGCTGTCAATGACACAGTGCCATGTTGGCCTGTGAATTCCGCTGCTGAACTAGAGATGATAGCACCCATTTAGTTACATTACATCTCCTGTCTATGCATGCCATTCACTGTTATACAAGAAATTCTAAATATCACTAATTACCCCCATAAATATTGTTTATTCATTTTGCTGAGCTGAAAGGGGTGGTTCACCTTTAGGTTTAGGTTTGTTGCTATGTTATATAATGGCTAATTCTAAGTAACTTCTCAATTTGTCTCTATTTTTTCTTTTCTTTTTTTATAGTTTTTTAATCATTTGCCTTCTTCTTCTGTCTCTTTCCAGCTTTCAAATGAGGGTCACTGACCCCCATTTAAAAACAAATGCTCTGTAAGGCTCTCCTATTCATATTCCAGTCTTTTATTCAAATCAGTGCATGTTTGCTAAGGTAATTCACACCCTAGCAACCAGATTGCTCATATTCCAAACTGGAGAGCTGCTGAATAAAAAGCTAAATAACTCAAAAACCACAAATAATAAAACATGAAAAACAATTACTAATTGTCTCAGAATATCACTCTCTACATTATACTAAAAGTTAATTTAAAGGTTAACATCCCCTTTAAAGGCAAAGTAACTTCATCAGTAAGCAGAGCTGGAATACTCTTGCCCTGTTCAGCAAAGTTTGTTCTTGACTGCAACATTGTGCCATATTGCCTGACTATAAATTGTATGGAGTCAAGGCTTTATATCTTCGTTAAGCGAAAAAAAAAAAGGTTTTCACGGAATGTAAAGAAATGAGTAAACTTATAAGTAAAAAAGAGCATTGACAGTATATTATTCTTCATTAGACAGTTATTACATTTGTAAATTTGACTTACACATAATGCATTTTTTAATGTCTTTCCGTTGGCAGATGAGGCACTATGGGTTTGTAAAATGATTATATTTATTCCGTAATTTAGGTTTTTATAAGAACATTGAACAGCTGTAATGTTGCCTGTGGCTATTGTTTATGTCAGAAGCGGTAAAGTAATACAAACTGATGTATTCACAATGTTTTCTGCCTTATGATACCGTGAGCCTAATCTTAACCTAACTGTCCAACCAACTAACTGACCAGAATATAGCAGATGTTACACACACAAATATACACATGTATACACACACACATATATATATATATATATACACACACACACATACACTCTAATATATATATATATATATATATATACACACACACATACACTCTATCTATCTCTCTCTCTCTCTCACTCACTCTCTCTATCTATCTCTCAAATGTCAAAAGAAACACAGCATTTATTTACATCTATTGTGTATACAATGGCCTCTGTATCAGACTTCCTGTTTTCATCTTAAACCTCCAGGGCTTGGGCTTGAGCATGCTCAGTTTGCTCCTCTCTTCCTCTCCCCATCCCTCCCCCCCTCCTCTCCTCCCTGCTGTAATCTAAGCCAAGCTATTAGTGAGCAGGGAGAGACTCAGGAAGGAAGTGATGTCACACCAAGCTAATATGGCAGCTGTTATCCTAAATAAACAGAGAGCTTCTACAGTCGTTTACTCAGGTGTGATAAAGCATTCTGCAGAATAAATATAGTGTTATAGCTTGCACTATTGTGGCTAATCTATTGGCAATAAAATGATGTGGTAGTTTTCCTTCTCCTTTTAAAGCTCCATAAATCATGGAAATGGAGTGCAAAGATTCTCCCTTCAGAAACTCTCATATGGCTGCTCTGCTCCTAAGGAAAATATTCAGGTAAGAGGGAAACTGGGGGTATCAGAAGTCATTAGGGATGTAGCGAACGTCGGAAAAAAAGTTCGCGAACTTGCGTCAAAAATGCGAACGGTTCACGAACGTCGCAAACCCCATAGACTTCAATGGGAAGGCGAATTTAAAAGCTGAAAAAGACATTTCTGGCCAGAAAAATGATTTTAAAGTTGTTTAAAGGGTGCAACGACCTGGACAGTGGCATGCCAGAGGGGGATCAAGGGCAAAAATGTATCTGAAAAATACATTGTTGACACAGCGCTGCGTTTTGTGCTGTAAAGGGCAGAAATCACACCACGTCACTCAGGTGATGTTTCTGGACACCGAATGTGAAAAAGCTCACACAGCTAGGTGGCACTTGGTTAAAGACTGGGCAAACAATGCCTGCAAGGGCAACGTATACAGTAGTGGATACGGAATATATTATTGCTGCTGTAAAAACATCACTCAGGTGATGTTTACGGACACGGAATTATTATTGTTATTTAGACAGAATGTGAAAAAGCTCACACAGCTAGGTGGCAGTGGTTTGAAGAACACACTGGGCAAACAATGCCTACAAGGTCAACGTATACACTACTACAGCAGTGGATACGGAATATATTATTGCTGCTTGAAAAACGTCACTCGGGTGGTGTTTCTGGAGACGGTATTATTATTGATATTTAGACAGAATGTGAAAAAGCTCACACAGCTAGATGGCAGTTGTTTGAAGAACACACTGGGCAAATAATGCCTGCAAGTGCACTACTATTGGTGCACTACTATGAAGAACAGCAAACAGCACTGGACACGTTAAAGAACAGTAAGACAAGTAAAATAAAAAAAAATATATATGTATATTAAAAAAAAAAAATTACTCGGGTTGGTGCTGAACTACTAGGAGCAGCACAGTAGCACACCAGTCCCACTCCCCAACACAGCTAGACTAATAGCACTGGGCTCTTATAGTAGCAAAGTAAAAAAACAAAAAAGAAAATAAAAGCAGTCCTTACAAGGACTATTGGGTTATTACAGCAGTCAGCAGATGAGATCAGAAGCAGTGCCCACAGCAGCTACATACAGAGCACTGCAGTAGAAGGTAGATTACTACTAGTCAGCAAAGCTAACTAACCTAAACTCACTGTCCCTCAAATCCCTGCAGAGTTCTGTCCCTACAATACAGAGCAGTATCAAGTAGATTACTAGCCAGCAAAGTTACTATCAACTGTCCCTCAAATCACTAAACAGCTCTCTCCCTACACTATCTCTTCCAAGCACACACAGGCAGAATGAAAAAACGCTGCAGGGCTTCAGTTTATATATGGAAGGGGAGTGGTCCAGGGGGTGTGGGGGTGGTCCAGGAGGGAGAGCTTCCTGATTGGCTGCCATGTATCTGCTGGTCTGGGGTGAGAGGTCAAAAAAAGCGCCAGCTAAGGCGAACCCAAAATGGCGAACGTCGCGCGACGTTCGCGAACATTCGGTGAGCGTGAACAAGTTCGCCGTGAACAGTCCGCGACATCCCTAGAAGTCATAGAGATTGAGATTTAGAAGAAAAGGAAAATAGACAGACAGAAAATGAGAGTAGAGTGGAATAGGATGAAGAGGAAGTAGGAACATAATTTGGGCTGGAGATCTGAAGAGGAGAAAGAAGGGAGGATGGGGCTCAACTACATAAAGAAGAAGGGGGGAAATAAAAAACAGGGGAGAAAAGGGGGCAGATTGTGATAATGATATAACAGGGTTTTTATGGGTTTTTTTTTAATTGAAAATGATATAACAGGGGACTAGAATAGAGCAAATGAGTGGAAAGTGGTGAGAGGCTTGTTGGTTTCTGTATAGGCCGACCCACTCTGACAATGGTCATCTTCAACCTGCGACTTTCCAGCTGTTCCAGTTCCCTCTAGCAAGCACAGAATACATCTGCAGGGCCACGGGTTGCTAATCACTTGCTTAGAGGAAACAAATTGCCTTTTCATTCCACTGTTTCTCCCCAGCATTCCTTTCTGCTCTTCACACGCTCACAATAAGTGCCTGCGATTATATCCTTCCATTCCGCCTTTCAATTTATCCAGCCATTTCTTAGAGATGCCTGTGGTGCCCACACTCGGGGGAAACAATAAAGCATTTCAGCCTGAGATGTCATTATTGCCTGCGTGCGTTCCTGTGCACATTACCCGGCGTGAGACCGCTGCATAGGAAGGCAGTCTTAGAATAAATAAAAGCCTGATTTCCAGCGCTCCTCTGATTAATGCCTTTTGCCTGGCTTTCTATTGATTAGAGAGCAACGGAACAATCCCATTTCCAGAGACATTTGTTAAACAGCTTTATAATGGTTATGGCTTTATATAGACACTTGCCTCTGAGACTGCCAGGTAACAGATTATGTTGCCCTTTTAGAATTCAATATGTTTGTGAAAAAAGGAGCATTTCATACAAATATTGCATAAATAAGCACAAACATATTTCAATTTTTACAATGCATGTCCCTGCTCCTCAAATTTCCAGCGGTATAGCAGCTCTCCTTCAGGAAAAGGAATTTTGCCAGGTGCCATTTCCAAGCTTCTTGTAAGGGTTTTATCACAATAAAAGGCCTATTTGAAGCAATAAGGAAGGCTGTGCCCAGCCACATTGAGACAATGGCAGCTCTGAATATATTTACACTGCAAGTCAATAACACCTTCATATAAGCAAACTTTGTGCCTTTTATTACATACGGGAGTTGTTCTCTTATTCAGAAGCCATGAGACATAAGGCATGCCACATAGGGGTTTTCCTGGTATTAGTGTAGCGCTATACAACTTGGTGCAGTGACTGGCCCACTGGGATACCAGGAAAACTCCAGTGGGCTTCTTGCTTCAAACCATTTGGCCTATTTCATGGTCATTCCCTGGCTTTATAATGGTTATGTCTTTATATAGACACTTGCCTCTGACTGCCAGGTAACAGATTAAGAGGCTTAATAATGGAAGAATAGTATAGTGTAGTATAGTATGTAGAGAAAAGAGACAAGGGGAATAAAGAGGTTCAGTGAGGAGAGGAGCAACAATAGTTTGAAAAGTGGGTCCTCAGCCTAAGGTCTTCTGGTGGGCCCCTGGCATTCCAATCCAACAATGACTGGGTGAGAGATCTGGGTCAGAATGTAGCATATTATGGGAGATTTGTGCGTGGGTTGTGGCATAAGTGGTGTAAGATCTGTAAATACAACATAATAAATAAGGGAGAAAAGCCCGAAAAGGAGAAAAGGCACAGGATACACAGCAGATAACAGATAAGCTCTGTAGTGAACAATGGGATTCTTCAAAAATATCTGTTATCTACTGTGTATCCTGTGCTTGAATGGCTGCACAGCAGCTTGTTTATATAAACTATAGTAGTATGTATCTGTTATCTACTATGTATCCTGTGCTTTAATGGCTGCCCCCATGGCTACACAGCAGTTTATTTATATAAACTATAGTAGTACTTATCTGTTATCTACTATGTATCCTGTGCTTGAATGGCTGCCCCCATGGCTACACAGCAGCTTGTTTATATAAACTATAGTAGTACTTATCTGTTATCTACTGTGTATCCTGTGCTTGAATGGCTACACAGAAGCTTGTTTATAAAAACTATAGTAGTACTTATCTGTTATCTACTGTGTATCCTGTGCTTGAATGGCGGCCCCCCTGGATACACAGCAGCTTGTTTATATAAACTATAGTAGTACTTATCTGTTATCTACTGTGTATCCTGTGCTTGAATGGCTACACAGAAGCTTGTTTATAAAAACTATAGTAGTACTTATCTGTTATCTACTGTGTATCCTGTGCTTGAATGGCGGCCCCCCTGGATACACAGCAGCTTGTTTATATAAACTATAGTAGTACTTATCTGTTATCTACTGTGTATCCTGTGCTTGAATGGCTACACAGAAGCTTGTTTATAAAAAATATAGTAGTACTTATCTGTTATCTACTGTGTATCCTGTGCTTGAATGGCTGCCCCCATGGCTACACAGCAGCTTGTTTATATAAACCATAGTAGTGTTTCTGAAGCAAATACACTGGTTTTACCAGTGCAGAGCAACAGTTTATTATATTGTCATTCTTGTAAAACACTTTGATTTCTGGTGTTACTGTTCCTTTAAGCACAAAAGGTACAGTTTTTTTTTTCATTAGATTAACTCTCAGATGGAAAATGATTTATGTAAAAGTATTGTAGTGAGCTGTTCAACATACAATGGAGCCGTTCACCTTGGATCTACAATACACTCTTCAAAATACAGTATGACTGTAACAATTGCATTGAGTCTTTAAATTGGAGTTGGATAAAGAGTGGGGAGGGGGCATATAGAGGGGTTTTGGAGTCACACTCACATGCTCTTCTAGTATAAAGGTCTGTGTAACATGCTGGTGCTTTATATATAAATAATAATGATGGATAGTGGTATGGGATCCTTTATCTGGAAACCCGTTATCTAGAAAGCTCCAAATTACAGAAAGGCCATCTCCCATCTCCATTTTATCCAAATAATGCAAATTTTAAAAACGGATTTCCATTTTCTCTGTAATAATAAAACAGTAGCTTTAATGTTTACATGATTTTCTAATAGACTTAAGGTATGAAGATCCAAATTATAGAAAGATCCATTATCTGGAAAACTCCATACCTATATCGTTTCCAGATCAGAAAGCTGCTGTCCATGGTCCTGAAGGTTTTGGTCTCCAGTGCTCAAACAGGACATTATTGTATTAGAGAGGGTACAGAGAAGGGCAACTAAGCTGGTAAAAGGTATTGAAAATCTTAGCTATGAGGAAAGACTGGCCAAATTGGGGATGTTCACGTTGGAGAAGAGGCGCTTAAGGGGTGATATGATAACTATGTATAAATATATAAGGGGATCATATAATAATCTCTCAAATGATTTATTTACCAGTAGGTCTTTCCAGCTGACACAAGGTCACCCATTCCGATTAGAAGAAAAGAGGTTCCGCCTAAATATTGGGAAGGGGTTTGTTACAGTGAGAGCTGTGAAGATGTGGAATTGTCTCCCTGAATCAGGGGTACAGGCTGATACATTAGATAGGTATAAGAAGGGGTTGGATGGTGTTTAGCAAGTGAGGGAATACAGGGATATGGGAGATAGCTCATAGTACAAGTTGATCCAGGGACTGGTCCCATTGCATCTTGGCGTCAGGAAGGATTTTTTTTCTCCCTCTAAGGCAAATTGGAGAGGCTTCAGATGGGGTTTTTGCCTTTCTCTGGATCAACTGGCAGTTAGGAAGGTTATATAAAAGATAAAAGGTTGAACTTGATGGACGTGTGTTGTTTTCAGCCTAACTTACTATGTTACATTAAGCTTGATTTTGTCACTTACAAAGAACTGGATAATCTGGTTTCAAATAATATTCATTTCACATACCCCAGTTAATATTAATTATACAGTATTTTTAATTTAATGCATAAAAAAATGATGGATTATGGAGACAGTAGGACAAAACAGCAACATTAGGGCAAGATGGAGACAGTAATACTTTATATTATTGTAACTTGACCTGCGGCATTTCAGTTGTGGTTGATGTGCAGCTCCCAGTTGAAGGTCGTCCAAGGGGAGCTGGTAGTTGCAGTACAATACATGAAGAACCTTAACTACTGCATACAAATTATGTTGACCCACTTTTTACAGTAAGTCTATGTGTGCCAGCGGTTTCTACACAATATTGTGCTCAAAAAGGAGGAAGACGCTTCATTTCACAGACATTTGATGCAATTCTGCTCTCCATATTCTTTGCTGAAGAAAACGGCAAGCACTCCTGGAGCCACTCGTAGGTAAAAACAGCTTTATTTCAGTCGGTTAAAAGCATACAGTCCTGACGCGTTTCGTATCTTGCCGATATGTAGTCATAGGCACAATCAACAAAGGTAACATAACGGCTTTTTAAATTACTAAACCGGAAATTACGTTAGATGACACTATATCTGATTCAACAGATTTTTTAGATTTCTTTAACTCCTTAGCGTTAAAACATTATTATAAAATGCAATTTTCACAAAATGTCCCAAAACTGACTGAAAAATATCTATAATGACAAGGTGGCATTATCTAACACTATAAAGCCACATAGCCTGAACCTACATTAAGTTTCAATCGATGTTTCCAAATCGCATTTCTTTATCAGTGATATGTTGCCATTGAAACTTTTAAGACAACTAATTGATCTTACTGCAATATGCTGAAACAATAGCTACATTCTCTTATTATCATAATATTAAAAGTTATTACTAAAACTTTTTAAAGGATCCTTTAAAAAGTTTTACTAATAACTTTTAATATTATTTTTCCAATCGAGAAGTAACTAATAAGAGAATGTAGCTATTTTTTCAGCATATTGCAGTAAGATCAATTAGTTGTCTTAAAAGTTTCAATGGCGATTTGGAAACATCGATTGAAACTGAGGGGCCCATTCACTAACTTCGAGTGAAGGAATAGAAGAAAAAATACTTTGAATTTCAAAGTGTTTTTTTGGCTACTTCGACCATCGAATGGGCTACTTCGACCTTCGACTACAACTTCGAATCGAACGATTCGAACTAAAAATCATTCGACTATTCGATAGTCGAAGTACTGTCTCTTTAAGAAAAAACTTCGACCCCCTAGTTCGCCACCTAAAACCTACCGAACTCAATGTTAGCCTATGGGGAAGGTCCCCATAGGCTTGGCTAACTTTTTTTGGTCGAAGGATAATCCTTTGATCGATGGATTAAAATCCTTCAAATCGTTCGATTCGAAGAATTTAATCGTTCGATCGAATTGCGCAAAATCCTTCGACTTCGATAATCAAAGTCGAAGGATTTTAATTTGCCAGTCGAATATCGAGGGTTAATTAACCCTCGATATTCGACCCTTAATACATCTGCCCCTTAATGTAGGTTCAGGCTATGTGGCTTTATAGTGTTAGATAATGCCACCTTGTCATTATAGATATTTTTCAGTCAGTTTTGGGACATTTTGTGAAAATTGCATTTTATAATTAATGTTTTAATAAGGTGTACGCTAAGGAGTAAAAGAAATCTAAAAAATTTAAAAAACCTGTTGAATCAGATTTAGGGGCCGATTCACGAAGGGTCGATTATATCGAGGGTTAATTAACCCTCGATATTCGACTAGGAACTAAAATCGTTCGACTTCGAATATCGAAGTCGAACGATTTTGCGCAAATCCTGCGATCGATCGAAGGATTTTTCATTCGATCGAACGATTAAATCCTTCGAATCGAACGATTCAAAGGATTTTAATCCAACGATCGAAGGAAAATCCTTCGATCAAAAAATCCCAGGCAAGCCTATGGGGACCTTCCCCATAGGCTAACATTGACTTCGGTAGCTTTTAGCTGCCGAAGTAGGGGGTCGAAGTTTTTCTTAAAGAGACAGTACTTCGACTATCGAATGGTCGAACGATTTTTAGTTCGAATCGTTCGATTTTCGTAGTCGAAGGTCGAAGTAGCCCATTCGATGGTCGAAGTAGCCCAAAAAAACTTCGAAATTCGAATTTTTTTTAATTCGAACCCTTCACTCGAATTTAGTGAATCGGCCCCTATGTGTCATCTAACATGTAATTTCCTATTTGGTAATTTAAAAAGCCATTATGTTACCTTTGTTGATGTTGTGCCTATGACTACGTATCGGCAAGATACAAACGCGTCAGGACTGTATGCTTTTAACCGACTGAAATAAAGCTGAGGGTTGGGGGCGATGCACCCGGGCCACCTTTCATATTTGGTGAGTGCTTTTTCTACATAAGCTACTAATGAGTTAACTTGCGGGATTGAATACACGTGCAGGACCTGGGGTTTATACACACCGGGTCACGAGAATTTTGGGGTGAGCTTAATTAGTTCAATTTTCTCACCGTTTTGAGTGTTAATATTTTTCATATAATGAAGATTTTCCCGCAGTCATTGACTTTTAATATGAATTGAGCCGTAAATTCCTTTTTTCCTCCGTATTCCTTGCCCCGCCAGAAGCCAGTTCTCTGTACAGTCCTGTCCTGCGGCAGAGGATAGAGGGACGGATACAGAGGTGCGGACATACAACTCACTTTACCAATAAAAGGTGGGTGTCAGGACTAGTCTTTATATTGCCATGCCTTGATTAAGGGGAAATCTGTCACCATACAGCTTTATGATTTATTTCTGTACCAGAAGTCTCAGACATGATGTAATATAGGCCAGTTTAATGCTATTTATTTGAGTTATGTATTGATCATGTGCTCCGTGATGATGGAAAACCAATAAAATCATTAGGCGGAAAAAAAAAATAAGCCTTCCAATAATTCTCTTCTGTTGGGCCAATGAGCGAGGATCAAACGAGAGGGCAGCTGACATGTTTATGAACCAGAATACCAAGCTCAAAGCAAATGATGACATTAATCAAGGCGGGACAGAGACAAATGGCGGGGGATTTTCTGTGTGACATATGTCCGCAACTTTGCATGTATGACATTTACCTCTTGTCAATGAAGAGGCAGAAGCCCAACCGGCAGAGCTATGGAGATGCCCACACTCCAACATGAAGACGAGAGACGCTGTTAGAAGGCTTATACGTGAGACATTTATGAAACAAATGTTCTCTTCTAACAACAAACACATATAGCAAGAATCAAATGAACTGAAAGGCAGGATGGAGTCATTAGGAGACAAACGATGGAGTGGTAAAATTTATAGCCACTGATACTGAATGAGTATTGATACTATATAAACAAAGACAGGTATGCCATGGTAACTAGATAAACATTTCAATAGAGAGAAGGTGTAAAATAGCTCCTGTATCACTAGTCAGCATTATAGTCAGCATTTTATAATGTAAAACATGGAGGGTAGGAGAGCTTTATTCCTAATGGGTTCCAGAAAATTCATAAACCAATTAACAATACAGCTATGAGAACCTGTTATCTACAACGTTTGGGACCTGGTGTTTTCCAGAAAAGGGATCTTTCTGTAATTTGGATCTCTATAACATAAGTCTGCCAGGAAATCATGTCTACATATAGGGGCAGATTTAGTTTCAAATCTGATTTATCAGATTTTAAAATTCGAATATCGAGTTTATTTAAGTGTAGTTTGACTAGGGAATAGTTCAAATTCGATTCGAATTTAAAAAAAAATTTGCAATTTGAATTTTGAAATTTATCATGTACTGTCCCTTTAGGAATTCGAATTCGACAATTTGTCATATAAAACATGCCGAATTGGTGTTTTAGCCTATGGGGGACCTCCTACAATCAATTTGGAGTCATGTGGTGGACTTTTGATTCGATTTGAATTTGCTGATCGATCCTATTCACCCGTTTTTAAAAAATTCAATTTTTTTAAAAAAAAAATTTCAATTGGTAGTTTGTTTTTTTCGAATTTCGAGTTTATGGTAGTTGATTAGAAACTCCCATAAACTCGAAATTCGACCCTTGATAAATCTGCCCAATAATAAACCCAATAGGTTGGTTTTGCTTCCAATGAGAATTAATTATATTTAAGTTGGTACAAGGTACTGTTTTATTATTATTACAGAGGAAAAGGAAATAATTTGTAAAAATTTTAATTACATTAATTATTAAATGAATTCATTATTAAATTAATTAAAATGGAGTCTATGGTAGATGGCCTGTAATTTGGAGGCTTCTCTCTCTCTCTCTCTCTGAGCATTGTAGAGATCAAAATGAAGTCAGAAATTGTTTGCATTATTAAAAGTGCGTAGCCTTGTCCCTAGCCCCACCTTGAGGTCGACATAAGAAAGCACCCAAAAAGGATAGCACCCAAGAATAACACCCAAGAAGGATAGTACCCAAGCAGGAGAAACAGTGCTTTGCTATTGTACAACCTGGGTCGTATTTAAGTACAATGAGAAGGAGAGAAACAATAGCTGAAAGCAGTTCCAAATAAGGAAAACCAGAAAGGATCTCCTTTGACTGACATGGCGATCAGCCAATTGCCCCCTTCCCCCATGACATCACTGACTGGCCCCAGTGATGTCACTGGCCCGGTTCCAGGCCAGTAGGATGGCAACCCTATGTGGACCTCTTTGATTTACTCAAATTCTCTTTAAGCAATACTCCTGCAAGTGGAGCAAATAGCTGTCTCCATTATAAGCCAGACAACGTTTAACAGGATACACTGTCTTAAAAGGGTTGTTCACCTTTGCGTTAACTTTTAGTATGATGAAGAGAGTGATATTCTTAGACAATTTGCAGTGTTTTTAAATTTTTATTTTATGTGGTTTTTGCGTTATTTAGCTTTTTATACAGCAGCTCTGCAGCTTGTAATTTCAGCAATATGGTTGCTAGGGTACAAATTACCCTAGCAACCATGCATTGATTTGAATAAGAGACTTGAATATGAATAGGAGAGGCCTGAATAGAAAGATGAGTAATAAAAAGTAGCAATAACAATACATTTGTAGCCTTACAGAGCATGGGGTCAATGACCCTATTTAAAAGCTGGAAAGAGTCAGAAGAAGAAGGCAAATGATTTAAAAAAAAACTGTGAAAAATAAATGATGAAGTCCAATTGAAAAGTTGCTTATAATTGGCCATTCTACAACATACTAAGGGGCAGGTTTATCAATGGTCGAATTAAAATTTGAATTCAAATCAAATTTTTGAGTTTTTTTATGGTCAAAACTGTCAAATTCAACTAGGGAGTTATTCAAATTCGATTCGAGTTTTTTTAAAATGAGGTTTTTCAAGATTTATCATAATCTGGCCATTTAAGAACTCAAATTCGACTATTTGCCACCTAAAACCTAAGTCAATGGGAGAGGTCCAGGGATCAATTTTGAGTTGTTTGCAGCCTTCAATTCTAGTTTTTAGGGTCGATTCTATTCACCCGAGTTTTAAAAATTAGATTTTATTAATAAATTTCTATTGGTCGAATTTCGAGTTCATGGGAGTTTTAAAAAAACGCACATGAATTCGAAATTTGACCGTTGATAAATGTGCCTCCCCAAGTTAACTTAAAGGTGAACCATCCTTTTAATATAATCTCATTTGAAAGTGCCCTAGTATTTCCTAAAATTCTGATGTAGTCTTACAAGTGTTGGATGGTAGGAGGGCGCTCTGCAGCCGTTTGGGGTAAATGGAGAGAATCAACAATAATCCTGGCACCAAGTCATCTATACACTGAAAAGACCTGATCATAGAACCACATTCCAGTCCTGTACAATTATATCACAGATGTATTGCTGTAAAGCAAGACTGTCTCCAGGCACTGTCACAAAGACAAATGAAGAGGAAAAAACACGTAAATAAAACAGCTGCCTATGAGGAATTATAGAAGTAGCCCCAATCCCATAGTGTAAGCAATGAGCTGGGAATGATAACTGCCTCTAGCTGCCTGTGGGGATAAAATCAAAAATAAATGAGCAAATTATATGATTTCACTTCCCATTTATTATTCAATCTCAATTACTTATATCTTGCCCAGAGCCTTGAACCTTATCTGTCGTCTCTCCCCTTTCAACCCCGTGTTCAGGATTCACTAATTTTCATTAGCAAATGAGATGACCTGTGGCAGCATTCCTGATTTCAGAGCATTATCCCTGCCTGGATTTGTATGAATGGTGCTGCTTAACTGCTTCCATGCCTGACTGTATGCAGAGAAAATCCCCACTAATTTACTTCCACTGACCACTGCTGTGGATAGGAAACTTCAGATGGTCCCTAACTGGGACAATCATACTTTCAAACAGCAGGGGGAGCCCCCTTACTTCTCAGAACTCAAGCAGCTTTGTTTGTTTCCCTGTAGAGCAGCCGTTGACTGTGTAAAGATTTGTATCCACGGTAGTCAGATCAAGTAAATGAAGGGGGAATTTTACTGCATACAGTCAGGTTTCCTATAAGGGATGGGTTTCTTTTTCAGTTAATAAAGTAAAAATGCGATTTTATTTTTGCCTTTACATCCTCTGTTTCCAACTCTAGCTGCAGGGACAAAGATAATGGAGCCAGATTTAAACTGGGATTCTTTTTGGAGGATTATTTTGCTGCAGCCACTGGTTCTGCAGAGTTGGAGAAAGTTTGTATTAAACAATACAAAAACTATAAAATCCACATTAGATTACATGACAACACAGGATCCAGTGCAGTCTGCCTATTCTTATTATTAATCAGTCTTACTGTATTGGCTTCTGGCAGATATTTGACTTCTGCTGTTTTAATAATTTATGATGATCCCTAAGCCTCCCAACAGCAGCCCAGACCACACTGAGTATGTGCACAGTCTTGGTCTTGCAGAGATGTATAACAAAGTTACAAGATGGTGACCCCCTGTGGCCTATTACTCATCTTTCCATCCAGGGTCTCTGCTATTCGTATTCCAGTCTTTTATTGTAACCTCTGCATGGTTCCTAGGGTAATTTTGACCCTAGCAACCAGATCGCTGAAATTGCAAACTGGGAGCTACTGAATAAAACATTAAATATCTCAAAAACTGCAAATAATAGAAAATTAAAACCAATTGCAAATTGTCTCGGAACATCACTCTCTCATACAAAAATTTAATTTACAGGTGAACAACGCCTTTAATACATAAACCTTATATGGATTGGATATTATAGAGAGATGGGATAACCAGTAGTGCTCTTCTAAACAGCAACATATGTTCAAAAGAAGATAAATACCCTATTGCTAATGCATTTGTTATCATTGTCTCCTATTTCTAAAGACATAGGAATAATAGGAAATTGCTACTCCAACAAAAACTGGGAGAATGCTTACAATGGGATCAGTTATCCGTAAAGCCATTATCCAGAAAGCTCCTAAGTATGGGAAGCCCATAGTGATATTCTGAGTTCCCTGTATAACTCAGCCTGCAGCCTTGAGCCTTTATATGATCACATAACCCCTCAGTGACTTCTAATATCCTTATCATTTACAGTAGGGTGTACATTAATCCCTTATAATACATGAGTGATACTCAGAGTTCCCTGTATAACTCAGCCTGCAGCCTTGTGCCTTTATATGGTCACAGAACAACCCCTCAGTGACTTCTAATATCCTTATCATTTACAGTAGGGGGTACATTATCCCTTATAATACATGAGTGATACTCAGAGTTCCCTGTATAACTCAGCCTGCAGCCTTGTGCCTTTATATGGTCACAGAACCCCTCAGTGACTTCTAATATCCTTATCATTTACAGTAGGGGGGAATTATTCTCTATATAAATACTTCCCTATACCGATGTATATTTAGTAATTGCCATGCATTTGGCAGTGACCCTTCTCATTTAATCCCCCGCTCATGTTGGAAAGCGGTCTCAGCATATCCCATTATTTTTAGTATGGAGGACGCTCTGCTTGACAAAGTCATTTTCCCTGGAGAAAATGAGATGTTACTTTTTATACCTTCCATTCACTTGCCAGATACACAGTGAGTCACAGCTCAGATGCCTGACTGGAACAGCTGCAGAGCCTACGTTTATTCAAATCTTCCTCCCTTTATTCCAGTTATTGGAAACATATCAGCAAAGTTGCCTCCTTTCCAAGCCAAGCTCCTGAACATTCCTTCTGTGCCTCCTGCTGGTGTCTCACGTAATATAAAATAAATACAAAATAAAATACAAAAAAAATAAAAGCTGTAGGATTATCTGTAGAGGCCTCCAACTGGGGCTCGGGTACAGCTGTAGTTAGAGAATAAAAATACAACTGCTCATTGAACAACCAATAGAGGACCGCAAGTTGGACATCTCTTAACTACAACAAATATTGAAGTAGCTTACAATGCAATAATGTGTTGTTTGTAAAGGGCATCTTCATTATTTAATTCATTTTAGGGAATAGGGGTGCTATCCCATTACTGTGGCCACCAGAAATAAGATATTCCCTGTTGAGTCTCCAGTTACCCAAGGTCTCCCAGTACTACCCACCTCCTTTAATCTTGAGGCTTTGGCAGAACATATAAGTCATAGGCAGGAATAAAACTATAGGGGAGCAGTAAGAACCAACTCCATCTCCTTTCCCCTTACCTGTCCCACAATTATTGGTTGCTGCACCTATTGAATTTACTTTGATCATTTTTGCACAAAGGGGAAGGGGAGCAAGGGGCCACAGGAGTGGTGGTGGGGCGGGGGTTCATAGCTGTTATACCCCTCTCATATTTGGGGAAAAGATATATGAAGGATAAAAGCAGTATAAAGCGACCTACTAGTGTTTCCATGGTCATTTTGTACATAAAGGGCGTGTTTGTAGTACAGGTATCCGGAAACCTGTTATGCAGAAAGCTCAGAATTACGGAATGGCCATCTCCTATAGACTCCGTTATAATGAAATAATCCAAAATTTTAAAACTGATTCCATTTCTGTGTAATAATAAAACAGTAGCATGTACTTGATCCCAACTGAGATATAATTAATCCTTACCAGTCTATTGGGTTTATTTAATGTTTACATGATTTTCTAGTAGACTTAAGGTATAAAGATCCAAATTGAGGAAAGATCTGTTATCCTGAGCATTCTGGACATTCTGAACATCACTTATGTAGAACATTACCTTCTCCATGGATGGAGGACCCCAACATAAATCGATTCATAACGTCAGTGAGGCAATGAGTGAATCAACAAGCTGATGTGACCCAACGGAATTTTTAAACCTGCCCAATAGACAACTGCCTGATTTTCACCCAGATATTGGTTGGAGGGCCACATACAAGGTCAGATAAGTCAACTTGGTCTGAATAGACCTGTACTACATTGCCAGGGTCTTCCTATTCTCTAAACCAAATTGTCTAGGGTGCTGCATAGCATGCCCATGTGATCTACTGAAAGCTGTGGTTGACAGCACCACCCATATGAAAAATGGGGCACTCTATGGGGCAAATTCAAATTCCTTAAAATCTCAATCTTGGGAAATCCTATAAGTATATGTTATATACCAAGCCATGTATAGAAATGATGGTTGTATTTTCTAACAAACATCCATGTCTCCTTTCCATGGCAACGCCCAGTTTTATCAAATGATTCCTCTAGTAGTATAATTGAGCTCAGAGATGAATGATGGGTTGGTGCTGCAGTTAAAGGGGTTGTTTGCCTTTAAACTAGCTTTTAGTATGATATAGAGAGTGATATTATGAGACAATTTGCATTTGGTTTTAATTTTTTATTATTTGTGGTTTTTGAGTTACATAGTTAAATCGGATTGAAAAAAGACAAAGTCCATCAAGTTCAACCCCTCCAAATGAAAACCCAGCATCCATACATACACCCCTCCCTACTTTTAATTAAATTCTATATATACCCATATCTATACTAACTATAGAGCTTAGTATCACAATAGCCTTTGATATTATGTCTGTCCAAGAAATCATCCAAGCCATTCTTATAGTCATTAACTGAATCAGCATCACAACATCACCCGGCAGTGCATTCCACAACCTCACTGTCCTGACTGTGAAGCTCTTTCGCTTTTTATTCAGCAGATCTCCAGTTCAAATTACCCTAGCAACCATGCATTGATTTGAATAAGACTGGAATATGAATTGGGGAGGGTCTGAATAGAAAGATGAGTGAAAAAAAAAAGTAGCAATAACAATACCTTTGTTGTAGTGATGTGTGGGCTTGCCTGTGGGTAGGTCGGGTTCGGGCCGACCTCATACCCCCATTTGCGGGTGGCAGGCAGGTTCGGGTCAAGCTCTTTTTTCTGCTCTCCCCGTCCACCACCTTACACTAGCGCCGGCTTCTGACTTCCGATTTTATAGCCGCGTGCCTGCTCGCCCTCAGAGCCGGATTTACATAGCGGGCGCCCCTAGGCCCACAGCCGTTCGTCACCCGTGTCCCCCTTTATTTATGCAAATTTTCATGATCGGGACCTGAGCAATGTGGATTGGGCACAGGAAATTTACAAAATGACTGTATCTTCTGCACATCCCCAGTGTTTTTGAACCAATGTGGATGTGGTTGGGCAGCATGCCGCCCCCCTAAAATCCTGCCGCCCTAGGCCCGGGCCTAGGTGGCCTTTCCACAAATCCGGGCCTGCTCGCCCTGTCCCTTTTGCCGGCGGGGTGGCGTGGTCTATAAAAGGAACCTAGAAGTCGGGCTCACCGCGTGGAGAGAGAGTAGGTTCAGGTTTTAACCCGGCCCGCACATCACTACTTTGTAGCCATACACAGCATTCTTTTTTTTTTAGATGGGGTCAGTGACTAGGGTTACCATCTTTAGACACTGGTGCAATCCGGGCAGGGGCGAGGGCAGTGATGCGTCGGGGCAGGTCCATGATGTGGTGACGGCGGGGCAGTGATGTCAGAGGCGGGGCTATGATGCTGTGACCGCCGACTGCCTGGTTTCAAAACAAACGGCTGTTGGGGTCAAAACCAGGCAGGTGTAACCCCATTTGAAAGATGGCAAATAATTCAAAAGCTATAAAACAGAAAAAAATAAATGCCAATTGATAAGTTTCTTAGAATTATCCATTCTATAACATACTAAAAATTAACTTAAAGGTGAACCACCCCTTTAAGTAGGGGATTGTGCTGAATGTAAACAATTACATTTTTTTCCACTAACCATACCTACATGTGATTTTTTTTTTCCATTCTGCTCATTAGATGACAGTAATTAGTTGTAAGAGATCCAGCGTGTGTTTCTTCCATAATCATTAACAGGACACATTCTATTAGAGCGAAGCAAACGTGACTCCGGCAATGGACTGGGGCTGCAACGTGAAATGTGCGGCAGAACATCTAATGCTGTGGGTGTGCTTGGCACCGGCTCACGTGCAGATGGTACATCATCAAATGTCACCGTTTTTAATCCCCCAATTTGATTTACATAGATATTCCTCTGCTGCTTTTCTTTTTTTATATTTAATTGGTTTGGAGACGGAATGTTCATCCTGTCATTGACCCTATGTAACAATATGAATGTACTGTAGTTACATACAACATAAACACATGCCACAGCTGTTCCCCAGATATAGGATACCTGGGGTTTTCTGGATAAGGGATCTTTCCATAATTTGGATCTCCTTACCGTAAATCTTAAAGGGGACCCGTCACCCAAAAAAATTATTCAAAATCCTATTTTATCACATAAGTCAAGCAAAATTACACTATATAAATTATTTGAATCTTGTTTCCTTTGGTCTGGGAATCCATAATTATAACAAGCAGGCAGGAGCCATTTTGTGGACACTGTTATTAAGACAAAGCCTTGAATCATCTCAGAATCTTGTTTGTGCACCAGAATGGGGGACCTGATGTCCATCCCCATGCCCTGGTTACACAATTAAATGGTGAAGAGAATGGGGGAATGTGGGGAGAGCAGTGACATCTAGGAAGTGCTGAATGGAAAGTGAAAGTAATTGCCTAAGACATAGAGGAGGGGCAGGCAATATTTGATTGACAGCTGAGATTTTTAAATGATCTTACCACAGCTATGAATGCTTTCATAAAAAACAGAAATTAGATTTCATGTTTAATTTGAAAATGGCTTTTATTATAAAGATTTTTGTGTCTGGGTGACAGGTCAACTTTTAAAAGTATTTATACATGAAATAAACCCAATAGGCTGGTGTTGCCTCTAATAAGGATTAATTATATCTTAGTTGGGATCAAGTACAAGCTACTGTTTTATTATTACAGAGAAAAAGAAAATCATTTTTAAAAATGTCAAATTATTTGATTACAATGTAGTCTATGTGAGATGGTCTTCCAGTTGTTTGGAACTTTATGGATAGTGGGTTTTCTGATAATGGATCCCATGCCTGTACAAATATCCATCTCTTTATTGTGTAGTACAGGTATGGGATCCATTATCCGGAACCCCATTATCAAGAAAGCTCTGAATTAAGGAAAGGATATGTTCCATAGACTCCATTTTATCTAGATAAGCCACGTTTTTAAAAATGATTTCCTCTTTCTCTATAATAATAAAACAGTTCCTTGTGTTTAATCCAAACTAAGATATAATTAATCCTTATTGGAAGCCAAACCAGCCTATTGGGTTTATTTAATGTTTAATTTATTTTCTAATAGAGTTAAGGTATGAAGATCCAAATTACAGAAAGATCCATTATCCGGAAAACCCCAGGTCCCGAGTATTCTGGATTACAGGCCCCATACCTGTATACATTTTGTTCTGTAGAATAAGGGCTCCCCAGCATATCTCAGCCAACAGGAAAAACACCTAGGCCCTTATTTTGGCGCATTTCAATCCAAAAAATGCTCTAGTGAAAGATTGTGTTATAAAAGGGCTGGAGGGAGGGGGTAGGTGGACAAAAAAAGGTATGTGCCTACTGACCAGGCTCAGACTGGGGGGGGGAGGGCAGGACTGTATATAGGTCCTATGCTCCCCTAGTAACCGGACCAAAGCCTGGTCGATTTTTTTTTTTAATTTAAAAAATAAATTTATAGGCACCCAATATAAATACTCCCCTGGGCCCACTGGGGCTGCTGTCTCAGGGCCCCCCCCCGCTCCTACTGCAAAACCCCCTCCGCACCCCTGCCACAACCCCCCCATGTGCACACACAAGTGCGTACCTTCTTTTGCCGCTGCCGGTGCCCACCAGGTTTTTTCCCGTTGTCCCACCGGCCCAGTCCGACCCTGCTAGTGCCTAATCCTAGTTCCAGACCCTGGGAGGCATTTCACCAATGCAGCCCTTTTACCTGTATTTTCTATAATTCTTATGATTTATAACATCATCTAGTTTCCTTTTTACAACCAGAATATCACAATGAAAGGTGGGCTCTCTGTGGCTCTTCTGCATATCTATCCATATTTTATTATAGGCTTGTATCAAATTGCAATAAAGCCCCCTACAGAAGAAACCTCTCTCTTTTTCCAATGGAACTTGTGATACATACTTATACAAGGACATTTTAATCCAGGAAGGGGAAACATCTCATCTATTTCCATAACATTTTTATTTGTTTATTAGATAATAGAAACCTCTTTCCTTATGCCAATGGCCCCTCACTAAAATAGGACGTAAAATATAATACAATGAAATATGATCATTGCTAAAACAGGCAGTACAGAAGATATTCATAATTCATGGCAGGAGCCGAGTGAATGCTTTGGGGCTGCCAGTTGTGCATTATATTATCTGGCTCTCAGTTATTTGCTGGAGGGAACAGATTGGGAATGCACATACTGCCCTCTAGCATTCTTTGGTGCATTTTGTAGATTCTCAGAAAACATAACAGAGGAGCATGGCTCTCCTGTTACTCCGGCTACCTGCTTAGAATCTCAATTTTTTACTATTTTTGGTTCAATTCCAAACCTTTATCAGCCTCACTGAGCTCATAATAAGTGTACAGATATATAAATATAAAAATGAATTGTTACTTTAGCCTTAGGCTCAAACATACAATAAGGGTTCAACAAATGTGCTTTTCTAAAGCATCTAACGCTGTATTTGACAATTAACAGCCAAATTGTCTGCATCTCTGCTCTGAACAAACCATTGCAAGTTCAATTAATGTTCATGAAAACATTCAGTGATATTGACTTTAAATGGCAATTAAAAAGCCCAAAACAGTATTTGGATTAAAAACCTGTAACAGAAAGAACATTAACATTGCAAGTATACATTTTAAGATTATCACTTAGGGGCAAATTTACCTAGGGTCGAATATCGAGGGTTAATTAACCCTCGATATTCGACTGCCGAATTGAAATCCTTCGACTTCGAATATCGAAGTCGAAGAATTTAGAGCAATTCGTTCGATGGAACGATTAAATCCTTCGAATCGAAGGATTTTAATCCATCAATCAAACAAAATTCCTTCGATCAAAAAAACCTTGGAAAGCCTATGGGGACCTTCCCTATAGGCTAACATTGGCCTCGGTAGGTTTTAGGTGGCGAACTAGGGGGTCGAAGAATTTTTTAAAGAGACAGTACTTCGACTATCGAATAGTCGAATAGTCAAACGATTTTTAGTTAGAATCGTTCGATTCGCAGTCGAAGGTCGTAGTCGAAGGTCAAAGTAGCCCATTCGATGGAATGTTAGAAAAAACAGTATTCAGGCTATTACGTTAGACATCTGTTAATGCTATCCTCTATAGATTCCATTTTTGGCTAGTTAGCTGTATTGAAAACATTTTTTGATTCTGCACAGCCTATTTATCCAGTTTCATTTTGACACTGAACAGTTCCTTTAACTCTAACCAATTCCTGAATTGCTGCACTGCTGCGTTGTCACACAATGCGTGGGATAATCATATATTTGATTCCATACTGAGGTTGTCAAGCTGAAAGAGCGGAACACTGCTCAATTAATCTCTCCAAAAGTCAACGAGTGACATTTCAATTTTTTTTGGAACGCACACAAAAAAAAGTATTCAAATGGGATTATGCCAAGCAGCATATTGTAGCCACACTTAGGAGCCACAATATCAACCTGTGACCTGGACTTCCCTTTAAAGCCTGGAGCCTAATATCTTTCATGTTTCTGACCTCTTAATTCTCAGTAGGAGCAGCCACAAACAAACAACCAGCCTTTCTATATCTTTTATATACTGTTCCTTGCTTATTAATAACACTGGCATCAAGGATCGTTTGTACTTCCTGGGTGCAAAATGTACAATAAGAAAATATTAAATAATATTAAAACTCATACATATTTCATACAAAATTTGGAATGGTGGTTACACTTGCCAGTATAATTTACAGTTCTGGTATTGTGGTACAATGTAGATGGCAGAAAGATTGGAAAGACACTACATGAGTGTACCTAGGGTTGCAACCTGGCAGGTAAAAATCATACTTGATGCCAAAATTTTAAAAGGAAACAAAGAAAATGTGGCCATGTGGCAGTACCACATAACAAGACACTGTGCTAGGGTTGCCACCTGTTCGGGTCTGAACTTTCTGTTCGTTTTTCAACCTCATGAAACCCGAACAATAATCTGGCCAATAAATGAAAAGCATTTAAATACTAAGATACTCACCTAAACATGGCTTAGTTACTATCAAGTACAGTTCATTTATTTTATTTTTTTTTCTAAATTAGCGTAGCTGTATTTCAGAGCTTTCTGGATAATTGATTTCTGTATAATAGATCTCATGCCTGTAATTAAAGGATTGGCTTTAATCATCAAGCAGAATATATCTAGAGATAGGGTTGCCACCTGTGTGGTTTTGAACTTGGCATCAACACTTTAAGGGGGTTATTTATTAAATTGATCTCAATATTTTCTGCTACAAACCCCGACCAAATCTGCTTTGGTTTTTTTTACACTTATTTATTATTACATTTTCCAAAAAATTTGCTTTGCAGAAAAAATCAGATTTTCACTTTTTGTATTTTTCACCCGAAAACTCTGATTTCTTGTGCTTTTTACCCGAAAACTTTGGGGTATTGCACAAAACCCAGCGCACATCAAAAAATCATTGGGACTTCCCCCATTGGCTTATATGCAACAGGTCTGAGATGCCGGATTTTCTGAATCGACTTTTCCATCTTCAGTTTTAATAAATTCCAAAAAATGCGTGTTTTTTTTTAAAAGTCCGATTTTATATAAAAAAATTTGGAGTTTAGTAAATAACCCCCTAAACATTGAGAATACTGGATAGAAATCCAGCCAGTTGCATCTAAGTGATGCAATAACCTTGCCCTGGTGTCATAACTCCACCAACATCATTGTGCCCACCTCTGATGTCATCTTGCCTGTTCCTACATCACTGCCCTGCCCCCAATGTTATCTGCCCCGCCCCCATGTTGGGGTTTAGCCATCAGCAAAGGTGGCAACCCTACACTGTGCCTATTTAATCTCCAAATAACCACAGTCTGACATGGGTGTGCTCTTATACAGCTGCCATATCATCCCTCTTCATGTTTCCCTATGTCTCCAGGAGATACAGATACTAGAGATGCAGCGAATCCACTATTTTAGGATTCTGCCGAATCCCAAATCCTTTGTGAAAGATACGGCCGAAAACCAAACCAAACTCTAATTTGCATATGTAAATTAGGGAAATGAGGGGGAAAGAGAGTAAAAAAAAAAAAAGAGTAAAGATTTTTTAAATTCCTTGTTTGTGTGATGAAAAGTCACGCAATTTTTTTTTATTCGGATTCTGCTCGGCCAGGCACTTGAATTCAGCTGAATCCAAATCTTGCTGAAAAATTTGACCAAATCCCGAAGCAAATCCTGGATTCAGTGCATCCCTAGCAGATACACAAGCAAATGATAGAAAACGTCCAATCCCAGGATTTTTCAGGCACATGGGTAGGGCTGCCACACGTCACAGCTTTCTCATTCTATAGTATTTCATCTGCGTTTCCTGGCAGTTTGCAGTTGAGGTAATAAAATGTCCTGCAATAATGAGAGATCCCCTGGGTCCTATCAGAAGAGTTTTTCCCACATACCTCTGCTTTGCATGTAGGGTTGTCATCTATTCTGGAAAATAAATACCAGCCTTACTACATTTTATATCTTCCTTCACTATTAATAATATTGGCATCAGGCATCTTGGTGGCAATCCTACCAATCCTGTTGTTATGCCAACCTATATCCTTATTCCCTTATCATCTTTTGTTGCTGCATTCCATGAGGTCATTTTCTTTTTATTATTGATATTATTTCTTTTTTTGCTCCGATGGGGTCCTCTCTACCCCTTCAGTTACACCTAGGGTTGCCACCTTTTCAGAATTTTTTTACCGGCCAGTGGTGGGGGCGGGAACAAAAGTGGGCAGGCCGTGATGTAAAAGGGGCGGCTGTGATGTAAAAAGGGTGGGCTGTGCTGCAAAGGGGCCGGAACGCGATAGGCAGAAGACGGAGAAAAGGTTTGTTTCCAGCGGAGGGCCTAGTGCTTTTGTTAAGGGCATTACAATTATATTGCCGGTAAATTACAGGGCATTACAATTATATTTGCCGGTAAATTTGTAATACCGGACCCGGCCTTGGCAGGTGTTTTACCGGCTAGGCAGTAAAATACCAGCCGGGTTGCAACCCTAGTTACGCCACAGGCTGGTTTTGCTGTAAAAGTCCAAGTTCTCTTTCAAAATAATGTAAAAATCCTAACATTAACTTCTTACTGGTAACATATTACATAGTGAGTGATATTCTGAGACAATTTGCAGTTGGTTTTCATTTTTATTATCTGTGGTTTTAAAGTTATTTAGCTTTTTATTCAGCAGCTCTCCAGTTTGCAATTTCAGCATCCAAAGCAGGGTCCAAATCACCTTAGCAACCATGCATTGATTTGAATTGGGACTGGAATATGAATATGAGAGGCCTGAATAGAAAGATGAGTAATAAGTGTCCCAAGGTGGTTCGATTTCGGATTAGAGTACATAATATTATCTTCTCTGTTTTTCAAATAATTGTCAAAAGGGACCCGCTAATAGCACTATTGAATGGTAAATGTACAGGTTTTTCCAAACTACAACATAAACTTCTCACTATAATGCTTCTGCCAGCAAAACAAACCATAGCCAAGGCGTGGAAATCTTGTTCCATCCCTCTTCCAGCCTTTAAACATAAAGTACATTGGATGATGATAAATGAAAAACTCGCTAGCTTCCTAAATAACACACATGATAAATACGTAAAAATTTGGCTCACACAAAGATGACAAAGTGGCAAGTTTGTGTATAAATAACCCCAGAGTTCACACAAAGATGACAAAGTGGCAAGTTCATGTATAAATACCCCCAGAGTTCACACAAAGATGCCAAAGTGGCAAGTTCATGTATAAATACCCCCAGAGTTCACACAAAGATGACAAAGTGGCAAGTTCATGTATAAATACCCCAGAGCTCACACAAAGATGCCAAAGTGGCAAGTTCATGTATAAATACCCCCAGAGTTCACACAAAGATGACAAAGTGGCAAGTTCATGTATAAATACCCCAGAGCTCACACAAAGATGACAAAGTGGCAAGTTCATGTATAAATACCCCAGAGCTCACACAAAGATGCCAAAGTGGCAAGTTCGTGTATAAATAACCCCAGAGTTCACACAAAGATGGCAAAGAGGCAAGTTCATGTATAAATACCCCAGAGCTCACACAAAGATGACAAAGTGGCAAGTTCATGTATAAATACCCCCAGAGTTCACACAAAGACGACAAAGTGGCAAGTTTGTGTATAAATACCCCAAAGCTCACACAAAGATGCCAAAGTGGCAAGTTCGTGTATAAATACCCCAGAGTTCAAACAAAGATGACAAAGTGGCAAGTTCGTGTATAAATACCCCAGAGTTCAAACAAAGATGACAAAGTGGCAAGTTCATGTATAAATACCCCAGAGCTCACACAAAGACGACAAAGTGGCAAGTTCATGTATAAATACCCCAGAGCTCACACAAAGATGACAAAGTGGCAAGTTTGTGTATAAATACCCCAGAGTTCACACAAAGATGACAAAGTGGCAAGTTCATGTATAAATACCCCAGAGCTCACACAAAGATGACAAAGTGGCAAGTTTGTGTATAAATACCCCAGAGTTCACACAAAGATGACAAAGTGGCAAGTTCATGTATAAATACCCCAGAGCTCACACAAAGATGACAAAGTGGCAAGTTTGTGTATAAATACCCCAGAGTTCACACAAAGATGACAAAGTGGCAAGTTCATGTATAAATACCCCAGAGCTCACACAAAGACCACAAAGTGGCAAGTTTGTGTATAAATACCCCAAAGCTCACACAAAGATGCCAAAGTGGCAAGTTCGTGTATAAATACCCCAGAGTTCACACAAAGATGACAAAGTGGCAAGTTCATGTATAAATACCCCAGAGCTCACACAAAGACGACAAAGTGGCAAGTTCATGTATAAATACCCCAGAGCTCACACAAAGATGACAAAGTGGCAAGTTCGTGTATAAATACCCCAGAGTTCACACAAAGATGACAAAGTGGCAAGCAGGGCCGCTTCTGCCATGAGGCAAGGTGAAACCCTTGCCTCAGGCGGCAGCGAGCGGCCAGTTACAAGGGGCGGCAAAAAGCCGCCTCTTGTAACTTTAAGAGCCGAACTTCCGGGTTTTAATTCGGAAATTCGGCTCAGCTAGTGCAAAGAGTGCTATAGCGCTCAATGCACTAGCGATACTGCCCCCTGAAACCCGCTCCGACGCTAATTTTTAAGCGCGGAGCGGGAGAGGAGGGGGGCGGCATCTGGGCTGCTGCCTCAGGCGGCAGCAGCCCCAGGATCGGTGCTGGTGGCAAGTTCATGTATAAATACCCCAGAGCTCACACAAAGATGACAAAGTGGCAAGTTCATGTATAAATACCCCAGAGCTCACACAAAGATGCCAAAGTGGCAAGTTCGTGTATAAATAACCCCAGAGTTCACACAAAGATGGCAAAGAGGCAAGTTCATGTATAAATACCCCAGAGCTCACACAAAGATGACAAAGTGGCAAGTTCATGTATAAATGCGTATAGAACTCATAGCAGAATGGCACAGTTATTATACATGATTTACTGCCTTCACAGCTCTCTGGCTTTGACTGGAAAGTGGACCAATAGCCGCACTTAGAACAACACAAAAACAGAGCCACTGACCGTGTGGGTGAGAGGGAGGTGAGGAGGCTGCAGACTGCAGTGTTTAAAGGGGTTCACCTTTAAATTAACTTTTAGTATGATGTAGAGTGATATTCTGAGACAATTTGTAATTGGTTTTCATGTTTTATTATTTGTGGTTTTTGAGTTATTTAGATTTTTATTCAGAAGCTTTCCAATTTGGAGTTTCAGCAATCTTGTTGCTAGGATCCAAATTACCCTAGCAACCATACACTGATTTGAATAAGCGACTGGAATATGAATAGGAGAGGCCTGAATAGAAAGATGAGTAATAAAAAGTAGCAATAACAATAAATGTGCAGCCTTACAGTGCATATGTTTTTAGATGGGGTCAGTGACCCCTATTTGAAAACTGGAAAGATTCAGATGAAAAAGGCAAATAATGACAAAACTATTAAAAATAATCAAGACAAATTGATAAGTTGCTGAGAATTGGTCATTCTATAACATAGTAAAAGTTAACTTAAAAGTGAACCACCCCTTGGTTTTCGTTTTCCCGGCGCTGAACTCAGGGAAATGAAGGAGGCGGGCAGTATCAGTGCTGGCCAATCAGCTCCTCCGCAGCTGCTGCTAATGTTCTCTCTCCTTGTCATTTGATGCGGCTGCAGGGAGTGTGACGAGGGAGGGGCGAGCACGTGGGGCTGCAGAGAAGAAAAGGTCTGACGGAGTGGGGGGAAACATTCTGAAATCAGTGCAGTGTCTTTGTCCCAAGCTGCTTCTGCAGGCAAGTCCCCTCGCCCCTATTTGTGGACGCCCATGGATCGCTCCCCAGCATGTTCAACCTTGCATTCACAAGACCATGCTAATAAAGTTGCTTTAAAAAAAAGTGTGTTGCTAGGAAGCGCCTTCCGGTTACCAGGAAGCTGGTTGCAGTTGCTGGGCGGGCTCGTTTTGTGCTATCCAATCAGCGTTGATGTTGAGAGGCTGTACGTCCTGCCCGGGAAGGAGCTGCGCGCAGAGGGGGTAGTGCGGCAGGAACGGGTGAGTGCGCACAGTCTGTGTATAGTGAGTGCGACTTAGGCGTGACTGGGTCACACAGTGATACCACGAGGGGAGCTTCGTCGTCAGCCAGGGCCAGGCTGTGCTTTAGTAAGGCAACATGGGCTCAAGGGAAGGGATGTAACCTTGATAGTGTGTTTAGAGGAGGCGCCTGCTAATGTGCAATTATAGTGTTTATGGGTTTAAGGAAAGATGTGTCAGGAGAAAGGCAGTAACTGAGACAGGAGGGCACAATTTGCACCTTGGGCAGTATCTCATGGCAACCAGCCAAACGTTTGTCTTTATGGTTCTACCTGCAGCTCCATGGCAACAGCTAATCACTGGTTGCTATGGGTTACTGCCCAGATTGGCCATAAGATGTAACTGTGGGACTGCATGTACAGTAAGGCAAGATGCAATCTCCATGAGATAAGCAGGGGCTACATCACTGCAGTGCATTTATTTTGGTTAAATGACAAGGAAAGTCTAAGACACTTGGGGTTTGCCCATTTGATAGCACCCCCCCCAGTGACTCTAATCTCTTACCACATGAGTGGGGGCAGGTGGGAAATTGACAATATGTTTAGCCCCATGTCAGATTTCAAAATTGAATATAAAAAAATTTGTTTGCTCTTTTGAGAAATGGATTTCAGTTCAGAATTCGGCTGGAGCAGCACTATTAACTGATGTGTTTTGGAAAAAAAAATGTTTTTCCCATGACCGTATCCCTTTAAAGAGCTTAACATATTTACCTTGCTGTTCAATCATGATCATGGACTTCTCGATTACCCTGAAAGCTCACTGTCCAATCTCTGTTTATCAGCTCTGGAACTTCCCCAGCCAATCTTTTACAGACAGTTCCCTTTGGGAACTAAGGGGAAAAGCATTCCTGATACTCAATAAGCATCTCTGTTTTTATTCTCATCTTTGCTTGTACGATACAATCAATCTAAATACAATCAATTAAATATTCTGCGTTGTTTCTGAAATAATCAAGTTTATATTCACTATTCCTCTCTCAGCATCTGTTTCTCTTCATTCTCTCTTCATGCAGCAGTTGGGTGTCAGATATTCATCGATATTTAGATCCAATGTATCTTATAGGAGGGCTCCCTTTCCTAGCAGATGTATTAGAGCTCACTCCAGTACAAACAAAATCACTGCCTTTTGCACAAATCCTGCATGTAGAGAGACATGATGTCTGGTGAGTTTAATAGAGTGAGCTCTAATACATCTTCTAGGCAAAGGGATCCCCCCCTATAAGATATATTGGACCATTCATCTGACACCTAACTCCTGAATGAAGACAGAATGAGAAGGAACAGTGAAGATGCACTTGATTATGTCAGAAACGGTACAACATTTTTAATTGATTGTATTTAGAAAGTCTCTTGTTTCAATATGCTGAAGCTTATATTACATTTTCATTTTAGCGATAGCTCCCCTTTAAATCTGAGCCGTTGTCGGCTCTCCTGCAGCCAAGACTCTACTTCCCACAACTCTTTGCAGCTTTTGTGCTTCTTCTATCTTACAGGTCTATTTATACAGGAAATGCAGTGCATTGTGGGAATTGGAGTCATAGCTGGAATAGAGCTGGCTACTGGTGCATTGTTTCAGTGGAAATGTTAGTAGTGGTAAGTTGATTAGAATTATATTTACTTTTATTATGCAGACATTGATATTTGGGTTTACAACCTCTTTTAAACACTGTTTGCTAAGCAGATACATTCTTCATAAGATTTATGTCTATTTAAACCCTCTTCTATTCATTTGCCAGTCAGTTGTGAAAAACTGCTACCTGGTTACTAAGGCTTGTGGGACTAGCAACTAGTTATCACTTATATAAGTGGAGAGTGGTGGAATAAATCCCTGTCTATTGTTTTCATCAATTGCTTGTTATCCACAATCCTGTTTGATACCCACAAATGTTTGCTTTCTGAATCTGGCACAAACTATAACAGCAGCATTGTGTTATTTCTTCAAGCATAATATTTATTTATTTATTTATTTTTTCAGCAGCAGATGTTCTGAACGGAACAGAATGGAGCTGGGAAAAGGGAAACTCCTGAGAAGCGGCCTCAACGCCCTCTACCAAGCAATCCATCCAGTGCATGGTTTGGCCTGGACAGACGGTCGGCAAGTTGTATTGACAGCCTTGCACCTCAATAACGAAGAGCCCAAGTTTGGCAACTCTATTGTTATTGGACAGTTTGAACATGTGCATGGGCTTTACTGGGGGCCATTTTTGGCAAATGATACCCCTGCCCTGTTGGCTGTCCAACACAAGAAGCACGTCACTGTTTGGCAGCTGTGTTACAGTCCCTCGGATAAGAACAAATTAGTTGTTTCACAGACATGTGAGATCGGAGATCCGTTCCCTGTCCTCCCACAGGGCTGCACATGGCACCCCAGCAAAGATATTTTAGTCGTTCTAACAAAACGGGATGTGTCTGTCTTGTATGCCGTGCGTTATGAGAATTCCAGCCTGAAAGCGGACATTAAAAGCAGCGGTCTTATTCACTGCGCTTGTTGGACTAAGGATGGCAGTCGCTTAGTTGTAGCTATTGGTAGTGCTTTGCATTCCTACATTTGGGATAGCAAGCAGAAGACCTTAAATGCATGTGCTTTTTGTCCTGTGTTTGACATTGGAGGCTACATTTGCGCTATTGAGTCTACCGTCGATTCACAAGTCGCTGTATCCACGGAACTTCCGTTAGATCGGATCTGTGCTTTAAATGCAGGTATTGCTTTTAATATGCCAGCCTCTTCTGAGATAACCATCTCTAATCAACCAGGTTTATTACTGATGGAGGAAGAATTCTCTATGGATGGTGTCCAAAAGTCAGCTGACTCTGGATCTTTGACAACAGACTCTCTGGCAACATCTCCTGCTACTTTGGATCTCACCCACATTGTAAATCACTCCAAAGCGGACCTGAATTCCCTCCTTAACCTGAAAAAGAAGGATTATCTAACAGGCAGTGGGCAGGATTCATCGCATTTGATCCTTGTGAGCTTTGAGAAGAAAGTGACCACCACTCGGAGGGTCAGCATTCCTGGTATTTTAGTTCCAGACATATTGGCGTTTGATCCCACTGCACATATTGTTGCTGTTGCTTCAAACACGTGTAGCGCAGTTTTGGTGTATTCCCTCACATCTTCCAGTGTGCCTAATATTCAACAAATTCAGCTAGAGAAGAACGAGAGGCCGAAAGGATTGTGCTTTCTTACTGATAAGATGCTGCTTGTGTTAGTTGGAAGACAGAAAACCAGTGACCCAGCTTTCCTGCCTTCCTCCAGCTCGGACAAATACTTGATTCGTTTGATGGTCAAAGAAGTGATGTTTGACGAGGATTCTTCTGCTTCCTCTGGCGGGAATACAAGTGTACAGGCTAGCAATGACTCTTGTATGAGCATACAAGACAAGAAGAAAATGGTTGAGTCCCTCTACAAGGAAAGTCCGTCTACTCATCGCGAGCTGCTGTTGCCGAGTGGCACAGCTCCGCCTACTTATTTGAGGAAGAAGAAATTGATAGAAGAAATTAGAAGCTACGACGGTGATCAGAGTCCAACATCCAGTGCGAATGAGTTTGATGAGAAAAGGAACAGACTAAGAGTGGAAAGCTTTGACACTGAGCCAAAGAATCGCTCAGTCACCCTTGGCCTTGACATGGATAAGAAGCTGCTTAGCGGGCCAACGTCGCCAAAATCTGAGTGCCAAAATAGCAGCCCACCCAACTTCATACAACCAAGTGATGTATCGCCACAGCAAGAAATCATCAGCATATCTAGAAACGTCGAAAGGCTTTGCTGTAATTTTGCACATTTGCAACAGCATCTTTCAGAGCTGACAGACATCACAAGGAATGGCAAAAGGCCTTTGTCGGCATCATACCTACCGTGTAGGCAAGCTCCTTATGTGACAGTTGTGTGCCAGGTAATTTTCTTTTAGGAAGACTTTCACTTTACGCCAAGGTTACAGAAGTTTTGGATTGGGATCAAAGGAAAACTTTACCCCCAAAATTAATATTTAAGTAACACTGCAGCTCTAACTGTAACAGGAAGAATTGTGGGAAGCAAAAGACACAACTCTGTCTGTTAATTGGCTCATGTGACCTAACATGTATGGTTTGTTTGTGTGCACCATGAATCCTACAATCCCAGGGGGCGACCCTTGTTTTTTAAAATGGCAGTTTTCTATTTAGGATTACCCCATGGCACATACTACTAAAAGTATATTATTATGAAAATGGTTTATTTACATGAAGCAGGGTTTTACATATGAGCTGGTTTTTTTTTCATATAGACTACATTGTTCGGGGGTATAGTTTTCCTTTAATAACCAGTGGAACCCTTAACTGAACTTGCATGCCTTTGACCTTCCCTCAATCAACTCTAGTAGCTTTGTCTTGAGTCAGTGCACACTGCATTATATTTTTATTACGTTAAAAAACTTTAATTTGTAAATGTTGCTGTTTCTTTAACAAGCAACTCTGTTGGCTCCAAAAGCCAAAGATCCGAATCCAAAGTTGATTATCAGCTGGGGTTATTATTTTGCAGGGAATTCATGGACAAATCTCATAATTCTTTTCCTCCAAATTAGACATTTAAGGTGCACCCACCAGCAAAGTTCAACAGAGGTAAACTCCTGAATGACTTGCGGATGCTGCATTTTACAAAGATTACTGGCTAAAAGGATTATGTGCGTCTGTTACATAAGATTCAGACCAGTTTAACACTTCTGTCTTCTTTGCCTAGAAATCTATATTGTAGTCTTGTGCTACTTCTGTTATTTTATATTAACCGCCGACTTCTGCTCCAGAAATAGAAAAATAGGTTACATTTTTAAACCAGACTTGCATATATAGCTGTTGGCCTAGATTTATATTTTAATTCTGCAAAGCAAAAACCTATGGAATTTTCCCTGCTGCTGAGACTGCTGAGTGAGTTTAGGAGGTTTATTGGCAGGAAGGTAATGCAGTAAGGAAGGTTGTGGTTTTGGCTGCTTGCTAAGGTGAGCAGAATGCTGGGAGCTGTAGTACAGTGACAGAATACAGAAGTCCGCATTACAAAACGCATGTCTTTTTTTTTTTGTTTGGTTTTTTTGGTTCATTACTCAGATATTATTTTACTGCAAGCACACATTGACTGACCTGCAAACTGGATTGTTGCTTGATATAGTGAATATATTCGGTTTCTTCAGATGTAGTTTGTATGTAACTGTTGTCTATAAATATCTATAAATGTTCCATTAACAGGATGCCTACCATCCAGAGGGGCCTGCAATGAAAAGAAGCATACTGCTGTGTGAAAACAAGCTGCGCCTGGGAACCGTCCAAGAGCTCTTCGGTCTCTCTTTAATAGAAATGCAGTTGGGTAAGTTTGCCTCTTGGTAACATTCTGCTGTTTTTGTTTACAAGAGTATTGGTCTAGTAATGCTGTCAACATCCAGGGCAGACATCCGGCGGTACAGAAATACATCTATATTTGGTCCTTTGTAAGGCCCTGAAAAGTATTTCTTCTATAAGTGATAGTGGGCCCAGATAACCGCACCAAATATCCATGTGAGTTTCCAGTGTTCTGCAAAGTGAAGAGACAGCCAATGCAGTGTTTATTAAAGGTACAATCAGTGAATGAAAATAAATCCACTTGCTCTAGTAGCACGTAGAGTGCCCGTTCCACTGCTTCTGTCCCAAATGAAGCGTATGTCAATCAAACAAAACCCGAATGTATGTGGAAAACAGGCTCAGAAATCTCTGACACTGTACTGCAAGGTTTATTTTAACACATGTTTCTAGCTAGTAGTGTGGCTCTTTATCAAGTGTTAATGCTCATATTATATCAGGTACTCAAATCCTTTTAGCCCCACCCCATACTGTGATAGGGTGCAGGTAAATTGGGAAATTAAGGCTGACCTTGTATCTATTATATGGTCTTGTAACTAAAATGTGTGAAAATACAAAAATGTTTTTTCGCAGCCAATTTGACTCTTTTTGTAGGCTTCTAAGCAATAGAAGGGGACACGTGTATTGTGATGGACTTTTTATTTATATTTAAAGAAATTAATTGGACTGGAAACCTCTTTGGACTTTTGGACTCCCAAAAAATATATGTTTGTTTTTAATAGGGATGCACCGAATCCACTTTTTTGGATTTGGCTGAACCCCTGAAACCTTCGCGAAAGATTCGGCCAAATAACGAACCAAATCCTTTTTATATGCAAATTAGGGGTGGGGAGGGGAAAATATTTTTTGCCTTGTTTTGGGATAAAAAGTCGCACGATTTCCATCCCGTCCCTAATTTAATAGGGTTCGGCCAGGCAGAAGGATTCAGCCGAATCCTGCTGAAAATGGCCAAATCCCGAACCGAATCCTGGATTCAGTGCATCCCTAGTTTTTAACATTGCTATGTTAGGAGGTCAGGCTTAATTTTCCTTTTGCAGTGACCTTAATTTCCCAATTTACCTGCACCCTATCACAGTATGGGGGTGGGGCTTAAAGGATTTAACTACCTGATGTAATATGAGCACTAACTAACACTTGATAAAGAGCCACACTAGCTCGAAAAATGTTGTGTTAAAATAAACCTTGCAGCACAGTCTGATCTGATGTTTCTGAGCCTGTTTTCCACATACAGGGAAAAGGTTTCTTAACCGTGGATCCTCATTAGAGTTTGGGCCCTCCTTTGAGTTGTTTCTGGAATATACTGCCTGTGCCATGAGCCTTGTATTGTACTGGGGATAAAAATGTAATTTCCTTCTTGCTTACAGGTCCCTCACTGTGGATTATCCTGACAGGAGACAGTGAAGGTTTTATCCCCTTAATGTTTTTAGCTAATCAGGAGATAACCATCAGAGATGCAAGAATTGCCGCCATGCACCCACCACTGCGTATGGACAGGAATAACTCCCCGCAGCCTTCCAGCAGTGTTACATAATTCACATGTACCTTCAGCGTGCGCGATGTTGAAACTGCAACAACCAGATGCAACCATATCGACAATAAATCATTTGCACTCCATTCTTGGAAGCTTATTCAGAAGTGTCTAGTACAAAGCCTGCAGTTTATAAGCCATAGTAGTTGGATGGTCGAAGAACGAAGTAGCCCATTCCGGTGGATTTGTATGCATGCAGGTATCCGTGTTACTGTAATGCGGAGTTGACCGTTGCAGTGATGTAAGAGAATGTGATAAAGTCATTCATTTCAAAAAACCAGGCAAGTCTGATAATCCTGAGCTGAAAGCAATAATACAGGGAAATGGCAGTTTTCTTATATAAATCAGGAGGTGCATATTCCCGTGACCTTTCCCAGGGCTGCCACAAGCAGTGGATTATCCCCTAATATTAAAGATTTAGGTCCATTGCAAGTACTTGAAACTTTCTGTTAGGGATGCACCGAATCCAGGATTCGGTTCGGGATTCGGCCAGGATTCGGCCTTTTTCAGTAGGATTCGGCCGAATCCTTCTGTCCAGCCGAACCGAATCCTAATTTGCATATGAAAATTAGGGGCGGAAGGGAAATTGCGTGACTTTTTGTCACAAAACAAGGAAGTAAAAAAAATGTTTTCCCCTTCCCACCCCTAATTAGGATTCGGTTCGGTATTCGGCCGAATCTTTCACGAAGGATTCGGTGGTTCGGCCGAATCCAAAATAGCGGATTCGGTGCATCCCTACTTTCTGTACAGTTTGTAAATTATTTGAATTAATGAAAATGTACCTTTTGTCCTTACAGGTTATTTAATGTACCAGCACTCATGTACAGTAATTATCATTTCTGGTGTGTGCCAATTTGCAGAATATTTCTGTTCTGCTGAGGATATATCTGACCTATAATATACTCTGAGCTGATAAAAAGTTGACTGCTGCTTACAGAACAGGTTAAAGGTAATTAACCAGCCTTGGGTTTAGATTGTATAAAGTCAACGTTCTTCGGTCAGGCTCGTGTTTACACCTAGATGGGACACTGTTAAATTGTACCTTATTTATAGATCTTGTTTAAGTATAAATACTATTTGAAAGCAGGGGATTTTATACTCCATTTTCGGGGTTCTATAGCTAAACTATTGTATAAACTAAAGACCAATAAATAGATAATGTAACTGGCCAGAGGCACACAGCTGTATAAAAGTGAAGATCCATACTTGCCAAGCTGTACCCAATAGCTGCCCATCCATCATGTTTTTGCTTAGGCACAGCACATGCTCAGTCTGCTCTGGGCTGCTGTCAGGTAAAGGGTCAAAATTCAATCCAATTCAATGCTGTCTGGTGCATGGTGTTGTGATTTCCACGCAGTGAATGTGGGCAACTACAATAATACTGACCAGATCATCTCTTTAAGCTGGGGTATTGTAGTATACAGGTATGGGACCTGTCATCCAGAATGCTCAGAAACTGGGGCTTTCCGGATAACAGATCTTTCTCTTTAAGCTGGGGTAGATTGCAGTATACAGGCATGGGACCTGTCATCCAGAATGCTCAGGATCTGGGGCTTTCCAGATAACAGATCTTTCTGTAATTTGGATCTTCATACCTTAAGTCTACTAGAAAATCATGTAAACTTTAAAGGAGAAGAAAAGCTATTTTATTGCCAATAGATTAGCTGCAATAGTGCAAGCTAGAATGCTATATTTATTCTGTAGAATGTTTTACCATACCTGAGTAAACTGCTCTAGAAGCTCTCTGTTTGTTTAGGATAGCCGCTGCAGTATTAGCTTGGTGTGACATCACTTCCTGCTGGGGCTCTGAGCTCAAATTACAGCAAGGGAAGGGAAGAGGAGCAAACTGAGCATGCTTACGCCCGGGCAAGGGGGTTAAAGCTGAAAACAGGAAGTCTGATACAGAAGCCCATGAGTACATATTAGATTGAAATAAATGTGGTGTTTCTTTTGAGAGAGGACTCAGAGCAGCATTACTTTGAGGGTTTACTGGTATATTTAGGTGGACCTTTCTGATAAAGCTTACTTAGTTTTAACCTTTCCTTCTCCTGTAAATAAACTCAATAGGCCGGTTCAGCAGAATCCAACGGAAAAAGGCAGAATCTTAAACCGAATCCTGGATTCAGTGCATCACTATTAAATATATCTTAGTTTGGATCAAATACAAGCTACTGTTTTATTATTACAGAGAAAAAGGAAATAATTTTTAAAAATGTGGATTATTTGGATAAAATGGAGTCTATGGGAGATGATCTTTCCTTAATTCGGAGTTTTCTGGATAATTGGTTTTCAGGTAACGGATCCCATACTTTATTAATAAAATATCATGTTAAGTTTTACTTTATATGTGTCCGCTGTTCATGCAATGAAGCGGTTTTAAAAATACAAGATCTATGACATTCACAAGCTGCATTACTGTTATAGTACTGTTGATGTCTCCATGATGAGCCCTAAGCTTAGCTTCTCTAAACCAAACAAGTACAGAAAGCAAGCGGAGACATCCGAGAGAGGGACAGTTTGGATGGGAAAGATGAGAGGCTACTTGGAATAATATTAACGGCATGAATTGTTGTTGTGGAACCTTGTACTTATGGGCTAATGCAGAAAGGGCAGGGCATAATGTCACTCTCTCTTGACCCATAGTTTTTCTTCAAAGGGATGCTGCAGTCCGTGATGACAAAATTGCTGCTCTTCTTTAAGGTTGATGATGTATATGCATGGTCTACCCCGTGCTTGCTCAGTACGCACCCTCTCTCCATTCACCAACCAGTCTTTGAATTTTATTGAATTGGGGCAGGAAAGAACCATGTTGATTAGTTCATAGTGAAGCATGGCCGGTATTTAGCCATTATGAATGGTGCACCCCTTTAAGCACTTTCACCACCATCTGGCTTCTCTCTATCAATGGTCTAGTAATGCTTGATTCCTATAGTAAATGATGGAACCCAGATATAAAGGATTGATGTTGCCGGTTACTCTGCTCTCGGGTGTCCACACCGTCTGTCTTTGTTTTTTTTCTCTGCAGTTCTTCTCTTCTATAACAAGCTAGCTGCTCTTTGGTTCTTAGGTTGATTGACCATAGCAACCAAGCAGTGGTTTAGGGGTCAACTGATGCAAAATATAAAAAATCTATAATATACTAATATTTTGTATCACTGGCACTATAGACTGCAAATCCCTCAGGACTAACAAAACAATTCATGATATTGCCTATCCCATTCATAAATTTAGTTCATTTCCTGTATTTAGAATACAGAAACAATGACAAGAATGTAATATTTTTAAAAATCATGGGGGTACTGGGTACCTTGCTGGCGCCATACAAATAAATGATGATGATTTGTTGAAGACTTTTCTTACTTGATTTTGGCAGTATTTATCCAAAAAAAGGAAAAAGTTGTCACTAGAGTCCTGCGCAGAACCAATTTGTTAACCCGACACGCATACTTAGCTGGTTGGACCCACTACCCCACCCGCAAGTACCTTATCCACAACCCGATGAGCGACCTGCTGAACATCAAGAAACAGGAAGTGATGTCATTGTAAGTTGGCATGATCAGAAATAAAGGAGTAAAACAGGAAGCGCTGTCATTGTAAACCGGAAGTGACATTATTGGAAGTAGGCATGATCAGAAAAAAAAAGAAGTAAAACTCTCTATTGAGAAGACCCGCAAACCCGGAGAACCACCAACCCGCGTCTATACCCTCTCCCGAAACTTCAACCGGCAGGGTACTGCAGGTTTTTGCGGGTACCCGACCCGCTGCAGGACTCTAGTTGTCACTAATTGGAGCCATGTTTGTGCTGGAGCAAATGTTCTTAGAAAGGGATAATTGGCTGGAGCAGGCTGACTACGATATCAATGGATTTTCATGAATTCATGAGACATGAATTTTTGTTTGATATTTGTTTGATCACATGCTATCCATTTTTGTTGAGTTTTAAAATACTAATACTTACACTGAGGGGCAGATTTATTAAGGTTCGAAAGGTTCTAATTCTAACTCACATATTTGAATTTTAAATCCCCAATTTGCATTTTAATGTGAGATTTATCACTCGTCAAACCTGGAAACTGCTCTAATTCGAATATTCGCCACCTAAAACCTGCCGAGTTCATGTACAAGTCAATGGCAGTGGTCCTTTGAACCATTTGAAGATGTTGATTGTCTTCCTGACATTTGAGGGTTTTTTTGGGAGGCAAACTCGATTCGAATTTGATTTGAATTTTCTGGTTGTTCGTATTCAATCTAATATTAGACATTTGAGTTTTTTCATAAATAACCTCCCATTCAAGTTTAGTACATTCAAATTTATTAGAGTTCAAAAAAATTCACATAACTTCGGAATTCGAAATTTGATAAATCTGCCCCCAAATGTACTGCAATGGTGATAAATATAAATAACTGAATGTATGGACTGGAACAGAATTCACCCAATGCCACTGGGTTCTATTACATTTATCAAAAACATAGATTACAGTGGTGTGCAAAACTATTTGCCCCTTCCTGATTTCTTATTCTTTTGCATGTTTGTCACACTTAAATGTTTCTGCTCATCAAAAACCGTTAACTATTAGTCAAAGATAACATAATTGAACACAAAATGCAGTTTTTAAATGAAGGTTTACGTTATTAAGGGAGAAAAAAAACTCCAAATCTACATGGGCCTGTGTGAAAAAGTGATTGCCCCCCTTGTTAAAAATAACTTAACTGTGGTTTATCACACCTGAGTTCAATTTCAAAGGTTATAAAGCCATTTCTAAAGCTTTGGGACTCCAGCGAACCACAGTGAGAGCCATTATCCACAAATGGCAAAAACATGGAACAGTGGTGAACCTTCCCAGGAGTGGCCGGCCGACCAAAATTACCCCGAGCACAGAGACAACTCATCCGAGAGGCCACAAAAGACCCCAGGACAACCTCTAAAGAACTGCAGGCCTCACTTGCCTCAATTAAGGTCAGTGTTCACGACTCCACCATAAGAAAGAGACTGGGCAAAAACGGCCTGCATGGCAGATTTCCAAGGCGCAAACCACTTTTAAGCAAAAAGAACATTAAGGCTCGTCTCAATTTTGCTAAAAAACATCTCAATGATTGCCAAGACTTTTGGGAAAATACCTTGTGGACCGACGAGACTTTTTGGAAGGTGCGCGTCCCGTTACATCTGGCGTAAAAGTAACACAGCATTTCAGAAAAAGAACATCATACCAAGAGTAAAATATGGTGGTGGTAGTGTGATGGTCTGGGGTTGTTTTGCTGCTTCAGGACCTGGAAGACTTGCTGTGATAGATGGAACCATGAATTCTACTGTCTACCAAAAAATCCTGAAGGAGAATGTCCGGCCATCTGTTCGTCAACTCAAGCTGAAGCGATTTTGGGTGCTGCAGCAGGACAATGACCCAAAACACACCAGCAAATCCACCTCTGAATGGCTGAAGAAAAACAAAATGAAGACTTTGGAGTGGCCTAGTCAAAGTCCTGACCTGAATCCTATTGAGATGTTGTGGCATGACCTTAAAAAGGCGGTTCATGCTAGAAAACCCTCAAATAAAGCTGAATTACAACAATTCTGCAAAGATGAGTGGGCCAAAATTCCTCCAGAGCGCTGTAAAAGACTCGTTGCAAGCTATCGCAAACGCTTGATTGCAGTTATTGCTGCTAAGGGTGGCCCAACCAGTTATTAGGTTCAGGGGGCAATTACTTTTTCACACATGAAAATGTAAATTTGGATTTCTTTTCTCCCTAAATAATAAAAGCCCTCATTTAAAAACTGCATTTTGTGTTTACTTGTGTTATCTTTGACTAATAGTTAAATGTGTTTGATGATCAGAAACATTTTGTGTGACAAACATGCAAAAGAATAAGAAATCAGGAAGGGGGCAAATAGTTTTGCACACCACTGTATTTGTTTGATTTTTGTTCACCAGATTTGGCTGAATTCTTGTGCAAACAGGGCTGACTACACACACAGACACTTAGTTGATGGTGGTCTTTTTGTCAACCCATGATGCTTAGTTGCTAATAGCCCACTTAGGCAACACACTTCTTTCACTGTTGGTGGAAGGTAGGCTTGTACAGTAGTGATGTATGAGCTGGCCCAAAACCCGAAGGACCTGCAAATTTGAGCTGGCTCATGCACAAAATCTTCGAGTCGCTGGTGGGTCCGGGTTGAGCTCTTCTGCTCTAACCGCCCATGACCTAGCACTGCTGGCTTCCAGACCCTAAATTTATAGGATCACCCCAGCCTCTTTTGTGACGTTGTGTTGGGTTTATAAATAGAGGGGGAATGGCGGGTGCGAGTTGAGAATTTCTCAACCCGCACACCACGATTGTATAGTTGTATAGGAATTGCCCTAAAACGTACTGAATTAGCCCATCTTATGGTCTGGTTTGATTTCATCTTGGTGATCGGCACAAGCGCATAGAACTTTTTATAGAACTTTAATGTTAAGTTAATATTAAAATACAAATCCATCCAAGCACAGTAAGAATAAAATATAATGACTAACAGTCTTGCGCTTTTATTTATAAAGTTCCATCAATAACAGATTTGAAAAAATATGAAGATTCTTTTTCCAAATATATTGATACTCCAAGCTGATATCCTCCCAGAAAAATGAATATCTCTCAATGAGAAGGATGGGATTCACGAGTCCCTTTCTCTTTCTGTCGAGGTGAAAGTATGACTATCCAGCTACTACACAATGGCAATTGTCAAGATGGCGAATAGGATGGAAATGTTTCAGAAACCAGCCCCACTCACACATCCTATAGGAGCAGCATGTAATTCAGAAGGTAGAATCCAGTGTCAGATAACGATAAGAGTGGATCGGCGAGTCCGCATGCTGAAAGAAGAGTAATGTTAAAAATATGACATATAAAAGCCAATTGGGCCAATAAAAGCTGGCAACAGAATGAGATTGCAGCTTACTGGCCCATATGTGGGGTGGGGCTTCCCCCAAGAGATATCTGGCCAAAAGTCAGATGGATATTGATCGGACATGTTTAAAATAAAGTTTAAAAGAGAATAATGCTAGAAATGCTGTATTTTGTACACTAAACATGAACTTACTCACCAGAAGCCTAATAAAACAAATGATTTATGCTTTCAAAGTTGGCCACAGGGGGTTACCATCTTGTAACTTTGTTAAACATCTTTGCAAGACCAAGACTGTGCACATGCTCAGTGTGGTCTGAGCTGCTTAGGATCGTCATAAATTATCAAAATAGCCAAATAATATCTACCAGAAACCGATACAGCAAGACTGAATATAGAATATACAGACTGCACTGGGTCCTGTGTTGTCATGTAATCTAATGTGGATGTTTTTTATTGTTTAATGCAAACTTTCTCTAACTCTGCAGAACCAGTGGCTGCAGCCAAAGAATCCTCCAAATCTGACTCCATGATCTTTGTCCCTGCAGCTGGAGTTGGAAACAGAAAAAGGGATGTAAAGGCAAAAATAAAATCCAATACAAATCTCTATACAGTCACCAACTGCTCTACAGGGAAACAAACAAAGCTGCTTGAGTTCTGCATGGCTGGGAAGAAAGACAGGGCTCCCCCTGCTGTTCATAAGTATGAGGGACTGTCTGAAAATTTCTATCCACAGCAGTAAATGAAGGGAGAATTTCACTGCATACAGTCAGGTTTCTTATAAAAACGGTACACATTTTTTTTATTAAATTATATTAGAGATAGGTTTCTTTTTCATTAAAGAACGTAAAAATTGGAATAAATTTTTTTGCTTTACATGCCCTTTAAAAACCCCATGGGAGCATCCATGTGGTCCTCACTCTGACCACCTGTATTCCCGCATTTGTGATCAACCTCTTCCTTCAAAGGGGATGGTGACCCTTTCAAATGAGTGGATCTTCAAGTGTAAGGGCCTTTTGGCCCTTCAGCTGTTCGAGCAAAACTCTAAACTTTACGTGAGAGTCTTGGGGCTCTGGAAGTCACACCAGCAAAAGGTGCTGCCGTCTTGCTATTCTGTCACCATCTTACCATACCAACTATCACCTATCTTCCTACCTACAATTGCTGTTATGTGGAACCCAGAGCTAGTCTTATGTCTGCGACAATTGTTCCTAAATAAACACGTTTGTAATAAGGTATACTGGGGACCAACCGAAAAGCTGTTTAGACATGGTCTATCTATAACATACCAAAACTTCATCAAAAGTGTAATTTCCCCATAAGCACATAAAAAGTTAATACTTAAAGCTCCTTAAAGGGCATGTAAAGGCAACAAAATAAAATCCAATTTTTACTTTCTTTAATAAAAAAGAAACCTATTTCCAATATACTTTAATTAAAAAATGTGTACTGTTTTTATAAGACACTTGACTGTATGCAGTGAAATTCTCCCTTCATTTACTGCTGTGGATAGGAATTGTTAGATGGTCCCTAACTGCTCTGCAGGGAAACAATCATACTTATGAACAGCAGGGGGAGCCCCCGCCTTACTTCCCAGCCCTGCAGAACTCAAGCAGCTTTGTTTATGATGATCCCTAAGCAGCCCAGACTACACTGAGCATGTGCACAGTCTTAGTCTTGCAAAGATGTTTAACAAAGTTACAAGATGGTGACCCCCTGTTGCCAACTTTGAAAGCATAAATTATTTGTTTGATTAGGCTTGTGGTGCAGTAAGTTCATGTTTATATTTAGTATACAAAATACAGCATTTCTAGCCTTATTCTATTTTAGACTTAACATGCCCTTTAAGGCAGACTAGAAAACACTAGTGCAAGAATCAAGTACGTGTCTCACCGTATACCATCAAGAGCCAACTCAGTCTGCTTCCTGGTGTCCTCTGTGATTGGGTAGAAGGCCAATATGATTAAACCTATGATAATCATGAGAGCAGGGACTGCGCCAATCAGCAGCTTCAGAGTAAGCACCACACTGTATGCCTGCTTGCACATTGTTGTGTCGTAGTCTGCAAATCTGCCAAACACGAGAATAGAATAAGTGTCAAAATTACACCCATAGCATCTCTCACAAAAACAGTATATACAAGAACAATATTGGATCAATGTGGCAGCCTTAATATGTATTGTATAACTGGACAAATCAACACACCAACTCTAAACAGAGCTGATACCTGCACTGTATTAGAAATAAAGGAGTCCATTCCAATACATGCTCTACAATTAACATTGCTATAACTTCCTTCTGAATTCTCTAGAGTTGTAGCCCTTCTGGTAGTCATTTTAGTACCACGGTGTTCATAGTAGCTTCTAGACAGTTGGAACGATGAACTTAAAGAGAAGCAAGTCATAATAAAACGCTGAGCCTGGGAGGCAGCTATAAATATAGTGAGATCATTTCAGCAGAGCAATACAACCTCAGGGAGAATGAGGTTTTGGTTTAGCAGCGCAGCAAATGCAACCTTGGAATGATAGATAATTGCCGATCTTGTCTCGTGGGAATGTGCCACCTACTGAAGGCTCAATGTAGAAATTCCTAAAGCGATCCCAGCGGAGAGCTTGGTGAAGAACACAAATGATGAGTAGAAGATGGCTTCTAGCCCCTTCCCTTGCGGGTTCGTTAGTCGGAAATTATCCACTACATCAGGAAGCATCGACCTGGGGACATTGCAGAGGACGATAAATCATCATGAGTTACTAGTCATACATAGTGCTTTTTTACCCCTGAGGGCCACCATCCCAACATCATAGTACAAAGCCTGTGCAGAGCCCCTGGGATGGCACATGCTGAAGCTTCAGTTATTTGTTTTAGGTTTAATCTATGTGGGTAATTTCGGTAATCTTTTGACCAACAGAAAACATTTTTGCTTCCCCATCTGTGGCTGTTAAACTGATGGACGAACGATCGTCCGTACCAATCTTCCGACCTGCAACTAACCATTCAGATTTATATAAAGAAGTACAGAGAACAAACCACACAGGCAATTAATTGACCAACGGCAATCGTAGAAAAGTTATGTCCCATTGATATTGTCATACGTGCAGAGATATTATTGGTGGCCAATATTAATCTTTTAACCTTTCTGATCAACTAAACGACCAATCACCATGATACGAAAAATTTCAGGACAGGTCCGAAAACCATACGAACTGTTGTTTAGTACGATGGTATCTTTGCGGCTATGGCTAGCTTTACAGTTCCCAAGGAAATGCTAGGGGTTCATCAGGAATGCCATAGGTTGCCTACATTAAAGGAGAACTAAAGCTTAACTAAAGAAGTAGCTAGAAATGTTGTACATTATGTTTTGTGCTTCTGTACCAGCCCAAAGCAACCACAGCCCTTTAGCAGTAGAGATCTGTGTCTCCAAAGATGCCCCAGTAGCTCCCCATCTTCTTTTCTGCTGATTCACTGCACATGCTCTGTGCTGCTGTCACTTACTGAGCTTAGGGACTCACTCACAATATACAGTACACATAGAATAGAAATGTCACAATATAAGGCTGATTAGTAATTAACACAGATAATTACTACATGGCAGCACAGAAACCAGTGCAATTAGCATCAGAATTTAATAATCAGCAAACCTGTAGCATCAGCTTATATTACAGGGGAAGCTCATTTTCTGCTGGATAATTAGTGACGAGCCCTAAGCTTAGCTTCTCAACAGCCAATCAGAGCCCACTGAGCATGTGAGTGTCACAGACACTTTCCAAGATGGTGACCCCCTGTGACAAGTTTGAAGTCCTGGTTCATTGCTGCTATTGACAAGCTGAAACTCTAGGCTGGTGCAATAAGTTCACTATATAAAATATTGCATTTTTAGCTACATTCATTTTTAAGGTTTAGTTCTCCTTTAAGGAATACACTTTTTTATAATAATTGTAAGGCCCCACAAACACAATCAATATGGCACCCACCATGGGAGGAGCAGTGACGCAGCGATGCTTAGGCCGGAGGTTACAGCGACAACATAGGCAACAATAGTGTTGGAAATGGTCACCAACATGATGGAAAATGGGATCATCAACTGTAAGGATAAGGAAGAACATATGGTAGGGTTAGTGTCAGTCTCATAATCAGCACCTGTAGAAAAGTCTTCATCTACATTAATTTTAACCAAAAATAGTAAGTGTCCCACTTGCTGGAGCAAAAAAAAACACCAGCAGAGAAAACTAACTCCGTCTGATGCCACCCTGTAAGTGTAGTAATAGCCATGAATGGCATTGCAGATACAAAAAATATATCCCAAAAAACAAATTTTAACTCAAAAAGTAAATTTTTATTTAACATAAAATTAAAAGAATAGGCATACGGACCAAATGGTGTCCCGCCTTACGCGTTTCATTCCAAATGCCTATGAATTAGTATCAGTGGGTACGAAACACGTAAGGCGGGACACCATTTGGTCTGTATGCCTATTCTTTTAATTTTTTTGTTAAATAAAAATTTACTTTTTAACATAAAATGTAGAGTTTTTTGGGATATATTTTTTGTATTTGATATATGGGCCCTGTGAACTGGGGGCTATATCCCAGCAACCTTGGCCCTTTAGACAGGCAGCTTATAGACTGCAGCTGCAGATAAGTACTACTATATCTTATGAATGGGATCGTCACATTTTGGCTATGGATAAGATGCCTGGAGTTGTAGGGTCATATTCCAGCCCTAGCACCTTACACACAGACACCATTCCTACTCACAGAAATTCCAAAGGCTGCTATTTTCTTCCCAAACTTTCCCAAAAACCACTGCCAGAAAGGAATGCTCAGCACAGCGGCGATCTATGGGAAAAATGAATTATTAGTGAGAGTTACAATGAGGTGGCACCCCCAATTTTACCTTAATAGACCAATTAAACCTAACTGTTAGCTCTGCCTTCTCATGAGCCAGGAAAAGCCTGTGATTGTGTAATCTAGTGGATTCCTATTCTGCCACTGGAATGGAAGTCATATGGAATATGGACTTCAGGAGCTTAGTCCTGTGTATGAGGGGAATGTAATATCCTATTTAGAGAACCTACATGGCTGCAGGCAGGACATGCCAGTGTTTAAACATGACGCCCTATGTCAAGGTGTTACTATCTCTATCCCAGCAGAGGGCAGAGTTGCTTTCAGTAGTGGCAGAGCTTTGGACAGATCAATCCTTGTAAGGCCCCATCCAACCTATGGCCATTTAGCTGAAGAACAACACCTTTAAGGCCATTTGCTGGGCAGCACTCTTCTGGGGGAGACAGGCAGAAGCCCTGAAGGGTCCAGTCAAAGAAGTGGTTACGGACTATCATGAATGGGGTGGGTTAAGGAAGATCAGGGGTAGCTGTATGGAGCCCTATGGTTTTTTACCACCACTGTGACCACGCCCAACATCATCTTGCCTTACCGTCACCATCTTGTGTTTACTATGTTTTAATACAACGCACAGCTGCAAGTTCCTGTAATTTATCATTTGATTTTTCTGTATCTGGCTCAAGAAAAACTCTTTAATGTTCTCTATAATGGCTAAAATATTGTATTTTAACATGGTAGTATATCTCCATTCCAGGCTCCTATATAGAGATGGCGCGAACTGTTCGCCGGCGAACTTGTTCGCAGCGAACATCGGGTGTTCGCGCTCGCCGGAAGTTCGCGAACGTCGCGCGACGTTCGCCATTTTGGGTTCGCCATTGTTGGCGCTTTTTTTTGCCCTCTCACCCCAGACCAGCAGGTACATGGCAGCCAATCAGGAAGCTCTCCCCTGGACCACTCCCCTTCCCTATAAAAACCGAAGCCCTGCAGCGTTTTTTTCACTCTGCCTGTGTGTGCTGAAGAGATAGTGTAGGGAGAGAGCTGCTGCCTGTTAGTGATTTCAGGGACAGTTGAAAGTTTGCTGGCTAGTAATCGTGTTGATACTGCTCTGTTATTGGAGGGACAGAAGTCTGCAGGGGTTTGAGGGACATTTAAGCTTAGGTAGCTTTGCTGGCTAGTAATCTACCTTCTACTGCAGTGCTCTGTATGTAGCTGCAGTGGGCAGCTGTCCTGCTTCTGATCTCATCTGCTGACTGCTGCAATAACAGTAGTCCTTGTAAGGACTGCTTTTATTTATTTTTTTGTTGTTTTACTACTACTACTACTACTACTACTACTACTACTACTACTATAAGAGCCCAGTGCTATTAGTCTAGCAGTGTTGGGGAGTGGGACTGGTGTGCTAATCTGCTGCTCCTAGTAGTTCAGCAGCACCAACTGTAATTTTTTTTTTTTAATATTCATTTTTTTTTTATTTTACTTTTTTTTATTTTACTATCGCTGTAGTAGTGTATAAGTTGACCTTTTAGGCATTATTTGCCCTGTAGGCATTTTTTGCCCAGTGTGTTATTCAACCAACAGCCATCTAGCTGTGTGACCTTGTTCACATTCTGTCTAAATATCCATAATATTACCGTCTCCAGAAAAAACACCGGAGTGACTTTTTTCAAGCAGCCATAATAAATTTTACGTAATCCGTATCCATCGCTGTAGTAGTGTATAAGTTGACCTTTTAGGCATTATTTGCCCTGTAGGCATTTTTTGCCCAGTGTGTTATTCAACCAACAGCCATCTAGCTGTGTGACCTTGTTCACATTCTGTCTAAATATCCATAATATTACCGTCTCCAGAAAAAACACCGGAGTGACTTTTCAAGCAGCCATAATAAATTTTACGTAATCCGTATCCATCGCTGTAGTAGTGTATAAGTTGACCTTTTAGGCATTATTTGCCCTGTAGGCATTTTTTGCCCAGTGTGTTATTCAACCAACAGCCATCTAGCTGTGTGACCTTGTTCACATTCTGTCTAAATATCCATAATATTACCGTCTCCAGAAAAAACACCGGAGTGACTTTTTTCAAGCAGCCATAATAAATTTTACGTAATCCGTATCCATCGCTGTAGTAGTGTATAAGTTGACCTTTTAGGCATTATTTGCCCTGTAGGCATTTTTTGCCCAGTGTGTTATTCAACCAACAGCCATCTAGCTGTGTGACCTTGTTCACATTCTGTCTAAATATCCATAATATTACCGTCTCCAGAAAAAACACTGGAGTGACTTTTTTCAAGCAGCCATAATATATTTTACGTAATCCGTATCCACCGCTGTAGTAGTGTATACGTTGATCTTGTGGGCATTATTTGCACAGTGTTTTCTTCAAACCGCCATCTAGCTGTGTGAGCTTGTTCACATTTTGTCTAAATATTGATAATATTATCGTCTCTAGAAAAACCACTTGAGTTACTTTTTTTCAAGCAGCATTCTTATATTTTACGTAATCCGTATCCACCGCTGTGTATACGTTGACCTTGTGGGCATTATTTGCACAGTGTTTTCTTCAAACCGCCATCTAGCTGTGTGAGCTTGTTCACATTTTGTCTAAATATTGATAATATTATCGTCTCTAGAAAAACCACTTGAGTTACTTTTTTTCAAGCAGCATTCTGATATTTTACGTAATCCGTATCCACCGCTGTGTATACGTTGACCTTGTGGGCATTATTTGCACAGTGTTTTCTTCAAACCGCCATCTAGCTGTGTGAGCTTGTTCACATTTTGTCTAAATATTGATAATATTATCGTCTCTAGAAAAACCACTTGAGTTACTTTTTTTCAAGCAGCATTCTGATATTTTACGTAATCCGTATCCACCGCTGTGTATACGTTGACCTTGTAGGCATTATTTGCACAGTGTTTTCTTCAAACCGCCATCTAGCTGTGTGAGCTTGTTCACATTTTGTCTAAATATTGATAATATTATCGTCTCTAGAAAAACCACTTGAGTTACTTTTTTTCAAGCAGCATTCTTATATTTTACGTAATCCGTATCCACCGCTGTGTATACGTTGACCTTGTGGGCATTATTTGCACAGTGTTTTCTTCAAACCGCCATCTAGCTGTGTGAGCTTGTTCACATTTTGTCTAAATATTGATAATATTATCGTCTCTAGAAAAACCACTTGAGTTACTGTTTTTTCAAGCAGCATTCTGATATTTTACGTAATCCGTATCCACCGCTGTGTATACGTTGACCTTGTGGGCATTATTTGCACAGTGTTTTCTTCAAACCGCCATCTAGCTGTGTGAGCTTGTTCACATTTTGTCTAAATATTGATAATATTATCGTCTCTAGAAAAACCACTTGAGTTACTGTTTTTTCAAGCAGCATTCTGATATTTTACGTAATCCGTATCCACCGCTGTGTATACGTTGACCTTGTAGGCATTATTTGCACAGTGTTTTCTTCAAACCGCCATCTAGCTGTGTGAGCTTGTTCACATTTTGTCTAAATATTGATAATATTATCGTCTCTAGAAAAACCACTTGAGTTACTTTTTTTCAAGCAGCATTCTGATATTTTACGTAATCCGTATCCACCGCTGTGTATACGTTGACCTTGTAGGCATTATTTGCACAGTGTTTTCTTCAAACCGCCATCTAGCTGTGTGTATTATCGTTTCCAGAAAAACCAACTGAGTTTTTGTTGTTGTTGTTTTTTTAAAAATAATGCCAGGCAAAGGCAGGCCGCCACGCAGAGGCCGTGCTAGGGGCCGTGCTGCTATGCAATCCTGTGGCCCTAGCAAATTGCCCAGTTTTAAAAAGCCAATGACCCTGAACTCCCAAAATGCTGAAGAGGTAGTTGACTGGCTTACACAGCACACCCCATCCTCTACCGTTTCTAACTTTACCACAACATCCTCCTCATCCTCCACTGCTATGGCCACCCCACGTAACACTTCCTCCACCACCGGTGCCCCTTCTTCACTGGAGTCAGAGGAGTTATTTTCCCATGAGTTTCTTGAACTGAGTAATGCGCAACCATTATTGGCAGAAGAAGATGAAGGAGATGAGGACGTTACACCAGATTTAATTCTGGCAGAGAACACGACAGAGATGGACATAATGATGAGTGATGAGGAGGAGGTCCCCGCTGCTGCTTCCTTCTGTGATGTGTCAGAAGAAATTGATGCATCTGAGGAGAATGATGATGAGGAGATTGATGTTTTGTGGGTGCCTAGTAGAAGAGAGCAAGAGGAGGGTAGTTCAGATGGAGAGACGGAGAGTCAGAGAGGCAGTAGGAGAATAAGACTTAGAAGAAGCAGGGAGGACAGCCCGCAGGGATCAGTAGGGCAACAACATGTATCGGCACCTGTGTTCAGCCGGCCAACGCACCCGCCATTGCCGCCAATGCCGCCAACTTCTACTGTTACCGCCAGATCGCACACTTCCAAAAAGTCAGCAGTGTGGGATTTTTTTAATGTGTGTGCCTCTGACAAAAGCATTGTAATTTGCAATGAGTGCAGTCAGAAACTGAGCCTTGGTAAGCCCAACAGCCACATAGGTACAACTTCTATGCGAAGGCACATGAGCGGCAAGCACAAAGCACTTTGGGAGCAACACCTCAAAGGCAACAGGCAAACTAAAAGCCACACTCCTTCTGGTCCAGCATCTTACTGCTCTACCTCTGCTCTCCTTGACCCATCTGAACCACCCTCCACTCCGCCTTCCACCTTGACCACCTGTTCCCATTCCCAGTCATCTGCCACCAGCCAAGTTTCTGTGAAGGCCATGTTTGAGCGTAAGAAGCCAATGTCTGACTGTCACCCCCTTGCCCGGCGTCTGACAGCTGGCTTGTCTGCACTCTTAGCCCGCCAGCTTTTACCATACCAGCTGGTGGACTCTGAGGCCTTCCGCAAATTTGTAGCAATTGGGACACCGCAGTGGAAGGTACCCAGCCGCAATTTTTTTTCTAAAAAGGGAATACCACACCTGTACCAACATGTGCAGAGCCAAGTTACCGCATCTCTGTCACTTAGTGTTGGGCCAAAGGTCCATATGACTACTGACGCATGGTCCTCCAAGCATGGTCAGGGCAGGTATGTCACCTACACTGCCCACTGGGTGAACTTGGTAATGGCTGGGAATGGGAAGCAGGGAATGGGTAGCTCAACAACAACAACAACAGTGGAGTTGGTGTCACCGCCACGGATTGCACGCGGTTCTGCCACCACCTCTACTCCTCCATCGCTCTTTACCTCGTCTTCTTCCTCTTCTTCTTCTTACTCTGCTGCTGGGTCCTCCTTCTCCTCCTCCACACCTGTGCACCCCCAGCTCCCCCTAGGCTATTCGACGTGCCAGGTACGCCGTTGTCACGCTGTCTTGGGGATGACGTGCCTGGAAAGCAAAAACCATACCGGATCTGTACTCCTGTCATCTCTGCAGTCACAGGCCGATCGGTGGCTGACCCCACACCAACTGCAGATCGGAAAAGTGGTGTGTGACAATGGAAGCAATCTGTTGGCAGCGTTGAGACTGGGAAATTTAACACATGTGCCCTGCATGGCACATGTGTTAAATTTAATAGTCCAACGTTTTGTCTCCAAGTACCCAGGATTCCAGGACGTTCTCACCCAGTCCAGAAAGGTGTCGGCCCATTTCAGACGTTCCTACACAGCCATGGCACGCCTTGCTGACATTCAGCAGCGCTACAACATGCCAGTCAGGCGTTTGATTTCTGACAGCCAGACTCGCTGGAATTCAACGCTCCTTATGTTGGAACGTCTGCTGCAACAACAAAGGGCCGTCAACGAGTACCTTTTTGAACTGGGTGGTAGGACTGGATCTGCAGAGCTGGGGATTTTTTTCCCCCGTTACTGGGTGCTTATGCGCGATGCCTGCAGGCTCATGCGACCTTTTGAAGAGGTGACAAATATGGTCAGTCGCACCGAAGGCACCATCAGCGACCTAATACCCTTCGCTTTCTTCCTGGAGCGTGCCGTGCGACGAGTGACAGATGAGGCTGTAGACCAGCGTGACGAGGAGCTGGAAGCGCACGATTTATGGTCGGAATCACCAGAACGAACCCAGGCACCTGCTGCAACGCAGGGAGAGGTGCCAGAAGTGGAGTCAGAGGAGGAAGGTGGCTTTGTGGAGGAGGAGGAGGAGGACCAACAGGAGCAGGCTTCCCAGGGGGCTAGTGGTGACCTTTTGGGGACCCCTGGTCTTGTACGTGGCTGGGGGGAGGAGACCGTGGATGATGCAGTCCTTGATAATGAGGAAGCGGAGATGGATAGCTCTGCATCCAACCTTGTGAGAATGGGGTCTTTCATGCTGTCATGCCTGTTGAAGGACCCCCGTATCAAGAGGCTTAAGGAGAAGGACCTGTACTGGGTCGCAACGCTACTAGACCCTCGGTACAAGCATAAAGTGGCAGAAATGTTACCAACATACCACAAGTCCGAAAAGATGCGGCATTTACAAACCAGCCTGCAAAACATGTTGTACAATGCTTTTAAGGGTGATGTCACTTCAGGAACTCATCAACATTCCAGGGGCAGAGGTGCCAGTAATCCTGCCACGAGCACACCTGCAAGGACAAAGCCCTTTGGCCGGTCTGTAACATCAGACATGCAAATGTTTTTCTGTCCAAGGCAGCGCCACAACCCTTCTGGATCCACCCTCAAAGAACGCCTCGACCGGCAGGTAGCGGACTACCTGGCATTAACTGCAGATATCGACACTCTGAGGAGCGATGAACCCCTGGACTACTGGGTGCGCAGGCTTGATCTGTGGCCAGAGCTGTCACAATTTGCCATGAACCTCTTGTCTTGCCCAGCCTCAAGTGTGCTCTCAGAAAGGACCTTCAGTGCAGCAGGAGGGATTGTAACTGAGAAGAGAACTCGCCTAGGTCACAAAAGTGTCGATTACCTGACCTTTATTAAAATGAATGAGGGGTGGATCTCGGAGGGTTACTGCACGCCGGAAGACTTGTTCTGACTTCTATGCAGCTGTCCTTCTCTTCAAGCCTCATGACTCCACACACAGCTGTCCTTTAGCGTCCTCCTCCCTCCGCCACCGTTACAAACTAGGGTGCAAACCCTACTGGTTTAGTTTTTTCTGGCCTCTGTGCTTCAGTGGCTGCGTCCAAAAAAACGGGCCAAACAATGTCTACAAGGTCAACGTATGGCGAAAAATTACTATTTTCAGCATTTATATGGCATATTTTTTCTGGCAACTGTGCTTCAGTGGCTGCGTCCAAAAAAATGCATATTTTCTGCATTTATATGGCATAATTTTTCTGGCCTCTGTGCTTCAGTGGCTGCAACCAAAAAAATGCATATTTTCTGCATTTATATGGCATAATTTTTCTGACCTCTGTGCTTCAGTGGCTGCAACCAAAAAAATGCATATTTGTCCATTTATATGGCATAATTTTTCTAGCCTCTGTGCTTCAGTGGCTGCAACCAAAAAAATGCATATTTTCTGCATTTATATGGCATAATTGTTCTGGCCTCTGTGCTTCAGTGGCTGCAACCAAAAAAATGCATATTTTGTCCATTTATATGGCATAATTTTTCTAGCCTCTGTGCTTCAGTGGCTGCAACCAAAAAAATTCATATTTTCTCCATTTATATGGCATAATTTTTCTAGCCTCTGTGCTTCAGTGGCTGCAACCAAAAAAATGCATATTTTCTCCATTTATATGGCATAATTTTTCTGGCCTCTGTGCTTCAGTGGCTGCAACCAAAAAAATTTATATTTTCAGCATTTATATGGCATAATTTTTCTGGCAACTGTGCTTCAGTGGCTGCGACCAAAAAAATGACTATTTTCAGCATTTATATGGCATATTTTTTCTGGCCTCTGTGCTTCAGTGGCTGCGGCCAAAAAAACTGGGCAAACAATGCCTACAAGGTCAACGACGTTGACCTTGTAGGCATTGTTTGCCCAGTTTTTTTGGCCGCAGCCACTGAAGCACAGAGGCCAGAAAAAATATGCCACATAAATGCTGAAAATAGTCATTTTTTGCCATACGTTGACTCAACGTATATGGCAAAAAATGACTATTTTCAGCATTTATATGGCATATTTTTTCTGGCAACTGTGCTTCAGTGGCTGCGTCCAAAAAAACTGGGCAAACAATGTCTACAAGGTCAACGTATGGCGAAAAATTACTATTTTCAGCATTTATATGGCATATTTTTTCTGGCAACTGTGCTTCAGTGGCTGCGTCCAAAAAAAACTGGGCAAACAATGTCTACAAGGTCAACGTATGGCGAAAAATGACTATTTTCAGCATTTATATGGCATATTTTTTCTGGCAACTGTGCTTCAGTGGCTGCGTCCAAAAAAAACTGGGCAAACAATGTCTACAAGGTCAACGTATGGCGAAAAATGACTATTTTCAGCATTTATATGGCATATTTTTTCTGGCAACTGTGCTTCAGTGGCTGCGTCCAAAAAAACTGGGCAAACAATGCCTACAAGGTCAACGTATGGCAGTTGTTTAAAGAGAACAGTAGATTACTAGCCAGCAAAGCTACCTAAGCTAAAATGTCCCTCAAATCCCTGCAGACTTCTGTCCCTCCAATACAGAGCAGTATCAAGCAGATTACTAGCCAGCAAACTTACTATCATCTGTCCCTGAAATCACTAACAGCTCTCCCCCTACACTATCTCTTCCAAGCACACACAGGCAGATTTTTCAGATAAATTTTTGCCCTTGATCCCCCTCTGGCATGCCACTGTCCAGGTCGTTGCACCCTTTAAACAACTTTAAAATCATTTTTCTGGCCAGAAATGTCTTTTTTAGATGTTAAAGTTCGCCTTCCCATTGAAGTCTATGGGGTTCGCGAACCGTTCGCGAACCGCTCGCATTTTTGCGCAAGTTCGCGAATATGTTCGCGAACTTTTTTTCCGACGTTCGCTACATCCCTACTCCTATATAAGCTCTAGGATTACCATATAATGAAACAGTCCCAACTCACCAGGATGGTCAGCACCAGGTTCTGAAAGTGATCTTGCAGATCTGCAGCATGTGTGCAAAAAAGGACAAAATTGCTCTGTTGAATCTGATAATTTAGAAAGAGAAGTTAAACTGAAGGCATAGACAAGGCATCCATGTAATACTGTCCCCTCTTCATAAAGATGGCTTCCATGGAACAGAATTAACTACACGGTGGTGTATCTGGTCCCTCTCAACGTACCTACGGGCTTAGGGAGATCTGCTGTGTCGGCATGGAATGAGTAGGAAACTTCTCCCATCATGAGCCTCAGAGGTTTTGTTACTGTAATTTGCATTTGTGCTGTTTATATCTCAGGTAGAGTCAGGGGTCATAAAAGCTTGTGAGAAAACCCTATAGCTAGATCCTTCAATAGACTTCATCCCAACAGTGATTCTTATACAGAGCTGGGCTTGCACACACACACAATTGTGGAACACAAAGCAAGACCATCTCTGAGTAGGTAGCCTGACGGGAGTGTAAATGTAAAACAGATAGATGAAGGTGATACCTGAACAGCAGCTGAGATGAGAAGAAATGAACTTATCAGATTCAGGTACGGACCGAACTGCATCGTCTTTCGAAATCCTTGAAAAAATGGAATAACCTCTCCAGCAACCAGGGCATATGGGTCTGCCATTAATAAGAAACAGCATCAAATCTAAACGTTTTTGGGAGTCACCTCAAATAATGTAAATAAGGTTTGTTTTCACTATGGATGATTAAGTGAATTAGGGGATCATGTCTCACCATCTCGTTCCTTAACGCCGAGGAAAAGTACAGCGGTGCAAAGGAGGTACAGGCAGCCGATGATCCCTGCAGCTATCATGTAGACTTGCCTCTAGAAATGAAATGGCACAGGCTAAACACTTACTTCTAGCTGGTACACTTGCCCCCCAAAAGAATAACAAGCAGGCTTTAGATATATAGTTATTTTACACATTTCCTTCCTACCTAATAAAAGTTTACTTATTAATGAAAGCATTGATGTATCAGTGATTTGGTAAGAGTTCCAAAGGATATACAAAACAGCAAACAAGTCCAAATTCTATCCCTAAATGACCTTCAGACTGGACTTCAAGAACTTGTCGAGGAGTGTCAATAGACATTCTCCCCAAATACAACCCAAACAGGTCTTCAGACAAAATTACTATAGTCAAAGCTCTGGGCCCCCCTAGGAGGGCAGCCCCAAACTTTGAATGCCACTGGTATAGATGCACTGTCATGGCTACATTGTGCACTGCTGCACTGGAGAAGGTGTCCTGCCTAAGCAATAAGAAGGGGGAAACACATATTGAGAAAGGAATGAGCATGGAAGAGTATTGTGGCAAATTAATGAATGTGGACATGTGGCGAGCAAGGAAGGGAAGATAATTGGACATCTAAAGATCAGAAGGGTGAAAGTATTAACTGAAGGGGGACAAGCAGATACAACATTAATGAAAGCAGATATGGGCCATGGAGAGAAAACAGTGAATGAGGATGATACAACATGAGGGAGCTTACTAAGATAAGCAAGCAGAAGGTAAGGTAGAGAGGCACCAGAGAGAAGGGAATGACCATGGAAGAGTGTTGTGGCACATAAAAGAATGTGGACATGTGGGAGCAAGGAAGGGAAGATACTTTGACATCTAAACATTGGAAATTGTTGGAGACAAAAAAACCGAAGGAGGACAAGTATATAAGAAGGAAAGAGTGAAGGAAAGCAGATACCAAAAATTTGGCTATGGAGAGAATAGGATGAATGAGGGGGAGGAGGCAGTACGGTATATGGGGAGGTCACAGAGAGAAGCTCACAGAAGACAAGGTAGAGAGACTGGAGCACCAGAGAGAAGGGAATGAGGTAGATAAAAAATAGGATGTCAGAAAATGAACTGGGGTAAAAAGGGGAGATCGTTAAAAGAGGGTCAGCAGAATGGGGTTAAGGGAGAGACCAAATAATGAGAAGATAAAAGCATGTGGAGCTTAAAAGAAAAAGAGAAGGACAAAGCAAGTGCAGGACTGAAAGATGGGAGAATGAGTGCTGGAGGTACAGAAGGTGAAAGGGTACAAAAGGGGGTTTTGCAAAGTGAGAGAAGAAAGGAAGAATAAGAAAGTATGAGATAAGAATGGAAGGAAGAGAGAAATACAGGAGAGAAAGAAGAATGGGAAGAAAAGAGGAGTGAAGTAGACTTCCATTTAAATCTGGGATCTCAATAACTAGTACAACAGGTACCCCCTCATGTTTAAGTAGGGCCTTTATAAATACTGGGGTGCTATGGGTGTGGCTGAAAAGGGTACATGGTATTAGTATATGCAGAAACATTCTCTGTTCCGTGAACCCTGCAATATCCTTCCAGGGCCGTTTCTGGGGCTTCTGTCATCTGAGGTATCATGGCTACCAATCAACAGCACCCCAATAAAAGCTACTTTCTGATTGGTCACTATTGTTTATTAGACCCATTATCACATTTCTCCCATAGTAATAACAGAGGAATATATGTATAGAAATCAGACAGGAGGCAGACTGGTACTTACTGCAGACGTGATGTGATCTGTAGGTTCACGTGGAAAATCCGCCGTCAGGTTCCCAGTCCCGTTAGTCAAATGACAGTCAGATCCAGTGTGAGCGCTGGCAACAATCTGCCCCTGGACTGCGGCACCAATCAATGTGCCCAACACCTCCATAGTCATTCCTATAGGGACAGGAGGGGGTCAGCCCTGGCCATAGGCCTGAAGGAACTGCGGGTGGGTAGAAGCACTTACTGTAGGCTGTGGCGGAATCTCTCTCTGTCTGGTCTGTGCTAAGGAACATGGTAAGGATAGTGTATGGGACATGGTAAGCCTACAGAAACACAAGAATGATATAAACTGGGATTACTAACACAAACTGCAACTTTTATCTCCCCATTTAAAGGGGAAGTAAAGTCTAAAACAGAATAAGGCTAGAAATGCTGTATTTTGTATACTAAACATAAACATGAACAGAAAAAAATTGAGTGAAGGCTGCGCTGTTGCACAAGTAATTATATCAGGGAAAGCAGCACCAAAAAATAGTGGATCCACACTTCCACTGTAAGTAATGTGAGTCAGCAAGAGAGGTGCGCACCTCTCTTGCTGATAAACATAAACATGAACTTACTGCACCATAAGCCTAATCAAAAATATAATTTATGCTTTCAAAGTTGGCCACAGGGGGTCACCATCTTATAACTATGTTAAACATCTCTGCAAGACTAAGACTGTGCACATGCTCAGTGTGATCTGGGCTGCTTAGGGATCATAATAAATTATCAAAACAGCACAAGTCAAATAATATTTGCCAGAAACCGATACAGCAAGACTGATTAATAATCAGAATATACAGACTGCACTGGGTCCTGTGTTGTCATGTAATCTAATGTGGATTTTATAGTTTTTGTATTGTTTAATACAAATTTCTCCAACTCTGCAGAACCAGTGGCTGCAGCAAATTAATCCTCCAAATAGAATCCCAGTTTATCTGTTTAAATCTGTCTCCATGATCTTTGTCCCTGCAGCTGGAGTTGGAAATAGAGGATGTTACGGCAAAAATGATATTAATGGAAAAAGAAACCTGTTCCCAATATACTTCAATTAAAAAATCTGTACAGTTTTTATTAAAAAAACTGATTGTATGCAGTGAAATTCCCCCTGCATTTACTTGCTCTGGCTGCTGCAGATATGAATCTCTACACAGTCGCTGGCTGTTCTACAGGGAAACAAACAAATTTGCTGGAGTTCTGGGAAGTTCATCCCCCCTGCCATTTGAAAGTATGATCGCTTTTCCTGCAGAGCAGTAAGGGACCGTCTAAAGTTTCCTATCCACAGCAGTCAGAGCAAGTAAAACGAAAGGGGAGTTTCGCTGAATACAGTCAGGTTTCTTTTAAAAACTGAAGACATTTTTTAATTAAAGTATATTGGAGATAGGTTTATTTTTCATTAAAAAAAGTAAAAATGGGATTTTATGTTTTTGCCTTTACATCTCCTTTAAACAAGCTCATCTAATCAGAGCAATGGTGGGGGGGGGGGCAGTCCCCATACAAATAAACACAGGCTGGAATTACTCAGAAATGAATCAGCATGGCAGCTCTTGTAACGTTCTCTATCTCTTTTTCCTAATGTCTTTACTAAAATAGGGTAACACTGTGGGGCAGATTTATCAAGGGTCAAATTTCGAAGTAAAAAATACTTCAAAATTCGAATTAAAATACTTCGACTTCGAATATCAAGTTGAAGGATTTTTCACTGAATTTGGCCATCGAACGTTTAAAGTAAAATCATTCGATCGAACGATTAAATCATTCGAAGTATCCAAAAAATGACTTTGAATTTTCGAATTTTTTTACTTTGAAAATTCCCTCGAATTCACTTCTACCCTTGATAAATCTGCCCCTAAATATATTGTGGAGAGATTGACTGGGAAAAGATTGGAAACAAATTTAGGTTCACCGACAGGTGGCACCAAAGAACCAAGAATATACAACACAAATGGAACCATATATTTTATGGGGATGAGACATTCTCCCAAATTAATTTTTTTGTTCCAACTTGCCAGAAATCAATGTATTAGAGAATGAAACTTCCTTTCCACCTTTGCCCCTGCCTGTTCTGCAGAAGGGGATGTTGTTCCTGGACTCCTGTTGTGGGCAGGGGCTCTCCACCAATGAGGCGAGTTGAGACACTCGCCTCAGGCGGCAGCGCCCCCCTGGTTGCCAGGGGCGGCAAAAATGCAGCTCCTGGTAACTAAGAGACTAATTTCTGTTTTTCAACCCAGAAATGCAATTGCACTCTCTGCACTAGCGACATGCAGCGTCCCCGACCCCCTCCGGCGCTGAAAAGGGTGGGGTGGCAACGGAAGGCCGCCTCAGGCAGCATAAAGGCAAAGATCGGCGCTGGTTGCGGGTGGGTTACTTTGAAGCGCAGCAGTACATTACTCATATATAAAAGGTGATTTCATACAGTTCAATTCAGCTTCCTCTCTCAGGTGGGAGGCTTGAAAAGTAGAAATTCTCTGCCCCGTTCCCCTTTTTAGCAGAGCATTAAAAGTATAAAAAAATAACAAAATGTAGATTTTGCCCAAATGGTTTTTACCCAGCTCAGTTCTAACATGCCATGTGGACCACCCTGCTTGAGAAGGTTAAATAAAAAAGCCAGGTCCCCTTTAGTCCTTTTCCAATTGTATTGTGCCCATCCTTTCTCCATCCCCATGTACCCCCTACATCAGGTCCGGACTGAGAGTTAAAATAGGCCCTGGCATTTCAGGTACACAGAGGCCCAATAAGCCCACACAGAGGCCAGAACAGCTCCCCACCAGCCCACTATATACTGACTTTCTATGGCACCTTATAGCAGCCCCTCTGGCATTTGCCAGAACCCACAGATTGCCAGTCTGGGCCTGCCCTACATACCCCTGTATAAGGGACCAGGAAAACCACTTACAGTGCTGAGTGCTTGGAAGCAGCAGAAGAAAGCCAGGTACCACACGACTCTCCCAGTCTCGAAAGTGGGGACAAACCACAAGAGGAAATAGGACATCATCAGGAAGGGTGTGCACCCCAACATCCTGCGATAACGAAGAAAAAAAATTCAGGACCTTCAATTGTCACATGGTCTAAAGTCTTGTGATTTTAAAGGTTGGGCAAGGCCCTTGGATTTAGCCAAATGCAGATACATGGGCTGAATACCACCAAAATCCAGGTCAACTCCAGATACAGGCAAGGTATGGGGCTGATTAGGTGTAGGGGCTGAGTTTCAGTCCCCTGTAACATTAGCCAATAAGAGACCTTCATTACTCCAAGTACAGGTATGGGATCCGTTATCCAGAAACCCATTATCCAGAAAGCTCCGAATTAATGAAAGGCCGTCTCCCATAGACTCTATTTTATCCAAATAATCCAAATTTTTAAAAATGATTTCCTTTTCTGTGTAATAATAAAACAGTAGCTTGTACTTGATCCCAACTAAGATATAATTAATCCTTATTGGAAGCAAAACCAGCCTATTGGGTTTATTTCATCTTTACATGATTTTCTAGTAGACTTAAAGTATGAAGATCCAAATTACAGAAAGATCCATTGTCCGGAACCAATCTGGATAACAGGTGCCACACCTGTAGGTGTCTCAGTTTTATGGATAAGAAGGAGTTACTAATACAGGGGGTTAACTATTAACTGTGCATTTCATCATCTGCCTTCTCCCTCTGCTCTAAAGAACCAGACATGTAACCCAATAGAAACCACCAGTGGTTGTCAATCTAGTTAGAACCAAAGATTTCTAGATTATGGAAGCAGAGTAACGACGACGCGCGTTTAGAAGTAAAAGCTTTGTCAAGGCGAATTCGTCCATTCATCCACTGCACTGCATTTTAAAACATAATAAATTCATTAAGTGTTTGTTCTAACTAGATTGACAACCACTGGTGGTTTCTGTTGGGTTACTTACATATATTTACTTAAATCTGAACCTATTTGTGTGTTGAATAAGGTATAAGAATAGACCAATTTCATGACTGAGTTAAACTGATTAAGAGGGGGACTTTTTTTCCTCTTATTAAAAGACATTAGAGGTTGTTTCATATTGAGTACTGTGGGTCTCATTTACTAACAGATGCAAAAGTGCCTACAGACTTGCGTGCGACTATTCCTTTGCACCGATTAATGTTGAGTGAGACACATGGTGCATTGAGGGGAGGCAGTAGAGGCAAGTACAGGGCTATAGAAAATACTCACTTTTGATACTAATGTTGATGTTTATATTAAACACTCATTTATGCTTCAGTCACTTACAGTTGAAGGGCAACAGTATACAACTCATAGTAATTCAGGTGCATCTGTGCAACACTTATATACAATTATAATACACAAAAGCCATGAATATCTCGTAAATGATATCCTTATAAACGGTGACTAGTGATGTCATCAGTTATAAACGATGAATAGTGATGTAATTTTTGTCACACGACTCACTAAACCCCTTGTTGGAAAATATGAGGATATTAAAAGTAACCTAGGATTTCCATGACCTGTATAAAAGCACTCGGCCTTCGGCCTCATGTTTTTATATGACAAAGCAAGAGACCTGCGGCACAACTGTTGTAGTTGGATAAGTGATTAGTATTTATTCATCTCATAAAAAAAGGGCAACCTTTTTTTATGAGATGAATAAATACTAATCACTTATCCAACTACAACAGTTGTGCCGCAGGTCTCTTGCTTTGTGATATACATTTTTGGGCTTTTTGGGCAGTGCTGAGCCCGACACCTGAAGGCACCTGACACCAACACGGTAATACAGACCTGTGATAGCACTCCAATTTTGGGATTCATGTTTTTATATGGTCATGGAACTCCTCTGTGACTTATAATATCCTTATATTTTATAATAGGTTGTACCTTATTCACTAAATATAAAAGCCTTGCTATCCTTATCCCTTTTCTATGGGCGAACAAGGTACCTCGTTTTTCATGGAAACTACTTACTGCTCCAATACCCAAGGGAGGCTTGGCGCTCCCCCACCTACATCTCTACTTTCTCGCTAGCCAAATTCACTATATACACAGCTGGATACATATGGATGAAACAAACACGGGCGCTATTCTCCTAGCTTTACGTGTGGAATCGTGGGAAGCCCTCAGGAACTTACCCTACAGAAAACTCGGCGACTATACATCATATCCTTCAACTATCTTGACACCATATAGGGCTTGGACCCTAGCTTGTCAAATTACAGGCCATCCACAATTCACTCTCCCTTCCTAGCACTCTGGAGAAATTCCCATCTCCCTCATATAAAGAATTTGCAAGACGTCCAATACTGGCCCCAAATGGGGATAAAAGTCCTAAGTGATCTTCTAATAGATGAAGCATTCCCAACCCTGACACAACTAGAAGCCAAAACTGGAGAAAAAGAAGTCCAATTCTACCGATTCCTACAATTACATCACGCTTTTCAGGCTCAATTTAATACGCTCACTGTGGAATACTCCTCCCCCCCAAAGGAAGCAGTTCTCCATAACTCCAATCCAAAAATACTGGGTAGAGGTAATCAACTATATGGTGGACAACCTAGAGTTTCCAAATGTACGCAACCAGGAGAATGTTTATTGAGTCTTGTAGAAGATCTCCTCCCATTGAATAAATCCAGATCTCTGGGCAGGACATTGCTCTTTTATGCCAAAAAAATAATTGTGATGACATGATGGGAAACAATAAACCCAAAATGGTGCAGTGGATCAATCTGGTTAATAAAATCCTCCCTTCTATTAGACTAACACACGAATCTCGAGGCTCCCCTGCGAAATTTGAGAAAGTGTGGGCACCTTGGCTCGATATTCATATTATTGAGGAATAGCTAAAACTACAAAGTTATATTCACTTGTAATGAAGTTTGGCCATTTGTAAATGATCTCAGTGAGTTTATAACAATTCTATGGCGTTGAAGCACTTCCTTATGTACTAGTACAAACGCTGTGCATTTCTCTTCTTCTATGTTTCTTTCTTTTTCTTTCTCTCCGCCTTATTTTCCATGTTTATTTACAAAATGAGAATAAAAACTTTAAAAAAAAAAGCTAAAAGCCTTGTACCTGTATTCTGCTATAGTGGTTCGGCTCACAGTGGGGCTGCCCAGTGTCATAACCATTATGGCTAAACCATGGGGATGGTCTCATTTCCTAGGCATCCTGGCCAGGCACGGTGCCGGTTGAGTGTGTGCTCTCGAGTGTGCATGCGCGAAACTGATGTACGCATTTTCCAAAACCGCATGCGCACATGCGCAGAAATGTAATTAGGCAGAAATTCTCAGCTCCAATCATGGAGAGACGGGACCAAATATGGGGTACGTGCCTAGCGCCCTCCCAGCTTTGCGCCCTAGGCACATGCCTACTCTGCTTACCCCTAGTTCCGGCCCTGTTTCCCAGGGCACCAGCTGAGCTCCTTTAAAAGTGTGGTTCACCTTTGAGTTAATTTTTATTATGATGTAGAAAGTGATATAAGTGAATAGGAGACTGGAATATGAATAGGAGAGGCCTGAATAGAAGGAGTAGTAATAAAAAGTAGCAATAACAATAAATGTGTAGCCTTACAGAGCATTTGTTTTTTAGATGGGGTCAGTGACCCCCATTTGAAAGCGGCAAAGAAGAAAGCAAATAATTCAAAAAATAAAAAAATAAACAATGAAGACCAACTGAAAAGTTGTTTAGAATTAGCCATTCTATAACATTCTAAAAATTAAAATTAAAGGTGAACCACCCGTTTAAGTCCGGATGGAAAAATATATTCATCCCTACATTCTGTACATACCATTTGGAAACAGCTGGCTTGCTTTACAAATAATGAAACCAGTGGAAGGTCCATTGAGTGCACAAAGCAACAATGTGGGTCAGAAGTTCTGCAAAACAATGGCAGTGGTTTGAGGGAATTTCTGTGCTGCTCTGGGCAATAATGGGGAGGGCCGGGATGGCTGTTTATCTCCACTGAATGTGCAGTGTTCATGAAAACAGTTGGTTCTAGTAGAGTCTGCTTGTGTGTGACACTCAGGGTGGGGTGGGTGCTGGCCGTTTGGGCTCCCAGTTTCCCTCTGTGTGTGTAAATACAGGGAAAGTGGCCCTTCAGATACCTGGAATGTTAACAGAAACCATTATATCAAAGTGCCACAATAAACTGCCTGTTTCCGGCACAGATACACTGGGAAACTCAGGGCAATCGCACAACTGCACAAATCCATTCTTTGTAGCAGTGAGCACAGAACCCATGAGAGGCTTGGACTAGGTGTATGTAGAACAATACTGGGGGGGCTTTACTTAAAGACACAGCAGAATTGGACCTTATTTATTATTAAAAATAAAATCGCAATTTTATCGGATTGGGGACAAACACGAAAAAAATCGAGCAAAACTTTGAATCGTACATTTTTTCTGTTTTTTTCCCGAATTCCTTGATTTTTTCAGACTTTTTCCCAAAAAATTTCAGTCTAATTCCAATGCAGACCACAGAAACTTACAAAAAGGATAGACCTCATCTATTGACTTACTGTATATACTCGAGTATAAGCCGACCCGAGTATAAGCCGAGGTACCTAATTTTACCTACAAAAACTGGGAAAACTTATTGACTCTAGTATAAGCCTAGACACACCTACAGCCCTGTCTCCCAGCAGCGCACATTCTGCCAAAGCGACCCCCCCAGCGATCAACCGGACTTCTTTGCAAAGTTGATGGTGACAGAGAATTGCCAAACGGATTACTGTGTGCATTGTCCCACTGTCCCACTACCATGTGCAGAGGGAGCTGTTTGATATTGCCATCACTGTTAATCTTTTGTATAACCAACAGAGGGCGCTGTGTGATATTGCAGTCACTGTTATTCTTTCATATAACCAACAGAGGGTGCTGTGTGATATTGCAGTCACTGTTATTCTTCCATATAACTAACAGAGGGCGCTGTGTGATATTGAAGTCACTGTTAATCTTTCATATAACCAACAGATGGCACTGTGTGATATTGCAGTCACTGTTATTCTTCCATATAACCAACAGATGGCGCTGTGTGATATTGCAGTCACTGTTATTCTTTCATATAACCAACAGAGGGTGCTGTGTGATATTGCAGTCACTGTTATTCTTTCATATAACCAACAGAGGGCGCTGTGTGATATTGCAGTCACTGTTAATCTTTCATATAACCAACAGATGGCGCTGTGTGTTATTGCAGTCACTTTTATTCTTTCATATAACCAACAGAGGGAATTGTGGGATATTGCAGTCTCTCCCCAAGTGAACTGTTGCTATAGGAATGATTAAAAGTGACTGCAATCTCAGCTACATGGGTCGGCGAGTATAAGCCGAGGTAGACTTTTTCAGCACATTTTGGATGCTGAAAAACTCGGCTTATACTTGGGTATATATGGTATATACAAATTCGGCAGGCCTGAGATGGAGGATTTTCGGATTCTGATTTTTTTCCATCCTCGGGGTATAATGAATCTCAAAAAATGTATTTTTCCCACTAAAAATTCGTATTTTATAGTAAAAAAAAAACGTATATTTTTCAAGTTTTTGGCATTCAGACTTTAATAAATAACCCCCTAGGTGTCAAAATAACTTCCACCTCTGACCGATCACTGCAGAAGAGGCAAACTTTGGGCGCATTTCTCCATTTCTTACCAGGGCATCAGACGACCAATCCGTGTCCATTTGCTTTTGTTTATGCAGTAACCTACAATAGGATCTGTAATTCCACCCCAGGTTTTCCCAAGGGACAGAACCAACGAGACTTGATAGGGTGAGATCTGAAGGGACAAACACAAGTGAAACAACATATTTAACCAAAATCTCCAGAATTTGATACAACTAATAGCTGAGAGTCTTATCAACTGTTTTACATGGGGTTGGGGGGGAGATTGTGGAATATACCCAGACGTAATTAAACTGCTTCTGTGATTGGCTGTGGGAGTTTCCCGAGTTCATTCCCAATCTTAGCCTGGGAAACCTGTAATTTAAGTAAATACTGCAGTAAATTCTGTAGTCAAAGAGGTGTCATTTAATGGGATTCTTGCAGGTGTTTTGCCACTGCTGCTAAATGCAATAAACTGTTTGCCAGGGGGGAAGCTGTAAAATCAGGAATGGTGCAGGTAGGAAATGATCTACCCCCTGCTACATTATCCCTTATAATACATGAGTGATACTCAGAGTTCCCTGTATAACTCAGCCTGCAGCCTTGTGCCTTTATATGGTCACAGAACAACCCCTCAGTGACTTCTAATATCCTTATCATTTACAGTAGGGGGTACATTATCCCTTATAATACATGAGTGATACTCAGAGTTCCCTGTATAACTCAGCCTGCAGCCTTGTGTCTTTATATGGTCACAAAACAACCCCTCAGTGACTTGTAATATTCTTATCACTCGTGTATTATAAGGGATAATGTACCCCCTACTGTAAATGATAAGGATATTAGAAGTCACTGAGGGGTTCTGTGACCATATAAAGACACAAGGCTGCAGGCTGAGTTATACAGGGAACTCTGAGTATCACTCATGTATTATAAGTGATAATGTACCCCCTACTGTAAATGATAAGGATATTAGAAGTCACTGAGGGGTTCTGTGACCATATAAAGGCACAAGGCTGCAGGCTGAGTTATACAGGGAACTCTGAGTATCACTCATGTATTATAAGGGATAATGTACCCCCTACTGTAAATGATAAGGATATTAGAAGTCGCTGAGGGGTTGTTCTGTGACCATATAAAGGCACAAGGCTGCAGGCTGAATTATACAGGGAACTCTGAGTATCACTCATGTATTATAAGGAATAATGTACCCCCTACTGTAAATGATAAGGATATTAGAAGTCACTGAGGGGTTGTTCTATGACCATATAAAGGCACAACTGCAGGCTGAGTTATACAGGGAGTATCACTCATGTATTATAAGGGATAATGTACCCCCTACTGTATATTATAAGGGATAATGTACCCTCTATTGTAAATTATAAGGATATTAGAAGTCACTGAGGGGTTCGTCTAGAAGATGCCAATTAATATGCACATTTTATAGTAATTATAATGTATTGTACATGCTAATTACCCTTCCTATTCCCTGGTGCCACTTACCAGCGCTACATCTAAGAGGTAGATCTGCAGAAAGAAAGCCGACGCGCTTCCAGACACCTGATTCGGGGCTCCACCGATGGCGTAGCAAATCTTGCTGAATACAGACAACTTGGCTTCCCTGGCCTGGAAAAAACACACGGGTCACTCATTTCTAATGAATTTGGTACAAAATCTCCTATTAATCAACAATATGAATTCAGCAGCATTTGCCGGCAATGACAATTTCTTTCATTGTACAAAAAAATATTTATGGGCGGAGTTGAGGATTAAAAATCTTCCCACATTACCCACAATGCAGCAATTTCCCCATAGTTTCAGTTGAATTGCATCTAAATTCAGAGATGCGGCTAATGAAATGCTGTCCTATACATTACAACGTGTGCACTGATGAATCTATAGAGATTTCTATTTGTCCTGATTCTGTTGCTGTCCCTATTGATGCAGGCGGCAGTGAGAATCCTGCAATTGTCACCACATTCTAAGAAGCGCCAGTTGTGGGGTCCCCCTGTGTCAATAGGCCCATTGCACACGATATTTATCAGACTGGGGGGTGTAAGGGCAAGGCCTGACGTGGTGTTTTTACGTTGTGTTTTTAAAAAAGAACAGCCAGGCGAAAATACGCCACTGAAACCACATGTGTCAACATGTGTTTTTCATGCGTTTTTCAGCACGTAGGATTCTTTTCCCAACATGCACTTCTCATTGTTTTCATTGAGAATTTGGACGCCATATTTAAAATACGCTGCGTATTTACGCAAAGTGTGGTTTCAAACGTGCAGATCCCATTGAGTCTATTGATTTGGTAGTCTCTTGACGTATTGGCGTTTCTGCTAAAGAACGCCAATACTGGCATCCTGTGGCGGATTTCAGCTTGCAAGCGCCCTGTGTGAATTGCCATAGTGCGTTTTCCATTAGTTTCAGTGGTAGCGCAGTTTATGCGTATTTACGCCGGGCTGTTCTTTTTTAAAAATGCAACGTTAAAACGCCGCAAAAACGCCATACACACAAATACACAAGTCCAGTGAGGGAGATTAGGCGCAAGTAGGGTCAGTAGGTGAATTGGGTCAGTAGGTGAATAGGGTCAGTAGGTGAATTGGGTCAGTAGGTGAATAGGGTCAGTAGGTGAATAGGGTCAGTAGGTGAATAGGGTCAGTAGGTGCATCCATTTTTGCCTGACCCCAACTGCACCCGTGGTAACAAATGAGCCCTTTAGGCCAGTGGCATAATGATGACCCCCCTGCAAAAAAAACATCTGAGGGGCCCATTGTGCACTTACCCAGCCATCCCTCCCAGTGCCGGGACTAGAGTGTGCCAGGTCCCCCTGCAAAAAAATCTTCAGAGGGGACAGCGCACCCCGATCCCCATCCTCCCGCCCACTTTCCACTTCGACTCTGCCCATTTCCCGCCCACTATCTGCCAGTGCCGATGCCACAGGTAAGAGAGCGGCTGGGGAAGGGGGGTTTCTTGTTGGCTACAAAGGAGGCAGAACCTTCCTCTATAGCAGTGATCCCCAAACAGTAGCTCGTGAGTAGCATGTTGCTCCCCAACCCCTGGGATGTTGCTCCCACTGGCCTCAAAGCAGATGCTTATTTTTGAATTCCAGGCTTGGAGGCAAGTTTTGGTTTTATAAAAACCAGGTGCACTGCCAAACAGGGCCTCAATGTAGGTTGACAATCCACATAGGGGCTACCAAATGGCCAATCACAACCCTTATTTGGCACCCCAAGAATATTTTTCATGCTTGTGTTGCCCCCCAACTCGTTTTACTTCTGAATGTTGCTCATCGATTCGAAAGGTTGGGGATCCCTACTCTATAGTCACTGATCCCTCCACCTGCCCCTGTGTTTCCTGCTACCGGCTAATTAAAGCAGTGGTTCACCTTTACGTTAACGTTTAATATATTCTAGAATTGCTGATTCTAAGCAACTTTTCAATTGGTCTTCATTTAATCTTTTTTATCATTTTTTAAAATTTTTTGCATTCTCCTTCTGTCTGTTTTCAGCTTTTAAATGGGGGTCACTGACCCCCATCCAAAAATATGCTCTGCAAGGCTACAAATGTATTGTTTTTGCTACTTTTTATTACTCATCTTTCTATTCAGGCCTCTCCTATTCATATTCCAGTCTCTTATTCAAATCAGTGCATGGCTTCAGACAGCCTGGAGCACTGCACTTCCCAAGCCACCCGCCTGTCTGCATTACTCCACCCACTCCCCGCCCACCACCAGAGCAGCCTGCATCCCCCTTCCTCAACCAAATGTAAAAGAGCAGAGGAGGAGTTACACTTAAGAGGAAGCGGACCACTCCCTTGTATCCTGAGCCCCCCTACGACTGCCCGGTCTGCTTCCTCTAAAGTTACGTCACTGCTTTAACCAATCGTTTTTGTTTATTTTTTAAATATATAAATGTGACCAGGGGGCATAACTTGACCATCCCATGGCCTCCTGCTTTGTTAGAAGAGTTTCTGGTAGTTCCTATGCAAAAAAAATTCTGGAGCTGAACCATCCCGTGATCCATTCAAATGAATGGGTTTATCTGCTTTATTTCATGAAAATCTTTCTATCACACCAATTACACACGGGGCCTCATGATATAAGTACTTTTTTTTAACTTTTAGTATGTTATAGAATCAGCGTTGGACTGACCCGGCGGGATATCGGGAAAAAACTCGGTGGGCCCCCGTCCAGCCAGACCTCCCTCTCCCGATGCTTAATTTAAATAAAAATATATTTTTGGCGAAGTGCAGCGCCTTGTGCGCGCCGAAGGGTCACCGTGTATGCATGCGTCCCAATGGGGCGCTATTTGCGTATGCCGGAGGGGGCCCTGGTCAGCAGACCCGGTGGGCCCAGGGCTGCTGAATAAAAAGCTAAATAACTCAAGAACCACAAATAATAAAAAATGAAAGCCAATTGCAAATGGTCTCAGAATATCCCTATCTACATCGTACCAAATGTTACTTTAAAGACAAAGCTACAGAGAAGAACAACCAAATGAATCAAAGGAATAGATTATCTACCACACTGGGCTGACTGTTTGGATGTTTCTTCTTAGAAGACACACAGAGCTACTAGTAGCAGCTACTTTTTGTGGCTACAAAATGCCAAAACAAAATACCCTTGCCATAGACAATACTAAGAATTGCCTCTGCTAATACACAAGGGCGGGATTATTTATCAAAATCTGATCATTTTCGGGGAAATAGTCCACCCACATACGCAATGTTTTTTTCTCCCTTATTTATCAATCCATTTTTCCGAACATTTCCTGTGTGGGATAAAACACAATAAAATCATGAGATAATTCAAATTGTACAAATATGTCGGATTTGATGCCTGAAAACTCAGATATTTTCTGATTTATGTCCGAAAACCACCAAATCTTCGGATTATTGCACGAAACCCAGCGCAGATCAGGATATCTTCGGGACTTCTCCCATTGAACTCGGCAGGTCTGAGTTGGACTACTTTTTTATTCTGACTTTTAACAGGGTTTAATAAATTCCAAAAGACTCAAGTTTTTTTCCCACAAGAAATTTGGATTTTATAGTAAAGAAAAACTCCAAATTTTCAAATTTTTGGCATTCAGACTTTGATAAATAACCCCGGTAGTGTCTTAGCAAAGCCAGTTATCGCTATTGTCTATTTTGTAGCCGTGAGAAGTAGCTGCTACTAGTAGTTCTGTGTGGCTTCACCTTTACAGAGACTTATGTAATACACAAATATTTAAAAGTTCACCAGAAACTTGTGATTAATGACCAGTTCCCTATAGGACAGTAATAACTGAGTTAGGGAGACAGGCGACTGGACCAACGATATCAGACGCCAAAAAATGCAGCACTGAGTATAGTTAAAGAGGCGGTAGTACTTTTTAGGTTTAGGCAACCAGGCAGAGAAGATAAGGCAGGGGATTTAGTGGTTGTTGGGCAGGGAGAGTCCTGCACCCAGTGACATTTGCCTTTATCTGTCACAACCACACAGAAGGCTTCACTCTTGAAAAGCAGTGACAAGATCCCCCCCCCCTTCCAAAATGTCAGGGAATGGTAAAGCTGCAGCGGGTAGATAAGGAGACTCTAGTTATCAGCAGATGTATGTGACCCACAAGCCCCGGGGGTAATTGTGCCCAACTCACTCTATTTCTTTACTCAAAACCGGGAGCAATTTAAATTCATGAAACGTGTCTGTCCCTGTCTCATGAGTCGGGAGCAGCAGTGCAGGAAGTGAATAGGGACAGTACACGCGCATTACATTTACTAATGCGTTTAAAACCCACAAAAATGAGTGAGTGACCGATTCTATGGGTAATAATGTAACCCTGTGCTTTTATCTTTTATATGGCCGTGGCACTCCTCTGTGACTGCTAGTTATTTATCAAGGTCCGAATTTATCTCAGTATTTCTAAGTTAGAAATCCAACCAACTCTGATTGCACGAATGGACCTTATTTATGAAGAAAAAAGCCTGAAAAAATAGGGTCGGACAAACTTCGGAGCTTTCTGAGTTTTTTGTGCAGAAACCATAATCTCATCAGTACGGACATCAGCACAGACACTGGGACCTTCCCCATTGACTTATACAGGACATCGAGGAATTCATATTTTTTTCTCCGATAAATAACCCCCCTAATATCCTCCTGTTTCACAACATTATTTATTCTAATACACCTTGAGTCATGTGACACGTGACATCACTAAGCAGCGTTTATAAGGATCTGTTTTACAGGATAGTCAAAGCTCTTGTTTATTTCACTTTAAAGGGGTATTCACCTAGGGATACTGTCATGGGGAAAATTTTTTTTTCAAAATGAATCAGTTAATAGTGCTGCTCCAGCAGAATTCTGCACTGAAATCCATTTCTCAAAAGAGCAAACAGATTTTTTTATATTCAATAATGAAATCTGACATGGGGCTAGACATATTGTCAATTTCCCAGCTGCCCCAAGTCATGTGACTTGTGCTCTGATAAACTTCAATCACTCTTTACTGCTGTACTGCAAGTTGGAGTGATATCACCCCCCTCCCTTTCCCCCCCCCCAGAAGCCAAACAAAAGAACAATGGGAAGGTAACCATATAACAGCTCCCTAACACAAGATAACAGCTGCCTGGTAGATCTAAGAACAACACTCAATAGTAAAATCCAGGTCCCACTGAGACACATTCAGTTACATTGAGAAGGAAAAACAGCAGCCTGCCAGAAAGCATTTCTCTCCTAAAGTGCAGGCACAAGTCACATGGCCAGGGGCAGCTGGGAAATTGACAAAATGTCTAGCCCCGTGTCAGATTTCAAAATTGAATATAAAAAAATCTGTTTGCTCTTTTGAGAAATGGATTTCAGTACAGAATTCTGCTACAGTAGCACTATTAACTGATGCGTTTTGAAAAAAACATGTTTTCCGATGACAGGATCCCTTTAAGGTAACTTTAAGTATGTTATGGAATGGCCAATTCTACTCAACTTTACAATTGGTCCTCGTTATACATTTTTATAGTTTTTTTTTCTTCTGACTTTTTCCAGCTTTCAAATGGGGGTCACTGACCCCATCTAAAAAAAAAACAAATGCTCTGTAAGGCTACAGATGTATTGCTATTGCTACTTTTTATTACTCATCTTTCTATTCAGGCCTCTCCTATTCATATTACAGTCTCTTATTCAAATCAGTGCATGGTTCCTAGGGGAATTTGGACCCTAGCAACCAGACTGCTGAAATTGCAAACCGGAGAGCTGCTGAATAAAAAGCTGAATAACTCAAAAACCAATGGCAAATTGTCTCATAATATCAGTCTCTACATCATACGAAAAGGTAATTTAAAGGTGAATAACAACCAAAAAGAAGAAGGGAGACGCTCCAGATTTCTAGGGTTGCCAGTGCAGACTGGTCAGAAAAAAGGGAAACTGTGTATATACAGAATAACAAAAAATGAGTGGTGCTCCAGAATAAAAGGTAAATAGCTCACCAAGTTGATCATGTGATCCAGGTGCACCAGCCCCAGACCCCCAGCTTCAGGGAGCAACAAGCCGATATACAGAACAAAAAGATAGGGCTATCCAGGAATATAAATGCATCTCCATAGGCCTTACGCATTTCATACCTGCATGATACTTAAAGGAGAAGGAAAGCCCCAGGGCGCAAAACCCCTCCTCCCCTCCCCTCCGTTGCCCCCCCTCCCTCCTCCCCCCTGGCCTACCCCTCCCCCTGGGCAAATGCCCCTAACTTGTTACTCACCCCTCTGCGCAGGTCCTGTCCATGGAGTTCGCAGTCGCCATCTTCTTCCACTCGCGTCTTCTTCCTGCTCTGACCAGCGTTTTCTGGCGCATGCGCAGTAGGAACAGTTACCGGTACGGCTCTACTGCGCATGCGCCGAATGTCACGAAGTTTTCCGATTTCACTTCGTGACATTCGGCGCATGCGCAGTAGAGCCGTACCGGTAACTGTTCCTACTGCGCATGCGCCAGAAAACGCCGGTCAGAGCAGGAAGAAGACGCGAGTGGAAGAAGATGGCGACTGCGAACTCCATGGACAGGACCTGCGCAGAGGGGTGAGTAACAAGTTAGGGGCATTTGCCCAGGGGGAGGGGTAGGCCAGGGGGGAGGAGGGAGGGGGGGCAACGGAGGGGAGGGGGGGAGGGGTTTTGCGCCCTCGGGCTTTCGTTCTCCTTTAAGGTGGCCATACACGGGCAGATAAAGCTGCCAATATCAGTCGTTTGGACCAATTTGACAGCTTATCTGCCAGTGTATGGAGGCTTCCGACAGGTCTTCCCGATCTATATCTGGCCACGATATCGATCGGGAAGGTTTGGTTTTTAACCGACTGAACTGTCGGAGCCCCTTGGTGTATCATAATTCGATCGTTCGGCCATATGGGCAAACGTTCGAATTACCCCCGATATAGCCATGCCGTTAGTGGCATATCGGGGAAAGATCCGCTCGTTTGGCTATGTCGCCAAACGAGCGGACCTTTGAGTCTATGGCCAGCTTTAGTCATGGGCTGAAATCCCACCCACAGGAAATGAACCTTTATATAGAAAACAACTGTATTTCCTGTGGATGGGTTTTCAGTACCATGCAGGTATTAAACGCGTAGGGCCTATGCAGATGCATTTATACTTTTAATTATAATCAATAAAGACATTTTTTAACTTGTACTTTTGGCCCTGTGGATCCTTTTGAGTGCCGGATAGCCCTATGTTTTTGTTACATATACAGAATAACCCCACATATGGGGGAAGGGGGGCATATCCATAAACTGTTCCCTTTCTCCTCCAAATTTCTTTAGAGGCTACAAAACAGGTACAATCCAACCCCTGCTATTATAGGTATGGGATCCCTTATCTCGAAAACCCCAGGTCCTAAGGATTCTGGATAACAGGTCCCATACCTGTATTGAATCACTTGCATGCTCTTGATGAGAAGAAGGAGAGAACATCAGGATTACTAGGAAAGGGAGTCGTCAGATTGTCTCTCAGGGAACCCAGCAGTAATAATAATGATAATAATAATAATGATGATGATGATTATAATAATAAAACTGATATTAATAATAATAATAATAATGATGATGATGATAATAACAATTATGATAATAATAAAACTGATGACACTAATAATAACAATAATAATAATAATAATAATGATAATAATTATGATAATAATAAAACTGATAATAATAATGATGATGATGATGTAAATAACAGGTACAGCACATGAGACATGAGTATAAAGGGGGATGATCCTCCCAGGTAACAGAGAAATGAAAGGGAACAGGAGGAGAGTAGCACAGGGTCACTAAGGAATAAAGGGGAAGTAAAGCCTTGGTACAAGAGGCAGAAGCGACAGTTCGTTGCACTACAACTCCCACAATCTCCTGAGAGCTGAAGCTGAGAGCAGTGAGTATTTGGAGGTATATCCGCCCCTAGATATCCGGGAGGACTGGCCGGGGAAAAGCTCACCTGGCGGGCGCGGAGGCGGAGTGCTCTCCTGGTACTGGAGGTGAGAGTGAGGAGGGGCAGGTCCCGGGATCTCTCTGCCATGGCAGGTGCACAGTGAGACGCATCGCTCAGCGGGGAGTCACGGGCAGCAAAGGGGGCGTCTCCCCTGGGTGACAGCAGGGCGGGGCGTAAGCACAGGCGGGGGCGGGGCTTACCAGTAAGTCGGGATGAAGTTATTGCGCTATTCGTGCGGCGCAGGTGGTGGATCCAGCCAGGGGCTTATTCTCTATAGACTCACATCAACTTCCCCAACAGCAGATTGTTGCCCCTCCGGTACCGCTGGAAATCTGCAACAACTACAACTCCCTCACCCACCCAGGCAGCACTGCTTGTACGATATAAGTACTATATAAAGTGCATCTTATGTCAGGGATTTGCCCAGACTGTGGCCCCAGCTTTCAGGGACTGCCAGGGGCCCCTCTATCCAGCTCAGCTTGAGTCCTGTCAGTAACATGTAGAACTTGCTCTACTGGCCCATAGCCTGAAGATACATTTCTTCTCATACTACTGAGGAGCCACATCAAATGCCCTTGTACCTCTACTGGTCCAGCTCTGGAGTCACACTAGCCCCTGCCATTCCAAGTACCCACAGGCCCAAACATTCCCCCCACCAGCCCAATAAATAGTGACCGTCTATGGCATCTTACAGCTGCCCCTCTGGCATTCGCCAAAACCCACAGATTGTCATTATCAGCCAACCCAGAACGGCTCTACTTAATGGCTACCCCACTGATATTCCTATAATTGGGCTTAGTGCAACTGGTATAGTGCAACGTGCTCTATCCATTTACTCACCACTATATACAGCAATGCCTGTCACTAGGGCTGGCACCTTTCTGGAAAAAAATACCACCCTTCCTATATTTTTGTTTTCCCTATAAATAACATTGACATCAAGCAACCTTTTTACCAGCCAGGCCAGTGGTAACCCTTCCTGTCACTGGTAATGATCATATAGGTTTCTGGGTTTGATTACCCCTCTGCCTTCATCTTAGTGTGTTTTACAGGACTCTGGCGACTTCTGTGGCCGCTGGCAGGGAATCAAGAAAGAGGAGCAGGTCTGGACTGGAAGTCAAAATAGGCCCTGCAATTCCAAGTAGACAGAGGCCCAAACACTATATAGTAACTTTCTATGGAATTGTATAGCAGACCCTCTGGCACTGGGGCAGGGTAAATATATAAGGGAAGGGCTGGTTTCACCCACATTTGATATGCAAATTAGGGTTGGCAAGGGTAAAACTTATTTTACTTCCTTGTTTTGTGACAAAAAGTCATGCGACTTCCCTCCCGGCCCTAATTTGCATATGCAAATTGGGATTTGGATTCGGTGCGGCCGCGCAGAAGGATTCGGCCGAATCCTGCTGAAAAAGGCCAAATCCCGAACCCAATCCTGAATTCTATGCTTCCCTAATTTCCCCAGCAAAGTTGCTGCTGCCTTCAGAATGACAGGGGGCAAATTAAAAGGGCTGCGTTATCCTAGAAGACCACTAGAGGGCGACTTGTACAGCAGCTACAAATAATAGTGTGTGTGAATACACTAGGCTTCTGTCTCACTGCTACAATAATGCTTGTTACTAATAACCTACAGTTTATTCCATTTACAGGGGTTGTTCATTTTTAAATTAATTTAGTATGATGTAGAGAGTGATATTCTGACACAATTTGCAATTGGGTTTAATTTTTTTTTTTATTATTTGTAGTTTTTGAGTTATTTGGCTTTTTTTTTCAGCAGCTCTCCAGTTTGCAATTTCAGAAATCTGTTTGCTAGTGTCCAAATTCCCCTAGCAACCATGTACTGATTTGAATAAGAGACTGGAATAGGAGAGGCCTGAATAGAAAGATGAGTAATATAAAGTAGCAATAACAATACATGTGTAGCCTTACAGAGCATTTGTTTTTGTAAATGGGGTCAGTGACAATGTCAGAAGTAAAGGGCAAATCATTCAAAAAATGAAGGCCAATTGAAAAGTAGTTAGAGGTAGCCATTCTAAAAGAAGCTAAAAGTTAAATTAAAGGTGAACTAAGAAGCATTTGTAACAAGGGGATCCCATGAGATACTAATTGATAAACAGATCTCTGCGCAATATTTTGGCGCTCTATAAATACGTTAATAATAATAATATTGGTTTATGAAAATTGGATTGGGGGGTGGGAGCCTAAAATCATTTATCTGCAGTGCCCATTAACTTTTATGTACCCTACTGAATAACAGAGGGATTGTTTGCCCTTCACACTACTAAATATCCAGTATCTTGCAAGAATCATACAATCATGTGTGTGTGTATAGATAAAAAAGCAAGAATTGTTAAAATGTTTTTTTATTGTGTATAAACATTCTGTAGGTCATTTGCTTTAAACAGTCATGAGTTGGCTGTAACTGCTGAACGGGTTTGGGATCAGAAGAGATCACTATCCTAAAATGAGCTTGTGTCTAATTTACGACCAATGGCAATTTATACTGCATGAATTTTATTTAGCAGAGAACAGCCAATCAAGGACAAGATCTGCCTGAGTAATTTTGTGTGTGAGAGATAAGGATGAGGTGGAAGAAAACCCCCAGCTTATTAAGTAAGGATATAGACGGGTCACAGTGTAGAGCAGTATAAGGTTTCAGCAGTCACACATGCAACCAGGCATATATCATAAACGACTAAATCTAGTGGGTGCCTACTGGCCAATCACAGTGCTTCTCAAACGCAGAAAAGAGCAAGGCCCGCAGATCATTATCCCAGACCCTAGCAACAAAAAAGTATCAAGGTTTTTTGGACTGAGACATGTGCCGGCTAAGAGTTCCTGAAAGGTTCTGTGGTTTTCTGTACTTTTTGGACCAGAACAGAGTTTTGCAGATTTGCTTCCTGAATGGTGATTGTCTCGTCCATAAGATCACGGAGAGGGAAGGAGGTTGCGAGGGTGAACGGCACCTTCACAGATTTCCAAGGGATTCTTTCCAGGAAGTCTCGCACGTCTTTAATTCTGCAGAGAATAAAAACAAACAAGAACAGCTACAAGATCAGTTAGGGGGAGATTTGGGGTGAGTGCTTATTTGTGCCCTGGAACTATAGCAGGGTGACTGTTACCCCAATGTTTCTATATATCTGTAACCTTGTTATGAGCTAAGGGGGCCCAGTCTGAAGGCCATTTAGGGTGAGATTTGGGGTGAGTGTTTATTTGTGCCCTGGTACCCCTGGAACTACAGCAGGGTGACTGTTACCCCAATGTTTCTATATATCTGTAACCTTGTTATGAGCTAAGGGGGCCCAGCCTGAAGGCCAGTTAGGGGGAGATTTGGGGTGAGTGTTTATTTGTGCCCTGGTACCCCTGGAACTACAGCAGGGTGACTGTTACCCCAATGTTTCTATATATCTGTAACCTTGTTATGAGCTAAGGGGGCCCAGCCTGAAGGCAATTTAGGGGGAGATTTAGGGTGAGTGTTTATTTGTGCCCTGGGTACCCCTGGAACTATAGCAGGGTGACTGTTACCCCAATGTTTCTATATATCTGTAACCTTGTTATGAGCTAAGGGGCACCGAGCCTGAAGGCCAGTTAGGGGGAGATTTGGGGTAAGCGCTTGTGTCCTGGGTACCCCTGGAACTATAGTGGGGTGACTGTTACCTCAATGTTTCCATATATCTGTAACCTTGATAGATAAGGGGCCCAGTCTGAAGGCCAGTTAGGGGGGAGATCTTGTATTAATAACAAATGGCAATTGTGCATAAAAACAAACAAGAATAGCTAGAATGTAATTTATGGTGGGATTTGGGGTGACTGGTGATTCCCTAACCTGGATGCGCCTGAAACTAAAGCAGATACTCTCAGTAAATCACCTACATAAAGGCATTACAAACTGAGGGAGGGGAAGGAATCAAACACACCCAAAGAAAGTCTTGCTACGGGCATTTCTAGAGTTGCCATACTGATACATTGAGCAATGCATGATATGCCCTGGAGTAAGCATCTGCTAAATGTACATTTCTGTTGAGTTAAACAATTCTATTATTACACAATATTTCATGTTTTGTGCATAGCTAATTAGTGCCTGACAGATTTCTGTTACAAAAGGGCCAACACATTATTTTTTGGCATCTACTTTATGAGTGGTGCTGATGCATATATTAAAGGGACACTAACATGATTGTTATGATGTCATTTTTATTTCTAAACATCACTGTTTACACTGCAAATAATTCACTCTCCAATATAAAATTTCATTCCTGAACCAAAAAGTGTATTTTTTTTAGTTGTAATATTGGTGTGTAGGTGCATCTCAGGTCATTTTGCCTGGTCATGTGCTTTCAGAAAGAGCCAGCACTTTAGGATGGAACTGCTTTCTGGCAGGCTGTTGTTTCTCCTACTCAATGTAACTGAATGTGTCTCAGTGGGACCTGGATTTTACTATTGAGTGCTGTTCTTATATCTACCATTCAGCTGTTATCTTGTATTATGGAGCTTTATCTGGTTACCTTCCCATTGTGCTGGTGTCAGACTGCTGGGAGGGGGGGGGAGGGAGGGGTGTGATGTCACTCCAACTTGCAGTAAAGCAGTAAAGAGTGACTGAAGTTTATCAGAGCACAAGTCACATGAGTGGGGGCAGCTGGGAAACTGACAATATGTCTAGCCCCATGTCAGATTTCAAAATTAAATATAAAAAAAAATCTGTTTGCTCTTTTGAGAAATGGATTGCAGCGCAGAAGTCTGCTGGAGCAGCACTATTAACTGATGTGTTTTGAAAAGAAAAACATTTTTCCCCATGACAGTATCCCTTTAAAATTGCTGTTGTATTATTTCCTTTGTCTCGCTAAGCTTTTCATACCCAATTATCCCTATTATGGACTTGGTGATTTAGATACTCTCTTATAAAGATAAATTATGCACTTGTTCCCTATAAGGCCAAAAAAAAAAAAAAGTATGATTAAGTGCCCCCTAGTGGTAAGAAATATATAAAGCTGTCTTTCTGCACCATGCAAGGATGTGGGAACTCTAAAATAAATCTATTAAGCAGCATCTTTTCTACTGTGGTCCACAAGTCTAAATTGTTACTCCCTGAGCTTGTGGCATGTCCACCTAAACCCACACATCTATATAGCGAGTCTAGTTTCTTTCATTCAACTGGTTTGTCATAATGGTATACCACCGTTGTTGGTTTCACAAGAGCTTACAATCGAACACCAGTGTCTAATTTAAAAATAACAGTCACCAGTTCTCATTACCTATGCGAGGTATTGAATTTCTGTACAATCCTCTTTCCGTCAGCCATCCAAATCTTTATGTTTGTGAGAGGCTCCAGTTCATTCAGCTCCACAGATGGAAGACTCTGTTCTTTGCATGTTTCCATGTCTTTGGTAATGACTTTTGGTGCGGCACTGTTGGGGAATTGTAAGGAGCTGCTATTGATGTTTATTAGATACCATGGATAAATGCCAGTGCACTGCCACCAAACATAGCAACTATTATCAGCTGGAAACCACTTAAAACTACTGGCAAGACTGAGATGGGCAGTGTTTGTGTGTGTGTGTGTGTACATTTATCCATCTATCCCTATCTATCTCTATCCCTAGCTATCCATCCCCATCTATATCGATTCATTCCTCGCTATCTATCCATCCATCTCTATCTATCCATATGTGTATCTATATCTACCTATCTTTCTATATATATCTACCTACCTATCTCTCTCTCTCTCTCCATCTAACTATCTCTCTCTCTCTATCATCCAACTATCATCCAACTATCATCCAACTATCATCCAACTATCATCCAACTATCATCCAACTATCATCCAACTATCATCCAACTATCATCCAACTATCATCCAACTATCATCCAACTATCATCCAACTATCATCCAACTATCATCCAACTATCATCCAACTATCATCCAACTATCATCCAACTATCATCCAACTATGTCTCTATAGATATATAGGCACTAGTGATGTGCGGGTCAAGTGTACCTCTACCAACCCGCTCAGTCCCTCTATTTACAGACCCATGCCTGCCCACACTGATGTCACAAAAGTCTATAAATTGAAGGATTGGAAGCCGGCAGTGCGACCCAAAGATTTTATGAAGTAGACGGCCCAAACCAGTCCGACCTGCGGGTTTCGGGACGGCCGCGCATGACTAACACACACAAACTGCTATTACCTTCCCAGTCGGTGTCCAAGACCTGAGAAAGGGTCGATATTGGGCTTTCGTAATAAATAATCTTGATTCTTTCTGTCTTCAACGTTGACAGCAATCTCTTCTTTATCAAATGTTTTTTGTAACTCCTCGGGGAGCTCCCTAAGCAATACAAAGTAAACAAGGGTAAGCTGGACAGCACCCAAACCATTAGATAGTTAAAGGCGACCTGTCACCCAGACATCAAAGTACTTTGCAAATTAAACCCAAATTCTTTTATTCATACCGGTTATAATATATTTAAAAAAACTCAGCTGTCACCCATCTATTGCCTGCCCCATCTATATGCCTGGGGCACAGAAGCAGGGAAGTCAATTACGTTCACTTTCTATTCAGCACTTCCTAAATGTCACCACACTCCCCTCATACCAAACCCCCCCCCCCCCCCAAGGTCTATACATGTGTAGCCCATGCTTGTCATGCGCTTTAAGTCCCTCATTCTGGCACATTCACTAGATTTTGTCTGCTTGCTGTGACTGTGTAATTCAAAGATTGAAGGGAACATTTAAATAATTTTTTATAGAGTGAATAAAAATGTATTTTGTGCAACTAACCTAATAGAAAAGGATTTGAAATTATTTATATGGGTGACAGGGCCCCTTTCAAGGAAATGTAAACCCTCAGATATATAATTGGTCAAAGCACACGTCTCAGCACTTCTGCCATTTTCTATTTTTTTCTAGTTCTCAAGATATCAGAAGTTTTTACACTGCCAATAAAATGAATCTGAAACAAAAGCCCTACCTTCTGTTTATTTTGTCAGACAGGCTACAGTCTACAGCAGAAAATCAAGTTAGTGACAAGTAATGTAACAAGGTTTTGCTTAGCCCTAACCTTGAGATAAGTTGACTTTTCTGTTACCACAATATCACAAGCCTTTCCTCTTCTCACCAATGTAATTTCTGCTGACTAATTCTTTATATTAGCAGTATATAAACTGCTGATATCTAGAAAAAAGCAATTTCACATTCATTTGTTTAAAGGGGTTGTTCACCTTTAAATTACCTTTTTAGTATGATGTAGAGATTGATATTCTGAGACAATTTGCAGTTGGTCTTTTTTTTGTGGTTTTTGACTTATTCAGCAGCTCTCTAGTTTGCAATTTCAGCAATCTGGTTGCTAGTGTCCAAGTTACCCTAGCAACCATGCACTGATTTGAATAAGAGACTGGAATATGAATAGGAGAGGCCTGAATAGAAAGATGTGTAATACAAAGTAGCAATAACAATATTTGTAGCCCTACAGACCATTTGTTTTTAGATAGGGGCCATCTGAAGGCTGGAAAGAGTTAGAAGAAGAAGGCAAATAATTCAAAAACCATAAAAAATGAAGGCCTATTGAAAAGATTCTTAGAATTAGTCATTCTATAAGAAGCTAAAAGTTAACTTAAGGATGAACTAAAAAGACATGCTCTCACAGCATTTTAAGCAGGGGATCCCATGAGGAATTAATTCAATATTCAATAAAAAGTATCAACAACAATACATTTGTAGCCTTACAGAGCATTTGTTTTTAGATGGGGTCAGTGATCCCTATTTGAAAGCTGCAAAGAGTCAAAAGAAAAAGGCAAATAATTCAAAATACTACAAAAAAAAATAAAAATAAAGACCAAGGTGAACCGCCCCTTTACGAATTACATTCCCTTTAATGACACAGCTCCATCAAGACAGTTACCCCTGGAATTTCACTTACTGCCATCAGAACAATAAACTAGACTGAGCAAAGACCACTAAGTGTACAATTATTAGGCATCAGTTCCACTTGCCCTTTCCGGACGGAGTCCATGAACTGCCGGTTCTCAACACCACTGTAATCCCTGAGATGCCCGTCGTTGATTGTGAAGCCATTTTTCCACAATTTGATGAGGACGTCGGCCTGCATAAGAAAATAACAGGTGTAAATGTAGCTGCAGCAGAAAGATGTACCCTACAGGAGGAAGCTAATACCACTAGTATTAATGATATCAGCAGGGATGTGCAAGCATTTCTAGTAGTCAATGTGCATAGACTTGTGCAACCAACACATCTGCAAATGGCTTCTTTTTAACCACAGAAGGGAGTTCTGACCCTTTAAAGGAACAGTAAAAATGTAAGTAATGAAAATATCAGGGATGCATAGAATCCAAGATTTGGTTCGAGATTCGGCCTTTTTCAGCAGGATTCTGATTCGGCCGAATACTTCTGGCCAGCCGAACTGAATGCTAATTTGCATATGCAAATTAGGGGCGGGAGGGAATTAGGACTTGGTTCGGTCTCTTTCATGAAGGATTCGGCCGAATTCAAAATAGTGGATTGGGTGTATCCCTAGAAAATATAATGTACTGTTGTGCTGCACTGGTAAAACGTGTGTGTTTGCTTCAGAAACTCTCCTATAGTTTATGCTGTGTAGCCATGGGGGCAGCCATTCAAGCACAGGATACACAGTAGATAACAGATAAGTACTACTATAGTTTATATAAACAAGCTGCTGTGTAGCCATGGGGGCAGCCATTCAAGCACAGGATACACAGTAGATAACAGATAAGTACTACTATAGTTTATATAAACAAGCTGCTGTGTAGCCATGGGGGCAGTCATTCAAGCACAGGATACACAGTAGATAACAGATAAGTACTACTATAGTTTATATAAACAAGCTGCTGTGTAGCCATGGGGGCAGCCATTCAAGCACAGGATACACAGTAGATAACAGATAAGTACTACTATAGTTTATATAAACAAGCTGCTGTGTAGCCATGGGGACAGCCATTCAAGCACAGGATACACAGTAGATAACAGATAAGTACTACTATAGTTTATATAAACAAGCTGCTGTGTAGCCATGGGGGCAGCCATTCAAGCACAGGATACACAGTAGATAACAGATAAGTACTACTATAGTTTATATAAACAAGCTGCTGTGTAGCCATGGGGGCAGCCATTCAAGCACAGGATACACAGTAGATAACAGATAAGTACTACTATAGTTTATATAAACAAGCTGCTGTGTAGCCATGGGGGCAGCCATTCAAGCACAGGATACACAGTAGATAACAGATAAGTACTACTATAGTTTATATAAACAAGCTGCTGTGTAGCCATGGGGGCAGCCATTCAAGCACAGGATACACAGTAGATAACAGATAAGTACTACTATAGTTTATATAAACTAGCAGTCAGTGCTAAGCGCTATAGTAGTATTACTATTATTAGCAGTTAGCGGAATAGTAGTATTAATCGGGATGCACCGAATCCACTATTTTGGATTCGCCCAACCCCCGAATCCTTCGTGAAAGATTCGGCCGAATACCGGACCCTAATTTGCATATGCAAAAAAGGGGGAAAATGTTTTACTTCCTTGTTTTCTGACAAAGTCACCCGCCCCTTATTTGCATATGCAAATTAGGGTTCTGATTAGGTGCGGCCTGGCAGAAGGATTTGGCCGAATCCTGCTGAAAAAGGCCGAATCCTGGCCGAATCCCAAACCGAATCCTGGATTTGGTGCATCCCTAAGTATTACTATTACTGGCAGTCAGTGGTATAGTAGTATTACTATTACTAGCAGTCAGCGGTATAGTAGTATTACTATTACTAGCAGTCAGCGGTATAGTAGTATTACTATTACTAGCAGTCATCGGTATAGTAGTATTACTATTACTAGCAGTCAGAGGTATAGTAGTATTACTATTACTAGAAGTCAGCGGTTTAGTAGTATTACTATTACTAGCAGTCAGTGGTATAGTAGTATTACTATTACTAGCAGTCAGCTGTATAGTAGTATTACTATTACTAGCAGTCAGAGGTATAGTAGTATTACTATTACTAGCAGTCAGCTTTATAGTAGCATTACTATTACTAGCAGTCAGAGGTATAGTAGTCCAGGGCTATGGTTTGATGGGAAAGGGGTCTAGGAAGTCAGCTGGTGCAGTAAATAACCAGTATGATGAGCAACCTCATAGAGAAATCTATGCCTGAATAAGTATTTCCCATTACTATTATGTATTGTTTGTCTCCTTACTTTGTTTTCTTCATCTTCAGGAGAAGCAATAAGAGCGCCAGCGTTCTCTGCCTCTTCAAACAGACTGTTCACAAAGGAGTCGCACCTTTTCCTCTCACCTCCCCGGTGCCCCGACCCAAAAACCCTTCAAACATAGCACAAAACAGGGACCATTAACTATAATGCATAACAAAAATACTGCCAATAAATGTCATAGAATACAGAAACATGCCTGATACTGGTTAGGAGACAATATTTGCTGGAATTGTTTTTTTAGGGGGAGCGGTGTGAGCAATTCTCTGAAAATGCCGATGACTCTACCACAACATATCACAGCTAAATGGTTAATGCCCAGGTGCAAATCTACCCAGCATCAGATTTGGCATTATCTTCATTATCTTCTGTAACATTCAGTGAGGTGCTGACAAAAGCTGGAAACGGTACCTGTGCCACGTCTTTCCAGCTGATGCAGAATCCCACCGAGTTCCTGTGTGCCACATATATGCCTAGTAGTTAGCTCAGGACAAGTTGCCCAACTGTCATTGGAAAAGATGTTTTTTTTTTCAAAACACATCAGTTAATAGTGCTGCTCCAGCAGAATTCTGCACTGAATCCGTTTTTCAAAAGAGCAAACAGATTTTTTTTATATTTAATTTTGAAATCTGACGTGCGGCTAGACACTGTTAGTTTCCCAGGTTCCCCCAGTCATGTGACTTGTGCTCTGATACACTCTAGTCACTCTTTACTGCAAGTTGGAGTGATATCAGGCCCTCCACATCCCCCCCCCCCAGCAGCCTAACAACAGAACAATGGGAAGGTAACCAGATAGCAGCTCCCTAAAACAAGATAACAGCTGCCTGGTAGGTCTAAGAACAGCGCTTAATAGTAAAAATTCATGTCCCACTGTGACTCCTGTAGTTACATTGAGTAATAGAAACAGTAGCCTGTCAGAAAGCAGTTCCATCCTAAAGTGCTGGCTCTTTCTGAAAGCACATGACCAGGCAAAATTACCTGAGATGGCGCCTACACACCAATATTACAACTAAAAAAAAATACACTTGTTGGGTCAGGAATTACATTTTTGATGGTAGAGTGAATGAATTATTTGCAGTTGGTTTACAGTTTAATTTAGAAATAAAAACTACACCATAAAAATCATGACAGAATCCCTTTAAGAATTATTTAACCCATAAATGTGACTGGGAACAGAGAGAGAGTAGCCAGATTTACCTGTCTTGGAATTTCATGTTGTCTGATTTGTCTGCTTCCCTCATCTTGGGATCATCTCTCCCTATAACACAAAGAGGGTAAATATGCACACAGGGCGTCATTCATTTTGCCTTCCATCATTCTAATAAATCTGCAATGCACAAGGCAAGCAGAAACAAGTCATACATTGTTTTATATACAAATATGTTCCACTGTACACTCCCCTGGGTTACTAGCAGTCACTTGCTATAGCATAACAACATATAGCCAGTTTCATATAGCATAATAATGAGGTCATGTGAGTGATCTCCAAACAAGAAATCACATTTTAACCTTCAAACTAATTAAAAAGTGCTTGACTCAGCGCTTTTGAAATGTACGTGATTTCTTCTAGTTTTCAATGGATTAGCCCCTGAGCTCTTCTCTTTCTGACAATGAAGACCTCAAGGCGGTGCCTATTGCGCTGAATGCAGGGAGAAAAGTATGTAATTCTGGAGGTTGTTTAGAGTAATATAAATAAAAGGCTTACTTATCCTTTACATGACCATTCCCTGTTGCAGCTTCAACAAATGCCCAAAGCGAAGTTGGGAACAGATTATTAAGGGCCAAGTTAGTCCAAAATCACAGCAGAAAATACTAACTACTGAACATGTATTTGCAGATTTCTCATCACTGTACTTTCTAGAAAGTGTTCCTAGGTTAAAGGGGTTGTTCACCTTTGAATTAACAGTTAGTATGATGTAGAGGGGGATATTCTGAGATCATTTTTTATTATTTAAGGATTTTGAGTTTAGTTTTTTTATTCAGCAGCTCTTCAATTTGCATGTCAAGCAATCTAGTAGCTAGGGTTCAAATTACCTTAGCAACCATGAATTGATTTCAATAAAAGTCTGGTATATTAATAGGAAAGGGCCAGAATAGAGAAATTTGTAATAAAAAGTAACAATAATCTGTAGCCTTACAGAGCATTTGTTTTTCAAATGGGGTCAGCGACACCCATTTGAATGCTGCAAAGAATCAGAAGAAAAAGGTAAATAATTATAAAACAATAAAAAAAAATAATGAAAACCAATTAAAAAGTTGTTTAGAATTGGCCATTCTATAACATAATAAATGTTACCTTAAAGGTGAACTACCCCCTTTAATGCACGAATGCAATGAGGGGTATGTATTTCCCCATATCATTCCTAGGGTGATATAATAGTGCAGTCAAACTTTTTGAACTCCAGATTTTCTTGAACTGAAACTCCCAGAATTCCTCCAGCAGCTTAACTTGTGTATATTTACGAGGGCACGCTGATAGCCAGATATCACATCAGGCAGGTTTATAAATCCCCTTGGAGTGAGTTCTGCATTGGCTTGTTTATGTGTCCAGTCCCACAACCTACATCCCTGTCGTTGAGATCAGGCCGATATTGCTCACTTCAAGGTGGTTATATCAGTGAAATATACGCTTGTTTGACAATTTTACCAAACTAGTACATATTTTAACGCACAGGCAGCTTTAGTTACAGGATTCCCTGATTTTTAAATTGGAATTTGGACTCTTAGTTCAGCAAGTGTTATGGTGATGCAACCCCCCGACCCTTCCAATTTGCTCCAACGTTTAAAGGGGTTGTTCACCTTCCAAACACTGTTTTCAGATTATTCACCAGACTTTTTTCAAGTACTTTCCATCTTTTATTTTTTACCGTTTCCCCAAAATCTAGGTGTAAAGTTGAATATCCCTGTCACTGGTGTAGTCTGGCAGCTCAGTAATTCAGGGGCAGACTCTAAACTGTTACAATTTTGCAACAATTAGTTGATCCATTTCTCAAGCAGCATCTCTGGAGTATCAGCAACTATTGTATCAATTCTAACAGCTGCCTTTAAAGGGGTGGTTAATCTGTAAGGTAACTTTTATTATGTTATAGAACGACCAAGTCTAAGAAACTTTTCGGTTGGTTTTCATTGTTTATTTTTTTTTATAGTTTTATAGTTTCTGATTCTTTGCAGCTTTTCAAAATGCTGTCCCTTCTATAAAGCAAACGCTCTGTAAGGCTACAAATGTATTGTTATTGCTACTTTTTATTACTCATCTTTCTATTCAGGCCTCTCCTATTCATATTCCAGACTGTTGTTGTTGTTGTTATTGATCCGGCTGGGCTTCTGCTGGAAGTCAGAACGGGGAATGCAGAAAATGTAAACAGGTAGATAATTAGAGTTACGCAAGGAATGAATATGTATATGACCAATGAATATGTAATGGATAGATACTGGGAAGAGGCTCAGAATTCCATTCTCTTTCACTGAGGGGAAATGAAAACTAAAGGGTGTAAAGCATTGGGTATCCCAGTGGTCACTGAGGTAACACTCTACCCTGCAGCTGATATTGCGGTGGGGGAGGGGCTTGTTCTCAATTACCCGTTATGGGTCACTTCTGACCTAAATCCGGCCCTGACAGTGATTTACATACTCACGGTTGCCATAGAAACCCACTTTAATCACTAATTTAATTACAAGTGATAATTAGGCCCCAAACAGTTGTAGTGTGTGCCTTTATCCCTGATGACTGCCCCAGGCCCAGCAGTACTGCACTGTAGGGAAATCACTCACCCTCCAAACACTTAACCTGTCAGTCGCAGTCTGCCCCGCCCCCATCGGCAGGAAAAGCCAAACCAATGTAAACAACGCCAGTGGGAGATAAACCTTACGCTTAAACTGCTCACAACCCTCTACACTTTTATTAACCGTGTAATTGTATCTCCCGGTGCAACATAGAGTTTATCGTGCGCACTCACCATTGTCATTGCACAGCCCCGGTTGCCTCAGTCCTGTCGAAAGCTCCGAGCGGAAGTGACGTTGAAGAACAACCGCAGCCAGGCCTATTGCGTATTACACGCTGTGCGCATGCGCGCACTATTGTTTGCGCATCGTCCCCTGGGGTTGGAATTCGACCTATCACAAGTCAGTGACGTAAAGCTGCAATGGTGGGGCTCAGCTTTGTGATTCAGAAGTTGAGGTTGGAGTTTGCAGGTTGTGACTCGCTGCAGTGACACAGTTATTTCTCTCACAGCCTCCATTCTGCTTCAGAATACAGACACTCCCTACTTAGTGTTGAAGTATAAATGATATATCATTTAACAACACAGGGCAAATTTGCCTGTGGGCAGTTACCCATAGCAACCAATCAGTGATTAGTTTTTAAAAGCCAGCTGCAAGTAGAACAATGAATGCAGCAATTTGATTGGTTGCCATGAGTAAATTTGCCCAGTGTTGATAAATGACCCTGTTTTGTCCTTATATAGTAAGATATAATCACTACATAAATGATTTATCTGGCGGGGTGATAATTCCGTATTCATTTATTTTGTGAATTACTCAAAGGGGTTTCCTTTAAGTTAACTTTTAGCATGTTATAGAATGGTCAATTCTAAGCAACTTTTCAATTGGTCTTCATTATTTATATTATAGTTTTTAACTATCTGCATTCTGCATTCTTCTGACTCTTTCCAACTCTCAGATAGGGGTCACTGACCCCATCTAAAAACAAATGCTCTGTAAAGCTACAATTTTACTGTTACTGCTACTTCTTACTACTTATCTTTCTTTTCAGTTCCTCTCCTATTTATATTCAAGTCTCTTTTCCAAATCAGTGCATGGTTGCTACGGTCATTTAGACCATCGTAACCAGATTGATAACATTTGAAACTAGAGAGCTGCTAAATAAAAAAAAGCTAAATACAGTAGTACAGGGACTGGGATAAAATCATGTAAAATCAGGGGAAATGTAAAATCAGGGAAATGTATTATGTATAATATATAGGTGGGACTACAAAAAACATGAAATCAGGGGATGTAAACTTAAACCACAAATAAACATCATACTAAAAGTTAAAGGGGAACTCCACAAAAACATAACTTAAGCTTTTTGAAAAGCAACTTTGAAAAACACATAAAAAATATGCAGACTTTTCATGATTTTTAATGGTTTCTGAAAGTTCCCTAAGCCTAGCCTCCTGCTCTCCTGCTGATCTGTCTGACTACTTTGCTGAGCTGGCTGACTACTGTTACTTTGTATAAACAGCCATCTGTCCCCAGCTTGCATCCTCCAAACCCCACAATTCCCTGCACATGTGATTTCAATAAGGAAAGGAACATCTCAGTGCAATGCATTGTGGGTTATGTAGTTCCTGCATGCTGTCTGTAAGCTGTGGAGAAGTTGTTACAATTTATAACATCAGTGTTTAGTCCCTCCTTCCCTGCCAGGATTTCAGATGATGCAGAAAGAGAAGAACTGTTAAACAACTGGATTTCAGCATAGAAAATGGCATTTATTCATACTTTTTGAAGAAACAGGTAACTGTGATGGGTATATTAGGGGTTTCTGTGTTATGTGGGCCAATTTATCAAATTTTGGGTTGGAAGCCCCCTTTAATTTGTTATATTATATACAAATTGCTGTTACTTTGTTGCTACTATGTCAATAGATGGCGCTGTTTTTACTGGTTTAAAAGGAAATCTCTGTGACCAGGTGTGTTAGCTTGATAAAGAGCCAGAGATGGCTTGAAACGTTGCTACTATTGGTCTGTGCCATGTTTGAATAGAGGCCTTTTTATTACATTAAGAAGGTGCTGTTCTCGTCTATATTGAATCTTCTACGGTGTGGGGTGGCCACCATTGACCGTGCACCAGAAACAGTGGAGGAGTTGTGTGCTGACACAGAATCACTAATGGAAGCCCCCTTTAACTCAAAGGTAAACAACCCCTTCAAGGGCAGAGACACACGTGGAGATTCCGGGAGATATTGTCGCCCTCACGAGGAAACTTCGGGCAACTTCGGAAAACCAAGTGCCATTCCGCCAACGATTTAGAATCTAGCTGGCGGGAGGCAGTTCGGGGAGATTTGTCGCCTGAAGATGAGGCGATTTGTTGCTGGACGACTAATCTCCCCGATTCTCCATGTGTGTCTCTGCCCTAAAGGAGACATTCTGTGAAAAACAACAATGTGCTAGCGCATTATACTCATTTAAATATAAAAGGAATGTGCTGGGAAAAAATTAGTGTTGTGGGTTGATTTATTGAAAATTTCTTCAAACGTTACTGCCCATCTGTTCCACTTGCTACTGCCTCCTCTCCCAGGCTGTTGACTGGGGCCTGTGATACTCAGCACACTGCACTGTAAGATGAGACCCAATCAACTGCTAGGCTGACCTGATAGGGAACTGAAGCCTGCCTATTCCTGTGTGACCGAAGGGATGTGATTGGCTGTCCCCCCCTAATGTGCTTCTGGCGGGGCCCATTAGGATCCGCCCCCTAGAGTCCTGCGTGGGTCAATTTTTTGGAACCCTTACCCAACCCCGTACCCGCAACCTGCAATCCGCAACCCGGACCCACATTCTTACCCGCTTGTACCCGCTACCTGACCCGACCCGCAATGAATCAGAATCAGGAAGTGCTCTCATTGTAAACTGGAAGTGACCTCATCGGAAGTAGACATGATCAGAAAAAAGGAGTAAAAATTGCAATTGAGAAGACCCGCGGCCTGACCTGAGAAACTTCAGAACTGCCGACCCGCATCTTCCGCAACCCGGAACTTCTACACGCAACCCGCAAGGTACCGCAGGTATTTGCGGGTAACCTGCGGGTACAGCCATGCTGCAGGACTCTCCCCATATGAAATATGTACAGAGACCATAGCAGATTTATAGGGAGCTCCAATAAAGGGGCACATTTTGAAGATAATATTTATTTTTGGACCAAAGTTAAACCAGCACCAAGTTCACTCTTGCCTACAATGTTGGGGGGGTCACTATATGTCTCTTTTAAATCAACAATCCATTTAAGGGCAATGACACACAGAACTACTTGTAGCGGCTATAAAATAGACAATACTAATGATAATTGTCTCTGCCTGGGTTGGACTGGACTTGCAGGACACCAGTAAAAAACCGTGGCCCATGTGAGCCCTGCTGAGCCAGACACACTCCCAGGACACTTAGCTGCTCCAGCCCCATCCCTCGACTGCACCCGCAAACAGTAACGTAACTAGGTGGGCGCGGGCCGTGCAGCTGGGGGGCCCTGCGGGATGAGGGCCCTGGTCCAATTGCACCCCCTGCTCCCCTGATAGTTACACCACTGCCTGCAAAAATGAAGTTAAAAGTACATGGCGCAAACAGAGTCTGGTGGCTGGCAAGGTTTTGAATAGAATAGAAAGATGAAGAATAAAAAGTAGCAGTAACAATACATTTGTAGTGTTACAGAGCATTTGTTTTTAGATGGGGTCAGTGACCTTCCCCATTTGAAAGCTCGAACAAGTCTGAAGAAAAACGCAAATAAAAAACAAATACATAATGTATTATGTATTATGTAGTAAAGTAAGTAAAAAAGTGGAGTTAATATTTTGCCTCAGTGCCATTACTTCCTTGGGGCTTAAAGGATAAGTAAACCTTTTAAAATAAGTAAATATGTAAAATTGAAATGAGAGTACTATTCTAAGTACTTTTTTTTGTTAAAAGTTGCTTAATTGCTTAACATAGCATTCTCATCAATTATACAATCACTTATTTTAAAGGTTTACTTATGCTTTAATGGCTGCCTGAACTTATCTTGCTTAGGATAGCATTTTGGGGTGGATTGGATGTGTGCCCAGGGCCGGATTTACCCTCCTTGCCCCCCTAGGCCCAGCTACTGTGCCGCCCCCCCCCCCGCGCATTTTCTGGATGTGAATCTTTTTCCAATCAGGACATTTATGCAAAAGTGGATCAGATGGATCAACTAGCAGTTAGGCTTGTTTGAGATATCTATATATTCTCTATATATAGACACCTTTTTATACATAGATGCAGAGAGAGATGTCTCTTGTATTGATAAGTTTGTCAATTGTGCTCCAGTGGGCAGCCGCAGCATCAGTTAAATATTTATTATAAAATAAAAAAGTCAAATCTTGGCAGCAGCATAATCTTTGTAGTTCCTATTTCTCAGCAGACATTATCCCTTATAATACATGAGTGATACTCAGAGTTCCCTGTATAACTCAGCCTGCAGCCTTGTGCCTTTATATGGTCACAGAACAACCCCTCAGTGACTTCTAATATCCTTATCATTTACAGTAGGGGGTACATTATCCCTTATAATACATGAGTGATACTCAGAGTTCCCTGTATAACTCAGCTTGCAGCCTTGTGCCTTTATATGGTCACAGAACAACCCCTCAGTGACTTCTAATATCCTTATCATTTACAGTAGGGGGTACATTATACCTTATAATACATGAGTGATACTCAGAGTTCCCTGTATAACTCAGCCTGCAGTCTTGTGCCTTTATATGGTCACAGAACAACCCCTCAGTGACTTCTAATATCCTTATCATTTACAACAGGGGGTACATTATCCCTTATAATACATGAGTGATACTCAGAGTTCCCTGTATAACACAGCCTGCAGGCTTGTGCCTTTATATGGCCATAAAACCCCTCAGTGACTTCTAATATCCTTATCATTTACAATAGGGGGTACATTATCTCTTATTATACATGAGTGATACTCAGAGTTCCCTGTATAACACAGCCTGCAGCCTTGTGCCTTTACATGGCCATAAACCCCTCAGTGACTTCTAATATCCTTATCATTTACAATAGGGGGTACATTATCTCTTATTATACATGAGTAATTCTAAGAGTACCCTGTTTCCAGTTGAAAAGATCATTTACAAATAGAACAAACTGTGTCTGATGTTGCACTTGGTACTGCAGCGCAGCTATTCTTATAAGAAGCAGTTTCTGGCCGTATCTGCTGCTGCACAAGTCTGTATGTCAGATAACAGAAAACCATTATGTTCTGCTGAACTCTGCAGCTAAGATGCAAGTCAATCACATTTTGTAAACAAAGGAAAAATGTAAGGAAGGAAACCTAATTCTGTAATAGGTTGAATCGAAAAAGGTCCCTTATGTCGCATTTTTGTAAATTTCTTCTTAATGAAATATAATCATTATTTAATTAAATGGAGTAAATGGATTTAAATTAATTGAGGTTTTTAATTTCATCGCACAATATATATAAAATCATACAAAAAAATCATTTATCAAATTTCATATGTAGCCATTAATTTATAGCATTAAATTCATATTATTAGTTTGTTTATAAATATTTATTTCATCTTGATTATCGTATCAGTAACTTAAGGCATAAAAAGTTCTATATTAAAAATAGACTAATTGTGTAATAGAACTGAAATGGTTTTCATTTTGTAGGAAAGGGCAATCAAAACATCTGTAACAGGTTTAGAACACTTGTGATTCTGCACCTCCAGCAAATCTGCAAGTTGACTATGACATATTTCTCTACATGGCCAATATACAGCAGATCTGCAGGGGAAATGTTAAATGTACATCCCAGCTATGGAACAGATCAGCTTGCTGGGACACACGCAGCACAGCAGAGGCAGCACAGCAGAGGCAGCAGCAGCATGAGCACAGAGAGGAGTGGGAGGGGGCGGAGCCACAGCGGGAGATAGGCTGGAGGAGCGGTCCTAAAGCCAGCCGGATCTATCAGGAGCAGCCGACTTACACAAGATGTTAGGGGGCGCCTTCTTGCCGCCCCTAACATCTTGCCGCCCTAGGCCCGGGCCTAGGGGGCCTTTCCCTAAATCCGGGCCTGTGTGTGCCTGGGGCAGACCAATTAGGAATCCTAAACTTACCGGCAAATTGGTAATACTGGCCCTGGCTGGTATTTTACTGGCTAGGCTGGTGAAATACTGGCCAGGTGGTAACCCTAGTAGGCAGACAAGGGTGTAAGAGGGACAGGCCCGGATATGTGTCGAGGCCACATAGGCCCGGGCCTAGGGTGGTACATTTTTGGGGGCGGCATGCCGCCAAGCCGCTCTGTGGGGAGCCTGTGCTCCCCACTGCTCCGACGCTCGGACAAGCGCCAGCGTGTGGTAGTGCGGGCACTAGGACTGCGCGGAGCGCACAGCCTAGGGGTGCCCGCCCAGCGAAGCTGGCGCTGCAGGGGGAACTTGGATTGTAAGCTCCATCAGAACAGGGAGTGAGGTGAATAATAAACAATCTCTGTAAAGCATTGTGTTGATTTGTTGGTGCCATATCTATAAAAGGAGTAAAAGACAATAAATCAATGGGGAAGGGGGACTTGGTATGTTTTTAGGCTGGAACAAAAATGTTAGGTTGAAGAACTCAGAAATAAATAGTTAAATATATAAATGAGAAAGATATAATACAGTTTGTTTGTGAAACACTTTTATTAAACATCCAATACAGCTTAGCAAGACACAGAAAGAAATCGTCAGCGTTGACCAGCTGCTGAAAACAATAAAAAGCCAATATTTGTACACAAAGTGAAAGAGAAAATTTGCCAGCGCTCGATTTACCTTTAAAAAATAATTACAAAAAATGAGATGTTAGTACCACACTTTGGCCAAAATATGTAAGATCACGTGCCAAGTCAAGGCCCCTCATTGTACGAGTCCTACACTATTTTTGAGCATTATAAGTTTGTAGTGCATTTATAATCAAGTCCCCCAGTAAGACCATTGTGCACTTACCCTTAGCTCAGGAGCTCTAGTGAGAAAGCTCCACCTGCACCATGTTCTTATTACTCAGTCACATGTTTACTGGGGGACTGGATTTTAAATGCATTACAAAGCTAAAATGCTAATAGTGTAGGAAGGAAATTATTCACAGGTGTATGTTTGTTGGCTGGGGCTTAAAAGCTCCCAGTTTTCTCACTAGAGCTCCTGAGCTAAGGGTAAGTGCACAATGGTTTTACGTGGGGACATGCAAGTTACAGCCAGATAAGGTACAAGCTCAAAGTGGCTGAGTATAAATTAGGGCTAAATTAATGGAGTGTGAAAGAAAAGGAATTCCATATGAGACATTAGTCTAGTGTTTATTCTAGTGCCCCAACAACTGTGTTGTGTTTCTGACTTAAGGTCCCCATAGACGCGACGATTCTTCTTGCCGAACGACCGATTTTAGTGAAGCCCGACCGATACTTCGAAATTATCGTGCGGTTAGTGGTATTCGAACGATCGTACATCTTACGATTTTTCGGCCGACATCTGTCGGGAAATTGATCGGCCAGGTCAAAAAATCTTTGTCGGTCCCAGTGCAATCTCTCTATGTTTGCAGGGCCAAGCAGGCAGCTCCCCTTTGTTTTCCTGCCAAATTGGTCTTTTTAGTTGATGGTAGATTCGTACGATCGTACGATCGTTCTGAGAAGATCGTGGTCTCACGATCAGGATCTGATCTTTTAAAAATCTCAACATCTATGGCCAGCTTTAGTGCAGGCAATTCTTAATCCACATAATTAGCCATAAATCCAAGCCCCAGGTTCAGTCCCTTCTCATTGATTTGTATTCCCACCAGGGCCGCCATCAGAAATCAAGGGGCCCGAACAACAAACTTTTCTGGACTCAGCCCACCCCATACCACAGTAAAAAGACCATATAGACAGCACTAAAAAATGTAAACCCCCCACACACAAATTATAAAAAGCAATTGGTGGTCAGGACAGCCTTCCTATATAACGTAACTAGAGGGGGGCGGGTAGCCGGGCCCCCCACCGTATGCTTTTTTTCTGCCCGCAATTCCGCAGGAGTCAGTGGCGAACGAGCTGCCGGGGGGCCCTGAGAGGGTGCAGGCAGTGGCCCAATCGCATACCCTGCACCCCCGGTAGTTACGCCACTGGGTCAGGACCCCTTTATGAGGGTCCTGGGTCCCACATAAACATTTTAAAAAATCATTGGTGGTCCGGGTCCCCCTATAAGTTAAAAAAAAAAACTTTGGCGCCAAGGCCGCCATAAAAGTTTGTAAAAAAAACATTGGTGGTCATGGTTTCCCTACAAGTTAAAAAAAATCATTGGTGGCCAGGGCTCCCCCTATAAATACATTTTAAAAAAAAGTCGGTGCCAGGACCCCCATACAAGTTAAAAGAAACATTGGTGGTCAGGGCCCCCATAGAATATTTTAAAAAAAAAAACATTGGTGGCCAGGGGCCTATAGAGTATTAAAATAATACATTGGTGGCCAGGGATTTAATAAAATTAAAAAAAGACACATTGGTAGGGTTGCCACCTGGCCGATAAAAATTATGCTTGATGCCAATGTTATTAATAGGAAAAAACGCCAATAATATAGGAAGGCCGGTATTTTTTTCCAGAAAAGTTGGCAACCCTACACATTGGTGTTCAGTGGAACTTACCTTAGGTTCCTTTCAGGGCTTCAGCTTTGCTTCTTTTGTGGCTTTGGGTCTATTTGCAACTTCAGGTCTTCAACTTTTGCGTCTTTTTGTGGCATCGGTCTTTTGTGGCTCCAACTTCGCAGCTTCAGGTCTTCTCCACTTCAGATCTTTGGGTGTGCTTTGGGTTCAGCGAATGACTTTGGAGCTGTCAAGTGCAGCACACCCAGGCCCCCCTTTAGGCTTGGGCCTGGTATAAGAGCATCCACTGTGCCCCCCTGATGGCAGTCCTGATTCCCACACTTTCCTTTTGTTTTCTGTTTTAAAATTTCCCTTAAAGGAGAATTCAACCCAAACCTTAAAAACCCCCTACCCCACAACCCTATCTAGACCCACCTCTCTCCTCCCCCTCAGCCTACCTGGTACCTGGGGTAAATGCCCTTAACTTTTTACTTACCGAAATTCCGATCTGCTTCTGAAGTTTACCAAAGATAATTGAATTGTTTAAAAACAAAGAACCATATCTGGAGTGGTGAGGACTGTTTCCTATTGGTATGTCCTGTTTCTTATAGGTTATAGTGAAGAGGTGGTGTGTATTTTTCTTTCTCAGACTTTGACCAGTCTCCCTTATATTCAGTCCTCCTGTTTGGCATCTGGGGAATTATAAGTACACCACATTGGAAGAAGAACAGTTGTTCTGGCCATAGATGCTGTATTCCTCTATAAAGCCCAGTGATGCTCAAGGCCATAAATAAGCTTTCAGTCTAATTGGGCTTTAGGCTGGGGCCACTTGGGTGAGGGGCATCCCACTGTTTGGGTAGAAGTCTTATCTTTACACTAGAAGCCAAGAATAATAATGAGTAAGTTCAGAGGTTATTTGGATTGGCAGCCCTTTTAAGTCATGTGATTGTATTCTAGGGCTGAAAAGGAGGGTGGATATAAGAACAGCTGTTCAGTTCCCTTTCTTTGTAAAGAAAATCAACCTCAGCATTTAGGAAACAGGACCCTTTAACTGGCCCCATGTGGCTTCTCAAATCCCTCAGGATTCTACTGAGGCTTCTGACATATGTCTCTAGAAGAAATCCAGTCTGCCTTCTCTCAGCACACATTTCTGATTTCCTACCCAGTGCTGAAGCTCAGATGATAGAGTTTGTTAGTACTAAGCAAACGTTAAAGGAAAACTCCACCCAAAAAGATAATACAAACTTTAGCATATACATTCATTACATATTTTCAGTGCCTATAAAGTTTTTTGTAAATGTAATTACTATTAAAAACTGTGTCTCTCTGGCTTTTTTTATATTTTCAATACTTGTTGTTGTGACTCCCTAAGCAATGTAGCAGATCCCAGCTGATTAACAGACCTTGGGATAATTGCCTTCTACTACATTGTTTAAGAATCAGACCAGAATTGAAATAAAATAGTGAATACTAAAATAACTAAATTACTAAACTGTTTCATAGTCTGAATTTGCAACCGGCAGTGGAAGATCAGACTGGAAGATCAATAGTAAAGGACATGAGAGAAAGAATATAAAGCTCAGTGATAAATAATAACAATACAAGTTTAGCCTCAGAATAAAACAGCTTTCTGGGTGCTGGAAGAACACTAATGCCCTTAATAGCTGTGTCACTTGGGGCAATTTTTTGTGTTTTATACCTCAGAGGTAGGGGACAACAATTCTGTGTCCCCAGCTTCATTTTGCACCACATCTCTAGGAACTTATTCCATATTTATGCAGATAACACCCAAACCTACTCTGTACTTCTCTGTATGTCTTCTTACCCAATGTATGGCACATTATCATCTAAATTATTTGAGTTCATTGTATATTGACAATCATCTTTTTTCACAGTCCTTTTTTCTTCTGTATGAGAGTTTTTTTTAATAAAAATGCAAGAATCATTGAGAAAATCCCGGGCAAATGCCCCTAACTTTTTACTTACCCCTCGGTGCAGAGGTAGGTTTTTTTTTTTAATAAGGGGTTTGTTTCTCCTTTAAGCATTCATATCAACAACATGACTATAAAGATATGGGATCCGTAATACTGAAATCTATTATTCCGAAAGCTACCAAATACGGCAGTGCCTTTTGTATCACAGAAGCTGATGAGAAGCCACTACTATATCACTACTATAGTATACCTACTAGGGAAATCTGGAATGAGGCTGCTAATCTAACTAAACAAAGTACAAAAAAGAAAAAAAAGAAAAAATTGTGAGAGCACTCCATGGCTTCATAAAAATGTACTAAAATACATTGGAAGTGCTACTGATCTGGCCAAATTAACTACAGACATAGAAAAAAAGAAAAATTGATCAATGCACATTCCTTTGTCCCCTATCATATCAGTAATCTATGCAGATGCATGTATTTACAAAGACAGGGGTTTTTTTAGTTACAAAATTATGATCATAAGATTGATAAGCCACCATACCACGTCAAGGTAAAACCCATATGGCGGTCCCTAACAATTTACCTCTGGTCATAATTTCAAATGCTAAAGCCTCCCGGCATAGGAGCATTACCTGAAAAATAAGGTCTCCCGACCTGGGCATTGGTTTTCATCATAGGGCTTAGTCCTCCCCTGCCATTAGCTTTCAAAGGGGAGAGATAACCTCCCCCGCTTGCAGCTTTTGAGAGAGAGAAACTGCCCAGACCAACACCCATTTCCAAAGGAATTGTTCCACCATTTAAAGAGACAGGTGTGGGGGTGCTACAACCACATGGAAGCCTGGCCTGCAGCTTAGCTGCTGAACTTCCAAACAGAATAAATCTGCTACAATACAAAGTACAAAAAAGAAAAAATTGTGAGAGCACTCCATGGCTTCATAAAAATGTACTAAAATACATTGGAAGTGCTACTGATCTGGCCAAATTAACTACAGACATAGAAAAAAAGAAAAATTGATCAATGCACATTCCTTTGTCCCCTATCATATCAGTAATCTATGCAGATGCATGTATTTACAAAGACAGGGGTTTTTTTAGTTACAAAATTATGATCATAAGATTGATAAGCCACCATACCACGTCAAGGTAAAACCCATATGGCAGGGGAGGACTAAGCCCTATGATGAAAACCAATGCCCAGGTCGGGAGACCTTATTTTTCAGGTAATGCTCCTATGCCGGGAGGCTTTAGCATTTGAAATTATGACCAGAGGTAAATTGTTAGGGACCGCCATATGGGTTTTACCTTGACGTGGTATGGTGGCTTATCAATCTTATGATCATAATTTTGTAACTAAAAAAACCCCTGTCTTTGTAAATACATGCATCTGCATAGATTACTGATATGATAGGGGACAAAGGAATGTGCATTGATCAATTTTTCTTTTTTTCATAATCTAACTAAACTACTAAGAATGGCTGGATATTGCAAGTCAACACATGGACTTTTAGAAGAAAACTTATTTAGCTTTCCCTTACCCAGTCATCTGCAAATAACAGCCCAGTCACCTGCTCCCGGTGTCTAAAATTATAGTTACCCCTGCCAATAAAAAACACTGAAAACGCCCCTGATTTTTCCCAGAAAGCAGAAAGAGTTGGGCAATCAGGGGCTATCTCTTAAGATGGATAAGAAGGGTCATTTATATTTCTTATGAATATTTTTTATTTTTATGAATATGTAGCAAAATACTGATATTGTTCTAGCAGATGCTGAGGAACAGCCAGTACTGGGATTATTCCAACAGTTTTGAGCCAACAGGATTCCAGTCAGGATGGGTATGCGGAGGGGCAGTTGCAGCATTGCCTGATTTGGCCCAGTTTTCTTTCCATAGAATGTTTGGCGTTTTGTACTGTATTAAATAGGGAACTCATCTCATTTTGCTGTAGGTATCCACAAAACGACCGAAGCTACGAAAGGAGCCTAAGGTAAGTTCCACTGAACACCAATGTGTTTATTTTTTTATTAAACCCCTGGCCACCAATACGTTATTTTAATACTCTATAGTCCCCTGAACACCAACGTTTTTTAAAAATATTCTATGGGGCCCCTGACCACCAATGTTTCTTTTTAACTTGTAAGGGGGGCATAGCCACCAATGTTTTTTTAAAAAAAAAACTTTTATGGGGGCCCTGGCACCAATGTTTTTTTAATTTATAGGGGGAGGCCTGGCCACCAATGTTTTTTCTAAACTAATAGGGGGGCCCTGACCACCAATGTTTTTGTTTTAAAAATGTATGTGGGACCCTGCACAAATGGCTTTTTTCAAGTTTTGTGTTGGGGCGGGTTTACCGTTTTTAGCACTGATGTCTGTGTGGCCTTTTTACTGTGTCTGGGGTGGGGCTTTGGGGGCTGGTCTGGGGTGGGCTGGGAGAAGATGGCACCCGTGAACTCCAATGCCCTGAATATGCAACGAGGGTTAAGTAACAGAGGGTTAGGGGCATTTACCCAGGGTAATACCTAGGCTGGGGGGAGCAGGGAGGGGGGGGGTCTATGTAGGGTTGGGGATTTTAATAAAAAAGGTTTGGTTCTCCTTTAAGGTGGCCATAGATGTTACAATTATGATCTTTCCTGGTTAATTTGTTTCAACATACACGTGTAGACAGGGCCACCATCAGAAATCATACAACAAAATTTTGTGGGCCCCCTGGTCCCAGCCCACCCCAGACCAGTAAGTAAAGAGTTAGGGGCATTTACCCAGGGTAACACCTAGGCTGGGGTGGGTAAGCAGGGAGGGGGGTAGGGGATCTTGACAAAAGGGTTTGGTTCTCCTTTAAGGGGCAGATTTATCAAAATGTGAGCTTACAGTTTACTACAGAAAAACTCAACCACTTTCTGTTCATTTATATGGGATGTTTAGAAGTGTATTAATCAGTGAGGGAAAGTTAGAGTTCACCACTTGATAAATACGCTTTGGATAATCCCATAGGAATGAATAGAAAGTGGGTAATTTATTCTGTGGTAACTGGTAAATTGTAAACTCACATTTTGATAAATCTGCCCCATACAATGTGAAAGCATATTTATTACAAATATATATTGTGTAATGGGTAGGGTTGCCACCTGGCTGGTATTTTTACCGCCCTGGCTGGTGCAAATGATGGTTGATCCCAATGTTATTAATAGGGAAAAAAGATAAATATATAGGAAGGCTGATATTTTTTTCCAGAAAAGGTGGCAATCCTAGTTACGGGTGTCTCTTTCACATGTGTTGACCAGGCCCAGTTGTGCCCTTGGCCACGGTCCAAATTTTTTTCCTATTTCTACTTGTTTCTTCCCTCCTTTCCTATGTCATACCTCCCAACTGTCCCGTTTTGAGCGGGACAGTCCCACTTTTGACAGCTCAACTCGCAGTCCCGGATTGTGACTGAAATGTCCCTGAAATTTCTCTCTGATCTGCTGCACTGAACAGCCAGAAAAAGATTCAAAGTTTCTCACTTAATTGGCTCTTGGCAGAGAGCACAGAATACATACTAGAGACACACGTGGAGATTCAGCAAGATTAGTCGTCCCACGATAAATCGCCTCTTCTTCAGGCGACTAATCTTCCCGAACCGCCTTCCTTCCTTTCCAAAGTCGTCCGAAGTTTCCTGGTCAGGCAAGTGTCATCCCGCCGGCGATTTAAATTCTAGTGATTCTATGCGATTTGTGGCCAGCGACTAATCTCCCTGAATTTCTGCCCTTAAGATACTTTTGTAACAGTTTTAGATAGGATGCACCAAATCGACTATTTTGGATTCGGCCGAACCCCCGAATCCTTCATGAAAGATTCAGCCGAATACCGATATTAGGGGTGGGAGGGGAAAACATTTTTAACTTCCTTGTTTTGTGACAAAAAGTCACACGATTTCCCTCCTTGTCACAAATTTGTATATGCAAATTAGGATTTGTATTCGGTTCGGACAGGCAAAAAGATTCGGCCGAATCCAATTCCTGCTGAAAAAGGCCAAATCCTGGCCGAATCCCGAACCGAATCCTGGATTCAGTGTATCCCTAGTTTTAGATAAGAACCAAGACTCACAGCTTAAAGGGCAATAAAAACCAGATCAACCTGACAAATTTTGTAAAATGGACATGGTAATTAGGGGGCGTGGTCAAAACAAGTCGCCACGCTCCGCGCAACATATCTTTTTGTCCCTCTTTCTGTTTCATTCGTATTTACCTGACGAAAGGGCTTGTGTGCTCCAAAAACTTGCAGTTGTTACTTATTCAGTTAGCCATTAAAAGGAATCACCAAACTTTACATTTTCTGCAAAATGTTGGGAGGATTGCCATGTTGCATACCTCCCAACTGTCCCTTTTTCGGAGGGACAGTCCCTCTTTTGACAGCTCAACCCGCAGTCCCTCATTTGTACTAGAAAGTCCCTCTTTTCTCTGCACTGAACAGCCAGAAAAAGAAACAAAGTTTCTCACTCAATTGGCTTTTAGCAGAGCCCAGAACATCCACAGGTGCAAATAAGATACTTTGTAACAATTTTGAGACACAAAAACACAGTTTAGATAAGGAGAAATATATTCAAACTTTCATAACCTGACAAATTTTGTTAAACAAACATGGTAATTAGGGAGTGTGGCCACAGAAAGGGGTGTGGTCAAAAAATTGCTGCACTACATGCGGAAAAAAAAATTTGTCCCTCTTTTTACTTCCAAAATGTTGGGAGGTATGCCATGTTGTACCACATGAGGTGATTGCCTTGGCTCTTATTGCTATGACTCCAATTATCTGGTGAATGTTTTGTGTAATATTTCTTGTATGGAAATGTAGCATGTACTGTTCTCCTGATATTGGGACCAGCTTGGGAACTTCTTTCGTTTGTGGAAGATACTTTAATAATATCAACGGTAATACTTTACTTTAGTAGTAAACATGGCAGATATGGATAAAATCGACCCCTCCCTGTAAAATAACATTTGATTTGTACCCTGGTATCTGCTTATGCTGAGTTTATTAGCTTCTTTATAAATTATCGAATGTATATATATTAGAAGTAGATAAAGAAAAGCCTGGTGCCCAAAGTAAAGATGGCGCAGGACGCCTTCGCATGTGAGTCACGTGCCACCCGGCATTTAATAACCATAGATAGAGCTGGACTAACAGCGCCACCTACAGACAGGAGGAAAGAGCGGCGCGTCTGGCTGAGGAGAGAAAGGGAAATGGCGGCCGGCGGCGGCTGTGCCTGATCTGAGGGAGAGAAAGACAACGAGTGCCGCTGCCCCGGGGCAGTCGATAGCAACAGGGGGTGACGGGGGAGCCGGCCTGGGAACATGGTGGGGACCCGGCGGAGCGCTCTGCTCAAAGGCTCGGACGGGAGGTTCATCTCATCCCGCACCCGCTCCAGCCAGAACCGGCCCACTGGGAAGCCGGCAAAGGTGAGAGGAAAGCCGGGGGAAGCTGGGATCGATACCAGACTTATTATACGTGTCTGTAGGTCTGGGATGAACGGCTGTTGTTCTACTACAACTCCCAGCAGCCAGTGACATTCCAAGGCTGACAGAGAATGCTGGGAGTTGCAGTGCAACAGCAGGAGGAGAGCTACAGGGATTGCTTCCGGGTTCTGCAGGCACGAATACCATTGACTTGTATGTGTGTAAGTGTAAAGCTGTCCTGTGGAATCCCTGCATCGAATCTATTCATCTCTGGGGGACTTTAACGCCTCTCTTATTCTCTCTCTCTCTCTCTCTCTCTGTGTTACTGGATTGCTCTCTCTCTCTCTCTCTTGCTCTGTGTCTCTCTCTCTCTCTGTGTTACTGGATTGCTCAGTGGATTGTTATTGGATTGCTCTGCCTCTCTCTTACTGGATTGCATTGTCTCTGTTACTGGATTGCTATGTCTCTCTCTCGCTCTCTCTCTGTTACTGGATTGATCTGTGTCTCTGCTGTTGTTGTTCAACTACAACCCCCTGCAGGCTTTACAGGCTTATTTATTGCTGGTAGGTGCCTGCGGTGCCTTAATGCAGTGCCTGCGCCCCTCTGCTGCTGAATAGTGAGCCCACCCAGGGGAAAGCTTCTTCCTAATCAGTGAGGAGTTTGTGTGCCCCTGGCTCTGGCAGTCCTTTATAGCAGGAGTCCTGTTGCACGGCTCTTTTCAAATGGGACAGCACCGTGGATGGAGGCCACATGACTTTGTGCCATTATGAAAAGCTTGTGATAGGTGCCTGGGTATAAGGGTGCCGTGTAAGGCAGAGATGTGGGTGGGGGTAAAAGGCAATGTTAGGGAAACTGGGAAAACATAACTTTGTGCCCAGTGCAGTGAGTGGAGATTAGTAGGTGTCAGGGGGTGCTCAGGCTTTACCCTATTGGCTTATTACCACATGTCTGGATCCCTGTTGTCCAATCAGATTCACTCTTAATATATGTGGGTCCCTGCATTTTCCTTGCTGTAAAGCGCGAGAGAGAGAAACAGGGATAGTTTCTTTGTACTATGTCTGGAGACAGTGAGACTGGTGCGTGGGCTTTGTGAGAGCAGCTTGTGTGTAGTGATTGTGTGTAGTGATTGTGTGTAGTGATTGTGTGTAGTGATTGTGTGTAGTGATTGTGTGTAGTGAGGGCACAGTAGGTGTGAGCAGTGTGGGTGCAGTAGTTGAGTATTGTGTGATTGGGGGGGGGGGGGGAATACAATCTGCCAGTGAAGAACAAAAGTTCTTGTTTGTGTCTGTCTGGGAAGGAGCCGCTACAGCGCCCTCACTGGTGACAGACGGTATCTCTCAGAGGCAGAGCTGCTGGATCTCATGTATTACAGGCTGTCTGTCTGTCTGTCCCAGGATTTCTCTAACTTGCTTGATATCAGCAGGAGCAGCGAGTGGGTAGGGAGGACCGATTGTTTGCGGCTTCCAGAAGCCAATCATCCATTTGCTTTTAACCCTTCAGTAGCGGAGTCTCTTTGATCTGCCGTTCTGCTTGTTGCCATGCAAATTTGGCCCTGGCATAGATCAAAGAGCCAGCCGCAAATGTAGCATCTCTAGCACTACCCAACCATCAATTTTAATGATCCCCACCCCAGAGCTACAAGGGATTAAAGGAAAAGTTTACAAACAGTGCAGTTACCATTAGTTTCCCCCTCCCATGTACCTCCCTACTGATATATATTTTTAAAGGGGCACTATAGTGAAAATGTAATATAAGCTTCAGCATTCTGAAATAAGACATTTTCTAAATATAATCAAATATAAATTCTGTACCATTTCTGAAATAATCAAGTTTATCTTCACTATTCCTCTCTCAGCCTCTGTTTCTCTTCTTCATTCTGTCTTCATGCAGCAGTTGGGTGTCAGATATTCATGGACAGTTAAGGTGGCCATAGACTCAAAGATCTGCTCGTTTCGCGACATCACCAAACGAGCAAATCTTTCCCCGATATGCCACTAAACTGCGTGGCTATATTGGGGGTAATTTGAGCGTTCGGCCGTATCGAATTACGATGCGCCAATCGGCTCCGACGGGTCGGTCGGGTAAAAATCCAACCTTCCCGATCGATATCGTGGCCAGATATAGATTGGGAAGACCCCTCGGAAGCCCCCATACACGGGCAGATAAGCTGTCAAATCGGTCCAAACGACCGATATCGGCAGCTTTATCTGCCCGTGTATGGCCACCATTAGATCCAATATATCTTATAGGGGGGTTCCTTTTGCCTAGAAGATGTATTAGAGCTCACTCTATTAAACTCACCAGACATCATGTCTCTCTACATGCAGAATTTGTGCAAAAGGCATTTATTTTGTTTGTACTGGAATCCGTTATTTGAGTGAGCTCTAATACATCTGCTAGGAGCCCCCCTATAAGATATATTGGATCTAACTGTCAATGAATATCTGACACCCAACTGCTGCATGAAGACAGAATGGAGAGAAACGGATGCTGAAAGAGATAAACTTGATTATTTCAGAAATGATACAGAATATGTAATTGATTGTATTTAGAAAATCTCTTATTTCAGTATGATGAAGCTTATATTAAATTTTCATTTCCACAATCGTTCCCCTTTAAGGTTTATTTGCCCTTTATTATTCAGGTGGCACTAGAGAGATGTTGCTGCGCAAGAATATGCATAATGCATTATGCCAAGGGAAGGTGAACTAGAATAACACAGAGTACTTTTTTTTATATTGTGACAATGCGCCCCCTATTGTCTTGTATAAGGATTTCAGAAGTACCAGCAAGTTCTACAAATATAGAATGCCCCCCTTTATATGTTAATATATACCACATTTCTCACATATTGGGGATTAATTACCAATGTTTTGGTACAGGTAGGTAGACCCCTCAGTCCTTTAAATGCTGCTGTTATTGGCTCGCTCAGACGAGAGGCGCTGCAGTACATTAGGTTACCTGTCCCTCCAGCTGGGAAGGGGTTAAGTCCAGGCTGGACTAGCTGAGGATACAAGCACAGAGTTTTCAGTTGGATTGCATGTTAATCTAGGTTTTACTCACAGCATCCAAGTTCATCTGGGGGCAGCACATAACTCAGCCTCCAGTGTAAACAAAGGGCCAGCTGCTGAGCAGACTGGAGCACTGACCCCTAGTGGCCACTTGCTGGAAGTGCAACACAGACTTGTGCAATTCTCACTTGGCGCCTTCATTATGTATTGTTCTGCTCTGCAACCCACGGCTCGCTCCGGCTCTTGCTGAACTGCAGCTTTTTATAACCACAACAGTTAGATGAGTGGCTTCTAGAAAGGGAATAGAGGTGCTGAATACAGCACTAACACAGGTGAAAGGTGATTGGACAACTACTGCCATTAAAGGACAAGGAAAGTTAAACTGAAGAAGTAACTAAATATGTTGTACATGATGTTTTGTGCTTCTGTACCAGACCCAGACAACCAAATCCCTTTAGCAGGGAAGATCTGTGTCTCCAAAGATGCCCCAGTAGCTCCCCATCTTCTTTTCTGCTGATTCACTGCACATGCTCTGTGCTGCTGTCACTTACTGAGCTTAGGGACCCACTCACAATATACAGTACACATAGAATAGAAATGTCCCAATATAAGGCTGATTAGTAATTAATACAGATAATTACTACATGGCAGCACAGAAACCAGTGCAATTAGCATCAGAATTTAATAATCAGCAAACCTGTAGCATCAGCTTATATTACAGGGGAAGCTCATTTTCTGCTGGATAATTAGTGACGAGCCCTAAGCTTAGCTTCTCAACAGCCAATCAGAGCCCACTGAGCATGTGAGTGTCACAGACACTTTCCAAGATGGTGACCCCCTGTGACAAGTTTGAAGTCCTGGATCATTGCTGCTATTGACAAGCTGGAACTTTAGGCTGGTGCAATAAATTCAGTGTATAAAACATGGCATTTTAGCCCCATTCATTTTTATGGTTTAGTTCTCCTTTAATGAGATACATTTGTCACAGTGTGAAGACATCATGTTGAAGCAAAAAAAAATGGTTGTGGATTCTCTGTTTCTCTATGATCAGTTGAATTAGATGTCAGATGGCCCTGCAGTTCATAGACAAGACTAAGTATGTTAAAGTGGTTTTTCACCTTTAAATCAACTTTTAGTATCATGGAGTGATATATTAGAGTATTATTCTGAGCCAATTTGTAACTGGGGTGCACTGAATCCACTATTTTGGATTCGACCGAATCCCCGAAACATACTAAAAGTTAACTGAATGGTGAACCACCCCTTTAAATTAACTTTTAGTGTGTTCTAAAATGGTCAATACTAAGCAACTTTTCCTTCGCTTTTCATTATTTATTTGTAGTAGTTTTTTTTTTTCATTATTAGCCACCTTCTGACTTTTTCCAGCTTTCAAATGGGAGGGTCACTGACCCTATTTAAAAAACAAATGCTCTGTAAGGCTACAAATGTATTGTTATTGCTACTTTTTATTACTCCTTTTTATATTCAGTCCTCTCCTATTCATATCCCAGTCTCTTATTCAAATCAATGCCTGGTTGCTAGGGTAATTTGAACCATAACAACCAGACTGCTGAAATTGCAAACTGGAGAGCTGCTGAATAAAAGACTAAATAACTAAAAAACCACAAACAATGAAAATCAATCGCAAATTGTCTCAGAATATCACTCTCTACATCTTACTTAGATGGCTCACCCCTTTAAGTGAGTACAGCTGTATGGTAGCTCACGCACGTAAAGAAATAGATCTACAAATAAATAATGCTACCTGTGCAGATTAACCTGTGCCAGTGTGTCAGTTAGCTCCACTGTTCAAATGACAATGATTGAGCAGGAGATGTTCCAACACACTCCTCAATAAGTAGACAGAGGGCTGCTATACATGACCATGCATACACGCTGCCTTTATATCCATTAGGGAACTGTGACTTTACACTACCTTCCATAGGGTGTCTGTTGTGTAATTCTTATATAAAGGTGTAAGCATTTTTGTTTGTGCCTCGGGAGGTGGAAACCTGTCTGTCTGGTTCTGTACTCGGCTCCACCTTTCCCATGTGCGGTTATTTCTTCATCTCCACCTTGTGTATTGTTCTGTGCACAGTTGCTTATATAGCCTTTATATAGAGGCTTTCACAGCGGTTGCACATTTACAAGTACATAATAGCCAGAACACTACTTCCTGCTTTTCAGCTCTCTAACTCCGAGTTAGTCAGTGACTATAAGGGGGGCCACATGGGACATAACTGTTGAGTGAGTTTGCAATTAATCCTCAGCATTCAGCTCAGATTCAAAAGCAACAGTTATGACCCGTGTGGCTCCCCTCAAGTCACTGATTGGTTACTGCCTGGTAACCAATCAGTGGAAACCAAGAGAGCTGAAAAGCAGGAAGTAGTGTTCTGGCTATTATGTTACACATCCAGTCACTCCAGTCTTTATACATTACATCTTTGGCTAACTAACAATATTAGAAACACGTTTTATTTTGCACAGCCTATCCATTTACCCAGTTTTTATTTTTACACTGAACTGTTCCTTTAATGCCAGTGTTTCTGGGCTGCATGGAAGGGGCTCGGCATCCCTGCAGAGCTGGAATTGAAATTCTTTCTGCACTTGGATTTCATCCTGAGAGGTCACTTAAAGTTTCCTTGTACCCCCACTCGCTGTGTGCGGAGCTTGCATTGCGCCTCTCCTGCTTTATTTGTGTATAAAAAATGTAGGGACTTGTAAATCCCAAAATAGAATTTAGCCACATGGAAGAAAATGTAATTCAGTTTCCAGTACAGGTATGGGACCTGTTATCCAGAATGCTCGGGACCTGGGGTCTTCCGTATAATGGATCCTTGCGTAATTTGAATTTTTATACCTTAAGTCTACTAGAAAATCATGTAAAGATTAAATAAACCCAATAGGCTGGTTTTGCCTCCAATAAGGATTAATTATATCTTAGTTGGGATCAAGTACAAGCTACTGTTTTATTATTACAGAGAAAAAGGTATGGGACTCTTTATCCAGAATGCTCGTAACTTCAGGTTTTCTGGATAAGGAATTTTTCTATAATTTGGATCTTCATACCTTAAGTCTACTAGAAAATCATGTAAACAATAAACCCAATAGTCTGGTTTTGCTTCCAATAAGGATTAATTATATCTTAGTTTGGATCAAGTAAAAGGTAGAGTCCTGCGCTAACCAATTTGTTAGACCCAAATCCGACCCGGCGTAACCCGCAGACTTAACCCGGTTGGACCCGCTACCCGACCACACCCACAAGTACCTTATCCGCAACCCGATCCACGACCCGCTGACCATCAAGAAACTGGAACTGCTGTTGTAAACCGGAAGTAACATAATTAGAAGTAGGCGTGAGAAAAAAAAGGAGTAAAACTCGCTATTGAGAAGACCCGCAATACCGGAGAACCGCCGACCCGCTTCTATACACGAAACTTCTACCTGCAACCCACAGGGTACCACAAGTTTTTGCAGGTACCCGACCCACTGCAGGACTCTAGTACAAGGTACTGTTTTATTATTGCATAGAAAAAGGAAATACTTTTTAAAAGTTTGGATTATTTGGCTAAAATCGAGTTTATGGGATACAGCCTTTCCATGATTCTGAGCTTTCTGGATAACGAGTTCCACATTTTCAACGGTTTTAAGTAGTGTGTGAATGTAATTGCTATTAGCAGCAGGATCTGCATTTACCTTTCTATACTGGGTTCAGAACCACCATTGTAGAGAATAGCAATGGGTGATGTGGTGTTTATGGCAAATGTGCCATCATTCTCCTTGATTACCAAGTTTAAAGGGATTGTTCACCTTTGAGTTAATTCTTAGTATGCTGTATAGAGTAATATTCAGAGGCCATTTGAGTTAATTAGCATTTTATTCAGCAGCTCTCCAGTTTGCAGTTTCAGAAATCTGGTTGTTAGGGTCTACTTTACCCTAGCAACCACACACTCGTACGAATAAGATACTGGAATATGAATACAGAGATCTCGCATAGAAAGATGAGCAATACAAAGTAGTGATCACAATACATTTTGAAGCCTTACAGAGCATGTATTTTTAGATATGGTCAGCGACCCCCATTTGAAAGAGAAAAAGGGAGGCGAATGATGAAAAAAAACCTATTAAAAAATACATAATGACCAAATTGGAAAGCTTTTTAGAACTGGCCATTCTATAACATACTAAAAGGTGTTCAAAGCTTACCTTTAAAGGAGAACTAAAACTTAACTAAATAAGTAGCTAGAAATGTTGTACATGATGTTTTGTGCTTCTGTACCAGCCCAAGGCAACCACAGTCCTTTAGCAGTAAAGATCTGTGTCTCCAAAGATGCCCCAGTAGCTCCCCATCTTCTTTTCTGCTGATTCACGGCACATGCTCTGTGCTGCTGTCACTTACTGAGCTTAGGGACCCACTCACAATATACAGTACACATAGAATAGAAATGTCACAATATGAGGCTGATTAGTAATTAATACAGATAATTACTACATGGCAGCACAGAAACCAGTGCAATTAGCATCAGAATTTAATAATCAGCAAACCTGTAGCATCAGCTTATATTACAGGGGAAGCTCATTTTCTGCTGGATAATTAGTGACGAGCCCTAAGTTTAGCTTCTCAACAGCCAATCAGAGCCCACTGAGCATGTGAGTGTCACAGACACTTTCCAAGATGGTGACCCCCTGTGACAAGTTTGAAGTCCTTGATCATTGCTGCTATTGACAAGCTGAAACTTGGTGCAATTAGTTCAGTATATAAAGTCATCTTTAGCCACATTCATTTTTAGGGTTTAGTTCTCCTTTAAATTAACTTTGAGTATGACCTAGAGAGTGATATTCTGATACCATTTGCAATTGGGTTTTTTTTTTTTTTTTTTTTTTTTTTTTTTTTTTTTTTTAATTTGTGGTTTTTGAGTTATTTGGCATTTTATTCAGCAGCTCTCCAGTTTGCAATTTCAGCAATCTGGTTGCTAGTGTCCAAATGATCCTAGCAACCATGAATTCTATAACACATTAAACGATAACTGTAAATGTCATATCTGTTGAAAGCTGGATCTGCCCCCTGCTATAGTCTGCACTGCTGCTTCTGACTGGTGAACAATGTAGCAGAAGACAGCCGATTAAGAGTGAAGAAGCTTGCAAAGGTATTGCGAGAAATGGAGTGGTTGGCTGGTAGGAGTACTGACTTTTGCTACATTGTGTCTAGAGTCAGAACTGGCTGAAAACTGCTTTTGATTGCAATTAATGTTGACAAATAATTCTAATAACTTTCAGAATGTTTCATGCATATTGATAAGTTGAATTATACTTTCATTAGGCTGATGTCTGTCTCCCTTTCACTGATTAAGAATTGGCTTATTTATGGTTAGTTCAGCTCTTTTGACTAGTATATATAATATAATACCAGTTGTTCGTGTGCTGCATGTACATATCTGTGTTCTTGGCTTTCACTACGGGTTGTGCCGCTGCCAGTACGGATTTTGCCAAGTTAGACTGCAAATCTTGTCCAGGATCAGTGTAATGGTTGGAAGTGAGACTCTTTGCTTTCCTACGGCACTAGCATTGAATTGGCAGCGTCTTCTTAACTGTTCCTGCTCTTGCCGGTATATGGAAAAATGTACCAAGTCTCATTTAAAGGGCAAGTCTTACCCGTGTGTTTAAATGTTTTTAGTTAAATGATTTTGGCAAGCAGTCTTGGGTTCCTTAAGATTTAATTCCACTTCCAGTCATTCTATTTTGGATTCTTTTGTATGAGTATATTTTGCCAGTTGTATTCCTTATGCAAGTACAAATAGTTTTAAAGGCAAACTCCACCCACCTAAGCAACTTCCTAGTATACATTTTTAAAGGGAGTGTTCACCTTTAAATTAACTTTTCGTGTGAGGTAGAGAATCCTATTCTGAGACAGTTTGCAATTTGTTTTAATTTTTTGTGTTTTTTGTTATCTTTTTATTCAATAGCAATTTCAATGATCTGGTCTGGTTACCCTAGCAGCCGTGCACCGATTTGATTAAGAGACTGAAATATGAATAGGAGAGGCCTGAATAGAAAGATGAGTAATAAAAAGCAATAACTAAACATTTGTAGCCTTACAGAGGATTTGTTTTTAGATGGGGTCAGTGACCCTCATTTGAAAGCTGGATAGAGTCATACGTAAAAGGCAAATAATTCAAAAACTGTAAAAAAAATAATTAAGACTAAACTAAATATTGCTTAGAATTGGCCTTCTGTAACATACAACAAATTAAAGGGGACCCGTCACCCAAAAAAATTATTCAAAATCCTATTTTATCACATTAGTCAAGCAAAATTAACTTTAATTACACTATATAAATTATTTGAATCTTGTTTCCTTCAGTCTGGGAATTCATAATTATAGCAAGCAGACAGCAGCCATTTTGTGGACACTGTTATTAAGACAAGCCTTGTATCATCTCAGAATCTTGTTTGTGCACCAGAATGGGGGACCTGATGTCCATCCCCATGCCCTGGCTACACAATTAAACGGTGAAGAGAACGGGGGAATGTGGGGAGAGCAGTGACATCTAGGAAGTGCTGAATGGAAAGTGAAAGTAATTGCCTGCCCCGCCTCTATGCCCATGGCATAGAGGAGGGGCAGACAATATTTGATTGACAGCTAAGATTTTTAAATGAGCTTACAACGGCCATGAATGCTTTCATAAAAAACAGAAATTGGATTTCATGTTTAATTTGAAAAGGACTTTTATCATACAGATTTTTGTGTCTGGGTGACAGGTCCACTTTAACTAAGGTGAAACACCCCTTTAAATATTTTCAATGGTTTTTGGAAATGTAATTAGTATTGAAAGAAGTACTATTGATATAACAGTAGTCCGTTCTCCATCAGGTTTGTGAATCATTTGCCGTGTGCTCCATTGTTACAAGGGTCAGAACCAGCAGTGCATAGAATATAAACTGTCAGATGCCACTTTAGGAAGCAGTTTACAGTCTGAAACAATTAAAGGAATACAGGTATGGGATCTGTTATCCAGAAACCCGTTATCCAGATAATTCCAATTTACGTAAAGGCCGTCTCCCATAGACTCATTTTATCCAAATATTTTAAAATGATTTCCTTTTTCTGTGTAATAATAAAACAGTAGCTTGTACTTGATCCCAACTAAATTTAGAATTAATCCTTATTGGAAGCAAAACCAGCCTATTGGGTTTATTTAATGTTTAAAGGGCATCTAAAGACAAAAAAAATAAAATCCCATTTTTACTTTCTTTAATGAAAAAAAACCTATCTCCAAAATGTCTACCGTTTTTATAAGAAACCTGACTGTATGCAGTGAAATTCTCCCTTCATTTACTGCTGTGTCCCTTACTGCTCTGCAGGGAAACAATCAAACTTATGAACAGCAGGGGGAATCCCCGCCTTCCCAGCCATGCAGAACTCAAGCAGCTTTGTTTATTTCCCTGTAGAGCAGTCGGCGAATGTGTAGAGATTTGTATTGGATTTATTTTTGCCTTTACATCCCCTTTACTGTTTCCAAATCCAGCTGCAGGGACAAAGATCATGGAGCCAGATTTAAACAGATAAACTGGGATTCTATTTGGAGGATTATTTTGCTGCAGCCACTGGTTCTGCAGAGTTAGAGAAAGTTTGTATTAAACAATACAAAAACTATAAAATCCACATTAGATTAAATGACAACACAGGACCCAGTGCAGTCTGTATATTCTGATTATTGATCAGTCTTGATGTATCGGCTTCTGGCAGATATTATTTGACTTGTGCTGTTTTGATCATTTATGACGATCCCTAAGCAGCCCAGATCACACTGAGCATGTGCACAGTCTTAGTCTTGCAAAGATGTTTAACAAAGTTACAAGATGGTGACCCCCTGTGGCCAACTTTGAAAGCATAAATTATTTGTTTGATTAGGCTTGTGGTGCAGTAAGTTTGCAAGTAATGTTTAGTATACAAAATACAGCATTTCTAGTCTTATTCTAATTTAGACTTTACTTCCCCTTTAAATGATTTTGTAATAGGCGTAAGGTATGAAGATCCAAACAACGGAAAGATCCTTTATCCGGAAAACCCCAGGTCCCAAACATTCTGGATAACCGGTCCCATACCTGTATATAGTTTTTCATTAGTGATCATTCAAGTGGTTAACTCTGAGGACCCTGTTTATCTGGCAGGCGACTTTGTATGCAGTTGCATAACGTGATACTTCCCTTTTATAAAAGTATATGTACAAATGTGTAGCTGTACAGTAACAAGCTGGTGTAATATTGCGAGTAAGGAGGAATTTAACCCCATCTCACTCCTACAATCTGTTTCTACTCTCTACATGAGTCATATGAGCCTGGATCAGCTTCTTTAGCAGAACTGGAACTTCTCCCATGTCTCTGCAAAGACCCCGAGTTCATGTGAGGACACCCCTACAGTCACATGGATTGCTCCATGTATGACTCCCACCAGTTTATTATGCCAAGTCCGCTATTAGCAGTTTATCTTATATTATGAGGATGAAATTGATGCTGAGCTCCATAGGTTTTCAATACCGATGTCACAATGGAGACTGTAAATTTCTGTTTATGTGCTCGAGCTCATCTGTAAGTGCTTTTAGACTATTAAAGGGAAACTAACATTCATGAGAATTAATATAAGCTTCAGCATAACAACACAGCAGCTTGTTTATATAAACTATAGTAGTACTTATCTGTTATCTACTGTGTATCCTGTGCTTGAATGGCTGCCCCCATGGCTACACAGCAGCTTGTTTATATAAACTATAGTAGTAATTATCTGTTATCTACTGTGTATCCTGTGCTTGAATGGCTGCCCCCATGGCAACAGAAGCTTGTTTATATAAACGATTGTAGTACTTATCTGTTATCTACTGTGTATCCTGTGCTTGAATGGCTGCCCCCATGGCTACACAGCAGCTTGTTTATATAAACTACAGTAGTACTTATCTGTTATCTACTGTGTATCCTGTGCTTGAATGGCTGCCCCCATGGCTACACATCAGCTTGTTTATATAAACGATCGTAGTACTTATCTGTTATCTACTGTGTATCCTGTGCTTGAATGGCTGCCCCCATGGCTACACAGCAGCTTGTTTATATAAACTATAGTAGTAATTATCTGTTCTCTACTGTGTATCCTGTGCTTGAATGGCTGCCCCCATGGCTACACAACAGCTTGTTTATATAAACTATAGTAGTCTTTCTGAAACTGACACACCAGTTTTACCAGTGCAGCATGACCGTACATTCTATTTTCATTACTATAATACACTTTACATTTTTGGTGTTACTGTTTCTTTAAATGTGACTGCCTGAGTTCTACCTAAAAGAAAACCAAATACTGAGGATCTCTGCACACCAACTGGATAAAAACCAGACTCTTGCTGTCCATTTTTGTTGCTTGAGAGATGTAAAACAGAATCCAATTTCACAAGCTGGCAGCACAGGAGGTGGCAGTTGAGTTCAGTGGTCAAAAATAACTACAAGGGCCATTTGGCTGACCCAAATAATGCTGGCTAGATTATATGTACATACATTTCCTTCTAAGAAGTGCTGCAGTAGCAAAACAATGGGAAGAGTCAATATATACCTTTTTGTATGTTCCTATTAACCATATAAATAATACTCCTTCCAAAAATTTGTTTTGCTTTTTCACAAAAAAAAGTCATCCCCTTTTCCACCACCTACAATCAAATAATGAACTCCGCTTACATAAACTCTACTTGTCCCCTCATTTGTGCCTGGTTATAAGGTATAAAGATGAAGAGGAGTTCATTGCAATGAGGATTTAGGATCGAGGGCAGAATGAGTGCTTTCAATTGCATTTTACTGCTCTGTTTAGTGAAACCAAAAACCCCAAAACGTAAGCTAAACCTGTGATCAAATGCATGTCCAACTCCAGCTTTAAGGGTCAGGACACATGATCAGATTCGGGGAGATTAGTGGCCCGGTGACCAATCCCCTCTTCTTCGGGGTCAGCTGATCTCCCCGGATCTGCCTGTGTGCCCTGACCCTAAAGGGATGGTACTACTTTAAAGTGGACCTGTCACCCACACATAAAAATCTGTATAACAAAAGTCGTTTGAAAATGAAACATGGAACACAAATTGTTTGTTTCATTAAAGCATCTATATGTTATAAAGGCTGTAGGATATGGGTGTCAAAAGGGCCCAATATTGAGTGTATTTTATAGGGATGCACCGAATCCAGGATTCTGCCTTTTTCAGCAGGATTCGAATTCGGCCGAATCCTTCTGGCCGGCAGAACCAAATCCGAACCCTAATTTGCATATGCAAATTAGGGGCGGGGAGGGAAATCGCGTGACCTTTTGTCAGAAAACAAGGAAGTAAAAAATGTTTCCCCTTCCCACCCCTAATTTACATTTGCAAATGAGGGTTTGGATTCGGTATTCGGCCTATTCTTTCACAAAGGATTCGGGGGTTCGGCCGAATCCAAAATAGTGGATTCGGTGCATCCCTGGTATTTCCCAGCATGAAGGTGGCCATACACGGGACAGACTGAGTCGGCAGCTTATTGGCCCGTGTATGGGGCCCCCCCGACGGGCTTCCCCGATCGAGATCTGGCCAAAAGTCGGCCAGATCTCGATCGGATGGGACTAAAAATCCGGTCGGATCATGGCCGCATCTGTTCATCGACCGCCGGTTCCCATTCGTTAGGATCCGATCGTTGGGCGACATCGCCAAACGAGCGGATCTCTCCATGTATGGCCACCTTTAGGCTGGTGAAGTATAAACTCCAGGGAAAAGTCTTTGTGGCTGCAGCAAGTAATGCTGTTTAATTCTATTCTGCTTGGGAAAAGCTGGATAGTGGGTCCCTGGAGTGAATGGAAGAGAGCAGGGTGGGCTTCCATTCCTTGCTTCAGTAAGGGTTTTCAGCTGCCAAACTAGAGGCAGTTAACTAATTAAAGGAACAGTTCAGTGTGAAAATAAAAACTGTGTAAATAGATAGGCTGTGCAAAATAAAAAATGTTTCTAATATAGTTAGTTAGCCAGAAATGTAATATATAAAGGCTGGAGTGAACAGATGTCTAATAAAACAGCCAGAATCCAGCTTCCTGCTTTTCATCTCTATAACTCTGAGTTAGTCAGTGACTTGAAGGGGGGCCACATGGTACATTTCTGTTCAGTGAGTTTACAATTGATCCTCAGCATTCAGCTCAGATTCAAAAGCAACAGAAATGACCCATGTGGCCCCCCCTCAAGTCTCTGATTGGTTACTGCCTGGTAGCCAGGGTAACCAGTCAGTGTAAACAAAGAGAGCTGAAAAGCAGGAAGTAGTCTTCTGACTGACATAATATACATCAAATCACTCCAGCCTTTATACATTACATTTTTGGCTAACTAACTATATTAGAAACATTTTTTATTTTGCACAGCCTATCTATTTACCCCGTTTTTATTTTTACACTGTACAATTCCTTTAATTTAAGCTACAGGTGAGCTGTAGTTAAAAGGAGGTGTGGAGCAACACCTCAGGGCTTCTTCCCCTGGAGATTGAGGAGGGTGTGGGGCCATGTGAGGACCTTCTTGAGTTAAGGAAGGTGCCTGTGTGTAGCTGGGAAGGAGAGTGATTCCCTGCTGACCTGAGTTCGAGAGAGAGCTCTGAAGGGCTGGAGAGGAAAAGAGAAACCCCTCCGAGGAGACAAGTGTGTCTCGAGTGTGGCCCAGAGAGGATTCTGGGATTTGCGGTCCACCAAAAGCCAGTGAGGGCTAAGGTAACTGAGTCACAGTTAACACCAGTGAGGGTGCGAATTGGGACTGTTAATGCTTATGTGAAGCGAATGTTATCCCCAATGTGAAGCCAGTGGACTGAAGATTTGTTTGTGCCAAATAAAAGTCAGCAAAGCTGCATTTAAGCTTAAAGTCTCCATTCTCTGTGCTGAAAACTGTGCGCCTTGGGTTTTATTACCTGAAGCTCACAAGGCCTTTAAATATCTAAGCTGTCAATCAAATATTACCTGCCCCAGGCTTAATTACTTTCACTTTCCATTCAGCACTTACTACATGTCTCTGCTCTGCCCAAATCCCCCCTCTCTCCTCACACTCTACAATTGGTTAGGGCAATGTGTATGGGCATTAGGTCCCCCATTCGAGGATTTTGGAGTGTCCGCAAAATGGCGCCTGCGTGTGAAATGCCAAGACTGAAGGAAACAAAGTTTAAATAATAAATGTAGTGTAAGTAAGTTTTTATCTTGCTCAACTAACATGAGAAAAAAAATTAAGGGGCAGATTTATCAAGGGTTTTCGATCTAATTAGATCGTACGAATAGAAGTAATAGCGTATTCGAACCCTACGTCCACCGATTGACTCCAAGTAGGTTCAGCAGGTTTTACATGGCGAATGGTCGAAGTCAAATTTTTAAAGACAGTAAATGATAAATTTCAAAATTCCAATTTTTGCATTTTTTTTTTTTTTCAAATTCTAATCGAATTTGGAGTATTCTCTAGTCGAAGTACACACAAATTAGCTCGAATTTTTTTAATTTGAATTTACACTTTGTTAAAACTGCCCCTAATTTAACTTTTAGAATGTTATAGAATGGCCAATTCTAAGAAACTTTTCAGTTGGTCGTAGTTCTTTTAGTATCTTTTTTTTATTTTTTTTAAAGTTAACTTAGTATGTTATAGAATTGCTAATTTTAAGCAACTTTTTCAATGGCCTTCATGGTTTTTTTTTTTTTTTTATTTTTATTTTTTTATTTATTTTCCTTCTTCCTTTTTCCAGCTTTCTAAGAACAAATGCTCTGTAAGGCTACAAATGTATAGTTATTGCTACGGTACTTTCTATCACTCCTCTTTCTATTCAGGCCTCTCCTATTCATATTCCGGTCTCTTATTCCAATCAATGCATGGTTGCTAGGGGAATTTTGACCCTAGTAACCCGATTGCTGAAATTGCAAACTGGAGAGCTGCTGAACAAAAAGCTAAATAAACCAAAAACCCGCAAATTAATAAAAAATGAAAACCAATTTCAAATTGTCTCAGAATATCACTCTCTAATACTAAAATTTAATTTAAAGGTGAACAACCCCTGTAAACCTGTTAATCAAGGAAATGCAAATATACCACAACACGGATGGTCTGCTCCAATTTCCTGTTATGTTGTATTCTCTCCTTGGTGTGTCTCCAGTTCTTTATTACTATTGTAGATAGAGCATTCCCACGTATGGAGGTGGAAATATGTGCCTAGATTGGTCAATGTGTGGAACAGGATCCAGTCCAATATAATTTTAATAAATACTATTTTATTCCATAAATTGCAATTTTTTTTTTTTTTTTAACAGAAGGATCCCTGCAGCGACGGTAGCCTGAGCGACAGCCATTTGTCCCCTCCTGCCAAACGCCCCTGTAAACATGCCGCCGAACCTGTGTGTAAAGAAAGCCCCCAAACTCGCACAGCCAAACAGAGAGAGGGCTGGAGTATTGCAACCAGGAGATCAAGGTAATAATGATGTGTATGTTAGTAGAGAGCTGATCTGAACTGCAGGTGCAGCTTCTCTGTAAGTGAGGACACACACATCAACTTCTGTGTGATCAGTAACTTGGTTGCTTCATAGAACCTGTGTGCAACAGGAAATTTCATAGATATCATACACAGGAAGAGGAAGAAGAAAATCACACGGGTTTACAGGTCAAACATTACATCACATTGCTAAGCAACAATAGACCCTCCCTGCATTTACTAACATTCACTGCAGTGATCCCCATAGGGTTGCCACTCGGCCGGTATTTTGCTGGCCTAGCCGGTATTACCTGCCAAGGCTGCGGCCGGTATTACAAATTTACCGGCAATGTAGCTGCCGGTAAATTTGTAATACCCTTCAAAAAGAGCCGTCGGCCTGCCCCATATACCCTGTAATTTACCTTTTCTCCTCAGTCTATGGTTCTCCGCGCTGTGGCCCGCCCCTTTTGATGTCACGGCCCACCCCTTTTGTTCCGCCCCCGCACCAGCCGGTAAAAAACATAAGAAAAGGTGGCAACCCTAGATCCCCAACCAATAGCTCGTAAGCAGCATGTTGTTTCCCAACTCCTTGGATGTTACTCCCAGTGGCCTCAAAGCAGGTGCTTATTTTCTAGTTCCTGGTGTATAGGCAATTTTTGGTGCATAAAAACCAGGTATACTGCCAGAGTCTCCTGTAGGCTGCCAGTCCATATAGGGGCTACCAACAGCCAATCACAGCCCTTATTTTGCATCACCCAGGAACATTTTTCATGTTTGTGTTGCTCCCCAACTCTTTTTACATCTGAATGATAAAGGTTGGGGACCCCTGATCCACTGGAACAATCTCTGTCTGTTGTTTTCCAACACTGTATTTATTCTACATTTATTCTTATTCAACATTTTGTTCCATTTCAACTTCCTGTACAGGTATGGGACCTGTTATCCAGAATGCTCGGGACCTGGGGTTTTTCTAGATAACAGATCTTTCTGTAATTTGGATCTTCATAGCTCAAGTCGTCTAGAAAATCATGTAAATATTAATTAAACCCAATAGGCTGGTTTTGCTTCCAATTAGGATTAATTGGAATCAAGTACAAGCTACTGTTTTATTATTGCAGAGAAAATGAAAATCATTTTTGACAATTTGAATTATTTGGATAAAATAGATTCTATGGGAGACGGCCTTTCCGTAATTTGGAGCTTTCTGGACAACTGGCCCTTCCGGGACCTGCAGCTTTCGTGTTAACTCCTGTACAAAATCTTCGGCGACTTAGCACTGCGACTTCTGGCCCCTAAAGTTTATAGACTTGCGCCACCCCACCCCTTTCATGACATCACTGCGGGGGGCGGGCACATGTCTAGAAATAAAGGTGGGTTGGGAGGATGTGGGTCGAATTTCTCACACCGTTACTGTAGAGGGACATTCTCTGGTCATAACTAGTCCAATCTGACAAATGTATGAAACCATCTTTTTATTCCAATAGAGGATCAGTGTGTGTAATAAAGTTGCTTCTGTATTTTAGGTTATCGTCTCCAACTGGTGCTACATTACCAAACAGCCACAGTAGTTTATGTAAGTATAATGGTTACGTGGGATGTTTATACTGTGTATAATGACAATCTGGCAGAGCAACTTCAACCCTACCTGCAGCATTTTCTTTTAACATGGGGCAGATTTATTAAGGATCGCATTGAAAATGCGAATTAAAATTTTAGAATTTTTTTTATGATCAAAACTGTCAAATTCGACTTGGGAATTAACCAAACTCGATTAGAATTTTTAAATGAATTTGAATTCTATTTTCGAGATTTAGCATACTCTGACCCTTTAAGTATTCAAATTCGACTATACGCCTCCTAATGGCAGGGGCACACAGGCAGATTCGGGGAGCTTTAGTCGCCTGGCGACTAATCGCCTCTTCTATGGGGCGACAATCTTCCTGAACTGCCTTCTGTCAGCTATAATGAGAAAACGGCAGCGCAATGGCACTCGCTGTGCTTCGATTTCTGAAGTCGCCTGAAGTTGCCTCACGAGAAAACTTCGGGCAACTTTGGAAAGCGAAGTGCCGCGAGTGCATTGGCACAGGCAATTTTTCATTTTAGCAGGGGAAGGCAGTTCGGGGAGATTGTCGCCCCGAAGAAGAGGCGATTAGTCGCCAGGCGACTAAATCTCCCCGAATCTGCCCGTATGCCCCTGCCCTAAAATAAAGCCTGCCAAATTGCTGTATAAGTCAATGGGAGAGGTCCAGTAAGCAATTTGGAGATGTTTGCAGCCTTCCAGACATTCATTTTTTTTTTTTTTTTTTTTTTTTGATTCAGGTTTGATCGAATTCGATTAGAGTTTTCGACTCTGTAAAATTCGTCCCAGTTTAACGAAACAACTTTTTTCTCCGAAAAAAAACTTGAATGTCAAGAAGGCTAATAACATCTTCAAATTGGTCACTGCACCTCTCCCATTAACTTATACATGAACTCGGCAGGTTTAAGCTGGCAAATAGTCCAATTCAAATTATTCCCAGGGTATAGGTTTGATCTGGAAATTCAAATAAAAAATTCAAATTGAGTTTGGATAATTCATAATTCAAATTTGAGAGATTTGACCAACAATTTTTTTTGAAAATTTTAATTTTCAATTTGAACCTTAATAAATCTGCCCCTTAATGTCAATTTTAACATGGTGTGTTACTTGTTGTAGCACTTAGAAGCCACCCACGACATGTGGAGAAGGAGGGAAGTGGAGATCACCCATGTATTAATGGACGGGAAGTTCGAAGAAGCTGCAGGCCCAAGAGTAATAGATTTGAGTCTCTGAATCAGAGTTTACTATTTGATCAGCTTGTAAATAGGTAAGTATTCATACTGGTCCATATACAATAAGGTGCCTGCTCTGAGATGTGCACATTTCTATCACCAAGGATTGTACTTTTTGTGTGCAAACATTTTTTATAGGTTTGACTATTGTGGTGGTTAAACTTTTACAATGTGGCCCTTATTCTTTTATTCCGATTGGTACTGTACATTTAGTCATTTACCCACGCTACTTGTTATACATGATTTGCCACAGTCCCTTCCCAGAGACTATTATCCCACTGTTACTATAAGCACCTTCTTTCCCTACTATACCTGCTATCCCACAGTCACACTCCCTTCCCAGAGACTATTATCCCACTGTTACTATAGGCACCATCTCTTCCTACTATACCTGCTATCCCACAGTCACACTCTCTTCCCAGAGACTATTATCCACTGTTACTATAGACACCATCTCTCCCTACTATACCTGCTATCCCACAGTCACACTCCCTTCCCAGAGACTATTATCCCACTGTTACTATAGGCACCATCTCTCCCTACTATACCTGCTATCCCACAGTCACACTCCCTTCCCAGAGACTATTATCCACTGTTACTATAGGCACCATCTCTCCCTACTATACCTGCTATCCCACTGTCACACTCCCTCCCCAGAGACTATTATCCACTGTTACTATAGACACCATCTCTCCCTACTATACCTGCTATCCCACAGTCACACTCCCTTCCCATAGACTATTATCCCACTGTTACTATAGGCACCATCTCTCCCTACTATACCTGCTATCCCACAGCCACACTCCCTTCCCAGAGATTATTATTCCACTGTTACTATAGGCCCTATCTCTCCCTACTATACCTGCTATCCTACAGTCACACTCCATATCCAGGGACTATTATACCACTGTTACTATAGGCACCATCTCTCCCTACTATACCTGCTATCCTACAGTCACACTCCATATCCAGGGACTATTATCCCACTGTTACTATAGACACCATCTCTCCCTACTATACCTGCTATCCCACAGTCACACTCCCTTCCCAGAGTCTATTATTCCACTGTTACTATAGGCCCTATCTCTCCCTACTATACCTGCTATCCTACAGTCACACTCCATATCCAGGGACTATTATACCACTGTTACTATAGGCACCATCTCTCCCTACTATACCTGCTATCCTACAGTCACACTCCATATCCAGGGACTATTATCCCACTGTTACTATAGGCACCATCTCTCCCTACTATACCTGCTTTCCCACAGTCACACTCCCTTCCCAGAGACTATTATTCCACTGTTACTATAGACACCATCTCTCCCTACTATACTTGCTATCCCACAGTCACACTCCCTTCCCAGAGACTATTATCCCACTGTTACTATAGGCACCATCTCTCCCTACTATACCTGCAATCCTACAGATGTAGATTCCCTACATCCAAGAACATATAAATGTAGTTATGTAGGGCCACACTGTCACCAAAGCACCTCATTGGATTGCATTTAGATTGATTTGATGTTCAAGGTTGCAAATTATTACTTCTATACTCCTTGTTTTGTACTCGTTCCTTGAGTACAATAACAATGCTTTGGAACACCCTCTCTTCAGAGTTGTTGGATATCTACATATTGCTTCTATGGGATATAATAACTTTAGAGAAATTGTAAATTCAATTTAGTCCATTCATTTTTAACGAGCTCAATCTTAGATGTGTCCTTGATATGGCATGTTTCTCAAGGAACAGGATAAATTTATATTTTGTTAGCAAAATTATTCACAAGCCTTCACCACCCTCTAGTACTCTGCAAAATGTCTGCACTTTATTATGCACACTGTTTAATAATGTTCCAGAGTGTATAGTCTGCACCATCAAGAATTTCCAAAACTTGGCACCAATGTGTATAACATTTGATAACATTCATGTGGCTGAACACCAGACTAATTCTAAAATTCAGTTCATACTGTTATTTGCTTATTGCCTCTCTGTCTAAATAGAATCTCATTTCCTTGAAAATGAGTTTAAATCAGAAGTTTATCCTGATTTTGTCCTGGCAATCTAGACAAATGCCTCATTACTGCACATTATGATGATCTTGTTGTACACTGAATACAGAAATATATATTGGCTAATTGCTCCATAGCCAGATCAGTGATGACTTTTATACGCGTCTCACTCCTGACATGTAAAGTATCAGTGGTCCTTTATCTGATCTGATATATACTCCAGTTTTCACAGACAGGTACAGGTAAGGGATTTGATATCTGGAAACCCGTTTTCCAGAAAACTTCGAATTACCGAAAGGCCATGTCCCATAGACTTAACTTTATCCAAATAATCCAAATTTTTTTAAATAATTTCCTTTTTCTCTGTTATAATAAAACCGTTCCTTATACTTTATCCAAAGTAAGATATAATTAACTGTCTATTTTTTTAAGGGGGATTTTAGTTTGTTAGAGATGCACCTGTCCTAAGCAACATTTCAGCTGATCATCCTTATTTATTTAGCATGATTTCACAATGAGGCTTTAATTTTGTTTAGTGCTTTTATTTTTGTGCTGCTCCTCTTTCTATTCAAACACTCTATCCATCTTTCATCCTCCATTAGTAGTAAGTGTAGCTGACTTGCTCAACCATTTCAGTTCAACGTAAATATACTAATGTCTCTATATCGCATTGTAGCACTGCTGAAGCTGTATTGCAGGAAATGGACAACATCAATATCAGGCGCAGTGGCAAATCCAGGGAGGTGGAACGGCTCAGGATGTGGACAGATACTGAATTTGTAAGTTTTTGTTGCTACAAGAGACTCTTGTGTACTGCCAGTATGCAGAGAATTGGATGGGAAGTGAAAGTGCATTGCCACATGTCTTTCCTAGGGAATGGAGAACACTTGGCACTAATTGTAGTCGCCAGTTGTTCTCTGTTTTCAAATCCGGAGAGGTTTTTTTATTCCCCACAATATTCATATACAGTGGTGTGCAAAACTATTTGCCCCCTTCCTGATTTCTTATTCTTTTGCATGTTTGTCACACTTAAATGTTTCTGCTCATCAAAAACTGTTAACTATTAGTCAAAGATAAAATAATTGAACACAAAATGCAGTTTTTAAATGAAGGTTTACATTATTAAGGGAGAAAAAAAACTCTACATGGGCCTGTGTGAAAAAGTGATTGCCCCCCTTGTTAAAAATAACTTAACTGTGGTTTATCACACCTGAGTTCAATTTCAAAGGTTATAAAGCCATTTCTAAAGCTTTGGGACTCCAGCGAACCACAGTGAGATCCATTATCCACAAATGGCAAAAACATGGAACAATGGTGAACCTTCCCAGGAGCGGCCGGCCGACCAAAATGACCCCAAGAGCGCAGAGACAACTCATCCGAGAGGCCACAAAAGACCCCAGGACAACATCTAAAGAACTGCAGGCCTCACTTGCCTCAATTAAGGTCAGTGTTCACGACTCCACCATAAGAAAGAGACTGGGCAAAAACGGCCTGCATGGCAGATTTCCAAGGCGCAAACCACTTTTAAGCAAAAAGAACATTAAGGCTCGTCTCAATTTTGCTAAAAAACATCTCAATGATTGCCAAGACTTTTGGGAAAATACCTTGTGGACCGACGAGACAAAAGTTGAACTTTTTGGAAGGTGCGCGTCCCGTTACATCTGGCGTAAAAGTAACACAGCATTTCAGAAAAAGAACATCATACCAACAGTAAAATATGGTGGTGGTAGTGTGATGGTCTGGGGTTGTTTTGCTGCTTCAGGACCTGGAAGACTTGCTGTGATAGATGGAACCATGAATTCTACTGTCTACCAAAAAATCCTGAAGGAGAATGTCCGGCAATCTGTTCGTCAACTCAAGCTGAAGCGATCTTGGGTGCTGCAGCAGGACAATGACCCAAAACACACCAGCAAATCCACCTCTGAATGGCTGAAGAAAAACAAAATGAAGACATTGGAGTGGCCTAGTCAAAGTCCTGACCTGAATCCTATTGAGATGTTGTGGCATGACCTTAAAAAGGCGGTTCATGCTAGAAAACCCTCAAATAAAGCTGAATTACAACAATTCTGCAAAGATGAGTGGGCCAAAATTCCTCCAGAGCGCTGTAAAAGACTCGTTGCAAGTTATCGCAAACGCTTGATTGCAGTTATTGCTGCTAAGGGTGGCCCAACCAGTTATTAGGTTCAGGGGGCAATTACTTTTTCACACATGAAAATGTAGATTTGGATTTCTTTTCTCCCTAAATAATAAAAACCCTCATTTAAAAACTGCATTTTGTGTTTACTTGTGTTATCTTTGACTAATAGTTAAATGTGTTTGATGATCAGAAACATTTTGTGTGACAAACATGCAAAAGAATAAGAAATCAGGAAGGGGGCAAATAGTTTTGCACACCACTGTAAATCTGTAACCGGCTGAAATTTAAAAAGTCACAAGTTAGGACATTAGGGGCAGATTTATCCAGGGTCGAATTGAAAATGAAGTGAAAATGCATCGCCTCATGTCTTTCCTTAGGAACGCAGAACACTTGGCACTAATTGTAGTCGCCTGTTGTTCACTGTTTTCAAATCTGGAGAGGTTTTTTCCCCCCAAAAATGCACATAAATTTGTAACTGGCTGCAATTTAAGTCACAAGTCAGGACATTAGGGGGCAGATTTATCCAGGGTCGAACTGAAAATTTTGAAATTCAACTAAGGAATTATTCAAATTCAACGAGTTTTTTAAAAAAAATGTAATTAGAGTTTCGAGATTTATCATATTATGGCCCTTTAAGAACTCAAATTTGACTATTTGCCCCCTAAAACCTGCCGAATTGCTGTTTAAGTCAATGGGAGTGGTCCAGGGATCAATTTTGAGCTGACATTTTTTCCTGAAAAAAACCCTCAAATCAAGATTTTAAAATTCAAATCAAATTTGATTCGAGTTTTCGGTTGATTCCATTTATCTGAGTTTTAAAAACTTTATTTATTTTTTTTTAAATAAATTTAAATTGGTTGAATTTCAAATTTATGGGAGTTTAAAAGTTTTAAAAAACTGACATGAGTTTGAAATTTGACCTTTGATAAATGTGCCTCTAGATATCAGTCTTTAACAGGTCTCTTCGTGTTTTAAGCTGGCCATAGATGCAAAGATCCGATCGTTCGAATCCTCGAATGATCAGACTTTATCGGACTTCCCCATCTCCTGACCTGCCACTAACAATTCAGATCAAATAAAGTAGAAAAAAACACATCCGCCAATGTTCTACCCCTGACAGCAATCGTACGAAAGTTATGTCCGACAAAGCTAGTGACAGTCTCCCACTGAAAATCGTCAGATCGGTAATACATGCAGAGATATTATCGGCAGCCGACAGAAAATTTGTGTCCTGTCCAATCGACTGAATGGCTGATTGGCACAACAGATGTTGGGACACTCCACAAACGATCCGAAAATCGTACGAATCGAGTATTCGTATGATCGTTTCTTTGCGTCTATGGCCAGCTTTAGGCTTTGGTAGTAACATGTTTCAAACTGGCCTAATGACAACCAAAACTTTTTGTTGTCAGGAGACAAATAATGATTTTCGATTGTTGTGCTTTACTGCACTGGTGCACGCATGCTTCAGCCAACTTCACAAGCCTGTGTGTAACCAATTGGGTTGAAGAACTAATGTAGTCGAAGTGTAAATGTGGCTTCTGTTTTATTAATTGTTTTAACATTCTTGGGAATTAAGGAAAACATGGACATGTATTCCCGTGTTAAAAGGAGAAGAAAAAGCTTGCGTAGAAATGGCTACCCAATTAAAAACCACCACGAGGAATCCACTGAAGGCGAGGAAGAAGTGTCTGAAGGTAAGTTATCAAAATGAGTTCAATATGACTAATAAAAACTGGTAATTTCATGTAAAATAAGCAGTATGGCTGGCCTCCCAGTAGTCCCCATCTTAAAGGGGTTGTTGAACTTTATGTCAACTTTTAGAATGATGTAGGGAGTGATATTCTGAGACGATTTGCAATTGGTTTTCATATTTTTTACTATTTGTAGTTTATCAGTCATTTAGCTTTTTATTCAAGAGCTCTCCCTGGTTTGCAATTTCAGCAATCTGTTTGCTAGGGTCCAAATTACCCCAGCAACCATGCATTGATTTGAATAAGAGACTGGAATATGAACAGGAGAGGGACCGAATAGAAAGATGAGTAGTAAAAGGTAGCAATAAAAATAAATGTGTAGCCTTATGGAGCATTTGTTTTTTGATGGGGGTCAGTGATGCCCATTTGAAAGCTGGGAAGAGTCAGAAGAAGAAGGCAAATAACTTAAAAAATTAAGACCAATTGAAAAGTTGCTTAGAATTGTCCATTCTATAGTATATTAAAAGTTAACTTGAAGGCAAACCACCCCATTAAAAAAAAAACTTTACCCCAAAAGGAATACTTAAGCAACAGATAGTTTAAATAAAATTAAGTGGCATATTAAAGAATCTTATCAAACTGGAATATATATTTAAGTAAGTAAATATTGTCCTTTTACATCTCTTGCCTTGATCCACCATTTCGTGATGGTCTGTGTGCTGCCTCAGAGATCACTTGACCAGAAATACTGCAGCTCTAACTGTAACAGGAAGAAGTGTGGAAGGAAAAGACACAACTCTGTCTGTTAAAGGAAAACTATACCCCCAAACTGAATACTTACGCAACAGATATGTTATATCAATATCAAATTGAATGACATATTAAAGAATCTTACCAAACTGGAATATATATTTACATAAATATTGCCCTTTTACATCTCTTGCCTTGAACCACCATTTCGTGACTCTATCTGTGCTGCCTCAGAGATCACCTGACCAGAAATACTACAACACTAACTGTAACAGGAAGAAGTGAGGAAGCAAAAGGCAGAACTCTGTCTGTTAATTGGCTCATGTGACCTTACATGTGGTTTGTATGTGTGCACAGTGAATCGTACGATCTCAGGGGGCGGCCCTTATTTTTTAAAATGGCAATTTTCTATTTATGATTACCCAATGGCACATACTACTAGAAAAGTATATTATTATGATAATGGTTCATTTACATGAAGCAGGGTTTTACACATGAGCTGTTTTACTCAGTATCTTTTAATAGAGACCTACATTGTTTGGGGGTATAGTTTTCCTTTAATTGGCTCATGTGACCTAACATGTATAGTTTGTGTGCGCCTCGAATCCTGCAATCCCAGGGGGCTGTCCTTATTTTTTAAAATGGCAATTTTCTATTTAGGATTGCCCAATGGCACATACTACTAAAAAAATTATATTATTGTGATAATGGTTTATTTACATGAAGCAGGGTTTTACATGTGAGCTGTTTTATGCAATATCTTTTTATAGAGACCTACATTGTTCGCGGTATAATTTTCCTTTAAGAAAGATCCCCATCAGCCCTTTATTACCACTGTGGGCCTAAAGAAAGACTTGTATGATTTGGCACGGTGTAGCTCATCACTGTGAGAATGGGCCCAGGGTGTAAGGTTTTCTGGTGCTTTTTAGGAGACCTAGTCCAACACTAATCACTAAAAACTTCCCAACTTGCACAATCACAATGTTACCTGCATCCACATTTCTGAGGTTAGACATAAAATGCTCATGATTTATTGCTTGATCAGAAAATAATCCTGTCTTTGCCTTATTATGTGCTAAGGCATTGTGTTTCCCTGGGGCAGATGAGGTACTGCCCTGATTTTAGTAATAATCTGATGACTAGAGTCATGACAAATGAACACAGGCCTGGTATTCTAAGGGTTATGATACCATATGTCATATTTGCCCTATTTTCTTATTTATAACACTTTTAAAGGAGAAGGAAAGGCTAAAATTAAGTAAGCTTCATCAAAGGTCTATATAAATACACCAGAAAACCCTCAAAGTAATGCTGCTCTGAGTCCTCAAAAGAAACACCACATTTCTTTCCTTCTATTGTGTACTCATGGGCTTCTGTATCTGACTTCCTGTTTCAGCTTAAACCTCCAGGGCTACGACTTGAGCATGCTCAGTTCCTTTCTCCCTCCAATATCTGCTGTAATCTGAGCTCAGAGCTATGCGTGAGCAAGGATAGACTCAGGCAGGAAGTGATGTCACACCAAGCTAGTATGGCAGCTGCTATCCTAAACAAACAGAGACCATGTCTTGAGCTACGTACTCGGGTATGGCAAAGCATTCTAAAGAGTAAAAATGGCGTTCTAGCTTGCACTGTTGTGGCTGATGTATAAACTTCCTTGGTAGCTTTCCTTCTCCACACATTGATTAAATAATGTTCATTTTGTGTTGCCTTTTATTTAAAACGAAGTCCTAAAGGCTTCCCATCCAACCCAGATAAGTAGGAACAGTGAAGTAGACCTTTAACACGTACACTCAAACAGAAATAATTCCAAGTCTGCTTATTTTTTTTTTACCAGTAGCACACTTTGTTCATGCTCAAGCACAATTATAGACCTGACCGTGTAGCTAAAATATGATTTTGTGCTGTACAAATGTTTAAATTCCCTCTGTATCTAATCATGTTAGGACTATGGAGCCCCTGGGACACTAAGTACAGAGCATGAGGGACATTTGCTTCTCTATCAAACTTTTAACACTCAGAGCAACTAAATACTTGTCTTAAAAGCCTCTTTATTTGCCAGTCCCTAACTTTTTTTTTTATATATTGTAATTAATTGCGAGTGATGGGGACATGGTACAGGGAGGAGGATTTGTGGCAGCTGTCGAAACACTGCGTTGTACTCTGGGTTGCTGATCCCTCCCTCAGGAGTCCAGCACAGTGAACTGACAGCAGTGGGAGCGAACAGATCAAGTGTTCCACCATTGTAATTCTAGTGGGGAAAGACCCTGCTTTCTCTAGCTTTTGTCTGGAAATGCTTCGTCTGAATACCAATCAGAAAATAATGAAAATATAAGTTAAATAAATAGTAATAACTGTAAATAACTTTAGTTTCTCATGTAATACAATAAATGTGTTTAATCCAGTTTTAAGTTACTAGTTAAAGTAATTTTTAAATAATGACAGTATAATGTACTGTTGCCCTGCTCTGGTTAAACTGCGGTGTTTGCTTCAGAAACACTACTATAGTTCATATAAACAAGCTGCTGTGTAGCAATGGTGGAAATTGAAAAAATGCTTTATTGCACAGGTTAAGTAGTGGATAACAGATAACACCATTATGTTCTACAGAGTTTATCTGCTGTGTAATCTGAGCTTTTTCTCATTTGAATGGCTGCCCCCATGGCTACACAGCAGCTTATTTATATAAACTATAGTAGTACTTATCTGTTATCTACTGTGTATCCTATGCTTGTATGGCTGTCCCCATGGCTACACAGCAGCTTGTTTATATAAACTATAGTAGTACTTATCTGTTATCTACTGTGTATCCTGTGCTTGAATGGCTGCCCCCATGGCTACACAGCAGCTTGTTTATATAAACTATAGTAGTACTTATCTGTTATCTACTGTGTATCCTGTGCTTGAATGGCTGTCCCCATGGCTACACAGCAGCTTGTTTATATAAACTATAGTAGTACTTATATGTTATCTACTGTGTATCATGTGCTTGAATGGCTGCCCCCATGGCTACACAGCAGCTTGTTTATATAAACTATAGTAGTACTTATCTGTTATCTACTGTGTATCCTGTGCTTGAAAGGCTGCCCCCATGGCTACAAAGCAGCTTGTTTATATAAACTATAGTTGTACTTATCTGTTATCTACTGTGTATCATGTGCTTGAATGACTGCCCCCATGGCTACACAGCAGCTTGTTTATATAAACTATAGTAGAGTTTCTGAAGCAAACACATCAGTTTTACCAGTGCAGGGCAACACTGCATTATATTTGTATTACTTTCAATCACTTTCATTTTTTGATGTTACTGTTCCTTTCTTACTTATGAAGGAAGCATCTCCTGATGCTTGTTTGCTGTGTTCTGTTGCTCTTTCTAGAATTGAGTAAAGAAGCATCAGGAGATGCTTCTGATGTTCTGTCCAGCCCATCCCACAGCAGGAGGGTTCTGCTAAATATGCATGATAGATAAATTCCTATTAAAAGGAACACTAAAAGAAAATATATAGAGGCTCACCCATTATTCTGGTTGTCACATGGTATAACTGCATCAGAAAAGGCAGAAACACCGCCTCCTCTTATACAGCTTGTTACAGGAACCCACTTACCAAGCATCTTATCCAACACATGTTGTTACAAGAATAATCGGATCCCACCTAGATAAGTGGAGACCCTTATTTAAGCTGTTGTTCTGTTTTCAGAGTCCCAGGAAGAAGGGGAGGATGGAGATGAAGAAGCGGAGGTTGAAGGAGAGGAAAATGATCGGCCATATAACTTGAGGCAGAGGAAAACTGTGGAGCGATATCAAGCTCCTCCTATTGGTAATATATCAAATCTCATTTGTGTCGAACACAGACGGATGGTGGAAAACAATATTGGTATTTAGACACAATAAAAACTTTACTGTTTGCCTTACGTAACAGCTGCCGTTTTTTTTTTTAACTTTCCTGCATAGTCAGGAAAGCTCATTTAAAAATCTCAGCTGTCAATCAAATATTGTCTGCCACTCCTCTATGCCCTGGGTATAGAGGCGGGGCAGGCAGTTACTTTCACTTTTCATTTAGCACTTCCTAGATGTCCTAGAACAGTGTCCACAAAATGGCACCTGCCTGCTTGTTACAATTATGAATTCCCAGACTAATGTAAACACGATTCAAATTGTTTATATAGTAATTGAAGTGATAAAATAGGATTTTGAATAATTTTTTTGGTGACGAGTCCCCTTTAAATAAGACCATGACCATTTTCTGGTCTGTCCTATAATAATTATAAAAATAATAAAATCTTACCTATGGCCAGTAGATAAACCCCGGCAAAAATTTCGGCTTCTCTGGAGAGTTTGGAGGTGAATGGGTCAGAGTCTCTCTCATAATGAGGAATGTAACCTCTCTCCTCCTGATAACTGTTGTCTCTGCCATCCTTACACTTAAAATCTAAAAATGATATCCTTTATGTAAGATAAAGAGGAACAGGATAATAGAAAAATGCCAACAATTCCACAAAGGAAAGTCTTGTGATGTTGCTCTGCTTAGAACTGACCAGAGAAACAGAGCTTAAAGGAAAACTATACCCCCAAAATGAATACTTAAGCAACAGATAGTTTATATCAAATTGAATGACATATTAAAGAATCTTACCAAACTGGAATATATATTTACATAAATATTGCCCTTTTACATCTCTTGCCTTGAACCACCATTTCGTGACTCTATCTGTGCTGCCTCAGAGATCACCTGACCAGAAATACTACAACACTAACTGTAACAGGAAGAAGTGAGGAAGCAAAAGGCAGAACTCTGTCTGTTAATTGGCTCATGTGACCTTACATGTGGTTTGTATGTGTGCACAGTGAATTTTACGATCTCAGGGGGCGGCCCTTATTTTTTAAAATGGCAATTTTCTATTTATGATTACCCAATGGCACATACTACTAAAAAAGTATATTATTATGATAATGGTTAATTTACATGAAGCAGGGTTTTACACATGAGCTGTTTTACTCAGTATCTTTTAATAGAGACCTACATTGTTTGGGGGGTATAGTTTTCCTTTAAAGGACCAGTAACATCAATATTTAAAAAAATAACTTGCACTCCTCTTCAGAAAAGGTGATCCATCATGCGGGGCTCGATTTCTCTTCCCTGTCTTCCTTGTATAAGATAGCCAGGGAGGAGAAATCGAGCGCTGCATGCTAGATCGTCATCCTCTTGCAAGTGGTGTTTCGGTTAGTTATTTCTTAATGAAGAGTGTTTTAAAAGTTTAATTTGTCTTTGTGGTTTTTTTTCCGTTCTATACTAACTTTTTTTTTTTTTTTTTTTTAATATTGATGTTACTAGTCCTTTAACCATTTTTTTCTGACTGTTGCCAACATGAACAGCAGGTGGTACTGTTTCAATGAATAGTCCCAGAGTAAAAACTTCTAAAAAAAGTTCAAATACAAGTTGCAGAAGAGAGATCTATGCATTTCTATGTCAACATGTTTTGAGCATTTAAATTCCTTTAAACATTTCCCTCTCCTGCATTATGTTTATATGTATAAAGGACTATTCCTTCATGAGTTGTGCAATGCACCAAATATCCATGGATCTTAAAGCATCTGGACAAACACATTTTTTTGTATTTGTTGGATTCATGTTAAGCTTTTCTAGGGATGCACCAAATCCATCCAGGATTCAGATTCAGTTCGGTATACGGCCGAATCTTTCGCAAAGGATTTGTTAGTTTGCCGAATCCAAAATCCAATGGATTCGGTGCATCGCTAGTTTTTCTAAAATTGTCAATTGAAAGAATTTCACAGAATTTTGAATATATGGTGTCAGGGTTTTGTCGCTGCAGAAATTGCAAGCTTGCGACTGGAAAATAATCCAGCCTTGCACACGGGGAGCATGTGGGTATTATTCAAAGTTGGGATTCAGCAGCCTGTCGATACTTTGACATGAATCAGCCATATTGTTTGCAATGAATCAGCCATATTGTTTGCAATGAATCAGCCATATTGTTTGCTAAGACCTTTTCTAAATGATGTTTTTAGAGCCAGCACATCAACGGAAGAGACAGAGCACTTTGTTTGATACCCATCGATCTCCTGCACGAAGAAGCCATATCAGGTATTTGTCCTCTTTTTTTATGTAATTATACTTCACTATGGCTGCTGCATTATTACAGATCCCAGTGCACGCCAACATACTTTAAAATAAGGTTAACCTTTCTAAGCAGAAGAACATCAGAGCAGCCTCTTTCTTTCTCCTGACAACTTCCTTGACTACTTGGTGGTCAGACTGGTCTGAAACTGACCATCAGGTGGCGATGTTGTAACAAAATGTTATCATTAAAGGGATCCTGTCATCGGAAAACATGTTTTTTTTCAAAACGCATCAGTTAATAGTGCCACTCCAGCAGAATTCTGCACTGAAATCCATTTCTCAGAAGAGCAAACAGATTTTTTTATATTCAATTTTGAAATCTGACATGGGGCTAGACATTTTGTCAATTTCCCAGCTGCCCCTGGTCATGTGGCTTGTGCCTGCACTTTAGGAGAGAAATGCTTTCTGGCAGGCTGCTGTTTTTCCTTCTCAATGTCACTGAATGTGTCTCAGTGGGACATGGGTTTTTACTATTGAGTGTTGTTCTTAGATCTACCAGGCAGCTGTTATCTTGTGTTAGGGAGCTGTTATCTGGTTACCTTACCATTGTTCTTTTGTTTGGCTGCTGGGGGGAAAAGGGAGGGGGTGATATCACTCCGACTTGCAATACAGCAGTAAAGAGTGATTGAACTTTATCAGAGCACAAGTCACATGACTTGGGGCAGCTGGGAAACTGACAATATGTCAGATTTCAAAATTAAATATAAAAAAAATCTGTTTGCTCTTTTGAGAAACGGATTTCAGTGCAGAATTCTGCTGGAGCAGCACTATTAACTGATTCATTTTGAAAAATGTTTTTTTTCCCATGACAGTATCCCTTTAACAGTACATGTATCCCTTAATATCTTGGAATAAAAACCAAAATAAATAATGAATGCACATTAGAAAAGTGCTTAGAATAGCACCCTCGTCAATTTTACATACACTTATTTTAAAGCTTTACTTATCCTTTAAAGCATTTTGGGTGCACACTGGCTCTTATCCAGACAGGCTTAAAGGGGTGGTTTACCTTTAAGATAACTTTTAGTATGTTCAAGAATGGCCAATTCTAAGCAACTTTTAAATTGCTCTACATTATTTATTTTTTATAAATATTTGCCTTATTCTTCTGATTCTTTTCAGCTTTCAATTGGGGTTCACTGACCCCATCTTAAAATAAATGCTCTGTAAGGCTACACATATATTGTTAATGTGACCTTTTATTACTCCTCTTTCTATTCAGACCCTCTCCTATTCATATTCCAGTCTCTTAGTCAAATCAGATCATCCTCCCTTTCTATGCTTCATGTGATTTGTTCCTGCAGCTTGGGCTGGAGGCATTGAACACATGTTTACTAGGGCTGAATTCACGCTACCATATAAAATGGAATTTCTGAACCAACAAGTGTATTTATTTAGTTAGTAATATTGGTGTGTAGGTGCATCTCAGGTCATTTTGCCTGGTCATGTGCTTTCAGAAAGAGCCAGCACTTTAGGATGGAACTGCTTTCTGGCAGGCTGTTGTTTCTCCTACTCAATGTAACTGAATGTGTCTCAGTGGGACCTGGATTTTACTATTGAGTGTTGTTCTTAGATCTACCAGGCAGCTGTTATCTTGTGTTAGGGAGCTGCTATCTGGTTACCTTCCCATTGTTCTGTTGTTTGGCTGCTGGGGGGGAAAGGGAGGGGGTGATATCACTCCAACTTGCAGTAAAGAGTGACTAAAGTTTATCAGAGCACAAGTCACTTGACTCGGGGCAGCTGGAAAACTGACAATATGTCAGATTTCAAAATTAAATATAAAAAAATCTGTTTGCTCTTTTGAGAAACGGATTTGAGTGCAGAATTCTGCTGGAGCAGCACTATTAACTGATACAATTTGAATTTTTTTTCCCCCCATGACAGTGTCCCTTTAATTGTACTATGCAGATATCAGTCGGGCCTGTTTTGGCTGTGTTGACGACCCGTGAATATCCATGAACTGCAATCGAAAATGTATATAGGGTTTACTTTCCCATTAATAGAACAATCAGTATCAACTTTCCTTTTGAATTTTTTTTTTTTTTTATGTTTTCCCTACTTTCAGGAGACTGAAAGAAACAGGCTTAAAGGGGTCGGCAACAAAGAAAAAGGGGTGTGCTGTTTTTAGTTTGGCCACATTAGATTGCCAGGAGCAATTCTAGCTGGGGAAGTTTGTCTAGACTGTTTAATTCAGCCATTTCCAAACAAGCTGTTCTGTGATTTGTCTCTGACTCCAAATCCTTGTTGCGGAAATTATAGATGTTGAAATCAAGTACTGCGCCTCCAGCGTGAATTCATTGTGTCAGGCTCAGGGGTTCGTCACTTTGGTTCAATTAGAGCCTCTCTGATAGAGTCAATAACGAATGTTTCCTTTTGAAATCATTTCACTAGAGCTAGAATCCATTCCCCTGTTTCACTGCCTTGTAGGAATTAGACTGGTTTTTTTTTTTTTCTTTTTTCCGTGACAATTAATGTGAAGAAAACATTTCTGAAAACGTTTAATGAGAACCTAATGGAAAATAACTTCTTTGACTTAACGAAAGCCATTTGTTAGGCAGGACAATACGGTCTGAAACGAACAAAGGCTAAGCCATACAGGTATGGGACCTGTTATCTGGAAATCTGGGTAAGGGAATCTTTCTTTAATTAGGATCTTCATAGCTTAAGTCAACTAGAAAATCATGTAAACATTAAACTGATTAGGCTGGTTTTGCTTCCAATAAGGATTAATTATATCTTAGTTGGGATCAAGTACAATCTACTGTTTTATTATTACTGAGAAAAAAGAAATCATTTTTAAAAAATTTTATTTCATTATAATGGAGTCTATGGGAGACCATCTTTCCTTAATTCGGAGTTGGCTGGATAACGGGTTTTCCGGATAACTTATCACATACCTGTATATTGACGACTGTCCGTGTCTAAACTTATTCACAGACTTTATTCTCAACCAGGGAATCGGAGTCATAGGGTTAAAGGGTGCCTTAAATCTAACACATCTCACAAGTATTCTACCGTTTCTAGTTCTACTGCTTACTTTAAATTCTGGACCGGTTATACAGAATGCCCGGGAGCGGTTAGCCAGAATGTTCGGGGCCGGTTACCCAGAATTAGGGATGCACCGAATCCAGGATTTGGTTAGTGAATTGGCCTTTTTCAGCAGAATTCAGATTCGGCCGAATCCTTCTTCCCAGCCGAACCGAATCCTAATTTGCATATGCAAATTGGGGGCAAGGAGGGAAATTTAGTGACTTTTTTGTCACAAAACAAAGAAATAAAAGTGGTTTCCCCTTACCACCCATAATTTGCATATGCAAATTAGGATTTGGTTCGGTATTCGGCTGAAGGATTCGCAAAGTATTCAGGGGTTCGGCCGAATCCAAAATAGTGGATTCGGTACATCCCTATCCAGAATGCTCGGGGACTGGTTAGCCAGGATGCCTGGGACCTGGAGCTTTCTGGATAAAATATCTTTCTGTAATTTGGATCTTCATACCTTACGTCTACTAGAAAATCATGTAAACATTAAATAAACCCAATAGGCTGGTTTTTGCTTCCAATAAGGATTAATTAAATTTTATTTTGGATCAAATAGAAGCTACTGTTTTATTATTATCATTATTATTATTATAAAAATTTGGATTTTTGGATAAAATGGAGTCTATGGGAGACAGGCATCCCGTATCCCGTAATTTGGAGCTTTCTGAGTAATGAGGTTCCGGATAATGGATCCCATACCTGTTTATGCTATGCTACAAAAGAAGCTTGTTTAATATGCTGCACTATATAATTGTGTAACTAAGCATCTCATATCCATGAGTGTACACTTGTGTAGAAGTTGAGTTTATTGTGTAATATATTCTGTGTCCATAATTGGTCACTATTCGGTCCCTAGTCAATATAAGACTTGCTCTTGCTTGCAGAATTTCCACCGTACAGTTGCCTATGCTGTAATATGCTTTATGATCAGGTGAAAATCATTTATTGGCTTAAAATGGAACGTGGTCTCCTGGTAGCAAGGTCGTCATTACTTGTAGCCTGCTAGGATGTCATCACTTGTAGAATTTTACTGACTTTTCTAATCTTTATTTCCTTCCTAGGAGAAAGAAACATGCAATACACAGCAGTGACACAACCTCCTCTTCAGACGAAGAACGGTTTGAAAGGAGGAAATCCAAAAGCATGGCCAAAGCAAGAAATAGGTATCTGTGCAAGATTCATGGCTTCCAGTTACATTGATATAAAGTACATGTTTCTAAACTACAGCACACATAGGCCAGGGCCAGATGATGTTGGATCTTTGCTGCTCCACTGCCTTTTCTGCTCCTGCTCTGCCTGCACACAAAAGGGTTGATTACGCTCGAGTGCAGGCAGACGCTGTGAATTTCGGTGCCAAAATGCTTAATTTTGCTCAGAAATCCGCCCATAGTTGAAAAAACCAAGGGGAGCTGCAGGGCAGTGGATTCCCCAGTGTCATGATGTCTGAACTTAGCCATTTACTTGTTTTTATAAATTGCTGGTTATTCTTTGAAGCAGGCACTCCAAAAAGGCAAACTTCCACCAGGCATAGTTTTCAAAGTGAAAAACTAGTTTTATTGTATCCACAGCTTTATGCGTTTCGTGTTAACAAACACTTAATCATAGGCTAATGATAAAGAGTCTTTCCCAAATATTTAAACAAAAGTGCACCAATCAAAATAAAACATCAATTAACAAAAGAACCAATTGTAAAGCATCACTTAGTAAGAGAACCAATTGTTAAGCTTGCCTAAATGCACCAATCACTGTCCAGGTTTTTTGTGGGTGTGGTTAAAAATTACACCCTTAACATTCTTTTAGGTGCCATAATAGTACACCTTAGTTAAATAGGAGGTGATATGGTGCCATGTTTATACACCCAAGGTGCGAAATTGGATAAAAGATAAAATAAATATAGCAATCTATATTAGAATAAAAATGGATATATACATAGATATGTGTAGAAAAGGCATATAAAAATTACAAAAAGAAATTGCAGGTTATTGTAGTTGGCAGCAGTCAACACCATCTATCAATATGACTGTGGAGGAAGAACAAAGTTAAACATTACTTTCCCTCTCATGGGGAGCAAGGTTTTCTACGTCAGTGTAAACTGGCCCTTGTTCACTATTCCTTTATTTACAAATGAAATGTTTGATTGGGGGCCAATACTAGTTACTTGGCCAGTTAGACTTCATTACATTCACATTGATCGACTAGAGCAGAAATGTTGGCTGGCCATCAGCTTCCCTTTAGTACCAGTGCTTCACTTAAAGGAGAACCAAAACTTTAAAATGAATGTGGCTAAAAAATGCCATATTTTGTATACTGAACTTATTGCACCAGCCTTAAGTTCCAGCTTGTCAATAGCAGCAATGATCCAGGACTTCAAACTTGTCACAGGGAGTCACCATCTTGGAAAGTGTCTGTGACACTCACATGCTCAGTGGGCTCTGATTGGCTGTTGAGAAGCTAAACTTAGGGCTCGTCACTAATTATCCAGCAGAAAATGAGCTTCCCTGTAATATAAGCTGATGCTACAGGTTTGCTGATTATTAAATTCTGATGCTAATTGCACTGGTTTCTGTGCTGCCATGTAGTAATTATCTGTATTAATTACTTATCAGCCTTATATTGTGGCATTTCTATTCTATGTGTACTGTATATTGTGAGTGGCTCCCTAAGCTCAGTAAGTGACAGCAGCACAGAGCATGTGCAGTGAATCAGCAGAAAAGAAGATGGGGAGCTACTGGGGCATCTTTGGAGAGACAGATCTTTACTGCTAAAGGGCAGTGGTTGCCTTGGGCTGATCTAGAAACCTGAAATATATTGTAAAACATTTCTAGCTACTTTGTTAATAAAGCTTTAGTTCTCCTTTAAGAACTGCACTCTGATTAGTAAGTCCTCTGATCAGCTGGATCAGTTCAATGTGTCTGATCTTGTGTGTAGGAATACATGTTTAAAAGTGAACTTAAGTTCCATTAATGTTCACTGTTGTTCTGAAAGTAGAAAACACAATAATAAACTCAGATGGAGTAACCAAATAGGTGCAACATTTGCTCCAGATTTAGAAATGCATCGTAACCATTGGGAGGCTAGCTTTTAAACAGCAGACTGGTAAACTCTGCTTTCTATATTGGATGCTTTGAGCTGCTAAAACTGGAGAAAACGTTGTACAGGTATGGGACCTGTTATCCAGAATGGCAACTCTATTACTGCATTTATGTTTTAATTGCTGTGCAGAAAGCACAAATGATCAGAACAGCAGGAGAGATGTTGCTGCTGGTATGTCGCATACTAGCTGACCTGCTGTATTTGCAGATTACCCTTTTAAACCTTTCAAATCCCCAAACCAAATGTTATCCATTGATAGTATATTGGTTATGATCATTGGGCCTCCCATAGTTTTTATGTTGCTTGTAGAGACAGGAAATTGAATGCAACTGTACCTACATTTTCAGGTTTAGTGCAAGAAGTATCACAAACTGTAAATATTTCCTAAGCAATAGGCAAAAATGAATGCCCAGCACATGAGCTCATGTTAAAAAAGGAGGGTATACTGCTGCTTAGGTGTGACGCATGTAAAAGCAAAAAAATAAAATCCCATTTTTACTTTCTTTAACGAAAAAGAAACCTATCTCCAACCTTAATTAAAAAACATGTACCATTTTTATATGACTGTATTCAGTGAAATTGTCGCTTCATTTACTGCTGTGGATAGGAATTGTCAGACGGTCCCTAACTGCTCTGCAGGGAAACAATCATACTTATGAACAGCAGGGGGAGCCCCCGCCTTACTTCCCAGTCATGCAGAACTCAAGCAGCTTTGTTTGTTTCCCTGTAGAGCAGTCTGCTATTGTGTAGATATTTGTATTGGATTTTATTTTTGCCTTCACATGCCCTTTACTGTTTACAACTACAGCTGCAGGGACAAAGAGCCATGGAGACAGATTTAAACAGATAAATTGAGATTCTATTTGGAGGATTATTTTGCTGCAGCCACTGGTTCTGCAGAGTTAGAGAAAGTTTGTATTAAACAATACAAAAACTAAAATCCACATTAGATTACATGACAACACAGGACCCAGTGCAGTCTGTATATTCTAATTAATCAGTCTTGTGTATAGGCTTCTGACAGATGTTATTTGACTTTTGCTGTTTTAATAATTTATGACGATCCTTAAGCAGCCCAGACCACACTGAGCATGTGCACAGTCTTGGTCTTGCAGAGATGTTTAACAAAGTTACAAGATGGTGACCCCCCTGTGGCCAACTTTGAAACCATAATTCATTTGTTTGATTAGGCTTGTGGTGCAGTAAGTTTATGTTTAGTCAATAAAATACAGCATTTCTAGCCTTATTCTATTTTAGACTTTCCTTCTATTTTAGACTTTTAAGGAAAGTATGACCCCTTATCCATGGTCCAAAGAATTCCAGATAATCACATACCTTTACCAAATACTGAATTACCTGATTGACAAAGCGATAATGCTTTTTTACTTTGATCTTCCTGTTACTGTAAGTATACCAGTGTATTCTGCATTGAGCATTGTCTGTGTCTTGCAGGTGCTTGCCAATGAACCTTCGAGCAGAGGATTTAGCTAGCGGAATACTGCGTGAGCGTGTAAAGGTTGGAGCCAGCCTGGCTGATGTAGATCCAATGAGCTTAGATAGATCAGTGAGTATTCCTTAATACAATCAATACTTTATCAAGGTCAGATTTCTTAAAGGGGTTGTTCTCTTTTTAACTTTTTAGTATGATGTAGAGAGTGATATTCTTTGACAATTTGCAATTGTTTTTTTAGTATTTGTGGATTGAGAGTTATTTAGCAGCTCTCTAGTTTGCAATTCATTTCAGCAGTCTGGTTGCCAGGGTCCAGATTATCCTAGCAACCATGCATTGATATGGACAAGGGACTCGAATATGTGTAGGAGAGGGTCTGAATAGAAAATGGAGCAATTAAAAGTAGCAATAACTAAATATGTTGCCTTACAGAGCATTTGTTTTTTAGATTAGTGATCCAACTTAAAAGCTGGAAGATAAAGGTAAATAATTAAAGGAGACATAAAGGATAAATAAAAAAAACCCTAATTTTGTAGGCAATGATGTATACTATATGGTGCTGCTTTAGGTATAAATTAATATTGTCTTTAAAAAGGGACCCTTTACTGGAACTCCCTATAGATGTTCACTGGTCCATGTCTGTTTCAAATGAAGGGTGGGCGTGTCCCTGCCAGAAGCACAGTAAGAGGGACAGCCAATCACTGCCTTCAGTCTCACATGCAAAGGCAGGCTTCAGTTCCCTATCAGGTCCTGCTACCTGCTGATTGGTTCCTGTCATACAGTGCAGTGAGCTGAGTGCCGCCGGCTCCCCTACACAGCCTGGGAAAGGAGGCAGTGGGAAGTGCAGCAGATGGGTGGGGCTAGTAGTTTTTGCAGAAATAACCAGAAACACAACTTCATTTTTTTAAAACAGTTTAAATGCACTGGCACGTTCTTGTTTTTTACACAATATGTCTCCTTTAAGAAACAAACAAAAAATAATGAAGATTGATAAGTTGCTTAGAATTATCCGTTCTACAACAATTTGAACTTAATGGTGAAACACCCCTTTAAATAATGCTGTAATTCAGGAAGGAAATGATTTTACGCCTTTGTTGCTCCTAGTCTACAGGACTTTGTACCCCATAATGCCTGTCGTTCACAGAGTGTAATGTGGAAGCTTAGCAACACCAAGGAAACAATGTGCAAATTGTATAAGTACTGGGTATGTAGAGATCCAGAAGTCATTAGTTGGCTTTAGCCCCTAACTGACTCATGTTAAGGTCTGTGGCTGGTTGAGCAGGGGCTCCAATTAACTCGGGCTTTGACTGACTAGTCTCTGTGTGAGAATACTCAAGATATATTGATCTTTTGGAGAATGTTATGGAAATATATATATAAAGTGAGTCTTGTTAATGGGTTTTGTATTGGATTCACTATACCTCCTGTCTGTTTCTAGGTGCGATTTGATCGTGTGGGTGGACTCAGTGAACACATTTATGCATTAAAAGAAATGGTTGTATTTCCCCTTTTGTATCCTGAAATATTTGAGAAGTTCCGAATACAACCACCGAGGTAAGAGCAGTTCTTTTTCTGCATGTTTATGGGCATTTAGGGTCATGCTTAAAGAGATGCTGACACTAGAAAATAACTTCTTCTTTTTTTTTTTTTTTGTATTTGTCATAACATTGTCTTTGAATGCTATTTATAATTTTGCCATAAATGTACAGTATTTGTGTGTTGCTAACTGACAGATTGAGAAGAGACAGTCAAATTGTCAAAAAAGTCAGGTTTAGGGACTACTTACAAAATCAGAACTAACAGCGAACATGACCCATAGGCAACTTTTAATGCAGATTAATATTTTGAAAATAAAATTTTTAGTGTCAGTATCCCTTTAAGGAGAAAATGTCATCACAATATCAGCAGCTTAATCACAGGGGCTTACTCCGCATATTCACCTGCTAGCACTCCTGCAGCAATATGGCCGCCAGCTAGCTTCATCTGCCTGGGGAGACTTCCTGTTTGTGTATAGTGGATGAGAAAATTCAGAGGAGAAGCAGCATGGAGCATAAAGGCAAATGGGGGTGGGGGGCAGTTCCTGTGAGGTCACGAAGCATTACTTAGACCAAACGAGATTAAGACAGAGAATTAATTGCTGTTATAGAAGGGCAATGGCACACGAGGTTTGTCACCCACAGGCGGTAATTTACAAGTTATCCAGTATCTGGGTGTGAATAATTATTTACAGCCAATGAGAGAGTAAGGGAAATTGTCCCACTATAGAGACCTTCAGGGAAGAGGGCGGGGGATGCACCAAATCCAGGATTCAGTTTGGAATTCAGCCTTTTTCAGCAGAATTCTGACTAATCCTTCTGCCTGGCTGAACCAAATCCTAATTTGCATATGCAAATTAAGGACGGGGAGGGAAATCGCATGCCTTTTTGTAACAAAACAGGGAAGTAAAAACATTTTCACCTTCCCACCCCTAATTTGCATATGTAAATTAGGATTTGGTTCAGTGTTCGGCCAAATCTTTCGCAAAGGTTTTGAGTGTTCAGCCAAATCCAAAATAGTGGATTTGGTACATCCCTAAAGAAAACACAGCATTGTTGAGTTCCCTGGTTTAGGATCTCATGTGCGACACTACTTGATTTCAGACCACAATGTAAAAATGTTAATGACATCACGGAAGTTGGAGGGCGGGTAAATAAACAGGCTTGCACAGAGGCTGAGGTTGGACGGATGGAGGGATGCAGGCTAAATTTCAACCTGAACCTGTCCACAGCCCCAGTGTACAGAAGTCTGCCTGAACCTGCACAACCCATGGGCTTTGGGCCCAGCCCAGCAAGATAACCAGGAAATATTTACAGCCAATGAGAGAGTGAGGGGTAAGTGTCCTGTGAGGTAAAATCAGTGAAAAAGTAGGGTTGCCTCCAGGCCAGTATTTTACCTGCCTGGCCAGTAAAAATGATCCCTGATACCAATGTTCTTAAGAGAGAAGAAGGTTAAAAACCTAGGGTGGCATTTTTTTTAAATTTCCCCCCAGGAGAGATGGCAACCCTATGAGAGAGAGAGAGAGATTGAGGAAAAGGGTTATATTCTTAACATTGGAGACAAACATCACCAGTGATGTTGCTCGTAGCAACCAATCAGGTCTTTGCTTTTGTTGCCTAAGGGTGACTGTTGAAATCTAGTTGCTGATTGGTTGCTATGGGCAACATCACTGGTGATGTTTGTCTTCACTGTTAATAAAAATGCACCCAAGCATCCTGTAAGGTATCCAGGAAGAATCAGTAAACATTAGGAGAGAAGGAAAGTTACCTGTAAGGTAACAAGGAAGAATCGGTAGACATTGAAAAAAGAGAGAGAGAGAGAAAGTTACCTGTGAGGTAACCAGGAAGTATTGTAAACATGGAAAACTATACCCCTCAAACAATGTAGGTCTCTATAAAAAAATATTGCATAAAGCAGCACATATGTGAAACCCTGCTTCTTGTAAATAAACCATTTTCATAATATACTTTTTTAGTCGTATGTGCCATTGGCTAATCTTAAATAGAAAACCGCCACTTAAAAATGAGGGCCGCCCCTTGGGATCGTATGATTCATGGTGCACAGAAGCAAACCAGACAAACTATACCTGTTAGGTCACATGAGCCAATTAACAGGCAGAGTTGTGTCTTTTGCTTCCACACTTCTTCCTGTTACAGTTAGAGCTGCAGTATTTCTGGTCAGGTGATCTGAGGCAGCACACAGACCATCACAAAATGGTGGTTCAAGGCAAGAGATGTAAAAGGACAATATTTACTTGAATATATATTACAGTTTGGTAAGATTCTTTAATATGCCACTTAATATGATAAAATCTGTTGCTTTCAACAGTATTCATTTTGGGGGGTATAGTTTTCTTTAAAAGTGAATGTTACCTGTGAGGTAACCAGAATTATTGTGAACATTAGGAGAGAGGAGAACAAACAAGGGAAAGTTGTGCTCACCACTAATTTTTAAAACCATTAGGCGGGGGTGCAATGAGGCTGTGACCACAAAATACATATAGACAAATACAAGAGTCCTCTGCACTCAACCCATTATCGATATATTTAAGACAGAGACATTTTGTGCATACTGCTACTGAAAAATGCCTTACCCTTTAAACAAAACAGGGATTGTTTGTCCATATATTGCAATATATTTAAGCTGAACAACTACGTCAAAGTCATCCCATATCTGGCCAGTCCTATGCTCAAATTGCATCTGACTCATTAAGAATTCTATATAAAGCAGCTAGTAAGTTGCAGTTAAAACTTGGTCCCTTTGTAAAATGTTTAATGAAGCAATAGAATTTTTAATGAATGTCCATGTTGTGGCTCCCACCCTTCCCAGCTATAGTCAGGTGATCCCACTGGTGTTTAATAAAAGGGCAGCCAAGTTTGGGAGTTTTACTTTGAAAGCAGCAAGTAAGTTGCAGGTAAAACTTCTTCCCTGTGTAAAATGTATAATGAAGCAATAGAATTCTTAATGAATCAGATGAAAATTGATCATAGGACTGGCCAGATATGGGAAGACTTTGACGTAGTTGGCCAGTTTAAATATATTGCAATATATGGACAAACAATCCCTGTTTTGTTTAAAGGGTAAACAGCTAAACGGCAGTGGTTGCCTTGGGCTGGTACAGAAGCACAAAACATGTACAACATTTCTAGCTACTGCTTTAGTTCTCCTTTAATATTTCATCTGTTAGCCTGGACTGGGGGGGTTGAGATGGGGGTGGCTCCAGATATTACATTTTGCATGAACACATGAGTTGGATTCATCATCGTTCGAATCTGTTATGACCTTAATCACTTTCACTTGTGAGTCATTTTCTGGCTCTCTTCTCCACTACATGATCATCAGAGGACAGTAAAATACTGGGAGGATTATTAGGCTGAGTAATGACCAAATGGGGGAAGCCAAACAGCAAATTTACAACCACACTTGTGGCCTTCCAAGGAATCTGGGAGTTACAGTTAGGGATGCACCGAATCCAGGATTCGGTTCGGGATTCGGCCTTTATTAGCAGGATTCGGATATGGCCGCACCGAATCAGAATTCTAATTTGCATATGCAAATTAGGGACAGGGAGGGAAATTGCGTGACCTTTTGTCACAAAACAAGGAAGTAAAAAAGGTTTCACCCTTCCCACCACTAATTTGCATATGCAAATTAGGATTCAGTTCAGTATTCGCCCAAATCTTTCGCGAAGGATTCAGGGGTTCGGCCGAATCCAAAATAGTGAATTCGGTGCATCCCTAGTTACAGTTAAGCAACAGTTTGGGGGGAAAAAACACAAGTTGTGCAGAACTGGTTGTTTTTCTCGGGTGGGATTAGAAAGCAAAGCCACTCGGGTTTTGTTTTGAGTCTGCTGTGCAAATAATAATGACCAATTGAAAAGTTACTTCAAATTAGTCATTCTGTAACATACTAAAAGTTAACTTAAAGGTGACTTGTGACCATTATATTACACTTCTATAATCTTCATATTCAGGTTCTTTCCTATACATTTACCAATCACATTTAAACTGCATTTTGGCGCAAGGGTAAATGTGAACCGTGAAGGCTGCTGTATAATTCTTTTAAAGGGGTGGTTCACTTTAAAGTAATGTTATAGAACAGGCAATTCTAAGCAACTTTTCAATTGGTTTTCATTATTTTTATTTTTTTTTATAAATTGTATAGTTATTTGTCTTTTTCTTCTGATTCTTTGCAGCTTTCAAATGGGCGTCGCTGTCCCCTTCTAAAAAAACAAATACTAAGTAGGGATGCACCGAATCCAGGATTCGGTTCGGGATTCGGCCAGGATTCTGCCTTTTTCAGCAGGATTCGGATCTGGCCGAATCCTTCTACCCGGCCGAACCGAATCCTAATTTGCATATGCAGATTAGGAGGGGGAGGGAAATTGCGTGACTTTGTCAGAGAACAAGGAAGTAAAAAATGTTTTCCCCTTCCTGCCCCTAATTTGCATATGCAAATTATGCTTCGGATTCGGTTCGGTATTCGGCCGAATCTTTCACGAAGGATTCGGGGGTTCGGCCGAATCCAAAAAAGTGGATTCGGTGCATCCCTATCTGTAAGGCTACAAATGCATTGTTATTGCTACTTTTTATTATTGATCCTTCTATTCAGGCCTCTCCTTTTCATATTCCAGTCTCTTGTTCAAATCAATGCATGGTTGCTAGGGAAATTTGGGCCCAAGTTACCAGATGAATTTGAAGAGCTGCTGAATAAAAAGCTAAATAACTCAAAAACCTTAAAAAATGAAAACAGATTGCATATTATCTCAAGACTATCACTCTCTACATCATACTATAAGTTATCTCAAAGGTGAACAACCCCTTTAAGGGAGGTCATCCCTTTTATCAAATGAAACCAATCCGATCAATGCAGTCTGATCGTAAAAAAGATTTTAGAATTTTTTTTTTAAACTAAACAATAAAGTGACATTACTCCATGCTTACACAGTTTAGATTTAATAGCGACTTCCCTGTAGATGGCAGTATTGTTATTTGTTTCATGTTATACCAAGATTTTGGGAAATCTGAGACAAAAAACTGAGAAAAAAAAATAGCTGAATAGGTGTGTAAAGATATTTTCACTTATGCCCCTATTTACTCGTGCTTTAGGTAAAGACATACCTCCCACTGCCTTTTCGGCGTGTATAAAACAATAAATAATGACCAATTGAAAAGTTGCTTAGAATTAGCCATTCTATAAGCTACTAAAAGTTAAAGGTGAACCACCCCTATAATTAGTAAGCATGGTCTTCCTCCAAGATATTTGTTTAAGCCTTTATTACCAGGGAAAGAAAAATGAGCCCCAACTCCACTTTTTTGAACTGCAAGGGTAAATGATTTATAATTAATCCTTATTGGAAGCAAAACCAGCCTATTGGGGTTATTTGATGTTTATAGGATTTTCTGGTAGACTGAAAGGGGTTGTTCACCTTTAAATTAAATTTTAGTATGATGTAAATATTGATATTCTGAGACAATTTGCAATTGGTTTTTATTTATTATTTGTGGTTTTTGAGTTATTTAGCTTTTTATTCAGCAGCTCTCCAGTTTGCAATTTCAGCCATCTGGTTGCTAGCGTCCAAATTCCCCCAGCAACCATGCATTGATTTGAATGAGAGACTGGTGTATGAAAAGGGTAGTTATAAAAACACAAATGCTCCGTAAGGCTACAATTTTCTAGTTATTGATACTTTTTAGATGTGGTCTGCGACCCCCATTTGAAATCTGAAAAAAGTTATAAGGCAAATAATGGAAAAACTATAGAATTAATTAATGAAGACCAATTGAAAAGTTGCTTAGAATGAGCCATTCTATAATGTATTAAAATGTAACTTAAATGTGAACCACCCCTTTAAGATATGAAGATCCTAATTATGGAAAGATCTGTTATCCAGAAAACCCCAGGTCCCAAGCATTCTGGATAACTGGTCCCATACCTTTACATGGAAATGACTTTAAGCAATGACCTTTAACTTTTTTCTTTTGTAATTTCTGCAGAGGTTGTTTGTTCTACGGCCCCCCTGGTACAGGCAAAACTCTAGTTGCGAGAGCTCTCGCCAATGAATGCAGCCAAGGAGATAAGAAGGTTTCTTTCTTTATGCGCAAAGGGGCCGACTGCCTGAGCAAATGGGTTGGCGAATCAGAACGACAGCTACGGCTTTTGTTTGACCAAGTAGGTTTTTTTCTTTTTGTACATCTAAATGTACTACTAAGTGCTGTCCCATTAGGGCAAAACCGTTGAAAACCTCATTTGGACTTTGTATTGTAGAAAGGCTTGTAGGCAACCACTCCTAAGGTCTGTTAGCAAGCTTTAGGGTCAGGGCACAAAGGCAGATTCGGGTAGTTGCCCATCAACAAATCTCCTCTTCTTCAGGGTGACTAATCCCCTCCGAACTGCCTCCCCTGCCTTCCCGCCGCTAAAATGTAAATCGCCGACGGGATGGCACTTGGAGCGATTTGTTTTCTGAAGTCATCCAAAGTTTCCTCGTGAGGCGACTTCAGAAAATGAATGAAGGTAGTTCGGGGGATTAGTCACCCTGAAGAAGAGGAGATTTGTCACCGGGCGTCTATCTCCCTGAATCTGCCTGTGTGCCCTGACCCTTAAAGGAGAACTAAAGCTTAACTAAAGAAGTAGCTAGAACCAGCCTGTACCAGCCCAAGGCAACCACAGCCCTTTAGCAGTAAAGATCTATGTCTCCAAAGATGCCCCAGTAGCTCCCCATCTTCTTTTCAGCTGATTCACTGCACATGCTCTGTGCTGCTGTCACTTACTGAGCTTAGGGACCCACTCACAATATACAGTACACATAGAATAGAAATGTCACAATATAAGGCTGATTAGTAATTAATACAGATAATTACTACATGGCAGCACAGAAACCAGTGCAATTAGCAACAGAATTTAATAATCAGCAAACCTGTAGCATCAGCTTATATTACAGGGGAAGCTCATTTTCTGCTGGATAATTAGTGACGAGCCCTAAGCTTAGCTTCTCAACAGCCAATCAGAGCCCACTGAGCATGTGAGTGTCACAGACACTTTCCAAGATGGTGACCCCCTGTGACAAGTTTGAAGTCCTGGATCATTGCTGCTATTGACAAACTGGTAATTTAGGCTGGTGCAGTGAGTTTAGTTTATAAAATATGGCATTTTTAACCATATTCATTGTTGGGGTTTAGTTCTCCTTTAAGGCATTATTTGTTTAAATTTAACTGCACTTTTTACATCCATAATGTCCCTGCTCATAAAGGTGTAACCGCATGGTTCCATGAACTGTAGATTTTCACCATAAGCCCCACCCCGATGCACTTCAGTAAGTAATCACTCGTGTGTTTGGTTGCAGGCCTATGTGATGAGGCCGTCTATCATATTCTTTGATGAAATAGATGGGCTGGCTCCAGTTCGTTCCAGCAGACAGGATCAGATACACAGGTTCGTCCAGAACTTTCTCTGATATCCAGCTTAAATTTGGTTTTCTCACTGTATTTAGGAGCTACAAGTCCCAACTGTCAGCTTATTTGCTCAGAGTTTTACATTGCAACGTGTAGGTAGAATATCAGTCTTGTGGCTTTCCTTATTATGATAGTTATGAGACTTTATTCCTTCTAGTCCACTATAACCTTCCAGTTCCGTGGGATGGCAATTGGAGTGCTTCGTTTTCCGAAGTCGCCCGAAGTTTCCTTGTGAGATGACTTCAGAAAACAAAGCGCTCCCAGTGCCATCCGGCCGGATTTAGATTCTAGCTGACGGGAAGTCTTTTTGGAGGAAAATCTTCCCGAATCCGGTGGGATGGCACTCAGACCTCTTGGTTTTCCGAAGTCGCCCGAAGTTTCCTCGTGAGACGACTTTGGAAAAAGAAGCGCTCAGAGTGCCATCCTGCCACCGATTTCGATTCTAGCCAACAGGAATACTTTTTTGGGGAGATTAGTCGCCGAAGAAGAGGCGATTTGTCGCCAGGTGACTTAATCTCCCGGAATCTTAGCATCTTAAGGCTGAAACTGCAATAAGGAAAGAGAACATTATAGTTGGCTCTTTCCATTAGACAAATAAGGGAAAGGTAAGAAAAAGAGTCTATAGTTTCACTTGCAAACCACATATAAAGATTTGTATTTACATGCTTTGAGGAGTTCGGGCTTCTGGCTTTGCATATCGGCAATTGGACTAAAGTATAAATAACCCACTTGCATTTTTTTCACCTGCAGCTCTATAGTGTCTACCCTACTTGCACTTATGGACGGACTGGACAACAGAGGCGAAATCGTCGTTATTGGTGCTACTAACAGACTTGATTCAATAGATCCCGCACTCAGGAGACCTGGTCGATTTGACAGGGAGTTTCTTTTCGGTTTACCTGATCAGAAGGTGAGAAATTGTTTCACACATGTTTATAACATACCATATTTAGGGATCCCTCTAGCCTTGAGCATTTCATGATGCAGCTGCCTATATATTAACAGATTGGGTTCTTCTCTTTAAAGGAACAGTAACTCCAAAAAAGGGAAAACTTCTAAAGTAATGAAGCCGTAACTGCTGTGTAGCCATGGGGGCAGCCATTCAAGCACAGGCTACCCCGTAGATAATTGATAAGTACTACTATAGTTTATATAAACGAGCTGCTGTGTAATCATGGGGGCAGCCATTCAAAGCTGAAAAAGGAGAAAGGGCACAGGATATACAGCAGATAACAGAAAAGCTCTGTTGTATACAATGAGATTCTTCAGAAAGTATCTATCTATTGTGTATCCTGTGCTTGAATGGCTGCCCCCATGGCTACACAACAGCTTATTTATATAAACTATAGTAGTACTTATCTGTTATCTACTGTATATCCTGTGCTTGAATGGCTGCCCCCATGGCTACACAGCAACTTCTTTATATAAACTATAGTAGTACTTATCTGTTATCTACTGACTCATTAACCATGTAATGAGCTAATGGGACAAAGCCAAACACACATGGATATTTGCCTGATTTGTGATCTGAACACTAGCCTGAATCAAAGAGGTGTGTTGGGAAGAGGACGACATTAGTAAACAAATGTGTTTTTTGCCAATGGGATCGACAGCTGATGTTAGCCTCGCTATAGCAGAAACCTTTCTTAAAATGTCATATTACCTGACACTAAATGTTTTTAAATAATGGTAAATCGGGTAAAAGCATAAATTGAAGGTGTGAATAGTTACTCACTCTGCTGGCAACCTGTTGCCCATACTAAAACTAGGCTCCCTTACATATAAAAATATACTGAAGTAAAGTGAAAAATCTATATGCACAACATTTAGATTTTTATGTAACTGTTTTCCTAGGCAAGAAAGCACATTTTACAGATACACACGAGGGACTGGAACCCCAAACTGTCCGATTCGTTCCTAGAGGAACTCGCGGAAAAATGCGTTGGTGAGTAACCGTTTCTCTGATCTGATAATTTTATACGATCGTGTCCAGATCACATTAGGAAGGAGGGATAAGGCAGGCGTGTGTGTGCGCGTTTTTTCTCCTGACGAAGATCCCTGTGGGGGATCGAAACATTGAGGCTTAATAATAAAAGATTTTTTTTGTTTTTTCACTAAAACCCTGTGAGCGCTGCAATCCTTTTTCACTGCTTATTTCCCATGCTGGCACCCAGGTATTAATTTTGTCTACGATATATATATATATATATATATATATATATATATATATATATATATATATATATATATATATAAAAATTCTCAACTGGTCATGTGTTCTCCAAATGCTCAGAAATCTCAGTATGTGCTAAACTAATATTCCTTCAGTTATTGTCTCTGCTGGTGCCAGAGCGTATTACACTTGTAGGCTGCAGAGATTAGGCAGAGCTTCCTTGCGCTTGGCTGTACAAACTGACCTTCAAAGCAGCAGTCCTTGGCTGAACAGTATTATAGGATTTTTATTCTCCCCCACAAATATTATCTACACCTGGTTTGAATTTTTCCATATTTATTTAAAGTGCTGCTTACACTCAGAATCTACAATTGACTTCTGTAGGCATTCGCTAGGGTGTTTACCCCCCCCCCCCCCCCCAAGGGCTACATTTACTGCTGTGTGGCTTAAAGGTGTTGTTCACTTTTAAGTTAACTTTTAGTATGATTTAGGGTAGGACTACACGGATAATTTCCGTGTGATCCAACGCACTGCGAAAAAACTCAGGTGTCACGTTGAATGCCACAGAATTAAGGTAACGGAATACATTGACGGATGGTGTCGCAGCGTTGATCCGACAGTCGTGACGCGTCTGATCGACGCTGCAACTTCATCCGACATTTCCATTACTTGCCTTATTTCTGTCGCACCGACGTGACACCTGCATTTTTGTGCAGTGCGTCGGATCATGCGGAAATCTTGTCTGAAAAGCAAATTCATTCACATTACATGTACATTACAGCCTAGAACCCAATAATGAACTGAATAATCCGTTTCATAGCATCCGTTTCTATGGTGAATATAACCTCACTTTCTGCTAATGTTATGGTGCTTTATAGCGACCCCTAAAATTAGTTTCTCAGCAGCACCCCAGCGCAGTGAGCATGTGCACTGCCACTGACCAGACAGACAATTCTGCTTCATGTATATAAACCATTTTCATAATAATATACTTTTTTAGTAGTATGTGCCATTGGGTAATCATAAATAGAAAACTGACATTTTAAAAAATAAGGGTCGTCCCCTGAGATCCTACGATTCACGGTGCACACAAACAAACCATACATGTTAAGTCACGTGAGCCAATTAACAGACAGAGTTGTGTATTTTGCTTAAACACTTCTTCCTGTTACAGTTAGAGCTGCAGTATTTCTGGTCAGGTGATCTCTGAGGCAGCACACAGATCATTACAAAATGGAGATTCAAGGAAAGAGATGTAAAAGGGCAATATTTACTTAATTATATAGATATCTCTATTATATATATATCTCTGTTTGGTAAGATTCTTTAATAAGTCCCTTAATATGATATAAACTATATGTTGCTGAAATATTCATTTTGGGGGTATAGTTTTCCTTTAATAGTGCTGCTCCAGCAGATTTCTGCCCTGAAAGTCATTTCCCAAAAGAGCAAACAGATTTTTTTATATTTCATTTTGAAATCTGACATGGGCTAGACATAATGTCAGTTTCCCGTCTGCCTCCAGTCATGTGACTTGTGCTCTGATAAACTTCAGTTACTCTTTACTGCTGTACTGCAAGTTGGAGTGATATCACCCGACTCCCTTTCCCCCCCCCCCCCCCCAGCAGCCTAACAACAGAACAATGGGAAGGTAACCAGATAGCAACTCCCTAACACAAGATAACAGCTGCCTGGTAGATCTAAGAACAACACTCAATAATAAAATCCAGGTCCCACTGAGACACATTCAGTTACATTGAGTAGGAGAAACAACAGTCTGCCAGAAAGCAGTTCCATCCTAAAGTGCTGGCTCTTTCTGAAAGCACATGACCAGGCACAATGACCTGAGATGCACCTACAGACCAATATTACAACTAAAAAATAAACTTGTTGGTTCAGGAATTATATTGTAGAGTGAATTATTTACTGTGTAAACAGTGTGATTTAGAAATAAAAACGACACCAAAAAATCATGACAGAATCCCTTTAAGGAGGGGATTAATAAATGATTTAAAATCTACGTCTGTTCAACGCAAGTGAAAAAATTGGCTGTTAAACATGGCTGCCATTCTTTTCTGCTTACCTCAGAGCCTGACCCACCCAAACGTCTGGCTCTTGGGACATGAACATAATACAGGTTTAAAGAACTGGCCAGGCAGCAAGCTTTATGTACCCTGTTTTTCCCCCTAAATTGTTTCCTAGATGTTACATAAAGAAAAATGTGTTGGAAGCTTTGAAGAGTTGCAAATTAAAAGCAGTCCATCATATGGAGAACAGCTAGCCTGAGCAATTAGGGGCATGTGGAAAACATTGTCGTCTCTCTTATTCTCCCAAATGATCTGTTCTGGTTACATAGGAGAGCAAAATAGGTTTTTGAAATGAACATTCCGAGATGCTGTACGGCCTCCACGCCTATATGCAATAAAAGGACTTCAGGCGGGGGAAAACAAAATTGCACCAGAGGCCCAATGCAAAATCTGCTGCTATGCTCTTAATTATGACTTACATGGATTAACTATGCTCATGTTGAAACCCAACAGAAAATAAAACTGCAAAGTTCTAGGGGATCCTGATCATAAAGAGAACTTACAGAAAGCTATTTTTTTTTTTTTGTGATCCTTCAATGGAATTTATGGCCTTCCAATACATCTGGATTTATGGTATAAATATGGTCTTGGGGTCAGGGCACACGCTCGGATTCGGAGAGATTAGTCACCCTGCAACTTCGGAAAACAAAGTGCTCAGACTGCCATCCCGCTTGCAATTTACGTTGTAGCTGGTGGGAAGGCAGTTCAGGGAGATTAGTCGCCCCGAAGAAAAGGAGATTTGTCACCGGGCAACTAATCTCCCGAATCTGAGTGTGTGTCCTGACCCTAAGTCATAATGTAACAAAGGAAGACTTTAGGGTCCGTGCACACAGGCAGATTCGGGGAGATTAGTCGCCTGGCGGCAAATCTCTTCCTTTTTTTTCGGGGGCGACTAATCTCCCCAAACTGCCTCCCCTGCTTTCCAGTCGGTTAGAATGTAAACAGCCAGTGGGATGGCACTTGGAGCGATTTGTTTTCCGAAGTCGCCCGAAGTATCCCTGTGAGGCAACTTTGGAAAACGAAGTGCTCCGAGTGCCATCCCGCCGGCGATTTACATTGCAGCCGGTGGGAGGCAGTTCGAGGAGATTAGTCACCCGAAGAAGAGGAGATTTGTCGCTGGTGACTAATTTCCCTGAATCTGAGCATGTGCCCTGACCCTAAGTCATAATGTAACAAAGGAAGACTTTCGGGTCAGGGCACACGCTCAGATTCGGGGAGATTAGTTGCCCGGCGACAAATCTCCTCCTCTTCGGGGCGACTGATCTCCCCAAACTGCCTTCCCGCTGGTTAGAATGTAAATCGCCGGTGGGATGGCACTCGGATCGAATTCATTTTCTGAAGTTGCCCGAAGTTTCCTTGTGAGGTGACTATGGAAAACGAAGTGCTCCGAGTGCCATCCAGCCGGCGATTGACATTCTAACCGGCGGGAAGGCAATTTGGGGAGATTAGTTGCCCCGAAGAAGAGATTTGTTGCCAAACGACTAATCTCCCCAAATCTGCCTTTGTGCCCTGACTAGGGAAGCACCGAACCCCCGAATCCTTTGCGAAAGATTTGGCCAAATACCGAACCGAATCCTAATTTACATATGCAAATTAGGGGTGTGAAGGGGAAAACTTTTTTACTTCCTTGTTTTATGACAAAAAGTCATGCAGTTTCTCTCCCTGCCCATAATTTGCATATGCAAATTAGGAATCTGGTTCGGCCGGGCAGAAGGATTCGGTGCATCCCTAGCCCTGACCCTTATATAAACACAACAATTTGGCTGTTTTTGTAACAACCGATTGCAATGTATTTAGTTAATTCAATAGCAGAGATTTGCTACTATCCCTTCCTCTCAAGGACATTGGAAGAACTTTCAGTTTAGCCTTTCACAGTCAGCTGTGTGAATCACGTGTAGTTACTTTAAAGGGGGGTGGGTCACATTTAATTTAGCATGTTATAGAATGGCTAATTCTAAGCAACTTTTCAGTTGGTCTTCATTATGTATTTTTTTTTTTGTTATTGCTATTTTTTATTACTCCTCTTTCTATTCAGGTCCTCCCTATTCATAAGCCAGTATCTTCATCAAAGCAATACATTGTTGCTAGGTTAATTTGGACCCTAGCAACCTGATAAATTACACAAAAACATATAATAGACATAGTTGTCTCAGAATATCACTCTCTACATCATACTAAAAGTTAACTCAAAGGTGAGTAAACCCTTCAATGAGGTTTATGTGCCTATTGTAATAGTATTTGTTTGTCTCCTTCCCAGGCTATTGTGGAGCTGACATTAAAGCACTTTGCACTGAGGCTGCCTTGATTGCCCTTCGTCGGCGCTACCCACAGATTTATTCCAGCAGCCACAAGCTACAACTGGACATTTCTTCTGTTGTTCTCGGTGCCTGCGACTTTTACCATGCAATGAAAAACATTGTGCCTGCTTCTCAACGTGCTGTCATGTCTCCTGGGCATGCCCTGACTCCGGTTATTAGGCCACTGTTAGAAAGGACATTCTCCAACATACTGCGTGTCTTGCACAAAGTGTTCCCACATACGGAGTTCAGCCAAAACAATAAGAATGATGGTAGGTTGTTCAGCGTTGTTTTTTTTATTGTTGTTTTTCTTAAAGGTTTGGTTCACCTTCTTCTGACTCTGTCCAGGTTTCAAATGGGGGTCACTGACCCCATCTAAAAAGAAATGCTCTGTAAGGCTTAGAGATGCACGACTCCACTATTTTTGATTCAGGTAAACTCGCGAATCCTTTGCAAAAGATTCGGCCGAATACCGAACTGAATCCGAATCCTAATTTGCATATGCAAATTAGGGGTGGGAAGGGGAAAACATATTTTACTTTCTTGTTTTGTAACAAAAAGTCATGCGATTTCCCTCCCTACCCCTAACTTGCATATGCGAATTAGATTTAGAATTCGGATTTGGTTAGGCTAGGCTGAATGATTCAGCTGAATCCGAATCTTGATGAAAAAGCAGAATCCCAAACCGAATCCTGGATTCGGTGCATCCCTAATAAGGCTACATATATGAAAACAAATGCAAATTGTCTTGGAATATCACTTTATACATCATACTAAAAGTTAACTTAAAGGTGAACAACCTCTTTAAGGGCTGTGTCACACTAGGGGGGGTTATTTATTAAATTCTGAATGGCAAAAACCTGAAAAATCCGGCATCTCAGATTTGTGCAGTAATATTGTGGTTTTCGGGCAAAAATCCGGCAAAGCCAGAGATTTCATGTGAAAAATTCGTACGATCTGATTTTTTTTTTTCCACACAGGAAATTTTCGGGAAAATATATTGATAAATAAGGGGACAAAACCTGTGCGGATTTAGTCCAAGTATTTTTCATAAAATGAGAACCTTTGATAAATGGGACTCCCCGTGTTTTCTCCACTGACGTATTTACACCAATCCATATATATAGGGATCCGCAGTAGGTCAGGCTGGGTTTGCTTAGCAAACAAGATAAACGATTTAACTCGGCAGATCTGGTAGCAAAGAAGCTAAATTTAAAGGAAAACTATACTCCTCAAACAATGTAGGTCTCTGATTTTTTTTTTTTTTTTTTTTTTAAAAATCAGACTTTTTTAAAAATCACAAATTTTTTCGGAATTTATTAAACCCCGAGGATGGAAAAGCCCCAATCTGAAAATCCAGCATCTCAGACCTGTCGAAGTTGCATAGAAGTCAATGGGAGAAGTCCCAAAGAATTTTTGATGTGCGCTGGGTTTTGTGGAATACCCCGAAGTTTTCGGGTGATAATTCTGAAAAAAATCGTGAAAATCGAATGAAAAAATTGTGAAAATCAATTTTTTTTTCCTTGCAAAGCAAACTTTCAGTTAAATGTAGTAACAAATAAGCGCAAAAAACCAGAGCAGTTTTGGAGTTTATCGGAGTTTGTAGCAGAAAATATTGAGATAAATTCGGACTTTGGTAAATAACCCCGTTAGGGTTGCCACCCGGCCGGTATTTTACAGATGTAGTTGCCGGTAAATTTGTAACACCCTTAACAAAAGCTGCGGGAGACTTACCTTTTCTCCATCTTCTGGCCATCCCGCGATGTGGCTCCACCCCCTTTTGCATCCTGGCCTCTGGCTCTGCTTCTTTTTTACATCACAGCCAGCTCCAGGGGAAGGGGTTTTTAAACTATGGGTTAAATTCTCCTTTAAATGAACAGTTCAGTGTAAAAATAAAAACTGGGTAAATAGGCTGAGCAAAATAAAACATGTTTCTAATATAGTAAGTTAGCCAAAAATGTAATGTATTAAGGCTGGAGTGACTGAATGTGTAACATAATAGCCAGAACACTACTTCCTGCTTTTCAGCTCTATAACTCTGAGTTAGTCAGTGACTAAGGGGGGGCCACATGGGACATAAAGTTCAGTGAGTTTGTAATTGATCCTCCGCATTCAGCTCAGATTCAAAAGCAACAGTTATGTCCCATATGCCCCCCCCCCATAAGTCTCTGATTGGTTACTGCCTGTTAACCAATCAGTGGAAACCAAGAGAGCTGAAAAGCAGGAAGTAGTGTTCTGGCTATTATGTTACACTATTCAGAGCAAGGCGAGTGAACAAAATCAGATACGTGTAGACCTGCTGTTTCAACACACACCATCCATCATGTGATTCAATTTAAAGATATAAGAAACAGACCAGGAACAGGCAGCACTTTAGTCTGCAAACACCCTTTATTGGTGTATTTTCACTCACAAACACCAATAAAGGGTGTTTGCAGACTAAAGTGCTGCCTGTTCCTGGTCTGTTTCTTATAACTATTATGTTACACATCCAGTCACTCCAGTCTTTATACATTACATTTTTGACTAACTATATTAGAAACGTTTATTTTGCACAACCTATCTATTTACCCAGTTTTTATTTTTACAATGAACAATTCCTTTAAAATAATGTGTTGTAATCTGTTATTGGTGAGGGGGGGCTGCATGGTCAGTTAGAAGCCGGTAACAATATTCTCTTTCAGTATCCATCACTTTAGCCTTTCCAGAGATGCACAATAGTTATTGCCTGTACTCTGCACAATTCAGGAACATTTGAGTTTTTTAGTGGCTATTTAATGATCATCCAGAATACAGATGAGACAGCGCACACTCTTACAGAATCTTAGGCAGATAACGTCCGGTGCACAATGTCAGGAGTACGGCTTCTCCCCTCAATCAGTGAAAATAGAAACACATCGGCACACGAGGCGATTTAATGCAGGGTTCTCCCCTTGCAGTTTATTCGTGCAGGCATGCAACGTTTCGGGGCGTGCCCCTTTGTCAAGCATGATGCTTGACAAAGGGGCACGCCCCGAAACGTTGCATGCCTGCACGAATAAACTGCAAGGGGAGAACCCTGCATTAAATCGCCTCGTGTGCCGATGTGTTTCTATTTTCACTATTTAATGATCATGACATTACTATATAAATACCTGGTATTTTTATTCATTCCCATTTGATCTTGCCCTCTTTCTTCAAGAGGTAAATCTTGATTTCTTCTTGTGCCCTGTTCAGATGCTGCAAGTCTCCTCCTGGATGATTGTGAAGACGAGAACACTTTATCAATATTTGATGTGAGTTGTGCCTCAGGATCACCAAAGAAACAGCCAGCTGCTCTCCACAAACCCTTCCTCCACTTTACCATGTGAGTTCTGTCTTAAAGATACAATGAATATGTCATTTTAAACTGGCCATACATACAGAGATCTCACCAAACGAGCAGATCTCTCCCCAATATGCCCATCTTGAGGTGGGCGATATTGGGCTGACCTGATCATGGGCCCAAAGATCAGATCACAACGAGGAGAATACGGGTGTTGGATAGAGGACCGCATCATACAACCCATGCAGTCCTTGATCCAACGGGATTTTTAAACCAGCCCGATTGACATCTAGCTGACCTTAAAGGGATCCTGTCATCGAAAAACATGTTTTTTTCAAAACGCATCAGTTAATAGTGCTACTCCAGCAGAATTCTGCACTGAAATCCATTTCTCAAAAGAGCAAACAGATTTTTTTTATATTCAATTTTGAAATCGGACATGGGGCTAGACATTTTGTCAATTTCCCAGCTGCCCCTGGTCATGTGACTTGTGCTTGCACTTCAGGAGAGAAATGCTTTCTGGCAGGCTGCTGTTTTTCCTTCTCAATGTAACTGAATGTGTCTCAGTGGGACATGGGTTTTTACTAATGAGTGTTGTTCTTGGATCTACCAGGCAGCTGTTATCTTGTGTTAGGGAGCTGCTATCTGGTTACCTTCCCATTGTTCTTTTGTTTGGCTGCTGGGGGGAAAAGGGAGAGGGTGATATCACTCCAACTTGCAGTAGAGAGTGATTGAAGTTTATCAGAGCACAAGCCACATGACTCGGGGGAGCTGGGAAATTGACAATATGTCTAGCCCCATGTCAGATTTCAAAATTGAATCTAAAAAAATCTGTTTGCTCTTTTGAGAAATGGATTTCAGCGCAAAATTCTGCTGGAGCAGCACTGTTAACCGATTCATTTTGGAAAAAAATGTTTTTTTCCCATGGCAGTATCCCTTTAAGCCAGATATCGATTTGGGAAGTCCGTCTAAGGGCCCCATACACTGCCCAATAAGCTACCAACTTAAAGGGCAAGTCAACCGCAAAATAAAAATTTGCCTAATAAAAGAGAACCTATTTCTAAGCAACTTTCCAATATTCATTCATTACAAACTTTCAGTGCTTTTAAAATTATTAGAAAAAACAATTGATATCGAAAGCAGCATTGGCTTAGCTCCCAGTTGTTACTGTTTAAACAATGCTGCAAACGTCTTGGTTCCCCAGCCGCAAAGACAGGTCTGTTAATCAGCCGCCTTGTCTTACATTGTATCAACAGTCTTAGACATCAGGACAGAGAATAGAAAGTGACAGACATTGCTTTCAATAGTAATACATATACAAAGAATGTAATAACCATAGAAAATTTGTAATGAATGAATATTGCAAATATGCTTAGAATTGTGTTTTCTTTATTAGGCAAATTTTTATTTTGGGGTTGATTTGCCCTTTAGTTTGTCGGCATCTTATATCTGCTCATGTATGGGGGCCTTTACTGTTGTAGCACAGGTAGGTGCCGAACTAAAGAAAAGGATTTAATCCAGAGGATTTTGAAAGCGGATACTGTTTGTTTATTAAGGTGGACCTCTCACCTACACATAGAAAACTGTATAACAAAAGTGGTTTGCAAATTAAACATGGAACCCAAATAATTTTTTTCATTAAAGGGGACCCGTCACCCAAAAAAATTATTCAAAATCCTATTTTCTCACATTAGTCAAGCAAAATGAACTTTAATTACACATTATAAATTATTTGAATCTTGTTTCCTTCAGTCTGGGAATTCATAATTATAGCAAGCAGGCAGCAGCCATTTTGTGGACACTGTTATTAAGACAAGCCTTGTATCATCTCAGAATCTTGTTTGTGCACCAGAATGGGGGACCTGATGTCCATCCCCATGCCCTGGCTACACAATTAAATGGTGAAGAAAACGGGGGAATGTGGGGAGAGCAGTGACATGTAGGAAGTGCTGAATGGAAAGTGAAAGTAATTGCCTAAGGCATAGAGGAGGGGCAGGCAATATTTGATTGACAGCTGAGATTTTTAAATGAGCTTGCAACAGCTATGAATGCTTTAATAAAAAAAATTAATTGGATTTCATGTTTAATTTGAAAAGGACTTTTTTTTATTCAGATTTTTGTGTCTGGGTGACAGGTCCACTTTAAAATCAGGGAAATGCACCCACTGAAATGCTTTATAAATTGGTGGGACAAATAAAAAATGTAAACTGTGGGAAAACTTAAAATCAGGGCACTTAAAATCAAGGTTTCACTGTATAGAGATTGTTGTACCGCATGCATACACATGGCATTGTGCTGTCTGACCAATCAGCCTATGACATTTAAGCGCTTGCAGCATATGAAGGGTTCCCATTACAGGTGTATTACACACAGTTTATATTAATCAGTTGGATAACTTTTCATTTACAGGTCCGCTTGTTACCAGCCAACTTCCTATCGGCCCAGACTTCTGCTGTCCGGGGAGCCTGGCTCAGGTCAAACCTCGCACCTTGCCCCAGCTGTGCTGCACTCTCTTGAAAAGTTTTCTGTGCACAGATTGGATCTACCGACACTTTATTCTGTCAGTGCTAAAACTCCCGAGGAGTCCTGTGCACAGGTAAGTCTCACAATAACCCCTGTTCTTACCTTGTCCAGTTTTGCCTAGACTCTTAAAGGATGCTGGAATTTGCAGCTCGTTTGGTTTCCACTGATTGGTTGCCAGACTGTTACCAATCAGAGACTTGAGGGGGAGCCACATGGGTCATAATTGTTGCTGAATGCTGAGGATCAATTGCAAACTCACTGAACAGTTATGTCCCATGTGCCCCCCCCTTAGTCACTGACTAACTCAGAGTTAGAGAGCTGAAAAGTAGGAAGTAGTGTTCTGGCTATTATGTTACACATCCAGCCACTCCAGCCTTTATACATTACATTTTTGCCTAACTAACTATATTAGAAACATTTTTTATTTTGCACATTTTTTATTTATGTTTTTACACTGAACTGTTCCTTTAAACCTTTATTTTAATGGCAAAAGTCTGTCCATAAAAATAACTGCCTTTCAATTACTGAAATACATCTCATAAACAATCCACTGAACTGGCGGCTGGAAGATGCTATGGGGCTGTAGATCAGCAGCGGTTAATGATTTGATTTATAAACTGGCATTTAAAGGGTTTGACCAATATCTTCAGATTCATTTACCCAGAAAAAAAAAAATATTTGTGAACTTATTTATAAATGTTTGCCAGTGGTTTTATACTTTACTATTGTTGTACAGGTATGGGACCTGTTATCCAGAATGCTTGGGATCTGGGGTTTTCCGGATAATGGATCTTTCTGTAATTCGGATCTTCATAGATTGCCTGCTAGAAAATAATGTAAACATTAAATTAACCCAATAGGCTGGTTTTGCTTCCAATAAGGATTAATTATATCTTAGTTGGGATCAAGTACAAGTTACTGTTTTATTAATCCAAATTTTTTAAAATGATTTTCTTTTTCTGTGTAATATTTCATTATAATGGAGTCTATGGAATATGGCCTTTAAAGCTCCAAAAATTGGAGCTTTCTGGATAACGGGTTTAACTTCTCCGTGGCTTCTGATATCCTTATTTTAGAATTTGGAATACATTATTTAAAGGAACAGTAATATCAATAAATGACATTTTTTATAGTTAAAAAATATTTAATGCAGTGTTGCCCTGCACTGGTAAAACTGCTGTTTGCTTCAGAAACACTACTATTGTTTATATACATAAGCTGCTGTGTAGCAATGGGGGCAGCCAATCAAAGGAGAAAAGACTCAGGTTACACAGCAGATAAACACCATTTTGTTCTACAGAGCTTATCTGTTATCCACTACTTAAAGGACCAGTAACATCAAAAAAATGTAAAAAAATTTGTTTAAACTTTAAAATTGCAAAGTATTTATTTAGAAATAACTTACCGATTTTTTTTGTTGTTTCTTATCCTTTACGCTGTGCCATATAGCCTTTTTTCAATTTCTGCTATTGCTTCAGCGCCAGAGAGGATTCCAGGGGCGGGAAAAAGCCGCTCCTGCACCTTTAAGAGCCGAATTTCCATTTTTTAAACCGGAAATTCGGCTGTACTATTGCGAGGGGGGGGGGCGGCAGAAACGGCGCTGTACCTGACTTTCCATTGAGTCCATTATGTATCCAGTATGTGGTCGATTTAAAAAAAAAAATTTTTAAACGAAGTAAATGATTATCTAATAAAGGCTTTTGATATTTTGGTTTCTTCCCTCAGTGTAGCTCCGCCTCCTATGTACGTTGGGGTTTCTTCTTCTACTTCTTCTTTTATTGTTGGTCAGTAGTTTATTGCCCCATGGATACTCCCACCCATTAAGGTTATATAGACACCAGCAATTCTTTGTTTTTTTTTTTTAGTGCGTCTTTGGATTTTTGGTGTTTTTTTTTTTATATTGAGAGCTCCTGTATAACTCAGTCTGCCTCCTTGTGCCTTTATATGGTCACAGAACAACCCCTCAGCGACTTCTAATATCCTTATCATTTACAGTAGGGGGTACATTATCCCTTATAATACATAAGTAATACTCCGAGTTCCCTGTATAACTCAGCCTGCAGCCTTGTGCCTTTATATGGTCACAGAACCCCTCAGTGACTTCTAATATCCTTATCATTTACAGTAGGGGGTACATTATCCCTTATAATACATGAGTGATACTCCGAGTTCCCTGTATAACTCAACCTGCAGCCTTGTGCCTTTATATGGCTATGAAACCTCCTTTTATGACTTTTAATAAACTTACAATCTGCAAAAAAGTATTTGTTTTGTTTTATCCTTTATAAATTTTCTCTGGACTACAGCCTGATCATCCATACAAGGCTTTTAACCAGTGTTTCTCATTTCCCACTACATTAATCTAATGCAGAGTTTCACCCCACTTGCAAAGAAGAAGCCAGCCAGTCAACAACTTGTGTGTTCACATAAAATAAATGCAGTCTGTTTATTGTTACTTGTCCATGGCAATAAACAAAGGCTGGGACCCACCTCTGGTGACCATGGTAAAAATCAAGAGTTGGCCAACCTTCAGCCCCCCAGCTGCATTGAACTACAACTTTCTTCGGCGGTTAGTGGAGGTGGTTGGCTGCTAGTTCAGTGCAAACACAGTTGGAGGACACAGTGCAAACACAGTTGGAGGACACAGTTGGACATAATTGAATTTATCAGATACTGCCTATTATATGTCCTTTATATTTCTACCCACATCCTCACCAAGTTGGGGGCCCAGAATGAATGCGGATTTGGCCTATGAGCTTTATTTCACAACAGTGTGACAGCTCCTGGTGTCTCTTTGCTTGCAGGAATTCATTAACTAATGTTATTAGGCAGCTACGTTGGCAATAGAATATTATTTCCATTGGTTACAGAATCCTGCCTGTGTGAATTGCCATCATTCTAACAAATCCTTTTGTGTGTTGTAACCTCTCTGCATGTGAGCTGCGAGGAGGAAAATATGTCTTGCTTCTCTCACATCCTAATTAAAAGCCTCCAAGTGTGCTTAGGTTTTTAATAAATGCTCATTTGTGTACGTCGATTGATTCAGAAGCAATTATTTGTTGAACCTCAGGATTTGTAAGTAAAAGCAGTTCCTTAAAGGGATTCTGTCATGACTTTTATGATGTCGTTTTTATTTCTAAATTACACTGTTTACACTGCAAATAATTCACTCTACAATATAAAATGTCACTCCTGAACCAGCAAGTGTATTTATTTGTAATATTGGTGTGTAGGTGCATCTCCGGTCATTTTGCCTGGTCATGTGCTTTCAGAAAGAGCCAACACTTTAGGATTGAACTGCTTTCTGGCAGGCTGTTGTTTCTCCTACTCAATGTAACTGAATGTGTCTCAGTGGGACCTGGATTTTACTATTGAGTGTTGTTCTTAGATCTACCAGGCAGCTGTTATCTTGTGTTAGGGAGCTGCTATCTGGTTACCTTCCCATTGTTCTGTTGTTAGGCTACTGGGGGGGGGTGGGGGAAGGGAGGGGGCTGATATTACTTCAACGTGCAGTAAAGTTTTAGAAGTAGAAGTTTTAGAGCACAAGTCACATGACTGGGGGCAGCTGGGAAACTGACAATATGTCTAGCCCCATGTCAGATTCAAAATTAAATATAAAAAAAATCTGTTTGCTCTTTTGAGAAATGGATTTCAGTGCAGAATTCTGCTGGAGCAGCTTTATTAACTGATGCGTTTTGTCAGTGACATGACAGTATCCCTTTTAGAGGGGTGAAATAATTTGGCACGCTTAAAAGGCCGGCACAGTCATCCAGTTACTTGCCCACCAGAAAACAAAGCTAGCTCTCTGCAGCTTCAGTACAAGTAGAAGAGTTAGGAATGTAAAATTTTTCCCCATGACAGTAACTCTTTATTCAAACTATAGCTTTAAGGGGTTGCTAAGAAGCCATTTCATTATGTATTCTGTTTACAAGGAGAAATAGTATTTTTATATATTTGCTTTATGGCAATAGAGGTAACTGCAGCAAACCACTGTATTCAACTGTATTCAACCTCACCCCGGAGATGGATCACTCAAAAATGACTATAAGGGCTTTCTATGCGTTCAGGTTTTTCTGTCGTATAACTTTTTTTTCCGCTATAGACTCTAGAAAAAAACGTCTGACCAGAGCAATTAGAGTGCAGTCTTTTTTAGACTATCTTTTTAGCATAAAACTCCCAGCATATACCAGGAGCTCGCAGTTTGCTCAGGCATCCCTAGAACTGCAATCAAGGGTTGAAGGAGAACAAAAGTCTAAAAAGAACCTCTGCCTCCTCCCGGAAACTCAACTGTAACTATAAATCTTCCTTGCTGAAAAGCAGTGAGGTTGGTGGGTGCCATCTTTATCTGATTTGTATACTCTTCCATTGTGACCTCCCAAAGGGGCATGCGTAGTTGAAGCCTATTTGGAATTTCAACTTCCCATTCTATGTGAATAGGACCACTCTGACTTTTCAAGCTGCAGTTTGATGAGTCCTCGGTGTTGCCATTCAGGACAGGAGGAGTAGACTGAGGAACATGTCGGGCATGTTTTTGCCATTAAAGGAGATTTCAACCTGTAGTTTAAACCCCCCCTACCCTGGGTAGACCCCTCTCTCCCCTACCCCCACAGCCTACCTGCCCCCCTGGGCAAATGCCCACAGAGGGGTGAGCAAAAAATTAGGGTCAGTTGGCTGTGGGGGAAGATTTTTTTTTTTTTTTATTACGGGTTGAATTCTCCTTTAAGATATACTAGGGATGCACCAAATCTACTATTTTGGATTCGGCCAAACCCCCGAATCCCTTGCGAAAGATTCGGCCGAATACTGAACCGAATCCTAATTTGCATATGCAAATTAGGGGTTGGAAGTGGAAAATATTTTTTAACTTCCTTGTTTTGTGACAAAAAGTCTCACAATCTCCCTCCCTGCCCCTAATTTGCATATGCAAATTACGATTCGGTTCAGCCAGGCAGAAGGATTCCTCCGAATCCTGCTGAAAAAGACTGAATCCTGGATTCGGTGCATCCCTAGTCTATACACTTTCAAACCATTTGCCCATTGTCTGAAAAGTCAGATATTGTATAATTTGTCCGTCCGCGTATAAGACTAAAGGTGGCCGTACATGAGCCAATAAAAGCTGCTGACAGAACAAGTTGGCAACTATTGGCCAGTGTATGGGGCCAGTAACGTAACTAGAGGGGGGCGGGCCCTGGCGCGGGATGTGCAGCCGGGCCCCCGCCCCCCTTCATGTGCCATTTTCTGTCGCCAGAGTCGGTGGCGTGTGAGATGCCGAGGGGCCCTGAGGGGGTGCGGGCCCTGGCCCAATCGCAGCCCCTGCTCCCCCGGTAGTAGTTACGCCACTGTATGGGGCCCTCCGACAGGATTCTGATATTGGGCAGGTGTTGATAGGGCAGGTTTAGAAATCCTTTAGATCGAGGAGCGCATTGGTTTGTCGATGCAGTCCTCGTTCCGACGGCCTGCATTCCGCGCGTTATGTATAGCGAAGAGAACAATGGTCGTTATAAACTCACCTAGTAGGTCCAGGTGCACCGCTCTGAATCTTCAGCTAAGGGAGCGGATCAAAACCATAATTCAAACAGGCAGCTGTTATGATCTGACTGTTGCGCCTTGGGGTCCATGATTGGATCAGCCCGATATTGGGGCAAGATCTGCTCGTTTGGCTACCTCTTCAAATGAGTGGATCTGCTCATTTCTGGCTACCTTCAGTAGAATTGTTTTGTTCCTTTCAGGCAGATCTGAGAAGCGAGCAGTTGTCTTTCCTCTTACTGTGGAGCCAAAGAGGGCCCCAGTACAATTTACAATTTTGGGGCATCCTTAGACAAACACACCAGTACAAAAGTACCCCCTTCAGAACTTGAACCCAAATATCAGAAAATTGACACAACTATAACGTTAAATAGGACTCAGGGCCTGTTTCAAGACCATTTTCTTCATGCAAACTCTTTGTATGTTTATATTCTTATTTGTATTGCTACTCATCAGGCCAAGCTTTGTGGCATTTGCTTTATGTTCATGATAGGAGACTGCTGCTCAGCCTAAAAGAGGAGCAGTGAATGGATTTGTTCAATAATGTGGCGTACTGTCTTTCTTTTTCTTTGTAACAGTCTAATCTGTTAAGTGCACATCCACCAATCCAAGACTGCCATTAGGTGAGTATCCTTCCAGTTCATACAAAAGGAGCCAGTACTCACTTTACAACAGCTTCTTAATCATATCTGCTCTTCTCCATTTAATTTTGAACTTTTTGTTTTGTTTTTTCTGCATCACCTCAATCATTTAGTCAAACCACTGCTTACAAAAATTCTTTTTTTTATTTAAGAAAAAAAAATTCTGTATATTGCGTGTCTTTATTTCGCAATATGGCAAATGGTCTTTACTTTGTTGTTTACCCTATCTGCTGATTTTTTTGTGTTTTTAAATCTAGTGATTGACATGTAATTTACATTGGTGCGTTTTAACACTGAGCCATTACGTTTCTATATATTAAGATGACGTTATAACATTAATCATTGTCCTGTGTTGGATTGTGACTGTATCTTTTTAGTTAAAGAAAAACGAAACCCTAAAAATGAATACGACTAGAAACTGTTTTTTAAACACTAAACTTACTGTAATGGCCCATTAATGGTTACAATCCTCAAAATAGAATTCAAATGTTAATTTAAAAAACCTACCTCGCAGTTCGTGGCAGCCTTCTTCCAGGTCTTCGTGTTTTCAACTATGTTGAAGTCATCCCATATCTGGCCAGTCCTACACTCAACTAGCATCTGATTCATTCACATAATTATATTGCTTTTTTATACAGGGACTAAGCTTTAACTGCAACTTCTTTCTGTAGGACTGTAGTCACATTGATGACTGACATAGTCGATCATCTTAAATATATTGCAATATATGGACAAATAATCCCTGTTTTGCTTAAAGGGGTTGTTGACCTTTAAATTTACTTTAGGTGTGATGTAGAGTGATATTCTGAGACAATTTGCAATTGGTTTTAATTTTTTATGTTTTTTGACTTATTTAGCTTTTTATTCAGCAGCTCTCCAGTTTGCAGTTTCAGCCATGTGGTTGCTAGAGTCCAAATTACCCTGGCAACCATACATTGATTTGAATAAGAGACTGGAATATGAATAGGAGAGACATGAATAGAAAGGTGAGTAATAAAAAGTAGCAATACCAATATATTTGTAGCCTTACAGAGAATTTGTTTTTAGAAGGGGTCAATGACCCCCATTTGAAAGCTGGAAAGAGTCTTAAGAAGGTGGCAAATAATTCAGAAGTGATCAGAAATAAATAATGAAGACCAATAGAAAAGTTGCTTAGAATTGGCCATTCTCTTAGATACCAGAAGTTAATTTAAAGGTTTACCACCCCTTTTAAAGGGTAAGGCATTAAGAAACAAAGGATGGCAATGGGTTGCTCTGGGCCAATGAAGTTGTCGCGAATAGGAGCACCAGATTCTGATGTCAGCAGTTATCTGGGGGTGATCACTGGTACCCTCCTCCCCTCTAGTGATTATACCCGTAGTGATTATACCCGTCCTCCTTTAAGTTTTTGAGAATACTTTCCATGGGCATCTTTCCATTTCATCTTTCTTCCTCTGCAAAAGTCTTTCAGTTTGATCACCTTATAAATTGATGTTCATTTTTTTTTTTTTTATTCAAGTTAACTTTTCGTACGTTAAAGTGGCTAATTTGAAACAACTTTTCAGTTGGTCTTCATTATTTATTTTTTTAATTATCCACCTTCTTCTTCTGACTCAACCCAGCTTGCAGAGGGGGGTTACTGACCCCATCTAAAATGCTCTGTAAGGCTACTAACGTATTGTTATTGTTACCTTTAGTTATTCATCTATGTATTTCTATTCAACTTTCCTATTTATATTCCAGTCTCTTATTCAGTTCAATGCATGGTTGTTTCCTTTCTTCCATCTTTCAGTGTTGCCTGGATTGGTGGATGTGCAAGCTTCTGAACTAGGAAAGACCAGCCGTGAAATGAAAACAAAAATCGAGATGAAATTTAAAATGAAATAAATAAAATTCAAATTTGTCTGTTTCACCGACTGTTGGCATTATGTTCTAGGTTTTTTTGTTACTTTTGGTTAAATTATTTTAATTTTCAACCCTAGCAAAATCTTAAGCTGCAAATTCTCATCTTTTGATAACCTCTACACATTCTAGGTTATCTCTTTAGATCTGATTAACAAGCACAATGAGCTTTTGAATGCATAAAGATATTTGACCGCACTGTTCAACAGGTGGAGGGGAAAGATAAACTGCGAGGGAGGGAGGTAATTAACCAAACCTAGGAATGAAGTCACAGAGCCTCACAAATGAGAAATTTAAAGTCTTCTTCTTCCCCTCTCCAATTTCAACATCTAAAGGGGTGGTTCACCTTTAAATTAGGGATGTACCGATTCCCAGATTTGGTTCGGGATAAGGCAGAATCAGAGCTATTTTTATTAGGGTTCTGCCTGAAATCCCTATATAACAGTCAACTAGTAGAATTAAGTCAAAAGCAACTGGACATGTAGCATTTTTCGATGATGAATTTGGTGGGCCAAAAAAGTCCTCTTTTGACTGCATAGAGAATCACAGAACTGAAATATATAGTGTATTGAGTTTTGTTTAGTGATGAATGCATCATTTCTTATTAATTATATCACGGGAACCTTGTATATCTTTTCCGCGTGTGAAAAAAGAAGACTATCTAAAGGTCTCGGTGCAATGAGAGTGCTATCAGTCTCTGTGTTAAACCATTTCTTCCTTCCCAGCAGACGTTGCCGAGAGTCAATGGGAAATCAATCTTGGGGATCCTTATGTCCAGCACAATTTAGGCATTGAATAGAGAGGGGACTGCAATTTGAAGACACTAATTGCCCTTAGCTTTGCTGTTCAATAAATGATCAGGCAGAGGCCCAAACCCGACACAACAACAGCTTCTTGTGCGGCACAGCACTCGCTATTCTAATTAAAGCAGCCGGCTATGGAGGGCAGGCTGCACACATTTAGTGAAGGAAGAAATTGACTTGCAAAGTCCAGAGATCTATTGATATAAAGACTGTATGTTTGTTGAGTTTGTTAAGCTAACCTTAATTACTCTCTGGGTGGCCGTCTGAAGTCATGTCCTTAACTCCGGCAACAAAAGGGTGGGAGAGAAGCTAATGTGTTCCATAAATACCGTCTTTATTATAATTTGTTTGTTGTTCCCTCAACTTACTCACATTTTTTTAATATAACTCACAGGAGTCCTACAACAAATTTATAGGCCAGGATCAGGGAATGAAAGATCAATGCTAGCTAGGGATGGAATTTTATATTAAAGGTATGGGATCCGTTATCCGAAAACTCACTATCCGGAAAGCTCCGAATTATGGCATGGCCGTCTCCCATAGACTCAATTTTTATCAAAATTATCCAAAGATCTAAAAATGATTTCCTTTTTTCTGTGTAATAATAAAACCGTAGCTTGTACTTGATCCCAACTAATATATATATAATTAATCCTTATTGGAAGCAAAACCAGCCTATTGGGTTTATTTAATGTTTACGTTATTTTCTAGTAGACTTAAGGTACGAAGACCCAAATTACGGAAAGATCAGTTTTCCTGAAAGCCCCAGTTCCCGAGCATTCTGGATAACCGGTCCCATACCTGTTTAACTTTGTTTTCTTTGTTTGTTGGTGGGTCTAGTACAGGCAGTCCCCGGGTTATGTAAGAGATAGGGTCTGTAGGTTTGTTCTTAAGTTGAGTTTGTATGTAAGTAGAAACATATACAGTTATTAAATACGACTTAGACAGATGTTTGTCTTAAAGGACCAGTAACAAAAAAATTTGTTTGTAGTTCAAGAAAAAAAAAAAAAAATGCACTTTTAACTTTAAATTCGCAAAGTCTTTATTAAGAAATATCTTACAGATTCTCCGCTTGCGATCCTCTTCAGAAACGGCGACAGGGCGCTTGATTTCTTCTCCCTGGCTATCTCCTATAGAATGCAGGGAGGAGTAATCGAGCGCTGCATAATGTCGCCGTTTCTGAAGAGGAGCACTACCGGAGAATCGATAAGTTATTTCTTAATAAAGACTTTGAGAATTTAAAGTTCTATGTGTCTTGGTGTTTTTTTTCGTTATGTAGAAATTATTTTTTTTTAATTATTTTTTTTTTATGTTATTGGTCTTTTAAAGCAATTGTTCAATATATAAATAAAAACTGGGTAAATAGATTGGCTTTGCAAAATAAATAATGTTTCTAATATAGTTAGGCAAAAATGTAATGTATAAAGACTGGAGTGAATGGATGTCTAACATAACAGAACACTACTTCCTGCTTCAGCTCTCTTGGTTTCTACTGATTACCATTCAGGGACTTGAGGGGGGGTGCCACATGGGTCATAATTGTTGCTTTGGTCACGTGAGCCATGGGGGCAGCCATTCAAGCACAGGATACACAGTAGATAACAGATAAGTACTACTATAGTTTTTATAAACAAGCTGCTGTGTAGCCAATGGGGCAGCCATTCAAAAACAGGATATACAGTAGATAACAGATAAGTACTACTATAGTTTATATAAACAAGCTGCTGTGTATCCATTCAAGCACATGATACACAGTAGATCAGATAAGAATCCCATTGTATACTATAGAGCAGGGGTCCCCAACCTTTTTCCACCCGTGAGCAACATTCAGATGTAACCAGAGTTGGGGAGCAACACAAGCATGAAAAATGTTCCTGGCTAGTGCCAAGAAAGGGCTGTGATTGACTATTGGTAGCCTCTATGCAGCCTGCAAGAGCCTCTGTTTGGTAGGACACCTGGTTTTTATGCAACCAAAACTTTCTTCCAAGCCTGGAATTTAAAAATAAGCACCTGCTCTGAGGTCACTGAGAGCAACATCCAAGGGGTTAGGGAGCAACATGTTGATCACAAGCTACTGGTTGGGGACCACTGCTATAGTGCATGTGTGTTATCTGCTGTATATCCTGTGCCTTTTCTCCATTTTCAGCTTTGAATGACTGCCCCCATGACTACACAGCAGCTTATTTGTATAAACTATAGTAGAGTTTCTGAAGCAAATACACCAGTTTTACCAGTGCAGGGTAACTGTACATTATATTGTCATTACTTTAAACCACTTTAATTTTTTTGATGTTGCTGTTCCTTTAAGACATAACCAGTTATTGTTCTGTGGAATTTCTCTATGCATTTTATGTGTATACCAGTTATTCAGAAGGCTTGAGTGTATATCATGAATCTCTTCATTTCTAAGATTTCCAAGCGTGAGTAACATGTCTTTTCTCTTCAGGTGTTCCGGGAAGCCCGGAGAACGGTGCCCAGCATTGTTTACATGCCCCAAATTGGTGATTGGTGGGATGCAGTCAGCGATACTGTGAGAGCTACCTTTTTGACGCTCCTACAAGATATTCCATCTTTTTCTCCAATCCTCCTACTGTCTACCTCTGAAACAGTGTACAGTGACCTGCCAGAGGAGGTAAGCAATTGGATTAAAGTGAATTGCTACATTATATATTGTACTAAAGCAGCAATTTTTAACCTATGCGTGGGGACCCAAATATGGGTCTCCATTAGTGATGAGTGAAATTATTTGCCAGCCAGCTGCGAAAAAAACGCCCCTAAGAAAAAACGCCCATTGACTTTACTGCATTTGGAGAAAAAAAGTCACCAAAGAAAAAACGCCTATTGACTTTAATGCATTGCAACAAATAAGTTGCCATGAGAAAAAATAACAAGCGTGAAATCACTAGGTCTTTCAGTAGGCAGAAAGGCACTAAGGGTCTGTCACTCTTGTACATTTAGGCCAGGGACAGATGATGGCGGATTTCCAACTGCGTTTCTCCACTGGCCGAGAATCCACTGCTTTCTGCTCCTGCCCTGCTGCACCCCTAGCCTTTTGAATTGTGGGCAGATTTTGTTGCCAAATTACACGTTTCGACACCGAAATCCTCTGCATCTGCCTGTTTCGTCTCGGGTGCAGGCAGATGCAGAGGATTTCTGTGTCAAAACACGAAATTTTGCAACATAATCCGCCCACAATTCAAAAGGCTAGGGGTGCAGCAGGGCAGCGGATTCTTCGCCTGTGGAGAATCCACAATGTAATACATAGTCTGGTTTAAGGTTTCTGCTC